>OX421406.1:9604775-12104775 GCA_949126875.1 Lochmaea capreae | reverse complement strand
ATGCCTTTGGGTATGGCATTCACGCATCCAACGGGGATTTTCGTCAGTCGAATAACGGCAGTTCTGTCGATTGACGTGTCCATGTAATGTGAACGTAGCCTCATCAGAAAACAGCACCCATTCCAAATTAATTTGTCCACCATCGATAGAAGCCATAATTCGTTCGCAAAATTCGAGTCTACGATCAGGATCATCTTCGTTAAGCTCCTGTAGGTTTTGCATCTTATATGGGTGCTTTTTGGCTTCTTTAAGTATTTTTAAAACGCTTGTGTGACTTGACACCACTATTTGTCTAGCTGGAGTAACAGGATTTTCTTCAACTTCCAACAATATGTTCAACTGGGCTTCATCGTCGACTTTTAAAAGCTTTTGTCGATGAGCATCCCTTACGTTGCTTAAGTCGAGGTATCCAGTTTCAATTTTGCTAATCGTACTTCGATTAATTGAAGGTAATTCCGCGGTTTCGTCTTCTTCCTGGCAAAACCTACATAGGCTGTCATCTGCTAGGCCAATTGTGTGCATATGCTTCCTCAGCCTACAATGTCCGGTCAGCATTCCCACCATCATCCTCGTCGTTTCTCGACTTTGACATAGTAGGTCGCGTGACAGTTTGACCGAAGGGCTTTTAAGGAATTGTTTAGCATACCTTTGTCCTGGGGTTTATGCCACCAGCGCAACGCCTGGTTGTTTATCCATAGGTGGATGCATTCCTTAGTGAGGTTTTTTGCAATTCCACAGGAAGGTTCTGGACCTATCATGACCTCAGTCGCTCCCTGCTGTGCTAGTTCATCGGCCTTTTCATTGCCTTTTATTCCTTGGTGACCTGTCACCTAGGCTAGGGTCACTCTATTATGACTACCTAGTCTGTTGAGGGCTTTGCGACACTCCCACACCAGATTTGACGTTGTCCGATATGAGCTTATTGCCTTTAGTGCTAGATGATGATTCTTTGGTTATCCACCACCCGAAAGATAAATAGTGTAACTAACCGGAAATTGTGTAATAATGGAAAATTTCAATGGTCACTTTGTATATTTTGACATGTCTCTAATTTTAAGAAAAATTTCAAATCGTTGTGGCGTCATCTTAAGTTCGGAGAATGGACCTCAAATTTCCCACAGAATATTTTTTCTTCAATTTATTCATTTCTTTAAAGTTTAGTAACGGTAGAACGCAAACAGTTTTTTAATGAAACTTTCTTTTTTCATTAGGAACTTATATGGGCCACCCGGTATTTGAAATGGCTCTTTCTAAAATGATGTATACGGTTTTTTCCTTAGAATATCCAAAAAATTTCGAATTTCGTACACAACTTGCTTCTGAAGCCAACTCTATTTTTCTACAAACGTCAGTAATAGTTATTTGTTTTACTAGGCACAAAAGCACAAGATTTAATGCCGCGGCTGGTGTTTCATAGCCGAGCGTAGCGAGGCTATGAAACCAGCCAAGGCATTAAATCTGCTTTTCTGCCGTGTGAAACATATAATTTTTTCTTCAAATTTGTTCCAATTCCACGCAAAATCGACTTTTTCATATTTAAATTGCGTTTCATTATCAATATCCAAATAATTAATGACACTTGGCAGGCTTAGAAGTTGTACGTTTTCTGCCTAGGCAGTAAAAGTGGACTTTTTCTGCCTAGGCATTAAAAGTACAACTTCTAAGCCTGCCAAGTGTCATTAAAAGGCCGCTTTTAATGTCATTTGGAGAAAAAAGTAATTTTTAACGCATCCTGTCAGTGTCTAAAATGCCATTTTATTTGTTTATGGTGTTAAAAGTAAAATACTTTTAGCACTAGTTCTAAAAGTGATTTATTTCTATGAGAGAATATAAAAACATAATTCAAAATAAAGTGTTTATTCAATTAAACACACAATTAGCGAAACTACAATTATAATAAGAAACTCCATGGCAGCTTCTTCAATTTCCGTCGGTAGAAATTCATTTTCTTGATCACTTTCGATCTAAAAAAGAAGAAACGAGAAAGAATAATTCGTGATTTATTGACGTTACTTGTCAACAAAGACAAATCAACAAATTCGGTTTTCGTTTACCTTGTCAACTTGTTTAATGAATAGATTAGATGAAATTGGATTCAAAGAAGCTATTATTTTATCAATTAATTAATGTAAAATATGCGTTAATTAGGTCTTTTAATGGTGTTTTTAGAAAAAATAGTGTATGATACAGGGTGTTTCATTGGGAAAGGGCTTTACTTTAACTGTAGATGGGGATCACTTTGGTGCTTCCAATAACCTATATTTAATGTGTCTTCTGCACTTTATAACCGAGATACAGGGTGTTTTATAAATTTATCGTATTTCTTTCGAACCTCATAGCGTTACGCTGTATATTATTTTGAAATTTGGTACACGTAATAACCATTACCTAGAAACTCCATCAAAAGCATCTCCAAAAAGATAATGTAGGTCCGGCTTAACAAAAAATTTCAAAACTCGTCTTTCCTAAAAACAACACCCTGTATATAGATTTTTTTTAAATTGCTCTTTATAATTGGAAAGAGTATAAAAAATCGAATCTACTTATTTCGTTTTTATTTTTCCGCAGACAATTTTACTACCAAAAATTGATCGTCTAAGTTATAATTTATACACTTTTAGGGGGTTAACAATGGTATCGAGGTTTTTTTTTATTTTTTAGCTTGAAATGAAATCTATTTAATGCATCTAGAGAAGCATCCTAGAAATTCAATTGAGTTTGTATGTTTACGAGTACAGACTACTAAAAAATGTGATTACAGGGCCGTACTTAGGACATATACTCATTCAATATGTTTCGAATATTTCGAACACCCTGTATAAGGATATGTATCTGGAAACTATGCACTTCTACTTTTTGAATAACAAGAGTAAAATACGAGAAATAAATTTATACCTCAAAAAAAGTGAAAAGTACTCGTATAAGCTAGATAATACTTCAAGTATTTTGAGCAATTTTTGTAGGATAGACTTGCTTCGTTTGGACAATGTTGTTAGAATTTCTTGTTTTCTTTTCATGTCAATTAATAAAAATCTCTCCGTTTTTTGAATTATAAATTTATTTCTCGTATTTTACTCTTGATATTCTAAATGTAGAAGTGCATAGTTTCCAGATACATATCCTTATACAGAAAAATAACTATTTTGTACAACTGTCAAAAAAACTGCCAAAATAATTCACAAAATAAACATGAAATATTACTTTTTGAAGGATTTATTTTTAACAGTTATTTACTAATTGATTATTCATCTTAAAAAAACTTCATTTATTGGAATAATAATAATTGATAGTAAAGTTTGCACAATATTACTTTCAACATAAATTCCCAAAGATAGTCGCAAGTTGCTGCTGATCAGAAACGTTAGATATTTCTTGAAGAGTTGATTCTGCAATTTTATCAGATATTTTAATCTATTTGGAAGAAGATGGACAATTCAATATTTTGTTAGAAATCTCCTAAACATACAGGGTGATTCATTAAGAATGGGCAATCTCTGAACTGGAGATACTACACACCAAAATATGGCGATTTAGCTTAACATGTATTATACAAATGTTGTAGGTTTACGAGATACAGGGTATTTAAAATTGGAATTTTAATTTGAAATTTCTTAATAATCTTGTGATTTTAAGCAGCATCGTCTTAAAAATTGGCAACTTTATGTTTTTTGGCATGAAAACTACGAATTTTATGCTGAATTTAGCACTATTCATACAGGGCGTTAGTTACACCCTGTTACTTAGGTAAATTACAACATATCTTTTTGCCTAATGAGTTATGGCTAATATGACTTGAAAACCTAAAAGGCAGTTCAATTTTGAATAAAAAAGGTACTCCTGTTTATTTCATGTTAATCTATCAGTTTTTGAGTTATTTGCATTTTAAACATTCAGCGTAAAGACTCCTAAGCCACCGTTATTAGGTACATTGATTTTTTTTCACAATCACAAACTGTTTAGACGTATTTATACCCGCCTAGGCGAAACAGGGTGTTATTTAATATTCAAAGATCTTTAAAGAGACGCCTTGCAAAGTGTATTGATATGGAAGGCGGGCATTTTGAGCATTTACTTTGAAATTTTCTTTTATTACTGTTACTGATTGTTATTTGATTTGCTGCTTAAAATCACAAAATTATTAAGAAATTTCAAATTAAAATTCCAATTTTAAATACCCTGTATCTCGTAAACCTGCAACATTTGTATAAGACATATTAAGCTCAACCGCCATATTTTGGTGTGTAGTATCTCCAGTTCAGAGATTGCCCATTCTTAATGAATCACCCTGTATATGCTTTTGCTACGAAGGCAGATTTCCAACCAGCACGGTGCACCGTGACGTTTTATGTTGCCTGCATTTAAAAGCGATAACTTATCGGGACAAAAAACCACGTCAAGATGTATTGAAAGTATTTATTTTTACTATATATCATACGATGTAAATTCACAGTTGTGCAAAAAATGTTGTTTGCATTTCGTGTATAAAACTCGTGTTTTCATGGCACATTCGAGAGAGAAGTAATACTCTTATGTGCCATTAAAAAAAACACTCATTTTACGTACTTAATACAAAAATAACTATTTTGACATTTGATGAATTGTAAATAGTCCGACCACACTAACTTTGGGACACCACGTGATTAGATGCCGATCTCTAACTGGTTGCGGCTTCGAGCCAGCGGCAGACCAACGGGCGCTTTATTTTATGTACCTAACTTCTTCGTTTTCATTTCAGTATTGACAGCAGACCAGACAGTACTTTGTTTTCGGTCTTCTTGTGCGATTTTGTTGTTGCGAATAGTGAATTTTTCATGTCTTGGAACTTTTTGTGTCATGTCTCCCAAGAGAGTTAAACGAGGAAGAGCTTTGCTTTGTCGAACAAAGGAAATTATAGATCGGGTTGCTGCATTTATGCCCACTTATGTATTGGATGAATTGAACCCCATTGAAAAAATATGGTTATCAGTCAAAAATTGGGTAGCAGCTCATAATACTACATTTGTTTTAAAGCATGTTGAAGCATTATCCCGAAAGATTCGACGAGTTGCCACTTAGTGAATGAACGAATGTTTGTCTACACGTCAAAGAATATGAAAACTCACAAATAGAACGAGAACACCTCCTCGATAATACGTTGGATCATTTATGTTTTAACGTTAATACTGGCTCTTCTGATGAAAGTTTCTCAGATATTGATAGCGACAGTAGTACACCTGCACAACCATTACAATCAGCTGATGACTCAGATTAATAATAAGATTATAATTTATGATAAGTTTAAGTTGACATGGTGTGAAAGTTTTTAGATTTGGAATATATTAACTTAAGATTGGGTAAATTGTTTTCTTCCTTGCTAATTATTTAATAAATTCAAAAAAGGCCATCTTTAATCCCATCGCCTACTTGCATAAAGCGAGTGATACCATTATATAATTTTCTACAGGTATCCAAAACCATAAAGTTTTATATATATTTGAAATAAATTCCTAACAATAAATCTCGTATGAAAATTACATTTTCATATGAAAGTTAGTAACGCCACTAGTTGATACGCCACGCCCGCGACCACGTGATGTCCCAAAGTTATTGTGGTCGGACTCTACTACTTTAAAGAAATTTTAATAAACATTATGTTTTAAGTGAACACGGATTAAAGTTTCATTTGCGTATCAATGCCCGATTCCACCTCTTTGGCTTAACAAGTAAGCATGGTTTAAAAAATTAAGCTCTCTGCACCGTTATCTAAGCCAACCTTAACTCCACGAAATTTCCATTGTCCATTGCTTATTTTTTAGCTGTAGGTATGCCACTGCGCGATTTTTTGTGTTGGTGTGTATTAAATCTAACTGATTTAGCAAAAATTAATTGATTTAGAAGAAAATCTTGAGTTTCTTGATGAAGAACCAAAAATTTTAGTTTAGAAGTTTGCAGAAAGGCTTAGAATGTTGAATTATTTTTCCACATTACTTCTTTTTCTTTCCACTTTACCACGTCCGTCTTTTTGCATTATAATATATCTTTATAATTTTAATCCGAGTTTTAATCCAAATTCAGGCAAAGCATGTTTTCTTCTGAATTGAAATTTGCCGATCAAATTCTCTTGTAGATTTCCATAATAGGAGAAATTCTAAAAATGTTATGTACGGTAGATTAGACCATAGAGATAATACACATAGAGTAGGCATGCCATAGTGGGTCGTGTAAATGTATTGGTCCACCCATTAGAAAGAGATGGATAACCAGTTTGGTATTGCTCTCTCCTTCTAATAGCGCATACATTCTTAAAAGGTTAGTAGTGTTACAGTCTTGTGCATCACGCGATGTTAGAGGGAAACATCATCACCAATTTCATTCGCCATCTCTTTTTATTGCGTGGACGCTTCCTTCTATAGTTTGCCTACTCCATGTTTATTATCTCTATGGTTTAGACACTTTTGAAGTATACTTCATAGGTTATCTATGGTATACTGGAGCTGCCAACTAAAAATATAACAGCCTAATTAAAAAAAAAAACATCCCTATTATATTCGAGTAAGGACATGTTGCAATGAAAGACACATATTTAAGCTAAACTGGTGCAAATGCAACAATACCGACATAATTAATGCGCATTAAAATCAAATTAATCCACAGCTTCATGTTCAAGTATTGGATCATAGAGGCTAGATAAAAAGATCGAACTCATATGGAAAAATTGACAAAACCTGTCCTCAAAATCTTATTTTGTTTTATCACTACGGCATCGCCACTGCAAATTCATGACGCTTTGTTATGGGAATGGCAAGTCTATAATTGGTGTCTTCTTTATAAATTTTGGGACCGATTTTTTGTAATAAATATTCAAATTCAGTTTCCGACATTAAAAAAAATCTAAAACCACCGTTACACCTGTATTCAAGGCTCAATATGTTTACGTCATCTTTTTTTAAATCTATCAAATTACTGGCGTTGTATCTAGTTCTACTTTGAAGACTCTTCTTTTGCGAACAGCTTTTCTTTTTTTAGTCGCTATAATAATATATGCACAAGCAACTATGACATCTTCGTCAGACATGTTGATTAGACTGATCGACAACATTTCTGTCAACTCTGTGGACAGATGCAGTTTTGTCGACTTGTTGATCGACTGTCGACTTGATGAGGACTCAGCTTTAGTTTTCATAAATGACAGTGGCCAAATTGTAAACATATAAATAAAAACTCAAACTAAGAACTAGAAAAATTAAAATAGTTTAAAATTAAAAATGGACCGGTTGTGCGTTATTAAAAATTAAAACGAAGGTGATGGAAAGGTGATGGAAAATATTCGAAGATAAATAAAATTCTAAAATTACAGGCCGAAGAGAAATGTTTATGGCAAAACTTATCACACGTCACTATCAAACGGTCACAATTTTCGATATTTTTGAAGACGAGGACAAAAACGGAATTCTTGAAAAAATTTTCATTTCTGTTTCCTAACCTCACATACTGTCAGATGAGCTAGCAACCATTAAAACACCATGAACTCAAAGTGTATGCAAAGCTTACGATTGGCTGTTACTGTTCTGCAGTCAGATGGTTTTGGTATTGGATAAGGCACTAACGAGATGAGTATTCTCATCAGCCATTTTGGTGCTTGAATTTTATTGTTTTGTGATGTGTCGAGTTGACATTTTGTGTTGAAAAATTTTTGATATTGAAAAGAACATTTTAATTCACCAACTTTCCTTCAGACTATTAACACCAGAAAATTGAGAAAGTGCAACGAATGGATGCTGGCCACGTCTCTGAGTAAAAATACCGAATCTCATGCCAAATACTTGTCCAACACAACAACAACGTCAACGTACAACAAGGCACCAAAATGGCGGACGAAAATATCTATGTCTACAGTGCTCTTTATTGGATTTAAACTAGCGCCCTCTGCCGTTACCAGAAATTAGAATACATCCGATCTCCTTATAGTCTCCATGTATTAGAGAATCGAAATATAGTGCCAAAATTGCAGTTCCGTCAATTGCGTAGAATCTGGAAAGAATCCACAAATCACTTGCTCCTGGCAAACACCTCCGGTAGTAACAACTAGTGCGCAAAGCGTCACTTTTCCCACGAGCGCAGAAGTTTGTTGCAAATCTAGCGAGTGGGAAGAGTGATTTGCGTACAAGTTGTACACAATATTTTTTCTACAACCACATTTATGAATGAAAAAAATACAGTAATTTATATAGTTTTGGACAACTCAAAAGATAAATTATTTTGATCTTGGTTCATAATTCCTAAAATAATCCTTAATAGGTTAATGTTTTTATAATTAATAAATTAAAATAAATAGTTTACTTACTTTTGCTTCAAATTTAAAAATTGTACACCAATAAGAAATTCACTATTAGGTTGAATTGTCAAAAAAGTTGACAGGTCATAGGTAGCTTTATTTGACATTTCGGTGCGGAAAAGTGCCATAGCGTGTACTTTTCGCATTACTTTTCCAACGGTTATCAAAAGAATTAAGAGCCTGCTTTGCGTATAAAAATTTGTGTAGAAAATAGTGTTTTTTGCATAGTGGATGTAGGAAAATTTCTTTTGGTTAACTATTTTGGGAAAATAACAAAAATAATAATTTAATACTGTGTATAGTACCTACCTTCCCGCCAAGTAGGACAATAATATGTCAAATAGTTTTCGTACTAGCAAAGAATACACCAACAGACAAGAAGCGAAACTTCGGTAAAAACGAATCTGCGGAAGCCGTCTTTATCGTTATCTATCGTTAACTTCTGGTGGGTTGATATCTCCAACATGCATACCTCACTTGGTTCGTTGTGTTTTCTCAACGGGTCGTATTCTTGACTGAGCGAATGAAGCTTCCCGAGAGAGCAGATATTTTGTCTTCGTCACTACAGTTCATAATAACCAAGCAAAATAAAGACAAAATATGTCTCGTTGCGTCTTGCAGTTTGGAGCCTTTTAGAACTCGTTATAGACAAAACTTTATGAGTAACAGAATTTTCGATATTTGGAATGGTCTTCCTCAGCAAATAATTGATTCAGAAAATGTTAATAGTTTCAAAAATCAAATAGACTCCTACATTTTCGATCTGTAGTTTTTTAGGCTTAGTGTCAGTTATTGTTTAATTTATAAACTGTAAATTATTATTGGCAAAATAGGACTTGATCCTCTGCCATTATCTTGTAATAATAATAATAACATCTACTTTCGTTAGCTACGGTTTGCCGGTCGCATTTTCGGTATACTCAGTGGCGGATTTAGGCTTCCTGTCTCCCTAGGCCCGGTTTGATGCGCCGCCCTTTTAGTGGAAGCTTCTTACTAGCAGTATCGAAACGTTCTAAAATTACATTCCAAACAATTACTAGAATTGCTGTTTCTAAACGCTGTAATTTTTGCTGCAAACCTGTTGCTTCAATCCTGTTACTTCAAATCGCGTAGTCGGTTTCTCATTTCTGCCCTCGGCAATGAATTCCAGTGCATACATTATTCCAGACTACTACTTTTCTAAAGCGTAACATGCATCATTTTGAGCAGACCAACGAGTTTGAGAAAGAATCGTGACTCTGAAATTTGTACGCTTCACCGAGAACTCCCAACGATGTGAGAAGAAATTAGTACTTGCAAAGTAGAAAATAGTCGACTGCTTCTGTTACAGATTCAACTGCGCGTGATTTTACTAAATTTAAAGAATGGTCATTGAATTACGAATAATTTATTCTATAGAAATTTTTATTATAAAAACTAATCTGAACCAACTTTTAAAATGCCGTCTCTCAAATTATGCCTCCCTAGGCCCGGGTCTCATGGCCCTAGGTCTAAATCCATCACTGTGTATACTATTTGACGAGTTCTGTGTTTTCGGTGTACTGTTTCGTTGTGGTATTCCGCTATTGGGAAGGTGAAGGTTTGTCGAGGAATTATGGAATTGTCGTGAAGCTGAAAAGTGCCTTGTTGACCTGTCTTTGGACATAGCAATTGTGATTATAGTAGTCCTACAGAAGGAAGGGGTTGCATTCTTTAATATAAAGTTATCTAGAATTTTTTGGACTTTGGTAGGGAAGTCAAACGGCATTGTTCGTTTTTGTTATGTAATAGAAGCTGTTTTAGCCTCAGGAGAGAGTTTGCCTTTCGTGCATTTGGGATCGTAAGTTGCCTGGCTGCCACCACAGTTCCTGCAACAAGGCTTTTTTGTCTTGTCACATTAACGGATCTGTGATTTCACAATTTTAGCAGGTGTAAAGCTTGGCTTCACATTCAGTGGAGAAGTGGCCTGTAGTTTTACAATATTTTGGGATGGTAGGAAGTGAGTTTTATTGTTCACCCCGATGGTTTAGGCTGTAAAGCAATATTCTTTTACAAAATGCCTGGGGAAATTGTGTTTTAGAGTCAGAGATCACATTAATTCTGGATGTGAGAGAAGTAGACACGATTCTCCAGCACTTTTTGAGATTCTGTTATTTGACATTTATTATGTTTGCTTGACACTCAATTGGAAAATTGATAAAAACAAAAGATACATTCATAACTATTTTGTCGAATGACATAAGAAGTAATAAGAATAGGAGTAATAGGAATAATTCTGCAAATTGAGATTCAGATGACAGCAGCAGTTTCTATTGATCGACTTTTTATTAGAATAACTTAAGGAACTATATTTGTTTGTCAGATGTGACAAGATATTTAAGATTTGTAAGAGTAGTGTCCAGTGGCGGATTTAACTCCTGCGGGGCCCGAGACTAAGTCGAGCGGGGGTCCACTTAAGGGCGGAGAAAAACCACAAAAAAGAAAAAGTAATACAAAAATTTTACCAACGAGCTTTATTAACAATAGAGAATATGTTATTTTAATGAACATTTAAAGCAACTATTAAATAAATTAAAGTTCTTTATTTTTTCTCTAGTTTTTCTTTACCATAACATTTTTTATGTATCACGAGGCCCCCCGAAGATACGCGGGGCCCGAGGCTTAAGCACCGGCTAGCCCCTACGTTAATCCGCCACTGGTAGTGTTTTCTATAATATGACATGTTGCTTTATAAAATATATGACCAGAATTTACCAGTTCGAGATTTATATATGAATATCACTTTTACTTTTTCACCAAACTTATTAAAGAAAAAAATGTAGGGCTTGTCATCTTATATTTAGAACTAACTGATGAACAAATAGACTACAAATCTATGTTATCCATATCTAGATAAATATTTAGAATATAGATTTCGTTTAGAATTATTAGAATATTTCTTAATTGTTTTATATCGCCATATTTGAGATAAATTAGATTGAAGATACATTTGAAACTTTGATTTTACAGAATTCCAAACATGAAGATAGAAAATCAAATACTGACTTATTTCCCGAAAAGACTGAAAAACGGGAAAGATCGACAAAACCGAAAGATAAAAGGGATAAATTGAGTGAAGAAGAAAAGGAGATAAGGAAAGAAAGGAAATTGGGCCGGAAGAGAGTGAGTACCTTTGCGTTCTTGAGTCATTTTTATACCATACTCAGTAAGAATATTTCTCGGTTTAAGTACCTGATTCAGATCACTGGGAAAGGGTAAACAATACTAAGTTGGATGCCATCAAGTTTTATTCATAAACAATATTATTCCCCCCCATTCAATATTCCAATAAAGAAAATGTAAAAAAAGATATATTGTCTTCTGGTGAACTTAAGATGTTATCCTCTTGAATATATTCTACTTCTGCTTTATATGAGTGGTTTAGATTACATTTGTTTATAGGATCGACTAGAAGAAGTACAATTAGAAATGAAAAGAAGGCGAGAAGAAGATAAAGGTAATGCAGTTTTATTGTTATATGATTTCCAATGAAATCATTGTAAACTATTAAAACCATTTATTTGTTATTGTATTATTATTTGTAGTTGCATAAAAAATATATTCTATTATTTAATCCATTTCATTATATCGTATTATTATTACTTTGAAAAAAGAAGAGGAAATCGGGAGTTAAGTCTTCTGCGGCGTCGCCAAATCTACAATAAACAAGAAAGTAGATGGCACAGAAATTTCACCGCGACAGAGATTCGCCTAAATTTACAGCAGATCTAATGAGCAAAGATAGAAAAATTGTCAAAGCCGTAGTAGGTGAACTAACCTGTAAGCTTAATAAGCTCTCTATGCTGATGGAGGATTGACAGATGACATCATCTGTAGATGGTGTCACCTAGAGGAGAAAACTTTAGAATGCATATGCATTCATTTTTAGTGAATTAAATTGAAAAGTTTACCTAAAATGAATGATAGCCGACAAGGGAACCGACAACGTTGCTCTCTGTAACACACCCGTACTTCATACTCAGTCAGAATACCACTATATCTATGAGAAGGACTGTATTTGACTATATTTTGTAATATTTTTCTCTTATTTTTTTGGGAATCAAACCACAATAATAATTTTTATTTTTTATGAAAAAATGAAGAACAATCTTCAAAAAACTGCATATATCAAATATCTTGTGAATGCGACAAATTCTATTTAGGTGAAAGATCTAGACCATTGAAAGTCCAAATAAATGAACATAAAAGTATATCAAAGATAGGGAATTCTTTAAGACAGGTATTTGCAAACATGCTTGGGAAGAGGGGCATAAAATTCAATGGGATTCGACAAAAATAATATTGAAAGAGCCCAATAATAAAAGACGAAAAATCAAAGAAAGTGCTTTAATACAACTAAATGCAGATAAATGTGTAGCTAGTATTTCAGCCGAATGTAGTCAAATTTGGTTACCAATGTTAGAAAGAGAAATTTCCAATAATCAATTACCTGCGTTATCAGGATAGCATCATAAGTTTTTATCCAGGTTTTCTTATGATTTATCTTTGGAATGGTTGTTAATCGATACACACTTCAATACACAAAATCACCAAACTGAGATACATATTTTGAAAACAAAAATAATCAAACACAAAAAAGTAACAACAAACGCGTTTTTATTAACAAAATTTCCAAAATAAACGAAAAAAAAAGCGCTATCCCAATAAAAACCGTTCCTGGAACGTGCCCTTTCCTGGATTCCATTTCTAGTGGACTACATATCGTTAGAATGTCATAAAATAAAATATTTTATTTCACATTTTACCAGAGGTGTGATCTACTATGAATGGACCTTAATAAAATTTGACAACAACGTTTTGTAGTCTTAAACTTCAAAATATTATTGATTGTCTAGTTGTCAAATTTTTTCGTTGTGTCAGATAGGGACCAAAAAATTATTTCTATACTAGTTAATCTTGATAACGGTAGCTGGAACGCTACCGAAACGTCGAAATAAAAAATAAAAAACATTATTGTGGTTTGATTCCCAAAAAAATAAGAGAAAAATAATAAGTAATGCCACAAGGAACTTGCAGAAGATATATTTTGTAATAATAGTTATGGAAAATGTTGTGCATGATTTTTATTAAGAGCACTTGAAAATATGTGTGTGTGTATTTAATTGCAGCCTCTAAAACAGTATCCCCAAATCGAAGTGCAAACGGTGAAATGGTAGAACCGACTACTATTCATACCAGAGAAAAACATCATCGAACAAGAGTAAGTTTATGAAATGTGATTGATAATCAATAAGCATAAACTGTGATTGTTTTAGGAAATATCACCGTACCAAAGAGATCGATCACATGAAAGATCTGAACCAAGGGACAAACAATATCCTTTTTTTTACTGAATATTTATTGTAAATAATAATAGATCTATATACTTTTCGACTTGACAATGTAAAATAGTATTCAGGATGTATATTTATGGGAATTTTCCTTAACAGTATATTTACTAGACGGAGTTCGGAAAATAAAAGAAGATAGCAAAAAGTATTTGAGCTAAGGGAGGATAGAGAGATGTCTGTTGAGTGGTGAATAAATATTATGAATGTTGCCGAAGTTGAGAATACAGTACATTGTTTAATGTTTAGTTTTTTATGTGATTAAATAATAAGTTTAGTAAGATTGTGTTTTATTTTTCTTCATCCAAAGCAAAATAGTTTCAAAAATAGTGTTAACCAAATCTGGATTGTTTTTTATGTGAATTAAACCACAGTATTATTGTTATTCAAAAACTAGCGAACAGAAGATAGCGTACCAAAAGAAGTAAGTAACGAACAGTGGCGGAACTGCACCTATTAACGTACGTCTCCTACTCACAGTAGGTCTGTTCCAACAATCAGCTGTCGCTCGTTCGTGCTTTAAACAGTTTCGTTTATTAATCGCCTTCATTAACAAACCAGTTTATTAAATCACTATTTACGATTATTAGTTGAGATTATAACATTAAATAAATGTATCGTCAACTAAATAAGCATTTTAAATAATTATAATATTGACTGGGCTATGACGGTATACTCTAGTCTTAGAGTCAAACAAAAAGCCGACAACTTTAAGTTCGCACTATATATTTTACGTCAACTATAATAGACTTCCATTTTTAGTATATTAGGTGGTCAAATCATACTGTTTTGAATGTCTCTATATATCTCCTGTCTCATATTTTTTTTAACTGACTGAGTACATGGTATTACATGAATATTGAAGCTTATTGAAAAACTTCATATGAAATACAAAGTATTGGATACATTTTTCAAGAAGGAGAAGGGAACTTTCTGCTTTCTTTATCAAGTACATAGAAATAAATGTTATATTTCTGTTGTGGAATTTGTTATTAATTTATTTTATTTGATAATTATACATTGTTTCATTACACCAACGCGAAAAGATTACATTCATCATGATTGAAATAGTTTTATAAAGTAATTTACAAAAGTTGAACTAAGCCATGATTGAAAACTAACATATTATATCATATTTTATAAACAAAAATCGATTCCTTTACTTAGAACTACGTAGTATTTAATGAGACTCAAAAAAAAAGCAATTAAAACGAATTTTCGATAAGAGGTTGATAAAAATGTTTTCCTATGACTACCTCAAAAAACGTAAATTCAATCATAAACCACCATTTCTACTCACATCAATTTCTATAATATGTAAGTTACTAGAGGACAAAAAATGCGGTTTTAAATAATTAAATATCCCTACTAGCACAAAATGGCTATTTTGCACAAGTACGAAACTTACAAATAATTAATTTCATTTAAACTTGCCCCTATTTCTTTACCATACATAAATCTTGAGAATGATTATACATTATTGGTATTTTTTTGAATGTGAACGCTTGTGATGAGTTAAATGACTTTTGTGGACAAATGCTTTCAAACAAAATTCACATTTGAAAGGCCTTTCGCCAGTGTGACTACGCTCGTGAACAACTAAATTGTATTTGCGAGAGAACCGTTTTGAGCAAGTTTCACATTTGAATGGTCTATCGCCTTTGTGACAAAGGTTATGTTTAGTTAAATAACGATTATAAGTAAATGATTTTGAACATAATGCACATTTAAAAGGTTTTTCGCTAGAGTGACTACGCAAGTGATCAGTTAATTTACTTTTAATTATAAATGACTTTAAACAAATGTTACATTTGAAAGGCTTCTCTCCCGTGTGCCAACGCTGGTGCGTTGTTAACAAATACTGATGACGGAATGTCTTCAGACAAATTTCACATTCAAATGGCCTTTCATACTTTATGTGACAAACCTTGTGCCGAGCCAAATTACTTGTGTGAGTGAATGATTTTAGACAAATTTCGCATTTAAAACGCCTTTCGACAATATGACAAAGTTTGTGACGAGTAAGAGCACCTTTGTAGGTGAATGATTTCAAACAAATGTCACATACAAAAGGTCTTTCTCCCGTATGACAAAGCTTGTGTTTGGTTAAATTACTTCCATGAGTGTATGTTTTTGAACAAATGTTACATTTGTAAAGCTTTTTGCCAGTGTGACTAAGTTTGTGCTTATTTAAATCATGTTTTTTAGTAAATAACTTTAAGCAAACTTCACATTTGAAAGGCTTTTCATCTTTTATGTGGCAACATCTGTGATGGGTCAGAGTACGGTTGTTGGTAAATGATTTAAAGCAAATCTCACATTTAAATATTTCTTGCTTCTTCGTTAAATTGGTTCTTCCACTGTATGACTGGAAGCCAGAATGTCTACTAGTTTCATTTTCAATTTTAATAGTATCTAAAATATTAATTGTTTGAACATCTTTGTAACCATTTTTTAGTTTTTCTATATTCTTATAGTTGATGAAACGGTTTGAGTTCAAGTGAACTTTATTCAAACAATGGCTTCGATAATGATAAGAAAATTCTGATTTTCTGATGTACATATTTCCACATAATCCACATATGATTATACCAATTTGCTTCTGCTTTTTCCATTTGGAAATTGTCGACAAAAAACCTGAAAATAATTTACCATTAATAAGTGTATACAGAAATGCTTTAGTTAGTCTTGTTTAAAATTTAGCTGTGAGTACATAAAATATGTACCTCATTTGAACGGTCTTTACAGTAATGGCATAGTTAGCCAATTATTATTTCTACAGAGTGACCAAAAATTTATTTCAGTTTGAAAATATGCAACTGCTGTTAAAAATTATGAACAATAAGCAGTTGTAATTCAATATTTTAGGTGACGCACCCGGCACTTTTTATTTTGGTACAAAAAGGACAAAGTTAAAGACATACACGAAAACACAACAGCAATTAATAGTCAAAAATCAAGTTATCTACGCAATGTCAATTAAAGTATCAGTTGAATTTTGTCAGATACACCAATTTTCAAGTAAATTATGGTTACTTTGAGTGAACCCCAAAGCATAGAAATTTTAATAGGAAACTACCCAGTCAGTAAAATTGAGACAAAATTTAGGGAAACTGGTCATATCTAAAATATTCAAAATGCTGGATGTTCTAAGGAAACTTGATGCTGCATTAAGTGTTGAAGATAATCCTCATAATATTTCATGCCAAATTGCAGCAGCTGCAGGAATATCTCAACAGTCGGTATTATCATTGAGTGAAATTTTCACTCAATGGTATTATGTATTCTGAAAGACAAAAAGTACCATTGGTACAAAATTCAGTTACATCATGAACTCAACGATGATCCCGTATGCAGTTACAATTTCAAAGGACCTAGCATAAACCCAGCTGATAGTGTCAAGTGGATCAGGAGGAACATGACATACTTGGAAATTAATATATGTATTTGTGTGCAGGTACATGTGATTTCATGGAAATAATCTTGTAAGATGAGAATATAATCTAAACAGACAATCTCATTGATGCCCCCGAACATTAAAACAGATGTGATTTCAGAGTGTTTGTGGGCAGATGAATAAAATGATGAAACATATACCTCAAATCCAAGTCCCAATTACCTACATACAAAAATAAAGATTTGATAACAAAGATAAATGTTTACCTTTAAATTTGTAGCTACTATTTGGTCTTCTACTTGGATATTTATATTGTTTAGAATTAACACAATCTGAATTTTGCATTTCAGTTATAACTGAACATTGTTGCAATAAGTCAGTTTTTGAATCTATATTTACTTCTTGTTTTACCGAAATTAGCCCATTATGGCACCGATCTTTAATTTCTTCTTCAATTAAATATGGAACTTCCTCTTTAATACTAGTAGTATCAAAAACATCTTCAATTAAATAAGAATTAAATTGAGCACGAGGATTCTCCTCCTTAATACTTGTAGTGTAAAAAACATTTTCCTCTTCCTCTCTTTTTATTGTTATTTCTTCCTTTAAAGCATTATCATACTCTTGTCTAATTTCTGTCATAGTTAAGGTGTTAATATTGTAATCGATCATCCATCTAATTGTAAAATTTTAAAACTTGTAGAGCTACTGTTTATATAAACAATTATTTCTTCTTCTTTTTCCTTTATTGGGATAAATCTTCTCGGGTCTCGTACATACAAAACTTCTAAGCAAATCGTATGTGACAGGTGACTGATGACCAAAAAACATGTTTTGTGCTGATGACTGAAAATTTGAGCCATTACATCTTAGAACGTACAACTATAAATAACAAGGAGGAAAGCAACTGAACAGGCATTAGTGTATGTTTGGTTGCATACCTATTGGTCAGGTTACTTTCTGATGACAGCATCGAACAATATTTGTGATGAGTGACCTCTCTATCTTATACTAGTATTCTATTGACATTTCTGGAAGTTGTCTTTTGTTGTGTTCTTTTTACATCATTCTATTCAGCTAGGTTATCTATGGTTCAGCTCTGCTCTGTTGAGATAATCTGAGCGGGTGACCAAAGTAAGCAGGAAATCCTAAATTTTTGAGCACGCGTTTTTATTTTAAAAAATTTCACCGTGAATTTAACTTTTGGTAACACTATTAATATTATCGTTCGGGATTACACTGGATCCAAAGGTTAGGGTTATCAAAAGTTTAATTCACGGAAAAATTAATGAAAAAAAAGGAATAGGTACCTGCTTTCGTTAAATCTGTTTGCTCGGAATATTTTGACCGACGAGAAAGATTAATCTGTGATGTTATAGTCACTACATAAATCTCGTAGTGTTTTTCTTGTGTTTTATATACAAACATTTAAATTTTATATTTCCATTTCCATGTCTGTCAAAAATGACCGATATTGAGTTAGAAGTTAGTTTATATCTATGGTTGGTCGGGCCGTTCCTAAATAGCAATTTACTCAGATTAATCTGTGATCAGGTGACCAAAAATCCGTCGCCTCTGCGATGCATATTATACCGAACGTAGCTTAAGACAAAATGTCAGTTACATAATATATATTAAATAATCCAAATACAACTTGAATAAAACAATTTTATTTCATATGTAAATAATATAACAAATTTGTGTAACTTTTGTAATACACCAAATTACGTCTGTTTTGCTTGTTCAATAATAGTCCTAGAAATGATCATTTTTTGGATTTGAGAAGTACCTTCATAAATCTGAAAAATCTTAGCATCTCTCATTAATTTCTCAACAGGATACTCGCTATTAAATCCGTTTCCACCGAAAATTTGTACAGCATCAGAAGCGCACTTATTCGCTATGTCAGCCGCATAGCATTTGGCTATAGAAGCTGCTAAAGTATTTCTTATTCCATTATCTACTTCCCAACACGATTTCATCCAAGCAAGACGTGCGGTCTCAACTGCGATTGACATGTCTGCTAGCATGAAAGCTACGGCTTGGTGTTTTGCTATAGGTACACCAAAAGTTTTTCTTTCTAATGCATATTTAGTGGCTTCATCTAGACAACGCTGAGCAAGACCTGTCGCTCCCGCAGCAACCTAAAAATTCAAAATTATACATTTAAAATTTTAATAGCTCTTCCATTTATTCTCAAATATTATTGGTGTATGTTTCTTTAAAAATAAAATATTAGACACGAGAGAGAGGATTACCCATCAACTCGTATGCCATAAGCAACAAGTATATTTGGTAGGGATATTATAGGAGTATACATACCAAAGCTTGGTTTAACAGGAGAACAAAACAAGCGGAAGAGGTGACATTTTGAAACGGTATTGACTGCTTGACACACACCCACCAAGCATAGAATCTAAAGAATCGTTCATTCATACCATTTCAGTTAGTAAAGTTTTTGTTCCCTGCCAACAATGACTCAATAAGCAGTTGTAGAGCTAAAAACATACAGCCCTTGCGTGGAACGATACCTAACAGGATTTTATCGTCAATTGGAACAAAGCTGATAACATGTTTTGAGAATATACTTACTGGTGGTCTTGTTACATCAAAAGCTCCCATGGCTATTTTAAATCCAGCTCCTTCGCCTATTAGAACATTTTCTTTGGGTATGCGAACATCTTCAAATGTAATTCCTCTGGTGTCTGAGCATCTTTGACCCATGTTCATTTCCTAAAAATGTAGATGAACGCTGGCTAATTATTTAGGTGGACAGATGACTATTTTAAATGATTTCGATTTTATCAGTAACTAACCTTTCTTCCGGGAATCACACCCTGCCAATCTCTTTCTACAATAAAACCTGTAAAAGCTTTACTTGCTGGAGCTTTAGGATCGGTATTTGTGCGGGCCAATACAAAATACCTGAAACAATGCATATATTGGAGAATAAAGTGATTTTAATAAAGTAATTCAAGAATATTAACAAAAAGAGAAGCAAAAAATAATGTAACAAAAACACTGTAAACATAAAATTTAGATATCTACTGTATGTTCCTTGTGGTGTATAAACTATCCTGTTCGTTAATTTATTGGGAAATTAAACCCACAATATTTTTTTGTATTTTTATTTCAAAGTTTTCATAGCGTTAAAGCAAATTTTTTGCAGTCATAAACTTCAAAATATTATTGATTGTCTAGTTGTAGAATTTTGTGGTTTAGTTTCCCAATCATAAATTTAGAATAAAATTGTATTGTATCCTATAATGTTTTAATATAGTTACTTACCAATAAAAAAATTTCCATTTTGAGCTCAAGTTAAAAAATAACCAAAGTAAAGATAATTAAAACAAGAACTAACCAGTTAGCTACTCCTCCGTTGGTGATCCACATTTTTTGGCCGTTGAGAATCCATTCATCTCCTTTCTTTACTGCGCGCGTTTTAACCCCATTTACATCAGAGCCCGCAGATGGTTCAGTAACTGCATATGCAGCTACTAGAGGTTCATCTATTAATCTTCCCAAGTATTTTTTCTTTTGTTCTTCAGTTCCTGTCTTGATGACGGGAGTTTGCTGTGACAAATTATATTTATTACAAGACTTTTCATGTGTTAAAATGCGCTTGTATTCTGTATACTTTGGTATGAAAATTGTTTCTGGGATAGTCGAGCTAGAACTAGTCATTGGACTCAAAAAAATTAGCCTGGCAGAAATCTTGTTTTTGGTGAGAAAAATGTCATAAACCAGCCTTTAGTTCCACGAGAAAAAATCATTCTTTCACCTTTGCCCATAAAACTAGGGCTCATGACACAATTTGTCAAAGCTCTTGACCAAAATGGTCAATGCTTCAAGTTACTCTCTCAAAAATTTCCTAGATTGAGTACTGAGGCTGCAATTTTTGATTGGCTTCATATACATCAACTAATTAAAAGTTCTACGGATTTTGAAGCTTCTATGACTGAAATAGAAAAACTTGCATGGAGATTTTTTGTCGTTGTTACACCAAACTTTCTTGGTAACTTCAAAGCAGATAACTACAAACAGTTAGTCGAAGAAATGCTGAAAAATTTAGGCTGTAATAAGAGCTTGAAGGTGCAGTACCTACGTAATCATATTGATCATTTTGAACATGATTTAAGAGATATTAGCGAAAAATAAGGTGAACGCTTTCACCAGGATATTTTTTTAAAAATATGTATTTTTCTTCTTTCTTATGAACAATAGCTGATATGAAAAATGTGACTAGTTTTCTCGTATCAGCTCACAAAATATACCTAAAATCTGAGGCATCAAAATGAGTGTAGGCCAGTGTTAGTCATAAACCGGAAACACTTCAAGTTATGCTTTTGAAAATACACTCCTTATATTTCCGTTCAAAACTATTAGTTTTGTAGTATTTACAAGTCTTTTTATTTTGAAAATGCATTTTAGACTTCATTTGAAGGCGAAAGGTATTTGTAGGTACGGAGGGAAAAGGTATGGAAATATTTCGTGATTTAATTTGATATTTGCTAACTTCCTTAATGCTTGGAAATATCGACTCAACATTCACTCATATATTTAAAATTTTACATTTATTATTCATAAAACCGAAACCGTTCCAGATATGCTTTTGTAAATGTTTTTCCCAAATTCAATTATTAGCCAAAACTACTATTTAGATCATATTAACTTACACCCAATCCTGAACCTTCTAAAGCATTCAACATTCCAGTGCATCCATATGCAAATTCTTCGGTTACAAGACATCCATCAAATGCGTTAATTCCCAAGCCCCCTAAAATGTAAATACTTAATTGTTTTGCTAATAGTCCATCTAGTAGTCAGTATATCATCAACTTTGTCTAATAAAATACTCATGAAAACTACAACCAGGTGAGAACAAACTCAAACTAGAGTGAAATGATCGCCTCCAGCCAAAATACATGAACGTGGTCTATTTGTAAACTGTTTGCCAAGTATAAACAAAATGTATTGATAGCTATTCAAATCTCTAAAATCATTTAATATAAAGCCCCATAACTTGGTAAGGAGGAATATTTTATTTAAGTGTTTTAGATTAAATCTCCATATTATGTTTCTCCAGTATTTATGTGGAAAACTCTTAATGATACTCCCTGTATAAATGGGAATGTTCCATCATGAAATTTTGTACACACGTTGGCAGAGGTACAGAAAAGAACATAGGGTACCCTTTATCCAGAAGAACAAGGTGAGCGAAGCTATGCGTGATAGCTAGTTAGATATTATATAAAGTTTTGGGTACTATGTAAAAAGTAAAACTAAAAATATCTCACCATATTTCTCAGGAATGTGTTGATTAAGTAATCCCAGGCCATGTGCTTTTTTGAGGATCTCAAATGGATATTTTCCAGTTCTATCATATTCAGCAGCAACAGGAATAATTTCTTCTCTTGTAAATTTTCTGGCTAAACCTTGAATTTCTTTCTGTGTTTCAGATAAACCTTCAATAAAATAAATCCTTCAATATTCTGAAATTACACTGGTTGAATGATTGAATTTTAAAATCAATATTTTTAAGACTTTGGTGAGCTATTAAACTCCAAATTAAGTGAGATCTCCAGCACACACACACAATTATTTGATGAAATGATGTTTGATTATTCCAACAAGTTTTTTAGCTGGATGATTTTTATTTCCCACCATTTCCACATAGATAAAGAATATTATGATCATTATAATTTTGCAACTAAGCATCAGCAAATTTCTAGACCTGTCTGACCTATTATCAGTCTTTTCAGAGGTTTTATCTTAGCAATAAACAAGCCTCTCAGGCATCTACCACCAGTACCTCCATTTCCATCCTCTGAACCCAACAATCCTTATTTGTTCCAATGTTGGGTGAAGAAGCTATGGCAAACCTATAGCGGAAGGAAGAAAATACTATTTTTCCTTTTTCCCATTTGGCATCTCTATTAAATAATTGTCTAGTGAAATAGGTCACTTCTAACAAAAAAGATAGATTGGGTCTGGAAAACGCTAGTTTTAGAGAAAAAAGTTGGAGTTACCAAAGAACCAGTGGCGGATTTAGGCTTTCTGCCGCCCTAGGCCTGGTAAAAAAACCATGAGAAAACCAGTGAACGTATTTGACTTTTATCCTCTGAGCTAAAGTGACCCTCCTCTGAAATCTGCCTCCCTTAGGACGCTGCCGCCCCTAGGCCGCGGCCTATACGGCCTATTTATAAATCCAGGACTGCAAAGAGCTACACATGAACATAATATTGCTTTTAAACAATTCAATTTGGATTGAGAGACTTATCAACTCCATTTACAGGTTTTTATTTTGTTTAGATTTAGTGAAATGAAGGTATTCCAGCATATTTTTCAATATACACTTGTTTTGGAAAACAAAGTACCTATTGGATATTTTTTAAGAGAGGAAGGATAAATACTATGTTTCTTAATGAAGGATTCAAAGCTATAGTGGTTAGGGTAAGCCCCATATTTGTAAAACTGTGTAGAATCAAAGAGTATTAGCAAAAATATATACACATTATAATTTGGTGAAAAACAAATGATAAAATTAAGGTCAACGATAAAACAGTTTACTTTTATCTTTGGGTTATCATCAGTTGAATAATATGACAAAGTAACAACATACACTTGATTGTGTTATTATCTACTAAAAATAAAATTGTAAGGATTATTTCTCAAGATTCCTAAAAAGAAAAAAACACTCTGCTTTTGATAATAATCTATATCTGGAATTATAATAGTGAACATTGGGAAATTGGATGCAATTATTAAAACTTGCAGGTGGTGACTAACAAATTACTTTGTATGATTCAGAGAGATACATTTTAGTGGAAGCTTATGTTTCTCCAGCAGAAGCTCAACTGTTGTCATAAGACCCACTAATTATATTTAAACATAAATTATTTATATACTTATTATTTTACATAAATTTAGTTAATCAATAGTAAAGTTTCTCATTAAGGGTTACAAGTTGCACATTATAAGGTAACTTCTTCAAACACCTGATTAATTTTCAAACCCACCATTTGTAATGTTTAGATCAACACTTGAAATGCTCCATTCCTCTTGGATCTATAATTGTAACCATGGAGATTCTCCATGATTGTAAGGCTACTTTGGAACAAATCCATTATAAGTTAATTGAGTATAAAATATATTGCTGTCATTACTACTTTTATTAATTAGTTTTCTCACCAAAACACTTACTGAAATTATATCCACCAGATGTTGATGAAGACATATAATTTACTAAATTTGGGCTTCCTCGAATACCACTTTGTAACACACATTTTGAAAGCTGAAAAAACACCAATATCCAATATGTATACAAGTTTATTGTTAACTTTGAAGGTACCAACCTGTTGAGTGAATGCCATTTTTATTACTAACAATTACTAATAGTTCAGAGTACAGTGATTACACTAATTACAGTAGATATTTATTTGTATTCAATTTGTGTTGTCTGTCTTATACTTATTAATTTTAGATATATAATGAATTTAAAAACCACTTTCAATTTCAATATTTTTATTACCTTGTGAACTTAGTGCCTACCTGAAGGTAATACCTTGTGTATATTATCTCTGGGTAATACTTTGAACTCTTGAACCTGGTGGGGAGATCTGATAAATCTAAAGCTCCACCAGAGGCAGCATGTTGATGTAGATTATCTACAGTTTCTATGATAGGTAGCTAAAATCTGAAATTATTATAATTTCCACAAACCACTCTATAATAAATAAATCATAGATTATGGAATATAATAAATCAATTGTGATACTTTAGTATGTTTTGTGGATTGCTCGTCTGACGTGGGTCCGGGAGAATCCTCTGATACAAATGTAAATTATTCTATTCATTGGGTTGTTCCAGAGATAATGGTTGTTCGTTTTAAAGTAAACGACATGGAGAAATAATATATATTTTGTCTATGGTAAACGATTTTCAATAAAAAACTTTTTCCATAGGTTTCAACCAGGATATGACCAGGATTAGCAAGTAGAAATCACAGCACAGAGGGTGTGCCATAGACATATTATTTCTCTATGGGGTGTGCTATGGTAGAAATAGAATATTATGGATGGATCTCATAGATAAAGGATTATATCAATGGATCTGGTATGGACAAAGAATACATTGGTGTATTCTTTGGTATGGACCATAGAGAAATAATTTTTATTTTGTCTATGGCATGGACCCAAAGATTATCTATGGACCATAGATAACCTGGTAAGGGCCATAGAGGCTATCTATGTAAGGACCATAGAGAAATAGTAAGGACAGACAGATGCGTGGCTAAACCATAGAGATAATATATTATCTCTATGGGCTAAACAGGAGGCCAATAAAAAAGAAGCAGTATTTAAACTAGAACAAGCTGTAGGTTATGCTGTTGTTTACTGTTTCCACCTTTTCACTTTTCCTAACAATTTCATTTTTAGTTTCCATGTAACGTATATTAAAATTTAATTTGAAGAAAAATGTTTTCCATTTGTCGGCAAAACCATCCTGCTACAGGAGTGGAACACGCTATATCATGCTATTTTTTTAATAAAGTGGAAAAATGTTTGGTAACAGCGGGAACTAATATACTAAAAGTTTATCGACTTGTTCCAGATGTAGATTCACGATCAAGATCAGAAAGATATTCTGGTAATATATTTGAGAAAACTAAAACTCAATTCATATTACTATAATACGCTTAAACATATTTTACCGGTTACCCAAAACATTTTTTATTTTCAGAATTCTATCCACCAAAATCAAAATTAGAATGCATGGCTCAATACACTCTTTTTGGAAATATTATGTCTATTCAGAATGTATCTCTAACGAATTTCCAGAGGGATGCACTTCTGTTAGGTTTCTCAGATGCAAAGTTGTCTGTTGTGGAATATGATCCAGAAAATCATGATTTGAGAACTCTAAGCTTACATTATTTTGAAGAAGATGATATGAAGGTAATACTTTAAACTAGTTAACTATTTTTTACACAAACCTGAATATGTGCAACTACATAGTGTGGTTCTTTATTCATCCATAAAATAAAGAGAAATTGGCAGAATTTTTTATGAAATGGTAGAAACAATAACTCCATTAATGGCTAATGCATATTTAAAATTAGTCAAGTATACACAACTGCAAGTGTTAATTATTCTAGCCTGGCAACTTTCATTATTTTAACATTTGCGAGCCATAATTAGTTTGAATTACTTTAAAGCTAGAAGCTATAAATAGAGAAATATAAAATATAAAGAAGTTTATTGACTATTTGTGATTCAAAACCAGTGTTGAAAAACCAAATAAGAATAAAGTATATACCCTTTATTAAATTATAAAGTAATAATTGTTTCATACATTTTTTATTTGTATTTGGTTTATTAAATGATTCTAAAAACATTTTTAAAATCTGAAGAATGGAAAATTCACTCCTAAAAATCTACTTTTACTTTAATCCACAATCACATTATAATTGGAGTTATATTCACACTCATGAAGCTTATAAATAAAGTACCACTTTATCCACTAGTGGAAAAATGGAAAATACAATCTTAAATCATAGCAACCATTCAACACCTCCCAAAATATTTTTAAATTAATTTCAATAATTTACAGCTGCTGTCAGAGCAAAATGTCAAATCACTTTTTGATCAAATCTGATTCGAATTGACTGTGATTGTGGATAGAATAAAATGTTGTATTGCATTTGTGTTTTATTGAACTTGCTAAAATTAAACCCTCTAGCTTCGGTCTTGGAAGTAAACTTTCTTGCATGGATAAAACACTATCTAAAACACATATTCAATAAATAACTATTGCTATAAATAGCAGATGCTACATTAAGTATTAATACTTTTTTCTTAAATCAGGATGGTTGGACTCATCACCATCATGTTCCATTAATAAGAGTAGATCCTGAGAATAGATGTGCTGTAATGACTATTTTTGGTAGAAAATTGGTAGTTCTACCATTCCGACGAGAAAGTTCAATAGATGACAATGATGGAGACATAAAACCAATGACTTCTAACACTGGAGTTACAAAGGCACCAATATTAGCTTCCTATATGATTGTGCTGAAAGATTTCATTGAAAAAATTGATAATATAATTGACATACAATTTCTTCATGGCTATTATGAACCCACATTATTAATTTTATATGAACCTTTGAAGACTTTCTCTGGGTAAGTTTTATAGTAAACATTTTGTTACTAGTTGACCAGAAATAATAATGAGGGATTTGCATATAACGATTTTGGTCTGACAAGGATCATCATTGTAATTCATTGGACTAGAATCCTTCTGTAGCATTGCAAAATCAACAATAAATATGGCCTCAATAAAGTGGGGAGTACTAAAATCTCTACAATGGTGGGTAGACTGAGGGAGTAGAGCATCCCAAGTGAACACATATTTTATCTTTCTTGGTTATCCAGATGATAATAAAATAATTAAAATAACATAAACAAATCAAAAACATGAAACTCTTTAGTTATGCAAAGAAATATATTTCATTGAAGTCAAATAACAAAGCATTATTTGTGTTTCAGGCGTGTTGCTGTTAGATCAGATACTTGTGCAATGTCTGCAATTTCTTTAAACTTGCAGCAAAAAGTTCATCCTATTATATGGAGTGTTTCTAATCTACCATTCGATTGTGTGAAAGCAGTTCCTATTAAAAAACCTATTGGGGGAACACTCATTTTAGCTGTTAATTCTCTGATTTATCTAAATCAGAGCATTCCACCTTATGGTGTGTCACTTAATAGCATAGCTGAAACATCTTCAAGTTTTCCTTTAAGTAAGTTATTTAGCATTATACAATTTTAAGTAACTCTCTCGGTAACTCTTTATGCTAATTATAATAATTAATAATATACAATTGTTATTAACTACATTATTCTCTGTTAACCATTTAAAAGTTGGTAAGGAGTTACAAAATGAACAATTTATGCAAAATACATTAGAAATATTACATAAATATATTTTTATTTTTCATAGAACCACAAGAAGATTTAAAAATTACGTTGGATTGCGTTCAGGTTGGATTTTTGGAAGAAGACACTTTAGTTTTATCATTGAAAGGAGGAGAATTATATGTTTTAACTCTTTTAGCTGACAGCATGAGATATATTAGAAGTTTTCATTTTGAAAAAGCTGCTGCCAGTGTTCTCACTACATGTGTAAGCATTTATATTTATTTTTATTTTATTTTCCAGTTATTGATTACAACTATTTTGTCATTATTGTTTCCCAGTGGCACAAGGAAATACTGTTGTTTACCATTGTTAATGCTTCAAAAAACATGTTTCATTTACACAATATTCTATTGGAAAACTAAATATATACTAAATGAATCAAAAGAACAAAGCTTTCTCATAAATATAAATAATAATTTCACCCCTATAAAGTTAGCAGAGCCACTTGCAAATAAATCGATGAAACCTATTCCAATAATTGTCGAATAATTGTCGAGAATTTGTCGTGAACGTAAAAAATTTGTCGCGCTCTTAGTTTTTTTTATTAGGGGTGGCTCTGCTAACTTAATATTAAGTTAGCAGTGCCACCCATAAATAAATATTAAAATGGATCAAAATTATTACGAATAATTGTCGAGTAATTGTCGAAATCCATCTGACGTAAAAAAACGCAAAAAATCTATTCCGTCTAGCATATAGGTATATACGTTTTTCTTGGAAATTCCTGGTTTTTGTAGGAATTTCGTATTTTTGGCAACAGCGCATGAGTATATTGATATTTTACGTGTTTTCCATATCATTATTGACGATTATAAATTTTTTTAAGCAGCTTCCTATTTTCCAGAAGCAAAAAAAATATGTTTCAAAGCTGAATGATAGAACATTAAGTAGTACACTTATGTAACTTTGTTGATTTATTATTTTTTCAATAACAATTTATCTGAACAATTGTCAAATGACCAAAACGTGTTTGTCGTGGGGTTTTAACGAGGGTTTTCTCCTATATATGCACCGTGTGATGTAATGAAAGAAATTTTCCGATTTCTCAGTAATACCCACTTGTAATTTGGTTAAATATGATTTTTTCCATCCAGAATTGTACTGAACAATTGTCGAATAACCTAAATGTAATTGTCGTGAGCACAGAACAAATGTCGCGCTCTTAATTTTTTTTATAGGGGGTGGCTCTGCTAACTTAATATTAAGTTAGCAGTGCCACCCATAAATAAATATAAAAATGCATCAAAATTATTACGAATAATAATAGTCGAGTAATTGTCGAAATCCATCTGACGTAAAAAAAACGCAAAAAATCTATTCCGTCTAGCATATATACAGGGTTAGTTTAAAGTATGGAAACATCTGAATATCTCACAAACGGAAGAAGATAAAAAAAAGATTTTAACACGTGTTGCAAGGTTGCCGTAGGAGCATATTTTCATGATACAACAAAACTTACAGGGTGGTCATGAAAAGCGTAGTGACTGCAGAGATTGATTTTTTAAATGGAACACCCTGTATAATATATCATTTTATCAATCCTTTCGACTTCTAGATCAACTTTGTTATTAAGTACCCTATTCCCAACTTCTATGGTTACGCAGATATCGGCACTTTAATTATTGCATTACATGTATTGATAAAACTAATAGTAACCATAAATATCTTATGCACGGAAATCAATAAATAAAAATTTTTTCACATGTGTTGCAGGGTTGCCACAGAAATATAAAATACTCGGAGTGGTAATGAAAACCGTAGCCAGTAAGCCTCTAAATGTTTATTCTAGTATTACATCTTGAATCCTAATAATAAGAATCAACATTCAAAGAAATGAAGAAATATAACTGAACAAATTCTATAGTAAATGTTCAAAGTGCAAACCATTTACGATTTGACAGTATCCAAGTCTTTTACAAAATTGTCCAATTGAATCACGTAAATATATTTGTGGTATCAGATTTATCTCTTCCAAAATACGATTTTGTAGAGTTTGTAAATCAACTGGTCTATTTTTGTAAACTTTATTTTTAAGGTATCTAATGGGGTCAAGTCTGGTGACCGGGGCGGCCATTCTATTGCTCCTCGACGTCCTATCCATCTCTGTGGAAACACTGTATCTAGATAGGTACGTAGGTTTTCGGCCTGCCAGGCTTAGGACAGTTTTTAACATTTCCAGTCTCTCTATACCTCTTGACAGTTTTGAAAACGGTTGATCTGTTAATAACGTGTTGAGGATCATTAAATATCGCCAAAGCCTCGTAAAGTTAGGATTTGTATGCGTTATGTATCACTAAGATATGTAATTTTATAAAGTGACTGACGTTAACTAATTTTGACAGTTCGTTAATATTTATTTGCAAAGCATAACCAGACTTTGTGAGAATAAGTACTTATTTTGTAATTGTCGATATCTGCCTAACCCTAGAATTTGGACATAGGGTACCTCATAGAAAAGTTAATCTAGAAGTTGGAAGGATTCATAAAATGATATATTATACAGGGTGTTCCATTTAAAAAATCAATATCTGCAGTTACTACGCCTTTCATGACCACCCTGTAAGTTTTGTTGTATCATGAAAATATGCTCATACGGCAACCTTGCAACACGTGTTAAAATATTTTTTTTATCTTCTTCTGTTTGTGAGATATTCAGATGTTTCCATACTTTAAACTAACCCTGTATACAGTGTTTCCGCGTAAGTTGGCTACATATGGAAAACTTTTTTATTATTGGTTTTAGGAAAAAAAGTTATTCTTCATAAAAAGCTCTGCATTATCTAAAACCTGAAATGCAATCATTAGATATTTCTTATTTTGAGCCGTATACGAGGTTTGTCAAAAAATATTAATCTAAATTGGAAGTTATATCCAAATATGCAATTACAGCTATTTAACATGAAAATTAAGATTTGGTGATTATTTAAGTTTTACATTATAAAGTATTTGTAATCGTAAGTAATCACCAAATCTTAATTTTTATGCTAAATAGCTGTAATTGCATATTTGGATATAACTTCCAATTTTAAACAACTTTACTTCTTACAATTTTTCTGTATTGTGAAAAACAAAGGTACTTTACTCTTGAGTGAGATTAATATTTTTTGACAAACCTCGTATACAGCTCAAAATAAGAAATATCTAATGATTGCATTTTAGATAATGCAGAGCTTTTTATGAGGAATAACTTTTTTTCCTAAAACCAATAATAAAAAAGTTTTCCATATGTAGCCAACTTACGCGGACAAACTGTATATACCTTTTTCTTGTAAATTCCATATCATTATCGACGAATACAATTTTTTTTCAAGCAACTTCCTATTTTTCAAAAGCAAAAAAATTATGTTTCAAAGCTGAATGATAGAACACACTTATGTAACTTTGTTGATTTATTTTTTTTCAATAAGAATTTATCTGAAAAATTGTCAAATGACCAAAACGTGTTTGTCGTGGGGTATTTGAATTTTTTGAAGCAAAAAACTAATTAATTGGTGAAATTGGATGAAAAAAATATTCCGATTTCTCAATAATATACCCAGGAAACTTGGTTAATTATTGTTTTTCCCACGATCGTGCGATTTAAACTTTCCCGCACGCATTTTATTTTTGAAAGTGTCACTCTCCCGCACTAGTGCGAGAAAGTAAATAAAAGAAAATAAAAAAGTAGATATTTGAATAGAAACCCTGGATAAAACTTGTTTTATTTATATTTTACAAAATATAAGAATTTCTGGATAGACTTTTCTATTTGGTGGGCAACTTTCTCCTTTTTCTTTGAGGTCATCATATTGGATCCAACACGTTCCCCTTCGGCAGAACGCCGTATAATGACCTGGAATAGGAGTCCTAGTTTGTATCTTGGATCCAGTAAAATTTATCAATCCTATAAGTTCGTATTTTTCCTTTGTTTTTCCATCCGTGAATGAATTTGTTATCGAATCTATAGTTATTGGTTCCTCTTGTCCATATATTTCGAACAAAACGATATTTCCTGAAATATAACATTAACAAAATGATGTACATATTCCAAACGGCTGAATAAATAAACAAAAAATTTGAATTCAAAAGAGGGTGGGGACTTTCTGAAGCTTACTTCTTGCTTATATTGGCCCTGAAAATTGTTAATATCTGTCACCAGCGAAAATGTTCGAATATCATGAATTTTTTTGTCCCGTCTTTTTTTATGTAGGCAAGTCAGATTAATGACATTGTCATAGCTTCGGTTTCCGGAAATTATCACAGGAACGAAAGAAATATGACTGAACTTTTTCAGTTGGGATGAATAAACGGTACAAAAACACCGCACCACTTTGTGGCCTCACTCAGCCCGGTATTTTTTTAAGCAAGTCATAACTATTTTCGAATTTTAGAAAAAGAGTTTGGATAATTTTTAACAAGTATGTTTCCCTATTTTTGTTTAATTGCAGTGGTAGAAGTGAGGTCTGATAGATATATTCATGAAGGGACCTTGAATGCAAAATTTCAAGTTTTTAAAGTCATTATTGCAAAACAAATCAATTCATATCAAAATTTCGAGTAAGCTTTTGGAATAATTTCTTATCAAACTTAATTGCTCTAAAGTGGAAAAAAGTTAATTAACTAACCTATATCCAATGAAACTGATTGTGATGTTTCGTGGTGGTTTCTACATTTTTTGTCGTTGGTTATGATTCCTTCTATAAAGCTTCCTAAGTTCTCCTTTGATAATTTCGCATGCAAGCCGTAAGTTGGGTATTCAATTCTTCGAAAACATCCATTTTTACAGTTTCGGATTTCCACAAAACTGGGAAACTGTTTGAAAATTTTTGCTGCAAGAGAACTCACGCTGGTGGTACAGTTAATTTCTCGTGTTGGTGTATTTTCTTTGAAATCTTCCCCAAATAATATACATATTATTTCAGCCCTTTTCTTATATGTCGTTTGTCTGACACCGTTCTCCATTGTATCACACACAAGGTGAAAAAAGTTATTTTCATTTTTATTTAAATTGATGAAATTTCTTATGTTTCTATTATCGCCAAATGCCGCTAGTAATATTTGGAAAATACTGTCGAACGCACAAGTATTTGTGAGCGACACTTCTGATTTTCCCAATTTAATTAGTCGTAAAGATGACACGGTTCCATTTTTTAAACATGGCAATTTACCGTATCTTTTGTACGACATTGCGTCGAGAAACTCCACAGTATTTTTATTCAAATATCTGGATTTTTTAGAAATTTTCGGTGAGCCACCCTTTCCTCTCCAATTATCAATTTTTTGAGTTGCGAGTCTGTCGTCTTTCCTTGAGTTGTAAAAGCATTCGGGGCATAATATTATTTTATCTTCCTCTTCTTTATTATATTTTGTACAATTTAAACAAATTGCAGCTTTACAAATTGCACACACATCTGTTGATTATTCGAAATTCACGTCTTTTTCGGAGTCTTCGATTGTTTTATCTATGATTTCCCCAACTTCTTCTTGGCAAGTATTGCTATTCATCAGAGAAACAATAACATCAAGAGATTCCTTCAAAGAAATTGCACCTACACCCGCTATTTCAAAAAAAGAAATTGTCAATAGTGCGGTAATAACACGCTTGGCAGAGTCTCTGTCACGACATAAAATGAGTTGTCCAATCGCACACAAGTAGAATTTTTTTTTCCATTTTTCTTTGCATTCTTTCTTGAAGAAATTTACCCAGCTCTTGATAAAATGTGCTACATCTGTTCTTATGTAAGTTTTTGGGACGTCCGATATTCCAGAATTGTAACACCTATTTGTGTAATCCATTATATCGTTGAGTGAAAAATACAAGATAATATAAACAAATATAAATAAAATTGTGGCTGGAGCTGCTCCTAGTAGATGGATGCTTGTCCTCCATGGTTGGAAGATTATCCCAGCCGGTAGAAAATATAATCAATCGGTCAAAAAATCAACAACCGACAGAAAATATTCCCCACCGGTTTACAGGATGTTTTCTACCGGCTGCACCCTGCTAGAAGTTTGTCTTTACTAGCAAAGTGCAGAAATAAAAATATACAATCAGGAACAAATTCAAAATCAACAATTATAAAACATTATATGTCAAATATCAACAAAAAATTAACAATGTACATTTAATACAATATTTTAACCAAAAATATCAAACACAAATTACACAGCATAATATATTTTAAAATTAACATATTAACACCCCAATATCACCACTACTTCACCAACCCCTACCACACTCAAGCTTGAGCATGCAAATATTAAACCCATGCAGATAAGAAAATAAACATGCAAATAATATGTACTTTACCAAATAATATAAGCCTTATAATGAATTATAATGGAAATTTTGATTTATTAATAGTACTGGAAAAAAATCTGGAGCTCCAAATTGAAAAAGTCAAAGATAACTTTTGTAACCTGAAAAATCCTTTCCTGAAAGAAATTCTGGAACAAAAAATTAAATTAATGATAAAAAAAATTATCTAAAATTTTTGATTATTTTTGAGATAGGCCTATGAGCAAGTTTAAATATATCGTTATATTACAAATAAATTCTGAAGAGCATATCCATCGCTGGTAAAATTTCTAGAACAGAAAATCAAAAAAAATTAAAAAATTCAACAAAAATCCGATGGAATCTTGAAGCCTGTAAAAGAGTGTTAGTGTGCTGAAAGGAAGCGCTGAAAAAAATTAAATTAAATTATATTCATGAAAAAAAAGTATCAAAATTTTTTATAATTTTTGAAATAGGCCTATCAGCAAGTTTGAATATATCGATATATTCCAAATAAATTCTGAAGAGCATATCCATCGCTGGTAAAATTTCTAGAACAGAAAATCAAACAAAATTAAAAAATTCAACAAAAATCCGTTGGAATCTTGAAGCCTGTAAGAGAGTGTTAGTGTGCTGAAAAGGAAGCGCTGAAAAAAATTGTTAGTAGTTAGTCAGAACCTGCCAAGTAGCCATTTTGCATGTAACAGCTTTGGCTTCTACGATATTTTGATAGCCCATACTGGGCAACAATTTCCCCAACTTGTTCATCCATACCCATTCAACAAACGGAAAACACTTAAGCGCACTCGCCCCATCTGGATGACCGCCCGCTTTGCAAACGAGACTGACCGACAACCTAGTGAACGAGCACTTTCCCACAGTGTGGTACTGCGTGCATCCGTGAAGGAAAAAGTCAATCGTAAGCACACAAGTGGTTACATGTGGCGTCCTTGACAAGTAAAATAAAATGCTTACCAATGTCTGTTTGAAAAAAGAACCAACTTGTGAAAGGAAGGCAGGACAATATTTAGAAAAATGAGGAACAACATAGCTTACCTATGTCTTTTGAGAAAATAAGCAATTCATAAGAGAATGGGAGGACAATATTTAGAAAAATGAGGAACAACATAGCTTACCTATGTCTTTTGAGAAAATAAGCAATTCCTAAGAGAATGGGAGGACAATATTTAGAAAAATGAGGAACGACATAGCTTACCTATGTCTTTTGAGAAAATAAGCAATTCATAAGAGAATGGGAGGACAATATTTAGAAAAATGAGGAACAACATAGCTTACCTATGTCTTTTGAGAAAATAAACACCTTGTTAAACAAAGGTAGGACAATATTTAGGAAAATGAGGAACGTCATAGTTTACCTATTGTTAGTTGTTAATCAGAATCTGTCAAGTAGTCACTTTGCATGTATCAGCTTTGGCTTCTACGATATTTTGATAGCCCATACTGGGCAACAATTTCCCCAACTTGTTCATCCATACCCATTCAACAAACGGAAAACACTTAAGCGCACTCGCCCCATCTGGCTGACTGCCCGCTTTGCAAACGAGACTGACGGACAACCTAGGGAACGAGCACTTTCCCACAGTGTGGTACTACGTGCATCCGTGAAGGAAAAAGTCAATCGGAAGCAACCTAGTGATTACATGTAGTGTCCTTGACATGTAAAATAAAAAGCTTGCCAATGTCTTTTGAAAAATAACCACCTCGTAAAAGAAATGGAGGACAATACTTAGGAAAATGAGGAACGACATAGCTTACCTATGTCTTTTGAAAAATAACCACCTCGTAAAAGAAATGGAGGACAATACTTAGGAAAATGAGGAACGACATAGCTTACCTATGTCTTTTGAAAAATAACCACCTCGTAAAAGAAATGGAGGACAATACTTAGGAAAATGAGGAACGACATAGCTTACCTATGTCTTTTGAAAAATAGCCACCTCGTAAAAGAAATGGAGGACAATATCTAGAAAAATGAGGAGCGACATAGCTTACTTAGGTATGTATTTTGAAAAGTTAAGCAATTAATGCTGAAAGTTACCTTGCGTAGATGGAAGTTTGTCCCCCATGGCTGGAAGATGACCCCAGCCAGTAGAAAATATAATCAATCGGTCAAAAAGTCTAAAACCGATGGAAAATATTCCCCACCGGCTCATAGGATGTTTTCCATTGGCTAAACCCTACCAGAAGTTTGTCTTTACCTGCTAAGTGTAGGAATGAAAATGTACAAACATGAACACATGAATTCAGGAATTATAAAAACGGTATGTCAAATATTACCAAAATATTTACATTTTCAATAATGCTTTCACCAAAAGGTATACTAACCTATGTCTTTTGGAAAAAGGCATATAAAGAAGTTATAAAAATTGGGAAAAGATGGAAAACAATATAGCTTACTCGTGTCTTTTGAAAATTAAGTGCATAAACAGTTTTAAATTCTAATACATAATTTGTAACAATATTCCAAGTTCATATAAGTTAATAATCATGAGTAGGCAATTATTATTCTATCGAAGTGTTCTAAACTATTTCAAAATCAAATAAGTACCTATATCAGTTTGCTGATAAATTATAAATCGGTTAATATTATTGTATAAAAATTATTTGTAAAAGATCCATAACATTTTAAATACAGTGTATTTATTTATTGCTAGTAGTAGTGAGAAATAAAGAAAGGATAATATTTTGGGAAATATAGGAAACAACATAGATCTCCTATGTCTTTGGAAAAAAATATTTTGGAAATAAATCAATACAGAATGGATTTTATAAAATAAGTAACCAATTGTACAATAACTAAAAAGTATATAACTTACTGTATCAAAGATTATTCTTAACTATTTCAAAATCTAATAAGAGAGTACTCAGATTATTGATGAATTTTATATCAGTTAAACTTTTTGTATAAAAATTATTTGTAAAAGATCCAAAATATTTTAAATACAGTGTGTATATTTATTTATTGCTCGTACTTATAGTGGTAGTGAGAAATGAAGAGAGGATAATATTTTGGGAAAATACAACAAACAACATAGGTATCTTATGTCTTTGGAAATAAATACAGACTATATTTTATAAAATAAGTAACCGACAATACGATAACTAAAAATATTCGAAAAGTATATAACTTACTCTATTTATGAATGTCTTAAACCATTTTAAAATCCAATTTGTTGATAAATTAAGAATCAGTTGAAATTTTTGTATGAAAATTATTTGTAAAAGTTCCATGATATTATAAAAACCTTTAAATACACTCTATTCATATATTGCTAGTAGATCTAGTAAAGAAAGGGTAATATATACGGGTAAAATATACAAAGCAACATAGTTACTTATGTCTTTTGAAAAAAAAATGGAAAATGAATAAATAGAGTATATATGTAGTGCTAGTAACTACCAAATAATAAAATACTGACTTACCTTATATAAAAAATTATAATCCTTGGAAATCATGACCAAATATTCGAACTGCACTTAGGTACACTATCGAAAAGTTCGAAGACACACACAGTTTCACTACCGAAAATAATTTCGAACAAAGGTACACTCCCGAAAATTCGAAAACACACTTATATTCCCGTAAATTAATAAAATACACTCCCGACACGACCGTCCGATTTAAAAATTCATTCGTTACTGAAAGCAATAAGATATTCATTAGTCACTCTATTACACATAAACAAGTATTTGTCATCGATGTGAATTCAATATACACTGGCCGCCCCATTTAAGAATATAAATATATATTATTATAAAAAACGTTTTCTATTATTTTTGATATTTTCAATATACAGGGAAAGTAGAAAAGTTCTAAAAAAAATTCTTAAATCAATTTTTTTAGGATATTCTAAGAATTTACAAGAAAATAGTTATTGTGAATTCTATTTTCAGTATAATTTTGGCAGGCAGTGTATATATCGACACAATTAACATGTATTAGAACGTGTATTTTACCTTCATATTTTTCTGCGATTAACGGAAAGAAGAAGATACTAAGGAATATCTATTAACTTCTTCTTTTTCTTTAACAGGGGATAATTTACCTGGATTATACAGGAGAAATATTTTATTGTAGTATTGATGTATGTGTTCGAGGGGATATTTTACTTTAATTTGTTTCCCTGATTCACAAAATGAAGAAGCACTAAGGGATTTTGTTTAATTTCTTTTTTTTATTCTCTCAAGAATGTATAAAATGATGGCTTGTGGTGTGCTGATTTTTAAAAAAATATGTAAAGACAAGGTACCTAAGTGAAGTACATGGATAAAAGTGTAACGCGCAAAATACCCTCTTGGGCTCCCCAACTAATGTGTGAATCAAAAACCAGAAGTATTCTGTTAAAGCATTCAGCATTACACAAATAATTGTTCAATATGACTGTATGTTTGGTTGCATATACCAAAATCTTTTATTAATAGAAAATCGTTCATTAATAGGGGTCATTAATGAATCATTTTTAGTACATTATAATTCTTGATAACCACAACTGTGTGTATGGTTGCCTTCTACTTCACTTCTAATTAACATCATAACACTATACAAGAATAAAATTATTCTATAATATTGTACTCATTACCCGGAAGAACTAAATATGTTTTTCATAAAATAGTTGGCTACCGCCCATATCTTTACTCGACAATGAAAATGGGAACATTTATTTGGATATACTGTGAACAACCATTAATTTATCGTCATTACAGAAGACGATCTTCCAAATCGATGGATTCACAGAAGTGACCTCTGGTTCTTCAGACCTTGGTTCGTTTAAATTTTACTTTTGAAATATCTGAAATAACGCTATCTACAAAATTTTATAAATATCATGCTTTTAGTTTTAAAGATGCTTACTTGATCCATACTTTATGCCAACCCTGTATTATTAATAAAAATAATTGATCTTTTTTTTTTCTGAGCCCGTCTGACAAGTCTCCGATAGACTGCAGCCTAATGCTTATTGTCTTTTTGCTCGTGCTTTCTCATTGCACACTTTGACATTTAATCGAAAATCATCTGTCAGTGTCACACTTCTCCCTATTACGGCTCGATAATAGTTTTCTTGCAATTTATTCATAACAAATTATGGAAGATATTCAATGCACGCCACATGAAATTCAAGAGAAGTTGGCGATAACATTTTGTATGCACCACGTCAGTAAAGTGTCTTTATCGAACTCGCCTGTTAGTCGCCTCATAATTTCAGACTCGTCCGATAAAGACTCACTTTACTGCCTTGTAAATAACTATTATTTCTATGTTCACAAAAAATATATAGAATCGTTGAGTGAAAAATACTCAACGATTATATTAAAATCCCCCGAGAATATCAGAGCACATGCATTCTCAAGTGCTTTCGACTCGTCGATAGTCTGTGAATTGAATATAAGTATATGAGTTTCTTATTCATTTCAAATTATTTATTTCTTACCACTTCTCGAGGAAATTCCATTCCACATCTTATTGTACCTAATAGCCATTTACTTGTGATGCCTTTTGGCCTAAACATTAAGTCATTAATTATTTAAAATATTATCGAATAAATTCCCTTCAGCTAATTCCAATAAACCACGAATTGTTTTATAAATAATAAATATAAAGGTTACACGTACGAGTCAATGTCAAAGCAAATAAACATTATCTAGTATCATGTATGTTTACTTATAGTGAACTTGACTCTTTGTATATATAGGTAACAATAGTATTTTAAGTATTCATTATTAATTCATTATTAATTCATTATTGATTCATTATTATTATTAAGTCATTATGATGGTCATTCATGAAAGGATGATTACAGTCAGTATCATTCATTCTAAGTAGTAATCTAAGAGTAGTCAATTAGTGTTAGTGGTTAATGTATAGTAAATATTAAATAGAACATGTCCCAGTGAAACAGGTAGTTGTTTTATTCCTGGGGGATGACCCACCAAGTGACCAGCAGCACCACCTAGTCAGAGGCCCTTCTACTATCTTACTACACCCAGTATCCTCATTACATTACACATTACATGGCGATCCTGCAAACAATTGGAGTTCTGTAACAATGGGTGGTAAAGCAACGAAACAAGCGGTCCAAGAAAATGGCGTGGTCAACAGTAATTTTATAGTACAAGAAGAGGAACTCAAAGCAGATCTGGAGGTGAAGATTCTTATCTACATTATTGTGGTTGTTTTGGTACTACAATTTGGATGGTCTATATATAAGAATCATAGAAGACAAATGAAGAGGGAGATAAGAAGAAATCTACAGCAAAGCACGCTAAATCTGTAGGATGGTGAGAATATTATTTTTTTTTGTAAACTTTAAGGGTATATTCTGTTTTGTGGCTAAAATTTTTTTTGATAATTGATATTTCATATTTTTATTTCTATTGACAATGAATTTTAAATGTCCTCGAGTGATGGAAATGCAGTAACGTGGGATGAATTTGAGATTAGATTGAATTTAATTTTAGAAGATATACGTAGGAATAGTAAGCGTGTGTTAAAAAAGGAGGTTCCAAAAAGCTCAGATAGTCATATAGATATAATAAATAAGTTGTGTGATTCATTTAATAGTTTCTCTAAGTTAATAAATAAGAATTGGTATAAGTTAGAGGAGAATCAGCAGAGTACATGTATTTTATATTTTAACAAAATTAGAGAAAAGGTAGAGAAAGCATTTCAAGTGTTAGATTGTCAGTATGAAGTTCCGTCTCAATTAATTACGCGTAATAATTTAATTAATAATTTAATAGTATTAGAAGCAATGAGCAAAGATAAAAAGGAGAAAATGGCATTAAGTATGAATGACTTTTTCAATTTAGCTGGTAAGATATTACCAAATGAATTTAATGGGGATATAAGCAAATTGCAATCTTTTGTAGATGCTATAAGTTTGCTACAGGTTGGTGCAGCAGAGCATGAGGAGAATGCTGTACTATTTGTGAAAACTAGGCTAACTGGAAAGGCCAGGAGTCTAATCACCACCGAAAAATCGTTGGTAGAAATTATAGGAACCCTTAAAAAGGGACTAAAGGGAGATAGTGCTAGTTTAGTAGGAGCTAAATTAAGCAAATTAAGACAAAACAATAAGGATATAGTTGAGTATGCTTCAGAGATGGAGAAATTAACAGATCAGTTACAAGCCGCGTATTTGGCAGAAGGAATGCCAGTACATTTAGCAACTAAGTATACAACAGAAGCAGCAGTAAAATCACTGATCGACAACTCAGCATCAGAGCGGATAAAAACCGTTATAGCAGCTGGGAATTTTACGACACCGCAAGAGGTGATGACTAAATTGGTTTCCATCAATGTGGGAAACAATCAGTCAACAGGAAGTGTTCTGCATTATAAGGCAGATAGAAATAAGTTTGTGTCAGGAAATACCTATTTTCCACAGCGAAATACCTATTTTCCTCAGCGAAGACACTCTTATGTAAATCATAATGGAGAAAATAATTTCCATAGGAAAAATAACTACGATAACAGTAGGAAATTTCACGCCAATCAAGGCAATAGGAGATTTACTGGTTACAGGGAGAAACCAGAAGAATATAGAAACAAGCCTAACAATAGGTTTAACAATGATAATAAATATAGAAATGTAAGAATGTGTGAGAGTGGAGAGACGAGAGTGGAAGATGAACAGAAAGAATTGGGGTTTTGAAAAAGAAAGGTGAAAAATCCAAAATTTTAAATAACTTGCATAATAATAATCATTACATTTATAACTTTGATTTAACTCTTTCAAACTTTGTGCAAATTAAAACTGACATATCGGATAATATAGATACTTTTATATTAGATACAGGTGCAGATATATCGTTATTAAAAATTTCAGATAATTTTCCACATCACTTAATAAAGACAACACAAATCTTAAATATTAAAGGAATAACTCAGGGAGAAATTAAAACTTTGGGTACAATAGAAACTTTTCTTTTTATTAAGGGTGTAGCATTTCAACATTGTTTTCATGTAGTAGAGGAAGAATTTCCTATACCTACGAATGGAATTCTAGGTAGGGATTTCATAAGAAATTATAATTGTATTTTAGATTATTCAGAATTAAAATTATACATAGATTGTAAATCTAGGAATACAGTAACATTAGAAATTCTTGACAATCCTGAATATGATACTTTGGCAATACCGCCTAGATGTGAAGTCTATCGGTTGGTAGAAAGTTTCAAAAACTTAAGACAAGATAAAGTTGTTGAGCAACAAGAACTATTACCAGGAATATTTATAGCAAGATCTATTATATCAAAAACTAATCCTTATGTCAGAATTTTAAACACAAATTATGAAAGCAAGTCGATAAATACAAACAATATTAAAATATTGGATTTAAATTTATTTCATGTATATGCTGTGAAGAATGAAAGTAAGAATAGGTTGAAAGAATTAAGAAAAACATTAAATTTAGAGGTACCAGAATACGTGAGGGATAAGCTAATAGATCTTTGTGAGAATTTTTCAGATATTTTTGCTTTAAAGAACGACATTTTAACGCATAATAATTTTTATGAGCAAAAGCTATTGGTAAAAGATGATACTCCAGTATATATTAAAAATTATCGCACGCCACATTCTCAATCTTCAGAACTTAATAATCAGGTCCAAAAGTTATTAGAACAAGGTATAATTGAATCTTCAATCTCAGATTATAACAGTCCAGTTTTACTTGTTCCCAAAAAGGCAATCAATGGAGAGAAGTCTTGGAGACTTTGTATAGATTTCAGGCAATTGAACAAGAAAATAGTCACAGATAAATTTCCATTACCCAGAATAGATTCGATCTTAGATCAGTTAGGGAGGTCGAAATGGTTTTCAGTCATAGATCTTATGTCAGGTTTTCATCAAATTCCCTTAGAACAATCTTCAAGGAAATATACATCTTTTAGTACAGAAAAAGGTTCTTTTCAGTATACAAGATTACCATTTGGTTTAAATATAAGTCCAAATAGTTTTTCAAGAATGATGTCCATAGCATTCTCAGGATTAACTCCAGAAAAAGCATTTCTTTATATGGATGATATAGTCGTAATAGGGATGTCAGAAAATCATCATTTAAGTAATCTCGAAAGGGTGTTTGACACATGTCGGAAATTCAACCTTAAATTAAATCCACAAAAATGTCAATTCTTCAGGCGAGAAGTAACGTATTTAGGACACAATTTGTCCAGTGAAGGGGTTCTACCCGATAAGGCAAAATATTCAGTCATTGAGAAGTATCCAGTGCCCAAAAATTCAGAAGAATCTAAAAGGTTCGTAGCATTCTGTAACTATTACAGACGTTTCATTCCAAATTTCGCTGAAATATGCATACCTCTCAATAAATTATCTAGGAAAAATGTGAAATTCGAGTGGTCGGAAGACTGCGAAAAATCATTCCAAATACTAAAATCGGCATTAATTCAGCCGCCTATTTTGAAATATCCAGATTTCAATAAAAAATTTATATTGACAACAGATGCTTCAAATATTGCGTGTTCTGCAATACTTAGCCAGGAATACGAAGGTATAGATCTACCTATAGCTTATGCATCGCGAGGTTTTAAGAAAAGTGAATTAAATAAACCTATAATCATGAAAGAACTGTTAGCTATCCATTGGGGAATTAATCATTTTAAGTGTTATTTATATGGTTCTACACATTTTATTGTGAAAACGGATCACAAGCCGTTAACACATCTTTTTTCGATGACAGACCCAACTTCGAAACTTACGAGAATTAGACTAGACCTAGAAGAATACAACTTCGAAATACAATATTTGAAAGGAAATTCAAATTATGCGGACAGCATTTCAAGGATATCCATAAATGAATTAAAAGACTTGTACATTGACAATGCTCACATCTTAGCAATAACGAGGTCAAAAACTCGTCATAATAAAGCTCAGCCTATAGGAGAAGATAAAATAGTTTCCACAGAAATAAAGGAAGATATTCGCAAGCCAGCAGTATATAAAGTACTGAATAATTTAGAGGCGCATAAATTACCAATTCTGCAATTTGAAAATAACCGTGTTTCGTTAAGGATGAACATACGGATCAAAAACAGGATGAGATTTAGCCAAGCCTTATTAAATACCGATATAGTTAACTTTGATTTAGATCAAACGTTAGTTCAGCTTGATAAGCTAGCGGTAAATAATGGTATAAAAAGGATGAAAATTTATATGAATGATATTATTTTCACACAGTGCACTATAAAAGAGTTTATGGAAAAAGGAAACAATACGTTAAAAAACGTACAAATATGTATTTGCGATATACCTAAGATGGTGGAAAAAGAAAAAGAAAAGCAACAGATTTTAGAAACTTATCATAATGATCCTTTATTTGGAGGTCATGTAGGAAATAACAGGCTATTGAAAAAATTAAGAGCGAATTTTAGATGGAAAAACATGGAAAAAGATGTAAGAAAATATATTAAGCAATGTCACAAGTGTCAGGTCAATAAAGCAAAGAATAATCACAAGGAAGAATTTGTATTAACGGATACAGCAGAAAAACCATGGGATATAACATATATAGATACGGTCGGTCCTTTTCCACAAAGTGAAAATGGTAACCGTTATTGCATCACAATGTTATGTGAATTAACGAAATATGCAGTAATAATTCCAGTTAAAAACAAAGAAGCGAACACGATAGCTCGTGGAATTTTTGAAAATTTCATACCAAATTACGGTCTAATGAAACAAATTAGGACAGATTTAGGCACAGAATATAAAAATGAAATATTCAACGCTTTAACTAAAATGTTAAATATTAGGCATAATTACTCAACAGCATATCATCATCAATCTATAGGAGGTTGTGAGAAATTACATAGAACGCTTAATGAGTATGTGAGACACTTTATAAATGAAAGTAAGGATGATTGGGATGAATGGTGTAAACTATTTGCTTATTGTTATAATACGACTCCAAGCTCGTATCATGGTTATACGCCATTTGAATTATTGTTCGGTAGACGTGCTAACTTACCCGAGAATCTAACAAACGAGATTGAGCCATGCTATAATATTGATGAATATCAGAATGAGTTAAAATATAAACTGCAGGTAGCTCATCAGAGAGCAGAGAAATATTTAACCAAACATAAACTGAGTAGACAAAGTCAAAATAGTAAGGTAGCTAATCCAGTTGATTTTAAAATAGGGGATTCAGTGTTAGTAAAGAGGGAAAATAGAACCAAATTCGAATCTCAATATATAGGTCCATTTACAGTCACAGAGGTGAGCGATGTTAACTGTAAAATTAAATTAGAATCAGGTGTGATAAAAGAAATACACAAAAACAGAATCCATCCTTATTGTAAAATGAATTAAAAATTGTAAAATTGGAAGTGCGAGTGAGTTTATAAACATTTCCGAATAATAAACAAAAGTGTTATAACAAACGTTCAAAACATTGAAGTGAAAATAAATAAACAACTAAGTGATCGTAAACAATTTTTAAAGGCAATGAACATTCATTTATTTATGAATATATTATGTAATCGTAGGTTAGTGACATTATTTAATAACCATCTACCATTTATTTTTAGGATAATTGTAAATTCATTTCATTAGGGGGAAAGGAAGCTCAACGGAATTTATTCTTTTTGTAAAAGGGGAAGGTGTGATGCCTTTTGGCCTAAACATTAAGTCATTAATTATTTAAAATATTATCGAATAAATTCCCTTCAGCTAATTCCAATAAACCACGAATTGTTTTATAAATAATAAATATAAAGGTTACACGTACGAGTCAATGTCAAAGCAAATAAACATTATCTAGTATCATGTATGTTTACTTATAGTGAACTTGACTCTTTGTATATATAGGTAACAATAGTATTTTAAGTATTCATTATTAATTCATTATTAATTCATTATTGATTCATTATTATTATTAAGTCATTATGATGGTCATTCATGAAAGGATGATTACAGTCAGTATCATTCATTCTAAGTAGTAATCTAAGAGTAGTCAATTAGTGTTAGTGGTTAATGTATAGTAAATATTAAATAGAACATGTCCCAGTGAAACAGGTAGTTGTTTTATTCCTGGGGGATGACCCACCAAGTGACCAGCAGCACCACCTAGTCAGAGGCCCTTCTACTATCTTACTACACCCAGTATCCTCATTACATTACACATTACATACTAATCGACACCATGTCATGGGATTCTGAAAATTGGGATGTTACTGAAAATTGTTGATTTCCACAATATGCCACTGCGTTGTACAAAAAAATGTGTTTGGAAACACTTCCATCAACATGAATGATTTTCTTCGCAACTCCTCCAGTTGCATCTATACATAAATTTGTTTCGTATATTTTATTCATTTTGTTGAAAACACGAATTTGATGAGCTGAGGCGATCACGACATGAAACGGGTCATACCCAATTTCACGAATTACATTTTGTCCAAAGGAACTTCTTTTCAAAATTGCAATTGCTCTGATTGGGTCTTGGTCCAGATACTGTGATCGAATGTATTCATGTTTTGCAACCCTCAAAACTTCTGCGTCATACAAGTGCGGTGGCTCCTTTCCCCCACATCCATCATTTCACCAGCTAATCTACATCTCCATTTAACTGTAGATTCGGTTTGCAGGTCTTTCGCGATTTTTTTTCTGAGATTTCCGCGTAGTTGGCGTTTTCCACAATCTCCTCTGCCTTCAGAAATTGAACATTCTATTTTTCGAATTGCTTTTTCCTGATCTGGAGGCAGTACCTTGCAAATGGCGATACTTCCACATTTGCAAAAACCTGAAAATTGTAATGCTTGTTCAATCAAATATAGTTTAATTAAATCATTTGTGGAATTTTCTGCGGGAGAAATGAATGAAATGACGGGTGTGAAAATATCGATAACCACAATATAGAAAATATTTTTTTGTATTCACTTCCTAAAAAGGCCCCTCCGCGATGAACGTGTGAACAGACATATTTCGATAGACACCTAGACGATGATGAAACAGTTTTGTTAAAATTCATAAATTCTAATTTTGTTATTATTGGACAGTTTTTAATTTGAGCATTAGTAGTGGTTGTTCTGAAAACAAATTAAAAGGTTTCAGTCTGAATTGAAGAAATTGATTATAAAAAAAGCTTTTTCGAAAACAAGCTTTTATTCAAAGTGCACTAAAAAATAAAAAAAATGTAATAAAATAATGGGTTCAATTTACTCCTCAAAGTTTACTTTATTCACTTGGGTGCAGTTGAATGAAAGCTTGTATTTTGAAATGTTCTTTTCTCACAGTTCATATGATTCTTTGTAGTCATTCGTGAAACGCGTCATTTTATTGAATTAAAATTTTGAATGAAATTGGGCTATGATAACAAATCTCATCATCATCTTGTAGCCGCCGTCTTTGATTCATGAATTTTGATTAGAAAATCATGATCTCCGACCCCTATACACCCAATTTTAATACAATCGGACCATAATCACAAAACTCATCCTCTACTTGAATAATATTTAAATTTTCCCAATGTCCGACCCCACAACGCCCTCGCCATTTTCTTATGTAACCCTGCCAAATTTCAAATCAATCGAACGATTAGAAGTGATTTGATTAAAGACTGACAGACACACAGACACCGAAACAGGTGAAACTTAATAGGTAAAAACTTGTAAAAATTGATAAACTCACCTTTGAAAATACCGAAGTCAGCTTTCCTGGTCAAATGATGGTTTTTAAAATGGAATCCATGGGTGAGTCTGTAATCATCAAAAAATTTTTTTGATACAATTTGAGTCCATTTACTGGGTTGAAAAATCGTGATCCGGCGTTCACCAATTTTTCCTTTTTTTGTTTTTCTCGCACAAACTCTTTCGGTTAGGAGACTTTCAAATTTGGACGTCTTAATGGAAAGAATGAAGTTGATAGAATTTGATTCGAAAGACAATTCGGGAGACAATTCAGGAGACAATTCAAGATTGTTTAAGGATACTTCCTTTTTGTCCTCATTATCCAGCGATGCTATGTCTGTGAGCAAACTTTTCAAATTGTATCGATTACCCACACACATGGAGTGAAGAGAGGTTGCCTTTATTTTATTGCCTAATTCATCTTCAATCACTTTCCAAATAGCTGCTGTTGCCCTCGCAATTTCGTTATTGAAAACAAGTTCATTTTTGTGTAGAAGTATAGTTTCGACCAAAGTGTCGCGAGGAACTAGGGGTCTCTTTCCAGGAACGAATTTTTTCATTTCTGAATGAATGTTGAAACACCAAGAGTTTTTCACCAAAGTTATAAATTGTTTTTAAACTTAAATAAAACTACCTACAAGATGATAACTAAACTACTAATTGTTTTTCACCAAAGTAATAAGAGTCACTAATTATTGTTTTTCACCAAATACGAATTACAATCGACTTAATCCTAATAGCACAACAAGACAGACAATACTTACGATTTAAGACTGGGTAGTGCGGTGATATTTTTCAGGGTGACGCATGTCTCCCAACTGCCGCCCCATATTTTGAATAATTCAAAATTGAGATAAAAAAACATGAAAAGAAACCGCATATCTTTATTTTCAAAATATAAATAATAATAAATAGTCTTAATTCTAAGTCTATTTAAAAAAGGGTATTACAAAGGGTATTATCAGCAATATTAAAAGCGGCGTGTTATTGTGAAAAATATAAATCTTGTAAGATGATACCCTACCCTATTGGCAAAGATTACAGAAAACTATAAGATGTTTCACTCCAGGGCGGCTTGATTGAAGTTGCTGTCCGGAAGTGACGCCGCTCTCATAAATCATTTTTACGAATCGCCTTTGTTGTCAATAATTAGACCGGTAGGTACCAGAGAAGTTCGAAAAGATTATTTCGTTTTAAGCTATACAAGGGTAATTTAAGAAATATATATTTAAATTGATAGGATTCTTTAGGTATAACAAAGGTTTTTGGATTTGAACTTTTCTACATCGCAATAATGTTTTCAACAATGTCCCTTGACGGTATACAATAGTATACATAACCCACTTAATTCATCCTTCTTTGTCGTGTAGGCTTTCAGTTTACACAAAATAGTTTCTTTGTTTACTAAATTATCAGCCGAATGGGCAAAATTTAGGCAGGTTTGACAAGAATGTTGTATTAGACATTTTTTTAACAAATACCCCGTAACATACACTAAAGCGTTTCCTTCTCTGCTTGATAGATTTCAGTAATCTGTTGTAAACACTTTTAAAGGCACATTTTTAGTTTCTGTTGGAAAAGTGAACTGTTATAGACATTCTTTTGTAAGTTCAAAACCATAAGTTAAAAGAACTTCGTTTACGTCATCGATACAGTTTGTACCTTCAAATAGTTTTCTGTAATTTTTGCTATTGGTGCCGATAATAAAAGTGTCTTTTTTTATATCATCAATCGTCGGACCGTAAAAACAACGATGGTTGTGTTGAACATTGATGATTTAGCTATTCTTTAATAATAATGTTACCTATTATAAAAATATAAATTCTTTTTTGATGTAATAACTTAACTAAAAAACTTTATATTCGACAATAATAACAGGGAGAACACGAAAAATGTCATTATACTTATGCGCTGTTGCCAAAAATACGAAATTCCTTCAAAAACCAGGAATTTCCAAGAAAAACGTATATACCTATATGCTAGACGGAATAGATTTTTTGCGTTTTTTTTACGTCAGATGGATTTCGACAATTACTCGACAATTATTATTCGTAATAATTTTGATGCATTTTTATATTTATTTATGGGTGGCACTGCTAACTTAATATTAAGCTAGCAGAGCCACCCCCTATAAAAAAAATTAAGAGCGCGACATTTGTTCTGTGCTCACGACAATTACATTTAGGTTATTCGACAATTGTTCAGTACAATTCTGGATGGAAAAAATCATATTTAACCAAATTACAAGTGGGTATTACTGAGAAATCGGAAAATTTCTTTCATTACATCACACGGTGCATATATAGGAGAAAACCCTCGTTAAAACCCCACGACAAACACGTTTTGGTCATTTGACAATTGTTCAGATAAATTGTTATTGAAAAAATAATAAATCAACAAAGTTACATAAGTGTACTACTTAATGTTCTATCATTCAGCTTTGAAACATAATTTTTTTGCTTCTGGAAAATAGGAAGCTGCTTAAAAAAAATTATAATCGTCAATAATGATATGGAAAACACGTAAAATATCAATATACTCATGCGCTGTTGCCAAAAATACGAAATTCCTACAAAAACCAGGAATTTCCAAGAAAAACGTATATACCTATTTGCTAGACGGAATAGATTTTTTGCGTTTTTTTACGTCAGATGGATTTCGACAATTACTCGACAATTATTCGTAATAATTTTGATCCATTTTAATATTTATTTATGGGTGGCACTGCTAACTTAATATTAAGTTAGCAGAGCCACCCCTTATAAAAAAACCTAAGAGCGCGACAAATTTTTTATGTTCACGACAAATTCTCGACAATTATTCGACAATTATTGGAATAGGTTTCATCGATTTATTTGCAAGTGGCTCTGCTAACTTTATAGGGGTAATAATTTCTCTACTAATTATAAAGTTATGTTTATTGATGTAACATATAAATATTGTAAACACACCTTAAAAACAAGAATTAACCATTTAACATTTTTTTGCAATTCGTAGATATCTATATGTGAAAATAATTTCCTTTTTTTGGGCTCCCGGTTGGGGAATTCTCTGCTATTGAGATTTACAGAACAGGCAAATGAAGTTATAACTTTGGACGATAATGACGAACCGAGTTCAAAACGAATACGTGACGATCGAGCTGACAAAGCGTTGGACTCTCTCACCGATTGTATGGCTAGTGACGTTATGGACATCAGAGATCCTGAAGAGTTAGAAGTGTATGGTACTCAAAAACAACCTGGTTAGTAATAAAAATATTTTAATATCCAACTTCTTCATGTATATTGATTTATTAGTATTAGTCTAAGTTATCTGTTAAATAATCTGATTTACTTCATTTTAAAAATGTTTATGTGAATCACTTCAACTACTAATTTCTTCGATCTTTGAAAAGACAACATTGCTGGTTTTAGAAATGTTTAGAACTTGTTTACCTGTGATATGATGTATAGTAAACATCACTTTTGTTTCAAATTGCTTCACAAAATTGACAATATTTTTAAAACGGTAAAATATTTGGTACAATAACAAGCAGAGCAGGTACATTCACTGAAAAATACTGAAATCTTCACAGATTTACAAGCCGTTTATAAACTTTCACTAATTACGTAATGTATAAATGAAGTGTTGTCAATCAAAATTGGCACAGGTTAAACTTCCATGTGACCAGAGTTCCTTCCATGTACTGTATAATCCTTTAATTTAGATAAATGTATCAAAAATTCATTTATTTACTCTTTGACAGCAAAGTTTTTTCAATATTCTTTTTTAATCTTTTTAGGAATCCAGATAACAAGCTATATATTTGAAGTATGTGATAGTTTGTTAAATATAGGCCCTTGCGGAAATATTTCTATAGGAGAACCGGCATTTTTAAGTGAAGAATTTAACACTAGCTTGGATTTGAATATAGAATTGGTTACCACAGCTGGATACGGAAAGAATGGGGCGTTGTGTGTTTTACAGAAAAATATTAGACCTCAGATAGTCACTACTTTTACCTTACCGGGATGTTCTAATATGTGGACAGTTAAAAGTGGGGATGATCAACATGCATTTTTGATATTGAGCCAAGAAGATGGCACTATGGTAAGTTGTCAAAAAGACAAATTATTTCACTTGCAACATTTTATTTTATCTTGAATTTTTTTATTCAATAACTGGATAAAATATTTTTCTTTGATGTTTAATACAATCAAAAACCTCACGTTCCGCATAGCATTTGTTGTTAACTAAGCGCTCTATATACTCTCCTCCACTTAACTTCTAACTTCTACTTCTTCCTTCCAATCTCCTTTAAATATTCCTCTACATCCACCTCCTCGGCCATCCACTTATTTTTCTTCCTTCTATTTATATATTTTTTGCATTCTGGCAATATGTCCTACTCATCTTATTCTTTGGGACTTTATTGTACCAAATTATTCTAGCTCGTTACATAGTTGCTTTAACTCTAAATTAATTCTTCTTTACTTTCTTACCACCAACAATATTTCTAAAGACTTTAACTTTTGTTTAACTTATTTAAAGCTCTCAAGCTTACGGAACATTCACTAGCAATATCCCTTTACGTCATAGATGTTCGCTCACTAAGGGTAATTATCCTTTCTCTTTTCCCAAAACTACAAAACACGTAAATTAGTCACAATAACTGGCAAAACTATCAATATGCAGAATTATACGTCATGGGGTATGTCAAGAAACACCTGTCAGTATTGTCACAGCAGTCTTACAAGTTGAAATAATAAAAAAATTACCAATGTTCGCATTAATTAGTACAATACTGTATATGTTTACATTTCAAAAGCTTTTATTCTAAAATCCTGCTGCGTTGTATAGAATTTTTAGACTACTATGTTCTGAGATTTTCAAACTACGTAATATTTGCAGTTTATTATTTCTACACCTACCAATTAATGCTCATGTCTTAATTTTTTTTTATAGGTACTACAAACTGGTCACGAAATCAACGAAATCGATAATACAGGCTTCGCAACTAACGGACCCACAGTATACACCGGTAATTTGGGTAACAATAAATACATAGTACAAGTTACCACAGTTGCCGTGAGGTTATTGCAAGGTGCAAAACAATTACAGCACGTACCTATGGATCTCGGCTCTCCTATTGTACACGTTTCTAGTGCTGATCCGTATATTTCACTAATGACATCTGATGGACAAGTAATTACCTTGATGTTGAGGGAAATTAAAGGAGCTGCGAAGCTGGTAGTTAGTAAATCGACGTTATCAAACGTAAGTATCAGATGAATTACTAGAATTATGCTAGAGTTATGCCTTTCATTAGTAGTGCTTTTTTTCCCTGGGCCCGTCTGACAAGTCTCCGATAACACTGCAGCCTAATGGCTTATTGTAATTTTGCTTGTGCTTTCTCATAGCACCCAGTCCAGCACCTTTGTCCCCTGCACCAGTTTGTATAAGTTCTTAGCTGGGAGTTTGCTATATAATTCGGCGTTTCCTTGCGGTTGGTCAAATATTTACTGTCTTTTGCGATCAAGAGACTCGCATGTAAACAGTATATATGTTTCACTGTCTCCGTTGTATAGTTTTAATTTGTACAGGTGTCCCTTTACTGGTGCATGACCAGTCATTAAACCTGTTAAGATTCTCAGCTGATTTCTGCACAGTGTTAGCAAATCCGCTGTACTTTTCAGGCATGGTTCTTTTATAAAAGTTTTCCCATGCATTTGCCTTGGGACGTTTACCCAGAAGTTTTTATGTTGATCTCTGATCCAGGTCTTTACAGATCCTCGTACTACAGTTTTCGGTATCCCGAGAATCTGTCCTGGTTCAGGCTGCGTTTCCACTGGTCCTCTTCTCGCAAGTTCGTCAGCTTTTTCATTGTCCTCGATACCCTGGTGACCTGGTACCCAGGTCAGCTTGACGTTATTCCATTCGGCTAACGTCTTTAGTTCTTCCCATACTAGTCTAGAGGTCACTTTCTGGCTTGAGATTGCCTTAAGTGCCCTTGACTGTCTGACATGATAAGGATCTGCTTGCCTTCGGCAGCTCTCCTGTTGTTCTCTCTCTCGTGCATTGCAAGATTGCATATACCTCTGCCTGAAATACAGAGGTGTGGTTCCCCAGTGCGTAGCTATAGCTATCACCTGTTTTTTTGGAGTATACTCCCGCCCCAGTGCCATTTGCAGTTTTGGACCCATCGGTATACCATGTCTGTCCCTGTCTAATGGTACTGAGTGCTTCGTCAGCCCATTCCTTTCTGTCTGCTATCGACACTTTGAATGGACTATCAAAGGAATATCGTGCGGTTGTATAGTCTGTTCTCATGCTTAGCACGTCCTTTGACACAATTTTTACTATATTCTCTACAGTCTATGGATACCCAGTCTTGCCTCTCCCTGTATCGCCAGGTGTAAGGGAGGTAGGTTTAATAGTACTTCCATTGTTGCTGTAGGAGTAGTTCTCATGGCCCCTGTGATGCCCAGACATGCAAGTCTTTGCACCTTGCTTAGTCTCATCATAGCTATTATTTGCTGAGTCTTTGGCCACCATACTGAAGAGACGTATGTTATGGCAGGCTTTACCACCTTGTTGTATAGCCAATACAGCATGTCAGGTTTTAGCCCCCATTTTTTCCCACTTTCCTTAAACGTTTAACCTACTACCTAAAGAACTACGGGATATTACTTCCATACATACATTTAAAGACTATAAAGAAGTGTCTCATATCTGCGGAACCATATAGTATAGACAATATAAATAGCAATACATTTTTGAATTTTTGATTCAACGTTCCACTCATATCTTTTTATATTTGTTTATGTGTTATACATTTGTTTTTTACTTTTAATATGTTTGTTAATATTTTAAATATAGCTTAGCGCATATTAACGTTGTACAACATGTGAGAACGTTTAACATTGTAGATTTTAACTGTTTTTATCAGTTTTAAAAAAAAATCTTAAGTATATTTTATATTACATTTTTACAGAGAACTTTTGACATGTACCATACAATGTATATATTTTTTTCTAAAATGTATCTTGTCTAGTACGAAATAAATATCTATCTATCTATTACTTTTTCCAAATGTTGATTCCAGGTAATTTTTGAGTCAGTGCTTAACTTTAAGAAGCATTTAATTATCCCAATTGTTGTATCGCTCCAGTTAAGCCTTACTTAGCAAAGAACTGTTTAACGCATTGCAAACATCACAACACTGAGAACTTATTAGTGATTTTGAACTTATGAACTTAAATTAGTGAAATGAAAGAAGTTTGACAATCTCCAATAATTCCAACCAATTTTACGCAAATAGGATGACGTTAACGTCTCTTTCTAATACTTGTACCCTTTTTTGAAAACAACTGTGTGCTCTAGTCTTCGGAGTTTTAGTTTTAAAGTACTGGGTATAAATAGTTTTTAAATCTGTAAATAAAACGAATTTAGGAACTAGATTTGATGTAACTGATCATCTTTGGAGCCCACGATTCTACAGTTGAAATAACCAGCATATAATTTCCATGGATTTAATGATTTCTAATATCCAATTTTCTATTATTTTCAGAACCCTCCTGTGTCAACAATATGCATGTACAAAGACACATCAGGTTTATTTACAAACAAAATACCTCAAGAATTTACTAGTATACCGGCACACGTTATCAAAGAATATGAAACAAAAACTGAAACGGAAAATGAAGATGATCTACTTTACGGCGAAGATGATTTTAAAATGCCCTGTTTAAGTACTCCAGCTCCCAAACCGAGATTATACCATAATTGGTGGAAGAAATATTTGACACCGAATAAACCTACGTATTGGTTATTTGTTGTTAGAGAAAATTCCAATTTGGAAATTTATTCTATACCAGACTTTAAACTTAGTTTCTTCGTTACGAATCTTTGTTTCGGATATAAGGTAAGTCGAAGTAAATATTTTCAGATCTCCTAGTTTGCTCGACATGTACTTTCTAGTTTCTACCAGTTCTTCCAACTGTTACGTTACATTAAGTCTTCAAGTTAAATGAGGTTTAACAAGGGTTCAAGAAATACATTTTAGGCATGTTTTTTATTCATTGGTGGATTTTAGATTGAAGAAATGACACACTCAATGATGCATCAACCAAAATTGCAAACCATTATAAATTTGGTAGCTTACAATGAATGAATGAATTATTTTGGCAGTGAAAAAAAGGAAACATTTACGCATCAATAGAGATGCAGAAATGTCAAGTTTTTTTGACAGTTGTACAAAAAACCTTCTTTTTGAAGTATTTTTAATTTTTCGTTGTTTAAACAATAACGACAACAGATATCAAGTGTCTTCTTACACTTTTATAATCAGGAAAACCCGTTGGACATTTGAAAAAAAATTACGAATTAAAACAATTTTTGTAAAGAAATGCGCCACTATATTGATATTCCAATTCCACTGACAACTTTGACATGTACAACATCGCCAACTATCAAAACAATTTTCGTGATTCATAACTATTGGGATTATTTGGTCCAAAATATAGCGGAGGACCAAATATGTCTGCTGTGAAAAAAGATACAGGGCGATAAATTTAAAATTTGCGGTACAGTACAATTTTTTTGATCTTATGTGTTTATAAAAATTGAATAGATGAGGATCCATACTAAACGATTAAATAAAACAATTTAGGTCAGGTTAGGCAATTTATTTTGTTTAAATCTTCATTATATATTTGAACTAAGTTCAATATACATTCGTGACTCGTTTCGCTAACACAGTAGCTTTCTCAAACGAGTGGAGGTATAACGAAAACATTTTTAATGTATACAGTGAATTTTACGGATATTGACAAAAGTATTATAGGTGAAATTCTTTATAGCTAAGTACGCATGACTAGAGAGTCGAGAAAACATTGTAATCTGTGTAAAAATTTTTACACAGAATACAATGTTTTCTTGAAAAGTATTATAATCTATTTACATGGAAATAAAAAGTAAAAAGTGTCTAAATATTGGATTAACTAAAGTATTGAACAAGTTTTTATTTCATCGTTATGTGTTTATATTTTATTTTAGGTATTGGTTGATAGTTTGGAATCGGTGAACGCATTCAGTACTCCATCGCCGAGTGACAGCCATTTCCAAGAACGATATCCCGTTAAAGAATTACTAATGTTAGGTTTGGGAAACAATGGCATGAGACCGGTGTTACTTGTTCGACTTGATCGTGATTTGTACATATACGAAGTGTTTAGATTTCCTAGGGGAAATCTCAAACTGAGGTTCAAGAAAATGAAGCACAACATATTTTACAGCCCCAATGTGGATACTTCAACTGATACTGAGAATTCGGATTATTTCACATTACAAGAAAAAATTGTTCGATTAAGATATTTTGATAACATCGCTGGTAAGTGTTTTATTGTAGACATAAGCCTAAGCAATATATTAGATTCGCAAATAGGAAAAAGTGCATTCATACAAATAAAACAACTTTATTATTTGTAGTATAAGCAGAGAGTTTTTATTTATTACTTTCTTTGCAGTGAGTGTCAAATTTGAATACATACACTCACCGGCACGAAAACCGAAGCAATTGAATAATATAAACAAACTTAAAATTTTATTGCTTTGTGATGTTTTATCATTATAATATCTTACACACAAACAAAACATGTTTTACGTATTTTCTAATAACAATTAATCCTTTAATTGAAGAAAAAAGTGTTTTGTGACAATTTTAAAAACTAGGACGATAACGCACAAATTGGTGTTGTGGAAAAATTACCTTAAATTAATCAAAATTGAAAAAAAACGTACAGTGCTGTCGGTTTGACTTAAACCGACGACCCTCACTGTGGAAAGCACCCATTGTACTAAGAAATACAACAATAAGGGATGTCAAGCTTTGCTATACTCTCGTAGTGTAATATACTATAAGATCATTGTTTATAAGCCTGAAAAGTTATTTCGAGTCTGGATATGAAAGTTTTCTAATCATTAATATTTCTATTAATTAATTCTATTTTTTAGGTTATAATGGAGTCTTTATTTGCAGTGCTAATCCTTATTGGCTATTCATTACTGCAAGAGGAGAGCTAAGAACTCATCCTATGGTAATTGATGGAGAAGTGTTCAGTTTTGCTCCATTTAATAACATAAATTGTCCCCAAGGTTTTCTCTATTTTAACAAAAAGGTACGTGAATGAAACAAAATATATAATAAATTCCAGTAATGCCGATTTCCTAAATCCGACAAAGTTGGAATTATTTAAAAACTAGTCTATTTTATCGCTGTGTCATTTCTTATTGCATATTTTCATATTTTCCCATTTCTCCATCGAGCTGTTGATGATAAGATGATAACATTTTTCCCAAATGTCATTTTACTTGCACACATTTGAAGTATAACCGTTTTATTTTAGTCTGAGCTTAGAATTGGAGTTTTACCGACCCATTTGAGTTACGATTCGCCATGGCCCGTGAGAAAAGTACCATTAAGGTGTACCCCTCATTTTGTATCATACCATTTAGAATCTAAGACTTATTGCTTAGTAACAAGCCTTTCAGAACCATCTAGTCAGTATTATAAGTTTAATGGTGAAGACAAAGAACTTACTATAGAAGATAAAGGAGATAGGTAAATATTATTCAGAGTAAATCTAAATTTTTTTAATTTGCTTCGAGAGTCAGACCCCAATACATACATACGGCTAACGCAAATAAAGAACAGTACAGGTTGGCATCACCGAAAACGTCCGGTTGCTTGGCAATTGATCACACGCTCAGAGGCGTCCAGTAAACATCGTTTCTAGAAAGAAAGCTTATTCTTGTTTTGCTTGTTGTTAAATGACTGGTTGTTCCTTTTATATAATATTATTCTACGTGTAATAATTTTTTGATAAGATAGTTATTAGCCTAGTCAAAGTACACATAAAACCTCACAAAAAACTTGAAAATTTAAAATTGGGTATTTAAAAGGGTTGTGTTTAACGTGAGAAAAACTTTACGATGTTAGGCATGCGATTTTCCGATCTAATTATTTAAATAATAAATATACAGAAAATTTCTAAATCAAAATGTGTAGCTGATGCATTTATCTACAAATTTTGTCTGAAAAGTTTTTCTGTAAATTAAAAAGTTTACAAGATAAAATTAATTTCAGTGGTATTCAATTCGTGGTTACGCGCGAACGGCCCGTGAGCCAAATTTACTAACCGCTCGACTTAAAAGTTAATAATTTTGGGCTTATAATATTCGGAAAAAATTAATAAACTCATGTAAAATGTAAAGAAAGATCTCAACTTTTAGATAGAAATACTTTCAAATTTGAAAAAGTAGATTTTCTGACTGTAATATCAGTTTATTATAATTCCTATTTAATTAATACTTATCCCAGCGAAAATTCCTTTTGGATTTAGCATTGCAAATGAACATAAAACATTATTATTATAAAAGCAAAGCCATCAATATTTAGAATTTTAAACGAATGCTTCTTAAAAATCTGTTTTTTTTGCATGCTTAATTTTACTTGTTTTTTTTTTGGCCTCATTCAATTATATCTTTTTTCGAAATTAATATAATTCAATGAAACTTTACTACTAAACACTTTGAAGCATCTACTTTCGAAACTACTATACAGTTTTTCTATAAATATCAAATTTTTTAAATAATAGACACTTATTTAAAATAAATACTTAAATCAGAGGTCTGTCAGCAAACCTTCTTAACTTTTTATACCGTTTATGATATTATCTAAAAATTTGTGAACTTTATAATGAACCTATTAAGAAGTGATCGCGATACAAAAGAACACACCTATGGCTCAAGTAAGAAAGAGAAGAGAGCACAAATAAAGGTGAGAGAGCGTGGAAAATCGATGATAATAAATTAAAAGATTTAAAAAAAAAATTTGTTCAATGTATTTGTAGATACCCCATTTTAGAACACATTTCATATGAAATTTTTTTTTCTAAATTGTTTATTTACTATCGTAAAATTAAAAACATGAAAATTGATGATGTTCAAAAATACTACTATGGAAATTTCGTATATATTTCAAAAAGTAATGCAGATACAAAAAAAATATTCAGACAAATTTTGTAGACAAATGTATTAGCTACAATTTTTGATTTGAACATTGTTCTGTGTTTTCATTATTTAAACAATTAGAGTGAAAATACAAAAATTTTGACTCGACGATTTTCCGGAAAATCGCATGCCCAGCATTGTAAAGTTTTTCTCATGTTAATCACAACCCTTTTAAATACTCAATTTTGAATTTTCAAGTTTTTTGCGTATTTTGTGTACTTTGACTACGCTATATGGACCTACTTTGACTTTAAGGTGGATATTTTCAGAATTTAAACAGTAGGTAGTAGGTATGTTAAAGGTGGATTCATGCAAGCAAACATTGAAACAAAATTTAAAACTAAAACTAAGAACATAAAACGATGTAATGTAGATGTTCATGCAAGAAACTAAGAAAGATGGCCAACTTGCAATTAAGAAATTAATTTCTTCCCTGAATTCGAAACAACGCATGCGTGAAGTCCTTACCACAGATCACCTACTGGTTCTGAACTTGCCGAACAGCCACCATTTGTGTTAAGTTATTGTTTACATGAGATTGTGTTACATGGTTAAACATTTTTATAATGTACAACTTCATTTTTCGTAAACAAGTTGGTTTACGTTTAATAATTATCTTCAGTTATCTGACAGCTCGATTACTATTGGAAGTTTTGACAAATTATTGAAAAGACTGCGCATATCCTGTTGGTTTATTAATTTTCGAATTCATGTTGCATGAACAGCTGAATATTCTCAGTTTAAATTTAATCTTAATCCTAAATTAATTTTAGGTTAGTTGATGTTAATGAATCTACCTTTAATGGGGTGCGACACAGGAACGAGAATCGATTAGAAACGAGAGCATAGATTAATATGACGTGCCTGTACTGCTCTCTATCTACAGTAACTCTACTAGATTTACCAAATCTTGAATAAAATACAGCCGTGATCAATCTAACTGCTCACGTGCTTTTGTTTACATCGGGCGTAAATGAAATCTGAACATAGTATAGAATAGTATTCGTAAAATCACTATAATTTACCGATAATAGAGAATCGTTCGCTTATGTTTCATACATTCATTAACACGTTTTAGATTTCCATATCCACCTCAGGAGTTATTCAGTATATGTCTTTTTTCTCCGGTTTCTTGGGATATCATTCCGAACACAAAATTAGATCTAGACGAGTGGGAACATGTAAATTGCTTGAAAAATGTCGCTTTAGCTTACGAAGGTACCAGATCAGGTCTTAAAGGATATATTGCAGTGGGAACAAATTATAATTATGGAGAAGATATAACTTCTAGAGGAAGAGTAAGAACTATATTGAGAATCCAATACCTGTATAATATTGAGTTTTTTATTTTAGATTTTGATCTATGATATTATTGAAGTTGTACCCGAACCTGGTCAGCCTTTGACCAAAAATAAATTCAAAGAAATTTATGCTAAAGATCAAAAAGGTCCGGTAACGGCTCTGTCTCAAGTTAAAGGTTTTCTCGTTTCAGCAGTGGGACAGAAGGTAAGTTGAGTTTAAATTTAGGATTACAGTCAATATCCCAGTATAGCAGTAATAGTTAATGCTTTATTCAACAAGATAATCATCTTCTCTACCAACCATTCAGTGGAAACAAAAAGTTTTGTGCATCAATTTAGTACCAGTTTGTGTTTCATGCACTATATTTCTGTGATGGGAAGAAAGTGCTCTATGAAGTTGGCAAAATGAACTTTAATTCGTATATCCTTTTAGATATACATCTGGCAACTCAAAGACAATGATTTAATCGGAGTAGCTTTCATCGATACTCAGGTCTATACACATCAGATACTCACTATAAAAAGTCTGCTTTTAGTTGGTGATGTTTATAAATCAATATCGTTGCTACGATTTCAAGAAGAATATAGAACTTTATCTCTAGTATCTAGGGTAAGTATTTATTATAATTAACGTTTAATTTATGAAAATTTAATCCACCAAAAAATGTTTATCCCATAATTTGTTATTTAAAACAACCCTTAAGCGTCTAATTGGTTTATACAAAATAAACTGACAGTATAACTCATAAAACTGACAACTGTCATGTGACAGTTGAAACTTCAAATTGATGTATTATCTTGGTTCAATTGCATATATGTCTCAATATAGGTACTGTTCGGTCTTCTGCATTTTTTCAAAAACCAGTGACTAAATGTAGAAGCTCTTTAGGTTGTGTTCTAATCGATGTGACGGCCTGCTTTAGTCACATGAAGGAATTAAAGTTGACGTCAATTTTACTGGTTTGAAGATTATCAACGCCCAAGGAAATACATAACTACCATCAGTCGTATGAAGTTTGGACTTGCTAGTTATCCTGCACATTTACGTAAAACCAATATCTTGGATAGTAACCTATGTATTACTTGCAACGTCACGTCCGACTTAGATCATATATTTTTCAATAGCAATAGATACAAAAAACAATCTGAAACATTGATACAAAAACTTCTAAATTTAAAAGTTGAAACACCTTTCAATATTATGTATTTATTATCTACAAATAAAAAAAATATATTCGACTGCCTTATGAGTTTTGTTACTGAAACAAACATTAAATTGTAGTCATTAGATAATCTTGCTCTCTAACTGTCTATCCTACTGTATTATTTACTTTACTTAGCGTGGTCTACCTTGTATGTGTTGTTGCTAAAAAATGCCCTGACAGACCCCTGGGCGAGAAGAGAGTGACCTTTGTAACTGGATCTAGGTGAATTGATCGAAAACAATTTATCGAATAGGTGAATTTATCGAATGACAATTTTTGTAAAGTAAATTATAATAATTTTCAATAATAACCCAACCAAACCTACCCCTACCAAACCACCTTCGTATTTTTAGTCAATTTTTGAAGAATAAATTATAATAATTTCCAATAATAACCCAACCAAACCTACCCCTACCAAACCACCTTCGTATTTTTAGTCAATTTTTGAAGAATAAATTATAATAATTTCCAATAATAACCCAACCAAACCTACCCCTACCAAACCACCTTCGTATTTTTAGTCAAATTTTGAAGAATAAATTATAATAATTTTCAATAATAACCCAACCAAACCTACCCCTACCAAACCACCTTCGTATTTTATCACCATTAGGTACCTGCCACCTATTCGATAAATTGTTTATTCGATAAATTGTTTTTCGATAAATTGCATTCGGTCAATTGTCATTCGATAAATTGTTTTCGATAAATTCACCGCATACCTTTGTAACTTAATCCTTTGTGTTAGGAAAACTATTTTTTGGGGCATTCTTGTTAGATAGGTAAAATAGGCGTAAAAACATTGACACGTTTGTTTTTGATTTTAATATTGTCTGTAATAGGTTTAGAACGTTCAAACATTTCACCAACTTAGTGTCTGGCTGCATGGGATATGCCTTAAAGCCAAAAAAAGGTTGTATCGCAAAGGCTTTAAAATATCAATTTTGCCGGAAAAAATTAAATAACGCATTACGTACAGTTCGACTGGGAAACGATCGCCTTTTTTATTAAAGAGACCGAGAGGATGTCTCATTGATTATTGCATGTTTGACTAGGGGGATAGCTTTTTCTCTAGAATCGACTAAAACAGGGACATTGCTGTTGGTAACCGAGAAGTTTCAGGTAAAGAAAACACAGTTTGTGATGTTAGCTAGGGGCGAGCTAGTTAATTTTTCACATAAGCGAAATATGTAGGATTTATGGTAAATCTGACAGCATGGTTGTTGTTGGGTGGTTAAGGTTTAAGAAGAAATAATTGAAAATGTCCAATTTTATTTGACTGTGTCAATTTCTAATGTACTATTACAATAACCTGATTTATAATGAAATTAATTCAATGACAAAATACCGATTTAGTGTAAGTAAACATTTATTTTTCCAGGATTTTAAACCATCCGAAGTATATTCTATAGAATACATGATAGATAATTCTACCTTAGGATTTCTGGTTTCAGATAGAGAAAAAAATTTAGTGATGTATATGTACCAACCAGAAGCAAGGGAATCATTAGGAGGTAATTATTCTGAATAGAATTCGGATTAGAAGTATTAATATTTAAACGTTTTAGGTCAAAGACTGCTAAGAAAAGCTGATTTCCATTTAGGACAAGCAGTGAATTCGTTCTTTAAAATTAGGTGTAAATTAGGCGAATTGGGAGAAGACAAAAAACATTTTTCTGGAGCTGATCGAAGGTTCATTACAATGTTTGGTAAGTTGAGTAAACCTAATCATCTAATTCAATTAATAATAATATGGGGAATACCAGAAGTTTCTAAACCGTTTTAACTGTAAATATCTCCAAACGTAAAGCGCGTTACCCACTCAATAATTTGTTTTTAAATAAAAATGCTTATACAGCAAAGTCATGTATAGGGTCTTTAAAAAAATGGTCTGTTTCAAATGCAAATAACGTTTTTGAACGTAATGTGGTTTGTTGAGGTTTAATTGGAAAGATATTGGTTCATTTGATTTTTAAGGAGGGATTTAGGAGTGTGGACTTTTTATGTTAGTGAACTGTCACAACGAAATGTCGAAGTTGTTATTACTAATCATCTGATTTACTTCTCCTGAAAACTGTATATGCTCGATTATTACCACAGTTAATACAATACCAGCTTCCTTACCTGATAAATTTCTCTCGGATTCATTAGGTCGAGATTCGCGTCAAGCTATTACCAAATTTGATACCGGCTGATGATTGCTTGGATTCAACTGAGTTGGGTACGCAGTCGCTCGCTGGTTTTGAATTAACTGTGCTATTACTGTAGCGCAAAGCATGTACTCTTATTATATTAACTACATATTTGTTCAGCTACTCTGGACGGTGGATTGGGATATATAATGCCTGTACCAGAAAAAACGTATCGTCGCCTCCTCATGTTACAGAATGTATTGGTATCTCAAGGAGCTCATATTGCTGGATTAAATCCCAAAGCTTTCAGGTAAGTAACTTTTATACTGTCAAATAATCAAATAATTTATGTATAGTTGACGTAAAACATATAGTGCAGCTATCTAATTGTATATCCCCTTAAACTTATGTTGCGGAGCTAAACTCTGAAAGGTATTAATATTATTTTCGTCTACTTACCAAACATAATTCTATATTGTATTTGTATTTCGACCCATCAGTCCATCCTTTCAAACGTATCGTGTGTATCATACCGAGTTTCGTCCAAATAGATAATTGGCCGGTTTTCTTTTCTATACTTAACTACTTGTTCCAGGTATGTATACCGTATATCCAATATTCTTCTGCTTTCCATGACTGTTTGACCTTTTTTAATCGTTTTGAATCTGAATCCAATTTTTTAATCCAGTTTTCTTACAGCAATTTACATTACGGCCGGCATTTGTCAATTTATTTCTTATTATTTCAATCGTAGGTAACTTATTACTTTTGTAACAGTCATATATGGTGGTTTTTAATAATTTTATCAAAGACATACATACCTAAAAGTTTGACCAATCCCATATCACATCGCTTCTTGCGTTCATAAGGCCCATTCTTGGCTATTTTACGTATAGTTGACAGGGGAACTTCTGTTAAATCAGATACTGCTTGCATTAATTTTGTTTTTTCATCGAAACTAAACTTTTCTCGTAGATTCTTATGAACATTGAAACATATTTTCAGTGCTTCCAAATTTAAATGTCGTCGAATCCTGTTTTCATTACTCTCACTATTACTAAAATCATCACTCTTATCACCATTATTTAAATTTTCGTCGTTGTTACACACAATATTTTGAACCGAACTCGCCACATGGTAAATATATAATTTTTAACTAAAAATTTAATTGCTAATAAATATTTGTATACTTACAATTTCCACACAAAAACACACACACTTTCTTGATGTCAGACCACCTGCAACCCTCTCTCAAAAACAATTATAGTTCAGTCACACTATTAAAGGCACTCACTCGCTATCGCTCGTTCGTGCTTTAAACCGTTTCGTTTATTAAATAACTATTAACGATTATTAGTTAAAATTATAACATTAAATGAATTTATCGTCAACTAAGTAAGCATTTTAAATTATAATATTGACTGAGCTATGACGGTATACTATTAGTCGAAGAGTCAAACTAAAAGCTTACAACTTTAAGTTCGCACTATATCTTTTACGTCAACTATAACATGTTATGTTTGGTAACAAAGCAAATTTGTTTTGAAAAATATTAATGACAAGTGTTTTCTTCCACGCGCATGCACTTTTTTATGTTTCATACTAGTATAAGGCTCTTTCTTGAATTGTCGATGGTATGTGTGGTACTGCACGTTTGCTCGAAGACGTCACAAGCAGCTTTGCATGAGTTTTTTACCGACACGTGCGTAGGTGAATGCGTCGAGGAATCTTTTCGACATCCGCTATACATCAACCTATATAATATTAAATTGTTAGTGATCATCATCTCTTTTTGTAGGACATACAAAAGCTTTAGAAAATTGCAGAGTAACCCTGCTAGATCAGTAATTGATGGAGATTTAGTTTGGAATTTCCTTGGTCTGTCCGTTACTGAAAAATCAGAGGTAACGACTACCAGTTTAAACGAGCACACACTTTTTAAAACTATTTTCTGTTGTAGGTATCTAAAAAGATCGGTACGAAAGTTGAGGAGTTAGTGGAAGATCTCACTGATATACATAAACTTACAAATCATTTTTAGTTTTATAGTCTGTAGAATTGTGTTGTTAATTTTAAATTTAGTAGTTTTATTACTGATCCATCCGACTGATGACTGTAAAAAAGGAAGTACAAGGAAATTTTAAAATTCCCAGATTAACAGTGAAGGCAGGACAAAAAGATAACTCCCAAAGAATAAATTGTCGGAGTTATTGGACATTACAACAACATGGAAAGTAAAATAAGCATCAAATAATAATTTCTACGTGTATAGAGCATTTTTTTAAAACTTGTTTATTAAAAACATTGTTTTAAATGTAATAGTGTGGTTATTTTATACCTTAAATTTCCTCATTTAAGGTCAACACTTACCATTTCTTCTTTTGTTGTATTGAATGTGAATATGTATTGAATGTCTTTCGAGGTGTACTTGTTAATGGTGATCTGGGTGCCATATCAGTACTTCTCCAGTTTTGATTGTACTCGCTACACTGCACTAGTAGGAGCACTCTGTAAAATCTCAGTAGAACAACAAATATGTTCAATAGGAAGATAGATAGATAATTTATTAGTCTTTACCATCATATACATTACATAAGACAAGTCAGACACAGTGTAACACCCTGTATATCAAGTAATTCGTAATTTAACATTCAAAGATTTGTTGGTCAAGAACCAGTAGCGTCAGCATTTAGATATACACCAATATTTAATATAAATATTAAATATTGTGTTTAAATAAACAAATATATAGAAGTTTTGGTTAGGTCAAATAAGTGGGCTACGAATCATTATTACAGACATCTTATAACTGATTAGTTTTGATTGTGACAATAATAAATGACCTATTTGTTGAAACAATTATACATTGACCTTGTTCGCTTCGATATGTATGTATGTATGTATGTATGTATTTTGGGGTAACATTCACTGAGACCTAAAAGATCTATTGTGCCCCCATACTTCTACTTAGTTCCTGAGGAAAGTCTCAGAGACTAGTAGCTCCTTTAGTCCTATTTCCCCGAGGAATTTTAGGATATCTGCAGGCTTCAACTTAGGTAACTGTCCCTCTTCTATCCAGTAGTCTCCCAGGTGCTGTGCCCTAGGATTCTGAATTGCTGTGCAGTTCGCAAGTATGTGGATGGAGGATTCTTCTTCCATTCCACAAAACCTACAATCTTCTTCCGCCACTATTTTGAGCTTTTTAAGGTGCCCATTCAGGTGACAATGTCCCGTTAGGATTCCTGTTAAAACTCTTAGTGCAGTTTTGCTTTGACTTATGCATTCATTTGATCTCAACAGGTTGTAGTCACCCAGAAGAATCTTTGATTGCCTAAGCCCTACTAGACCTTTCCAATTGTCAGATATTCTCTTTTCTTCGGCTTTACCTATTTCTTCCAATATTACATTGGAGCTGATTCCGCAAAAAGGTTCCGGCCCCCCAAAAGGGTATTTCAGTCCCCCTCTTCGCTAGTTCATCTGCTATTTCGTTTCCTTCTATTCCAGTGTGTCCTGGAATCCACAGTAAGGTGACTATATTGTTCTCGCCTAGTTCATTAAGTTTGCCTAGGCATTCCCACACCATTTTGGAACTGATTACACAAGAACTCAGCACTTTAATGGCTGCTTGACTATCAGACATTATGATAATCCTTTGCCTTCTATATCCTTTGTCAATATTGAGCTGGGCACACTTTCTTATTGCGTGAATTTCCGCTTGAAAGATACTTGGGGTTTTTCCCAAGCTTTCAGAGTGTTTGGTGCCTTCGCTTCGATAATAATTGCACAAAAACTTAATCAATCAAAAACCCTAAAATTCTAATAAAAAAAAATTGGTATAAATGTATATTAAAATATAATACTACCAACAACAGGTGGCTTGCATTATTATATAGGTACTTTGTATATCTCTTCTTATATCTTTTTTCCAAGATTTTTTAGCATAACCGTTACTTTTCGTATTATGTTATCGAGAACTGTTTGTTACTTTGAACTTCATTTTCCATCCTTATGTTTGAAATTCTCTGACCCTTTACTGATTATTGCAAATTTCCCTGACTTTTTTGTGAGAACTATAAATTCCCTGACATTTCCAGCCCTTTCTGAGTGTCATTTTATTTTCCCTTGACTTTTCCAGGTTCTCCAGCCGAGTCCGAACCCTGTTGTAGTCTAAGTCAAAGATCAAACGAATAAATCTCTTTTGGAGAATAAATACTCGCCCAATTTCGCTTGCTCTGCCCCTCACAACTACATTACAGCTGATCGCAGAATATATGAATGCATAATACAAATTCAGTAAATAAATTTGATTTTAAACTATTAAAAGCAAAATATAATCTTTTACATAAACAGTCAATGTAATTTTTAAAATTTAATTTGCAATCTAATTCCATTCCTAGAAATTTTGTATTTTCAGAAGTGCATGAACGTGTAATTATTAAAATCAAAAACAAGGGCGTTGTCTTCCTTGAGTGGGGATGTAAACTGAATAAAAACGGTTTTGCTCTCATTTATAATAAGGTGATTTCTTTGACACCAAGAGGTGAACTCTTTCATGATTTTTCTTATTTTTTTAAATAACTCATATAAGCATATATAAAAACACGTCCGTGGGAGATGTATAAGGGTAGGTCGTTTATATAAATAATTGATAATAATTGCTGGACAAATAACCAAATTTAGTTTCTGGCTGCAAGGGCTACGGCTCAAATGCCAAAAAAAAAATATATATACGAGGATATATTGAAAAATTCTTAGCCTACTATAGAACCAAACAAAATTTCAATGTCAAAATATTTTATTACCCAACATATTCTCCTCTTAATTGGATACATTTATTACAGCGAACCTGCAACGTCTCTAGACCTTTCAAAAAAAATGTTTCTTCTTGCTCTGTAAACCAGACCTCCACAGCTTTTATTACCTCCTCGTTGGAAGAAAATTTACGACCTTTTAAACTTTTTTTCAGTTGATGAAAGAGATGATAGTCGGACGGAGCCAAATCTGGTGAATAAGGGGGGTGTTCTAGTAATTCAAACCCTAAATCACGAATATTTTGCATGGCAACATGAGATTTGTGTGCAGGGGCGTTGTCCTGCAAAAACAAAACACCTTTGGTTTGGCTTTCCGCGTCTTTTCTCTTTAATTTTTTCCCGTAGAGTGGTCAGAAATGTCGAATAGTAATCTCCAGTTATTGTTCTACCCTTATCCAAAAATCCATGGAAATCCCAAAAAACTGAAGCAAGAACTTTTCCAGCAGATTTTTGGACACGAAACTTCGTAGGTCTTGGAGAACCAGAGTGTCGCCATTCCATCGATTGTTGCTTTGTTTCTGGATCGTAGAAATGTACCCAAGTCTCATCCATAGTAACAATTCGGTTTATGAAGTCTACATCGTTTTCAAATCGAGCACAGATCGAACGCGATGCTTCTACCCTTGCATGCTTTTGGTCAACAGTCAAACATTTGGGGATCCATTTTGCAGCAATTTTTCTCGTGTCCAAATTGACGTGAACTATATGATGAACGCGTTCATATGAAGTATTCAGTGCTTCAGATATCCGTTTTAGCCCAATTCGACGGTCTGATAAAATCATATCATGAACTGCATCGATATTTTCGGGGACTGACACAGAAACTGGCCTTCCCGATCGGTCATCAACTTTAATGGAAAATTTACCTCTTTTGAAGCTTGCAGTCCAATTTTTCACGGTCGCATACGAAGGACATTGTCACTAAGGGTATTAAGCATATCTTCGTAAATCTGCTTACCTCTTAACCCTTTTAAATACAGTTACTTGATTTCGGTGGACACCTTTTTTCTTTTAATTTATTGCGTAACTCTGGTTTACTTTTTTGACGTCAAACTTCACACTGACATTTCTAATAAGTTCGTTCGTTGCTATGGTAACGCAATATTTTGTTTATGAAAGGAACTGGTCAAGGCTAACTAGAAATCAATACATCCTCGTATATAGAGAATAAACAAAAGTGGTCCTAGGACACCACCTTGGGGGATACCAATATAGTGGTGCTAAATTCATCCTCTATCTGCACCCTGAGTGTTCTGTCAGACATGTAGGAATTAATCCACGATTGGATTGGATCTCGAATGTCCATAGCTTCTATTTTTAGGGACAAGTAGTGAGAATTTATAGTGTCAAATGCACGAGTCAGATCAAAAAATATACCATTTGTTTTGGTTGATGTTATCATGAATATATTGTACCAGTTCAGTTGATGCAGTTTCTATTGAATAATTTGTGATGTTATAATTTTATTTTGTAACCAATTAGCTGATTGTATACCGTTTTTATAATTATTTTAGAGAACAAGCTAAGCAGAGAAATCATTCTATAGTTTACGACACATTGAGGGTCATTTTTTTTGAATACCGGTACGATTTTATATGTCCTTGTGTAAGGTCAAAGTGGGCCAGACTTAAGCCTGGGAAATGATGGCAAAGTTACTTATAACGCACCAATTAAACATTATTTTATCAAAATATTGCGACAAATAGGATCGTACTAAAATTGTTAGTACAATTTGATATCCAACGGTTTTTTTGTTCAATTTTTTTTTTATTTTGGAGTAGGTACTGAAAACATTATGCTTAATGACTTTATTCAGAATCCTACATTACAATTCAAAGTGGACAATAAAAATATAATTCACACAATTAGCAAATTAATGGTTATAAAAATTCGGTTTACTTAAATACCATACGTCAAATCTTTAAAGTAGGAGAAAGTGACCACAATCAATTCGATAGGGATCGATAATTGTGTGCAAATAATGGCACATGTTTTGCACGAAATTATCAATACCTTTCGATTTGATTGTACTTACTTTATACTCCTCGATAAAGTATTCACTACAATTAAATGTATGTCATAATTATAAATTTAATAATAGGCATGATGACTGATTTTGAAAAACTGGTCCATGATGTTTGTGTTTTATCCAAAAAATGTTTCTAGAAAAAATAAAGGGTTTTGAAGGAAAAATTTAAGTTTTTAAAATACAATTCAAATTTCGTACCAAAACGCTAAAATAATAATGGCGTCTCTGACATCGCACATCTGTAAACACTTCAAATATTCCACTCAGTTTGCAAATTAAAAATTTGTTTGGATTACTAATTTGAATTATTTTGTGTGATGTCATGAATTCTATAAGAGTAAATATCATTTAAACCAGAAAATACGATAAAAGTTCGAACGATATGCAAAAGGTTGACGTCACACGTTTGTAATCGGTGTTTTAGCTAAGATGACGGATTGTCATATTTTGTATTTATATTTTTATTAAAATAAATATAATCACAGTTGTAATGTAAAAATTAGTGATTGTTTCAGAATCGTTGTAATCTATACAATTATTTCAGTATTTCATAGAGACTGTCATCATGCCTATTTTGTCATCAATAAAAAAAACAATAACCATTCTTACCAGGCTGTCTTTACCTATAATTTTTTCTTTTCATTTAATATAAAGATACAAAAAAAAAACAAATTGATTAGATAAATACTATAAGTAACAACAAAAAAAATATATGTAATCAATCTTGTCTCAAACATACTCTAATACTTTAAATAAGAATGTAATGTATTTTAGTTACTGGCAGTATTTCATCCTCGAAGTCGGTAATTTCTTCTGAGAGGTACACTTTTTGTCTTTTTTACCACTACACCTAGAAAATGTTCTTGTTTTCGAGCTGTAACAAAAGCATAGATCAGTACTTAAAAAAATAGATATTTAGTGGAATGTTCTCCATTCCACATAAGTAGATATTGCTGTGATAAGCTACTTACTTACCATTTGATTGGGATTTAGACTTTGTAACTTTTTCTATAGGAGACTCAGATCGTTTTACTCTTCTTCTAGAACTTCGTGTGTTATTGTTATTTGATTCTTTTAAACCATTTATCATCATACCATACACGAGCTCCTTTTTTTCCTGTATTTTAGTGTAAATACTCATCATTGCTGGAGTATAGCCTTCTATATTTTCGAGAGTATGACTGAAAAGTGTAAAGCTTCAATTAAAGCGCAGTTTATTGAATATTCCAAAGGAATGACAAAATTTCATTAAATATTTCTAGTGACTCGTTAGACAACAGAGATGTCTTCTTAAAGTTTCACAAGTTCGTTGCCTGTTCATTTGAAAAGGACCATATTTCAGAAATGTGCTGTTACTTTCAACTTAAGGCCTCCCTCAATTTTCATAACAGGAAACTGTAAACTTTACTGTATATTGTATATACATAGATGGCAAGAAAGTATTGTTCGGCGGAATTGAATAAATAAAACTTTATATAATAAGTAGGTACGCAGGGAATGTTTAGGTACCAATGTTGATGTATCAAATAATAACATAATCTTTCAGATCTTTCGTTTCAAAAATAACAATGATATATTATATACATTTTATGCTATCATTTTTCTTTAGCTTATACCTATCATATCCATTGCAAATACTTTGTCCAAATATAGCCCTACACAATGACCTTCAACTCAGTTATATTTCCATCAATAATCCCATAATCGGTTAATATATTTTATTCATAGTCATCTGTCTTTTCTTGAATAAGATCGTTACACATAGTTAGCCAACTAATTTTTTGAGATACTGGTACTGAACTTATGACTACTAATGAAGTGAAATTCTTTGAACTGAAGCTGTAAGTTAGTTCTATTACAGTGTAGAGACAAGTATTCCATATAGAAGTAAGTTAATATTAATGCATTTTTATTGTTTATGTTATATTTATTATAATACTATTTAAATAAACTACAACTATAAGTACCAGTATAAAAAAATGTTAAATTAATATTCAGACTTGAAATGTTAAAATTACCTTTCCATTATGACATTTGAAAGGTATATCTTTTTTAATATACAAATAATTAAAATCGGAGTTTTATGCCCGGTTGCAAGAACGCTTATTAAAAATGATGAATGATTAACGGCTAATCAATGAAATAATAACACGCTAATTTTTCAAATCAAACATCATTTACACAACAAAATGCAACGGATAGGTACCTGCAATGATGAACAATTAATCGACCATTATTTTTTTCGTGCAATCGGGTTCCCATTGATGGTTCATTATTTTTTAATCAACCATCTCATGATGAGAGATTTGATTAGCGTTCTTGCAACCGGGCATTATTCTTTGAATAATTTTATTTTGACAATTATTTAAAACAAATTTAGAACTAATATGATTAAATAACGAAAATACAGTAAAATTTACAGAGTAAAAAAATAAGAAGAGTAATAACACCATAACATCAATCAACAATCAAAAATTTGAAAATATCAAAGTTTAAGCTCTACCAGATGTTTTTTAAACTTGAAAGTTAACACATTAAAAATTGAAATGTCTTCAACAAAGTTAGCTAATCCAAGTGTCCTAGAGAGAAAACTGTTCATTGCATAGTTGTGCCTATGAAATGAAACATGAAAGGTTTGCACCTGCCTAGTTACACGAGGAGGAACATCTAAATATATTTTAGAAAGAAGCTCAGGACTATTACATATTCCATTTAGTATGTTGAAAAGCTGTATTTAATCTCTGTTTCCTGTGAATCTCTAGGGCAGGGATGTTTAAGAAGATCTCTAAAACATCATAACGTAGGCAAACTTGCATCTTATAGACAATGGTACACATATAATATTAGATACTCAATAAGTAAAAGTTAATTCAATATATTATAGTCTCATGTGACATTGCTTTTAGAGATGACATCTGGTAAAACACTCGATGTACTATGTATTACAATTGAAACATGAAATAAGCAGGAAGTTCAAAAGATGAATGATTTCGTTTCAGACCATTTGGACAAAATAACGAATATTACCTTTTATGAAACGAATGTTCACAAATTATTATATAGAATGTGTCCTGTACATTGTTTTAATAGATTTTACAGTTAAATACTTAAGGTTAATGTGACTCAATACATTGTTAATACATTTGTATATGCAGGTTATAATTTGTGTATCTTACTTATTATAATTTGTTCACATTTTATTATTCATCCACCATTAATAAGTTGTCAATTAAAAAACTAATATTCAAAAGTTCCGCCATTGTCAAATTGTGCAGCCTTAAGGGAGACACGTTTTCATTAACATCAAATTCCCCCCTCCTTACAGGAGATACCTAATTTAAAATGGTAAATTTTCCGCCAACCGTGCGTTCTTGAGCAATATTAACGTACACAAAATAGGTCATTAATGACCAATTTTCTATTAATAACCGATTGTGGTATTGGCAACCAAACATACAATAATATTAACAAAAAAAGGTATAAAACTGACTTCTACTATAGAATACTTCTAGTTTTTAACGTACCTATCTTTTTCATTATATTCTACAAAACTATAATCATTATTAATGTTAAAACATTCAAAAAAGAATTTAAGAAAAACGAAAACAGTGATATTTCAACCAGTGGTCTCTGTGACATTTCAATGTCATGATTTATTTTTGACAGCACCCACCTATGAATCAAATAAATACTGAAAATATTGAAAAAAAGGATTCGAGTAGTACAGTCGACGGAAAAGTTTTGTAACACGAGTATTAAAAGGCGATTAACAATCTCAACCATTAACGCGCGTTAAAATATCTCGATTGTTAATAGCCCTTGTTAATACTCTTGTTCCTCAAATAACTATTAAAAACCTTACCTGTCACTTTTATGTATTGGCGAAACTTCCCTTTCTAAGAATTTATTGTATACATTAAGCATTTCTGGGGTAGGATTCATACTATCTATATCCAAGGAAGACAAATTAGAGGAACTGTCACTGCTTTCGGTCATCTTTCTCTCTCTGGCTTGTTTAAGAATAGTTTCTGGATCTATTAATATCTTGGACCAATTCATCATACTGGCTTGGATCTTTACATCTTTGAGCTGTTTCCTCAACTTTGGCCTTTTGAAAACGATGTTCGAATTCAAAGGCATCAATGGACTGGTTTTTAAGAAACTATAATGGGTTATAATTTTCTTTTTTGATTTCACTTTTTTCAGTTTATTTCCCCATCCTTCTACATTATCAAAATCTAAGGTGGAGTCTTGTTTGTAAGCGTAAACTTGAATTGCTTTCTTGAATATACTACGACAGTAATCATAGTCTGGAGCTTCCTACAACATATGAAAATATTTGTTTAATATAAATTTGTCGATATATGTTACAGAAATCTAATAAATGTCCAAATTATGCTCGACTATAAACCTGAAAGTTAAAGAACATAAAATATGATATTCTGACAAATAGAAATAGTAAACTAGAATCCCATTATTATAGTTAAAGTTTTTATCAATATCTTGCATTATGTAAAACATACAAATAACATCAATACTATTTTTCATAGTCACAATCGAAGTTAGTTGATATGTGGAAAGCTTTCGCTCCAGATAACGTCCGACGATTCCTTCTAATTTTTCTCCAGACTAGTTTAAATACGAAAAATTCACTTTTATTGAGTTACCTGGAATATATACAGGGTATCTCGAAAGTATTGGTAATAAATTATACCACATATTCTGGGGTAAAAACAGGTTCATTGAACCTCATTTACAAAAGTGAATATAAAAAAGTTACAGGGTGATTTATTTGAAAATTTCAATTTATTTTTTCAACGTTGCTGGAAAACGGTTTAACGAAAATTTATATGAGACACTAGTATATGATAACCCATAAATTTGTAGTAGTAGCAGTCATTTACTTTTACTTATTTCGCCAATGGTATAAAACGTCTACTTTTAAACTTTTTTGCCTCTTTGTATTTCTTTGTAAACATGGTAGTTTCAGATTTCAAAAAATTGAATTATAAAACTGTACTGTATTTTCATATGCATCAAAAACAACTTTATTGTTACAATGTGATATTGAACACTTGTTGAGTTGAGTTAAATTAATATCGATTTTGTTTATAAACTGTAATAATAAAGTTGTTTTTGATTGAAATACAGTACAGTTTAATAATTGTACACCCTATTTATCATTTTTATGTGAAAAGAAACACTTTTATACATATTTTCGAACATCTATTGGACTTTGACAGATAATAAGAAAGTTAAATCATAATAGATTTAAAAATTGTGGATTTTTATAGAAACTCTCATCTGAAGAGCTAAATTTTCTCAGGTCTCACCTATAATGACAAAGAAACCTAGCTCTAAGAATTTGGGCAGTACATTGATATGTCAGTCAGTTATTCATTTATATATTGTACATGTGGCGGTTTAGATGTATGTAATATTTTGGACCAAGATACACAAACATATTTAAAAGAATCATTTAATTTGCTATGTCAGTTTTTAAAAAAACTCACCTCAGTTATTTTTGATGGTCTGGAAAAATAACAAACAAATATATTAACTTCTACAAACAAAACAGAAGTAACAAGAAATACCTACCCGAAGAAGTACATAAAATAAAACTTACCATATACTGTAATTTATTCAAGTATTCAAAATAGTCCATGACAAAGCGAGGATATTCATTATTAAAGCATAAATTCAGGAAACTCTTTAAATTCCTAAAACAACGAATTTTCTTCTTTTCAACCTCTACCATTTGTTCTAAATCTTCTATCCAAGGTAATGTTCCAGTTAACCAATAAACCATATTATACGCTAGACTTTCTAAATCTGATCTACTGGATGGTACACCTTTATGAGCATCTCTTGAACAAAAAAGAATTGTTCCAGCATGTGCTCTTCTTTCATCACTAGAAAATTCCTTGTGTTCACCATTAGATTGCAAAAATTTTGATGCTAATCCAAAATCTACTAAATATACTTTATCTAATAGTTTGTTGTCACCTTCTTTTGTTTCAACAACAAAATCATCACATTTTCTTACTTCTTTATTTCTATTTTCATATACATCTAATACTTCATCTAAATAAGGTATATCGTCTATATAATTTACAGCACTAGTAGGCCTTAGATTCATTGTGTTCTTTTTTATACGTGTATATCTTAACTTTCTTACAGACGTTCTTTGAATTGCTTCAAATTGCACTTTTTGGTTATTAGGTTTTGATTTTGTTTCATTACCTAACATTATATTGGAAGCCTTGATATCAGAGTGAACATAACCTTTACTATGAATATATTCTAAAACATCCAAAATTTGTATGCCTATGTTAGATACTGTTTTTATATTAAATACTTTTTTTTCCTTAAGAATTTGGCCTAAATCTTTTTTATATTTTGGTATTAGAAGAAAACGGTATTTTTCATTATTGTGATAGCATGAACCGGAGGCTACATAATGAGGCATTCCCAAGAATGTAAGTTTATTCTTCTTCTTCCACTGCTCAACTAGAAAAAAAAAAGAAATCAATTTGATATCAATTAAATAGATTACTAACAGTACATAAATAATTACTACACCCATACTTTTCCAATAACTTCTGGTCTTCCTCAAGGGACCATTATTACTTAATTTGTTAATAGATGACATACTTTATAATTTATTTACCAATGATCGGAAATACTTTAAATCAATTCATAGTATCCTTGATGCATTAAACCTACAAGAAAGTCTAAACAGACTATCACATTGGGGCCTATTAATATTTTATTACAATATATAAATGTCTCTGTTCTACAAACCAAGGATTTGGGTGTTATCCTAGGTTCTATACTGCCTCTGAAATCTTGTCACAGGATAGTATGATGAAAAAGTATAACTTTTCAAGGAAATTTGATATGGAATTCAGTAACACGAAGGAATGGGATCCCAACAACATTACCAGACTTAGCAAAAATGGTACACAGATGACTCTAAAGCAACAGAAAGGATTGGGATAGGGTAAGGGATGGGCCAGAAACCAAACTCTCCAAAAGCGCTGTGAAAAACCCCGAGTATCTTTCAAGCAGAAATTCAGGATATAGGAAAGTGTGGCCAGATTAATATTGTACAAAGATAGAGAAGACAAACGATTATCATCATGTCAATAAGTTAAGCAACCATTAAAGCACCTAGTACTTGTCTAATCAGTTCAAAAATGGCATGGGAATGCCTAGAAAAACTCAATGAGCTAGGAGATAATAGCATTGTAATCTTACTGTGGGTTCCAGGACACACTGGAGTAGAAGGGAATAACATAGCAGATGAACTAGCAAAGAGAGGGGCTGAAACATCCTTTTAGGGTATCAGCTCCAATATAATATTGGAAGAAATAGAAAATGCCAAAAGGAAGATCTAGTAGGGCTATTATAAGATTAAATAATAATAGAAAGTAAAAAATGATGTTCTAGGCACTGTAAGGGACTATTAAATCTAATATTCAACAGTATAAGATCAAATATCTATAAATAAAAATGGTGGTAAGAAGTAAATCAAGCACTGGATATTATAAAGATGCAAATGATACTTACTTATTTGTTGCTTCCCAATCCTGAGATAACAATTTATTTCTACAAATAAAGGACCACTTGTATGTTTCTCTACTTTAGCAACAAAAGAAGAGTCAGTCTTAGTTGCCCTGGTTGTATCTTCAGATGCTTCATATATCTCACCAAATCCTCCTACACCGATAGTCGTACCCAGTTTCCAATTTTTTCCACCAATATCTGTTATAATTTCACCCTGTCTAAAGTGAGTAGTATTGTACATTCCACTAGAACTTTTCTTTTTGGGGGGTTCATCATCCTCAGATGAAGTTTCTTCATAATAGTATCTTCTCGGCATTTCAATTAGCTTAAATGTAAAAAAGAAAAATAAATAACAACCTGTGATTTTATTTTTGATAAATAAAACTGATGGCCTTTTAAATCGTTGAATGCATATTGATCAATACTATATATATCGGTATATTTCTGACGATATATATTATGCTAATTTAATCCAAATATAAAAATAAACTCACCCAAACAAAAATTACTAGTTACAAATACAAAAAATGCGAAATTAATGTATCTTTGAGTCAGATTTCATTTGATTCCTACCTCTTAAAAACAATTCACGGCCATCTTAACTGACATTTTAGTACTTTTAATGTATGCGCATGTGCTAACATAGAAAATGCGCACTCCTTATCCAGATTTGAATTTTATGAAGATTTTTATATACCGACAAGAAAAGTTTTTTGGTGCTATTTTATTTTTTTATTCCATTATCACAGCCATTAGTTGCATAAAAATAATCAACATTCTTTATAAAAACGAACTTGTTTTTAATTATATCTCTCCTATGTACAACAAAATTATTTTCAAAGGAACACAGTGACAATCCCTCTCCCTTTCAAGTTGCTAGGCAACACTTTTGTATAAAGTAAACAAAAACTTTTTGGCATTTTGTGGTCAAGAGTATTATCATTATAATTCAGGTATAACAACTATTGAAGTATTAAGATGATTATTTAATATATAATTTCATTTATGGCAGAAGTTCATATTATTGGGCAAATTCGACAAGCGAAAGATTTTCCTAAAGATCATTTATTTTGTAGATGGCATGTACACATAGGTAAGTGTGGTTAATTTGGATTTGTATAGGTACCTACTTAGGTATATTGTTAACATTTTAATGTTATTAAAATATAAATTTACAAATACACAAATGTTTAATATTTTTAACAGCATAGGACCCCATATCTGTATGCATCATGCATGAGATTAAATTTTAATTCAATTCTTTATTTTCAAAATTTTATAAGTCTGTTCATAAATAACGATCTTAATTCTAACGGTATTTTTCATAGAATGGGAATTACTTTTACTGTTTTTCACCTCTTAGTTCAATGGAAACCTCTATGAAAGTTATTGAATTCTTATGTTTGACAAGGTGTTTATATCTGAAAAGACAGAAAGTGGATTTTTACGTAGGTATATTATGCATCGCGCAATGATAGATAGGGGCACCTACAATCACCTTAACAATTTTTTTCATAAATTCTTTATGGCTGTGAGTTCTGAATTTATTTTGAACACTATAGTCTGCAGACTCGATGTCTGGTTAATTGAAATTGTATGTTTGGTCTTACATTGTTTTTGTCTATTATAAAATACAAAACCTTTTTTGTAGGAAATAACTGGAGGCATATTGCAGGCAAAAAGGAAGGCCAAACACAAGTGAGCTGGTCACAATTCGATAATATATGCAGATGGACATTTCCAATCGACGTCCATTTAACATCCACAGGAATACAAGGTTAAAGTAATCACTTGAATTTTAAAATAAAAGTCTAAATTTATCATTTTAGGTTGGCCAAAAATTTTTATTGAAGTTTATCATTTTGATTGGTTGGGACGGGCACACATTTTTGGATATGGAACAGTAACTGTTCCTACTAGTCCTGGTTCTTATAGTTTAGATTGTTACACGTGGAGACCATTTGGATCGATAAGAAATCGATTTGTACAATATTTTTTAGGTAAGTACCTACCTATTTTCGGGAAAATCCTTCATGAACAGCTAACTTTTGTCAATTATTTTTGATTTACTGTGGTGGGAGATTGAAACGTTTGATACTCCATAAAGAATCCGTCAAGGAAACGATAAAGATTGTATAGGCGCCAACTTATTTTTTTTAATTCAAAACCAGAGGTGATAAGTTTTACATGCATGCACAACGTTGTATAATAAAAGTTATTTAGCAATTTATGAAATACATTGTCTGTTGTAGGTGGTGGCTTACAACTAAAAAATCCTGATCAAGTTTTTTCACCTAGTGAAAGGTACAAGTTATCAACTGAAGCCATGGGAGTAGTTACTTTTGATCTGAACGTAATATTCCGGAATTTTTCTAACTATGGAGTGGAATATTAAAATGATAACATGTTTAGTGTTGGTTTTCTGGGCAACTGTTGCAGTTGCCCAACAAAGAAGTTCAACAGAGACGTCGAGTACTACGGAACCAACGAGCTATAATTCCATCGTAACCGAGGAAAATGTCAATACTGAAAACAATACAATTTGCGGAGACAATTCGACGAATTGTACCAATTTTACTGACTTTTTGAATGTAACTACTATTAGTCCGAACAGTACGACTGTTCCAAAAGTAATTCCGTCAATTCTGCATACTGTACAAAAAGATTATTGTACATGCGATTTACAGGTAAGATATTTCAACTAATTTAAGTCAGTTTGTCTTCAAAAGAATTTACTTTAGTATAGGAATATAAAAGCACTGCTGGCAAACCTTTGTTATGTTAAGTGTTGCAGTAATTTACTATTCCAGAATAACATCTCTTACAGGTCAGCCATATTGTTTTGGAAGGCTCATATAAGTGATAAGACGATTTTTTCTTGCCCGTACTTTGGTTTCGTTATAGGGTACATACCTCGACTGTACTATGCGTATGACATATGTAATCTGTCATTCCACAGAATAGTGAAATTTTTCGTTCATTCACAAGGAGATTTAGGTCTATTCTTTAAATTGTTCTCTACTTTTAGCATGAACAATAAACGAATAAATCATAGACTACTTGAATAAACACAAGATCGAAATCTTTTTGTGATTATGTACAGTTTAAAACCACAGAATTAAGTAATAAATAGAGAAAGGAAACGAAGTGCACTCGACTTCAGCGCTGTGTATGCTTTGGTCCCATACTTCTTGTACGGTTTCGCTAGTCGAAAACGACAATAAGTAGGTACCCATACCAGGTATATCGTAGTATATGTGCTATACCAAAAAAAATCGTCTTATTCTACTTAGTTTTAATTATTGTTTACTGGTAAACAACGGGTGATAGTTGGACTTTAATAAGTAATAAGTTCTTACAATTTTCTAAAATGCCAGCATCGTTTTGTAATGTTAAGTGTAAATTGCGAGGAACAATAGATAAGAGTTCGACTTCCGGCTGTTTTAACCAAGCGAGGTGACAGTTTACTGACTTTCCATGTGTTATTTGTAAAGTTTTTATTATTTAAATAAAATATTACATTGACATTGTTCCACAAAGTCAACTGACTTACAGCACATGACAAAAGAGACAAGGCACAACTCCAACTGACCGGTTGTCATCCAGAACAATGGCCGACCTGTCAAAGTGAGGTGTTCTGGAATGGCATGTCCACCAACTGACAAGTTGACACTATTGACAGTCGCCCAGAGGATAAACAATTATTTGGATAGACTTTATATTGTTTTGATCCTTTTTATTATAAACCTTCAGATAAAGCTTTTAAAATACCTAAGCAATGATAACAACGTCGAGAAAAAGCAATAAATCTAAATTAAATATACTCAAATACGATCAAAGTAACTGTTAAGAACCACGTGTTGTGCAGAAAACGCTTGTTTATCTCATGGCGACTGTCAGATGACGTTACGTGTATATGCCCTATTTGTTGTTAATTTTACTATCTCTCGACCTTACAGATTGGACCCTGTAGATTCGCTACGTGTGTAGGGTACTTAAGATTTTCCAAAATAAATTTTTAAAATATTTGCTTTCTATAACTTGTAAGTTAACAAGATAATTAACAAAATTACACCGGAGAAAAATGAAGGTTTCTTGATTCAATAATTATTCTTTTTCTTGAACGCAAAGTAAAATTCTGTGGATTGGGTCACCTGCTTCATTTTCCATTAAATAATCTGTTGTATAGGATGGTTTAAATTTCCTGTCTGAGTATTCGAATTAAACTAACATCTATTCTCTATCAACAATTAGTTATAGTAGCAGCAATAGATATGGAGATGCAAAAGTTTGTGATTATTAACGTGTATAACGATTAGGTGTCTGAGGCTCTCCTTTAAGAGTGGATTTTTGGCGGCACGGTTTGTGCCGCTATATCTATTGCTGCTACTATACAATTAAAGGAAATCCCCACCATGATTGGGACAAACTTGCCACGGGAACTAATATAATACTCTCTATGGTCAAAGAAGTATACAATACATATTTTCAATATGAGTATTTTAGGTTAGTTTTTGCGATGTAAATTGTTGCTGTGACGCCGACTGTTCGACGGAAAACAAAGAGGTATTTCAATACTGTTTACCCGAACCTAGATTTTACGACACAAGATTTTGTGATTATATGAAATATATTTATATAAACAATACTCCTGTGCAATGGCACATAAATCAAAATGGACTGTTTTGTATTATTAAAAGCAACTATCCCAAGTCTTATATCATACAACGAAAAGACGTGAGTATACTTGAATAGTGTTTTACGGGATTTATTGAAGACTAATCGTACGTTTTTACCCATTTACATGTTAATATTTGATCAATTATAGTTTGGCAAGTTTATCTGAAGCCGTGAAAGGAATGCAGTCGAAAAAATTCGATATTGCCACTTTTAACTATGAAAAAGATAATAGTGCTAAATATGTAGTGATCATAATTAGAAAATGTAATAGAAAATTTTATTATTAACAATATGATTAAACGTTAATTCTTTATTAATGTACTTGTTTCCTTGGATTTTGTCTATTAACATTATTTTTTCAATTTATGAATATTAAAAGATAAACACTTTTCTAAATTTGTTATGGGCTTCTTCAAGCTCTGGCAGCGTTGTGCGAAAACCATAATTTTCACGCCTTCCGAACTAAATTAATTGGTGAAATTTATCGAAAGGCCTTCGTTGCTTAGCGACCAGCTGCCTCCTTATTGACAAGCGCGTGCGTGTGTTCTTTCTTCCCTTTCACTTTGTCAATTGACTGACATTGATTATCCAGTGGCGTTGGTATTGTCAGTGTCAGATTTTGAACTATTTCGTATGCATATTGAATTCAAGTACGATTCTTAACATTATTTGTTTTTAACAAATAAGTACCGTGTTTTGAAAAATACCTTACCTTTAAAGCAAAGCAAAAATCAGTTTCTATATATAATTATTATACAATAATAATAATTATTTTTAATACTTTTATAAAAATAGGTACCGTATGCCATTGGTACGTTTTTGCCAGATATCCGTCATGTTTCCTCGCCCCTTACCGATGCCGCTTAGCTTCAGATAAACTTGCCAAACTATACTTCATTTGTATTCGCTTCGTAGTTGTAGTTATAAAGTGATAGCTGTCTACTGTAACCGGTTATAGTTCTTCCAAAGTTAATGTGGGGACCCATATTTTTAATCCCTTTGAAGCAAAAAGCCGCCCAATGTCGTGCATATAATTTTTTTATAAATTCGAATATTGTGAAATAATGTTAATCTACTACATCAATTTGAATGAAAAAAATTAACCTGCATACAAAATTCATAAAATTTGTAATACAATAATAAAGCGCTTTCCTCTAGAACACGTAGTATCTAAAGAATAGTTTTTTGTATCGTCAACCTTCCCTCTAAACTGAACCGCCAAGTCGATTGTGCACTCATATTCCCGAATTGCAACGAAGCGAAGAAGTATCGCTATAGCAGCACCAGTCCTGCATGGCGACTTGGAAGCGACTGAAGCTCTTCTCTACTTGATCTTCTTTTAATACTCCTTGGATACGATCTCCACTTCTTCATTTCTATTACTTCTTTCAAATCTTAATAAACAATTGTTGCAAGTTATTTGGCCTTGAAATATCAATGAGACTACCGTAAACTGAAACCCAAGCTGCCAACGATGTAAACAAATACTAGAGCACAACAGTCCACAGGAAAGATCTTGCCATTGGTATAGTGTATCAATTGGGATTAAAAATGTTAGTACTTCTTTACGATGTCATAGTTTAATTGTTATTACATAATATCACATAAATATAATCTATAGTTTGTAAGGTTATCTGAAGCTACGCGGCATCGGTAAGGGGCGAGAAAACATGGCGGATATCTGTCAAAAACGTACCAATGGCGTACGGTACCTATTTTTATAAATATATTAAAAATAATAATTATTATTACATAATAATTATATATAGAAACTGATTTTTGCTTTACTTTAAAGGTAATAAGGTATTTTTCAAAACACGGTATTTGTTAAAAACAAAAATGTTAAGAATCGTACTTGAATTCAATATGGATACGAAATAGTTCAAAATCTGACACTGACAATACCAACGCCACTGGATAATCAATGTCAGTCAATTGACAAAGTGAGAGGGAAGAACACACGCACGCGCTTGCCAATAGGAAGTCAGCTGGTCGCTAAGCAACGAAGGCATATAACAAGCACATTAAAGAAATAACGTTTAATCATATTGTTAATAATAAAAAGTCCGTTTTCTAATTATTATCACTACATACTTAGCACTTTATCTTTTTCATATTTAAACGTGGCAGTATCGAATATTTTCGACTGCATTCCTTTCACGGCTTCAGATAAACTTGCCAAACTATACTGGTGAAGTTGAGAAAAAGTGCTGACAATTTGTTATTATTTTAGCCGATTAAAAATTTTGCTGAGTCTCGCGTAGAAAAAATCAATAAGTTTTCCTGGCGTTCAGTTAATTCTGAGGGAAATGACGTTTTCAATACTTCTATCAAACTAATGTACGGGACTCCTATGTGGCTTTTAAATAAAAAAGGATTCTACAAGTTTGGTAAGTTTCAGTAAGTAAAAAAGATGTTCTTGTTGGATTCTTTTTGTATCATTAAAAATAATTTGTTTATGGTGCACGAGAAAGCAGTTCTAAAGCTGACATAATCATAGTTCTAGTTTATTTTTTGTTGCTTTTCGAATATAATCAATTAAAATTATCCCATAGGATCCCAAAGACTGTAGCCTCAATCTAGTTTCCCTTTGGGAGCCGTTCTCAAGCTCTAATCTACTCCCACATTTAGTCCACCCACCCAGTTATCCCTGTACCTTCTAGTAGACGATGCATGTTCACTAGATGTGTGCCATATGTTTCAGGTGGCGCATTGGCTTCTCCGAAAATTGTTTTTCCAATGCCTCACAGTCAGATAACATATGAGTTACAGTCTCGGTCTCCATGTCACAAAGTCTGCAACTGAGATCCCCGTTGTATAACCCTATTTTATGCTGGTGATCTTTTACCGGGGTATGGCCCGCTTAACACATGTGTCACTTATAACGGTTTCACTGTGTACCCTTTGGAGTGTTCCTCCACTGTAGTCTATATTGGCTTTGCACCCAGTTCTGTATTTGTCCTCGGACCCCTTTAATTCTTTGTGGCTCCAAGAACTGGTTCTGGTCGAACATATGTCGTTGCTGATCCTCTTCTCGCGAGTTTATCAGCTTGTTCATTCCCAGAAATATCATTATATCCCGACACCCACACTAATCTTACTTTAATGCGGTCTGCCAGTTCATTTACTTAGTTCTTTCTGGCATTCCCCTACCAGTCTGGATGTTACCTTGCGGCTATTTAAAGCTGCCTGGCTGTCAATGAGTATGATTATCCTATGAGTATAAGTCATGTATTTGTTAATTCTAACACATTAGGAGAACGAACATTTAGTTTGTCTTCTTTAGAGCAGATTTTTTCAAAAAAACAGATACCTACAGAAACTTGCCGGATCTTAGACTAAAAAGCAACGTGTAAACTTGAAATAAACAATGGACATTTTGTGGCAAAGAAAATGAGGTTATAAAACAAACTTCAGATGTCGCTACCGTGGCGTTACAATCTTAATTTGAGGAGCATCTTTGTATATTAACAGAAAAGTATTCATTCATCGTCTTTCTCTATCATGCATTTATTCTCTACTCTTTGGTTTTCTTGTTTATGTCTAAATTTTGAGATTAATTTCATTATTTTCTTGATTTTTCATTCCATTTACGCGAAGTAGGTATTACTTTAATTTTTTTTTAGAGAAATAATACTAATAATTTAACTACGCAGTGTACAAAATAATTAATATCTGTTGATAAATTGTATGTTTTCAAGGTATTCTTAACAGTTTTGTGACAAACAATTGTTTAATAAAGGAAGAAGTTCTTTATTTAAAAAATTTGAATACCGAATGTTACCAAACTGATATAAACGAAGATAATCCTAATTTGAATTTGAAACATTATTATGACGATGTGTTTTTTGTATCTCATCCAATGTTTGTAAATTTAACAAAGTGGAAACAAAAAGTAATTGAGGTAAGCTTTCATTATTATACAGGTTAACCAAATAGACAGCCAGCGTGTCTTAGTTGTATATTTGGTTGCCTATATCAAAATCATTAACGAAACATTCGAATATTTTTATTTATTTTAGAGCTGCCCTAAAAACGTTTGTCTCTCCATAGTTCCACAAGTCTGTGATGAAACTTTTGATAATTGTGAATATATATTAAAAAATAATTCTGAAACAACTACTCGATGTAATTTGACAATTTCAAATAAAATGAATACATGCTACAATATCATCAAAAAGTTGCGATACAATATTTTCCATAATGGCACTAAAGGTATTCACTCCGTTTCATTATTAGTTGTAATGGATAATGTAACCTACGAACTTGGAGGAAATCCAACGGAATTCAAGCAAGAATTTTCTGTAAACTTCTTCTGGACGAATGACACTAAAAAGAAAGTTATAAACTTGAGTGGGAATCCAGGTTATTTAACAGGAAAACCGATAGTGATAAGCCGATTAATAGAAATTAAGAATGGTACAGATACTATAATGAAAATAGTAAGAAACGCCACTGACAATACGGAAAGTGCTTATGTTATTCCCAAAAATATAAACGGTGACTGCGTGTTGAATAAAACCAAATATACAAACTTAGAATTTGGTTATAATCTATTAAATAAATGTAAATTCCAAACAACTGTCTATAGTAACAAAAAAATGGTCAACGGCACCGAACTGTGTAGAGCAATTCAAAAATCAATGCTGGAAATGTGGAGTGTGAAGAATAACACTATGGTAGGCTTTTTTGGCAATGCCGATGAAAAAAACTTGGATAGCTGGCAAAAAATATTGTACAAAAAGGAACCGGATATAGTAATCAACGATACTATGGGACTGTATTCTTCTAAAAACAGTTACATACTTTGTTTGAATTTAATAAGTGAAATAGAAATTGATATATTTCATTCAAAAATAGACATGGATTCTTTATTGAATCAAGAAAAGATTTTAGCTTTTACCGTATCTTTTGGGGGTTTTACGAACAGGTCTTTATATTTTAGGAAAAATAGTAGTTCTCTGTATTTCGAAACGGAGCTTAAAACAACCGTCACTTTTTATGATTTAACTGTGGAAAAAGAAAGAATGGCAGTTAGCCCGCCAAAATTTGATATAAAACTGCCTTATGATTTTTTCTATCCGTTTGTAAGAGTTAATAACAATGCTGATAGTGTTGGATTAAATTTTTTATCCGTAATTCTATTGTTGAGTGTTGTATTTTTTTAAATAAATGTATTTTCTGGAATATATTGTTTTATTAATTAGTTTTACTCTTCCACCTTGCGCAAGCTACTTTACAATTTTCAAGGTAGGTACTATTGATAATGTTTTACATTAATTGTATTCCAGAAATTTAATTTCTCTTAATATTCTGCCTTGTTTCAAACTGGAATTTGTGCTATTTGCATGGCACTATATAAGTGAAGAGGGCTCAATCCCCCCATATAGAAAAAAAAAACGCATTCCTTTGCACAACTTACCTAGAAAAGAAAATACTCAGATTGTCAATAAAATACACGAAAAGTGAAAAATAAATAAAACTAAACGTAGCATTTTACCTAATTTTAAACGTTTAAGTGAATTAGGCCCGGTTGTACTGTAAGTTGAAGCTTAAAATTGAGCTCAACTGAGCTGGGCTTAAAATGTAAGCTTAGCTCAACCCTAAACCTACATTTGCAAGTGTTGGTAGAACTTATTTCGAACTGACGCATGCGTATGAAGTAAATTGGTCAAAATATTTTTGTCAAATGACGATATCACCTAACGAATTTGGCGTTTGAGGGGATTGTTCGTGTTTTAAACAATAATTATTATAGCGTCATTGTGTGCCTATTAAAAAAGTTTATATGTAATATATTTTTATTAAGAATTGTAACTTGATTGGTCTTTGAGCTATTGGTAAGTAAAAAATAAAACTTTAGTGGTTTAAGTGGTATTGTTGAAGGTGGTCGATTATTTTTTCAAGATATGGAGTTACAAAAGAGAAAGCGTGCATCTAATTTTAGCACCAAGGAAGAACGTGTATTAATATCGCTGATTTACCTATTAGCCTTGATTATATACACAATTAGTCTCTATACTCAAGGCTATTAGTTAAGTTAATATGTTACCTATTAGTTTTGCAAGAAATTTCCTCTGATATACAATCTGCCACAAACCGAACGGTTTCTTTAGAAAGACGAAATCTTTGAATACACTCATGATCCCTCCAACATTCAAAGTGATTTATACGATCTCTACACACCCGAAGTCTTCTCGGGTGTTCTCAACATATGGGTTAAAATATCCATATTTAACTTTAATAAACTTTTAATTTGAAAATATAAATGAAGTACAGGTTATGTTTGCATACAATTTATTAACATTTAAGCCACGGAACATGATAACAGTTTATGTTGCGTGCTTAAGCTTACATTGAACCTGCCCTCTCGAAGGCTTAATTTACTAAATCAAGCTCAACCGTAAGCTTACTTTGTACAACAGGAATCTGACGCTGAACCTGAGTTCACACTTGAGCCTTCACTAAGCTACAATTGTACAACCGGGCCTTATTGTTTTGAAATTAACCGTTTTCTTACCAGCCGCTAATTACGGTCCATGGAGATTTTAGGTATTTCTCTTTGTTACGGCCCTGTTCCCAATACATCCAACAAAATCACAAAACGTATTGTTTCTTATATTTAGATTTCTTTAAATAATATTAGAGAGTTATTAGAGAGTTAATAGAGAGTTATTGAAACGTCTTTTGGGATTTCCTTTATTAAAAGATTCCTCTATTTTGACATATACGCATGCGCATTTCCTAAGTTTGTCTTAAAGATTTTTATGTAAATAAAGGATATCCTATATTTAAATTAAATACAGGAAAGGAAAATTTTAGTTAAAGCTTTTTAATTTTGACAAGTTTGACATACTTTTGTCAATATGTTACAGAAAATAATTGTTTTGTCGAGCGAAATATTTTAAATTGCACAATTTTTCGTTGGATTTGCTATATTTTTTATATAATTATGAAACTATCTTCAAAACTGTTGAAAAACCGTCTTCGTTTCTCCTATGAGGATGATATTATTATGATAAAGGTACGTTTTCCTCCACATTCGCAGCGAATTTGGGTAGCAGCTACTCAGTACGCGTAGGAAAACACTCTCGTTTAAATACATGAATAGGTGTGTGACGAATAAGTCGTCGCTACTTTTTCGCGGCTACTAGCGACTGGCGAATGTGGAGGAAAACGTACCTTAAGAGAAGTGGTTTCCCAGAATCCATTTAAAAATGGCAAACATACATATGGGATGATATCAAACATAGTATGTTTGTGCTCACTAAAAAATATTTTACAGTCAAAAGTATTTGCCAACACAAAATAAACATCTCTATCTCTTCAGCATTCGCTCCCGCTAAAATTGCTATTTCTAATATTGTTCTTCCATAATATAAATTAATATTACAATAAATAGATCCACATAAATAAGCAGCATAAAATATAAATGTCATAATAAAATAAAGTTTTTGGTCTTGTATTTGTTACTTTCAATAACTCTATCAAAAGTCACATTAAAGGATACTTTAATAAAGGAACTTTTAATAAAAGCAGCCTTTAGTACAGATCTTCAATAACTCTCTAATAACTCTCTAATATCCTATATTTAAATTAAATACAGGAAAGGAAACTTTTAGTTAAAGCTTTTTAATTTTGACATACTTTGTCAATATGTGACACAAAATAATTGTTTTGTCGAGCGAAATATTTTAAATTGCACAATTTTTCGTTGGATTTGCTATATTTTTTATATAATTATGAAACTATCATCAAAACCGTTGAAAAACCGTCTTCGTTTCACCTATGAGGATGATATTATTATGCTAAAGGTACGTTTTCCTCCACATTCGCAGCGAATTCGGGTAGCAGCTACTCAGTACTCGTTTAAATACATGAATATAGGTGTCTTGACGAATAATAAGTCGTCGCTACTTTTTCGCGTCTACTAGCGACTGGCGAATGTGGAGGAAAACGTACCTTAAGAGAAGTGGTTTCCCAGAATCCATTTAGAAATGGCAAACATACATGGGATGATGTCAAACATAGAATGTTTGTGCTCACTAAAAAAGATTTTACAGTCAAAAGTATTTGTAAACACAAAATCAACATCTCTATCAATTCACTATTCGCTCCCGTTAAAATTGCTATTTCTAATTGTTCTTCCATAATATAAATTAATATTACAATATGTTTCGCACTAAGCCTAAAGATGAAGTGGGGAATGGGAAACAATACCAGCGTAGTTCAAACAGAACTGGCTGGCTCAATTGCCACAAAAGAACTAACCAGAAGAGGAATTTCTGGCAAAAACATAATAATCTGCACTGATAGTAGACAAGCCCTATTAGCCTTAAACAGACAACGTGTTATATCGAGGCTAGTACTAGAGTGCCACCAAGATTTAGCTGACGCCTCGGCAGATAACAATATTATCCTGAGGTGGGTTAAAGGGCACGACAGGAGTAAAGGAAATCGCATTGCTGATTCTTTAGCCAGGGAAGCCGCTGGACTAAAAATTCTAGGACCCAGTGACACGACCTACGGCCTAACGACTTCGACAATTGCGGAACTAGCCAAACGCTACACCCATACTCAATCCCTTAAGAGATGGGATGGAATCAAAGGATGCAGTCTTGCCAGGATCACCCTGGGCGACCCTGGGAAGCTGGAGCCGAAGAAATATTTGGCGATGACCAGGAGAAACCTACGTTTAACAGTAGGATTTCTGACTGGTCACTGTCAACTAGGGAAACACCTCCATACTATGGGGCTAGTGGACACACCTCTATGCAGGATGTGTGAACAGGAAGATGAAACTGTCAGGCATGTCTTATGCGAGTGTCCGGAGTTATCGTCAATAAGAGAGTGTGTGTTCGGTGAGTCTTGGCCTACACCTATGCCGATATAAAGGAGATGTCTCCTAGTGACCTGTCCACCTTCCTGAGAAGGACAGGATGGACAATGACCTAGGAAGACAACTCCTCGGGAGGATGTACAATGGGTCACATGTGGCCTAAGTGCTGTGAGCCTACACTCACCCTCCCTACTCTACAGATACAGATACAGATGTTTCGGCCCGAATTTCATTTCATAATTTAATTATTAGCAAAAAACGTGGCAACGGCGCGCAACGGTCGTATCGGTGAGATAAAGAGGGTGGCGGCGAATATAGACTGATATGTTTTAGTTTTTTTTTCCTTTGATGGTTTTCGCCGGTATACTTGGACTATGATTTTGTTGAGTTGTTATTAGAACGCCGAGACAGCAACATTGATAGCGGCTGTCCGGCAAATTTGTTGAATAAGATGTTTATTTTACTGGAATATAGTATTACATTTAGAAAAGTTTGAGTTTGATTTTAAAGGAAAGAAGTGCAAAATACAGTCCACATAAATAAGCAGCATAAAACAAATGTCATAATAAAATAAAGTTTTTGGTCTTGTATTTGTTACTTTCAATAACTCTATCAAAAGTCACATTAAAGGATATTTTAATAAAGGAACTTTTAATAAAAGCAGCCTTTAGTACAGATCTTCAATAACTCTCTAACTAAATTTTATAAAGTACCTAACTCAAGACCATTAATTCTTTGGAAATTAGAACGTATTTTAATTCTAATTGGTGATCACTTTTAGATTATTTAGAGGTTATACAAGTATGATGTTAGCTTTTTTAAAAAATATTAGTTACAATCTAAGACAAGTTATGTTATGATGACGGTACAGTTAAATTTAAAATAAAAATTAAGAAAAGAATGACCATTGAACTGTGCATTAAAATTAATAAATTAAATAAATGACACGCGCAAGCGCATCACACTTTTCCCCTTAAAGCGAATCTAAACCCAAGATGGCTGACACTTGTTGGTCTCGATATTTGTAAGCGACAATTTCGATAAGTTTTGGTTATTTCGTCGAACTATTTTTTCTATTCCGAGCGATGTGTTTGTGATGTTCTTGTGCGGCGCCTAATTCTTGCGGTAGACTCTAGGTAGTAATGTTATTTAGTGAAATATTTGGAAATGACTGCTTCCGTGGACATATATTATTTACTATTTTGTGGTGTAAATATTGGATTATTGTAGATAGAAATGGATAATTCAACGACACCCACTGATAGGTGAGATTACTGTTTTCAATTAGAGATTATAAAAGTTATTTAGATTCGTTTTACTGATAACTGATAAATAACAAAACGAAGGGCAGTGATGTAGTTGACACTTACGTCACCGTATTATTTCTTACCTGTTATCCAAATTTAAAGAAAACAACAAATAGTCGTATGTCTAGGCTTGACTCGATTTACGGTATTGTTTAGGTAGATTTTATAAAAGTAAACTGCAATTAAGCACAATGTTCTAGTTATTTTAATAATCCTTTTTATCTATCCAATCTTTTGTTATGAAATGATATTTTGATTATTCATCAATGAATACAGATTTTGGCACATAACTTGTACATACTTCGTGTAAATAGAGTAGCTATCTTTAAATTTAAAATAAAATTTATTAGCAATGTATTTTTGTAGTCAAGTAGGCGTTCTTTTATGTAGATTTGTTCATTTATAGAATTACTTTATAAACATGCCTAAATAGACAATTATAATTGTCTATTCTTATTCTTTTTAACCAGCACAAATGTTAAGTCACTATGTGTAGACCACTGGAAATATTACAATTTTTATTGTAGTTCTAATGTTATCTGTGGTTCTAAGTAAAGCACTGGTTGTTATTTAAAAATGGATACATTAACTTTTTTGATTTCCTTTATTTTTAGTGTATTGATGTTTAAACATTAAAAGGCACATGTAAATAAAAACCACAACACTGTTATAATTACATCATCCATAAAACACTTAAAAATAGTTGTGTACACATTTTTGTATGTAGGAAATAGGTCAAGTTTGTGAATATTTTTTTTAATACCTACTTCTGTTAATCAAGATTTAACTTTATTATTACATTGGAATGAAAATTTCATATGACATACATAATTTTTATGTAATTTATCATCTAGAATATTAAATATTATCCCATGCATTGTCCCAAAGACTTCCAAATTTGTTGCCTAATTATATTGTTTTTCATTATTTTGGTATTAGATCCATTGAAATAACATGTAGAGAAATTTCTATTGTTTTTGCAACATTTTGATTGTAATAGTTTACATACTGATCAAAACAATTTTTGTTCAGTATGTCATAAAATAAGAGTAGTCACTTGGATTTCCTATGTTCATAGTGTTATCTTAAGATTGCTAGTTTGTATTTAATTGGTTAAAGTATACCTAAATTATTCTAGTGTATAATAACATTACAAGCTTAAACAAAACTAGAATAATATAATCTTTGGGTTTCATTATTTTATAAAAAATTGAAATGATCCAAAATTTTATCAAATTAGTGTAATTTGATAGAGATTCCATATAATAGTAAATCCATTTTTTAATGTAAGATGAATTAGAAATAAGTAGCTACTAGGAAGATTTTCATTTCATTGCTTGTAGAATACCAGAATTCACTTTAAATTTAATGTAAACACCTTCCTTGACCAGTTTGTAATTAACTTTGTATTTATGATAAATGTATAAAAACTTTTTCTGGCCATTCTGTTTTTCAGCTTTCATGTAATTTTTAAAGAATTCTAACATTTTCACTTTGGGTGACCATAATCTACCTGCAATGCAAAACGAACTCTCTTTTATTCTCTTACGATGATTCATATCAATTAGAAATTTAGTGTTTGGTGATGAATAATAATTTTGATTCATTTAACAAAATGTCAATGCTCTAGACACCACACCAGGTTTGTGGACATTAAAGACTACAAAAAGTAAAAAACATACCATAACATTAACTTAATTTCACTTTCCAAAAAAAAATATATGGAGTCACATTTGACATCACATAAACTGATTGACTTTTACAGATTTGTTTACAATATCAACAATTCAGTTTGATGCAATTTGGTAGTTGTTTACATTGTGAAATGAAACATAAATACAAAATTAGTTGTTGTTTTCTCAATATTATTGTATTAAATTTCCAATTCAAGTTTTATGTATAATGTATGTACCTACTGAAAGAGTTTAAAAAGTCTTCCAAATATTTATTTTGATTTTATTATATGTATAGAGATGTAGAAAAAAATATTGTATGCAACAAATGCATAGTGTCTTTTTATTGCACAACCTGAAAATTCTTGTGGTCAACTTTTCTATACTTATGTGAAAAAAGTACTTACTACTTTATTGCATATAAGTTACTATATTTTTATCTAATTCTATTATGAATATTTATCTTAATAGCTAGCTGGACTTGCTAGGACAGTTGATGATTACATAATAAATTTTATAATGTATTTTCAAGATACAACTGATAAGATAAATTATGCATGTAATCACAGCTTTTGAAAAAAAATACCATAAAACTGAGTAAATAATGTCTATATTATCACACATGCAACAGTAATGTCAAATAAACTATAATATGAAAAAATCCTGAATCAGGTTGCTTTTTGATTTTAACTCACTATTTTTCAACAGAATAATCTATCATACATAATGACCTTTGTGTGATGATGACAGTAGGTAGCTACCAGTTTTTTTAAATGAAACCCTATCCTTTTTTTTGAATTGCAAATTTCCCATGCTGGCTGTTTCCAAAATATCTTTTCAATATCCAAATTCCTAGATAATTCTCACACTGTATGTGTGTGGATCATCTACTGCCAACAAAATCACATCTTGTTGAATATTTGCATTAAGTCCAGATAACCATTCTGCCTAGTGTCTACTGTAGAGAGAGAGATTATGTTCATGAAATAGGTGCAAATAATATGCATACTGCTTGTTGAGTTGTAACACTATCATCAGTATTTACTAAATAATTAACATGAATCCAAAGTGTCACATAGAAAGTGTCAATCGATACCTCTTTATAATTTTGTTCTTACCAATTTGAGATATTATATGTTGAATTACTTTTAACATATTTACGGTTTCGATAAACCTATAATACTGGTCATAATCTATTTAGAAATATTCCTGTAAAATTTGCTGGCATTCATAATGTTTAAAAAAATTGTATTTGATAGATAGTTGGCTTGGGGATGCTGTAGTTGTAATTTATATACTGTAATTTTGCTTGAATCTAGTTTACTACAATTGAAGCAGAATTTTGATCACCAGTGTCAGTATATTGCAATAGGACCAGTAATTTAATTATTCTACAAATATTTGTGGACATTGTATAAAATATCATACAAATATTCCATATGAACATTGAGTTGCTGTAGAAAAAGATAGATACACAATTTATTATTTTTACTTCTGTTATCGAATAAACACAATTCATTATTGCAAACACTGTCAAATGCATTTTTATATTGAGATATATGCCACCAGTTTTTTTACCATTATTCTACAGTGGTTGTTGAGTGGAACATGATCAACAACTGGTACTATAGTATTCAGCTTGCTGACATTTTTATTTGTCTATAACTGCTTGTTTGGGAGTGATCTAGTTTAGGCTTGGGTATATTTATTACAATTCTTTTCCATTCTAGAGATACATAAGTGTATTGCAAAGTCAAGTTTTTAAAGACTATCATAATACATTAAATACATCATTAATAAGTAAGAGTCAAATAAAGTTAGTAGCTATTAACATGTTATTTTTATATGTTATATTGATTTAATTGTTTTTCAAAAGAGAAAGTGAATAACTACCTAGTATTAGTATTTACAAGCATGACAATTTTTATATCTTCCTATTATTAAATATTTCAAGGATTTTGGATGAAATAATACCTATTTTGTTTTATTTATTTATTTATTCATTTAAACGTAAACGGGATCACCCCCTTGTATAAATACATTTAATATATAAAGTAACCAATGATTTAAAATAGTTAGAACACTGTTATAAACTAAAAATTAACATAAAAAGACACACAATGTAATAAACATAATTGACCCTTATTATTTTTAAAATTATTCAATAAATTACCAGTAAAATCAAGACCCAAATTGCAATAAGCAATAAGAATTTACTGACCATGCGAGCAAGGGAAATTGGGCAATGGAAACCATAGTTGGTACTGCGAAAAGATTATTATTAGGTACTACAAATCACTCTGTTAGGTATTTTGAAGGAAATTAATAGAAAAAGTTCAGGATGACAACTTATACCCTAAATCCTTTATTAACTGAACTTGTCTTATTGATTCATTCTGAAGATTGTAGTTGTAAATAAAAGTGATAAATGTGATTTATCATTATTCAGTGTCATACCATTATTAATTAATACCAATTTTCGAGTGACATAATAATATTGGTCTGCAATATGGCCGATTTGTCAACAGTTATGTGTTTTTGAATAACTTGTTAATGAGTGAACATACAACACTTAATATATCAACATTTTTCTCTAGATAACTCTGTATTTAAAGTTTACATAAATGTTACTGGGAAAGGAGCCTTCTTTGGTTTGAAAGAAGGCTCAGGATGTGGAATTTACTCCAGATCACTTAGCCTAAGGATTAAGTGGGGAATGGGAAAAAACTCCAGTATGGTTCAAACAGAACTAACACAAAGGAACTAACCAGAAAAGGAATTTCTGGCAAAAACATAATAATCTGCACTGATAGCAGACAAGCTCTACTAGCCTTGAACAGACAATGTGTTACATCAGGGCTAGTATTAGAGTGCCATCGAGATTTAGCTAACGCCTCGGTAGATAACCCTGAGGTGGGTTAAGGAGCATGACAGGAGCAAAGGTAGATTAGATTAGAAATGGAGTGGCTCTTTGTCCTATACCACTGCGACCTTTGCAGATCTATTGTCCTAGGTCCTAGGAGCAAAGGTAACTGCATTGCTGATTCTTTAGCCAGGGAAACGACTGGACTAAGAATTCTTGGACTCGGTGACACCTACGGCCTAACGAATTCGACAATTGCGGAACTAGCTAACCGTTACACCCATGTTCAATCTCTAAAGAGATGGGATGAAATCAAGAGATGCAGTCTTGCCAGGATCATCCTGGGCGACCCTGGGAAGCTGGATTCGAAAAAATATTTGGCGATGACCAGGAAAAACCTACGTTTAACTGAAGGATTTCTGACTGGCCACTGTCAATTAAGGAAACACCTCCATACAATGGGGCTAGTGGACACACCTCCATGCAGGATTTGTGAACAAGAAGATGAATCTGTCAGGCATGTCTTTTGCGAGTGCCCGGAGTTATCAATAAGAGAGTGTGTGTTCGGTGAGTCTTTGCCTACACCTGCCGATATAAAGGAGATGTCTCCTAGTAACATGTCCACCTTCCTGGAAAGGACAGGATGGACGATGACCTAGGAAGATAACTCCTCGGGAGGATGTACAATGGGTCACATGTGGCCTAAGTGCTGTGGGCCTAACTCACCCTCCGCACTCTACAAAATACTGGGAAAGGAAAAAAATAAATAATTTTATTATCGTATTTATCCATTTTTGTTATCATCCATAAGGATGCTTAAGCTAAGGTTACATTACATTTCCAAATAAATATAATTATTTATTAAAAATAATATTTTAATTTATACTTACTTCATAATTTCGCAAAATGGAATTGACCCACTTTTCGATATCTATCGATCAAAACAAAACTATCGGAAGAATTTAGTAATAATCGTAAAATTAATTATTTTTGATAAATGTTTCCGGTTTTATTTTAATAACGCTTTTTACCGTTGCCCAGTAGGACAGAATTTAAATTTAAAAAAATAAATTTTTTTTTCGTAAACCTAGTATCCATAAAATATATTGGTTAATACGTTGCAAACTCTTCAAAATTTTCTTAAATATAGTAACATATAAAAAGTGGTTTTAATTAATTTTTCTTTTTTCAGTAATTTCAAGCGACTTATTTTAATGTTTACTAATAAATTTACATTATGTATTTTTTTAAAAATATTTCCAAACTAGCTTTCTTATAACATCACGAACTAACAGTTTACTGAAGTAAGGGGAACATTTGTGTAGCGATCCTAACAATTTTAGAAAATATATCTGACAACATTGCTTTATTTTATGGTCATCACACTGACTTTAGTTAGAGTATACCAAATATTTCCAAATACTACCAAAGTTTAAAAAAAAAAATACCAAAATATTTCCAAAAATGCCATACTAGTGTACACCAAAATACCATCAGCGAGTTTCCCCTTTGGGTAATTTTAGTTAATAAGCAAACAGTATCAACTTTTAGTTAACTTATTTTGACTAGGTACAATAACTTTATCTCGATTTAATAAACAGTAGTACAAATAAATAAAAATACCGTGAATCATACTACGTAGATATTTAAGAAGTTGATAAAATGTGGGAATTCGACCATATTGATAAACTAATTGGGTCACGATATTGATTGCAAAAGTTCATCCTTAGATCATTAATGCATAGTCAGTGGCGGCGCTAGCCGCAGCGGGGCCCTGTGCGAGGTGATATTAGGGGGGGCCCTCCCCGGAAAATTTTGAAAATTTAGGTACTAAATTATACATTTTAAGCTTCTCTAGAGTAGTTTTTGTCAGTGTTATATCTGTATATTTCCAAAAAAAAATTGTCTAAAATAAGAACCTATGTGCTTTACTTATGGTCACCCACAACACTAAATAAAAATTTATTTAATTAGTGAAAGGCTGAAATCTAAGTACATTTTAAATTGTTTAAATTCAATCTATATAACTAATACAAAAGCCTGCGGGGCCTTTTTATATGCATGTAGGCACTCTGTCACCCAGGAACCAGGAAGACTGGTGTAATAATCAAATACATAAATAATAATACAAATGTTTAAAAAATGTGGACTCGTAGATATTTCTTGAAAGGCCCCAAATTACTTCTGGATGTGTTGTCTGTCTAGTTGCAGTAGCATAGCAGTTTCGCGATTTAAAAAGTTTGATTTCATACTTCAATACTTGCGGGGCCCCAGACTTTAAAACATTAAAACCGTGTAGAAAATATTTATATACATAAGTATTTAGTTTTAGGTATAAAATTAAAATAACCTCAGATCCTCAGAATAGGGGAAATATTAGATAAAACCTTCACAGCTTTCTGAAAAATACTGACAGATTGATAGCGCACAGCTCGCACATGCCTGGCGCCGCCACTGTGCATAGTTGTGAATAGAATTATTTTGCACTGTTTCACAATAAAATAACAGTATGCGGCAAGGTCTCTTTGAGGATTAAAAAGCCGAAAAGATAAAAAAGCCATAAATCATTTCGAGTCTTGACCTACCCACAAGCGAACAATTGATTCTCATTGGTGCAATGTAGTCTATGTACTCGAATTGTTAGTCCACGTGGAGTGTTAACGTGCCAGAGTGGGTTTAGTTCCTTTCTGTTATTTACGAGAAATTGTGTTCTTAGATGTTGCTGTGATTGAGATTTTGTTTTATTGACTAAAACTATTTTGTTGGTAATAATTAAAATTATGGCTTTTTGGCGACCATTCGAAAAGTAAAATATTGTTATAGGCTCCGAACAATGAATATACTAGAAAAGTAAACAGACGTATTAGTCTATGCCGACATAAACAATGTCAAAGTTTATTTATTTATTCTGCTTGATTCCATGTCGCAGTGAATATAAAAGTTGTTTGATTGTTGTTTATATAAAACATGAATATTTTATTGTTAAAATTTTTTACCAAAGGTTTTGAAATTTCTGAAATTGGGGAGTAGGGATTTGAGACAATAGACAGAAAGAAATTTGGTATGTTCTAGTCGCTATCTACGCAAATAAGTTATACAAAATATTTACAGGCAACTGATACAAGAAAATAATGGGTCAAAGCATGGAACTGCTGAAAGAATACATAATTGACAAAAGTTTAAAAAAAATCCATTCTTACAGTTATCGGTAAAAGTGCTATTCATCGGAAAAAGAGAGTACAGAAATCGCTAGCGCGTCGGTATTCGGCAATAATGAAGAATTTGTCTAAAACCGGTTCTGCTTCTGCTTACAGATTTCTTTGTCTCGCCGACAAATTGTGAAACGGTGCAAACTAATTTTACTCACAACTATACGTATCTCTATTTATACATTTATACAAAATCCTCTCTTCTCTCCTCCCTCTCTTCTCTCTTTCTTTTCTTCTCTCTTTCTTCTCTTTTCTCTATTCCCACCGCATTCTCCTTTCTCTCTTTCCTCTCTCTCTTTCCTCTCTCTATTCTCTATCTTTTCTCTCACCCTCCTCTCTTTTCTATCCCCCTCTCTTTTCTCACTCTCCCCTCTTTTGTATTTTTTCTCTCTATTCTTGCTCTCTATCTTCTCTCTCCCTTCTATCTATCTCTCCTTCTACCTCTTCCCCCCCACCCTTATAGTGTTTTTTGTGTTTAGAACTGTTCCAATTTATATATTAATATTTGTTATTTGTTTTCAGCAGTGCATCGTTGTGTATGAACGGTTCAATGAGGCGGCCGTCTCCAAGTCCTGGCACACCGGTTTCGGCGGCTGTGGGGCGGCCCGCCTCCCTAATGGATCACGCCCAAAATCAGCAACACGTGGTGCGCGTCGTCGTTATTCGCGATGAAAAGGGTTACGGGATGAAGGTTTCTGGAGATAAACCTGTTTATGTGCAAAGTGTTAAAGAAGGTAAGTTTTTGTTTTATATTCAATAACATTTTGGTACTTGTGAGACACTTATACAGATTGCGAAAAGTCTATTCGCGCCATACAATTTACACAAGTACGACAAGGAAAATATGAGCAAAACTACTTGAAAGAGAGAGAAGAATAATTGTGCGCTCAGCGATGAGCGTGTAAGACTTTAAATATGGATTCTCTCTGTAAAGGACAATTTCTTTGAGGTGCATATGGGGTATTCCATGCCAAATCGACCACTTTTGAACCTGACCCCTTTAGATTTAGCTGAAACTTTACTATTCTTTTCTACCCTTTGAAAGACATTTTTGAGAATTTTTTCAAATTTTTTTATCCAACCCAAAAAAAGTTATGAATTTTTAAAAAAAATGACTTTTTTATTTTCAAATAGCCATAGCTTTTTTAGAAATTGACTTTTGGGTATCTTTTTTTTTTAAATTTTTGTTTTTGAATAAACTTTTCGAAAAAATATACGAAAAAAATTTAACATGATCAATTATATAAAATAATCGGTTTTTTAAGTAAAATCGTCATTTTTTCGAAGTCCGACATTTTCTTTTTTTTTTTTCTTTCTCAAAAAAAACTTCAATTTATTTGACAACTATCCCCGCTAATCCCGAGCTGGGCCGATTTTTTTTTATTTTTTCTATTCATTTAAAAAAAAATTGTCAAATTTTCAAAAATGGAAAAAAAAAATTTCCGTAAACTTTATTTCTATCATAAAATTTTGTATCACAAAATCGTTAAATTATATATTTAAAAAATTAAAAAAAAAAGATACCCAAAAGTCAATTTCTAAAAAAGTTATGGCTATTTGAAAATAAAAAAACCATTTTTTTTGAAAAATTCATAACTTTTTTTGGGTTGGATAAAAAAATTTGAAAAAATTCTCAAAAATGTCTTTCAAAGGGAAGAAAAGAATAGTAAAGTTTCAGCTAAATCTAAAGGTTCAAAAGTGGTCGATTTGGCATGGAATACCCCGTATGGATTTCGGACCAACTGTTGGTTAAGTTGTGCCTAAAAACTAACCAGCTGTCCAAATTGTTTGCCCTGGAAGGCCATATTAGGTCATGTGATCTAGATTGCCTAATGACAGTTGACAGGTGCAGTTTTGCATTTACAAATTGAACTTATTGAACTGTGCCCGTATTATCAAGCTGTATTTATATTTAGTGATGTAGTAAATGTTTATTCATGAACCGCGAATAAAAATGAGAAATTGAAAACTACTCTATACCATCAATCCGATAAAATTTAGTTTCACCTTGATTCAGTTTATATGAACTTAACCGCCTTTTCCAATTGCGAAATTTATTTTGTCGTTATGTTTAAACAGCTGATTTAGTGTGATTAGCTTTTATTTATATTACGAAAAAAGAAAAAAATAATTTAAACTAAAAATCTCTTATTCAACATTATCAGTTTTATAAGTTGAATATTTTTTATATTTTGCGTTTAGAAAAAAAGAACCGGATGTTTATGTATTAGAAAATGATTTGATTTTTTTTGAAAATATTCTTAATCCAAAATCCGAAGCACTTATCCCTTATTGCTCGCAACCAAGACCATTATGTTATTCACCACAAATTTATACAGGGTGATTTATTCATGTGATAAAGGCCAATATCTTGTTTATCCTCGAAGATATCCGAATAAAATTTTTACCGATTTTATCCAGCCTAAAAGCCCATATTTTGAAATTATACGACGTATTCCAGAACGCCGTGCAAGATCAAAGTTACACCCATTTTTTTAAATGGACCACCCCGTATTTTATAACGGTAACTTAAAGATACTTCACTATACTTCAAATTTGATTCAATATTCCCTATACCCAAATTGAATAGGTTTAGAATGATCAATTTAAAAAAATTGTGGAACCGATGTATTCGAGTTTGTATTCGCCCTGTATACCGTTTATTAGATATAGAGGCAGATCTAGTGAATCATGATACTAGAAGACCATCACAGACGTATTTCAAATTGTGCAGTTTAAAGTACAGTAAAAGTCACGAATGTTACTCGTTACGTCGTAACCCATAAACATCCGAATCAAATCAATAAGACAGTTTTCACCAGCGACGCATCATTGTTAGAAGTAAGACAATTTATTATTACTATTATCTATTATTAACTGCCAAATTTCTCTGTCCAAATGCTTTAAAATGATACTTAGTGTTTTTGTCAAAAACATTTCTTGGACAGGGAAAAAAACTCCACCTAAAATATTAGCGTGTGCACAGCGGTATAATCCTCCGGCCCTGGAGACATTTGGAAAATATAATTTTGGCCCGCGCTTAAAAGTATTTGCCCTCAAGAGATACGGTCAATTTTATGTTGCACTTCACACCTATTGGTGCTTCCTCAGATTAATACATTAAAAAGATACATTTGTTTACATTTAAAAGTGAACCCAACATTACATCACATTCTAAGGTAACTTGCCGACCCCTAGAAGCGCAGACTAATTTGTACAAATGATATTTTTGTCTCGTCATCGTTGACTCCTTTTCGAGCTCATGTACTATTAGGCAAAACCAAACACCTCCATCCGGCAACAGAGTCATTTTCAAATACAATGGCATGCGCTTCCAACGCGATCAACCTTTGTAGGGAAAAGACCTAGGAATAGCAATTTAAATGTGAATTCTCTCTGTAAAGGACACTGTTGCCGGATGGAGGTGTTTGGTTTTGCCTAATAGTACATGAGCTCGAAAAGGAGTCAACGATGACGATGACGAGACAAAAATATCATTTGTACAAATTAGTCCGCGCTTCAGGCAACAGCGGTTGAAATTGGGGGGGGGGGGGGGGCAGTGGAGATTCGGCCGGCCTCTGGAACTGAATACACGCCCTCGCTGGCCACGCACAGTTGTTCTTTCTCTCTCTTTCAAGCTGTTTTTCTCATATTTTCCTTGTCGTGCTTGTGTAAATCGTTTGGTTCGAAAAGCCCTTTCGCAATCTGTATGTATGGCGATGGCGCCTTTTCGGATAGTTTTATGAATGACTTGCGGACTCTATTTGAAGTATTACTCTAAGGGAGCTTCACATTTTTCTTAATGTATGATTACAGAAAGCATCCTGTATTATTAGTAAATTATATAATATAATTCGGTGCAATAGACATTTATAAAAATAATCTTTTAACATTTTTTATGTATAAAACATTTAATGAAAAAGAACATTAACACAACAAAAGTAAAACTAGCAACAAAACCCAGAAAAATGAATAACTACATTCCATTAACAGGTTTAAAAAACGAGTAAACAACTGAGTAATGATGATAAAAAAGTCAAATCGGTTTAAAAAAATTACAACAAATGTTCAATTTATGCCAATAGGTGTACAGTGCGACATAAAATTGCCCGTATCTCTTGAACCGTTAATTTAATCGAGATGTCACAAGACGACTTTTTTTCTTAAAGGATATTGTTGCATTTATAACTGAAAAAAGTTATATTATTATATTATAAATACAAAACCATTTTTAAATCCCAACTTTAGAGCCCCGTAGTTCGTTCTCGAAGGGAGCTAGGAATAATTTTATATAAACTATTTTTAGTCTCTCTATCATCTCTCAACGTTTTGTTATAGTTCTTCCAACGTTAATGTGATGACCCATATTTTTAATCCCTTTGAAAGAAAAAGCTGCCTAATGGCGTGTATATGAATTTTTTATAAATTCGAATATTGTGAAATAATGTATATCAATTTGAATGAAAAAAATTAACCTGCATACAAAATTCATAAAATTTGTAATACAATAATAACGCGTTTTCCTCTAGAACACGTAGTATCTAGAGAACAGTTTTTTCTGTCGTCAACCCAAACATATTTTAAAGGTGGGTGTATATCCTCATACAGTTTTAATTATAATATAATTACAGTTAATGATGCCTTTCTACACTAGATCACCTACACTTTCCTATAAATACCTATAACAATTCATTAAACTCGCTCAACCAAGAAATAGATATTATATTAATTATTTATTTAAAACAAAATTCACACCCGACACTGAATGATACTAATGGATTATAAGCCGAACCACAACACAGCCCCCCCGAACACCCTCAAGACCGTAGAATTTTTTCTGCGAAAATCGTCCAACGGATTATACTTTGGTTATTTCGTTATATTACGATGAATACTGCAGTTGATGACTGGTTGTTTCGAAGTCTTTACTGCACGTGCAACTACGTTGCCATCTCTTCAAAATTTTCTTAAATATAGTAACATATAAAAAGTGGTTTTAATTAATTTTTCTTTTTACAGCAATTTCAAGCGACTTATTTTAATGTTTACTAATAAATTTACATAATGTATTCTTTTTAAAATATTTCCAAACTAGCTTTCTTATAACATCCACAGTTTACTGAAGTAAGAGGAATTTGTGTAGCGAGCCTAACAATTTTAGAAAATATATCTGACAACATTGCTTTATTTTCTGGTCATCACACTGACAATAGTTAGAGTATACGAAGTACCCTGTATTCGTTTACAAACGTTCAACCCTTAATTCCGGTATGATTATGTTCGACCCAACAAAGAGCTTTCTAGATAATCGTTATTCATGCTCAAACTTATCGACAATGTAATGTCTTAGGGAAACACCCTTCTAATATTGGCCCGCATTAATTTTCAGGTGGAGCAGCAGAGAAAGCAGGTCTTCATGCCGGGGATAAAATCGTCAAAGTGAATGGGGCTAATGTAATGCTATCAACGCACACGGAGGTTGTTGCCCTCATTAAGTGTAAGTTTATTTTTATTTATACTAAATTCTCTTCACAGGAACTTGCTTACTTTTTAATGTTACCATTAAGATCATTATAATTACTATTACAATCCGTTCGGAGCCGATTCTAGTGAAAATATACAGGCTCATTTTTAGTAACAAGAATATATTTTTTCCTACATCCACTATGCAAAATACGCTTTTCTACACAGATTTTTATACGCAAAGCAGGCCTTTTCTTAATTCTTTTGATAACCGTGGGAAAAGTAATGCGAAAAGAACACGCTACGGCACTTTTCCGCACCGAAATGTCAAACAAAGCTACCTATGACTTGTCAACTTTTTTTGACAATTCAACATATTTATTATACTTAGTGAATTTCTGGGTGTATTGAAAATAAGTAAACTATTTATTTATTCATTATTCATTGTTCACTATTAAACATACACTCAACTGATTTTTCTATATTAAATTTTCATTTTGTATGTTCTTTCTGTTCAAAGCCTTAATAAAATACCTATATAAATTTCTGTTTTTATTTCATTAATAAATAGGGTTGTAGAAAAAATATTGTGTACAACTTGTACGCAAATCACTTTTCCCACTCGCAAACTTCTGCGCTCGTGGGAAAAGTGACTCTTTGCGCACTAGTTGTACAATAGCTATTTGTGTATCAAGAGCAGAAAGTAGCACTTTGGTAGTAACGCGTCGCGCGGCAATCTGTCGAAACTACCAAAAGATATTCTGCTCTGAATACACACAAGATTTTTTCTACTATCACACCAAAATTAAGTACTAGCTCTCTATTATCTATAAATAAAATTAGGCGTGCGCCAAAGTTAATTTCTGCTTAAGAGCGCCAATAATGTCAAATTATGACAGTTCGCGGGAAACATCAACTTTGCAGTTGCTAATCAAGGCACAAAAGACGACTTTCGATAGTGATAGAAAAACTACTATTTTTCTTGAATTCAATAAAATGTTTCTTTACCTAGTAGTTTTTTTTTTGTTTTATCTTGTTTATTGGGCTAAGGATATGGTAATACAATAATCTTGGTAAAACAAAGGGGTCATCCTTGAAATCCATCGGAATAAGCTGAACCTTTTGGTATTACAAATATTGTCTCAATAGGCACATATGTCATATAATAGACTGGGATTTACGATTGACCTTGCGCTAGAGCTTCTGCACGATATTACCAACCATTCTGGTTTGTAATTACAAGATATCCCAACCCCGTTTAACCTAGAAGTGTAATTCAATGTCTGTCGTGGGACATAGCACGAGAAGTAGTTGTTGCTTCTTAGTGAACGGTCTCCGTTCTTTGAAAAGTAATTTTCAAAAACTGTGTAAGGCGTAATAATAGTAAACTATTATATTTGACTTCTATTGATAGCATGCTTTACTAAAATATGATAATTTTTACAGGAAACTGTAAATAAATAAATAAATATAATGTTCGTATTTTTCGTATCTATTACAGTTTAGAATATAGTAATGATATAGTTTGTCTCAAAGTATATCGTCTTGGCTTTTCTCGTCAATCATATAAATACGACCATTTACGACCTTCTTAAAATAATTTTACCTGAAGTGAAACCTAAGAACAGTCGAGTTACACGGCAAGGGCGGGCCATCAGGTGTAAATGAGTTTTGTATCGGGTGTATGATGGCTGCATTGAATTAATTTGGCAATATTAAATATTCCGTTTTAGCAAACTGGTTTCAAAATCATCTTATGAAAAATATTCCCGACCACAGTGTAATTGTAATGGATAACGCCAGCTACCACAGCCGCCTACTACAAAAAGCACCAAACTCATCAAATAGAAAGACTGAAATTCAAGAATATTTGTTACAAAATATTTATATTGAACCTGATTAAAAGAAGGAGCAACTTTTGGAAGTATTAAAATCATATGCTATTAAAAAAGAATATGCATGTGACAGTTTAGCTGAGGAACAGAGACATACTGTGCTACGTACATTGTATATTCAACCCAATAGAGCATTTGTGGCATCAAGTAAAATCAAGGTTGAGAGCAGAAAATGTTACTTTGGGTCCCAGTGTTATAGAATTAATTAAAAATGTAGTTAATAATGTACCCATTCCTTTGCTTCTGCGAGAACTTACTGGGACTCAGACGGAATCACTTTGGAGAGGAAATAATACAACCATTTCAACTACTGAAAATCCCTCCAGTCAAACTAGTCGCCTACATAGAAGACACAAAGCTTCTGGAATGGAAGTAGATAACATGGGAGATGGTACAAAGATTCAGTTTAAGTGCCTGGGCTGCTGAGTACAACCCATTCGAATGAATGAATGAATGAATGAATATACCCACGTATCACTTGGGTGATTGGTTACACGCAAGGTGTGAAAAACAACCCTGCCACTGGTCTTGACTTATTGAAAAGGCGAAGAAAAACACGTAAAAGTTGCAACAAATGCAAGAATCCTGTGTTTGACCAGCACACTAACCCAGCTCCTACAGTTTACAATAATTTTAAAAAAAGTATCGTTTTTTAATAGCAAGTTTTCAATTTTTATTTAGTGTTAATTTTAAAAATATATTTCGCATCGTGTTACACGATTTTCAAATAAACATATATATAAAAATCTACTCATCTACCTTCAGGATAATAGTGAGTACCCTGGTACTTGTATGGTAGACTGAAGATGTGGTAAATAAAAATTAAAATATAAAAATAACAATCAACATGACGACATACAAAAAAATGTCTCTATGTATTAAACTACTTTTCCAGAGATGTCCTAACAGCACAAATGAATAGCTCTAGCAGAAAAAAAAATGTAAATTTAAAATTGAAATAGTACTCGGGTACTCGATGTGGTATCATAAGGGTTAAATAGTCCGCCACTGGCGATCTCTTATACAGCAGCTATTGGCCATATGATTTATTGCAATTAATTTTTGATTCCCGGCAAAAGTGAAGGCGATTTATTTTGAGACAAACTATACCATATGGTAAAATATTGTAAGTAAGTCACTGTATGAATCTATAATAACCAAAAATCTTTCTTATCATTATTTACTGAATTACACAGACAAATACGAAGATTGTGCACTATTATAGGTATTCAAACGAAATGGTTAAATACAGAAATTCCAACTGTACTTTTAACTCGACCGTTTTCCGATCACAACATTTGAATAATTCATATTTTCAGTAGTTACAAATCCGTTTATAAATAAATCTGATACATCTACACAATGTTGTCACTTTCGGTCATAATCAACGTAGGTAATAAAATATCAAGAATATAAACGACATTCAGGTATTAGATAATGTTAATAACAGCTATAATTATTGCTGAGCTAATAGTATGAAATCGTTCAATAGGGTGAAGTGGGGTAAATTAAATTGCGGTCAGAAATGATTCTTCATTTTTCGCCAATTAAATATTAGTATTATTCATATACCTAGATACAAAAAAGACTCTACCTTCCGAACCAGGTGTTTTTATCGCAATATTTCTCTTAATTTCCATCTTATGGGGCTGTATTCTTCACTGAGTGAGTGAAGATTCCCGAGAGAACAGATATTTTGTGTTTGTCACCGCAGTGATAGAGTAGCCAAGCAAAATAAAGATGTGTTCTCAAGGAAAGGCCTTCTCCCTCAGTCAAGGATACAGCAACTGGTTCTTTTTTAACCAGAGTTTTCTCCTTTCTACAGATAGTGCTGGTAAAAATTAAATGTATTAATTAGGGATGTACCGGATCGAGTATTTAGCCGGTCCGGCCGGCAGCCGGACCGGACCGCCGGAGTTTCGGCCGGATCGGGATTTATATGGAAATATTTTAATGTAATTGGCCATTGCTTTGTGTAGTGCCATCTATTATTCTAGTTTATAATAAAGCACACTGGCTTCCAAAATATTTTTCTTGTTTTTTTCATAAATTCAACCTATTTTTAAAATTTCTAATGTTCCGGCCGGATTTAGTGGTACCGCCGGAATTTCGGTACATCCCTAGTATTAATCTAGATAACATTCTTTGTGGATTGGGGAGATTGTCAGAAACCTCCTAGAAAGTATGTATCTGGAGTAAAATGCGGTCATTGTGTTCTTTGCCCCCAAAATCTCCACATAAAAAACTATGAAGAAATGTGATCAGTTTATATGTGTAACAAACATATTTACTGTAAAATGCTTCTTTTTATACATTATAATTTCAATAGTAGAATATTCATTTTTATTTTGATGTTAATTAGTTCCAAAATTCGTACGAATAAATCTTAATTTTGCTATACAATGTGTTTAATTCATTTTGCTTGGTAAATATAGATGTCATGAAATGACCCACGTAGTAGTCTGTGCTTTATTTTTGACGTGGTTATTGGAAGGCTTAGCAAATTTTGTTGAGGTTACGAGACAACCCGATGAAAAACGATAATTTAATAATACAGGGTCCGGCAAACCTCTGTCGTAGCTCTATAACTCTTATTATATATAACTTACATATTTATTTAAAAGGTATATGGAAACGGATACTCAAATCAAACATTCTAAAATTATGTTCATGTACACAGGGTGGTCCATTAGTAAACTGGACAAATGACGTAATTTTTTTCAAATGTAATGCTATACTTTTTTTTAAATTTTATGAACCGAAATAGTTAGTACTGTACACTCCCAAATTTTTTTTGTAAAACTCCCAGCCATCTCGGAGAAAACCACCTTTTTCTCAAAAAATTTGAATTTGCAAATCCCTTTTTAATAATATTTAAAGCTAAAGCTTTAAAATTACCAATGTACAAAGACAAAGGACTGAAGATTTTTTTAGACTCAGTTTGAAATTTTTATTCTGTACAGGATGGTCTTGAATGAATTTTACATTCCAAAAAATGGAATTTATTTCAGTTTTTTCAAATGGGACACCCTGTGTAAATATTCATCAATGGATACTGAATTTGATCCCCTTCAACTTTTTAGTTCCGATTGTCACCGATAAATGGCCCATATACAGTTGAAATATTTTTGAGAAAACCTGTTCACTAACTCATACCGTTGATTGATAAAAACTTATCAATCAACGCTCATACCGAACACTATTTGTGAAGAGCCATGTATTATCATCCCATATATATCTCTTTGTATATCTGCTTCATTCAATTGAACATAATAAAATGTGACATACATTTGCATGTTTTGATATTTTTGTTGATTTCTATTATGTCATCATTCTGTTTTGATAGTTATCTTCGAAACGAGCTTTATATTCCATTCATTAAAATGTTAAAATATTAATAACTGTGCAATCTAGAATCAGGTGTGATCTCACGTAATAATTATTTGTTTACTTTGTTAATTTTAATCTTGATGTTATACAATGGAGGAAAATATTATACCTGTTTTCGTTTCCGTATTGACATGCGTTTTTCCTTCATTCCTGTTGATAAAAAGTTTTCATTTGAATATACAGAGTGTCCCATGATTAATGGAGACATCTGCATTCATGTCCTCGTGATAATCGTCAAAGTTGGATATGAAAGGTGGAGGCAATTGATGGTTTTACATGCCTCCATACTGCGGTGGATCGATTGTGGTGCAATTAATACAGAATTTTTTTAGCCAAAATGCAGTTCCTTCATTGTAACTTATAGTTTGCTTCTTCTTACATATGCATCTTTTTTAATGATCTGTAGAACTTTATCTAAAGTTGAAATTTTTTTCTGAAATAACATTGGTCATTAGCCATTAGACACACTGTATATATTCAATGTTATCTTTGCTATTTACACAATAAAATTTTTATATCGGTAGTAATAAATGATCTAAATATATTTTCTCCATAAAAGATCAACAAATGACGTTTGAATTGGAATCTAAACCAATCGACATTAAAAATGTGTTTTGTTGCTTTACCAACTGAGTCATCGAAATATTGGATGGGTGCAGTTGCCAATTGTTATTTCATGGCGGAAAGTGTTCTTTTGTTTGGGTTTTGTTGAATAAATTGTTTTTTTTTATTCCAAAATAAAATAATGTTTCCAGTATTAAATCTTTCAATTTTTTCTCATTCTTTACCTGTCTGAACCTGTAATACACCAAAATAATGGTGAGATTCTCTTAAAAATACTGTATGACATATACCAGAATTTCATTATTGTTATTTAAAAAATTACCATCTCTACCACGCAATAAGTTTGAGTGTATGTTTAAGACAGCAGTATGCCGACTATGCCGTCGGGACGAAATATAAAATTAATTTTCTCCCTTATAAATTAACTAATGTGTGTAATTTTTGCGCTAATATGCTTTGTAAGGATCAGTTATGAGAATTCCTCAAAAATACACTGAAATTACTTCTGTCCTCTTAAGGACTGTCAAGTTTATTTCATACGAAATCTCAGTTGATTGTTAAAATGATTTAATTGTTTTGTTACAGCTTCCTCTCAAGTAGTTTTAACCGTGCAGCAAAGATCTAATTCAAATGTAACTAGAACCGTGGGATCTCCAAGTTTGCACACTCGATCGGTGACTACTCCAACGTCAACGTCCAGGATAACTGACCCTCAACCTGTCGACGTAAGTGGTACATTTATTATCCATTATTATAGTATATATTTATTTCATTGATACATAAGTTTATCACTATTTTTTGGCTTGTTAAATTTCACGAACACAAAAACAAAACTAATAAAGTAAACCGCAGCGATCAGAAATTTCCTGCTGAACGCGTGTTTTGTCAACTGTGGTAAAATGACATAACATATTTTGGTTTGAAGATATTTTAGACATTTGTATTTTAAAAATGAATGAACACCAGTAGGATCTATTAAATATACCATAGTCACTACAAATGTTGATAGGTAACTATGTACATATGAGCTCCTGCTTCTACTAAGCTCCTTGAAGGATTTTCACTATATCCTTAGGCTTCTAAATAAGCGATTATTCCTCTTCTTTCAAGTGGCTTTTTCCCTGTGATTATAAAGGTTTCTTCTCTCATTCTACAGAATCCAAATTCTTCCATTCCACACTATTCAAATCCTTCTTCCTCCACTAATTTGAGCTTTTTGAGGTGACCTGTCAGGACACCTGTCAAAACTCCTAGTGCAGTATTACTCTGGTTTATGCATTTTTCTGCACTTGGTTGTAGTTTCCCATGAGTATCTTTAATTGTCGTAGTTCTATTAGGTCTTTTCAATTGCTTTAAAGTTGTCTGTTAACCATTGAATGCCATTCTCTTTCAGTCTAGGATTATATTTTTCCTTGTTACTGTATTCGTACAGTTCAGTCCATTTTGTACGTTGACACAAAATAATATTTCCCCTTGCAGTTTTGACAATGTCATCGGTATATCCTAAATCAATCAAACTACGTCAGACTTCACATTAACGGGGATGATATCCTCCATGTGGACATCCTCTGGCTGTGCAGATGGGTCTTTACTCGTACTTGTCTCTGATACTCTAATGTGAGCAGTTCCGACATTCATCTGGATGGGTTTAGACGTCTTTTATTTCATGCACTTTTGACAACCTGGTGTGGAGTATTATTACAAGCTCCTTCTTTGTCCAAGAACGTATATACTACAGTTTCTTGGTTATCTAAAGCACATTAGATATCCTTCGTCAGCTGTACTATTGCAATCTCCATATATCTGCCTGCCTGGTAAGCATGAGTCTCTCTAGGGCTTCCGTTCTAATACAATTCTCAATCGTGTCAAGCTCAAACGATATTAGGCTAATTAGTCTAAAGTATTTTGGATTCGGTGTGTCCCTTTTCCATATTTTGGAATGGAGGTGACATACTCCTAGTACTCACTTCTATGGGGCTTTGACTAATTTTAGCCAAATGTGATAGATTCACGTCTTGCTGTGAAAATTCCATTGGCTCCTGGTAACTGCAAAGGTGTTAATAATCTATTATAGTGCTTTCTCTTGAAGGTCTGTTGTAACCTTCGAGAGGATTTACTCTCCTATTTGGGTTACTTCCGGAAAAATCGGTTCCTAGTCGCACTGCTTTCCCGTCTGGTTCTTTCAAGACCATTTAATTAATTTTTTTTATTTGATTCGACTAAAATCTGTACGCTATTGCTCTACACTGTGTTTCCATCATTGTTCTAGAATGAAAAACAGTATCAATTGCAGCTGGAAAAAGAACAATATTATAGACTGATGATAGAGAAAGAACAGCATTACATAGACCTTCTTCGAAGTCAAATAGCTTCATCGCCAGATGAAAAGAAGTACCAGGAATTAGCCAAGACAGAAAGAAATCTTCATACATTGCAAGCGATGTTACAGAGAAGTCAGAGTGAGGTAAGTAATCTGATTGTTTTTATTGTTATAGAGTAGTATTTGAATTTAAAGTGTAATTTGAACAGAGTCAAATGTATATGGTGAAGTTTATGACTGATTAATTAATATTTGACAAAGAAAGAGTGTTTAATAAAGCAAAAATAGCTGTAGACACGAAACCTTGTTTAAATTTAACTTTTTTTCAATTAATTATCTAAAGTTATCCCCATTTTTTGATATCATGCCAAACTAGACAAAACTTTTTTCAAAAAGTCGAAAGAAAAGGTTTTTAAAACACTGAAATAAGTACAATAAATCCTCGAACAAACTGGTTTGAATAGAATTGGTCGTACTTGTTCAACTTGCATATCAAATGCTTCTATCTATTTTAGTTATGTATACAATTTTACTCTTTCGAGATCTTTTTAATTTTTTTTTTAGATTTCCTTCACCTATTTACATTTTGACTCGGTTCTAGTTATGCTTTTCGTTTAGAGTATGACATTTTGCGATCATGTGTAGTAGCGATTTGAATGTCTGTGTGCTGATATGCTTTACTATTGAGCAAAAAGGATAAATAATTATCTAATAGAGGTTGAGTCATATATCAATAAAAACTATCGTAAGTCAAATAAATCACCAACAACATAATGTGTAACATTTTTTATTCTAACTATATCAAATCTTTTTCATTTCAGTTGATATTAGTCACTTCCCCTCAATTCATATACATTTATTTTACAGTCATATCGTAATAGTATCCACTACAATAAATGAATAATAGAAATCACCTACAGTGCTCGTAGATTTCTTCCTTAACAAACCTTCTTCCTTATTACGAAAGTCATAATGTCCGGTTTCTTGTATAAAAAAATGCCCAGTCCAAACTTAACAGATGTGATCTCCCACCTACCCATCTTTATCACGGCTTCTACTTTTAGTTCATTTGATAAAGGCTTTGGCTTGCCTTGAGAACTCCTTTCCCGACAAGTTGTTTCACTAGTTGGTTACCCAGGATTCCGGTGGGATTCGTAATCCATACCAGGACTACCCTATCGATTTCATCCAGTTAATTTGGGAGTAATTTAGTAATCCAATCAAGTTTTTAATTGGTTTGAACACAGTGTCGTTATTGTAGTCTGGCTTTCAGAAAATATATTATTGGCCTGTTAAAATAGCCGTTCTCCAGTGATCCACCCAACGTGTCAATAGCTTGCTGTCCAAGACCTTGCACCGTTTTTGTCGGCCAACTTGGAAGTCCACGTTGGACCTGTCTGTGATGTGAACCAGCTTATGTCCGGCACTAGAAATTAGGATTGATTCCGCTTCCATTCTTGCACAGTTGGGATAATGTACTTGAAGTTCAGTTGCTGTAAATTTTTAGTGGGCATGTGATCCGAAGGCAGGTTTGTTTTTGCAATCTAGTGAATATATACGCGCCAGATCTTGCTGGAACTAACTCCACCAGACATTCTGTAGGTGGTTATTCTAGCGCTAGGCAAGTTTGTTAGGATTGATACCGCTTCCATTCTTGCACAGTTGGGATAATGTACTTGAAGTTCAGTTGCTGTAAATTTTTAGTGGGCATGTGATCTGAAGGCATAACCAAGAACTCCACACACTTAGCATGGTCGTGTGTATATCACAACCCACCAGTTGGTACCCACCATCGATTTTGTACATTCTGTAGGTGGTTATTCTAGCGCTAGACAGGTTTGTCTTTGCAATCTAGTGAATATATACGCGCCAGATCTTGCTGGAACTAACTCCACCAGACCACGGTCATAGGTCTACCATCACCTACAATACATCCTGTAGATTGTTTAGGTCTTGTGCTCCAGTTGGTTCCAGAAAGTATTTTGCAAGTCTATAACGCTAGACTGCCTTTGTGGGTAAATTTTCCCAAAAACGAGTTCCAGTTGAGTATTTTATCCAGCGTAATATTTTGCCTCTTCCACAAATTGAATGCTGAAACCGAATAGCACAGGTACGTGTGATCTAGATGATTTTTTTTTATTTATAGTAGTGTATATTATTGCGATTACATAGGAAGTGACTATTATGCTACTGAAATTGGCTTAAATAATAAATTTCTGATAAAAAATCGATTTGTATGTTACAAATTTTTCGATGCCACTGTTCACTATCTTTAGGATATCCTGTATATTCATGGCACGCACATAGTAAGTTAGTAATAGCGTGATTAATATATTGAGACAGTAATATGGTTGTATGTTTTAAACGTTCTAACAGACTATATATTTTTCAGTATATTTCAGGAACAGGATAATTTATGTTGCTAAACAATGTAATCTGTTATTGATTAGATAGTTTTGGTATTTTTAAAAATGTAGATTTTTAGTGTGAATCATTAATTTATTTTTATATTGGAACATAATTAATTGTTGCATTATCTTCATTCGACAATTGTTTTTTGTGGTTTTATATCAGCAATTTGTGTCATGGGTTGAAGAATTATTTATTTTTTTCTGGGAAAAATCGTATCGAAATTCAAGGTATAGATAATTACAAAATTATGATTTGTATGAGGGGTTCTGCTAAAATGAGTTATATTTTATATACAGGGTGGAAAGTATTTCATTGGGATTGTTTGTCTGATGATTTTCACATGGCGATGTAGCTAAAATCACCAATAAAGCGTAGAGCGACAAGCTGTTGAGAACTGTGTATTTCCCACTCCGCGCCTCTCTTTCTTTCTCACTCTCGTCCCCACACTACTGTCTTCCGCCATGATGCCTTCTCAGCTGTCATAATGACGTGTACGTTTTTGTAGATGTACGACGCTTTGATTTGTGTATTGTATTTTTAAAAAGTTTAGTGAATTTAATGCAATAAGTACACAATACAAGCATGAAGACAGAAAGGAACGTTGGTGTGGTACACAGTCAGATTATTAGTTTTTGGAAAAGAAGCTGGAGTCCATGGTGCTAGACCCAGGTCTTTCATCTGTATTCCAGGCAGAAATCTACGCTATCGAAAGGGGGTATAGATGCCAAAAGATCCTTATACTCTCTGATAGTCAGGCAGATCTAGACTGGTTGGGGACTGTCTACAAAAACTATTAACTCTGGCTTACCATAATAGAGTTATTCTTAAGTGGGCCTTGGGGCACAAGGGCATTGTAGGAAATGAAAAGGCAGACATCCTAGCAAAGCTAAGGTCTGAGACTGCATTCACTGGTCCTGAACCAGTATCAGTCGTACTGGAGACACGTGCCAAAACAGGAACGCTACAAACTCCTGGTCAAAAAACCCTCGGAGATGCTGACTAACGAAACACTAAACCTTGGCAGATGCTAATGGTAGAACACCCCTTTCTGAGAACGTTTTTCATGGACTATTATATTGTTTATAGAATTCTTAGGTTTGATTTCTTTGATGACAATATTTTAGCAGAAACCACCATACAACAACGTTTTGAAGTTTTTAGAAAGAAATTTGGTAGTCTGTGACAATTTTTTGAACAACATAGATATATACATAGATAAATAAAAATAATAGTTTGTTGAAAGTGTCATGTGTTTAGATTGATGTCGAATCAATTATACAAAGAGTTGCTGCCAGTACACAAATTTATTCAATTTATACTCAACTAGTCTTGTGATTCTATGATTAATTGATATATTACTATGAACCTCTAATTTGCACACCATTAAGCAAAAGGAAATGAAATTAAACCAATAGAATAATACATATTTGATGATATGGAAACAAAGTAGTATTACGTACATTTAAATACACTCATTTTTTTTCCGTAAATCTTTAAATCAAAATAAAAAATATTGCATTATATAACCATAGTTTGGATGGGCCCAAGAATAACCGCACGTGATCTTCGTGGACGCACGTGGGCTGCGTATTGGTCTACACGCATTGAAATGTTAGTAGTAGGGGAACGGACTTGCATAAGTCATTCAATATTCACGTGATTTTATTTTCGTGCGGTTTTTCTTGAAAACAGACCGACTTTAGTAATTTTTGAAACAGTGTTATGGTTGGTAGAAGAACTCGATGAAATAAAACAATTTAATTTGTTTAAATCTTCATTATATTTGAATCTATGTTCAACTTAAATTTGTGACGCGTTTCGCTAACACAGTAGCTTTATCAAACGGTTGACGGTATAATAATATGATTATTAATAATATTGTTATTATTATATATATATATTATAATATAATGAAAATTTAAACAAATTAAATTGTTTTGTTTCATCGTGACAGTATAAATATTCATAAAGTAAAAGCCTTATCTATTTTGCGTTGGAATGCAAATATTTATCAATTTTTTTTTTTTCAAAAAACATGTCACTTCCATTACATACCATTAAAAACCATATTATTATTTTGTTTTGTAAACATATGAATAATTTTACTATTAACTTTTATGCGGTAAATTAAAATATTATATAATTTACACCTAATTTCAACTAAATTTAAATGTTAAACTAACTTTCTTTTTGCTTTGTGGGTAGTTGTATGTTAATGTTTATCCTTTGAAATGCTCTTGTTAGTTGAGCTAATGCGGTGGCAATAATTATGATGGTGACTATCTAATATTTCATTTGGTACAACCCGTGCATATGTCAATTTCGATTTAAATCTTATTTCTCATATATATATATATATACTGGGAAAGTGTTTGAAGTTTATAGATTGCACTTATTATAAGTAGTAAAAACAAACTGCCATTTGTAAAGGGGTCAAAAATCTACTACATAATTACACGCGTTTCTTATTCAGTGACTGAAGGTAAACTCCTGAGTTTACATTCAAAAAAGATAACTTACACACTCAATCACCACACCATCAGGTTTACTAATGGATTTACCTTCAGTCACAGAAGAAAATAACTTGTTGTAAACGGTTCCAAATTTTTTAACTTAATGGTTAGAATTGTACAGTGAGTAAGCAAACTTTTCCATAGACACATAGGGGGGGTCCAATGGGTAGAGGAGGAAAATGCATCAGAAGATACGCTGCTCTTTGCTTTCCACTGATAAAAATAGTTTTAGTAGTAACTAGACTAAAGTTGACTGAAACAACTGACTAATCTGTAAGCATTGTCAATGTGTCTGGCATATGGAACTTCCAAACCTTTACCAGATTTCTCTAATACAAGTTCGGATCAAAAATTTTCTCATTTTGAAAATGTCGCTAGAATTAAAATTTTTGACCATTTGTACCATTTCCCATATTATCTACTTACATTTCAAAAGCTTCATGTCTTTTATATATAGGCCACTAGTTTGATTGAGAAGATTTTGAGGAGTTGTAGTGGTTGTAATATTTCCTCTTCAAAGTGCTTCCGCCTGAGTCCTAGTAAGTTCTCACAGCAGCACAATATGTGAATAGGTGTTTCATCATAGAGTTCACATTTCCTGCACATAGGTTCACTAACTTTATCCATTTTGTGCAGATGTTTCCTCAGGGTGCAGTGTCCAGTCACCGGTAACTGTCTTCAAATGTCTCTTACTCAGTTTCAATAGCCTGGTTGAGAGTTCCTTGTCTACCTTGTTCAGTAAACTCTTTGTATAGAGGTGACCTGTGTCAGCCTCAATTTGAATTGGTGTTGTGAATCCTTTGTGATTACACATTCCTTTAAAGCATTCTTTAGCTAATTAATTACCTTCAATCCCCTCATGTCCCGGCACCCATATTAGAGACACTGTGTTGTCTCTTGCCAGCCTATTAAGCGATTCTTTACAGTTTTTTACCAGTCTTGACCTAGTTGTTGAGTTGCTGATAGCTTCAAGCAGAGCCAGGCTGTCAGTAAATACGTTACTTCAATTTGAGATTAACCAGATTGCTTTTTCTGATAAGTTTAATGAGTACTTAAGAGAATGTAAAAGATTTATAACTGGGAAAATAAGTAGACACATTTATTTTTTTTATCTTATAAACCCATCACAAAATGCTACAAGTTAGTTTTTGCATTGCGATAAAATTCACTCCAATCCTTCCTCAAGTGATCACACCCAGCTGCTCGATGACTACTACCTGCAGCTTCCACAAATCACGGCTGGCAACCATAGTGTGACCCGCGCTTAATTATTTCAATTAGTAACAAAGATTAGGGCAGGATAAGAGATCATAAAACGGGGTTATGACATCTTTGCAAATGGCGGAATAGAGGAGTTTAGTTTTAAATCAGTGTGGCCACCAGAAAGTGGTTCTTTGACAAGAATGACAGTTAATGTCTATCATACACCCCCGAAGCGTTGCCAGTAATTCTATGACCTTTTGGCCATTAACCATTTTATTTCTATCATCCTGTCACTAATTATGTCAGAAGTCAGTTTTATTTGTTTGTGTTGATATTCGTTTAATCGCTTGTGTTTATTTTCCATTAGACTTTTGTTCTAGTTAGTTGTGTCTCTTTATTCTTATGATTGCTTTTTTCACTGACATCTGTCATAACTAGTGACATAATGACAGGAGTGAGAAGGTGACTTGTCGAAAGTTCCTAGAATTTAGATTTACACTTCGAGGGTGTATTCAATATTCTTGTTTTAATAAAGCAATATAGATGTTCGCTATGATTAAAAAACTACAAAAATGTCATGTTTTGAATGGTAGACATTAACTGTCATTCTTTTCATAAAAATCGCTTTTTGTTAGCCACACTGAAGTTTAACTTCACCTTAAGCTTCACTACTGAACTATCAGTTATTCATCTCGATTGTTGTTAAAAATCTCTGGCAATGATTTATAATAGATTAGGATGTTGACTGAATTCAAGTAAAAGTTTTTAACTAAAAGTGTAGAGAACATCATCAGACGCTGCCAAAAGGATTCCTTATTAGGATGGTATTTAATGTAATTTCTTTGAAACTTGCTTGAGTTTCATTTTTGAAACTATTAGAACTTGGAATTAATTTTTTTATAATAATAATAATTATTACGAAAATAATATTGGGAACATATGACGTCTCAGCGGTCATGTGACATGTATGACCTTTTGGCGGAAAAGAAACGGAATTTAAAATATATTATTTTTATTAGCGTTTGTCATATTTAAGAAATAATAATAAATATTTGTGAATATATTAGGAACAAGGTTTAAAACATCTTCCACAAATTGTCAACGTCCTTCTTATTTAATTTCTGATCGGAAAATGTATATACTTCGTGAACAGAGGAATTTTTGGTTTTTGAGTAATTTTAAAAACAATTCATATTATTTAAAAAGAAAAATACGTTTTTATTTAGTAAAAATTATTATTCTTGAAAGGTTCATAAAACGTTATCAACAAAACTTATCGATTACCTTTTTTTACCAAATATAAAAAATGTAAGTTTCTTTTTAAAGCACAAACAAACGAGAGTCCCAAATTCTACTTAATCGGTGGTTGGGACATCCAGTATACATACTGTACATAATTATTGTTAATAATCACTAACTCGGTGAGTCACCGAAAAACACCATACTTATTTTTAACCTCCAAAAGATTTAATAATTCCAGAAGGTAGTATCAAATCATCTTATATTTTTATTTATAAGGTGCTAATATGTTGTGTCAATAGAAAATATGAATAGACTATTCATAATTATTGTACTAAATTAAAAATAAAATACATTTACAAATATGAAGAAATAGAACTGACCTCATTTAGATAATTTAAAAATAATCAGGAATTAATAATGGCTTACTTCCTACAAGATTTGTTGTTTATGAGATATAAGCTGTCAGAATTGAAGCTTGAAAGAGATCTTAGTCGAAAATATGTGTTTGTAATATTGCACTGATGCCAAGAAAAGGCTCACAATCAAGGATAAATAATAACCTACGTCTTATTTTTATTAACCTCCTCTATCCTGATTATTCACTGCTATTCAAAACCCCCTGAAGTAGAATAGAATATATTCCAGATTCCTAAAACTGCGAATATACAGAACCGTGGGTACGGATGTGCCTTTAAATTGAAATTACAGGTATCGTCCTCCCTAGAAGGAATGGGATCCAAATACCATTACTAGATTTGGAAAGAATGCCATTCAATGGTACACAGACGGCTCAAAAGCAATAGAAGGAACTGGGGTAGGAGTGTACGGGTCAGGAACCAAAAACTCTGATAGCTTGGGAAAAACCACAAGTATCTGTCAAGCGGAAATTCACGCAATAAGAAAGTGTGCCCAGTTCAATATTGACAAAGGATATAGAAGGCAAAAAATTATCATAATGTCGGATAGTCAAGCAGCCAAAATGGTGTGGGAAAGCCTAGGCAAACTTAACGAACTAGGCGTGAACAATATAGTAACCTTACTGTGGATTCCAGGACACACGGGAATAGAAGGAAATGAAATAGCAGATGGACTAGCAAAGAGGGGGACTTAAAGACCCTTTTGGGGGCCGGAACCTTATTGCGGTATCAGCCTCATTGTAATATTGGAAGAAATAGGTAAAGCCGAAAAAAGAGAAGATCTGACCATTGGAAAGTACCAGTAGGGCTTAAACAATCCAATATTCTGATGGGTGACTACAACTTGTTGAGATCATCATATGAAAGCATAAGTCAAAGTAAAACTCTACTAAGAGTTTTAACAGGGATCCTAACGAGACACTACCGCCTGAACGGGCACCTAAAAAAGCTCAAAATAGTGGAGGAAGAAGAATGTTGTTTCTGTGGCATGGAAGAAGAAACCTCCATATTCAGAATCCTAGGGCACAACCCCTAAAAGATTATTGGATAGAAGAGGGACATTTACCCAGGTTGAAGCCTGCAGATATTCTAAAATTCCTCAGGGAAATAGGACTAAAGGAGCTTCTAGTCTCAGGAACTAAGTAGAAGTAAGGGGGCACAATAGAAATATTCCAAAAAGAAATTGTTAATGAGACCACATTACTTAATTTTTAGTACTAGAATGCCACCATTCATTGGTTAAAATGCCCCCACACCATTAAACATCGAAGGAATGTCACCATGGAATAAAATTATTTCCCCAGTCTTTTGTGTCTCTGGGATCATCTACATTCCTACAATTGATCCAGAATGCTATGGAAGACACAAAAGACTGCAGGCTTGCTAGTGAACCACTTACTCTTGACACATTTAAAAATATATGTGGTTTAAAATTGTAATTAACTATTGCCAAATTATAAAAAAGAGACACTCCTTTGTAACTGTCCGGTACCCACAGAGTTAAAAATGTCTTCAAATACTGGTCTCAACAACAGCATGAGTTTGTGTGGCATCTATCGATGACGTCCTAAGTGGAATCAATGATTTTCTAGGACGGTGTACTTCAAATTAAATTTAATGGAGGCTTCAATGACTAAGACTCAGATTTAAGGCCATGGTGCAGGTATATACGTATATAGGATCCTATACAACTGTATAGGTGAAAATTTACGCCATGGATTCATGTATGGAGAGATTTGAGAAAAATCCACCTCACAACGTGTGGTGTCGAAGTTGACAAGTTGCTAAAGAAAGCTCTCCAGTTTGGTATGGATAAGCAGACTCTTTTGGAAGGAATGATGTTGCAAGTGATATTATCGGACCAGAACCTCGTCAAGTTTTACCAAGCACTGGATTACAAGGGGAGGTTTAGACGTCTTGCAGAACCTGCACGTTGTTTCGTCTATCAATTCATTAGCTCTGCGTGCCTGCTTAGCTCACGGTGCCCTGTTAGCATACCTACCAAGGCTTTGACAGTTTTCCTATCTTTGCTTCTTATGTCTGACTGGGTGACAGGTCACCAAGGAATTAATGAGCAAAAAACCTCACTAAGGAGAGCATTCACCAATGGATAAACAAGCAGGCGTTACGCTGGTGGCATAAAACCCCAGGACAAAGGCACGCTAAACTATTCCTTAAAAGTCCTCCGGCCAAACTGTCACGCGACCTGTCTAGTCGAGAAACGACGAGGATGATGGTGGGAATGCTGACCGGACATTGAAGGCTGAGGAAGCATATGCACACAATTGGCCTAGCAAATGACAGCCTATGTAGGTTTTGCCAGGAAGAAGAGATAGGACAAAGAGCCACTCTATTTCTAATTTAACCTAATCTAGGACTGCCGTAAATGTTGGAGAATGTCCTCTAATGATCAGTTTCGCCTTTCTCGGTCCTGGTGACATTGCCCACCATTCTAGAGATTTTTGTTCCATATTTATTGTCGACTGCTACGTTGCAGAAGGGTTAATGTTCAATGAATGCCATTGATGAGCTTCATCCATTCCTAACCTAGATTTAGAGCTGGGCAAATGAGAATAATTTTAAATCAAAATAGTATTTAGAAAATATGTTATTGTTTTACTTTTAAATAATGTCATAGGAGCCATTATGTGCTTTATTTCTGCTAAACCCTGTCTTCGCTTAAGGATGTTATAAACCAGTTTATTCCAATTGTTCGGAGATTTTTTTTTTTTTTAAATTGTTTGCTTAAATATTTGACCGTCAATGTTAATTGTCGATCTTGAACCGATCGTCTGTGATATTTTTTTAATTCATTACGTAACGATACAGTTGTAAAAATAAATTACGATTTTAGATTTCCAGGAATAAATAGATTGAAATCAAAAGAGATCATAAATGAGCAATGTCAACTAAAATAAACTACTTTTTGGAATTATAAAATCTTGATAGCCTACAATAACTCATTTTGTAATGGACTATTGTAGACTACGTCACATGCCTCTGCAGCATCATTACATGAACTAACTTCGCTTTACTGTCTCTATCTCTCTCTCTTACAGCAACACTCTCCGTCCACAGACTCCTCTTTCTCCCTTAAAACAAACACTCCTCAATCACCAAATGGAAATTCCGACATACCACCCCCTCTTCCTAAAAGAAACAACCCCAATACTCGCCAAAGGGCTACTACTGATCCCAATAAACGATCCTTTCCCTTCATTAACGGCAAAGTACCGATAGACGTTAACTTTATCAATAACGAAATTAACGCTAACATCCCAACGAGTCCTAAAAGAAAAAATAAACGTCCGGTAGGTCCTTTGGTATTGAGTTCTCCGGATCAGCCGCCTCCTTTACCTCCTCGATCCTCACATTCCTCTCCTTTGTCTTTGGAGGACGCGGTCAACTCAATAAATAAACAAATGTCGTACCCGTTAGTGGCTACATGTGCTACGTTAGTTAACGATGATGTAAGTAACCCTGTGAGTTTGCTTATTTTTATTTTAATTAATTCATTAACCAAGTCATCAGTTTTCTTCGGATCCTTAATTTGAGAAGTTGCACCTTTTATATGTGTGCGAAGTTATTGAAGCTACTAGAGAACTTTGTGACGGACCCATTATTAAATCTAATTGTTTACTGTCCTATATCAACATTTTAACTTAAATAACTGGTAGAGTGCTTAACATTGATACAGTATGGTGTAAATCAATTTTATTGGATAGACACATTTTTAATCTATCCATCACTGCATGAAACGCCCTTTGAACTTTTGTCGTATCGTAGAAAAACTTTGTATTGGCTTAGTCTTACTTATACAGCCTTGGTCACTTGGTCGTAGTTTCTATATCTATTTCTTCCAAAGGGATGTTTCAGCCCCTCTTCTCTTCGCTACTTCGTTTCCTTCTACATGAGTTTTTCCTAGAACCAACAGTAGGGTAACCTTATTATTATTATTTAATGCCCTTTGTCAATCAGAGTCTCTGAGTTCCTTGAGATGACCTGCTAGGACACCAACCAAAACCCTTAGTACAGTCTTTCTCTGGCTTCAGCATTAATTTAAGGTTCCCATACCATTTTAGAACTGATTACACAAGAACTTGACTACAATAAATATAATATGACACTCCAAAAAAATCCTCCAGTGAGAAGAGCATAAAACGCTTCAACTTTACATGTTTAGGGACTTTTGTCACCTATTTATCGAATAACAAATGTTCTCCTTATATTTGCACCGTACTGTATCAACACTGGAGTCTACATATTGAACATAGGTTAGGTTACTTTAAAAAATAACACCTGACTTCAATTTACGGGTTCGCTAAACTATATTGAACCACGAGTTGCAATAAATCGATAGTACTAACATATTTTGAAAATTATGATTAAAAATTTTAGGTAAATTCAGAATTACCAGAGAATAATCAAGAAAATATTTTTTTCATCAGTTCAACCATCATTCTTTGGCACGAAAAACAGTTCAAATGTGTCAAACTATTCAAAATATTTTTTAATATATTTTCTTTTTAATTATATAAGAAAATTAACTTGATAATGAATAAACTTGACATGGGGGACGGGAATTAAATGATTATTTTCCCTTCCCCTTCTTGAAGAAGTTAGTCTTCAAAATTTAACACTTTTAAGCTACGCAATGAACAATTTGGTTCATAAGTTTTAATTATGTAGTTTCAAAATAACCGGTTATATCTGGTGCTCAGACTGAGTTTTAATTTAATCACACAATCCGTTATACAAAGGGACGTTTAAATATCTCCATTAACCTTTTTCACTGCTGATGACAAACTAGTACCTTATTAAGGATTTAGAGATATCTGATTATTTGGATGTTTGATTTTATTTTCCTTCATTTTATCATCACGAGAAGGTATTTACAGTACTGCCACCACAATGCTGTATTGCGCTTCAGCTTTTAATGTTAACTCATTGTTCGTAAGCATAAAATAAAATTGAACTTTGTTAGAATTTAATAAAAATTTGCATTTTATTAACCAGGTCAACAGTATACGGTTTTGTTTCTTTAATATTTTGTAATATTATTATAGGTTATTATGCGTTAAAAATATTGTTACAAATAAAAAAATCCCTATTGAAATTTTCGCTATTCCTAAGAGATGGTACTTATTAAAGCTTATTACAGTTTCCTTTAATATTGTCGTATTTAATAAAGTGATTTATCAACAGATGTCGAAGAATAATTATTTATATTCACACTAAGAATTTTTGAAAAATAATATTTTTCAAAAACAGTGACCGTTCAACTAAGGAGCAACAACTTTGGGGTGTAATTCAATATCCGGCGGTGCATATTGCACGGGAAGTAGTTGTTGCTCCTTAGTTGAACGGTCACTGTTTTTGAAAAATATTATTTTTCAAAAATTCATAAAGTGTGAATATAAATAATTATTCTTCGACATCTGATGGTACTTATTGTTAAATTTTCATATGAAAGCAGCGTTGAGTACATGCTATTTCGATTTGACGATTTTACTACTATTTTCAATGTTGCCAATACAAATACTTCCGGATCTAAAATTAATTTTTTTTTAGTCAAATTTAGGACTGATGTAATTTGCATTTTTAAAGATCTTAGATATACCAGAAAATTATGATTAAAGGTAATAATATTTATATAAGGGAAAAATAAAAAATGCTAGGTTTTACTTTTCTAGTTTATTACATTCGCAAAACTTCACATTATTTTGTCAAAGTTGAAATTTACTATACAGGGTGTATAAAATCTTCTGTGAAATGCAAACTACATATAGTAGATGTAATTATTTCTTAAAAGAATATGCCGAGTTGCATTTAATCTATGGTGTAACGATCGTACATCCGGACGAAGACACGCGAAATAATTTCCAATATATCAACATTTACGCCTCTCCACCAACCGTAGAAGTTATCTATGCAACTAACGACAGAAAACCACAAAAATTGAACGTCTGGTGGCATTTTTGAGACCATATTGTCGGGCCATATTTTATTGAGGGAAACTTAAATGGTGAGTTACAATTACTCAGAGAAACTATTGATCCCGAGATAACACGAATACTAGAAAATGATGATACCATGTCAGAAGCTTTGCTAGCGTTTCCTGCTGGTTGGATTGGGCCACCTAGGTCACCCGATTGAACCCCCCTAGACTTTGTTATGAGGATATCTGAGAAACAAAATTTATGCCACTCAGCCAGCGTCTATAGATGGTTTACGTCGTATGGAATTTGAGGCTCGACTGTATGAAAACCAATGGAAGTAAATTTGAGCACCTTATAAAATAATGTAGTAATGTTTTGCTGAATGTTACTATTAATAAATTGGAACAGCGTTGCGGAAGTTCTGCACAAACAATGCCCGGTATATTTTTGGGGATCAGGCAATTTTAAATATTCAGCTACTTGCATAGGAAATTTACTAAATGTATTTATTCACACAACTTGTCGAGTACACTTTCCGTTTATAAAGTTTATAAAGAATCTTGAATTTTTTTGGTCCATATCTAGTGGACGAAGGTTTTCATATATATTTTAGAAATTTCGTAGAAGAATACAGATATGTAGAAGGAACGCGGTACTTTTGTTTTTGCATAAGGTATGAGAAATACGTCACTTTTCATAGCATTTGTAGAAAAAATATTATATAATAGTGTTCATTTTTTTTAGAACGATTTTATTTTATACAAACTGTTGATGGTAATGAAATGCAAATTTTTATTTCTGTAAGTAGCGTTGTGAATTTTTGTATGATAATTTTAATGTGTAGATAGTTTCTTGTGTATGCGTTTTATTTAACTTGTTATAATCTTACATTTCTTAGGTATGTTTGTCTTCTTTATTAAATGTGTATTTTAGTATTACACCCGTGTTGAATTTAAAGATTACAGGATGTGCCACATAGCTTATCATTTCTGTTTCATAAATTTTGATAGATGTATTAAATGGAAAAATAGTGACCGTTCAGATCCGGCTCGAAGGACCACAGATTATTATCATATCTGACGCAGTATACGCCTCCTAGCTAGAAGTTATTTCCAGATATTTTTCCTGTTCGTTCCGTGGATTCAGTTACTTATCGCCTGTTTAGAATAATTTTCGGATACTTGACCTCCTGGCTTAAACAGAGATGCACGTTGAAGAGGCTTGGAAGATTACAATACTCTGGTTCTACTGAATGTAATGGATTGCTTAAAATTTAATTTACTTGCCTTATTGATTATGATATCAATGATTGGAATATTACTGTTACTGTCCGGTACCTCCTTACTTCTTAGAAATCAAAAAACCACAAGATGGTATGATGAAAGGTATAACTTTTCAAAGAATTTCGGAAATTCACGCCATGAGAAAGTGTGCCCAGTTCAATATTGACAAATGATATGGAAGGGATTATCATAATGTCTGGTAGTCAAGCAGCCATTAAAGCGCTGAGTTCCAAAATGGTGTGGGAATGCCTAAGCTTACTCAATGAACTAGGCGAGAACAATATAGTAATCTAACTGTGGATTCCAGGACACACTGGAATAGAACGAAATGAAATAGCAGATGGACTAGCAAAGAGGGGGACTTCAAGACCCTTTTGGGGGCCGGAACCCTTTTGCGGTATCAGTCCAAATGTAATATTGGAAGAAATAGGCAAAGCCGAAGAAAAGAGAAGATCTGACCATTGGAAAGATCTAGTAGGGCTTAGACAATGAAAGATTCTGATGGGTGACTACAACCCGTTGAGGTCAAATGAATGCATAAGTCGAAGTAAAACTGCACTAAGAGTTTTAACAGGGATCCTAACGGGACATTGCCGCTTGAACGGGCACCTGAAAAAGCTCAAAATACTGGAGGAAGAAGAATGTAGATTGTGTGACACGGAAATAGAAACCTCCATCCATATACTTGCGAATTGCACAGTAATTCAGAATCCTAGGGCACAGTACCTGGGAGACTACTGGATAGAAGAGTGACAGTTACCTAAGTTGAAGCCTGCAGATATCCTAAAATCCTCATGGAAATAGGACTAAAGGAGCTACTAGTCTCTGAGACGTTAGTACAATTTGAACATTTAGGTCATGTCATGTATACTGGAGTGACATTCACTGAGACCTACAATATCTATTGTGTCCCGTTTCTTCTATTTCCTGAGAGTAGAGAGGAATTACAGGATATCTATAGGTTTCAGTTTAAGTCTCCTTTTTATATCCATGAATATTCCAGGTGTTATGCTCTAGAATTCTGTATTTATATTCAATCCGTAAGTATGTGAATGGAGGTGTCTTCTTCTACTTTACATTCTTCTTGCAACACTATTTTGAGCTCTTTGAGGTCCTCTCTACTTAGTCTGTATCTTCTACTACAATAATAATTAATTGTTGAGTTGAAGCAAAGTAATATCTAAGGTATAGTGAAAAGAGTGTTGACCCTGATAAGGGCCACTGGTCTCTTCACATAAACGGCACAACCAAGAGAACAAAAACCCTAAAGGCTGAGGTGCCTCTGACTGGTGGTGCTGAACCAATCAATCAATGAGGCATAGTAGTGAATCAATATATGAATTGTTGTTACGGCAACGAAGCTGGTGCCATATTTGTGTGCAGGTCTAATTTTTAAAATTCAATTTTGTTTTCAATACAGTTAGTATTTCGTGCACCGAATTAATTCTACCTCAAGCAAAGCGTCACACCCTGTATTCTTGAATATAGCTATAACAATGTTTAATCTTTGTTTGCATTGAAAGTTAATACGTGCATTTAAATTAATTTTAACGACATGAATTTCTTGCTTTCGAATGATGACTAAATTTAAAAATGCGCAATCAACTTATATTGGTTTTTTAATCATTTTTATATATGTGATCATCATTACTTACACATACCAACACCCAACACGTTTTCCGTTCTTAGCTACATTATTTTCTGACGAAGCTTTTGCTGTTGATACTAATTTTATTAACCAATATGATGAAAATATTTAGACTAAAAAAATCGATAAACTAATCATCTATTTCGAAGTACGATATATTCAATCGTTTATTTGAAAAATTATCATTAATTTATGCCGGAAATGTTTTTTATGTAAACGTCGCGTCGCTGGAAAAAAATAAGAATTTTATTTTCTAGTGCCTCTAAAAAAGGCTGGAAACCTAATCATAGAAACTGTTTCCCCACAGGATTTTAATCAAATAATGAAGTACCTCAAAATTAGCTTCACTGCATATTCCGCTTTTAAAAAACGCCTCAATTCAGGCAGAATATACGGGGTTGGGATAAAGTATGGAACCAAGTAAATATCTTTTAAACGAAAAGAACGATATTTATGAAAATTTGCAGGTAAGTGCAATGGAACAAAATGCATCTGATGTACATTTTTTTATTAATAATATACTTACGGTTTAACCGGAAATGCCATCAACTTCTTTAATTTAAATGGGACATCCTATATATTTTTACGGATTTTGAAAGAGCTTGTTATTTTGAATTCATACATACTGAGTTTAGTGTGAAAATTTTTGTAAAAATGAGGAATATAGCACTTTAATCAACCTCCTTTGAGTTTTTTTGCATTAGAGCAAAAAACTGTTAAGATAAACTAACTGATGTTGTATGTATGCATAGTAATAAATAAACGAGTACTGTTTAGTACGTCTTTTGTTCTCCAAGTGTCAAATTCTAATTGACGGAAATAAATTTTACAATTTAGAATGGTTCAATTAAGTGAAAAAGAGCGTATTGAAATTTTAATGATGATCGGTTATGGTGATCGTGTTAGAACTCATGAAGAAGTGTGTCACATTTTTAATAATTTGCATCCGGAGAGAAATCCTATATCACGCTCAACAGTAACTAAAACATTACAACGTTTTAATACAACTGGGATGGTAAAACCTGGAAGACCGCGGACTGCAACGAACGAAACTGTTTAACAAAATATTGCAATCGATTTAGAAGAATCACCTCAAACTTCCACCACAAATTTGGCACTAAACCATGGTATCAGTCGACGTTCTCCAGGAAAGATGTTAAAAAGTGAAAAGTATCATCCGTATAAGGTACAGTTGGTTCAAGAATTGTCAGACGATGATTTTGAACGACGGCTGGAATTTTGCGAACGGCTAATGAACATCTGTAATGTCGACGACAATTTTGCTTCTAACATAGTTTTTTCCGATGAGGCAACTTTTTGTTTAAGTGGAACAGTTAATCGCCATAACTCAAGGTATTGGTCAAATGAGAATCCTCATTGGATTCACGAAGCACATACCCAGTATCCACAGAAGTTAAATATTTGGATGGAAATTGTCGAAAATAGGCTTATAGGCCCATTTTTTTATCGACGGAAACTTGAATGGTGACAAGTATTTGGATCTACTAAATAACGAAATTATTCCTGCACTTCAACAGAATGGGCAATTACCACAAAATGTTTGGTTTCAACAAGATGGAGCACCTCCCCATTATGATAGACGGGTTAGGGATTTTCTGGATGCGAATTTTCCAAATCGATGGACTGGACGTAGAGGATTCATAGAGTGGCCTGCTCGTTCTCCGGATCTTAGCCCGTTAGATTGTTTTCTTTGGGGTTATCTAAAATCACGTGTTTACGTTAGACGGCCAACAAACTTACAGGAATTGGGACAAAGAATTATTGATGAATGTGTAATGCGTGGAGAAGTCTTGGAAAGAGGGACTCAAGAATTTGTTAATAGGATAGCATATTGTCAGCAAGTAAATGGCGAGCATTTTGAACATTTGAAGTAATTTTGTTTCTCATTATTCTAAAATAATGAAATGTACACCTATTGTACAACTAACAGTGAGTTATTCCTCGTTTTTACAAACATTTTTACATTAAACTCAGTATGTATGAATTTAAAATAACAAGCTCTTTCAAAATCTGTAAAAATATATAGGGTGACCCATTTAAATTAAAGAAGTTGATGGCATTTCCGGTTAAACCGGAAGTATATTATTAACAAAAAAAATGTACATCAGATGCATTTTGTTCCATTGCACTTACCTGCAAATTTTCATAAATATCGTTCTTTTCGTTTAAAAAATATTTACTTGGTTCCATACTTTATCCCAACTCTGTACATATATATTTTTTTTTTAATTGGTTATTTAACGTCGGTCTATTTCTGCGACTGAGGCTAATCACCGACGCCGGTAACACTCTACCCCTATCCGGAAATTTTGCAGAACCGATTAGTGTTCCAACCAGTGGTAGGGTTCTTTATCGAGCCCAACATCCATGGACTCGGTTTTACGTCTCCTCCGAAAGACGGCATATCTACATCATACCTCGTGCTCTTTGATATAATGCCTGCGAGCTGTGATATGCTACAGGTCGTACGGACACTACGACGGTGTTTTCTCAGTAGTCACCGATCCAAATACCAGCCGCCCTCGACTCTGCTTCACTGAAATTATCGCTCCATATACTTTCCATTACAATGCTGGGTCGTCGCCCGACAGAATATTCATTTCGTTTGATAGTCAAGCTGCTTTAAAGGTTATGAAGTTTACAACAATCCCTCAAGCAACTGACTAGACACTACAAAGTAATTTTGTTATGGGTTCCTTGGCATACAGCAATTGTTAAGTGATATTGCTGATGGTCTCGCAAAAAGGAGCTGATCAGGTTACATACCTAGCTCCAAAACGGATAATAGACTTTTTCAGAAGCCTAGATTTGTTAGATTGAAAATACAGATCTTAAGCCGGTCCCAGACACTACGTGTATTTGGCGAATAGGCCAATATTTATCATTTGCACGAATGTTTGCTTGATCTCCCACACGGTGCCGTAGTATAGCAAAGGTACACGTAGTTTACTTCGTCCAGCTACGGCGTCCTTTACTTCGTGCTAGTTTCCGACCAGCGCCGGGAAAATGACGAAGGAAAAATATTTGCCAAAGTTAACTTCCCACACGCTACGCGAATAAGTCCGAATACCAAATGTTTGCCAAATACACGTAGTGTCTGGGACCGGCTTTATAGGTCGCAGAGTGCTAAGGGCAACCGGTCCAATTGACCCCCTTGTAATCTACAATCTTCCCCCTTACAGACGATTTGCATTACATATAACCAAACCGTTTGGTATACTAATGCTAAATGGATTCATCAGAACATGGAATATGGCAGACGAGGACTGGGAGGAGTATTTCGCTTTGCGAGCTGACTGAAACAAATGCTAATACTATGTCATTTGATTTCAGTGGCGTACCATTTTTGTCCATTGTTATAAATGTGAGGTTTGACGATCCTTATTGATGTCTCATAAAAAACTGAAAATAAATCGTTTAAGCACATTGGAAAAAAAACAATTATCAGCTTCTTGGAAGTGAATAAAGTTCCATTGACTTAAATTAGATCCTAGAATGATAAGTCTGACCAATTTTTTGGTACTACTTGTATAATAAGAAATTTGATTTTTGATATTCAATGTAAAATTTTTTTTTAGATTGTTCATGCAAATTTATTTTTCCAAAAAAGAAGGTGTTTGTTTTAAAATTATTAAAACCTTTTTTTGGATAAAGTCATAATATTCTTGTGCAATATTTATTTCTAAAGAAAAACTGCTTTTCTAATACACAAATATTTCGCTCGTTTGCATTAGGAAATGTAGAAAATTTCAAATTTGCTTTACAAATTTTTTTCCGGCATTTATGAATGTTCATCATTTTTTAAATAAACGTTTAAAACTAACAATCGCGAAATCATTTAATCCATTTTACTTATTTTTTTAAATTTACAGTCGCCGAATCCAACTCATCATAGAACAAAGTCTAGTCCTGAAACTTTGATAGGGGTTGCCAACAGCGGCAGCAATTTAAAAACATCCGAAAGTTTAAACGATTTGAATAGACAGGAAGACTGGGAAACTCCACCTGGTACACCACCACCGCCTTATCCGAGTCCGCAAGCTTCAAGAAGAGAAGGCATAATTGGAACCGATGAACAGCAATTTGATGAGGTACATAATATACATTCCAATATTTTTTCTTTGTGCATAGCTTTTGACAATAATTCAATGAAAAAAAAAACGTTTCAAAACATTATTGAAGAATGACATTTGAAAAAAAGAAATTTTGATGTTGAATATTTTCTTGCGGTTTGTTTTTACTAGAAATTAAACCACAATATTTTTCTATATTTTTATTTCAAAGTTATTATGGGTCTTTATATTTTATGTCCATCGACCGTGCATTTTGAGCTACATTAATGTACCCAAAATCATTATTAAATAAAGATTTTCTATACGATAGGCAACCAAACATACAGTCATATTGAAAATATGTATTGAAGGGTATTTCGCCTACCTTACCGTAAAATCAATCATATGAACATCCAAAATAGGGCGGAAAGTACTGTTTAGCAACCCAATGGCGGAAAACTCATAACGCCACGATTTTTGAAGGTTTTCATCATCTGCCACTCATAATTTTGACGTTTCACCTTATTTTTCAATGAAACGTCAGTGAATGTCAAGGTTTTTTTGTTATATTCTTCTATTTTTTGGTTTATTCGGTTGGCGAAAAACAGTTGTATGTCACACATGCAGGAAACGCTTTAGCAGCCCTTAAGTATCAACTGCCCTCGCTTAGCTACGTTCGCTCGTGCGTCTAATAGTCTAAGGCTGCTAAAGCTCATTTTCTGCCCTTGTGACACAACATACTATTGTATAATACTGACTTCCCCAATAAAATAATATAATTTTGACTGACACATAGTTTTTGTTGTATTATTCTGCAAAGCTATGATAATTATTAATATTCGTAATATGATAATCAAGACGAAAAAAGTGAGACTATACAAGCGTATTTGCACCATTGCACCAAGAATCCCAACAACGACAGGTCAAAACCTAATTTACTTTTTAAGATTGAGAAAAAATGATGTACCTTGTACAATCGACGGAAAAGTTTTGTAACTAACACGTGTATTAAAAGGGTGTTGTCAATAAATTCTGTAGGATAATTATTGGTATTATTCAAAACAGACTTCAGTTAAGTTTTTACCTTTGTAAATTCATTATCAAAAAATCTTTTTGGCTCCATACTATAGGGATTTTACTATGCCTCTATAGAATGATTGAACTCAAAATTTAAAAATCTATTAGTGTATGTATGTTTCCTATTTTATATTAATCATTATTAAAAATGTTTACCCCTGTATACATTTCAATATTAAAAAGACTGAACACAACTATAAACCTATTCGATCATAAATGCATAGTAAGCAAGTTGTGTATTTTTGTGATTATTTCTTGGAACCCTATCAGTTGAAAATACAGGAATTAATTTTGATACCACCATATATTATGAACACCTCCTTAAAGATAACGTCGTTACTATATAAAAAAGGCGTTTATTGAGTGTAATTCAGGTCGATTATTCCTGGAAGCTATACAGTAGTATCCGATGAATAGATTCCTTGAAGAATATTTGATAATTTATTTAAGTAAATACATTGACATACCATTAAGTTAGTTTGATAAATCAGTGGCTTATTTAAATTTTCCGCGTAATAACTTTATATGGAACAATGCTCCTGTCAAATTTTCAGCTAGCTGCGTCATTCAGTGTTTGACAGCCATTGAAAGAGGACTTCCTTTTGAACTTTGTAATATTAGTATTTATTACTAATATATCTCGTCATCTATTTAATTGATGAATAGAATAGGTTTTGCTTATTATATACTAGGTATGCTTCTATATTTTTCATCTCGCACCCTTGACATTTAATCCCCAAAACACGCGTTTTTTCCTACAACTTCCAAGGTTTTTTTCATCCAAATTGAAGCATGATAAAATTTTTGACGCAATTTCCATGGAATCATCATTCTGTTGTGATAACCAGATCTTCCGTATGCGGATCAAAGAGTGGAGAACAGCTCCCCATCTTCTGTCCACTCTTGGCTTTATCGATACCTGTCCAAAAGTGGATTTAATTATCCTATCTTCCCTTCTTTTTTATTAAGAAAGGTTTGCTAATTCTTTGTCGATTGGCTGGACAAAGACAGTCCAAGGTCAGATCCATAAACTTAGTCTGGGTTATGAAGTTCCTTTAGCTGCAAATAGTCCTTAACGTGTCTAACCACAAGTTCAGAAAGGATGTTAGAGTAATTTGTATGTATGAACTGATATCCTTCCTACTTTTGACAAGACTTCAACCTTTCTCCATAGAACTTGAGCTTATCTCCAGGCGGTGCTAATCTTTAAGGTCTTGAAGACTTCTCTACAATAGCTCTGTGCTTCTTCCATGTAATAACAACCTTCTCCACAAGTATCTTCTGGTCTTTTGGATCTTCTTGTTATAATTTGTAAGTTTACAGCTGTATAGGTAACAGTTTTGATTGAGTTTGGATTTTGTGGAACTGTTTATATCAGTTTTAAAAATGTCGAGATGGTTATTTAAAAAACTTTATTTCTTCTATGTTGCCCTTTTTCCCATCACTTATCCTGGTACTAACTCATTTGCCTTAATAACTTGAAGCTACTTACAATTTATCCTTAAAGTGACCGTTCATTTGTTAAAAGCAGGCCTAGCAGTTAAACTATATCCTTTCCAGCCCAAACCTCCTAAAAAAATTGAATGAATATAAACATAATAATTGTTTCAACTCTTACTATGTGGAATCTTTGCATAATTATCAAATAAAATCAATACATAAATTCCTTTACAGAAGAGTGGAATATATTACTCGACTAGTTTCATAAACTACGAGATTTTCTTCATCATGAGTATAAAATATAGGTATTAACAAATCAAATGTTATCACTATAATGCAGTTTATATCGGTGAAACACAAAAAAATCCTTAAATAGGATGTAGTGAAAACATCTTGGTTGTTTTCGAAATAAATATCCATGCAAACCATTTGATTGAATCAAATCATCACCTCACATTGGATAAGCCCATTGAAATTTTAGTTGTTTAAAGACTAAACTTCTTAGAATCATAAGATATACTCTTATCAATGAACAGGTAGATACAATTCATTATCCATTGGATTGTATTTTAGACAGCATATGAATGTATACCTACCATAAGTGTATGACATCTTAGATCAAGAATTATCTCACTATGACGTCTCCTAGGTTAGGTATAAAAAAGGGATATACTAGTTAACTGATTACTTAGAAACTAACTGAGTAATTTGATGTTACATTTGCTTATTATGGTTATTTTATGAATATAACCATGACACCACAATGGAATATTTATTTCATAATTTACTGATTGGCATAGTCAAAGAAACATGCATATGGTGTTTTTAGTTTATATCACTGTCACTGTATCATAAAAACATTTTGTATAGTTTAATTAGACAAAAGTACTTAATTGTGTTAAATTGTTTGTTAAGCGTTTAAAACAGGTGGTTTAATTCCAATCAACTGACACAATTCAAAACATTTAACGGGTTGGTCTTTTTCAATTCATTGTAGATGCAAGGTTCATCAAACAATGCAAATTGGTACAACAATAGATTATGTTTATTTAGAAGGTCGTTTTTCATTCCTTTATCCATAGATTTGAAACTGAAATTAATGTATGGACATTCTAACATAAATTTGAATATTGCAATTAATTTTTCATTGTAAATTAGCCGCTTATGTATAAAGCAAATTATTAAAATAGTCCAATTCCTAGTAGGCAATTATATTTCTGTAAGAATTTAAATAAAAAAAATATTTCTTTATTAACTAATAGTACTAATTTTTATTAAAAATATAATTTACTGTGACTAAACCTTAAAACATTTGACAACACTTTTGAAGTTTAAAATATTTTAATTAATTGGTTAGTTGTCGAATTTTTTGTGTCAGATAGGGACAAATTTCTTTTAAAAAAGTCATAATAATTCTTGATAGCTGCAACTTACCAAAACATTGAAATAAAAATAGAAAAATAGATTGTGGTTTAATTTCCGAAAAAATAAAATGAAAATATTGAATATACCAAACGAACATATAATTCTTCATGTAAAATAAGGAAGTACTTTTCCTTCCTCCCATTTTAACTATGTTGTAAGTGATGAAACTTGTAAATCTATTATAGTCAAATTGTTCCTGTAATTTCAAAAACATCTTTTATATCCTGTATTCTGGTAAAATTTAATGAATGTTGGGTTTACAAATAAAAATTTCATCTTCAGGATTGTTAGACTTACTATTAAAACTAACATATTATGCTGTGTCTCACTGACAGCATACATTGCAATTGACTTTTAGAGTGCAGAGTTGTTGAGAAATAAAGAGCAATTCAAGTGATTTTTAATTCATTAACCTTATTACCACAAAAATCTAAAGTCAGGTATGAAAAACAATACCTACATACAATATTAGCAATTCCACAGGATGTAGTTTAGAGAGGAAAATGCATTTTACTCATGTGAAATACATATATTTTTTCTCCTACCCGCCTTTTTCTGAAGTATTATTTATTCTGTTGTCTCCAGCCCATTGCTTGTATTATATAATATATTGTTTTTCTTAACTGTCTTTTGATTTTTGTCGTAATAAGGTTTATGAGGGTATGTTGGCCTGTTCCCTAATATTAGATGTGAATTAAAAATCTCTTGAATCGCTTCCCATTTTTTAAAAAGTCAATAAAGTTTGCACTCTAAAAGTCAATTGCAATGTTTATTGTCAGTGAGCCACAGAATACAATATTCGTTTTATTCGTAAGTCAAAAAACGTATCTAACAATCCTGAAGTTGAAATTTTGATTTGTAAACCTAACGTTGAAGTAACATTCATAATTAATGTTTGCTAGAATACATGATATAAAAGATGTTGCTCAAATTACAGGTACCATTTGAATATAATAGATTTACAAGTTTATTCATTTAAAATATAGGGTGCAAAGTATGACACTGCTCCCTGATATGAGGGAGCAAAGTGTGTACTTTCTATAGTGGTAGGAGGAAAATAGCTATTACAACTCAAACAGTTGTAATTTACTATGAGTAAACAGAATAGTTAATTCTACAAGCTAGGAAATCTTTGTTTTTTTTTTTGTAGAAAAAATGGAAAACCTATTTTTTGTGTTTTAGAGTTTTGTGGATTCACCTGACACTTCATATAGAAGCAATGGTTCTAGAGTTTTGGGTAATAGTTCACCAATACACGCTGCTACACCTCAAACTTCACAACAACCAATTATGAGTATGGAGGATGATGAAATCTCAGATCAAGAAATAGTAAGTTGTTTAATATTTCACCTTTCTCAATGTTTTCACAAAATAGATAAAAATATTATATTTTAAATTATTAGAGTTATTTGAATGCAGTTATGGTGTAAATTTTATATCAGTATCACTGCTGGTTTAACCAGAAAAAATAAATGTACATTTTTTGGAAAAAAATTTCCTTTTTAAAAATGTTAATAAACTTAAGAACAAAATCCAACAGATTTTAGGTCAATTTAAAAATGTAATACAAGAGAGGGAACATTGATGCATAGATTGGGTGTTTCAGGTTGAAATCATAAGTAATTCTATTGCGCATATATTTTGGTAAGGCTGCAAAAAATAACAAAAAAAACCATAATACCCGTTACATTTAAAAAAGAAACTCCTTTTTGCAGTTTTAAAGAAGGCTTTATATTTTACCATGTCGACAGTTTATTCTTTAAATGTTTTATTTCAATTTTTAGAACCAATTGGAAGATCACGGCCATTTTAAATCTTTATCAAGACTCTGGGAACATCTTCCTCACCTTGCAGTATTTATGAACTACATACTCTCCAATTCAGATCCACACGGTTTAATGTTTTACCTTCTGACTGATCTTTACAAAGAAGGTAACGCAAAGGAAATGAGAAAGTGGGCCTTCGAAATTCATTCCTGTTTTCTAGTGCCTGGAGCCGTAAGTTGAAAAAAATTACTATTAATAATTTTAAGCTATATCAAAAGTGTAAAATTCAGAATAGGTTGGTTAAAATATAGTAAAAGTTGCGTCTTGGTACAAATAAGCTGTAAATGTTGGTAGGAATTATCAGTATCAATTGGAGGATATATATAATACCAAAAAGATAACATGAATTTATTACAGAATTATCCCATAAAATAACTATTCTTAATCACTTCCCCCAATACTCATCGTTCTCAGACTTTTTATTGTTAATAAATTAGAAGAATCTTAAACTGATACATGATGCAGAATATAGGTCACCATTTTTTTATGTGGTTTTCAACTTTATTCCCAATTTTATCAGTAGCGAGAATTTAATTGTATTATTTGTTTTGACAGTCTCAGAGATTATATTGAAATTCAGATATATGTTGTAGTTGTCGACCTCTTGATCGAATGTTATCATTCCCACGCCTTTCTATTAACTATCTATATCAGTGGTCAACAAATATTTCCATTTAGGACACGTTTTTTAAAACAATACGACCGTCGCAATTCGTTTCTACTTATTTACAGAAGAGTTTATTAAATATACAAATGTAATAAACAAAAGTACGTCTCTGATCATAGTTAGGTACCTACTTTGTTTTGAAATTGTTAAAAACCTAACAATACCTCAATCACTATACATTTTCTATTTGATTATGATTGTATCTTGTCCAAACCCAATGAAATTGAAATATCTTTGAGTTATGCTGGATCTAATGCAAAAAAAATAATTGAAATTGGTTCATAAACAAAGAAGTTAATATTTTTTCTTATTTTCTTTGGGAATCAAACCACAATAATGTTTTTTTTAAGTCTGAACATACAAAAAATATATCGATACATTTTTGCCAAAGTAACGTAAATGACATTTCTGGTGAAAATCATGTTTTTGATTAACGTAAAGCTTCTATTGTTAAACAGGTACTGCCAAAGTGTAGTAAGCCTAAATTACACTTTAAACTTTATTTTTAACTATTTTAAAAACGTATGTCCATATTTTTTTAATCATACCCGTAAAATAAACGCGTTACTTTGCAAATACCTATCGATATTATGTTACCATTAATGTTTATTTGACTAGTTTATAGACAACCTATATATAGTATACTAAAAATTTAATATACATATCCAATACATTATATTCCACAAGGAGTTTTTCAAGATGGGGAAGGGAATAAGTATAGAAACGGTTTCGACAGTTGGCAATCCCAATATAACCATAGAATGTTTGTAATTAGTAACATACATGAAAATATTAAATCATAATCGTAGACAACAATAACTAGAATAGATTTCAGATAATAAGTAGACAATCCAAATTATTATAACCAAATGCCTCTAAACTTGACATTTATGTTATGCAACTAATCTTACTTATTCGAGCAGTAAGTTTATGAGGGTTTTATTACATTTACCATAAGCATTATTTAGTAAGAAACATTAGTTGGTTTTATTATATTAGATTAAGTGTATATGAACACTACATTCATTGAGAAATCAGTAATTAGTTTGATATTCAAACTATAAGTATAAAGGATAATTTTTATAGTATTCTTCATGAAAAGAAATATATTTTTGCATCCTTTGGAACCAAATCTGGAAACAGTTATTCAACTCACTTGTTGTGTATTCAAAATAGAGTTTTTGTAAGCGTTGACTGCATCTTCTGGAGACTGGAACCTATGATCATGCAGTTCATTCTTATTCTTAATTATTGGAAATGTAAAAAGACTACCAAATTTTATACAGATAATTCTTCATGTAGAATTTTTTGAATTGTGGTATTTAAAATGCCCAGTGATGCTTCAATTTCACAAAATATGACATGTCGATCTTCTTCGATCAGTTTACATTCAGTATCGACGTTTTCCTGGGCGATTGAAGCGGTCTGAAACTTTGAAGGTTAATTTTGACATTTGATATTTGTTGACAGATGCCAACTATGTTATAACAACAGTTAAAAAAGAACCCTCGTAAAATAAAGTAAAGTTAAAGTAATATTTAAGAATTAATAATTAATATTAAGGTACAAAGCCAAGGAACGGGTAATATAATATTTTTTCTTTATTCTAGCCTCTCAGATTAGGCAACGTAGATGAAAATATAGCCCGAGAAATCGATGAGGTGCTCACCAGAGAATTCGACAAGGAAGAAATCCTCCGTAAAATATTCTGGAAAGCAAGATCACGTGCCAAAGAGGAGCTTACCAGACAATTAGCAGATTTCCAACAGAAACGAACCGCCGGCTTGGGCACCATATACGGTCCCACTGACGTTGCTCTAGCAGAAGTCTACCACGATAAAGTTAAAGAAACTAAATTGTACGAATCGTTATTTTTAGAAAAGTTAGAACCTTACTTAGAGGAGATCGAAAAGGAGAGTTATGATATTAAACGTTACTATATGGCTGCTGCGTTAACGACTGTTCTTACTAGAATATTTCAAATCCGTCCACCTGCTGCACATGCCTTAGATAGGTGCCCTACATTTGTTAATAAGGAAAAATCATTTAGGACCAAATTTATTGGAAAATATTCTAGAAAGGTGAGGATATGTAAATAATCACTAATAAATTATCTTCTATCCAACTAATTAATTTAATAATTAACAGTTTAAAACAATATTTCTTAAATGTACATCTTTCATGGAATAATTTAGTGCTCAACAGTTACTTGTGGTAAAGTGTTCATTATTCAGCAGCTTTTGCGTTGTTATGAAGGTGGCTTCTTTGCATACCTCTTGATTTCTACTTTTTATACAATTAACATTCAAAGATATATTTTTACCTCTCGTTTAATAATCTAAGGCTGCAATAGTATATTACAGTAAAACTGATGATTGATTGATTGTTTTGTTCAATACCACCAGTCATAGTCCTTTAAAATTTACGGTTTTTGTGGTCTTGCTTGTACAGTTTACCTCAAGAAACCAGTAGTCATCAGGCTTAATAGTCTTCTTGGAGAAATCCTCCCTTGGGTACTCTAGTCCTAGGAGTCTATATCTCCAATTCTCATTCGAAGATAACGTGTGACGATGTTCCCTCCTCTTCCATGCACAATCAATAGATAGGTTTCCCCTTATTTATGCCAATTGTATGCATGCGCTTCCTTAGAGTACAGTGACCAGTGAGAGTACTCGCGTCACTTTCCTTATCTGGCAGTACAAGTGAAGAAACTGACAGGTTGTTGGATTTGAGGTGGTCAGACAAAATGTTCGTAAACATTATGGAGTCCCACTCTAAGAAGTTTCAGAAACCCAGCTCTATCACATGATGATCGTGTTTGAAATGTAAGAAGATCTGTTCTATTTGTTGTTTCTACAAATTAACAAAAATATTATGGACCACTTGTATAAACTGTAGTTACCATTAGATCAAATTTGGCAGATTGTTTATGTGTTGAGGTTCGTTTTCAGGTGACATAAAGTCGCGACTTACGTGAAAATGAATCTTCAGTCAACCAATTGGTCAAATTTGATCTAACGTTAACTACAGCTTATAGAAATGGTTCTTACTTTGAAACAAAAGTATGAATACAGATATTTATTATTATTATGTACGTTAAGTTATCATTAAATAATTGATACAAGAGATGGGCTTACACATTTAATTGAATTTAAGGTAGATTTATAACTGGTACAAATTTTGCCTTGAAATACATAAGGATACTATTGGGTCACCGAGTCGACACTGTCGATCGACATGTTCAATCAACAAGTCGACAAAACTGCATCCGTCCACATCAGAGTTGACAGAAATGTTGTCGATCAGTCTAATCGACATGTCTGACGAAGATTCATTAGCAATTTCCATAAGGGCATCGTGCCTCATGTTTCTGTTTTTATAGTTATTAGTTTTGGAATCTCATAGATTTGATTTTAATTTGTATGCCTCACTAAAAGCTATGACTTTGTCTTGTTCTGATTCCATTTCCAACGAAAATACATGACTACGATGTCAACGTCAAGACGTCACTGAGTACTCAATTTGTCGAATGTCGAACGGCGAAAACACGTCCACACACTAAAGTCGATCGACTGCTCTGTCATGTTTACCGTTGATCGACAGTGTCGACTCGGTGAGGACGCAGCTTTAATAACTATATTGTAATAAGTAGATATCTGGTGTAGTGGATTGCTCTGGTTGAATGAGTTTGTAAGCTCCCAACTTTTCACAGTACTTAACCTCAGAAGTAAACTTTTCTTTCCTGTACAAAGAAAGCTACAAAATATGCATCTGCTCATACCCTTCGAAAAACCTAAAGTTGATTCGAAATCAAGATAAATGTACAGTGAGTAATAGACGCGTGCTATAGTTAAAATTATTGCCACTGATAGGTTAAATATCAGTAAAACCATGGATTCCATACATAGGGCAATATTTTTGTTCATGTGCATGTTTCGAGTATTTGTTTTCGTTTGGAACATATTTTGAATACACTTTAATTTCCTGTTTATATTGAACACCTTTAACAAAGAGGGACTAAAACCTGGCTTTGTGTCTGTACAATAAGGGCTGCTGCCTTGTATATGGGCAAGGTGAATTTGACTATCATTTCAAACGGACGATCGTTTCGTTATTGTTGATGAGTTATATGATGTATTCAATCTGCACTCATGATATCCCCTGACAACTGTTGCTCTTGTAAAAAAGACAGTTTCCTATGGCTTAGACCCCGACGCATCGATTTCTAACTGGTGCCATCTTTCGATTTCATCGCATTATTGTAATGGTTTTCTTATTTATTTAAATAGTTTTTACGAGGGGTTAAAATTATACAAACTACTATGACTGATTACTATTGATTTATTTATAGAAACACATACTGTGTTAGACTTAATTTACATACACACTTTACTTAATGTCTACTAATTTATTTACACTTGGTATAATAGTTCTAATTTATTTTTACCACTTGAATAATGTAATACTATTTATATTAAATAATTTACTATTTCATTAACTGTCCGATTACTAAAAACTTTCTGTGAACTGGTTAATTTGTTGTCGTAGGTATTGTCTTTTATATATTTCAACATCTTCCATCTCGAATTAATAGAAGCCGGTTCCCAAAAACAAAACAAAACGACCATCTAGAAGCACCTAGAATGCGCATTGCCCAAATTTATGATTCAGTAACAGGGTCTGCTTCTGAGTTGTTTTTTTTTTAATTCAGCAGTTTTAAAATGTTTCAAATTTGAGCATGTGAGTGGTGGTTTTAATGTACAATAGCAAAAGAAGAATAAAAAAGCCGTTTTTTATTTCCACTATCCTTTAGAAAGCTGTGAAATTTCTTTGTGTAGTGTGTCTAAAGTAATGCTCTGTTACTTATCATGCTTCAGTCAATATTATGATTAAAAATATGTTTTATTTCAGTTAAATATTATGGGCCATCAATTTGTAGCACAACAATACTATACTGTGATATTTTGTAGCAACTGCCATCAAATATTATATGGAATTGGACCGCAAGGATACCAGTGCACAGGTAATTCAAATTATTCAAATACAATTTTTTGCGCCAAAGAAGTTATTTCAAATATTTGCTATGTATTTTGTGAAATTTAATATTTCGTAAACAGTGTCAACGAGCCCAACAAAGTAGTATTTCAGCCGCGGCGTACACAACTTTTTTTAGACGACGCATAAGATCCAAAACTTTTTAAATTACAATGAGAAAAGAAAATAAATAATACAGAATTATAAACATTTTATTTATTGAACAATATAATGTACTTAATGATATTTGCGCCAAACAGCCGTTAACACGGATTATTTGTTTTGGTTTTTAAATGACTCAAAAAAAGTTTTATCAAATTTCGTATAGAAAATAGAACACTTTTTGCTTCTTACGGTTCCCTAATTCAAAAGGTAACGACGATGGCGTTCGGCTGCTAGCACCGGCTGACAGTTTCAGCCTCATGTCAAACGTTCTACGCCTTATTTTTAAGAAAACAAGATTGTCATTTGATACATGTTTACAATAATCAACAAAAGCAAGGACTTACACTTACATAATTTTATTTCAGCGTGTCTTATTAATCTTCATCGACATTGTGTACGTCAATATGAAGATAGTTGTCCAGGACCAATAACGAAAAAGGACCGTGGTATAATGAAGCTGATAGGAATGCGACACGATACAAACGAACACTCTAGGATTAAGAAGAGTTCCCAATTTCTCCAAAGTAAGTTGTATTTTATTAAAATGGAGCCAGCGAACTAAAGGAAGGAGTGAAATCGGGAAAAGAGATAGAAATATACAAAATATTTGCTCTTGTTTTTGATGGACTTCCAAATTTATGGTTCTCCAGTATTATTTTAAAAATAACAAGTAATTAAAGTAACATAAATAAGTATTGTCTGACAAATGACAACCCAAATTTACAATGGTTGAGTTACTGAGAACTTCCAATTTATAACTAAATTCTAAATTGTAAAAAAATTGATTTGCGAAATTTTAATACTTTTTTCCAAAACATAAAGCACCGCTTTATTTATTTTATATCAACTTTAGCTCAGAGATAACTTTATAAAGATACAGCTGCCTTTATATATTGCAATGAATTCCTTTAAAAAAGAAGAAGCTGAAATACTTCTTAGTTTGTTTGTCAGCCAAATAAGTAGAAATCATAGCGTTTTTCAAGATCGAAAAAGGCGAAGCAATGATTATTATTTGTCACTTTCCTTTTGGAAAACATTGGTCGCGTTCAGCAACGCTAGCTGGCGCTATACAAGTTGTGGGCGAATTTGACCGCTAAGCTCTAGCGGTCGCCATTTTTTTCAGCGAATTTATTTTCGGCTAAGTTGGTCAGCAGTTCGTTATGTCAACCTATGATATCAACAAAAACAAACAACAGAGCCAGAGCATGAAAGCATAGACGTTCAGCCACCTTCAAGCGGTTTCACAGAGCGCCGCTGCTAGCGCTAACTTTGCGCTAGTGTGGCTGAACGCGCCCATTCTATAAGCAAAGTAATGGATTTAAAAAAATGGAACGAAAAATGCCATGTTCAATATTATCTTGTTTCGTTGGTTGTAGTATAGGACGTGACAAGTTGACATTAATGACAGTCGCCCTGAGTATAAACAATTATTTTAATATAATGTTACAGTTAAGAGAAACAAACATGAGCCCCAGAAAATATGCGAACTAAAAGAAAGTTCATCGCAACGAGCCAATCCGGAGTGATTTTATCAACATACATCAATTTTAGTGTCTGTATGAGTGTTGTCAATGCAAGGATAATTATCCGATTTTTACATGAAATTTGAAAATATAGACATTTAGGGCAGGTGGGAGTTTTATTTTTGGTCCAATATAATTTTTTTTTTAATATTTAAAGTTAAATTTCTAGCAAATTTGACTTTGTTTACATATATCTTGACACTTTTGACAGTTAACACTTATGGTATCGATATTTGGTTTTCGATTCAAAATATCGATTGTTACTACAAAAATACAACTACAGCGACATGAACACGCCCACCCAGAGCTCATGTTTGCTTCTGCTGACTGTAGATTTGTAATTTGGTTGTTTTTGTATTGATTGAATGATCATTTTTATTATAAATAGTCAGATATAACTTTTAAAATACCTAAGCAATTAAATGAACTCAAACACGATCAAAATACTATTAAAAACCACGAGTTGCGAAAAGAACGCTTGTTTATCATCAGGGCGACTGTCACATGAGATCACGTAGACTTGCCCTTTTCACTAAACTATAGCCTTAATTGTTAATTTTGTTGAGTTGACAAAATGCAAGGATTTAAATTGGTCTTCGACGATTCTATATATAGTTTAAAATGCCGAAAGAACGCAACTAATAATTATTTGGTCCACCTATAGTATGTTTATTACATTTAATCCCTAAAAATACAAATAAAACAGAACACGGAGTCAGATGCTGCAAATGCAATATGCATATACACAGACGGCTCCAAAAACAAAGAAGGCTCAGGATGTGGAGTCTACTCCAGATCACTAAGCCTAAGAATGCAGTGAGGAATGGTAAAAAATACCCGCGTGGTTCAAACAGAACTGGCCGGTATCTCAATTTCCACAAAAGAACTAACCAGAAAAATAATTTCTTGTAAAAACATACAAGCTCTATTAGCACTGAACAGACAACTTGTTGCATCAGGGCTAGTATTAGAGTGCCATCGAGATTTAGCTAACGCCTTGGTAGATAACAATATTATCCTGAGGTGGGTTAAAGGGCTCGACAGGAGTAAAGGTAACCGCATTGCCGATTCTTTAGCCAGGGAAGCGGCTGGACTAAGACTTTTAGAACCCAGCGACACCTACGGCCTGACGACTTCGACAATTGAGGAACTAGCCAAACGTTACACCACTAAAGAGATGGGAGGAAATCAAGGGATGCAGTTTTGCCAGGATCACCCTGGGAAGCTGGCGTCGAAGAAATACTTGGAAAAACCTACGCTTAACACTAGGATTTCTGACTGGCCACTGTCAACAAAGGAAACACCTCCATACATTGAGGCTAGTGGACACACCTCTATGCAGGATGTGAGAACAGGAAGACGAAGCTGTCAGTCATGTCCTATGCGAGTGCCAGGAGTTGTCGTCAATGAGAGAGTGTGCGTTCCGAGAATCTTGGCCTACACCTACCGATATAAAGGAGATGTATCCTAGTGACCTGTCCACCTTCCTGGAAAGAACAGAATGGACGATGACCTAGGAGGACAAAGGGTCACATGTAGCCTAAGAGCTGTGGGACTAATCTCACCCTCCCTACTCTACAGATACATTTAATCCCGCTTGATTATCAGTTTTTGACACAGTTTATATGGAAGAACTGTCAAAAACAAAAGCCCAGCCTTGAATCTTGTTTAAAAATACGGACATTAAAGACCAACTATATATAAAGATTGTCAAAACGGGTTAAAATGAAACAATTGTGTAATAAAATTGTAATAAATTATATTTTTTCAGTGGAAAGAGACAGAAGACAAGCTGAAGAAATCAACAGCAGCTTCGACCTCAACGAAAGTGGTAAGTTTTTTTACATTTTATATATATTGATTTAATTTGTACTTCTAAATACTACTTTAATGAAGCAATCAAAGCTACGTGAAATGGAAAAAAAATATATGGAAGTAAATTTACATGCTATGGAAAATGTAGTTCTCGATATTCTATAAAATGAATTGATGCAGTGGTATCAGTACAAAGACTGTAATTTCTTGAACAATAATAATGTTGCTGATTGATGATGTGCCCCTTCAGGAATAATGTACGTGTTCATTTAACGTACCACTATATATTATAGTTTTTTTCTTAATTCTAATTATTTACAATAGTTTACGAATTTTGAAACAAAACTTCTTATTCTTAATATTGAATTTAAATCGACCTTAATCCAGAACATATTTTCACACTTTTTTACGTTTGTTTAACCTAAAAATTATGGTAAACTAACCACTTAGTTACAAAAAAACCAACATTTTAAATAAACTGTTCGTTATTGTCTATTATGAAAAAGCTTGGATTGGAAAATTTACTAAAACTTCAAATTTAAATCACAATTGGTATGTAAAAACAAACCATTTTCCTCTAGCTCTCCTCTTGCCTTTAAAACTATAAATAAATTAAAATATACATAATTGTGCGACATAATATATTTGTTCGTAGAGCAATCACAAACGGTTGGAAACTGGACGACTCACGTTCACAGAGAGGCTCTGCGCATGAGTAGATCAGTTTCGAACCCTTTGTGATAGCTCTACAAACAAGTCTTTTAATAGAATCTGGTAATTTTTGTTTGTTGCACTGATATATATCTAACAACAATGAAACCAAAGACTACTGACATTGTTCGACGACACTATATCTAGTTTTTAAACTAAGAGGAGCGATTTGAATTTAAGTTGGCATTTCTTCTGTCTAGCGATTGGTCAGATTTCCGCCGGTTTCACTAGAGCGCTGTAGACATAGGTATTCTCGTCCGCTATTTTAGTACGTCGACGTTGTTGTTGTGTTGGTCAAGTATTTGGCATGAGATTTGGTATTTCTACTCAGAGTGGCCAGCGTCCATTCGTTGCTCTTCTCAATTTTCTATTGTTAATAGTCTGAAGGAAAGTTGGTAAAATAAAATGTTCTGTTCAATATTAGAATTTTTTCAACACAATATGTCAACTCGACACATCGCAAAACAATAAAATTCAGGCACCAAAATGGCGGATGAGAATACTCATCTCTTTAGTGCCTTAGCTTTACACAGCTCTTTTGATACAACTGACAACGACATTTGTCAGTTTTGTGTTTATGTATATAAAAATATTCATAGCTCAATCTTTATCGCCATTTTTCGCCTTCTTTGTTTTTTATCTTATTTTCAAGTATAATTAATATTCCAACCAAGTTAATTACTATTTTTATTATTTATTCCATTTGATAAACAAAATCTCCATGCTTGTTTTTTTTTAATATTATACGTTTCCAAGGCTAATCTTATTAATTTAAACATACATTTACATTTTCTACATATTTATTGATCCTTAACCTATTGACGCCGGAATTAATTTTTTTTTACTTTTAATTAGTTTTTTGGTAATTGATTATCCTCTTTTATATCTATTGGTGTGTTCTTTCTTCCCTTCCTTGCTGTTCCGCATGCATAAATGATATCTTCCCGCAAGCTTTTCGTTAGTTCCACAGAATTGAAGAAATTGTCGAAATAAACTTTATGGCCTTTTCCGACCAATGGACGAGTAAGCTCTTTGATAACTCTGGCTCCTAAATTTTTTTCAGTAGTATCGGCAGCTTTTCCTGTGTATATGTCAAACTGACATACAAAACCTGATTCGTCCGCTCTTATCCAAACCTTATATCCTCTTTTTATTGGTTTCATCGGTAAATATTGCCGCAAAGAACTACGCCCTTTGAATTTTATCATAGACTCATCGATTGCTTGGTTTTCTGCGGGATTGTAACATGCAGCAAACCTTTCTGATAAATGATTCAATAAAGGTCTAACTTTATATAACTTGTCATAGTTGGCTTCATTTCTTTTAGGTTGAAGAGCATTATCGTTCAAATGTAAGTTTGATAGCAACCACTCAAATCGGTCCCTTGGCATACAGGAACTAATATAAACATCTCGAAGATCTGCCCTGGAAGACCAGTAGTCTCTCAAACTCGGGAGATGCTTCCCATTAGTAAATGTATTGCTAAAAATACTCGCATTTCTTCCTCATTAGTCTGTGTACGTACAATGCGATTTTCGTCACCACCACAATGTTGCACCGCATATAAATTAGTTTGAAAGACAATATATTCAATAAGCTCTTTTGTAAAGAGTTGGAGAAAAACATCTGTCGGAGAATCTATATTGTCCGGTAGAGTGGGACCGACCGGTTCATTGAAACTTTTTTTATGTTGAATGCAGTTTTCGGAGTCTCTGGTCCAAATTGTATTGAGAAGAAAATATTTTTTTATACGCATATCTAACGGCATGTCATCGTCACTGTCTTCGTCAGTTTGATTTACCTCTGGCACGTCCTCAATTTGATTTATTTCTTCAGAAATAAGTGGCAAAGGCTCCAGATTTAAAAAATCTGTTTCGGTATCGTCATCGGAGCAGTCATCAAGTTCTGAGTCTGCATCAGATGGAATGTCTTCAGTAAGAGTTAGTAATGCTTCCTGACTCATAGTCTCCAAATCAACAATAGAATATTTCTTTCTGCCTGTAAACAAAAAAACCCATCAGTGCCTTGTGTCCCAGAAGATCGACCACCTCAATTACTAAGTGTAAAATGCCCGAAATTCATCAAATAATATTTATCATAAAAATATGCTATATATCGTCGTCGTAGTTGTGAAGGGTCCTAATCCACAAAGTTTTAGAATTATTTAAAAAATCATAAATATAATAGCACATGTATATTTTCTATTATATTAGTAACTTCATCTTGAAATTTTTGCAGCCTATAATTTTAAGATAAAGAAAAACGAGCAAAAAACATGATATTTAATAAACCGATCAATTTAAATTTTAAATTATCTCAAAACTATGAATTGGTGGATTAGGACCCTTCACAACTACGACGACGATATACAACTTGTATCTACACGAACTTACCTGCCATTTTATTAGAAATCTCTAAAACACTCGTATTATAATAAAAATATTACAACAGCGGCAGTACCGTGCTCCAACGCTGCTAACATGCAACTAAAACTATCGCCAATATCCTCGTAGACATAATTTTTAGCCGGAGCCGTTGGAGGGGATACCGAGTATCCACGTATTGACTGTGTCTTAACGCTAAGATCACTAGGCGAGAGTAGAAAAATTATTTGAAGTGTGTCCCAAAGCTTCGACCACTAGGAGTCAAAGGGTTAAAGTATTAACAACTTTTACATAAACTACTTATTATAACCATACATGTTATCACAATAATGTTACATTTGGATACTATATTCTTCATGAAGAACACAATCCAAATCTAGTAACTTTTAGTTTGCTTGAGGTATCCTAAAATGCTCCTCCTAGTTTGAAAACATGGCATAGAATCTGGCAATTTTAGGTTGGTTAAACTGAAATATACCTGACAACAATGGAATCAAAGACAGCTGACATTGTTTATGTTTCATGTTTGCTATCAAAATGTGAAAGTTCGTTATATGACGGAATTTCCTGGAAGAAGATTAAAAAGGAATTGTTAAAATTGGGGAAAAAATTCAGATATATTTGGGATGCAAAGATTTTAGGAAATTAGCTGATTTTACTTTTTTAAGTGACGATGAAAACACAATTATTCTTTAAGAATTTATTAAACCGCATTCTTTTGAGATTGAACTGAACCGACTTGAAATACTGTTTTCAAAACAGTCTAGGTACCAACCTGAGAATCACTATATTTTAAAATATTACGATAATTTTTGTCATGTTATGAATAGGCAGCATTTTGTACTATTACACTAAAATCATGTTAGTGTAATTGGGTGTACAATTAGGATATTTACAATGGCAGCGGCTCTTTTTATCACATTACACCAACAATATTAATTGCATATAGTAACGTTGTTTTGTGTAAAATAAATTCAGTACACTGACCACAATAATAAATCTAGCTGCGAAAATGGACATGGACGTAGAGTTTACAAAAATAAAATAAAAACATTTCACCTGCAAGTCATACTCTAAAAATAGTTATTTTACATGTTGTAACGAAGTGTGAACTGCCGGAATAGTTATTTAGATACAGTAAATGCATCTCAAAAACCATATGTTTGAGCACTGCAAAAAAATTCCACGAAAAACTTGATATTTATTTAATTTGAATAAAAATGGAACTCTTAATATACAAGATTATTCAATCTCTATTTCTCTGCCTTTTTTAAATTGATACCAATGAAAAGATTGTGAAATATATTTTAACCTTAAAATTTTTCATCTTTTACTGATAATATTATTATTATTATATTTCCCTATGGACATTTTGTCAACAATAATAATTTTATTTGCTAAATCCACCTTAGTATCATGCAGCTTTTAAATGCAACTTTCATTTCTCCCTGGGATAACAAAAATATGATGTTTTCTCAATGTTAATAGTTAATGTGGACAAAATCATAATGGGGAATCAATTATTTTCAATATTTTTATCCCCACAAGGTTTTTATGTAGATTTGAAAATTCAACTTTTGGATGATTTAAATATTCCGCCATTTATGCTGTGACGTACATACCCTAAAAGAGAAGTTAGCTACAAAGGGTTCACATAGGACCACAATTCAATCGTCTTCTTTTTTTAAACTGTGATGTAGTACTTATAGGTTATGCTTATGTCATATTGCTTTTATAGTAAACGACTCTGGAGCTGTTAAAATTTACTTACTGACTTATTTTTACGGTTATTAGAGATTTGAGATATATCCGCATAACCACAACTTAATGCTGGACAAAGAAGATGAAAATGGTAATGTGATTTGTTTTGATATTAAAGGCTGGTTAAATTTAAACGTTTTGACAAACTTTGCGTATGTAAAGGAACTTTGAGGGTCTATACTAGATTTTACTTATCAAACGATAATTCTAATTTTTGATGGAACTGAATTTTAAATCATTAGTATCACTTTCTATCATCTATTTTTTAATTTACTTTATTCATTACAATGTATTATACAGATACATGCAATGAAAAATGGGACATAGGGATTTTAAGCATTGTATCAGAATTGCTTTTGAACTAGTCGACCAATACGCTTCATTTGGACACCTACAACATATCGTACAATTCCCACCACTCCGTAGTCTCAACTGTGGACGATCCTAAATTAGAGTCAAAGTCGTCAGACACTTCAGACAGTCAGTAAACAGCAGTCCGAGTATCCGAGTACTGTTCAAGCCCATAATTTTTCAAAATAAAATAAACTTTGTAGAGAAAAAATGAAATTTATCGGCACAATTTTGAACGGGCTCAAAATTTGATAGAATTAATGGCGAAAGTCCAACATTGTGCAAACATTACACCGAATCAGTTCAGAGATACAAGATTATCTTTGTTCATTAGATTCGGTTTTTGTTTGGCTCAACAAGGAGGACTATTTGAACCTTTAATTCATTAATTTTTTAGTTTAACAATTAATTTTTCAATTTGAACAACATAAAACGTTAGCATATTGTTTCAATATGTAGCGACGCTAACTTCTACCGTCAAAAGAACTTGAATACTAAATCGTATTAATCGCACACCAGTGTTCCCAACTCTAAAAAATTTATCTCCCCGAAATCCCAATCAAAACCCCCTAAAATCCCCACAATTACTAGGGATTCCCCCTAAAAAAATTTTATTATTTATAAAATAAATAATTAAATATCATTAAAAAATAATAAATTTCAAACAATAAATAATTTCATTCAGCAACACCTTTATTTTGCTTTTTTTGAAATAAAAAAAAATAAATATTTCAAGTTATAAAAATCCCTAAAAATACCCCTACAAATATGACACCCCTAATAAACCCTATCCCACTTTTTCCCCCTAAATTTGGGGGAAAACCGCTAAGTTGGTAATCCTGTCGCACACGCACAGACGCACATGACCACAAATATTGGAAGGAGAATGGGCGGGGTTTCTTACAGTGGTTCTGAATCCAGCTGTCCAGCTAAATACTTGATATTTATTGAAGTCAATTTATAGAAATTTTTTGTTGGTGGACTATAATGCTAGGTCCCCCGTTAAAATGTATTTACAGTTATTTTGGAATTTTCTGGGTTATTCATGTTGCTAAACTTCCAGACAATGCGATATATGAGTAATAATTTTCAAAAAACCAGATGATATTTTAAAAACACAAAAATATCTATCAAACAAACACTATTTATTTTTGCTAATTTTTTAAATACAAGAGATATTGTAACCTATCATATTTCATATTTACCATTTCACAAAATGAACATCATATTAGAGACACGCCCCATTATATATAGTATGTAAATATTTACACTTTATTTTGCTGTTACTTGGAACGGAAGTAATGACGACGTTCTCTAATGACACTTTCTTACAATTTACATACAAACGGACTAAATTTTTAACGTATTTGTATGAAGTCTGTCCATTTAAAATCTCTCGTTGGCCTTTGTTATGAGATTACTAACGTCCTAACGGGATTTAAAATGTTAACATTATTCTATCTCACGGTGAAGAATTTTCAGTGACTAAAACACTCAATTATTGTGGTTTCATCAATTGTTACTACTATACCGTTTCTTAAATTTACTTTTTCCTTTACGTCCGAAGAAAGGATATACCTACTTTTCGCCCGTTTTTAGGGCTACTTCAAATAATTATTTTATGCTGTACCAATATAAAATCGTATTTAGATGTGGGTAGGAATAGAGGATAAATGTAATGAATTTCAAAATGATTCCAGAATTTTTTCAAGAGTTAACCAAATTTACCCTTTGTCACTCCCTCGATGAATCCTTGTGATTGCAATTAAAAACAAGGTGTTTGTAGGGTTATACAATATGCCAAGTTTCATGTTTGTAGGTAGCGGTTTTTTTAGATGTACTTGAAAAACTCACTTAACAGCGTTAAGCCCTTCAAGGACGCTAGCTCCGTTAGGAGCAACTTTTGGATAAAGATAAATTAGGTTAAATGGACATAAAAGCACATCTAGTATTTGTGGTTTGCGTTTGGTAGGAGAATTTCTAGACACTCTTCAACCTTCAACATGCCTTCATTTTATCTAAAAACCTTATGGGTCAAAATCACCAAGGTGACAAACCCCAAAAACTGTTTTATGATGAATATTCCTAGCAGCTATTACTTTGATTTATATAGTCAGTAAACTCCTCTACCATGCTCTTTTGTATTGTGCCAATTCCGCAGCTTGTTTCCAACTTATATCTCTTTAATTCTCTTATTACTTCTTCCCACGTTTTTCTTGATCTGACCCTTCTCTTGTTATTTTGTATTTTCGCCTTCCAAACTCTTTTTGCTGTTTTTTTTCGTTCATTGCTGCAAATGTCCTTACCAGACTAGCTGTCTCCCTTCTATAAATACTAATGTGTACCCCTAGATCTTTTCTTATATCTATACTTCTCAGTTTCTCTTTCTTGGTGACTCCTAAAGCTCTTCTAAGATATTTCATTTATGTTGCTTGTATCCTACTTTTCTGTTATTCTGTTAAGACCCAATATTCACATCCAAATGTTAGTATTGAACGATGTAGCGTTTTGAAAACCTTTATTTTCGTCTGCTTTGAAATTTCTCTTTATTTATAAATTTTGTGTTCATTGTATAGTAAAGTTTATTAGTTTTTTCAATTCTACTGTTAATATCGGCGTCTTGTGTCCCTCTATCATCCAATGTTACCCCTAAATATTGGAAATAATTTCCTTGTCCTAATTTTTTTCTATCGATGTAGGTCGTTAAGTTTTCTCTCTCTTCTCTTTTTATTAATTACCTTTATGTTATCCTTGTGTATCTTCATGCTATCCTCCTTCATTACGTTCCATATATTTATGTTTTATTGTGAATATACAGGGTGTCCATTTTAAAACTTACAATGGGCTGTACCTCGTGAACGAAAAGAGATATCAAAAAAATTTTAAAACCGTTTCTAGGGTAGAGAAGGGGAACTAAAATGACATGAGAGAGAACGCACCTCCACCGACAAAAATTTAAGTGGCAATCCCCTACTTGTGATACGTCGTTGGAAAGCTCGTAGAGGATGATTTCCAACGGTCTAAGTCATAATTATACAGGGTGTAACAATAAAGGAGAAACATTTATTTGACAACAAAATGAAAAAGTTGTGTATGAAATATTATTTATAATTAATATGAACACAGTTAAGTATCTAGGTACAAATTATAATTTATGAAAAAAAACTGAACTTGCAACTGACAAAGCAAATTTTCTTGGTGATTTTCTCTATACCTATGCATTTATTTCTGTTCTTCTGTAGCTGGTGCTCTATTATAGACACTATAATATTGAATGCGAAGGTGTGATTTGAATGAACAGACTTTAACCATAACTTTGTTTGGGTAAATACCAAAAAATATCGCAATTAAATATTCAAATCACATCTTAAACGTTATTACCATCATAAATTTCAGATGAAGATAATATTTTTCCTTTAATACACTAACAATGATTCACCTGTTTTCAAGTTGAAGTTGGTAAAAAAAGTCTTGGTTAGCATCTTGGTCATAATATGATGTAATAAGGATTTTACTGCAATTATTTCTGAGACAACACAGACAAAGTTAAATGTTTCATAATTTTTAGACTGTTTCAACCCCTACAATGTCAATTTAACTGTATTTAAAGTATTATCCACAATGGTTCAACTTTAACCAAGTTTCAATACTTTGTTTCAAGCTGGTTGAGCACGGTCTTGAGCATCAGTTTTTTAACTCATTTCACGTGGAAGGGCGTTAGATACTTCCAAAACATGACTCTATCTTTCCATCTCCCCTGTAAATGTCATACGCATCTTAGAAACGTCTTTGAGATTTTTTTAACTTATCTTTTCATTCACGATATAGCCCATTGTAAGTTTTAAAATGGACACATTGTTTGAACTCCCCTTTTACAAAAGTGTTGAGCAGAAAGTATTTTATACATTTTCACATAACAAGTGTATCTTTAAATGCTAATTATGTTGTATAGTATCTTATTTATTGGCAACCTTTATCAGAAAAATTTTTACTGTTAACAAAATATCAAAACAATTTTGGAAAGGTATAGGGTAATAAAATGGGGAATTCCGTCCAGTTCGGCTTAATTTCGGTGTCAGCCATAGGCGTAGGTCTTGAAATAGTTTTGTTTGTAATATTAAAATTTCAAGTAATTGCGTAAGAGAATTAGGAAAAGTATGTTTTCTTGCCTGAAGTGTCAATATCGAAATATTGTGTAGGGATTACTTAGGTAGTAGATTATACAGTTACGATTTGCGTTTAACGTCCATATTGGAGCGAAGAGGGATTTTTAAAAGAAGGTTTGCTAACCTTCCAGTCTTGCCATACGGGAGATTACCACGAGGACATGGATTCGGATGTTTTTGAAGACTATTTTGGTGAAATGATAAAATATCTTCCGGCTGATTCAGTAGCAGTTATGGATAACGCATAGAGAAGACTCCAACTTCATCTTGGAGAAAACAAGAAATTATTGACTGGTTAACCACCAAAAGTATTGAATTTGAAGATAATTTGATAAAAAAGAACTATTATAGCAAATTTACACAAACACCGTTTTATGAAATACGCCGTGGAAGATATAGCAGAAAAACTTAGTGTAACTGTGCTGCGCACACCGCCATATCATTGTGAATTAAATCCTATAGAACTTATATGGGCGCAAGTGAAGGGATTTGTGGTAAGACACAACACGACATTCAAAATGAAAGACGTTAAGCTACTGTTTCATCAAGCCATTAAGGAGGTGACACCAGAGAACTGGCGAAAAGCAATCCAGCATGTCATTAAAGAAGAGGAGAAAATGTGGGATCTTGACTACTTGATCGAACGGACCGTCGACCCGTTAATTATAACGTCAAGAGGAGATGATTTTTTATAATTTAATTTCTGTATTATGTATTTTTTGTATAATATTCAATAAAAAATAAGTGCACCTAATACTATGTACGTAATGCCTAATTTTTATTCTGTTAAAAGAACATTCTTACCTTTTTACGAGTATCCTACCGGCACGCCTTTGGCACACTGTTTTCAGTGTTTGTGAATGGATAACAATAGGCTAAACCCATATATTGACCCCAACCCGGCTAGTACTACCTGCACTTCATAAAAAGAAAGAATTTTACAATTAAATCAATGCCAAACTATGAAAGTGGCTTAAATATTCGTTGGGTCACTCTGTGCTCCCTTTGCATACCTAATGAGATTTTATTACTACGCCTTTCTGAAAATATTTTGGATGCAAACAATCGATTTTGGCTATTCTATTTACAAGTGTTTTAGAAATATATTTGCTGTAGTATTGTATTAAACAGGTATGAAAATTATATATTTATTGTTACTTAACTAATTTAACAGAATTATAAAAGTTTCCTTGCATCCAAAACCTTGACATGGCAGTTGTGACGTTTTCACTAAATGCGCGTATTCTGCTTTACTTCTAAAATTGGAAACAGCATGGATACCTCAGAACACAATAATTGACAAAACATAGAATGTTAAACTGACTAAAATGAAAAGGAGTGGGCGCGCAACATATTTCGCATTATTTTTCCGCTGCTTAGACTAGCTACCCATCAACATCGAAGGTATCTTTCTCTAGAGTCTCATTTAGCAGGTACTTACACCGAGTCGATAGATGCAGTTGTAAAGAAGACAGATGGGATGAAAGATAGTCGGCTGTAACTGACAGAACCGGACTTATTAATTTTGCGATCTACTAAAATTATTATTATATTTATCTGCAATTCAAATTTCCAAAACATACTAAAATAACCTGAAAATGTCCCAGCGTCAGATTCAACTTCTATAAGATTGGTTTAAGTATCTACATGTCAATAATATTGTTCCCACTTTTTACGATTTTAAACTACATTTGAAAAAATAGGGATTGTTTCAAAAAACTGACTGAGTTTGTTTACTAATGTAATTTTCAATATTACTTTTTCTTCATATTTTACGACAGCTCTCCTTTAAATGGAACAATTTTCCAAAGTTTTTTAATATCGTGAAGAAAATAATAAAATCTTATCCCATTATTTGGTGGTTTAGTATATTAAATAGGGCAAGTCCACCCAAGTCATCTGGCAGACGCCCTGAGATAAAAAAGCGTTTTCTGCACAACACGTGGTTCTTGATATTTATTTGATATTGATTTAGTGCTTTTTTGACGTTGTTTTATTTGCTTAGGTATTTTAATAGTATATTGTGTCACAAGGGCAGAGAATGAGGTTTAGTAGTTCGAGACTAAAAGATGCAAGTCGCAGCCTACTGAATAAACCAAAAAAATAGGAAAGTATAACAAAAAAATTTTACATCCACTTACGTTTAATTAAAAAAACTAAGTGACACGTCAAAATTGCAAGTGACAGATGGTGTAAAACTTCAAAAACCGTGGCGTTAACTATTTTCTGTACGACTATAAAATAATGCACAAATTATTTTTACATATTTAGCTGTATAATGATATATAATTCCTTGGGCTACTAAACAATACTTTCCGCCATATTTTTGGTGTTTATAATAAAAATGTTCATTAAATTAAAACAATCTAAAATCTAACCAAATAATTGTTTATCCTCAGGGGGGACTGCCATTAGTGTCAACTTGTCAGAAATATATTTTTTGAAATTATTTTATTTTCCAAATATTATTATTTTCATCTTAGTTGTCAGAAGCTAAGTTTAGGAGACGTCCCTGTATTTAAATCCTTTTATATTTTACGAAATGCCTTTAGGCAATAACCTATTACATTCATTTCGAGATATCGCAATTGGCAACATCGCACATCAGTGGTAGTCGAAACGCTGGCAAAACACGTTGGACTAGCGCGACGTCCCGTTTCTACCGTCGCGCATCTCTTATCCCTCCCCGAACACGCACACACATACCCCGAAACAAGAAAAACCCAAACAGACGTTCCCCGATCCCGGTTTTCGTCGTGACACCGTCTTCCCCTAGGTCCCGGTGTGCTTCCCGTTTTACCTTTTGGAAATCTCTCACGCTTTTTTGTTGTTGTTTCTGTCACGTGTTTCTTTACGGTGTTGGGTGATCACGGGAAGTTGTAAAGTGAGCAGCTGGGTTTTTTTCATCGTGATGATAATATTTTTGAAATTAAATTTTGATGGTAGGTTTTTTAAATGTTACAGTGCATATTTAATTTCCGACAGATTAAGCTCTTAGATATTAAAATATTTACATTTCAAATACAATTTTTGATTTTTGTTACATTTCTTAATCCCACCAAAATGGAAACAAAATTTAGGATGGCATGTCATAAATTCAATGTGTATTAACTATCCAATAAATTTTGCTTTCAAAAATTAATAAAATGAAAAATTTACAGAGTGTGACGGTAGCCGTATATATTTTTAAATATTTCTAAATAAATATTACAAAAATACATCATTTTTTTCAAAGATATTTTAAAATAAACGATTTTGTATTTCAACATCATCCTGTTTGTCTAATTTCAAAATTTTGTTTGGCTACTTTAAAGCTGCAGACAAATACACTCAGATAAATCACACTCATCCCAAACATCTTGATATACTACACTCACCCACATATAAAAAATCCTCCTTATATGTGATAACAAACCAGAACTTGAAATCCTTGAAAACTTAAAATTCAAAATCATACCTAGGTATACATATCATAAAACATTTTCAAAATGGAACGAAGTCGTAAACCTCATATTTAATGTATTCAACTAAACTGTCACTACAATTTTTTGTTATAACCTCACATTATACATTTATTTTTACGAAGCATTTACTGATACGGAAATTTTAGTTTGAATTTTTGGTTTATTTACCAAAATTATTTATTTAAAATGAATATCTTTTGAGGCAAAAGCATTTTTATGTTAGTGTTGGTTTATCGAAATTTAGCACGTTTTTAAAAGCTTTCATTTTGTATACAGATATTGATTTTAAATAAGTATAAGTGTGTCACCCTGTATATTTTTTCTTATCAAGAAAAAAGTAAATTATGGGGTATTTACGATAAAAAGAAGATAACGTTGCAAAACAAAATTTTGTGATGTTGCCAGCAAGTGAATTTAATACTCCAAAACTATAAATTAAATTTTAAAATGAAACGTCTGCTTTATTTTGTATCAAATACGCCAGAAATATCATCCACATATACTCTTTCTAATTCAATGAAAAAGAAAGAGATATTTAATCTTATTGATGGCAAACGTATATATTTGATAAATTATTAGATTCCCGCGATAAATCATTTCGAATTGTCATTTCAAATGGTATCCAAAACGCCATACTAATTAAATCAATTACGAATGAATTATATTTATAAAAATTACTGCGCCGCTGGCGGGAATAACTAATGTTGTAAATCATTTTAACGACACAGTGGTCAACATAAACAACTAACCAACCAACTTGGTGCAAATGTACTACAGTTGGGTCACTTAAGATCTTCTTTTGTATTAGCAACCTTGTTACCAGCTCTTCAAAATTTTCTCAAGTGTTGTTTTTTTCTTATGTTTTTACATTAACTTTAGAAAGAGTATACCACATTCTGGGAAAATTCTCAAATTCTTTACTAAATCGAAATTCTTTACTGTCTCTTTGTTGACAGGCGCCAACTTTGTTGTTATATGCAACACCACTTAGAAGACAAACCTCGTATAAATCGCATGTTGTGTTCGAAAAAAAGTTTATCCACTCTGTTAACCAGTTTTAGGTCAGTGCCGTCTAATATCCTTCAATTCTATCCCTGTATTGCACAACTCGCATTCCTATAAACGCCTGGTGTATTGCGACACTCTTTGCTTTTAATTATAACTGGAAGAAAGTAGAATGTTTAGATTTTCCTGAATGTATTTAGAGCTAGTATAGATATTAGGCGAGATGAGTCTACTGGAAATAAATATCTAATAATGTAGTAGGTATACTGAAAATTTGAGTAGTAAATGTGAGAAAGGAAAATAAAGACATAGTCTTTGATCAATATTAGAGACTGTTGAAATAAATTTAAGTTATACGAGGCGCGAGCTGTAACCATTATTAGCTACGGATGGATTTTTCTAGATTCAACGTTAACAGTTTACTTAGTGTTTCTTTCAATTATTGAGTTATTAAAACAAAAAAACCGGACAAGTGTGAGTCGGACTCCGTACTATTATCTATAATAATACAACTTAATATTCTGCGAATAACAAAAGTAAGCCGAACAGTGTTTTAGCTATTTCCACATAGATAGCGCCAAGTTGTTTGTTTTTAAAATTCACATTTGTTGTATGAGAGCCCACTTAAATATTTATTTTATTCTGTTTTTTAGTATTTGTTGTTATAGCGGCAAAAGAATTACATCATCTGTGAAAATTTCAACTATCTAACTATCACGTTTCATGAGATACAGCCTGACGGACGGATAGCGGAGTCTTAGTAATAGGGTCCGTTTTTACCCAATGGGTACGGAGCCCTAAAAAAAGTAAAGCGTCAAGAGCCCAATGAAAGGATTTCGGCGTGAAAGAACTTTATTACTTGAAAAAATTGTGCGTAGGTAAAATCTTGTACATTGCACGTTCCATATCATACTCATCTATTTATAGAACTCAATAATACCGCACCTTAACTGACACCTGTCACCGTTATCGCGTTGGTTGCCCGTGTAGGTGGTGCCGACGGGCCGACCTCGGGCGCCATCGAGTATCTCCGGTGGCGCTCCGGTGCGCATGCGTCCATAAAGCTTTTAACCACCTGGCACCTATACGATATCATTAATGTGTGCAGAGATTAGCTCAGCGTAAGCGTGCTGGGCTCCTAACACAGAGGTTCCAGGTTTCGAGTCGTGTCCGAGTCAAGATATTTTTATTTTTATTTTCTTATTGTTTTTTTCAAAAATTGACTAAAAATACGAAGAAGGTTTGGTAGGGGTAGGTTTGGTTGGGTTATTATTGAAAATTATTATAATAATCTGTCAATTACACAATTCAATTTTCCGATTCGGATTAGGGTAGGGTAGGGTAGGGTGGTTTAGTTAAAAAAGTGTATGGAAAGCGAGGAGATGTTCTTTTCATAGAGAGCGACACGGGGTGTTTGAACCGTGCGCACCCCGCATGAAAGCCGAGCGCCACCGGAGATACTCGATGGCGCCCGAAGTCCGCACCACCTACACGGGCCACAGACGCGAGTCTGTTTCTGTAGGTAATCAAATATCTTCTAATGGGATCAAAATTTGACTAGTTAAATCAGCAAGTTCCATACTTAAATTTTTCTCGGCCTAGAGTGCTGGTGTAAACTTCCTTAACCGCATTGTGTGATTTATGGTAGGGGCAAGATTGGTCACCGTCACCGCATATCATAGGCGTACAAATTAATTTTTAAAAGGGACTAATTGATTTGTAAAAATTTCATTTACCACGGGCTATAATAACTGAGGAGGAAACGATCATTGTTTTAACACTTTCTTTTTAAGTTGTTTTTTTTTTTTCAATAACGTTGGCAGTCCAAACAAAATAGCTGAGGCTGTAATAAAACGAAGCTAATATTCTTGCTACACAAGCTGCAAGTGGAAACCACTGGGTTTTGAAGTGATCAAAAGAAGCTACCTACAAAAATTTTAACTAACTCTTTAGATTTAAAAGGTAAATAATACCCAATTTCACTTAACATATTTAACGATAAAAAAAATGTTAAAAAAAGACCAACGATACGGTTCAATGATAAGAATACTCAATTGGGTACAGTTGCAACTTATTAGATACGAAGTTTGTATTAATAATCTAAATTGGTATAGTTTATCACTCGTTTCCTGCAAAAATGTTTTATCTAAATTATATTTTTCGTTATTATAACTAACTAACGATTTCCTAATGAAACAATTAACACCCATCACTTGTTTCTGTCCAATTCAGTAATTTGCTTTGAGTGGTCTTCGAGGGTAGTTCTTCACTAAAAGAAGCAAATTTCATTGATCCGTAATTTTTATCAACAGTAGTTTTTCATAGATCCATCGTTTTGTTTTCTCCACCTTGTTCCTTTCTTTTCTACTTCACATGTACAATTTTAGCAGATTCATCTTCATCAACAGTAGCTTTGTTTGCAATCATTCGTGATCCATCTTCCTCTTTTCTCCACCTTGTGTAATTTTGTTTTGCTTCACATATCATATTACTATCTTCATCAACAGTAGTTTGTCTACATCATTCCATGATTCGTCCAACCCTTTTTCTGCTCAACAAACTATTGTCCACAGCAGCGCAGCATCCATCGCCCTCTTTGCTCTAATTTGTCCTTTTTTGTCTGCGTCACAAGTTAAATTCTAGCAGCTCAATCGTTTTGATTAACAGTAGTTAGTTAGTTAGTAGTTAGTTAAATGTAAATGGACAAAATTTTGAACATCTCTTGTGATTTGTTGGCTGCTTAGTGAAAAATTATGTATATTATTTAAATTTGTAACTACCTATCTTATTTTTTATTGTCATCAATTCTTATGTTAATAAAATCACAAGTTTAGAAAAGTATTTTCAACAATCTTTTCTCAATGTTTTAGATGCATTGATGTTTCACAGAATAGTTTTTGTTACATATTCTAACCATAACTAGTTTGGTAGTCATTGAAGACAAATATTTTTTTATTTCATTATTTAAAAGTGATCTTGCAGACTTCATGAAAACATTAAATATCTTGAAAACTATACATCTTTTCATATGTAAAGGTTAAGCGTTTTTCACGTGAAAACCATTGAGGAATACAAATTTGAATAAAATTTGCTTCAAATGTCAGTGGCGTAAAAAATGGGAGAGGAAAAGTGACATATTTTTCTAAATGTACACCACTGGATCAAGAATTGAAAATTGTTTTTCCATCAAAATATGCCCTTTTACATTTTAAAACAATCTGCAAAATGTCAAATCAATTTATTCATCCATTTCAAAGTTATCAAATGAAAACATTTAATTTTTCATAACTTCAACACCCTGTATCTCGAAAAGTAAATGAGCTGGACCTCTCATTCCTTATATCATTTTGTTCAGTTTTATGAGAGGTATCTACATGCAAACGTTGTAAGTGTCATTTGAAAACACCCTGTATATAAATTAAAATAAACATTGAACCATATGTGGACCTTACGGATACGCAATGTTTTTTTTTCTTTCTTTGTTTATGTTAATATATTTTAAATTTAAATTATATTTTTTCCAAGTCTTTTCTTTTCGAATGTCATGAATTAACTGAAAATTAATTTTTATATTCGGGTTGAGTAACAGAAAAATGAAAATTTTAATAGTCGTGATCGTTAAAATAAAATTTCTTCAGTTTCGGCCACATGCAAGTACTAAAAACATCAATCGAAAATAAACTTATTAACTACGGTTATTTTCGTACTAAATGTTAATACTATAGCTCGATTTACACGAGCATGTCAATTGTTTTGATTGAAAATATTACTCTATGTATTTATTTAATGTGCTAAATTAAGTTTTTGAGTATTTGATGTATAGGCAGAGATTGTGTAGTCGGTGATGATGAAAATTTATGTTGGTGTTAACGGTTGATTTATGGAACATTTTTTGTTCTCGTTAGTTTAGATTTATTGATCGAAATTATTTTTGTGCGTGTGTGCATTTTTTTCATATCTTTTTTTTTTGCAAATTCCGATGTTCCAAAAGTACAGATACTATACGGCGGAAATTGCTGGAACGTTTACAACAACACTTTTAAGTACTGGGTTGATTGATTGGTTCGGCACCACCAGCTAGAGGCTCAACAGTCTTTTCACTAGGTCCTTCTTGGGAGAAACCCGCTAGTCCCAGGAGTCTACATCTCCAATGAGACAGTGCTCCTCCTTTTCCATACACAACCGACAGATAGGTAGATAGTTGATTTAAGCCAAAGCTGAACCAACGTAGCTCAGTAGTGCATTGTCAAATGCTCCTTCGATGTCAAGGAATATGGCCACCTCAATCTCCTTGTTGTTAAGTGATTCTGTGATTTTCTCAACAAGGTTGTGTAACGGTAAACCTGTGGTAGGTATTCATACAGGGTGTTTTCAAATTACACTTACATGTAGATACCTCTCGTAAAATTGGACAAAATGATATAAGGATTGAGGGGTCCAGTCTACTTACTTTTCGAAATACCTACAAGGTGTTAAAGTTATGAAAAATTAAATGTTTTAATTTGATAACTTTGAAATGGATGGATAAATTGATTTGACATTTGGCAGGTTGTTTTTAAATGAAAAAGGGCGTTTTTTGATGAAAAAACATGTTTAAATTATTGATCCAGTGGTGTACATTTGGAAGAATATGTCACCTTTCCTCTCCCATTTTTTACGCCACTGGCATTTGAAGCTATTTTCATTTAAATTGCAAGATCATGAAATAAAAAAATATTTTTCTTCAATTTATTTTAATAACTACCAAACTACTAATGGTTAGAATATGTAACAGGATCTTTTATACATAATCTGCAACGTTTTCTCATTGGAAATCGCATACCTTGGAAAGACTGGCGTTTGTCGGAAATAATTTCTGTAGCTGCATGGATTCTTGCTATCAATTAAAATAAATTGAAGAAACATATTTTTCTTCATAAAAATATTAAATAATAAAACTAAACTAAACATTTTTTGATATGTGAAGGTTTTGCCTTTATCACGTGAAAACTTACCCATTTTTCATCTAAACTTCAACAAATTATACATTTTCAGAAAGGGGAAGAGTTCAGCTTTCAGATAGAATAAAAATTTATAGGGTGTTTCATTAAAAAAATAGACGATATTTTCATTTAAAAATACCATTTTCTTAAAAACACCCTATATAAGATTTCACTAATTAAACATTTATACTGAAAAAACTTTATAAAAAAAGAAATTGTTCCTCGAAAACCGCACCTCCCTATCGTTTCTGAGTTCCGAGATTTTTACAGTTAAAATGGGTCAGAAACTTCTGGGACGCCCGGTATGCGGATTATGAAAAACAGCATTTAAAAAAAATTGTGAAAATTCGTATTTATTAGACAAATTTAAAAAACACAAAGTTCAAAATGTCACCTTACAAATTATAAGTATTAAATAAATTTTCAATATAAACAAAACGAAATATAGAACCTACCCAGAAAGGAAATTATGACTGGCTACGAAAGCCGCAATCAGCTAACCGAAGTTGATTTTTATCGGAATTAAATGCGACAACAAAGAATCCCATTCAGACAGTAACGGGCTAAATTCGTTTTTATCACGAAAACTTGTTAAATGGAATATATATATTTACCCATGAGTCATGGTCTGTTTTGCTGCAGACCACGCGTGGTGCAAAATTCAGTTTTTACCTGACAGTCGAAACACCTGTTATGCTAATTGTTGGTAATTTATTCATTAGCATATGAGATAATCCGCATTTTTGGAACTAAATTTATTGGTTTAGTACACAATGTCTAGATGAACTTATAATTTCGTTAAAATACGACAAAAACTGATTCGATTTTTAAATCTTTCTATAGAGAGACAGTGCTTATAATCCCTTCCAGATCTCTATACGAGGTTGGAATAAAGTATGGAACCAAGTGAATATCTTTTAAACGATATTTATGAAAATTTGCAGGTAAGTGCAATGGAACATCGTATATACATTTTTTTGTTAATAATATACTTCCGGTTTAACCGGAAATGCCATCAATTTAAATGGGACATCCTATATATTTTTACAGATTTTGAAAGAGCTTGTTATTTTGAATTCATACATACTGAGTTTAGTTTAAAAAAAATTGTAAAAACGAGGAATATAGCACTTTAATCAACCTCCTTTGAGTTTTTTGCATTAGATCAAAAAACTATTCAGATAAACTAATTGATGTTGTTTGTATGCATAGTAATAAATAAACGAGTACTGTTTAGTACGTCTTTTGTTCTCCAAGTGTCAAATTCTAATTGACGGAAATAAATTTTACAATTTAGAATGGTTCAATTAAGTGAAAAAGAGCGTATTGAAATTTTAATGATGATCGGTTATGGTGATCGTGTTAGAACTCATGAAGAAGTGTGTCATATTTTTAATAATTTGCATCCGGAGAGAAATCCTATATCACGCTCAACAGTAACTAAAACATTACAACGTTTTAATACAACTGGAATGGTAAAAAATTTGCTAAAACCTGGAAGACCGCGGACTGCAACGAACGAAACTGTTTAACAAAATATTGCAATCGATTTAGAAGAATCACCTCAAACTTTAACACTAAACCATGGTATCAGTCGACGTTCTGTAGGAAAGATATTAAAAAGTGAAAAGTATCATCCGTATAAGGTACAGTTGGTTCAAGAATTGTCAGACGATGATTTTGACCGAGGGCTGGAATTTTGCGAACGGATAATGGACATCTGTAATGTCGACAATTTCGCTTCTAACATAGTTTTTTCGAAGAGGCAACTTTTTGATTAAATGGAACAGTTAATAGCCATAACCCAAGGTATTTGTCAAATGAGAATCCTCATTGGATTCATGAAGCACATAGCCAGCATCCACAGAAGTTGAATGTTTGGATGGGAATTGTCGAAAATAGGCTTATAGGCCCATGTTTATCGACGGAAACTTGAATGGTGACAAGTATTTGAATCTACTAAATAACGAAATTTTCCTGCACTTCAACAGAATGGGCAATTACCACAAAATGTTTGGTTTCAACAAGATGGAGCACCTCCCCACTATGATAGAGGATTCATAGAGTGGCCTGCTCGTTCTCTGGATCTTAGCCCGTTAGATTTTTTTCTTTGGGGTTATCTAAAATCACGTGTTTACGTTAGACGACCAACAAACTTACAGGAATTGAGACAAAGAATTATTGATGAATGTGAACTAATACGTGGAGAAGTCTTGGAAAGAGTGACTCAAGAATTTGTTAATAGGATGTCATATTGTCAGCAAGTAAACGGCGAGCATTTTGAACATTTGAAGTAATTTTGTTTCTCATTATTCCAAAATAATGAAATGTACACCTATTGTACAACTAACAGTGAGTTATTCCTCGTTTTTACAAAATTTTTTACACTAAACTCAGTATGTATGAATTCAAAATAACAAGCTCTTTCAAAATATGTAAAAATATATAGGGTGTCCCATTTAAATTAAAGAAGTTGATGGCATTTCCGGTTAAACCGGAAGTATATCATTAACAAAAAAATGTACATCAGATGCATTTTGTTCCATTGCACTTACCTGCATATTTTTATAAATATCGTTCTTTTCGTTTAAAAGATATTTACTTGGTTCCATACTTTATCCCAACCCTGCATAACAATGTCGGCAAAACCTTACATATTTAAATACACGGGTAGCTTAAAAAATTCTGCTTGAAATACAGTTACTTTTCACATTTAAAGTTAAACGCAATTGCGGAAAATATATGTTTAACTGAAATAATCATGACAAGAAAAATTTAAAACATTTTCACACGAAAAATATTGTAGTAACCACGACGTGCTGTTGTTGCCAAACTTTATTCTTAAATATATAAAATTTTATTGCATATATAAATAACGACGGTCAGATAATTCTGTTGAGGTTTTTTCATTGAAGATTTGGCAAGAATTTTCGCTGGAATGCACAAAAAAATACAGATTAACATTTTTTTGGTTGCCGTCTGAAACATAACCGCTGATTTAAGAGATTTTCGAAGGTCTTTATTCAAAAATACTTCACTTTTTCTGGTAGCAAATTTAGTTCTTGAATTCTTGTACGAAATTGAATAATAACTAGACATATGCTTTTATCAATAGATTTTTTGGTCATTGTGCAGAACACGTACTTCTCGATTTTGAAAAACATTTTATACCTCCATATTCTTTACAATGCCACCATTAATAGGTACTATTTTCAAATTTTATACAACGGGCTATTAAAGTTGCAGTTTTTCAATTTACGCGGCCATTTTTTCAACACTGTTTACCTTCTTCAATCATTTTCCTTGTCCCACTCGATAAAGTTACCAATTGTGTGCTTTAAAATGTCATATTATAATTGCGATGCTGTCAGATTTTCAGCATTATCTTATTTCTAATACTTTTCACTCTTCGTATTCATCCTACTGTCATTTTAAACATTTTTTACTCCACCCAGCACACCTATTCACTCCCTATCCTATAAAATACACTTTTCCGACAAATTTAACTTTATACACCTTGATTATTAAAGCAGTTCCTTTAGATTGTCACAGAAATTTTTGTCAATATCGAGAAGCTCGTGCTTTGCACAATTATCGTTTTTTTATAGCGCATGCTACTTAGGGAATTTTATTTGTAGGCGTACTGAGGCTGGATGGATGACTGTCTATTAAAAAAAAGATATTGGTTGTACAATCAACAGTATACATGTTGAAGTTTGTCCCAAATCAATTGCAAAAGCTGAAACACTTCCCTTTGATCAACATGTGCTATTAACATGGTTGTTTGAAAAATAATAAGACAAATCATCACAAAGAATTGTTTATTGATAAATTTAGCTACAAATATGAGAGTGCGTAAACATATTACTGTTAAGGCGCGTCCACACTATGTCGCGATTTATCGTTGGCAAAGTCAGCGACTGTAAAAACGTCTACATTATGTGTTGGCATTAATTTAGTTTAGTTAACTGGTAGACAGGCTGTATCACAACTGAAGCCGGGAGAGGCCAGTCGTTGGTACGTTCCCACTTTCCGTTCTCATTGGCTTCCTTTGAAGGAGGCCGACACCAACGAGTTTCATTGCCACATGGCTGGTTCAATGGCACGTGCTAACAGACGCATCTACATCGAATCGGCTTTGACAATTGGCAAACAGCGGCATAGTGTGGAAGCGTCTTTATATATTATCATAATTAAACTACAGTATTTTTAAATTAGAAAAAAAATTTACTCTTGCCATCATCTTCATCATTTCCACATTCCAAACAAAGTTTTCGTGACATCTTAACTTCTATGCACTTCAAACTGGTCAAATAACATTCATAAAAACTGCTATTTTAAACATGAAATTGGACAAAAAAATGCTTTTTTCAATGGAAAATTTATAAAAAGTTAAAAATTTAAACATGAAAATTGATGAAAATGCTTTTTTTCGAAAAAATTTTACAAAAACTGCTATTGTAAACATGAAAATTGATGAAAAACGCTTTTTTTTCAATAGAAAATTCATGAAAACTGCCATTTTAAACATGAAAATTGATGAAAACTGCTTTTTTTCAATGAAGAATCCATAAAAATGCTATTTTAAACATGAAAATTGATGGAAAATGATTTTTTTAAATAACAATTTCATTGTAATTGTTATTTTAAACAAGAAAATTGATGAAAAATGGATTTTTCCATTGTGAAATTCATAATTACTGCTGTTTTAAACATGAAAATTGATGAAAACTTCAAAAAATCTGCTATTTTAAACATGAAAATTGATGAAAAATGCCCTTTTTCAATAAAAAATTCATAAAAATTGCTATTTTAAACAAGAAAATTTACGAAAAATGCCATTTTTTAATAAAAAATTGCCAATTTAAACATGAAAATTGATGAAAAATGGTATTTTTTCAATGAAACATTCATGAAAACTGATAAAAATGCTTTTTTCCAATAAAAAATTCATAAAAATTGCTATTTTAAACATGAAAATTGATGAAAAATGTCAGCGAATACACGAAATTCACGGAATAGGAATGGCCAGAACAGACAATTGCGGGCAATTGAACAAAGACGTAATTATACAGTTCCAAAGTATCAGACAAATAATTCTTCTCATGTTCTTACCGAACTATTTTTCCTTTGCACTTGTGCGTCTCAGAGTTGTAGATAACTGCTTAAGCAAGCAAAATCTTTCATTCGATTGACTAGAATATTGAATGTCTGCAAAGCCTAGGAGCACCGTGATTAGTCAAGATGTTTCAAAATTTGAATTTTAAGAAAATTTCTTATGTTGACCCAAATATGACAACTATCAACCGTATAATAAAGTAAAAATCACGAATCTTTCTTGTTGTGTCATATTTCCCTGAATGTATCAAAGATACTCTAAATTTATGTCCAATTAAAACAAATGGAAAGGTACATAATATGTCTTGTGCCTGAATTAAGCTACGCCATTACGTCTTTATCGGTTTGCCACTCTGTCTTGTGTTGTGACAAGTGATATTTTTCGACAAACTGCCTGGCAAACGTTTGGACGAAAGTAAACGTGAGTATATTAGAAAATTACATGAATATTTCCAAAAGGAATTGGCTAATGGCGGACCATTTCTAAATGCCATTCAAGATGTGAGTTTTGTAACTATTTATTTGTAGAATTTCAAATTGTAGTCTAACTATGATATGTTGAATTTGGTTTTTATGTATCTCCTCTCATAATTAGATCACCAGAAATACATGCCGAACCATCTAACAATGATACGCCGCTGGTGAGATCTGTATTAATGATTTGATTCGGATGCTTATAAGTTATGACGTAACAAGAAACATTGGTGACTTTTACTATAAGTACGTAACGTAATTGAAATGTGATTAAACAATTCTAGAAACACATCGTTTTTGATCCAAATAATATCTTGCAACGAGCGCACCACATAGCTTAGTTTAATTGGATATCAGTAAGCGGTTGTCCTTTATTCAATTAAACTGCTTTTAGTCTATTAAAGAAATTTAACTTGTTCATCTACGTCGCGCGATCAATGAGATGTGATTTTAATATCAGTTTCAACGAATAGTGATTGGCGGTGATTTGGATTTGTTTAGCGATAACGTGTCTGAATCTGTGCTTCGTAGTATTCGTTTTGAAGAAAAAGCAAATTGTGTAATTTGGTATAGTATTTCGAATTACTTATAATTGTAATAGTTATTTACGTAACTAGTTATGAAAATAGCGATATTGTTCAACAAGCGTAATATTTGCCAAAACGAGAGCCAGCGAGTTTTGCAAATAACGCGAGTTGAACAATAGAGAGTTTTTGGAACCATTCACGTTATCGTTATTTGGCGCAAGTGCAGTAAGTGCAATGAAGAACTTAGTAAGATCTTTATAAATCGTTTTTAAAACACTTAAAAATAACGTGAATTAAATTAATGTCAAATACGTTAGGTGTTGTCAGATTTCCTTTCAACAAATAAAACAGCATTTATTACTTCAAAATAAATATATTTTTTCATGGTAAAATTGTGTCGGTGGTTCGAAAAATACCAATGTGAGGATATTTTTCGTCTTATTTTGATAATAGGGTCTTTAATAAATAATTATGCTATCAAAACGAAAACTAACTTGAATATATCTGGCAACCTGCATCTATCAAAATAAAGATTATGTTAACGATAACGGATAACGGAACACGTTAACGAAAGCATCAAATTCTTCTGCGCATGCTCCGAATAGTGTTAACCGTAACGACAGAACGAATTAAGGGTTCCAAAAACTCTCTAATATCGCTATTCTCATAACGTGTTTACGTAAAACGTTTTATCTAATTCCGCGCTTTTATAATATTTAATAGAATCTTCAATTACAATGATTATTTTTTTCACTTGTCAAAATCTGACATTTTGGTGGTTTCAACCAATAGCAATACATTATTCTAGCCAATCATTTGGTATTATACTGACTATTTCACTAGAGTAAATTGATAACTGACAAAATTTGAAGGTTTTGAACTGGCAGTTTTTTATCTTGTCGCGGCAATTTTTTGACGTTTAATATATCAAATCTATGTGTATAAAATTCTGATTTTTTAGTTTTTCTCTCGTGAAATAGTCATGTCGAATACCACTCAATTAAAAATTTTGTAAGGTAAAATTTTTCTCTTTTGTCGTATTCAAGTTTGTTGCTTTTAGGTAATTTTGCTCATGACATTTAATCCATTTAATTTGTTAAAAATGTTATTCGCAAAATTGCCAAGCAACAAACTTTCATGACAATCGAAAAATTTTGCCGACAAAATTTTCACTCTCGTGGTATATATAACATGATAAAATTGCTTCCTCATCGATAATACCTTGTTTACATTGAAACTTCAAAATTTTACTTTGAATTTGTCATTATTGACAACTAAAAGTGCTTCGAAGTTTATTGAAAAATTTTATCACATAATTTTTTATTTTCATCACTCAAACTTGTTTATTTGAGGCAAAAACATTCAAACAAACCGATTGATAAAATCACGAGTCCGTTAGGACGAGTGATTTTATCTAAATTCGGTTTGTTTTCATATTTTTGCCAAATAAACAAGTTTTCGTGGAAAAGAAAAAATTATCGATAAAATTTGAAGCACTCGTGGTATTACCTTTGTTCAAAGTATTGTTACTATGGAAGCAGGTCTTGAAGTATTGTTACTATGGGAGCAAACAACGATTTTTCAAAATAAGTCAAAACAAGTCAGAAGTAATTATTTGAAATGTCTTCAGATAACGAATCAGACATTCCACTTGAAGTAAGAGAGTCTACAAATGCTGTAGTGGGTAGTTTAATACTTGAAAAATCAAGAAGTAGATACTTCCTGGCCTACCAAAAATTTGAAAAATGGTGCGATTTGAAGAATATAAAGAACGTCAACGAAAAGGTGCTACTCGCTTTTTTTTGGCAATTTAAAAACATTAAAGGCGTCGACTTTGTAGACTACATATTCAATGTTGAGATCTGAACTCACCTTGCGCAAAAATCTCGATATCGAGAAGTACACTATGCTTTTGGCTTGTCTGAAGAGAGGATACCATGCACAAAATCGGAGATTTTGACGAAGAAGAATGTAGAAAGATTTATAAAAGGGACTGAAGACGAAATATTCCTATTTGCAAAAGTACGAATTAATTTACGATATGTTTATAATTTATTATCAAATAAATCTGTTCCTTAGATCGCAATGTTAATAGGGATTGCGGGAACCTGCAGGCTGAACTGACGTTCTTACGAGAAGAAGACGTATTTGATGAAGGCACCTTTTTTAAAATTACAATTCCAGAAAGCAAAACAAACGTTATTCGCGAATTTGTGGTCACTGCTGGAAATATTGCTGATGTCAATCTTTTTGACCTCCTCAAAAAGTATAGGAATAGTAGACCTCATGCCGTAAAGTACGACAGATTTTCCGTGCGATATTATAATGGAAAATGTGGCATACAACCCGTGGGCATAAATACCATTGGAAAATTACCAGCAAAGTTTGCTCAGTACCTGGGTCTACCTAATGTTAGAGGATACACAGGACATTGTTTCAGACGCTCGTCAGCATCTCTCCTGATAGACTCAGGAGCGGATATTCTGAAAATAAAGCAACACGGAGGATGGAAATCCAACAATGTAGCCGAAGACTATGTTGAGAGATCATTAGAAAATAAGAGAAGAATTTCAGAAAACATTCTGGTCCAAGCCACTGGCACACATGTAGATATCTCAGCTTCAAATGAAATTAACATTATCGACATCCTCACCTCCAATCGCAAACTAAAATTCGAAAAATTTTGACAATCAAGATTATTATAGTTTCCTGTAATATTAGAGATTCTCGGACGGATAAAATATACCTTGTACTGATGAGGCGCAAATACGCCGAAACCTGTCTACAAGTTGTGTTGTCCCTTCTAATTGCAAACCCTAATGGTTGGTTTTAAAATATCTTGTAGATATACCAACCCCGTTTGACTTTGAAGTGTAACTCAATATCCGTCGGTGCTTATAGCAAGGGAAGTAGTTGTTGCTTCTTAGTTGAACGGTCACTGTTTTTGAAAAATATTATTTTTTAAAACTGAAGCGTTGGAATAAAAATAATAATTCTTCGACATCTGTTGTTAAAATAAATCGCATTATTAAATACGACAATATTACAGGAAACTGTAATAATCTTTAAAAATTATAACAATTGATATCGAGCACCTCATATTCTCGTTAATTATTTTTTACTTTTTAGTTCGTGGTTTTTAGTTTTTTAAAACTATAATTTATTTCAGTTCTAAATCAATTATTGGTTTCAAGCCAACTTTAATATTGCATTAAAAAAATAAAATTACGGTGTAAACATTTTGGATTTTCGAAAACGATTTTTTTCTGAACTTACATTTTGAGAAAAATCATTCGAGCATTATTGAAATTCTACAAAACCTACGCATCGAAAATTCAAACAGCTTCATAATTTTTATCGCTTCGAAACATTCACAACTCGAACTTGGTCGCGAGTGGACTTCCTAATAACAAATTCTAAAAATAATCATAATCCATTCGTGGGATTCGTCGATATATACAAAACAATTTTAACGCAGAATATCCAAAAAAATATATATATAAACTCCCGTAATCTTATCAAAGATTAAGTATGCATTGAAACATTCTAAACGCGCGAACCGATTTTTGTGGTGAATTAAATATGGTGAAGTGTTAAGTTTTCGTTAACGATAAAGAGTTTTTTATGGAGTCGCAGGATTATACTAGCCGATCAGGAAGTCTGAAGAGATCAAGCAGTTTTAAAAAGCTGCTTAAACTGCCCAACTGGGGCTCGTCTAGTTCAGGTAAGGAGATGATCTCATTTAGATTCTTGGTTTTTATCGCGGAATATTCTTTTTTTATGTAATTATGTCATCCCGATAACATTTATAACTGGTTCATGTTTAGATTGGTCGGTTTTTTATTGTGTGTGATAATTTGTTGATAATTGTATAAAACCACAGTTTCCGAAATGCGAAAGATGAAACGTAAATCCGAGGATTATGTCTAATCTTGAAATAAATAAGATTATCACTAAACAAATGTATTATCAAAGTCGAGCAAAAACAAAACAATGATGTACTATTCAAGACATTTTCTACACTTTGTTGTGAATAAAGCTAAATTAATTAACCGCCCACCCAATTATTTTTATTTATTTCTGAAATTTTCCAAGATTTTCGTCACTTTTTGACATTAATTGATACGACGTGACGAAGACTAGCTCCAACCACTATTCGAGAGCTGAAAACTGCTTCGGTGGTAGAATGAGATTCAAGCCATCATGGATACCATTCAACGCAGGCTTAGTGATGTGATCAGGGCTAGAGGGGGGTAACACTCGTTACTAAAGTAAATTTTGTTAATAGCAATACTTTTTTGTCGATAAATTTCATGTATTGCTCATCTAATTCGAAGAGTTCAAAATTTTCAAAAACTGTTTTTCTTTTATTTTCTAAAATTAAACAAAAACTTTCATTTGATTGGTATTTGTTTGCTTTTTCAAGATGTACTTAGACATTAAAAAGTAAAAAAAAAATCAAAATTACAAATATCTCCAACTAAATAATAAAACATTGGGTGGGCGGTTAATTCTGCCGGTGAGTTTAGTTAGGTACATCCCCAAATTACATAAAATTGGAAACTATTTTTAGTTAATGCTCCTATATTTTGTCACTGACAATTTATAATGTCAACAAGTTTTGAAAAGTGTCATTTCAAATGTCAAAATTAGAAAAAGTTCCCTTTCCGGTTAGGCTATTGAGCGACCTGTCAAATAAAATTCAATATGGCATCCCAGGGCAAACAAAAATATGGTTTTGGTCCTTTGGTATAAATATATATAGTAGCACTACAGAACGTGCGGTAACTTCAGCGGTAGGCTTTTGGAGTCACTGCCACTGCCACCTTCGCATAAACTATCCGAGTGCCCACCACTTGGGTTCGTTTCAAAATTTCTTGCACTATTTCCAGTTTGCATGTTAACAACTTAACCTTTTCATGGCTTGGTTGACGACTTGCCTCTATCTCACCTTGTCCTTTGTCTTACCTTTCCAATTTCTGATATTAAGTTTTTGTAAATCCTCTCCAACTTCCGTTTTTCATCTTCTTCACCTTAATCCTATTGAGCTATAATATCAATACTTTTGGTAGCCTTCCTGTTCCCATTCTTTTTATATGTCTTAACCATCTTAGCCTTTGAGATTTTATCATTCCAATAATACTCGGATCTTTATAAAGTTCTTCGAGCTCTTTGCCCTTCTCATCTAAATTCCATTTAGTAAATTTCCTCCAAATATTTTCCTCAGTACTTTTCTTTCCCATATTTTTGGTTTAGTGTCCATGTTCCTGAGGCACATGCAACTATAGGACTAATCACAATTTTGTAAATCTTGATTTTTGCACTCCTTGCTTTAAGGCATACATACAATTATTGTCACGCATTATTCTTTTTTGGATTTCATCCCATACTTTGGGTTTTCTTGTAATTATTGCTCCAAGATACTCGAATCTCTCTATTTCTTCAAATATACAGTGTACAGTGCTATTCAAAAGTCCCCTCCCCCCCTCGTATCTTTTGAACGGCTACACTTACATTAATAAAATTTGGAGTGTGAAAATAAAGTGTTGTAAACTTCTCTACGAATGGTAACAGGTGACGTAATAGTAATAGATGACGTCACAGTGCCACTCTGGCCAATAATTTTAAATAGGACCTTATGGCAAGTGATATCTCGTTTGAAAGGCATTGACATTGGCTACATAGCCATATTAATTTTGTTTGGGTTTAAACTAATTTTGACGGATAAATTAAATAAATACCAAAATTATTGAAATTATTTTTTTAAATTTAATTAATCAAATATCAACAATGGATTCTTATAGCAAGTGTTCGAAATGTGCTCCGTCTACTTCCTGGCAGTCATACATCCTATTAGTTAACTCTTATCGTACTCGTTCGAATGTGCTGAAATTGCATTGCATTCTTCAATAATTCTTTCTTTCAAAACGCCAATGCTGTCTGGTGCCGTAGTATAAACCTTGGATTTCAGGTACCCCCATAGAAAAAAATCTAATTGTGTCAGATCTGGTGACCGAGGTGGCCATTCTATAGGCCCTCGCCGGCCGATTCATCTACCTCGATATTCTTCATCCAGGTAACGTCTGACTGCACCATAATAATGTGCAGGAGCACCATCTTCTTGAAATGTTATTTCCAGATGGCCGAATTAATCTGGATTATCTTCCAGAATTTCAAGAATTAACGGCTCAATTGCATTTTGTAACATCTCCAGATACACTTCACCGCTTAAATTTAAATTTAGGAAAACAGGACAACTATGTGGTTTCCCAAAATACCTTCCCAAACATTGACTTTTTCTGGAAATTGGGTATGTTGTTCACGAAAGGTGTGAGGATTTGTGTCTCTCCAATACCTTACATTTTGTGTATTCACATTTCCATTGAGGCAAAAAGTACTTTCGTCACTAAAACAAATTGTTTTTGTGTAATGTGGGTTTTGACTAATTTTATTTGTCATACATTCACAGAATTCGAGTCTTCTGTCGGGGTCGTCATCCGAAAGGTGGTGCACCATTTTTAACTTGAAATGAATGAAATTTATTTTTAGCCAACACTCTGTACTGTACTTTTACTTACTTCACAGATAGACGCAACTTTAGTTGAACAGGAAGTAGGGTTTACTACCATTTCAGCAACTATATCATTTTTTTTATCATCACTAAATGTTGGTCGACCAGATCGTTTGGCATCTTGAACACTACCTGTTGCTTCAAACTTGTGAAGAAGCTCCCTCGAATAAGTTCTCGAGATAGGGCGATCTGGGTATCTCTCATTAAATAAACGTTCCGCTTCATGGAGATTCTTTCCTGATTCACCAATTACTAAGATAGCTGCTACTTTGTCGGCTTGAGTACGTACCATTTTGCCTATGTAAACTCTTAACCGTCTCGTTAAACAATAATAAAATTAAATATTTAAGCTATTTAGAAAAACTTTGCAAAGCAACAAATACTATTAAATTAAAAACGTCAATTTTTTTGACAACTAACAAAGGCGTACTGAAAAATCCTCAATATTTAAATGTGAAATAATAATTTTGGTATTTATTTAATTTATTCATCAAAATTAGTTGAAACCCAAACAAAATTAATATGGCTATGTAGCCAATGTCAATGCCTTTCAAACGAGATATCACTTTCCATAAGGTCCTATTTAAAATTATTGGCCAGAGTGGCACTGTGACGTCATCTATTACTATTACGTCACCTGTTACCATTCGTAGAGAAGTTTACAACACTTTATCTTCACACTCCAAATTTTATTAATGTAAGTGTAGCCGTTCAAAAGATGCGAGGGGGGGGAGGGGACTTTTGAATAGCACTGTATATCAGTCCAGACCTATTTATACCTGCTTCCCGAAGAATTACTTTTTCCAATACCAGACTAAAGAGAATAGATGACAGTGGATCTTCCTGTCTTACGCCTTCAGTTACGGTGAATTCCTCTGACATACAGTTATTTATTCTTACTGGATTTTCAGTATTTTGGTATACACAAGAGTGTTTATTTTGGAGAAGGGTAATTTTATTTGGCTTTAACGGATTGTCTTGTGTATTTATAAAACTTTTGAGTTGCATAATATGTGAATGTCGGAATAACTTTTTGTTAAGTTGTGCCTACGCATGTAACATACATTTTTGCTTAGTTCAGTTTCATTACTACATCCCTTTATATTTAAATAAGCTAGAGAGATGAATATGCTTTATTGTCAAAAAAACTGCTATCATTTTATAAACAAAGGGATCTAAAAATTTAAACAATAAAACAAAATAATTCCATAGTTAAAATCACATGGGTATTCATTCATTCGATTGGGTTGTGCTCAATAGCCCAGGTACTTGAACTGAATCTTTGTACCATTTCCCATGTTATCTACTTCAATTTCAGAAGCTTTGTGTCTTCTATGTAGGCGACTAGTTTGACTGGAGGGATTTTCAGTAGTTGTAATGGTTGTTTCCTCTCCAAAGTGCTTTCGTCTGAGTCTATGAAAGTTCTCGCAGAAGCAGATTATGTGAGTAGGTGTTTCATCATAGAGTTCACATTTCCTGCTCATAGGTTCTCTAACTTTATCCATTTTGTACAGATGTTTCCTCAGGGTGCAGCGTAAAGTCACTGGTAACTGTCTTCAAATGTCTCTTACTAAGTTTCAATAGCCTGGTTGAGAATTCCTTGTTTACCTTGTTCAGTAAACTATTTGTATGGAGGTGTCCATTTGAATTGGTGTTCCCTATGTAGCCAGTTCCCGATTTCCCCTCCTATTCAATCTTCTGTGATTCCACAAAACGGTTCCGGTTCCGGTGATTATTTTACGTTTTAACGTCTTAAGAAATTAAACTTTTTTCAAACACACATTTTATCATTTACTTGATTGGTCTACCATCATTACAAAAAGAGCTCTTCTAGCTCGACAAACTTCTGATAGGATCAGGGTCTGCTTGCAATAAAATTTTGACCTATCTGTTGTTACATCAAAACTCCTGAGATAGGTCCACAGAAAGAGGGGGTGGGCTGTGATAGTCCATAGTTGACGAACTGTAAAGAACCCCTTAAAAAGCTGGCAAGAGACAACACAGTGCCTCTAGTATGGGTGCTGAGACATAAGGGGATTTGGCGGACCAGTTAGCTAAAGAATGATTTTGGAATCACAAAGGATTATACAGGGGAAATCGGGAACTGGCTAGATAGGGAAGACCAACTCAAATGGAGGTTGACACAAGGGCACCTCCATACAAAGAGTTTACTGAACAAGGTTGACAAGGAACTCTCAACCATGCTATTGAAACTGGGTAAGAGACATTTGAAAACAGTTTCCGACCTGGTGACTGGACACTGCACCATGAGAAAACATCTGCACAAAATGAGAAAATTTAGTGAACCCATGTGCAGAAAATGTGAACTCTATGATGAAACACTCACATACCCTGCTTCAGTGAGAACTTACAAGGAATCAGATCGAAGCATTTTGGAGAGGCGCTACCACCCTCAACGGTACTTCTCCTTTAACGTTCGAGAGCTGACTGCCTCTCACTGTTCGCGCCCACAGTTATGATCTTAACAACATGTTTTTACCCGAAATTGGAAACACACTATAGAATGCAGTAACTGCAACTGATGTTAAAATGTAACATTTATCACGTTATTTTTGTTATTACAGAAGATTCATATTATTTTGAAGACAATCATAATGTTCATAATGCATGGTGCTACATTTCGACACCAGTTGATACCACTGTTGAAGTTGCTGCATCATATTTCATGTTCCGGATACAAAACAGTTCCAGATTTATGCACCCTTATACTTTGGAGTTAAACTCTACATCAAAATGTCAACCACAGGATAACTACAGAAGAATTGACGTACTGTTCATATATAAAAAAATCAAATGAGTAGGTAGTGATTTTAGACTCTTCAAATATCAAATAATCATGGAAAAAAAAATTGTTAATTTGAGATAACGAAATCAAAGCAAGAAACATAAAAATTTTGGAAAGAAAAAATTAAATATTTGAATGTATTCGTGAAAAAATGTAATTACATATTTATTTATTCGGAACGATGCCAAATTGCGTCATATTATTAAAAAACATGTAAAAAAAAGTTTTTCGTTTTTTGATAATGTAAACATACTTCGGTGATCTGGATATTAGCTGCGATTTAACTAATTTAATCCAAAAAAATGTAGTGAAGAAATGAAGAACTCATTTACGAAAAAATATGATTATCCAATAATAATAATAAAATGTTTTATTTATAAAAGAGTGGATCTACAAAAAAAGTATTTGTTTGTTTTATACTTTAAACTTTAGACAGTTTTTGTGTCACCTTCTGGTTTTAACAATAGTTTCTGCGATCTTCCCGTGGTGGATCTTTACTCTATGAAATTAAAATGTTTGTTTCCATAAGCCAGAATGATGAAAATAATGTTTATTATTTTAATATAAATAGACAAGTTGATTAACAACACTTTGACTAAGCTATTACCTCATTTTTCTTAGAGTAAGAAATGAGATTTCAGAACGACCTATAGTGTATAGTGTTTATATTTTTAATTGGTTTTTTTGCTGTAATTGTAATACCGGGCCCCTTCGATAAATTACTGTATACTGGGAAATACTAGAAATATATTGAAGTTGATGTTTTGTCAACTTTACATTTTTGAAAGTAGATGAATTGTGATTTTGTAAGCTGTTCACTAATTATCGGCAGTTTTGTTTATGTATTTTCAAATAAAACACAGTTTAAATGTGTCACAATGTACAGCAAAATTATATTTTCCGCCAACCTCTATCCAAAGTATAGATTTCCTGGCCTCATTGTAGGGAGCAAAGTCGTACTTTTTCTCCTTAGAGAGGAAAAATAATTTGCCTCCCTAGTATAGTTGACGTATAGTGCGAACTAAGAGTATACCGCCATAGCCCAGTCAATATTATAATTATTTAAAATGCTTGCTTGTTGACGATAAATTCATTTAATGTTAAAATTTCAACTAACAATCGTTAATAGTTATTTAATAAACTAGTTTATTAATGAAGGCGATTAATAAAGGAAACTGTTTAAAGCACGAACGAGCGATAGCGAGTGAGTGCCTTTAATAGTTTGACTGAACTATAACTATTTTTGAGAGAGGGTTGCAGGTGTTCTCTTTAGTCGGTGGTCTGGCATCAAGAAAGTGTGTAAACTCTGTATGATACACACGATACGGTTAAGAAGGATGGGTCAAAATACAAATACAATATAGAATTATGTTTGGTAAGTAGACGAAAATAATATAAATACCTTTCAGAGTTTAGCTCCGCAACATAACTTGAAGGGGATATACGATTAGGTAGCTGGCACTATATCTTTTACGTCAACTATACTTACACAGATTACGTATATTAGTATAAATAATTACTCTACCACAAATTAGTTTTAGTTCTTTAATAAATTTTGTTTATTAGTTTCATAAATAAATTATTTGAAAATGACTTGTTATTTGAGGGAGGCGGAAAAATCATATGTATAACATGGGGGTAAAGTGCCTTTTATTCCCTTGAACGATTACTACTTTATCCTCGAAAGGAAATGTAGCACTTTCCTCCCTTGTTATACAAAAACCTATTTAATTCCTCTTCAAGAAAAAACTTTTTAAGTTGAAAATGTGTTTCTCGAAAATTTCATGACACTATTTGAATGTGAACGAATGATTTCATCAAAAAACTAAGCCGACCAGTCAATTTCTTGTTATAGTCCGAGAGCTAGCCACGTAAAACGCATGTTAAATAGGCAATAGCAATAGGGTGTGGGGGGGGGGGTAAACACGACGTTTTCATTAGAGCGATTGAGCACATGTGGTTCCACTCTGCAAGTTGTTTCTATGTGTAGTCTAGCCCTCCATTAGAACCGGAAAAAAATGGCAGAGCATTTCCGGGCAGCGAAGTGCTCGGCAGAGTGATGTAAACACGACGTTTACATTGTGGCGATTGAGGTCATGTGGTTCCACTCTGCAAATTGTTTCTATGTATAGTCTAGCCCTCCACTAGAAGCCAAAAAAAATGGCAGAGCATTTCCGGGCTGCGAAGTGCTCGGCAGGCCTCGACGGCGGCCGCGGTGATCGAAATTCGACTAGCGATGAAAAAAAATCAATCGGTACCACTCTGCAAATTGTTTCTATGTATAGTCTAGCCCTCCACTAGAAGCCAAAAAAAATGGCAGAGCATTTCCGGGTTGCGAAGTGCTCGGCAGGCCTCGAAGGCGGCGGCCGCGGTGATCGAAATTCGATTAGCGATGAAAAAAAAATCAATCGGTACCACTCTGCGGGTTTTTTCATCGCATTTTGCACACCCCTTAGACCAATATTTAATTATGGCAGAGTAGTTACTGGGCGGCAAACACCTTGCCAGGTCTCGGCAAAGCCAACCGAGGTGCAGAAGCGGTGCGCACACTTGGGTTCGGTGAAAAAAAAAAGAAACGAGAGTTGGTTCCACTCTGCCGTTTTTTTCTTCCTATTGTTTACCTCATAAACAATGTATTTGAGCCCCGGCAGACAGTATTCCGTTGATCCGGGCCGCGGCAGACCCGACCGAAGGCGGTCACCCGGCGGCGCGCTACGACCTTCAATACATTTTTTCGCTATAAAAAAGAAACGAGAGTTGGTTCCACTCTGCCGTTTTTTTGGCTTCTAGTGGAGGGCTAGACTATACATAGAAACAATTTGCAGAGTGGTACCGATTGATTTTTTTTTTCATCGCTAGTCGAATTTCGATCACCGCGGCCGCCACCGTCGAGGCCTGCCGAGCACTTCGCAGCCCGGAAATGCTCTGCCATTTTTTTTGGCTTCTAGTGGAGGGCTAGACTATACATAGAAACAATTTGCAGAGTGGAACCACATGACCTCAATCGCCACAATGTAAACGTCGTGTTTACATCACTCCGCCGAGCACTTCGCAGCCCGGAAATGCTCTGCCATTTGTTTCCGGTTCTAATGGAGGGCTAGACTACACATAGAAACAACTTGCAGAGTGGAACCACATGTGCTCAATCGCCCTAATGAAAACGTCGTGTTTAACCCCCCGCCACACCCTATTGCAGTCCGACCTGTGGGCAGAAATTTGGCTTTGGGTTTTTTGGCTCATAGAGCATCGATTAAAAAAAAATCTAGGTGGAACCGTTTAACATGCGTTTTACGTGGCTAGCTCTCGGACTATTACTAAAAACCCGATAATACAAAATTTCAGCCATTTTTATGCCACAAAAAATTTTTATTTGGTTGTAAATTTGGACAAAGGGGTACCTAGGTATGGGTTAATCTTCCATAATTATATGTATAAAAATAGAATATTTAAAATAATGGAACTAAAGATGTGTCCACCTCTAGATTATTCTATTTCTAATATTTTTCATTTAAATATACAAATTTATAGCCTTAAAAGAATGAACATATAAAATTGGTATTTTAAATTATATCGAAGATTGTTGGAATGATAATTAAAAATCTTTTTTTAGTTCTCTCCCTGAAAATTCTGAATTTACGGAAAATTTTTCATCTTGAAAAAAAATGAGTATTATCGATTTTTTTACAAAATCAGTAGAAAACGCATGGTTCCTTATCGGACCCACCGGACCTTATCGATATATATTTATTCTCCAGCAGTGACTTACTATTTTAACATGCGATTTTTAGGTAGCTCTATAAAATTTGTGCCATAAATCATTATCAAATGAAATATAGAAACTTCTATGGCATACAAAATTTTCCGTAATCACTGAACATCTCTCTTTATCAAAACAAATATTACGTAGCAATGTAGAATTTTAAAACTGTTGAATAATTCACATATTTTCGTTCAAGCTCTTAAAATAACGAATTAAAATTACATAAAAACTAAACCGTATGGAATTTCTCTAAACAGGTGTACGCTGGATTTTTTTTTTTTTTAATTCGGGGGTCCTTTTCCTACATCAGTTCAAACATTGATTACTTTAATCAATGGTTCAAATCAATCAAATTTCTATTTGTAGATATATACAGAGAGAGTTGAGGCGTTCAATACTTGAAACTAACTTTGGATGGAAAGTTCCATTTCACTTTATTGCTCACCGTTGACCCAAATTTAACTTTATGTATTCCTTCGTCTTAATTTTTTCTTACTTTTTGTCTAGTTGATATATAGTTTTAATAAAAACTTCTTTATTAATGATGACGTTTTCATTATCTTAATGTTCCACTATCTAGTATTTTTATTAACGATTAATCTTAAACCAGTATATTCTGTTCCTGGTTCTTTTTTCCACTGTGCTATTTTCCTTTCTTTCAGACCTTTTATCACTTGTTTCCATATTTTCCATTTACGCTTTAATGTCTTCCACGCAATCTATTTTACTGTTCTTCCTTCCCAGGGTTACCCTTTCATCACTAAGATAAATATGGGGCTTATGTGCTTCTAAGAGCATCTCCACTACGACCTTTGCAGATCTATTGTGTGTTCCCTCCTGTTATTCTAGACTTCCTTGTCTAGGTCCGTCCTTATTACTAGACTTCGAATGGCAATCCTCAGGTCCTCCATATACTGGGAGGGTTGTGGTTTTTCTTCCCCCATCATTGAACGCAGCCTAGTCAGGCCTTCGCAGTTTGTGTACTAAGGTTTCCTCATCTTCTTGCCAAAACCTGCACATGATTGCGTCTGGCAATCCGATGTTATTCATTTGTTTGTTAAGTCTACAACCCTGTCAGGCGCCCAAACAGGATCCTTATTGATTTCCTATTCTGGCTCAGTATATACTCCGTGAATTTTGGCGAGGGTTTTTTGACGAACTCTTTGGCCTGCCTTGTTCCACCATTCTCGAGACTGCTTTTTTGTCCAAGTACTGATATTTGTTTTTTGCAGTAATTTCGCTATGCCACTGGAAAGGTTCTAGGCCAATGGGCGCACAACGTGCCCCTTCAGTTAGTCTGCCTCTTCATTGCCCTTGTGAACTGAGCGGCCTGGTGCCCAGGCTAAGGACAATCTATTATGACTGCCCAGCTCTTGTAGCGTCTCCAAGCAGTATCAAACAAGTTTGGAATTTATCACTAACTGAACTACAGTATTTTTCTTAAATAGTCAATAAATTTTGGTAAGAACTTTACTTTCAGGCATTAAATTGCAATTGAAGAAATGACAAAATGTTGAAAAAATCTATTAACTCTAACTCTATTTAATGAAGTTTCTTTACTTAACTGAAGGCTACGGGGCCTGCAGCGGGACGACACGATTTTATCGAGTCGTCCGATGTCGAATACGATCTTCAATTCGATCGTATCGGATCATCCCATCCTTTACGATCGAATTGATATCGGTTGCTCCCGGATTTTGACAGCAATTTTGATACGAATGAAGTTAGTCGAAAATGTTTTTTAACATTTGGCAGATTAAAAAAACTCTTTTTTTTTCACATTTTTGTACTTTCGATTTTTATGTTTGCTAAACGTCAAATGTCATTCGAGGTACGAGATTGACACTGGTAAATCTTCTTCAATTTATGGAGAAAAATAGAGATTTTGCAATTTACAGGTTCATTGGGGCCTCAGGAAGGGATCTGCAGAAAAAATTATGGTCTGAGTTAGCCCACAAACTAAATTCATTGTGGTTAGGAGAAATAATAATCCTTTCATTGATCTGCGTTCTGGTTAAAGGTGCCTCAGACTATCAAAAGCTCTAGTTGATCTAATTGATATAGATTATTGATGGTTAATATCAACATTTTTAAGATTACTACTATCCCTCCCTCACAATTGGCAACATTTAACCAAGAATAATAAGTTTATTGCATATTATAAAATGACTTCTCTTTATGTTACTTTCGTAAATATTTCCAAAAATCAGCAGAAAACACAGGAAACGTTTTTATTATTTTTTTTTCAGAAGCTAGAACGTTGGGAAATGCGAAATATCATTATTTTGAAACAAACTAACCGACCCTTCGAAAAATAGATTGCTGATTGTCAATTTTAGACGGACGTTACGATCGTATCGTAAAATCTCTGTGCTGTTGCAATATAACAAAACCGTTTGGTAAATTACGGTCGGTAAAGGGTCTTAACTAAGCTTATAATCGTTTTCTTAGAAAAAGCCTCCATTTGTGGTGATCTTCTGAATCAAAATGGTACATTTACTACGTTAAAAAGGGAAAGGTTTTAACGAAGACATCCTTATTTAGTTTAGTTTAATTAGAAATATGTTTGAAAGCTGAAAGTTAACATTACAGAATCTTATTGATACTTCATGACTTTTGTCATTTACCGTCGTTTCATTATCATCATCATCAAGTTGTTCAATCCTGACAGATTATTGCTGTTGCCAAAAACATTTTCATCCTCTTCCTTTTCTTGTTTTACAATCTGTTGCCGGTCGTGGCTAGTCTTGTTAGTTTTTTCCAATCTCTCCTTATATGTTTTGTTGTAATTTCCACTCGTTCGTTTGCATATTTCCATCGTTTTCTTTGTCTTCCTCTCTTTCCATGCCATTTGGAGATCCTTTCTGCTCTGGCCATTAAAGCCTCTGTGCCTTTATACATCCAATTATATTCTGCTTTCCAAGCACGTTCATTTCCTTTTTCGTCGTATTCCGTTTGTGTGATATTTGGTCCCACATGTTCTTAATATTCTCCTCTCCGTTAGTTTTAAATCGTTCTCCTCCTTTTTTGTTATTGCAGTTTTATCCAAACCGTAAGAGATGTCTGCCCTTATCAGAGTTTTATAGTACAGTTATTTATGTCTTTCTATTCAATTCAGTTGGAATACGGAATCAATATATATTTTTCATATTTATTATCCCTCATATTGTTTTATCGCCATCATTAAAGTCGCAATGACCACTTCTCCTAATTAATAACGAGCTCTAATCGGTGATGTTGGGCGTCTAATATAATATTTTATTCGAAATCAAACTGAAACTGACAGCGTCGGCGTCTTGATGCCTGATGTGCATCGCGTGCTTCGAACGGAAATAGCTTAATTGGTAGAAGCCAAATTGTTGGTTCATTTTTGTCGATACCGAAAGATGTTAATGGCAATATTTCGTATTAACTGTTTATATTGAACTGTTTCGGTACATAGTCGGTCCGATATTATTTTTCAGAGGGATGCTTTAAAAAAAAATTTACATATTTAGCATTTTATATGATGTTAAGGTACTACTACTACTACTAATTTAGTCAGGCGAACCTTGACCAAGACAAACTCAAGCCAAGGTTCCGGCACTGACGCCACTGGCGGGCCCATTGTGCCATTCCTGCTACTTATGCATCCATGAAGCCGAGTTAAGGTGTTCAAGGTTAAGGTACTCGAGGTTCTTTAGTTCCAAATGAATTTATGAATATTAAAAGATGAAAACTATTCCAAATTTGTTATGGGCTTCTTCGAGCTCTGGCAGCGTTGTGCGAAAACCATAATTTTCACGCCCTCCGAACTAACTCAATTGGTGAAATTTATCGAAAGGCCTTCGTTGCTTAGCGACCAGCTGACTTCCTATTGGCAAGCGCGTGCGTGTGTTGTTCCCTCTCACTTTGTCAATTGACTAACATTGATTATCCAGTGGCGTTGATATTGTCAGTGTCATATTTTGTACTATTTCGTATCCATATTGAATTCAAGTTCGATTCCTAACATTATTTGTTTTCAACAAATACCGTGTTTTGAAAAATACCTAACCATTAAAGCAAAGCAAAAATCAGTTTCTATATATAATTATTTTTTTTAATACTTTTATAAAAATAGGTACCGAACGCCATTGGTACGTTTATGACGGATATCCGACATGTTTCCTCGCCCCTTACCGATGCCGAAAACCTTTAGATAAACTTGGCAAACCATATATACTTTCAGTTTTTCATAATCTATTAAATTACAAATACAACCGTCAAGACCGCATAATTCTAATCTCATTTGGTCTACAGTTATTGAGAAAAATAATTTACGGAAACGTTTTTATTACAAAAATAATTAACAGGAACAAATAACTAATCTTATTTAATGAGATGTTCAAATTGTCTTCCTTCTTCTATTTGACAGTATTTAAGTCGATTATAAAAAGCTGACATGGTATTATGCAATTGCTGATTTGTTATTTGATGGGCTGTTAACAGTATTCTATTTCTCGTTTCATCCAAATTAGCAGGTTTTTTCTTGTACACAATGTTTTTCAGAAATCCCCAGAAGAAATAGTCTAAAGGCGATAAATCGGGATATCTGACTGGCCACTCAATTTTTCCCCCTCTTTTGAAAAACTTCATTTAAGTAATTTCGAACAGCAACACTAAGTGTAGTGATGCACCATCCTGCTGTGTCATTTCTGCATTTCTTATTGCAGGAACTATTTGATTTCTTAATAAATCTAAATCCTTTGGACCGTTCAAATTGTCTTCTACAAAGAATGGTCCGAAAACAGGGGTGCCGATCATCCCTGCCCAAACATTTACTTTTGAAGGTCTTTGTGTTCTATGTTCCTGCATCCACCTAGGATTATTATCACTCCAATATCTACAGTTGTTGGGATTAAGGGTACCATTTAACATAAACGTGGCTTCATCGGAAAATACTATCTTACTTGTAAAATGAGGGACTGCCTCTACCTTTTGCATTATAGTTTCACAAAATTCTATTCTGTGGTCATAATCATCTTCAGATAATTCTTGTAATAGAGTTAGGTACTTTATAAGGATGAAACTTATTCTTCTTAATAATGTCACAGGCGGATCCCACACTAACATCATGTTCTAATGTAGTTTTTCGAATGGATGTAAAAGGATTTTCTACAAAACTTTGCATAACGTCCTAGGATTTTTCATCATTAGTTACGGTCTTTGGTCGGCCAGTTTTGGGGTGGTTTTTAGTTGAACCAACTTCTTCAAAAAGTTTCACACTCCTCCAAACTGCAGTTTTGGTAATTTGGGTTGCGATTTGGATACGTATCATTAAATAAATGAGCTACCTCATCATAAGTTCTTTTACGATCACATGTTCGGTAAACATACTTAAATTTTAAAAAGCAACTAATTACAATAAACACCTTTCACTAAAGACAATGAGAAATAATTCATGACATTTCAAAACAATTAATGCCAGAAAAACCTACTACTTGTTTGACATAAACATTTTTTTTATAATTTTAGATTCAAACCAATGAAACTTGGGAATTATTAAACGTAGAATTATGTGGGCTTGACGGTTGTATTTGTAATTTAATAGATTGTGAATAACTGAAAATATACAGTGCTATTCAAAAGTCCCCTCCCCCCCTCGTATCTTTTGAACGGCTACACTTACATTAATAAAATTTGGAGGGTGAAAATAAAGTGTTGTAAACTTCTCTACGAATGACAACAGGTGACGTAATAGTAATAGATTACGTCACAGTGCCACTCTGGCCAATAATTTTAAATACGACCTTATGGCAAGTGATATCTCGTTTGAAAGGCATTGACATTGGCTATATAGCCATATTAATTTTGTTTGGGTTTAAACTAATTTTGACGGATAAATTAAATAAATACCAAAATTATTATTTCACATTTAAATATTGAAGATTTTTCAGTCCGCCTCTGGTTAGTTGACAAAAAATTGACGTTTTTAATTTAATAGTATTTGTTGCTTTGCAAAGTTTTTCTAAATAGCTTAAATATTTAATTTTATTATTGTTTAACGAGACGTTTAAGGGTTTACATAGGCAAAATGGTACGTACTCAAGCCGACAAAGTAGCAGCTATCTTAATAATTGGTGAATCTGGAAAGAATCTCCATGAAGCGGAACGTTTATTTAATGAGAGATATCCAGATCGCCCTATCTCGAGAACTTATTTGAGGGAGCTTCTTCACAAGTTTGAAGCAACAGGTAGTGTTCAAGATGCCAAACGATCTGGTCGACCAACATTTATTGATGATAAAAAAATTGATATAGTTGCTGAAATGGTAGTAAACCCTACTTCCTGTTCAACTAAAGTTGCGTCTATCTGTGAAGTAAGTAAAAGTACAGTACAGAGAGTGTTGGCTAAAAATAAATTTCATCCATACAAGTTAAAAATGGTGCACCACCTTTCGGATGACGACCCCGACAGAAGACTCGAATTCTGTGAATGTATGACAAATAAAATTAGTCAAAACCCACATTACACAAAAACAATTTGTTTTAGTGACGAAAGTACTTTTTGCCTAAATGGAAATGTGAATACACAAAATGTAAGGTATTGGAGTGGCACAAATCCTCACACCTTTCGTGAACAACATACCCAATTTCCAGAAAAAGTCAATGTTTGTGCAGGCATTCTGGGAAACCACATAGTTGGTCCTGTTTTCCTAAATTCAAATTTAAGCGGTGAAGTGTATCTGGAGATGTTACAAAATGCAATTGAGCCGTTAATTCTTGAAATTCTGGAAGATAATCCAGATGAATTCGGCCATCTGGAAATAACATTTCAACAAGATGGTGCTCCTGCACATTATTATGGTGCAGTAAGACGTTACCTGGATGAAGAATATCGAGGTAGATGGATCGGCCGGCGAGGTCCTATAGAATGGCCACCTCGGTCACCAGATCTGACACCATTAAATTTTTTTCTATGGGAGTACTTGAAATCCAAGGTTTATACTACGGCACCAGATAGCATTGGCGTTTTTAAAGAAATAATTATTGAAGAGTGCAATGCAATTTCAGCTGACACATTCGAACGAGTACGACAAGAGTTTACTTATAGGATGTATTACTGTCAGGAAGTAGACGGAGCACATTTCGAACACTTGCTATAAGAATCCATTGTTGATATTCGATTAATTAAATTTAAAAAAATAATTTTGGTATTTATTTAATTTATCCGTCAAAATTAGTTTTATCCCAAACAAAATTAATATGTCTATGTAGCCAATGTCAATGCCTTTCAAACGAGATATCACTTGCCATAAGGTCCTATTTAAAATTATTGGCCAGAGTGGCACTGTGGCGTCATCTATTACTATTACGTCACATGTTACCATTCGTAGAGAAGTTTACAACACTTTATTTTCACACTCCAAATTTTATTAATGTGTAGTCGTTCAAAAGATACGAGGGGGGGAGGGGACTTTTAAATAGCACTGTATACATGGTGTAATATTTAAAAAAATATGTGAATAAGTTATTTTGTAGCAACGGTGCACCCTGTATACTTCTAATCGACTTATGCAGATGGTCTGGATTATTTGAAAAAAACTTTTATTCACCATTTTTTTTGTAAACCTAACGGAAATCGAAATATTAGCAAGTTACGTATTATAATTTCCAAAAAAATTCATAAAAATATAATTTATTTTTTCAAGTTTTTCAACATTTTACTTGTTTCTAATGCACAAAAACGATATAAATATGCATATTTTATTTTCTACAGTAAAAATCCAGAATTATGTAATAAACATTTTTATTAGCACAACCAGTTTGTATGTTAAGTTGGGAATTGTGCGTTCAAATACGTTAAATAAACACCTACCAGAAGCTGTAAAATTGAAATGTGGCTCGAGTTGGGTGTTTTGTATTGTATTTTTCATATTTATTTCCAACATTAACTGACATTGTTTATCAAATCATTTGAAACAAATTTAAATTTACTGTTGATTATTCTTTAATCTACTTACTATTGCTGGAATTTTGGCAACAATTTCAAAATTAAAACAAAACAAATTGGTATTTCATTGATATTTTGCATATATAGTGCCGTCGTAAATTGTGCCCCCCCCCTCTCATAACATCTGAAAGGAATGGGATATAATAATGAAACAAAAACTACATCAAACTAGAAGAAACTATACTATCACTAGTAATAGTGGCAAGCACCTGACTTCAATTTTGTGCGTTACTCTCTTTAAAACTTGTAATGGAAACTAAGGTCACAAAATACCCCATTTGGAAAATATTTCAATTTTCTTTACGCCAATAAAATAGTATATTCTTCAACGAGTGTAAAATGATGATTATTATTCACGCGGATGAAGTGAATAATAGCCATTCTACACAAGTAAAAGACTATACTTTTTCCATGTTTTAAAAAAAAGTTTACATCGGGAATCGAACTTTTTTCAGTTGATGATAGTCGGACGCAGCCAAATCTGGTGAATAAGGGGGGTGTTCTAGTAATTCACACCCTAAATCACGAATTTTTTGCATGGCAACATGAGATTTGTGTGCAGGGGCGTTGTCCTGCAAAAACAAAACAGCTTTTGATAGCTTTCCGCGTCTTTTCTCTTTAATTTTTTCCCGTAGAGTGGTCAGTAATGTCGAATAGTAATCTCCAGTTATTGTTCTACCCTTATCCAAAAAATCAATCATGATTACTCCATGACAATCCCAAAAAACTGAAGCAAGAACTTTTCCAGCAGATTTTTGGACACGAGTGTCGCCATTCCATCGATTGTTGCTTTGTTTCTGGATCGTAGAAATGTACCCAAGTCTCATCCATAGTAACAATTCGGTTTAAGAAGTCTACATCGTTTTCAAATCGAGCACAGATCGAACGCGATGCTTCTACCCTTGCACGCTTTTGGTCAACATTCAAACATTTGGGGATGCATTTTGCAGCAATTTTTCTAATGTCCAAATTGACGTGAACTATATGATGAACGCGTTCGTATGAAATATTCACTGCATCGATATTTTCGGGGACTGACACAGAAACTGGTATTCCCGATCGGTAATCATCTTCAATGGAAAATTTACCTCTTTTGAAGCTTGCAGTCCAAATTTTCACGGTCGCATACGAAGAACATTAATCACCAAGGGTATTAAGCATATCTCCGTAAATCCGCTTACCTCTTAACCCTTCTAAATACGGGTACTTGATGATGGCTCGATACTCCAATTTTTTGATTTTCACAATTTCGGTGGACATCTTTTTTCTTTTAATTTATTGCGTAACTGCGGTTTACTTTTTTGACGTCAAACTTCACACTGACACTTCTAATAAGTTATTGTTCGTTGCTATGGTAACGCAATATTTTGTTTATGCATGGAACTGGTCTAGGCTAACTATATATCAATACATCCTCGTATGCTGTTGCAACACTTAGAACAAAAACGGTAAAAATGTATCCATAATTACGTTAATGTTGAATCAAAATCGAAAATTTCGTCGAGTAATTTTTATTAAATATTCTCTCTTCCTTTTGTCCCAGCAAAGCTCCGTCTATCTGGAAATAATTTCCGTTTAAATTTCATTCGAAATATCATTCGCTCGAACAAACAAACTTTTATTTGTTATTATATAACGTTATCCTTCCAACGCTTTTATATAACTCATATCTCCCTTCCGATACACTCTTAAACAAAGCAATACAATCCAGTAAACACGAAAATCGAAGCGGAATTATATTGTGGAGTAATGTGCGCCTTTGAAAACCAAACAGCGAGCAATTCAATTAAATCGGTGACATTGCGTTGGCGTGTTATAAAGTCACTCCCTTGCTGCACGTCGGGCTTTCCCGATATTTCCACTCGTTTCTCCATCTCTGAGCATTATGCATCGTATATACATGAATTGGAAATTTTTCCCTCCAAAGCAGCAGTTCCAAAGTTCACTTGAGACATTCGAAATATATTTTTCTGTCGAAAAAATTCATTGAAAAGAAAAAAGTATTCAGTTTTCTAACAATTAAGAGTCAAATGCTCTATAACTGATAGAACTAATTTAGGATTTTTTATTTCGTCTCATCTAATCACAAAATGTAACTTGCTGAAAATAGTTTGAAAACGTTGGATTAGGTAAGGGTACAATTGCTGCTCTTTCAACACTGGCCATACAGATGTTTGCTGATATTTAGATTAGATTAGATAGCTTCAATTTGTAACTACCAACAACAAAATTTGACATCAGCCTACTAAAGTTAAGTGACATAGAATGCATTTTAATTATCCTAACCTAAAAGGGACTCTAAAACAGACCCTGGAGTAGGATCCGGAATATATGGGGTACAAGAGAAGATCACGATCTCTCCAAGTCTAGGGAAACATGCCACTGTCTTCCAGGCAGAGGTAAATGCTGTGCAGACGAGTTGATGAGACGGGAGGTGGATAACCAAAGAATCATCATCTACTCCGACAGCCAAGCAGCACTAAAGGCGATAAGCTCATATCGGACAACGTCAAATCTGGTGTGGGAGTGTCGCAAGGCCCTCAACAGACTAGATAGTCGTAATAGAGTGACCCTAGCCTGTGTGCCAGGTCACCAAGGAATAAAAGGCAATGGAAAGGCCGATGAATTAGCCAAGCAGGGAGCGACTGAGGTCATGATAGGGCCAGAACCTCACTAAGGAGAGCATCAACTAATGGATAAACAACCAGGAGTTGCGCTGGTGGCATAAAACCCAAGGTCAAAGGCACGCTAAACTATTCCTTAAAAGCCATTTGGCCAAACTGTCAAGCAACCTACTATGTCAAAGTCGAGAAACGACGAGGATGATGGTGGGAATGCTGACCGTACTTTGTAGGCTGAGGAAGCATATGCAGACAATTGGCAGAGCAGATGACAGCCTATGTAGGTTTTGCCTGGAAGAAGACGAAACCGCGGAGAACATACTCTGTGAGTGCGAAGGCCTAGTAAGGCTGCGGTTTCGCCTATTCGGAGAAGAAAAACCGAGGGCAGAGTGCTACGCAAGGGAGGCAGCATCCAGGCTAATAGGTCTAGCAAAAAGAATAAAGTTAGATATTGAGCACTAAAAATAGGGAGGATCACAATAGATCTGCAAAGGTCGCGGTGGGATAGGACAAAGAGCCACTCCATTTCTAATCTAATCTAACCTAAAAGGGAAGGATGGTAAGAGATAAGGAAGAGAAAAGAGAGGAAGGAAAAGGCAAGGAAGAAATATAAAGAAAGAAAAGTAGTGACAGAAATAAAAGGAACGACATGAATATCAGAATGTAGATTGTAGATTGTCAGCATTTTGAACATAGCATAAATTAACTACAAACTGAAAGAATCCACTACTTTGAGGAATGCGTATAGTTCTAACTTTGAAAGAAAAGAAGGAAAGAAAGAAGATTAAGGGACGAAAAGGGAAGAAAGAAATAATGAGGAAAGTAAGGGAAATAAAGTAAAGAAAGGAAGACAAAGGAAAGAATGGAAGAAAAAAAATAATAGAGGTGAGAAATAGAGGTTTTCTGCGATTTTGAACATGTAAAACTTTTATCAAGATTAATATTTTTTAAAAAACCAGAATTATTAGGTAGGCTCTAACCAAAATATCTTAGATGATTGGAAAATAATCAGAATGTAACCATCTCCAGTCAAGACACTTCTACAGCAAGATGGAAACCAGACTGTCGACAGAAGGAACACCTTCAGATACCATTTTCTGTAGATATTATCGCCTAGTCTATTATATGCTTACATATATTTTAAAGTAAAATTAGTTACATTCAACTTGTGTACTAAATGCGTAGACACACTGTATAAAATTGCTTCGATCATGTCCATTCATAAATCTAACTTTATAAAGTTTAAGAACCACTGTATTCGGATATCGATTCGATGAAGTTGATGCCGTTGTATCCTTTTCCTTTTCACCTTGACGCTCTTCCTTCGTCCATTGTCAATGCCAGACTGCGATCCTTTGGCATAGTTGCCACATTTGAAATTGCAGGATAAACCCGTTTGATCCTTTTCGAGGTTGTTATCTAAATATTTTTTCCCTCACTATAATGTTTGTGAACAATCTTGATTTATTTGCTGTTTATTTTTTAATACTCTTTATAGGTTTAAAATATTTATAAATTCAAAAAGGCGTAAAGGTGGGACTATACAGCAAATAAAATAAAACAAGGAACAAAATAAGAAAGATGAACATACGCATCTATATGAAAGTGTTTATACAAGAAATAAGGTAAAATAGGAAATAAGAGTTAGTACAAAAGATGGCCAAGTTCAATTTTTTTGTCTTGACTTGTTTTATTTTGTTTGGAAACCGATATTGCGCATGACCCTGATACTTCTGTTCTAAATGTTCTGAGTTCCCAACTAAACATCTAACCTAAAAATATTATTTGTGATTAATGAAAATACGAAACAGAATTCAAATAAATAAACATATAATTATTGAGGTTACGTACTGTAGTGTAGATAAGTAGATACGGCAAAACAAAAAGTGGAATCCTTAAACTTGCACAAAACACAAACTAAGTTGTTGTCAAAAAAGCTGCAATTTGATTGGCTTACTCTTATTTCTCATTTTATTCTAGTCATCTGTATAAACCAATGGTTTTTGTCCTTACTTCTTAACTTATTTTAATTAGTTCCTTATTTTATTTTATTTGCTGTATAATCCCACCTTAATAGTGGGAGAGCTGGCTACATAAAAAAGTATCTATTCTGCCAGTATGCATGTATGTATGATGTGGTGACATTCACTGAGACCTAAAAGATCTATTTTGCCCCCTTACTTTTACTTAGTTCATAAGGAAAGTCTCACAGACTAGTAGCTCCTTTAATCATATTTCCCTGAGGAATTTTAGGATATCTGCAGGCTCCAACTTGGGTAAATGTACCTCTTCTATCCAATAATCTCCTAGGTGTTGTGCCCTAGGATTCTGAATTGCAATTGCAATTTTAGACACACATTCTTACATAATCAATTAATCTTCTTCTTCTTTTCTGGTTCCTTTTGCCCTTTCAGACGTCGGAAGTGGATTCCATGCCCTGAACCCATTTCTTCCATGCCTTTCTGTCTCTTGCTAGGTTTTTCATTTCTGCTATGATCTTTCCTCTTTCTAAACCTATCTCTTGTATTTGGTTTAACCAATTTCTTCTAGGCCTACCCCTATGTTTTTTGATCGGTTTTCCAATCTCCATTATTTTCCTAGTCAATCTATTTGGTTCCATTCTTTCCATATGACCATACCAGCTAATTTGTCTCTTTTATTTTACCAGTTATCGGTTCCTGTTTAGTTGTCTCTCTAATGACGTCATTTAAAATCCTATCCCATTTAGTTTTCCCTGAAATTCTTCTTAGATGTTTCATTTCTATGGCGTTTATTTTAGTTTCTTCCTTTTTTTGCATAGTACAATTCTCACTAGCATATATTATTTTAGGAACTGTTATCATACATAATCAATTAATACGAAAAAAAGCAACAGGTACTGAAACTTGAAAATCAAAAGAGTATTAAAACGTTATTCAAATAAAAAATTCGTGTATTTAAGAGCTGAAAAATCCTCTTATTATAGTAAATTTCGTTTTAAACTTTTCCTATTGTTTCTAAGCTCTAATTAAAGCGAAAAGATATGGATTTATCGCTTCTTGCTTGTATAGATTTAGTAGATTAGTAGTATTGGGGAAAGAGCTCCTTTTTTAAGTGGCTTGTACTGTATATCGGGAGCTTAAGCTTTTTAGTATCCTACTTATATGATCGGAAACCTGCATACTAAATTTTTTCATTTGTGTGATTATTTATATATAGTCGACGTCTCCTATTAACATATTACGAGATAGTAAACAAAATCTTATTAAAATGAGTTATTGACGATACGAAAACAGATTATGTAAGGTCGGGAGAATCTAACCTTGAAACTGGAATACAATTCAGAATGAAGTGAGCTAGTCTCATTTTCTTGACTGTGTCGGATAAAAGAGGTGTGGAAATGGCAGCAAACAATGAGGTAAGAAATATTCGCGTGGAAATATATTCGAAGGATTTCAATTTTCTCGACTATCAATATCCGAAATATATGAAAAGGAAGCGATATAAAAAGGGGGAGGAATATATTTTATGATTCAAAATATTTTATGTGCTCCAAAAAAATTGTTAGACTAGCTACAAAATTGAATTTTGAATCCTTATTTATCACAGCTTACCATTTAGATTTTCAAAATTTTCATTACATTTATTTGTTCTATTTGGTAATATCAGTTATGCATATCCGAAACTTGGTTAAAATCATTTTTTCTTCGACTATACAGAGTGTCCCTGGACTTTAAGACCATTCACTCTTAATCCTAATTTACATTTTATGATGCTATTAGATTTTGGTTCGGTCTAGTTTTGTTTGGGGTGAACATATAGAAAGTCTTACTATAGTTTTTGTAATCTGAGAGGATAAGAACGAAAAACAGTTGAATTTTTCTACTATTAACCAGCATATAGAAAGAAAAAGTCAAGTGCTGCAATAAACACTGTTCTATCAACCAATTTTAAATAAACTATAACTATGGTATTCACATTTCTACAAATCCCAAGCGAAGTATTGAAAGGATTCCAGTTTGTTTTTCAAGAAATCTTTAAGAATCAGAACATCAAAAAAATCCACATAATCGTTTTGAATGATCGAAAAGTGAAGTTGCGTGAGTTAGCTGACATGGTAAAGATATCAAAAGAACATGTTGTCTTTATATTGCATGAGCAGTGGACTATGAGAAAGCTCTGTTCAAAATGGGTGCCGCGTTTGCTCACTGTTGACCAAAAACAAGAACGTGTTGATGCTTCCGAGCAGTGTTTGACCATGTTTAAACGTAACAAACCGGAATATTTGCATCGATATGTGACAATGGATGAAACACGGATACATGGATCGTCATCTGAGTGGACAGCAACTGGAAAACCTAGTCCAAATCACCCGAAACCACAACAATCATCTGGAAAGGTTCTGGCCTCGGTATTTTGGGATGTACGTGGTGTAATATTCATCGACTATCTTGAGAAGGGAAATACCATTAACATTGAATATTATATAGCGTTATTGGAGCGTTTGAAGGCCGAAATTGCAAAGAAACGTCCTCATATGACAAAGAAAAAAAATTTGTTTCATCAAGACAACACACTGTGTTACAAGTCAATCAAAACAATGGCAAAAATACATGAATTGAACTTCGAATTGCTCCCACATCCACCGTATTTGCCAGATTTGACTCCCAGCGACCACTGGCTGTTCGCAGACCTAAAAAAATGCTCGCCTTTAAGAAATTTCGCTCGAATGAAGAGGTTATCGCTGACACTGAGGTCTATTTTAAGGCAAAAGATAAATCGCTCTACAAAAGTGGCATTGAAATGTTAGAGCGGCGCTGGAATGATTGCGTTGATCAATTACTTTGATGGTTAAAACTAATTTTGAACAAAAAAAAACGTGTTTTCTTTGTTAGGCCCGGGACTTTTCAGTGTTATCATTACAGTCTATACGATTTTTTGATCTTATTAATCAAAATTTCCAAAATTTGGATTTGATGATCCCGTATACTTTTATATATGAAAACCTAATTCAACCTCGTAGATTACGAAAATGTACATTAAAAAGTACGGAAAATGGAAATAGGAATATTTCCAAAGTTATCCTTCCATACTTTTGACTACCGCATTATATTCTAGTCAACGTCAGTCGTTTCAGCATGAAATTTACTATAATAAGAGAATTTCCCAGCTCTTGAATAAACGCATTTTTTAATTAAAAATACTCTTGATTTTCCTGTCACTATCACACGAAATATCCTAGACTTCAACTTTTTCCGCTCTATTTATTTTAGAATCCACGTGTTTTGGTTCTAAACATATTCCCAATTTAACTGAAAATCCCAATTTCACATTACTCTACAAAAATAAAAGATTTTAATGTTTATTTAACTTACACTTTGCTTAAAACCAACATTTGAATCAACTATTTCATTCCAAAACAAGGCCAGCAACAGTGTAGTGATATTTGTGAAATAATTTTCAACAGCTTTTTACATTTAAAGCATCTAATAGTAACCTCACTTTTTTGAATATATTTTTATAATGGTTGGTGTAAAAGAAACTCCACCTCATCCTCACTGGATTCTTCCGATAAAAAATCGCTGTCTCCTTCGCCATCCATGGTATTTCCCGAGTCACAAATAGTTAATTCAATCACATATTAATTTTTAAGGGATTACCTTTTTTATAACGTTTTAACTCTTCGTTATTATGGTTAATAACAAAATTTTTGATTTCGGATAATAGACGAGTTGCGAACAAACACGTCAATCTTTAAAACAATAAACTTTGAGAACAGCTGAGAAAATATTTACTAACAGCGCATGTCAGTCCTCACAGTTCCTTCTTTCGATCGAGTATCGAAATTACCGTTCCGTTGCGGCTCTAGAACGATCACAAAATGGTTGGAACGCAAATAGAACCGTAATATTACGGTCACGATTAGCTTGGAACGGCACTAACTATACGCTCTTGCGCAGTGCCGTTCTAGAATGGTTCTTCGCGAGGTTGGAACGAACCTTATATCGATTGATTTTATATACAGCGGTACTGAAATTTGACATTTTCTCTAAAATATGCATTATAAAGTATCGTCCATCGTCCTAGAATTTCATAACTTTCCCTTTATCCGTTTCAAAGATATTCCTTTGGTGCTAGACTTTTCAGCTACGCTGTATAATAAAACACAGAAATCAATAATTTTTAATTTTGGCGAAGAAATGTTTTATTTGAACCTGCAAAGGTACTGGGGAGATTAATTTTTATTGAAGGCGAGTGTGCAAACAAATCTTATGATAATATTAACATTTTCAATAAATAGCGATGTACTTAAAGACGTAAAATCACTACTTTGTAGTCCGGTCAATTTAGACCAAAAAATGAGAGTGAAGTTACATAAAGTCCCAACAAGCTGAATTTCTGTGAAATTGTTCAAAACATAATTATAAACAATGTCTAGATGTTCCCCATCATTCCCGTATATGGAAAAAATTTTATTCAAGGTCAAAGGTCAAAAAAATGAGTTTTTCGCGATTTTCAGCAAAACGGTAAGTTTTATCATACAAGTACCTCAGACAAAAATTGTAGATCATAAAATTATCTATAAAAAATGTATCAATACTTTTTTTCTTACGAGCCACCGTTTCTGAGATATAACGATTCAAAAAGTTATAAAAGTTGTTATCGTAATAATATGCATGAGTACGCCACGTATATACTATTTTTACACGCAATAACTGGCTGTGATACGATATCTGCATTTTACAGGAGGGGTAAAACAGCAGTTTTCAAAATGTTTGAAAAACAAGATTTAATTCAATGTGCTGAAGTTTTTAAAAACAGTAATTCAACTCAACAAGAAGTTATTACCAACGGCATCCGCTTTCTTCTTTCTATGTACGGAGCTCCTAAAAAAACTACCTGTTTAGATAAGCATCGATATGCATGTTTTGTTAAAAATACTAAAAATAAAAAACAAGTTCAATTAGCTTGTCTTCCTCCAACCTCAGTTGCTGCTCACCAACATCTTTTTCGAGTATATTACCAAGTTCAAGTGTGGCTTGGTTATCAGCTAGACCCTACAGACTGGGGTTGGAAGTTGGTCAACAATATATTAGAGCCAGTTCAAACTTTACTTCCACCTGCGCCGGAAAAACTGCTGAACACTATTTTTTGCAACTGCAAAAAGGGATGCAGTGCTAAATGTGGTTGCAAAAAAGTCGGACTGTTTTGTTCTTTGGCATGCTCAAATTGTCAAGGCCGGTCGTGCTCTAATATTGAATCACAAACAATGGAGGATTCGTTTGACTCCGACGAAGTATCATGCGATACATCGCTATTGACGCAATTTACTTGCATCAAATATGAAGATGAAGAAGAAGCAGGAGAAGAAGAACAAGAAGAAGAATAAGAATTTGAAACTTACCAATAAGACGAATGAACTTCAACACTTTTTTTTAATTTACATCGCTTTTATCTTTTCCAATCTTTGAAAATTTCCGTTATTTTGCAATAGTTTTACATTAAACACCACGTTAAAAAAAACGCGCTAAGTACACTACCTCATAGGTGGCGTGGAAACGGGTGCATATTATGACGATAACAACTTTTATAACTTTTTGAATCGTTATAACTCAGAAACGGTGGCTTGTAAGAAAAAAAGTATTAATTCATTTTTTATAGATAATTTTATGATCTACAATTTTTGTCTGAAGTACTTTTATGATAAAACTTACCGTTTTGCTGAAAATCGCGAAAAACTCATTTTTTTGACCTTTGACCTTGAATAAAATTTTTTCCATACACGGGAATGATGGGGAACTTCTAGACATTGTTTATAATAATGTTTTGAACAATTTCACAGAAATTCAGCTTGTTGGGACTTTATGTAACTTCGAATGTCTAAATTGACCGGACTATTTGGTTGTAATTATGAACATTTAGATGTTAAGCTGAACAAAAATTCCTCCAGATCTGGTTTGAGTGAATCACCCTATTCTTAAACATAAAATCTTTCCATTTTATACATATTCCTACTATTTCACTCTACCAAACAAAACATTTGTTGGATAAGTTGTTTTGAAAAGCAACAAAACTAATTTCTACTTAAAATGTTTTTTTCTCCCATGTAGTTTTGTAGAAACTTAAAATGCATTTCCTTATAGTTTATTACGTAAGATGTGGCAACACTTGCATCTATTTTGTCGGTGCACACAAACTGCACAAACTATTTTTGTAAAATATCCTTTTCAAGGGCATGATTCAAAATATCGATAACTTACTTGAATTCCATCATCTATTGATATTCTTCAAAGAGTGTGGAATGATCATTCTACAAAAGTATAAGAATATACTTTCTCCACGACTATGCATAAAAAAAATTCTTCCATTCGGAATCGAATCTCGATCGCCCGCGTAAGAGTCGAGTATCTCTACCACATTTATTTGTGAAAATATAAAGAACATAAATATAGGTAACTCCTATTTTTAATAGAAACCTGTACAGTTTTAAATGAAATTGTAACATTAATAGGAATAATAATAGAGATAACATAAATATAAGTACTTTAACATATTAAATATACACTATTGTTGTCCATTTTGTTAGGTATATATTATATAATTATTTTGAAGATTCAATCGACGCGCTGTCTGAAGCGATTTGCATAGTTAGATATTTGACGTTTCAAAAGAGACGATTTGTTTTTTTCATTTCTGATAATCAAGAATTTGATTAGCTAACGAGAGTGAATTATTTTTCATTCTTCACTGCCGACGACCTTCTGAATTAAAGGTACTTTGTATTTTGCCTCACTGGTTATTTTGTGTATTGATTATTATGAGAAAAAGGGACAAAAATCATATCAATATGCAAATATATTCTTACATCCTAACAAATGTGTCGATATGAGGGGTTAATAATAATAAATAAATAGTAAATCATTATGGCTCTCTACCATATGATTTTTTTTATTGTCTAAACCAAAAAATCTTTACTTTTCCCAAGAAAAAACATTATCGACGTCCCTGTATCCTAAGGTATATTTTACTACGTATTATTATTATTATTACCTTAACAAGAGTTCAGACTTGTATGTATATTGGAGTGATATTCACTGAGATCCAAAAGATCTTTAGTTACTGAAGGAATTCTCAGGAACTGGTAGCTCCTTTAGACCTACTTCCTGGAGGAGTTTCAGGATATATTATATGCAGGCTTTAACTTGGGTAATTGTTCCTCTTATATCCAGAAGTTTCCTAGGTGTTGTGCTCGAGGATTCTGAATTGATGTGCAATCTGCAAGTATATAAATGGAAGTTTCGTCTCCCATTCCACTGAATCGTGCTCTACTATTTTGAGCTTTTTAAGGTGTCCATTCAGGCGACGATGTCTCGTTGGGACCCCTGTTAAAACTATTACTGCGGTTTTACTCTGACTTTACTAACCTGGTTGTAGTTTCTCAGAAATATCTTTGATTGCTTAAACCCTTCTAGATCTTTCCAATGATCAGATGTTCTCCTTTTTTATCTGCGATACCATTTCCTTCAATTCCAGTGTGTCCCGGAATCCACAGTAGGGTGACAATGTTCTCGCCTAGTTCATTGAGTTTCCTTAGGCATTCCCACACCATTTAAGAACTAATTCTAGGCTATCGTACATAATAATTGAGTTCAGACTTGCTTATGTCTACTTTTTTGAATAGTTAGCAAAAAATTCTTCAGTACATGAAGTTTTATTGTAAAAGCTCTGCTTTTTTCTGACCATCCTGCAGCCGTTGTGCTGTCCTCGATTTAAATGTCAGCTCTAATTGCTGCGGAAGAGTCAACCTTAAATTTTAAATCAACTCTCAATCACCTTATGGTTTGAAATGTAATAGGTTGACGAGGTTTCCTTATCTTCATGATAAGTAAATCTTTATTTACTTGATTACAGTTTCCTGTAACAATTGTCATAGTGAAGCGTGTTATTAATAGAGGTTGAAATAATAGTATAAAACTGCTTACAAATTAGAAAATTACTTTCGAAAGGGTAGACCGTTCACTAGGAAGCAACATCTACTTCTCGGGCAATATGTAATTCACTGTCTGAGGGGCATATAGCCCGAGAAGTAACTGTTGCTTCCTAGTGAACGGTCTACCCTTTCGAAAGTAATTTTCTAATTTGTAAGGCGTTTTATACTATTATTTTGACTTCTATAAGTAAATCTTTGTTTTTTCATATATTTTGTAACAAATACAGTACGCAGGGTTTCCTTTGAAGAATGTGAATCTAAGCAGTGTAGTGTCCTCTTACGTCCAGATGTTTTTAGGTCGGAAAAACTTATTTTTTCTACTATCACTATCGAAAGTCGTCTTTTGTGCCTTGAAAAGCAACTGCAAAGTTGATGTTTTCCGCGAGCTGTCATAGTTTGACATTATTGGTGCTCTTAAGTAGAAAGTAACTTTGAAGGACGCCTAATTTTCCGCGAGCTGTCACAATTTGACATTATTGGCGCTCTTAAGGAGAAAGTAACTTTGGCGCACGCCTAATTTTATTTATTGATAAAAGAGAGCTAGCAGTTAATTTTGGTGTGATAGTAGAAAAAATCATGTGTGTATTTAGAGCAGAAAGTCTTTTGGTAGTTTCTCGACTACCAAAGTACTACTTTCTGCTCTTGATACACAAATAGCTATTTACTCTTAATTGATCTTTTGCTTAACCTGATTTTAGGAAAATATTGAGCTCTTTGTACCGAATAAATGGCTAAAAGAAGAATCATTCGAACTGAACATTTCTAAATTAAGTTTATCTAGGGTTCGTAAAGAACTTAAGTAAGCAAGAGCTGGTTGTGGGTCCCAGGTTTTTTGGTACCTTGAAAATGCCTTTTTGAATAACAAACTTTCACATTTTGTTTACCAAACGCATTCTTTATATTTGTTTCCCTAAGCTGCTGCTTATAACTCGTAATTTCAATTTAATCTCGAATTCTTTCAAAGTTGATATAAATCAGTTTTTCATATCTTCATTATTATTTGTTCTTGAATTTTGTGCAATTTGTTTCCGTCCCATCTTGTCTGTACTATGCATCTACCTACTATCCGTCTCGCTTTTTCTCTATTCCCTTTCTCCGTCAGACTGTTCGATACCAAAATAAACTTTCCGGCCACGTTTCACCTTTTTTAATTCTAAATTAAATTGTGGAATTCTGAAGTTCACAGGAATAGTCTAATCTCTTAAAGAAGGGAGGAACAGTTGGCGCTTACAATAGAACCGATTATAGCGGTGGCAAAAAAACCATTCGAAAAAGTACAAAGTGGCATTGATTGGGTTTACTAACTTTTGAAGAGTGAGAAATAAGAAAAATGTTATTTTTTTTCTTGATATAAATGTACAAGTTAGATGGTTTTGTAAGGTATATTTCGAAAATTAAAGGAGAAAAAAGCCAAAAAACTTGAGTTATTATAGAAAATGTCAGAACATTCAACTTTTCAAAGCGTCAAATGTTGGTTGATTGGAACTATGGTGTGAGTAATAGCCTATTTGTGTATCAAGAGCAGAAAGTAGTACTTTGATAGTCGAGACAGAAAGTTGATGAGCGCGGCAATCTGTCGAAACTACCAAAAGACTTTCTGCTCTAAATACACACAAGATTTTTTCTACTATCACACCAAAATTAACTACTAGCTCTCTTTTGCTCTCTTTTATTCCTACTAGCATTCAGTAGTTCTTCAGCCCGTTTTACACATATATCACCTATGAAGGTCTTACTGTAGTCTATGTTGGCGTGTACCCATTTTCGTTTTTGTTCTCGGACTACCTTCTTTGTGGTCCCAAGAACTGATTCTGGTCCAACATATATTATGTCGTTGCTGAACCTCTTGTCGCCAGTTTATCAGCTTGTTCATTTCCAGAAATATCATTATGTCCCGGCACCCACACTAGTCTTACTCTACTGTGGTCTGCCAGTTCATTTAATTCTTTCTGGCATTCTTCTACCAGTCTGGATGTTACCTTGCGGCTATTTAGAGCTGCAAGGGCTGCCTGGCTCTCAGTTAATATGTTTATCCTATGAGTGTCAGTCCAATGTTTGTTAATTCTGACACATTCTAGGATGGAATAAATCTCCGCCTGAAATACAGAGGCATGTACTCCTAGTGACAAGGAACACCTTGTGTTCCTCATCTCACTATACACCCCTGGTCCTGTCCCTTCCCCAGTCTTTGTCCCGTCTGTATACCAGGTCTCTCTTCGGGGAAACTTCAGTCTGCTTGGGTCTTGCCAGTCCTTTCTGTGTGGTATCTCTACCTCATATTTAGGGCTGGGAAGAAGTTTAGTGGCCATATAGACTGTTTTCATATCTAAAATGGCTTCACTTACGATGTCCTAAATGGAAGTGTTTTGTGATCTAACTATTTTGCTGCTCAGGTTATTTTGCAGCCTAAATAACCCCATTCTTGCTTCTCCCATTATCACGATGTGCAATGGAGGAAGGCCAAATAAGGCCTCTAGTGCTGCCGTTGGCCGTTATCACGTGGAATCTTTCCAAATATTAAAAAATCTACAAATACCTAACAGAAATATAACATCTTATTTATAAACAACAGGTGAATAATTCTGGTGGATTTAAAAGCAAAATAATGAAAATACTCATAAACTATTCAACTATTTTTAATTGTATGTATCCCAAAACATATTAAATTTTCAATGCCACTAAGCTTTTTATTCAAAATAGGCTTAAATTGAATTGTTATTAAAACGTTTATTTTTAGCGTACCTTAATAGACGACTTAATGCGTACCTACTTCTAAACTTTATATAAACGAGGAGTATCGAAATCACTGTTAAGTTTTAATTATGAGTCACATTTTAATGTGGGTCTCTAATACGGTGGGCGTCCTATTAACCTCGAGATGGTATTTGCAAATGGCACAGTCAAGAGTTATCGATCTTTTCAAAATGTCTTTGTTAACGGGATATTCAACAAATTTATTTGGTATTATTGATAGCTAATAAATAGCAAATTCCACACACGTTTTAACACAGTTATTTGGCTCGAAAAATAGTAGTTACCTGGAAAGTTTTCCGGGAGTTTTGAAAATTGTTAATGCTATAGATTTTGATGTGCTCTTTCCGAATTTTGATTTTCCCACCTATTATTTTTGCCACTCGCGACGCCATATTAAAAAAATGATACAAAATATACAAAATGAAACTAGAGACTATGTGTCTATCTACCATTTTTCATTAAGTCAATAGTTTAGGGGTACGAGCGCTGCAAAGTGTTAGGTTAGGTTAGGTGGTGGGTATAGGTCTGTTTCTGTCAATTTTATAACACTCATATAACTGTTGAGTCTGCAGTGTCCTGTCAGTAAACTTACTTTAATTCTAACAGCCTTTCTAGCAGCAGGTCCTCTGTTACTTTGGCCGATGGTCGTTTGATGAACTTTTTGGTCTGTCTCTGTTCAGGGGTTGTTCTCCACCATTTCAGAAACTTAGCTTGCTCCCATTTTTCAATGGCTGCCTTTTTGTATGTGTTAGCTACACCGCAGGAAGGATCGGGGCCAATGCAGGGAGCATTTGCTCCTTTTAGAGCCAGTTCGTCAGCTTCATTGCCCTTGTGCCCTGGTACCCAGGTCAGAAATAGTCTGTTACGACTTGCTGGCTCAGATAGGGCACGCACGCAGTCCCATACCAGTCGTATGTACTCCAACACACATTTTGTCCAAAAAACTCATTTTCACACCACCTTGAGATAAAGGAAGCGGTCGCTTCGCTGTTCCTGATAGACCAGTTGCTGCGAATTCATTGTTTGTAGTACCAATCGAAACGTCACAGACCGGAATTTCATCTACATCATTTGCGATGGGAGTATAAGTTTCGTCGAAATCCTCTTTGTTCTCGATTTCCTCAATAATAGTCTCCGTTTCTTCTTCATCTTCGCTATCTAGCGAAGGAACTTGCTAGTTGTCACAGATACCGCTACAATTCGTGCATATAACAGAGCACTTTAACCAAGCCTTTCTGCATCAACAAGCTTTCTGACATCCTTTTTTGCATTTCTTAGAAATCAGTTTGAACAAGCTTTCGGAAGCTGGGGGATCGAGTACACACGTGCGCGCTTTAAGTGGGCGGCGGATTTTCCGTACGGCATTTTAAATTGACCATCCCTGCGCAGAGGTCGGCGGTTGGAGTGAACTGAAAAAGACTAACATTAAAAAAGCATTTGATAAAATAATGACCTTAGAAGATATAGCAGATGAAGAAGATACTGAAGATGATTTATCAATCGAAAACATGGCATCTATAGCCTCACAAATCGAAGGCTTGGAAGAAACAGACAACGAAAAGATAAAAGAATGGAAAGAATGTGATCACGAAGAAAAAGGGTATCAGATTATGATGAAGATTATCTAAATAACCAGACCTCTGCATAAAGTTCTGACAAAAATAATGATGACGATGAAAATACTCTCATCAAAAGAAGCCATCGAGAAGCAGGAGATGCAGTAAATGCACTTATCGCTTATTTTGACGAACAGCCTGAAACTGATGACATTCATCTACTTCAACTTAGAAAAATGAAGGAAATTATAAGGGGTAGAATTTACGAAGCCCAAAAACAAACAAAAATTACTCATTTTTTTAAGTGATTTTATTCATGTTATTACAGTTCGTATACGTAGTATTTTGTATAAATACGAGGCATGTTTTTTAGTAAGTACCGTTTTGCGATTCCGCTGCCGCAGCGCTACGGTCGGCGTTCCGCGCATGCGCGCTGGTTACCTACATCTCTTGTCTATGCGCTGACGCCATTACAGTCTGATTCTTCATTGTATACGTTGTTTACTGAGTGTTTAAGATGCCTCCGATAATCATGAGTCCCGCCGATTGTGAAGTACGGGCTGTTATACGATTTCTTAGTACTTACTTAAAAAATACTTGAAAAATCGGTCAATCGATAACGCATCCAATTTCGACCCCTCATTTTGATCGTATTTTAATTACCTACGATTTATCTATACATAACATTGAGACAGCTCCAGTACTTTTTACGTTATATGAAAAAAACCAAACTAAACTTCCGTTTTAAATGTTTTTAACAAATTACTGAAAAACATTTGCGTGTCCAAAACATATCAAAACTATACTACGTAATGTCTTTTATATAATGGCACCATCCGTTTTCTACTAGGATTTTTGTCAAAAATTACTATACTTGCTTGGCCTAATTATTTAAGTATGCAATAAAATGTGTGTTTCTTCTTCACCCTCTATCTCACAAACGAACAAGGTCAGAGAAAAATAGGATACAAGCATAAATTTTGCTATTGGTGGGAATTGACGCTTTATCAGGTCTCCTAACACCTTGCATGCCTATTTTTTCAAACAAATATAAACTTTACTTTTAAAACGACTTTAAAAATCATAAAATTTGAAAGTCCGCCAAAACGCGGTTTACGTCATAAAGATGGCTGTCCCATGGAGTGACGTCATTTGTTTACGTTCTTATTCATGTATCACGCTCTGAGTTCTTGTGACCTAATTTGTTTCTGAAAGCTTTAAAAATGGATAAAGCCGAAAAAAAAACTTTGTATTACAAGTATTGCATTGTTCCAGAGTGTAAATCAACGACTATTAAAACTCCAAACAAAATATTTGTTACTTTACCTGGTGGCGCAAGCAAAAATGCACTTAAGAGAAGGGCATTGTGGTTGCAAGCTATGCGTCACTAAACACTGAACTAGTAAATAAAATATTTTGCTTCTAAAAACTTTAAAATATCCTCGGAAATATCGAATATATATGTCCACTCTCCACTTTACGTTGACTTTTAGAAATAAAAAAAAGCACATACAAACACGTAATGGTCTCAAACAAACATATAAATGATATTTTTAGTCGATAAAGCAATTAATAGTTAATTAAAATACAATATAAACACAAAACTACACAGAACCTAATGCAATACCGGCCATATTGACATGGTATGACATCACACGTATCATCCGTAGCGTTCGGAAATCCTCGGGTGGTGGTCGGAAACTGCAATAAAATTTGAATTCTATTTTAAAATTTGGAAGTAATTTCCAATGGAAACTGGTTTATTACCTATTATTATTTATTTTTGATATCAACTTTACTCTTATAAGTTAATATCTAAGCAAAATATGAAATATGCGTGTACCTAATTGTATTTACAATTCATCTGATTCACGGGACACCCTTTACAACTATAAATTATATGCCAAACTATGGGATTAAAATAAAATAACCTTATTCAATAAATTCCACAAGTTAAAATTAATGTCAACAGTCTAATTTCGTCGAATTTATCTAATTTGTCAAAAAGCTTACCGAATATCCAAACAAATTTGTGAATTTAAAATGTGACAAATTATTTTTCCTGTTTTACAAAAAACATACTTTCTTGAAAGTTTGTTATGAATAAAATATTTCGAATACTTGTATACATAATATTTTCCTGTCACTCCGTGAACTTGCGTCGCGACGTTCTGTCAACATCAGCGTCTACGACCATAAATATGTTGCAACTTAAACATGTCCACACATTCATTCTGTATCACTTATTTTGTCATAGTAAAAATGCATTATTTTCAATATAAAAAAAAAGGATTTTAAGAATATTCTGAAAGTACTAAACTTTGAAGGTTATACAGAGTTGTCCAAATGAATGGAATCAAGTGAATAACGAAAAGGATTATATTCATGATATTTTGCAAGCAAGTATAGTTGTGAGCAAAATTAGTTTGAACCGTTCCACAATTTGTCGGCGAGATAAAGAAATTTGTAAGCAGAAGCAGAACCGGTTTCAGACAAATTTTTCATTGTTGCAGGATCCCAAGGCACTAGCGATTTCTGTTTTCTCTTTTTCCGATTAATAGCAGTGTTACCGATAACTGTAATAATGGATTTTTTGAAACTTTTGTCAATTATGTATACTTACAGCATCTCCATGTTTTGACCCATTAATTTTTTCTTTCAGTTGCCTGTAAATATTTTGTATAATTTTTAGCGTGGATGGCGACTACTTTAAGAAATTTCAAAACATTTTTATACATACAACAATCTAACAACTTGTTAGATATATTCACTGCGACATGGAATCAAGCAGAATAAATAAATAAACTTTGACATTGTTTATATTGGCATGGAATAATACGTCTGTTTACTCTTCGAATGGTCGCCAAAAAGCAATAATTTTAATCATTACCAACAAAATAATTTTAGTCAATAAAACAAAATCTCAATCACAGCAAAATTAAGAACACAATATCTCGTAAATAACAGAAATAAACTAAACCCACCTTGGGACACTCCATGTGGACTAACAATTCAAGTAAATTTTTCATAGACCAATCGGAAGCTACATTGCATCAATGAGAATCAATTGTTCGCTTGTGGGTAGGTCAAGACTAGAAATGATTTATGGCTTTTTTATCTTTTCGGCTTTTTAATCCTCAAAGAGACCATGCCGCATACTGTTATTTTATTGTGAAACAGTGCAAACTAATTCTACTCACAACTATACAATGACGTAAAGCGTATCTGACGTTAAATTTTTGTTAGAATTGCAATCGAGACGGAGTATGAAAACTGCCCGAATTCGTAATTTCAGGTGTAGCTATTATCATTGTTTGCGGGATAATTACACATTATTTTGATATTTTTTTTATTTAACACCTATTTCCACAATTCAACTAGTGAGAGTTATTGGCAGGTGTTTTAAAATATTGTTTAGTACTGTTTGGTTCTTTAATATTTCAATCTTCCAGCCTGCACGTCATACGCCCAGGTAGCACAATCTGCCGCCTCATCTACCACTCACTCATCTTCACGCTCTACCCAGGCCAGACAGTTCGCGGAATCTTCTTTTTAACTAAAATCGACGAAGAAGCCTCAGTTCGGAATTCTTCGTCTAAATCTTCATCTCACTATTCAACTCCACTCCAAACCTTAAATCTGCACAATTTTCCAACCAAATACTGATCTCAGAAGGAATGTTTGAACCTTCTGAACAGAAATAAACCCTTCTCACAATTCCGAGGAACCTATGCCATCAAAAACTCCAGTCCAAAATTCAAAATGACATTGGAGACTACAAAGTAGGTAGTATGCAACCCATTATTCCAAGATCTCCTGCTTCCAGGAACAACATTCCCGCCAAACAACACACTCCCAGCTTTTCATTAATTTGTCATTTCTAACGTAGGAGTGGCACTGTCCGGCCCACTCCATGAAAGTCATTGATGAAAACATATGTATTGCGATAGAATGTTTCGGATAGTTTTTTGAATGACTTGCGGACTCTATTTGTAGTATTACTTTAAGGGCGTAATACAGTCAAACCTCGATATAACAAATCTCAAGGGACCAAACCGAAAATTCGTTATATCGAGTATTTCGTTACAATGAGGTTCGTTATATTGAGGTTAGGTTAGCTGAAAATTCACTACATCGAGGTTCACAAACGCCCTCGGTCGTGTTTTTTGTATCATTCAAACATTGTGAAACCGTATGCTGTACAACTCTTTAATAGTATGGAAAACGAAATGAAACTCATTTAAAAATGCATCCACGGAAACTGAATAAACTACAGACTAGAGTGACGTGACTAAGCTTTCATGTCGAGACACGATTATTTTTTGTAGGTACTGTACGTTTGTTTACGTTCGTTATAATGAGGTGCAGTCGTGGAAATTTCGTTACATAGAGGTGAAGTTCGCTAGATCGAGGTTCTAACTACGAAAAATTCATTGTATCGAGGGTGATTTATTTTTACCGGGTGTATTACAAATTCGTTATATTGAGGTTATGAGTACGGATTATTCGTTATGTAGAGGTGAAATTTACATTGATTCTTATGGATAGTTGTACCGGATTTGAAAAAATTCGTTATGTCAAGGAATTCGTTATATTGACGTTCGTTATATTGAGGTTTGACTGTAGTCAAAGAAAATAAAATCAAATAAAAAGTTATCACTATAGTAGATGTGCTCTTGTGACATTTTGAATTGCACAAGATCTTCTTTTTTTTGCATAGGCATCTCTTACCCTGACCCCACAGAATGTTTAATTGCTGCCGTTCTTAATGAAATTTAAATAAATCCCTATTAAAACACTTAAGAAAGAACTAGTTCGTCCTAAAAAACAGTTTGGCCTGCAACATTATACACAAAAATAATCTCGTTTTTTTTTCTAATTCAATACAATTGTGGTTTATGTAACAACGTAGGAGTAATCACGGGATTGCAAATTTTTAAATATTTATCCGATTAACTGGCATCTCTCAACGATTTTCACAAATATAATTATTTTCAAATCTAAACCGATAGTAAATGCAGTTTTAGCTTCCAACAATTGACTTCAATTGCGAAATTTACGGCAAAATTTAACTGCGGGTCGTTTAGTTTGTTGAATTTATAGTTAATAAAGTCAATTTTTGTTGTTCGGACGTTTATGACTCGAAATTATTTTCAAATTATTTGCGAATACGTTACGGCCTCGTTGCAATCAATTTATATTTCCCAATTTTATTTGGCCAGACAAACACATCCATAACCATTTTAGAACAATACTTCAATCCGTCAGAATTCGGGTAAAAGAAAGAGTTTTTTTTAAATTTTAACAACCCTAAAGCGGGGGTGCGAAATGCATCCAAATTATTTATTGTGGAATGGTCTATAGTGGTGTAACATCAAAAATTTTCCCAATGATTTATTTAAATTTTTAATTATACAGTGCATTAATATGGAATTTTAAGAGAGAGTTATTGAAACGTCTTTTGGGATTTCCTTTATTAAAAGATTCCTCTATTTTGACATATACGCATGCGCATTTCCTAAGTTTGTCTTAAAGGTTTTTATGTAAATAAAGGATATCCTATATTTTAATTAAATACAGGAATGGAAAATTTTAGTTAAAGCTTTTTAATTTTGACATACTTTGTCAATATGTGACACAAAATAATTGTTTTGTCGAGCGAAATATTTTAAATTGCACAAGTTTTCGTTGGATTTGCTATATTTTTTATATAATTATGAAACTATCATCAAAACCGTTGAAAAACTGTCTTCGTTTCACCTATGAGGATGATATTATTATGCTAAAGGTACGTTTTCCTCCACATTCGCAGCGAATTTGGGTAGCAGCTACTCAGTACGCGTAGGAAAACACTCCCGTTTAAATATATGAATAGGTGTCTTGACGAATAAGTCGTCGCTACTTTTTCGCGGCTACTAGCGACTGGCGAATGTGGAGGAAAACGTACCTTATGAGAAGTGGTTTCCCAGAATCCATTTAAAAATGGTAAACATACATGGGATGATGTCAAACATAGTATGTTTGTGCTCACTAAAAAAGATTTTACAGTCAAAAGTATTCGCCAATATCAAATAAACATCTCTATCTCTTCAGCATTCGCTCCCACTAAAATTGCTATTTCTAATTGTTCTTCCATAATATAAATTAATATTACAATAAATAGATCCACATAAATAAGCAGCATAAAACATAAATGTCATAATAAAATAAAGTTTTTGGTCTTGTATTTGTTACTTTCAATAACTCTATCAAAAGTCAAATTAAAGGATAGTTTAATAAAGGAACTTTTAATAAAAGCAGCCTTTAGTACAGATCTTCAATAACTCTCTATTGTCAAAAGTATTAGAACTTTTTTTTCACTTTATTTCTAGTTGAACATTTTCTAATACATTTGTCTTTATAAAGATGTTGGTTTTTTATTCTCGGTGAAGACACTAAAAAATAGAAATTTTAGTTTTTAGAAAGTACCAATTTTTCCTTCTTTTATTTAAATGATTTTTCAGATGTAAAATGCTTTTTTTTTAATATTTATCTTTTGTTTTTTTCAGGTAAGAGACTTTTATTTACATAATATATTTTGGGTAAGTACCTACTTGAATATACCAGATGTCCCAAATGATTTTCATTTTCCAGGTTAATACAATTTTATTATTTTCATCGAACATTCAACTGTTGATGAAAAACTAATATTTATCTTTACTTTAACTATTGTCAGTGTAATGACCATAAAATAAAGCAATGTTGTCAGATATATTTTCTAAAATTGTTAGGCTCGCTACATAAATGTTCTCTGTTAGCTCGTGATGTTATAAGAAAGCTAGTTTGGAAATATATTTAAAAAAATACATAATATAGATTTATTAGTAAACATTTAAATAAGTCGCTTGAAATTGCTGAAAAAAGAAAAATTAATTAAAACGACTTTATATATGCTACTATATTTAAGAAAATTTTGAAGAGTTGGCAACGTATGTGCACTGATTGTGCAGGTGGCTCAAGATTTCCGAACAATCCAATCATCAACTACAGTATTTATCGTAATATAACGAAATAACCGAAGAATACTCACTTGACCGTTTTATCAAAAAAAACTCTTTGGTCTAGAAAGGGTGTTCGGCTAATAGTCCACTATTTGCATTCAGTGTCGGGTTTGAATTTTGTTCTAAAGAAATATTTAATATAATATATATTTATTGGTTGAGTGAGTTTAGTGAATTGTTATAGGTATAGAAAAGTGTAGGTGATGGAATTGAACCTAGGTTTTTGTTTAACAAACCCTACAAAATTCAAATAAAACAGAACACAGAGCCAGGTGCTGCAAATGCAATACGCATATATACAGATGGTTCAAAAATGAAAGAAGGCTCAGGATGTGGAGTTTACTCAAGAGCACTAAGCCTAAAGATGAAGTGGGGAATGGGAAACAATACCAGCGTAGTTCAAACAGAACTGGCTGGTATCTCAATTGCCACAAAAGAACTAACCAGAAGAGGAATTTCCGGCAAAAACATAATAATCTGCACTGATAGTAGACAAGCCCTATTAGCCTTAAACAGACAACGTGTTATATCGAGGCTAGTACTAGAGTGCCACCAAGATTTAGCTGACGCCTCGGCAGATAACAATATTATCCTGAGGTGGGTTAAAGGGCACGACAGGAGTAAAGGAAATCGCATTGCTGATTCTTTAGCCAGGGAAGCCGCTGGACTAAAAATTCTAGGACCCAGTGACACCTACGGCCTAACGACTTCGACAATTGCGGAACTAGCCAAACGCTACACCCATACTCAATCCCTTAAGAGATGGGATGGAATCAAAGGATGCAGTCTTGCCAGGATCACCCTGGGCGACCCTGGGAAGCTGGAGCCGAAGAAATATTTGGCGATGACCAGGAGAAACCTACGTTTAACAGTAGGATTTCTGACTGGTCACTGTCAACTAGGGAAACACCTCCATACTATGGGGCTAGTGGACACACCTCTATGCAGGATGTGTGAACAGGAAGATGAAACTGTCAGGCATGTCTTATGCGAGTGTCCGGAGTTATCGTCAATAAGAGAGTGTGTGTTCGGTGAGTCTTGGCCTACACCTGCCGATATAAAGGAGATGTCTCCTAGTGACCTGTCCACCTTCCTGAGAAGGACAGGATGGACAATGACCTAGGAAGACAACTCCTCGGGAGGATGTACAATGGGTCACATGTGGCCTAAGTGCTGTGAGCCTAAACTCACCCTCCCTACTCTACAGATACAGAGATACAGTGTAGGTGATTTAATGTAGAAAAGTATCATTAATACAATACCTATTTTGATGGTGTAGTGGTTAAGTGGCGTCAGTGAATTGATATTAATATAATATTTATTTGTTCGTAGACTAGACGTTAGGCCGTTAGGGTAAGTTTTATTATATAATTAATTAGAATGCCATTTTGGAGACCATTTGAAACAGTACAAGATTATGCGCGGGAATCTAATAATTTGGTACCACATACAAATGACTTAGCATAAATGATACCGATAATAGGGCCGAATTTAAAAACAAAGATTTACATGTTCAGTATCAACGCGTTGTTTTAAATATGTACGCGTGCTAGAAAAAATAAAATTCTGAAATTTCTGATAATGCGGTTATCGCGAGAATTCACGAATTAACGTTAATCGGGTTTACAATGATTTATAAAGTAATATTACCAACTTTAGAACTGATTCGTGATAAATTGCGGGATATTCCTGCATATATACTTATCAATGTTTAGAAACACTGCGAGCGGTTTTATTGAATTGTGGATTCAAATATAAGAAGTTAGATAATCGAATGGTTATAATGGAATCTCGGCGTATCGTTGAACGAAGACAGGAGTATTTGCACAAAATAAAAGGGTACCTTGATTCAAATAGAATTCGTTATAATTTATTTAGACGAAACTTGGTTTGATACGCATGATGTTGTCAAATATGGTTGGGTTGACGATATTAAAAACTGTACTCTAGATACTCCGTGTTGTAGAGGAAAACGTGTTATTATTGTATTACAAATTTTATGAATTTTGTATGCAGGTTAATTTTTTTCATTCAAATTGATATAGTAGATTAACATTATTGCACAATATTCGAATTTATAAAAAATTTATATGCACGCCATTGGGCGGCTTTTTCCTTCAAGGGGATTAAAAATATGGTTCATTACACTGACAATAGTTAGACTTATATTGTTGTAACATTTCTTATTTTAATTTATGCAAAAGTTCATAAACACTAACTACTATCAAAGTCTATATAGACTTTGCTACTCTTTAACTTATTTACACCTGTCTAATTATACACACTGTATATTATAACTACTAATTTATTTTCACTCAGTATAATAATTCCAATTTATTTTTACAACTATGTATCTGGATTACTAAAAACTTTCTATGCTTTCAAAAACTCAATTCTCGAGGTTTCCTAAATCTTCTTTTTTCCTTATATTCGTAAACGGTTGCCGTAATAGAAGACTCCCAATGCCATCGGTTCTAGAACACACGCGGTAACAATCGCAAGTATGAAATCTTATAATTATTCGTTGGTGTTTACTTCGAGCTGATTCGTAGGGGCGATAGTGGCTTCATTTTTGGGAACTTATAAAAATGGTTTGCGTCAATTTATATAAATTAACCAATAAGAAGCAAGCAACTTCATTGATATGGACTTTCCATTAAATATCCCACTTTCAGCATAAAGAATACGCGCATTAGGACTATTCCTTCTACATTCTCCAAAAATCATCAATATATTCAATATGACTGAACAAAAATGCCATTTTGGATTCGCTTCTGTCCATTATTACAAGAACTATGAGACCGTTTTCATCGACAAAATATTGTGACAACATGTCTAATTAAAACTATGATGTGTATTACGGATTTTGCAATCTAGAAAATAATGATTACAAGCCAATGCATGGCCAGCTATGATATTAAGGATAGCTGTCGAAGATAATAGTTTAATTCTATTATAATGCCTTACAAATTTGAAAATTACTTTTCAAAGAGCAGACTGTTCAATATGAAGCAACAACTACTCCCCTGGCCATATGCCACGAAGGGTATTGAATTACACTTCCAAGTTAAACGGAGGTGGTATATCTGCAAGTTATAACCAACCATTCTGGTTTGTAATTGTAATTAGAAGGGGCAACATCACTTGTAGACCGGCTTCTCAGATGGCGTCACTGACATTATGAGGGACTCTCCATACTCTAAAGGTATTCCAAATGTACACATTTATTGTGATATTTTTCGACAAAATGCCAGGTAAACCTTTGGACGAAAGTAAACGTGAGTGTATTAGAAAATTACATGTATATTTCCAAAAAGAATAGGCTAATGGCAGACCACTTCTGCCGTTAAATACCATTCAAGAGATAAGTTTTGTAACAATTTATCTGTAGAATTTCAAATTGTATTCTAGGTTAGGTTAGGTTTATGGTGAGTTGGTCTATAAGGCCCTCCACTGCGACTCGCAAGAGTCTATTGTGGCTCACACCTATTCAGATTTCACCAAACAAATTCAGCTTCTTAACAAAGCCGATTAGCTTATTTGGTGAATGATTTTTCAGGTCCGAGAGCGAGAGAGCATCGCTGCCAAACATAAGATACCTGATTCGAGCCCCGGCGGGGCAGGCACAAATTATATGCTCTGCTGTTTCATCATCTTCCAGACAAAGACGGCAGGTCGGATCTTCCGACAGTCCAAGTTTTAGCATATGATGATTCAGATGACAGTGGCCTGTTAAAAGGCCTGTTAGACAACGTAGGTCATGCCTGCTATAGTCTAACACTTGTATGATGTATGAAATCCTTTGAATGAACCAATCCTGGTAAATTATGTCAGAAGTCTAAAGCTCTTCTTGCCGTCCAGGTATTCAGTGTTTGTTTGGAAAAACTTATTGCGATGCCAATTGTAGGTTCTGGTCCGATAGAAACACGTGCGGCACCCTCCCTTGCAAGAGAGCCTGCCTACTCGTTTCCTTCCATGCCAGAATGGCCAGGGATCCAGACCAGCAATACTTTATTGAGTTCTCGTATTGAGGAGAGTCTTTTTTGGCAGTCTAAAACCAATTTCGACGTTACACGGTGAGAGCTAAGTGCTTTCAAAGCCACTTGGCTGTCCGAGAAAATTTTTTATTGTTCTGAGATTGGCTTGCTCCAATCTCTCCACACATGAAACAATGGCGTAAATTTCCGCCTGAAATACGGTTGCAGAATTGTAGTCTAACTATGATATGTTAAATTTGGATTTTATTTATTTCCTCTTATAATTAGATCACCAGAAATCTCTACTACTCTCTAACAATTATGCGCTGCTGGTGCAAACTATCTTATTCATTTGATTCGGATGCTTATGAGTTATGACGTAACGAGGAACATTGGTTACTTTTACTATAATTGAACGATTCTCACACCTATATTTTTGAATATCTTGTAAGTATTCATGACGCCACATTCGTAAACGATATGACTTCATTATCGCTTGCCGCTTATTGATGGTACAATATTTAAATCCCATTTGAAAAATAGCTCTTCACAAACTCGTTCGGCTACAAACAATTTCCGTTTTGTCTTTAATTAACCTCTTTTTTTATACAATCTATAAAAAGTCGAAAATACATTGTTACATCGCACCTGAACTGAGGATATGTAGAGGTGCATAAAGAAACAGAAGAATACATACATCTGGAATCATCTAGAGCTGTCATCGTAAAGTCGAGAACAACTGTCTAGAACAGGTGAAAAGTATAAAAAGCTGGTTAATTGACATTAGTTTGGTTAGTTTTTAGAAGTATTAGTTTGAGTTCTCTGTGTTCTGATAGTGAGACATTATTTATAGTTTTGAATTGTGAAAGTTAAAGTAAAGAAATAAAAGAAATTTGTTATACTGAAAGAAGTAGTTAATGAAATGACTGACAGTTAGCTAAAGAAGGCTCTAAAGGAGACTTCAAATTCAAGGTCTAATTCAGAAAAACAACAAGAAAATTTAAAGTCTAATTACAAAAACAACAAGAAAATTAAAAGGTTTATTTAGAAAAACAACAAGAAAATTTAAGGTCTAATTCAGAAAAACAACAAGAAAATTTAAAGTCTAATTACAAAAACAACAAGAAAATTAAAGTTTTATTTAGAAAAACAACAAGAAAATTTAATATCTAATTTGGAACAACAACAAGCAAATTTAAGATTTAATTTGGAACAACAACAAGAAAATTTAAGATTTAATTTGGAACAACAAAAAGAAAATTCAAGATTTAATTTGGGAAAACAACAAGAGAATTTAAAGTCTAATTTAGAAAAACAACAAGAAAATTTAAAGTCTAATTAGAAAAACAATAAGAAAATTAAAAGTTTTATTTAGAAAAACAACAAGAAAATTTAATATCTAATTTGGAACAACAAGAAAATTTAACATTTAATTTGGAACAACAAAAAGAAAATTCAAGATTTAATTTGGAAAAACAACAAGAGAATTTAAAGTCTAATTTAGAAAAACAACAAGAAAATTTAAAGTCTAATTTAGAAAAACTAGAAGAAAATTTAATATCTAATTTGGAACAACAAGAAAATTTAAGATTCAATTTGGAAAAACAACAAGAAAATTTAAAGTCTAATTAGAAAAACAACACGAAAATTAAAAGTTTTATTTAGAAAAACAACAAGAAAATTTAATATCTAATTTGGAACAACAACAAGAAAATTTAATATCTAACAAACAAATGCAAATTAGTGAAATAGTTAATTCAGAAAGTAGAATTCGTACCCGAACTTCAGTAACTAATATTGAAATTGAAGGCATGAACCCGTCCACTTCTGTAATCGAACCTGAAACCACTACATTTAATGGCCAAACGGCATGGGAAACATAATATATCGACTCCAATTTGAAGCTGCTGCCAATGCCAATGGTTGGGCTGAAACATATCGCAGCTTCATTCTACAAGACACTCCCAATTATGCGCCCCTTGTACAGTTTCTAGAGGCAAGGTATGGCAACAGCACTTGAAGCAGGTATTCCAGAGTTAGCTAAAATCAAATGAAAGCCTACAGGAATTTGTTGCCGATATAAAAAGATTGTTGCATCTTGCTTATACCCAGTTTAGGTTCGTAACAATATCTTCCGAATCACAAATAAACTATAGAATAGTTAAATAAATGAAAAAATTAGTCTCAATTATTTTACCAGCCAAATATTTCAGTTGTAAAAAAATCATACTATTAGTTATTATCTTTTCGCTTTTCGAAGAAACGAGTACGATACTGTGGTTTTGGTCCTGAATCTATCGTATTGGCATAAGTCAAAACGAAATATCCTGGAACGAAGTATATTTTATATAAAAATGTTTCCTGGCGTTAACGAACCATAAGGCTCTCAGATGGGAATTAAAAATTGTTTTTTATTATTAAATGACTTATTGGGAAATAATTGTACACATTACAGTTGTGAACTCAGGTACGGATTAAGTTTAATGGTTGAAACGGCAATTTTTTTTTTTCCAGTTATAAATGCAACAATTAACTTGTAACATTTTAAAAAAGTCCTGGGACACCCTGTACATTATGCATAAATAAATTGTTGCAAAAACAACATTGTATAGGTATTAAAAAGGTCGACGGTCAAGAATATTGTTAAACAAATAAGTAAAACCTATATTATATACTTTTTCATATTTTCTGTTAAATAAGCAAATTTATGTAATAAGATACATTGCTATTAATTACTTACGAGTAATTTCCTTATGTAATAATGTTTCAGTAGCCGTATCCTACTTATAGTTTGTTATTATGTCTATGGCTTTAGTCCAAATTAGATTTAATAATTACAATATTATTCAGAATCGTCAAATCTGTTAATTTCAATTCGATGTTGCCACATTACTTTTCTCTTTGTACAATCATTTAAAAATCCATTATAGATAACGTCCGAAATCTATTAGTTAAAATATAACTTTGTATCATTAGGAATTAATTAATACGCTATTAGATATTATGCAACATCATCAAATCTGTAACAAATCGTTCACATTATAAGATAGAATTTAAATTTAATTAAGTAATAAAACTGAATACTTATTTGATTTTAACGTCGGAACTATTGCCACCTTTTGACTTTTCATTTGCATTAATATGTATTATGCGGGTAAACGTAGGACCTCCGGCGTTTACCGACGTGTGTCATGGTTCTAGCCATTCCTAGTCTCCCAAGGTTAGGTTGAAAGCTTCCAGCCATGATGCACTTTAGGAGGGAGTTCGGTTCGCTGAACGGGCCTGGCCAGGATAGGCATTAAGTAGTCATCTCTTAAGGGGGGTGGCTACAACCTGGTCTACCGCTGATCGTCCCACCAGGTGGGTTGGCGGATGGCGTCCTTGGGTGGACAACCAATTCCAGGTATCTGGTTGAACGGGAAGAAGCCCTTGGTACGGTATCACCTGGTAGTGGATTGCCTACACAATTCACGACCTGCGACCAGTCTCAGGTGGGTTCTCACCAAACCCTTATACTGGTACTGAGGGGATGAGGCAGCCCAACATGTGGACGGCTACACATGTGTCTCATCAGAGGGTGATGGACTCTCAGGTGGTTTTGGTTTCGCTGCCATGTGTGCGATACATCTGGGATCTCGTGCTGATCGGTTCATGCGGCATGATGTCTTAAGAGGTAAGGGAGTAGCCTTGGTCGCAAGTGCTTGAGGTGTCGGGAGTTAGTATGCCGTCAAAAGCAGAAAGCTACTAGTATCCGAACTTAGCGACCTTAGTATGCCAGCAAGCGTTTGAGGTGTCGGACCTGCAGAGTCGTTACCTGTAAGGCACTAGTATCCGAGCTTAGTTGGTGTACGGACGAGGGAAACCGATTCCAGCAGCCGTGCCCCCTATTGGTCTATCTGTAGTCCAGGGCATGGTTGTCCCTGCCACGTGGGGTATTCACGTGTAATGCGAGTTCATAGTAGTCCGGGAAAGAACCGAAAAGCCTCGAAAGTTGACCACTTTACCGGGCGGATGGACCCTCACCAGTTAGGTTCGGTCTGTAAAACATCTCACGCCGTTCAAATTGTTTAATAAGTGAGATACCGCTGTAATCATGTAATTGACGGTGTGGCAATGGTTGAGGTGCTAGCGTTGGACTTGTAATCTGGCCTAGTTTGAGTACTGGAATCTACGACTGCCCCATACCACGGGGTGGTTTGCCGACATATGATGCTCGTCAGCAAGCGTTTGAGGTGTCGGACCTCCAGCAATGGAGACACTAGTATCCGAGCTTAGTTGATGAGCGGAGTTGGAGAGGTGTCCTCGTATTATACAAGGGCCAGCTGGTGGGGGCTAACCGCCCCCCCCCCAGACCCCCCCGGTGCGGTCGTAACTATGACTCTCTTAAAGTAGCTTCTTCATTTTCATTTCAGTGTTGACAGCATACCAGACAGTACTTTGCTTGTGCGATTTTGTTGTTGCGAATAGTGAATTTTTCATGTCTTGGAACTTTTTGTGTCATGTCTCCCAAGAGAGTGAAACAAGGAAGAGCTTTGCATAGTCAAACAAAGGAAATTATAGATCGGGTTGCTGCATTTATGCCCACTTATGTATTGGATTAATTGAACCCCGTTGAAAAAACATGAGTTGTAGCATTATCCCGAAAAAGATTCGACGAGTTGCCACTTAGTAAATGGTCGAATATTTGTTGACACGTCAAAGAATATGAAAACTCACAAATAGAACGAGAACACATCCTCGATAATACGTTGGATCATGTAGGTAAAATTACAGTACAAGTCAGTAACGCCACTGACTGATACGCCACACCCGCGACCACGTGGTGTCCCAAAGTTATTGTGGTCGGACTCTACTGTCCCATCTTTCTGGTCATAGTCTCCAGATAAGGATGTGTGTGTCTGATAGCCATATTCTATGACGATGTTTGTTTAGTTGACAATATCTAGTCATAATCCCTGTTGCAAAACGTAGGCTCTGCCAGGCTATCGTCAAGAATATTTTTGTTGTTGCACTTTCGGGAAAGTACAGTAATTGGCTAGTTTGCAGTATAGCAGCTGCGCCTTTATCTTTCGACAAATGGCCCTTGGTCCACGACAGTATGACAAAATTGTCACGTGTCGCCCCAACCAAGGCATCGTGACATTCTATTACTATCTCTTTAGTATCTTCTGGGCTAGTAGTGCTTGAAGGTAGGTACAAGTACGCCATTCAAAAGTTTAAGTACGATATATGTCTAAAATATCTTAACCAGTAAGAGCCTGTAGATCCAGAAAAATGTTGATAAGGATGTTAGGTTTTTTGTAAACATTTAAAGACTAATGAGTTTTTGTGAAGGTTAAGCATTTTTGAAATAATGAGCTATAATTGCTGTTTACTTTTATTGTAGTATTTTACCACGTATTTTACCAATATTTTAATATTTTATTTTTTGCTCCATTACAGAAAGTTCTCATTCCCCCTTATATTGATTTATTTCTAAGCTCTTTTTTTTCGTGTAATCTGAATTTAATTTTGGACTAAATTTCTGTGCTCTTATGAATAAAATGTTAGAAGCAACTAAGAAATCTAAAAGGACGTGACAACGTCGAATTTCTTGTGTCCTCGAGTTGAACAGCCGGTTGAACGATTCGTTCCGTTGGCAGTGCATGTTTTGTTGTGCGCCGGCGGGTGGTGAGTAACACTGAAAAAGACGACCGAACGCATGTGACGGTTGAAAACAGTTGAAAATCCAATCGGTTTTGTCGTTTGTGGCTCTTTTTGTCGGTCATAACACCATAGTTTCGCCTCTTTTACGAATGACCCTGACGTTGATCTTATGCTGATGTAGAATGAGTCATATCAGTGGAATTCTCGGTGATACCTGTTGGTCAGTTACCCATCGCGAGTGATTATAGTTACAACGCGCAAAGTGAGGTTATGTTTACGTTTTCATAGTGAAAATTCGGTCCTTACGTGTATTCGTTTTTGATATTGGGGTGATTTTATTGATTCAAGGCAGGTGTTTTTAAGTGTACACGCAAGTGCATTCTCTTTGTTTGGATCTTTTCTCTTTCCTGTAGACACAGGTACTTGTGTACGTATACCGTCGACGGTACTGCTGACATTTTTCGTTAACGGCAAATATTATTTCACCAGAGTAGTACTCACACGTTTTTTATTACTTTTCAATCTGTTGGGTATTATTTTATTACTAGTTGATATTTCAAATAGTAGTATATAATATAGAATACAAATAAATACATACTTATTATAGTTCCTAATGATAAAGAGCAATGATTATCGGTTTGTTGTCAAAGCCCAGCGTAGCTTTACTTGAGGCGATGATATTTAATTAAGGAAGTAACACTTCCAATTATTATTAACTTAAATATCTCTTAGCTATTACTGGATGTGGTCAAGCAGGGAAATTACAAAACACCAAAATATTCAAGTAATGTAAAAGATACAGTAATCGAAACCCTAAAAGAATAAAATCCATGACAAGTTTATGATAAGACTCTTGCAAAGAGGATTATTTTAAATTTATATGGTTTCTTGTGCTTAAGAATATTCCATGAAAGATATTTATGACCATTATCGCAAAACGCGGTTTAAATTATGAAAATTTATTCAAATGCAAAGTAGCATTCTAAAATTTATGTTGGAATTATTTGTAAATTAAAAAAGATTACTATAAAAAGAAACAAATACTTTTAATGGATTTATGATTTATGAATAATAACCATAAACAATAACAAATTGTTTTCAAGACCTACAACATATCTACATTCTTCATTTCGTGACCTGTTTGTGGGAATTCCTATATTCATTCTATTCTATTTCATTCCATCTGGTGTGGTCCTGTTGTTCCTTTAAGGGTATCTGTAGGCTTGAACTTTAGTAAATTTCCTTCTTCTATCCAGTAATCTTCTAGGTGTTGTGCCTTAGGATTCTGAATTCTATTGCTTTTGAGCCACCTGTGTACTATTGAGTGGCATTCTTTCAAAGTCTGTTAATGGTATTTGGATCCCATTCCTTCTTATTGCTTAATTCCATAACGAATTTCTTTGAAAAGTTATACTATTCATCATACCATCTTGTGATATGTCCCAGGTTATCTGATTTCTAAGAAGTGAGGAGGTGGTTTTTTTACTGATTCCCTCTTCACTTAGTCTATATGTTGTTCTTTTTGCATAGAATCACTTCCATTGCTGCTGTTGGGGCTGTTCCTGTAATGCATGGACAGGCTAGTCTTTGAATTTTGGAGAGGGCTTCTCTCGTCGTCAATAGGCTAGTTCTACTACTCCACGTAATGGCTCCATAATTGATAATTGGTCTCACTATGGCAGTGTACATCTAGCTCAGAGTTTTTGTGTTACAACCCCAATTTCTTCCTGTTAGATTCCTGCACACCATTAGAGCAATTTTTGCTTTCCACAGGAGTTTACTATCAAGAGTCAAACCTAGATACATGACTTCTTGTCTCCATTCAACCTCGTTCCCATCAATTTTAATGGGTTTGAGTTTACTTTTCTTAGTGAAGGCTATTAAGGTGTTTTTGATTGCCTATATTAGCCATTTGTATAGTCCAGTCCCTTTTATACGATGTCATAGAGGGTGTTTTCGAATTTTCCCCTAGCTGTTATGACAATTTCATTGTCAGGATATTCCGAGCCAGTCAAACCACACAGAAGTTCGTCAACCGTCAGACTCCACATTAATGGGGATGCTACTCCTCCCTTTGGGCATCCTCTGGTTATAAAATGTCTTTGCTCGTCCTCGTCTCTGCTACTCTACATTAAAATGATAATACTCATATACTATGGAGATCTCTCACAATTAACTTCACTTGACACCGACGCCATGTTATCGAGTTTACGGGACTTACTAATTATTAATGTATCAGCATGTGTGGATAGTTTTCCTTCTATAATAATAGAAGGGCAATGAACACACGCCCACATGTTTTGTTAGAGTGGACATAGCGAACAATTATTTCTCTAATGTTGTTCATATTATCCGTGTAAATATTTGCCGAACCTGTATGTTTTAATATCTAAAATGAATAATTTTAGTGTGGTTTTTTAAATGGATTACTGAAGATTATTTAAAAATCTACATTTCTAGGAAGCTTTACCACTAAGATATTAATAATACTTTGATTAAACAACTCATAAGTTTCTGAGAAAAGATAAAAGTATAAAGAGAGAAATCGTATTTCCCATGGCAAGAAATACGACTACTTCAATTCAGTAATAATAGGTCTGCATACGCTCGACTGGCATGCAAACACACAGTAGAACCTGTTTTACTATGAAAAAGGTACAGGTTTCAGGTACAGGTAAAGATGGGGAATTCTCTGTTCAATGGAACTGATGCTATTATATAATACCGATGCTCACAGTTTAAAAAGTTTGAACTTCTGTAATATGTGGATCAATTATTTATTCATGACCTCGATGATTGTTTCATAATCTTGGCATGATTAAATTGAAAAAGTGAATAACTGAACCGAAGTTAAATAGAAAATTCCGCTCTGTCGTAGTGTTTGATGAACGTAATCATACCTGGGAGTTTTGAGAATTTGTTATGTTTCACATACACATGCTATTTTTGCAGCGTTTTGGCAGCTCCAGCATCTTGGACGCTTATGCCATTTTGCATTTAGCCAACGAGAGAGGATAAAATGTTGTTTAAACCAAAATAAGTAACAACTGAATGCAAAAAAGTGTCAATCCAAAAACGCTCGGTACCTACGAGGATATATTGAAAAATTCTTAGCCTACTATAGAACCAAACAAAATTTCAATGTCAAAATATTTTATTACCCAACATATTCTCCTCTTAATTGGATACATTTATTACAGCGAACCTGCAACGTCTCTAGACCTTTCAAAAAAAATGTTTCTTTCTGTGCAAACCAGACCTCCACAGCTTTTATTACCTCCCCGTTGGAAGAAAATTTACGACCTTTTAAACTTTTTTTCAGTTGAGAAAAGAGATGATAGTCGGATGGAGCCAAATCTGGTGAATAAGGGGAGTGTTCTACTAATTCAAACCCTAAATCACGAATTTTTTGCATGGCAACATGAGATTTGTGTGCAGGGGCGTTGTCCTGCAAAAACAAAACACCTTTCGATAGCTTTCCGCGTCTTTTCTCTTTAATTTTTTCCCGTAGAGTGGTTATTAATGTCGAATAGTAATCTCCAGTTATTGTAATACCCTTATCCAAAAAATCAATCATGATTACTCCATGGCAATCCCAAAAAACTGAAGCAAAAACTTTTCCAGCAGATTTTTGGACACGAAACTTCTTAGGTCTTGGAGAACCAGAGTGTCGCCATTCCATCGATTGTTGCTTTGTTTCTGGATCGTAGAAATGTACTCAAGTCTCATCCATAGTAACAATTCGGTTTAAGAAGTCTACATCGTTTTCAAATCGAGCACAGATCGAACGCGATGCTTCTACCCTTGCATGCTTTTGGTCAACAGTCAAACATTTGGGGATGCATTTTGCGGCAATTTTTCTCATGTCCAAATTGACGTGAATTATATGATGAACGCGTTCGTATGAAATATTCAGTGCTTCAGATATCCGTTTTAGCCCAATTCGACGTTCTGACAAAATCATGTCATGAACTGCATCGATATTTTCCGGGACTGATACAGAAACTGGCCTTTCCGATCGGTCATCATCTTCATTGGAAAATTTACCTCTTTTGAAGCTTGCAGTCCAATTTCACGGTCGCATACGAAGGACATTGATCATCAAGGGTATTAAGCATATCTTCGTAAAACTGCTTACCTCTTAAGACGTGAATTGAATTTAAGAAAACCATATTGTTGCCAGTTACCATTTTGGTGATTAAAAATATTCAAAGATAAATAAACTAGGAAAGAATATTTATTTTGTTATGATACATACATGCGAACTGCACAGTATTTCAGAATCCTAGGGCACAGTACCTGGGAGACTACTGGATAGAAGAGGGACAGTTACCTAAGTTGAGGCCTGCAGATATCCTAAAATTCCTCCGGGAAATAGGACTAAAGGAGCTACTAGTATCTGAGACTCTCCTCAGAAACTAAGTAGAAGTAAGGGGGCACAATAGATCTTTTAGGTCTCAGTGAATGTTACCCCAAAATACATACATACATACATATGATAGGATTCAAATTATATACATTACTCGAGAGAAGTCTAGAAAAAGCACAATTGCACACAAAATACCTACTGTACTTCTGCTGATGACACCATTCTGGTATATACAAGTACAATTCAAGAGAACTGGAAGAAAAAAGGTGAACAATGATATGATATAAGTAGTAAGCTATGAAATTAATTTCAAAAAACTACTAATAGTTATGCTCTTTATACAGAAAAATAAGAATTCAGTTGGTATTTAGATAGAAATAGGAACTTAAATTATTAATAAGTTGAGAGCATAAATTTGCAAAGACTTGTTATACTAATTATAACTGTGCCGAACATTCTAAAACTCCCTACCGAAGAGAAATGTTTTTGGCAAGATATATCATATTTTACTACCAAACAATCACAATTTCAAATATTTTCAAAGACGAGGACGAAAACGGATTTCTTACTCATAAAATTTTTCATTTCTATTCCCTAACCTCTCTTACCTAATAACAAACTGTCAAATGACCTAGCAACCAATAAAACTCGATGAACTGAAAGTGTCTGCATTCTCATGATTGGCTGTTATTGTTCTGCAGTCAGATGTTTTTGGTATGGTATTGGCACTGGCGCCCTCTATCATTACCAAAAATTGAAATACATGGAGTTCGATCTCCTTAATCATCCTCAAACACTTGAATAATTCAATCAAAGCAGATGAATGATTTCTACTACCAGCTAGTCGTGGTGACAGTAGCTTACGAAACACTAAAAAAGAAGCAAATCATGTGTAGTTCACATTAAGGACAAATAAGAGTTTTGTTACAAAATTAGTTTAATTACAGATGGGAAAGGGTAGAAAAATATTTCATTTCTAGTAATAACTAAGGGTTTAATTTAAAAAATAATCGGCACACTACAAAATATGTTGTAATGTTGTAATGTTGTATGTTGATACTAATTTTTCTAAATATTATTGTTTGGAAAATTGATGAATAAATAAAGTAGTAGTTTTACTGACCAACAACTTTTTTTTAAGTAAATTACGTTTTTGAAATGAAACTGTGTAATTCTTAATAGAAGGTTAATAAAAATGTAAAAATTATGTGTGGGTCAAGTGAGTTTCCGGTTTAGTTGGTTCTTAATATGAATTTCAAATGAATTTAACTTCACACAATCGCACAATAAAATAGAAAGGGGGGATTTCGGGATAATCATTTTTAATATTATTGCCTCAGAATTTTAGTTTGTAAGAAACAATTCACTCTGAAAGTAATATTGTGTTTAAAACTAAGTAATATTCCTATTAAAAGCTGAAAAAATACGATTAGGCATATTATTAAGGTTGAAGGTATAGTTTGTCTCAAAGTATATACAATGGTATGGAGGCAGACGTAGCACAGTATGTCCCTGTTCCTCACCTAAACTGTCACATGCACATTGTTTTTTAATAGCAAATGATTTTAACACCTTCAAAAGTTGCTCCTTCTTGTAATCAGCTTCAAAATAAATAGCATTTTGTAACAAATATTCTCGAATTTCAGTCTTTCTACTTGATGAGTTTGGTGCTTTTTTTAGTAGGCGGCACTGGTAGCTTGCGTTATCCATTACCTCGTCCATTACAAATGGACGGGAATATTTTTCATAAGATAATTTTGAAACCAGTTTTCAAAAAGTTCGGCAGTTGTATCTTCATGATAATCCAAGTATGAATCCTTAATACTCCTTGCAGATATAGCAGCAGACAATTTGGAACAAATCCGTTTTCTGATCCAGCGTGAATAATAGTTATGTGCTTTCCTTTGTTTGAAGGTGCCTTAGTCTTACAGTTTTTTCCTGGAATCCTAGCTGGAGTCTACCCATCCTTTGGATACTGTATCGTGTGTATCCAACTATGTTTCGTCCATGTAGATTATAGATCTGTTTTCGGATCGGTACTTCTTAATGCCCTGAAGAAAATTGAATCTCCAAGTGCGCAATCTTTGCGATTCCATTACCACTTGTATTTTTGTCAATTTTCCGATATGTGAATCCCATTTTACCAATAACTCTATGAAGGGTGGCCCGGCTAATCAGCTTCCTTTTTCGATTGTCCAAACTAGGAACAATCTGGCTTTCATAGTGGGAATATATTTTTGTTCTTATTTATATTCTGTTGGCCATTGTCCAGACGCGACGATGAGATTGAAAATCACTACGTTTTTTACTTCCACCTAATTTTTCACTGTTAATAATATCCTTTATAGCGCTTTATAGAGGACATTGGTGTCTGTGCAAATAAGCAGGTTTCTTTTAAAGCTTCTTGTTTAATGAATCCTCTACTTACAAAACAATCATACACATTTTTTACAATTTGCTTTGCATCTAATGACAAGTGTTTTCGAAGCAACATTGCAATGATAACTCGTATAGAAAGCTCTTTGAAAACGCACGCTAAAACGGAATATTTAATACTGCCAAATGAATTCAATGCAGCCATCATACACTCGATACAAAACTCATTTATACCTGATGGCCCGCCCTTGCATTGTCACTCGGCTGTTGTTGGGTTTCATTTCAGGTAAAATTATTTTAAGAAGGTAGTCAATGGTCGTATTTAGATGATTGCCGGCAAAAGCGAAGACGATATACTTTGAGACAAACTGTACATCTAAATTTTATCGACTACGGATCTATTTACTGTACAATGAGGGATTTATAAACTTTTATTACTAAACCCGAGACTAAACCCTTAAGACCAGATGCCGAGTAAACGAAATATTCTGAAACGTTCTTTATATACTTAATAATTTTCGTATGATTACGACACGGATTACGACCAAGATTAAATGTTTGTCGTGGAGTGGTTGTTTCGGTTTCGAACGCTCATCTATATTTTTGATAGGTTAATAACCTATAAGCTACAAATAAAATAACAAACCCATACATTTCAATTAGTATCAATTTATCTTGTCAAAAATAAGGCACGTGGCCGTAACCGATTTCAAAGGAAGCGGATATTAGACATAATTCATGCAACTCATTCAAATGATAAAAATTATACTTGAAATAATAATAATAAAGATGCCCTGAAATGCAACTTAATAATAACCTTGCTTGCTCGTCTATATCCGTTCCATTGTCAATTGTCAAAGATGTGGGTCACATTAAAACAATCATGATGATATCATATTAATAAAAGTGGTTCGAGTTTAATAAATGCCGTACTTGTTCTTACCGAGTATTCTGGATAAATCGTTTAGTTGTTGAAAACGAAAATAATATGATGTAATAAAATATCAAGTCGGAGGTGTAAATAATTTTCTACAAAAATTATTGATATTATAAAGTAGCTTCTTATAACATTATCTATCCAGATTATATTTTTCTTTAACGTCATAATTTTTTTCACTAATTTTCTTTGGCACTGGTAGAACCAACAGGCCAGTTTTAAATAAAAACTAAACAAAAGCAAAAATAATTGAAAGTAAACAAAGTCAAAATATCTTCCAATATATTAAAACCCTACATCTTCTCAACATGTGTAAATCCAATGGAAATACCAACCGCATTTTAAACTTTGACGGAGGGGTAAACCGCCGGAAAAAATCTTGTACATCTACTTCCACAATTTGAAAAAACTTCCACCATACTTCCACGAAACTTCCACATACTTCCACCTGTTGATGTTCAGAAGTCCTTGCGTGGTGACGTATATTAAGTTACGGGGGCCTTTTTGGAGGGCACGTTCCGGACCCGGCTCATAATTTGTTTGCTATTTTGTTGCTAATTTGTTACTAAATAATTGATTTTGTTGCTCCAGCCGTTGCCGAGAAACGCGTGGTCCCCTACCGTAATATTAACTTAGGGTGCCCAATTGCTATATCTCGGGAGCCAGGCGAGCTAGTGACACGAACCAGGCGTCATATTTTGTTGCTTTAAGGTGGCTTTATCGAAGAATTCCAAAAACCACCCCTACATGTCAAACTCACCCTCGCGCAGTATTAAGTTACGGTGGCCAACTGCGATATCCCGGGAGCCAGACGAGCTAGCGACACAAACCAGGCGGCATATATAGCAATTGGGCACCCTAAGTTAATATTACGGTAGGGGACCACGCGTTTCTCGGCAACGGCTGGAGCAACAAAATCAATTATTTAGTAACAAATTAGCAACAAAATAGCAACAAATATTGAGCCGGGTCCGGAACCTGCCCTCCAAAATGGCCCCCGTAACTTAATATACGTTGCGTGGTGCGGCAAGACAGGAGTGTAAATTGTCAACGAACGAGTGCCGTAAAAGGGTTCCGGGTGTACAGGGTGTTAATAAATAGGTGTTACAAACTGAAAGGACATGTAGGAAATGCGAAAACGAACAATCACACGTATTTAAAGAAATTGAGGGACGGAAATAGATTTTTATTAATTACTATTTTCAGTATATGCAGTGATCTAAAACGACCTCAACAAAAACTTCAGCTGTTGTATGTTTTATTTTTATTTTCTTGGTTTTCTTCCAAAATTAATATATTATCATTCCTTCTGTATACATAAAAATATAAAATATATAAAATCGGTTATATGACGTTTTATTAGACAACTTCGTGCTAATTATTTTCAATATACAGATTGCGAAAAAGTTTATTAGGTCATACGATTCACACAAGTACGACAATGATCATACGAACAGTACTACTTGAAAGAGAGATACAAGAACACAACGGTTAAAAGTAAAAAGGACAATGAACACACACGCCCATCCTTTTTGGTAGATGGGACGTGAGTTTCACCTGTATAACAATTCTTGTCTCTCTCCTTCAAATAGTGTTGTTCATATTATCCTTGTCGTACTTGTGTAAGTCGTATGACCTATTAAAGTTTTTCGCAATCTGTATATCGAAATACAGTACAGAATGATATACTAAAATGAGCCCCAGATTTTGCAGCATATTTGAAGATTTTCTTAACAAAAAAATCAAGATTTAGGTATAACATAATTAAATAGAATCAACACTGCATTCAGTATCTAAACATGTATAAAATTAATCAAAATGTTTTAATTTTTGTATGCTATCTACATTTTTATCTTTAAATCTCGAAAATTACGTCGTGAACAACTCGTTTTGTACAAACAATACATAGCTCTATTTAAATAATTCCAATGAAATTTCTCTGCATTTTCCATTGTTTATTTTGTCACAAAAATAATTCTCCCAAACATTCTGCAAACGAGAAACAGACATGATTAAATTATCTAATACAAAGAACAGATGTAAAATCATGCACGAACTTACGACGTTGCCAATTTTATTACAAGAAACTTATTACGATTGAGCACCGCAAGATGTATAATATATGGTACCAGGATGTATTGATATTTAGTTAGCCTAGACCAGTTCCATGCATAAACAAAATATTGCGTTACCATAGCAACGAACAATAACTTATTAGAAGTGTCAGCGTGAAGTTTGACGTCAAAAAAGTAAACCAGAGTTACGCAATACATTAAAAGAAAAAATATGTCCACCGAAATTGTGAAAATCGAAAAATTGGAGTATCGAGCCATCATTAAGTACCTGTATTTACAAGGGTTAAGAGGTAAACAGATTTACGAAAATATGCTTAATACCCTTGGTGATCAATGTCCTTCGTATGCGACCGTGAATAATTGGACTGCAAGCTTCAAAAGAGGTAAATTTTCCTTTGAAGATGACCGATCGGGAAGGACAGTTTCTGTATCAGTCCCCGAAAATATCGATGCAGTGAATCTTTCAAACGAACGCGCTCATCATATAGTTCACGTCAATTTGGACATGAGAAAAATTGCTGCAAAATGCATCCCCAAATGTTTGAATGTTGACCAAAAGCGTGCAAAGGTAGAAGCATCGCGTTCGATCTGTGCTCGATTTGAAAACGATGTAGACTTCGTAAACCGAATTGTTACTATGGATGAGACTTGGGTACATTTCTACGATCCAGAAACAAAGCAACAATCGATGGAATGGCGACACTCTGGTTCACCAAGACCTAAGAAGTTTCGTGTCCAAAAATCTGCTGGAAAAGTTCTTGCTTCAGTTTTTTGGGATTGCCATGGAGTAATCATGATTGATTTTTTGGATAAGGGTAGAACAATAACTGGAGATTACTATTCGACATTACTGACCACTCTACGGGAAAAAATTAAAGAGAAAAGACGCGGAAAGCTATCCAAAGGTGTTTTGTTTTTGCAGGACAACGCCCCTGCACACAAATCTCATGTTGCTATGCAAAAAATTCGTGATTTAGGGTTTGAATTAGTAGAACACCCCCCTTATTCACCAGATTTGGCTCCGTCCGACTATCAAGTCTTTCCTCAACTGAAAAAAAGTTTAAAACGTCGTAAATTTTTTTCCAACAAGGAAGTAATAAAAGCTGTGGAGGTCTGGTTTGCAGAGCAAAAAGAAACATTGTTTTTGAAAGGTCTAGAGACGTTGCAGGTTCGCAGTAATAAATGTATCCAATTAAGAGGAGAATATGTTGGGTAATAAAATATTTTGACATTGAAATTTTGTTTGGTTCTATAGTAGGCTAAGAATTTTTCATTATATCCTCGTATAATGATGGTTTTATTTTTCAATGCATCCCATACCCGGATTTTTACTTTCTGTCAAATGCAAAAATTTCCTTTTATATATTTTTTGCGTGTACAGAAATCACACGGTTTATAGATAGCTCATACATAGCGCGTTAAATTCAGCAGAGTCGTCATTAAAATTAATACTTCTACTACAAAACAATATAAAAACTCGTCGAATAATGCTGTTATCATTGAATTTATTTACTTATAACGTCACCTTTTCAAATAATACCCAACCAATTATTTTTTATTGCAAACATCGATGAGTTTGTGTCAGCAGTAGATGATCGACAAGTGTGTACGCAAGTGAATCCGAACCTACACGTCCATTAATCGAATTTATTTTTGCTTGTTCAGATCTAAAACGACGAGGGTAGTGAACTTTAACGTTGTACAAAGTGAAAAAATCCTCCTCAGTTAACATATTACAGTGTTTTTTATTTACTATACATTTTGTGCAGTAATAATCACTGTCACGTGCTAAACAGTGTCTTTGTTGTGAATTTTGTGTGGCCATAACTTTTCATTTAATTTACTGTATTTTTCATTATATAAAATTTTTACAAAGTAAGTGTGGATGGTAGACGTCGAAAGGCGTTAATTAGGTGGCGCTACTGTAGCAGATGTCAAAATTTTAAAGAAAGCGCCAAAAGTTATTAAGATAAGCGTACACTAGGCGAATCGGACCGGGTCGCAATGCATCGATAAAATCCGCCTGACGATGCAAATGTAATTTATTGAACAGGTCGAGTCATAAATGTTCGATTTCTGTGGTGGAGTTTGTTATTAATTGGTTTTATTTGTTAATTGGTAGTTTAAAATTACAAAAATTACGGATTTCATGCTTTAAAACGACAAAAAATTTGTTTTTTATGGTTAAAAATGGCGAAAAATATATTGAATATAGTTTGAAATCACAAAAAATATAGTTATTATGGTTGATGATAGTAAAAAATAAAAATTTAAATTTGAAACAGCAAAAATTGCTAGAAAAATTGTAATAAAAAATTATAAAATATGTGATTTTCATGGTCAAAAATGACAAAAATTACATGAGGAATATAATTGAATTAACTGTTTGGGCCATATTTTGTGTTTTAAATGAAACTAACTGGGAACAACAACTCAAATGGAGGTCGACACCTGAATGAAACTAACTGTTTCTAATCAATTTCACTATTTAATGAATAAGTTATGAAAATATTGATAATAATTTCGACATTAGATTCATTTATAACAAATAATATAATGTTTGAAATTACCAAAATTATAAATTTTTTGTTTAAAAATAGAAAAAAACATACTAATTTTAATTTAAAAAAACAAAATATAAATATTTTTAAACAGTAAAAACCCATTGTAAATATTTCTTTTTTTTTTCAAGAAATAATTTTGCATTAGGAGTTGAGAAGTCGTTAAGATGCGAGATGTCATGTTTTCATTTCTTTTTTTTATCTATTTCTAATAACCGGACAAATACATTTAGTTCTTGATTAGTTCTTAAAGGTAACTAAAATGTCATTGTTTGTTAATTGAAGGGTACAGGAGTAAATCTATATGGCCGGATACGAAATGCCTCCCGAAAAAGGGTTTCTTACCTGTCGCTAAAAGGGTCACATACGAATTGCCTCCTAAGCTCTAAATAAATTACCAGCTTCTAATCTTTGTACGAAGGTGAGACGTTGCCAAACTTTCGTCCTTTTATAGAATTTCGTTAATAACTCAATATTAACCATTATTTTTTGGTTTTAATATTTTGATTATTTTGATCAAAAACATAAAGACATGATAAGTATTTTATACATTTATTAAAACAAATCATCAGCAGAAACTTACAAAATTACATAATATTATCATCGCAGAAAATTTAAAAACACCAATTTTTAAGAAAATTACGACTCAAACAATAAAATTCAGTCTGCAGACTGAACTATTCAATTTTATATACAAATCATCAGAAGAAATTTACAAACTTACAAATTATTTTTCCTAAATTTGTATGACACTAGTTTCACAAATTCTAATTTATTTATTGTACCTTCTCTTAATTGTAATATTTTTTCATTTACAAAATTGATTTTTGCTGTACTTTCCTCAACAATTCTTTTTGGTACCGAGACAGAATTTATTTTAATATAGGTATTTATTTGAAATTGTAAAATAATCTCAATAAAATTATTTATATTTGGATGAGGGCAGTAGAAAGACGAGTTATACTTGGAATGGAAACTTTCACATGGGTTTGTGGTTCTTTCTAAAGATGAAGAGTGCTCAGCCCAGAGATGTGGCGGAAATTTCGAATTTTCCGATATATAATTATCCACAAGATAATCACAAAACTGAGTGACCCTTTCATCGACTGGTTTAATTTCGGACAAATCTATTGCAAAAAAATCGCCAACTTCTTCAGGATCTAAGAATGATAGGCCAAAAATATATGACAGAAAATGGGTAATTTCACTTGAGTCAGCACCTTTTTTCTGGTATTCTGGAGCTAAGCCCAGTGCTTGAAGCTTTCTATACCAAGCCTGACCCAAATGAAAACGACATCCACGAAGATCTGCTTCAGGGAATGCCTTACGGATACCATTATGTATAGAAATTTCAAAGTCTGAAGTTATTACTTTAGGGGATACAGGGCAATTGAGTTTAATACATTCTTCTATGATATATTTAAACACGAGATAATAAGAAGATGACTTTTTATCTTCAAGTAAACAGAAGACGAGAGGAATATAATGTCCATTTTTTAAGCCATGTATAGTGAACAATTGGGTGAAAAAGCGAGGACAGTACTCAAAAGTTCCGTCGACATACCAATTGGAAACAGTCGAAAGAAAAGAAAGATTTGAAGAACAGGATAATATAACAATGTGATTATCTTTGTCATTTTTAATTATAAAATTTTCGTTCCTATTTGTAATAATCGAAGTTGAATCGATAGCAATATGAAATTCAGATATACTTTTAGGAAGTTTAATTAAAGAATTAGTTGTTCTAGCGTAATATAAATTCTGTCTCACCCTATAGATATCGTTGGTAGTAAATGTCTCTATATTCGTCTTCTTAAGTTCTTTACATATGAGCTTCATTGGTTTTTCGTTGATATCTTCCACGGCTGCTCTTTTTATCGAATTGCTTACGGCTTTCCTATTGGACACTTCGGCAGACAACTTCTCGTGATTGTGATCTAATATCGACTCAATTATCGAATTGTCACATCCCTGCGTTTTCACAAATGCTTTGCAGGTTTTCTTAGTACATGTCCATCGCTTTACCGTATCTTTGGCCAACATTTTTTGAAAACCGAATGTGAAACCATCAATTGATATTAAAGGTTTGCCCTTTTGACTCGAACACATCGTTGATTCCATTATTTCGAATATTATAACTTAATCCACTTAAACACAATTTGAACTTAAAATTGACAAACTGATACAAGCTTTAAATCGACAAAACTGAGACAAGAACTAATAAACTTGAAGTATTTATACAAAAATTAAGTGATCACATAATTATAGAAAGAATATTTATTATAAACAACTAATTACCAGATTTAGTAGGTGCAAACTACCCTATTCATGGAATAGATTAGAGATTAGAATCGTGTTAGATCAAAACAATTAGAATACTTAGTGTAGGTACATCGGCTTTATTTTTAATGGTAAACAATTTTATTTTCTAAACAAAAATGTACACTGATTAAGTAATCACATCATTATAGAAAGGATATTTATTATAAACAACTATAAACAATTGGAATACTAAGTGTACTTCGGCTTTGTTTTTAATTGTAAACAATTTTATTTTCTAAACAAAAATGTCGTACTCTGAAATATTTTGTTAACAGATTTTATGTACAGTGCATAAGAATTAGAAAAATAAAAATAGATATATATTTACCTATTCAAATTATAATTTGGCAACATTGTGTCATTATACAAAGATTAAGCACACAAAATATTACCATAAATGATTAAGGACCCGGAGGCATTTCGATTGTACCCGGGAGGCATTTCATCTATGAAAATAGGTACCTGAAAAAACGGGAGGCATTTCGATAACACCGATCTATATATCATAGATAATTTCGCGTTCTTTGAACTAGCAAAACATTATAGGCAATAAGGGGCAGAGTCACGAGATAAATGCGTTTAAAATTGTAGCGTGAAAGGCAAAAAGGGGGAAATGCCGCGCGCAAAATGTAAAGAAGGGGGAATGTCAATTTTAAAAACGTTTCTCTGGAAAGTAGGAATCAAATTATAAAAACGTTTAATTTGTTGCAAACAATGAACAAAATATATATCTTTGCGGACTAACTATTTGTCCCATAAAACAGCGAAGATCACGGCATGATGAAGCAGCTGTTGTTATTCATATATACATAGTTAGATATACTGAAGAAGGCAAAACTAAAGAAGTTACAGTGTGTTACAAGGCGTTCCTGTCATTACACGGAATTAAGAAAAAAAAATTAGAAGTTCTTCGAAAGTCTTTGAAAGCGGCACCCACTGATAATCGTGGAAACACTTGAATAGACCACAAAAACTGAAAATTGAAACGAAACATTGCGTAAAGGACCAAATCAAATCTTTTGAAGGGCAGCAGAGCCATTATAGTTTAAACGACTTTAAACGGGTTTATCTCCCAGAGAATCTTAATATAAAAAAGATGTACAGGATGTATTTGGAGAAAGAGCCGGGACACATTGTATCGTACGAAACATGCCGTTCAATTTTCTCCGCTTTTAAGCGGCATGGGCGTCTAATGTGTTAAATCCGTTTTGTTCTAATGTGACAAAAAATGTTAGTTTAGGCGTTTTGAACATTAAAATTGCTATACTGTAAAATTTGATTTTTTGACATTTCCCCTGTACCCTTCTAGTGTACTCCCTTCAGCACAATATGACCAACCTGTCAAAGTAATGATTTCTGGAATGGTCTATACTTAATAATTATTGACAGGGCAGACATTGAAGTGACGTAAGCGTACTAGATGTAGTCTGGTTATGATGAACAGTTCATCGGTAATAGAGGAGTTCAGTCTAAGGTCAGTGTGACCAACAAAAAGTGGTTTTTATGACAAGAATCACGGTTGATGTCTACCATTCAAAACATAAGATTTTTGCAGGTTTTTTATTATTGGAAACATTTCCATTGCTTTATTCAAACAATGAAGCGTAATTCTTAAAATTACTAGAAGAACTACAAAAGTCTAATGGAAAATAAACATAAACGATTAAACGAATATCAACAAAAACAAATAAATTGACATCTGACATACATAGTGGCATAATGTCAGAAGTGAAATGGTAACTTGCCAAAAATTCCTAGATCTATTGGCCACCGATGCGTTGAGTATTCTGCAAAAACGTCATTTTGAATTTTAAGAATTACGCTTCGGGGGTGTATTCATTGTTTTAATAAAGCAATGTAAATGTTCGCAATGATAAAAAACCTGCAAAAATCTTATGTTTTGAATGGTAGACATCAACCGTCATTCTTGTCATAAAAACCACTTTTTGTTGGTCACACTGACCATAGACTGAACTCCTCTATTAGAAAAGGTACCTTTTATCGCTGTCAAAAGTACAAAACTGTCTTCATTAAATATAATAATCATACTAAAAATATGTATTGAAGGGTTAAAAATGTCGAAAAATACAGTAAATATTGAAAAAATTCAACTGAAATTTAAATCTTACAAATATCGTTTGTTGCTCTTTAGTTATATACAATATTTGTTGAATACGAATCACTCCCCTCGTCGAAAACCATTGCAAAAATAATTGGATTAGTGAACATGAAGCGACTTATTAATTAACCATCTCAATTTATCAGAGGAATGTGACTAATGAAAGTGTGAATATGTGGTCGAAGCAACAGGATACGCGCAACACTAATAAAAATATGACATCATTTAAAAATAAGATAACTAACCGGAAACGGAAAAACTCGAAGTCTAGAACCGAAAACGTTGACAGTCCCGAGACAGATTTAGCATCAAAGTCAAAACAAACCGAAGAGAAGCAAAAGCAGACGAAGTCTGGTAAAAACAGAAATAGAAATAGAAGTAAAAAATCAAACGAAAATACCGGAGAGGTTAAAAGTGGTACGCCGACGATCAATCAACAAAAGTCGAGTGAAAACAATGGTGATGTCATTAAAAATGACCTCGAAAATGTCGATATTGTGCTTCGGAATCCTACAAATATAAAAAGGACTAATAGTAATAATTCCATTAAGAGATACAGCGACAGTATCGTAATAGATAATGATAACGGACAGATTAAGTTGAGAGAAGAAAGTGACGTTGTTCCGCCCATTCTAACTCGAGCAGTGAGTGGCTTTTTCATTATAGACCAGGCGAAAAAGGCGCGAAGATTGAGCGATCTGTTTCGTCCTCACAGTACGATGAAACTGTCAATGAGTACTGAAAATATTCACCAAAAAACCAGCATAAAATCGGATAAAAATAGTATTAAAGAAGATAAGAAAAATGAAAAACTTGTGCGTCAGAATAGTGTTAACGTTAAAGGAGACTCTAGTAAACGCAGTGTTAAAAGTGACTCTAGTAAATCTTCCAAAAACTTAAATAAAGACAACAGCTCAAGTACTAGTTCAAATTCGTATCTCAAACGCGTTAGATCGAAGATCTACAAAACAAAATCCGCGGACGAAGTCGATGCCTCTTCCAAATCCAGGAAGTTGAAACCTAAAAAAAGCAACGACATCAGTGGCAGAATTCCAGAAGATGAAGTAGCAGTGTTAAGTCCAAATGGGTTACGAACATCTATAACGAATTTTGATTTTCGTTTAACCCGACAAACTTCCAACTTGGAACGTGTGAGGCCTAAAACAATGGACTCTGATGCTATATCGAACGAAAAACCCGTTTTGGCTAAAGCAAAGTCGAGTAGTTCGATAAATTTGAGTTTGTTGAGGACGCGTAGGAATCAAATTTTGGAAAAAGTAGCATCTAGGTTAGGTGCTAAAGACGTTCAAAATGAGTTCGATTTCATAGCGTTCGGTAATGTACCTGGATTCGGTAGTGTTAATAATTTGAATGGATTATACGGATCGCAAACGAATTTGCAGAAACAACCGAGTTGGCTTCACATACACAAGGAAGAAAAAGGTATCGTTATATTTTTATATTTATTAGATAAGTTTTATGTTTATGTACTCGATATTTTTATTTACTTAGACTTATTTGTTGTAGATAGCGTAAATTATTTTCGTTGAAATCTAAATTAATAATAGGCCAAGCAATATACTTTATATATATTTGGAACGATTATAAATACATAAACTAGAAAAATCTGGATACTGAATATTAAGGGTTGTAAAGTTCCCTACTGGTGGTGATAGATGACGTATTCGTCAAAGATTGTGACCAATAATTTTAAATGGAACTTTATGGCAAGCGACACCTCTTTTCAAAGACATCGAAAAAATCTATTCAATGATACTAATATTATCTGTGTTCATGGCAGTTCTGACAGCTGGCGGTAAGAGTTCCGTATCCGAGCATCTGAATTTTTTGATGAAACTCTGCATTTAGTTAGATCATGTAAAGACCTTCTCAATGATATATAACATTTTGCGTGGAGACGTTCCGTTGTGGAGATATAGCATTTTAAAGTTAGATAGGGTTTTAGAAACTTCAAGTAGCCCAATGTTAATGAAAATTTCTAAACCTAACCTATAACAGAAAAAATATTTTATTTACAATCTTTATTTTATGATATTTACAGAGGATACATTGTTTTTATAGCTGGAATGGGTCTTTGTTGTTTTTCCTGCACCAACGTCGCCACTCGTATTCTACAACTGCGTCCGCATAGTGTTCGTGTCTAACATTCATCTGCCTGAAGTATGCTCTCATTGGCTGGTTCTTTGAGTGTGTGTCCCATCAGCTGCAACGAACTCTCTGTCATGGCAAACCGTTTTGTGTTCGTAGCCGAATTGTGTAAGCTTGTCGTATGTTTTCCATTCGTCCGTCCTAATCTCGGTACCTTTTGCTACATGTTTTTCGATGAGAGGGATAAGGACCTCTGCTGTCCGTTTATTGTCTGGCACAGTTCTAATCTGAGATCCTCAGATCCATCTTCGATCATGCCGAGGACCCAATGTCCATCCATTACTCAGCCGCGGTTACATTTTCTTTTTCCAAAGTTTGCCTCATCGATCTGCACTACCTTACCGGGACCTCCAATCATTCCACATTGTTCTTGCTTCTGTAGGAAGCTATTGACGATTACTTCCAGACAGTAAGCGTACCAATCAGCAATTGTTTCTAATGATGTTGTATCTCCAATGGATGATTCGCGGATCGCATCATCATAGCTGTCATCAACTGCGAAGCTGTACATGCTCCGAAGGCTCAGACGATGACCTTCAAACCATGTTCCATGAGCTGAGCTCAATCGGCCTCTTTTTCCTGCAGGATGTCGCTTGTTGCATCTGAATTGCCCCATCAAATGCCATCTGCGCCTTGTGATGATAGCTTCTTGCGGTTTTCCTTAATAAGCCATTCTCCTGCGACCATTTGATCGCCATGGTCGTTGATCCAGTAATTTCGTGCTGAAGTCTGTGTCTATTCCACATTATCTGTAAGGATTAAATTTTTTATAATCAATATTCAATACGTAATTAATATTCAATAAAAGGTACATATAAATAACCCATACAAAAATTCTAACTTTGAAACGCTGTTTCTCCGCACCGAAACGTTTCCGCGCAAAATGTTATATATCGTTAGAAATGTCTTTACATGAACTATCTACCTGCTGAGTTTCATAAAAAAATTCAGATGCTCGGATACGGAACTCTAACCCAGCTGGCTGTAATCCCCATTCGCCACATTCTGTTACAATGCACATTTGGATACCGTTAATTGTCACTATTTATTGTTTTAATACTACTATGAAGGATTTTCAATAATTATTGACAAAAAATGACAGTTTTGAATTATTATTTTGTTTTCCTTACAAATTGTATTTTTTATTGAAACAAAGTAATTTTTTTTCAAATTATAAGAGACAACTGAAATTATATAACCATAATTATCAACCCACAAAAAAAACTGTATGGTAAACATCGACGGTGGCATTTTTCTCTGAAATAATTAACGAAAAAATAATTTCTACTTTCTTACCGCACTTGCGACAAACAAAAATGTATCTTCATAAGAATTAGTTTTGATTTCAACGTTTAGGAAGAAAAAGAAAAGTGATATAATTTTAAAACAAAAAAGAACGAACATATCACAGTATAAAAATTTGTATTAATTAGGTTTCTACTTCAAAAGCTTAAATACATGTTTGTAGTTTGTTGATAAGGTTATTGACTTGATTAAATATGTAGTTTATTTTTATCGTGAGAGCCACTAATCGTTGAATTGGTAATTAAGAAGAACGGATTACTATTCCGGCAACTATGAACAAAAAATTAATTTGTCACACCGTATTTATCAGTTACAAATTGGATTTTCATTAGTTACGTAACTTTCTACGATTAGGAACAATCTTGTATTTGTAGATTTCGAATTGAGAATGTCGCGCTGTATTGGATCAATTTTTGTACATACTGGTACTATCATAATTGAGTGAAATGAAAAGAAAAACTTTTTTGAATACATGCTTTTTTCTACCCTGACTTTTAACTACCATAAGTTTTAAAAATGGTTTAGAAAAGTCAAACACAATTCAATATTGTATCAATGCTCTTTAAACTTGACAATATTCTTTTGTAACTTTTTGGAAATCAAACCAACACCTGTTTTTATAATATTATTTCAACTTTTCGGTTTTAAATAATAATAATTACTCGACAGAATTAATAAAAAATATTTTTTTTTTAAAAGGAGCCGTACCTTCGCCGGAACCACCTCAGCCTCTTGGGCTTATTGTGGATTCTCCTAATGTTCTGACTACAGCCTATTCAGCCAATCCGTTCCCTGTATTAGCTCATACAGGTTCTTCATTGGTTGGTTGTAGAAGTCTTCTGGAGTCATTTGGGGTCTTCCATATAGTTTTTGCCTCCAGCGTCTCACAGTTGCATAATATGTGCAGAGCTGTTTCGGTGTCCTGAAAAAAAACTAATAATAATAAAAATATACAATATTAATTTAATTCAACTGACATGATCTTTAAAAACTTGACAATACAGTTAAGAGTTTATTGGAGAAAATTGATAATCAATTCAGTATTCCAATTAGCTTTAAATCTGCTAATAGTTTAAGATCTATCCTAACAAAAACTAAATAAAAAAAATCCATGTATCAAATATCCTGTTTATCAGATAAAATTTATTTAGGTGAAATATCTATACCATTGAACAGTCTTATGGACCTCGGCACCTCAGCCTTTGGCCTTTTTGTGCTGTTGGTTGTGCCGTTTCTATGAAGAGACCAGTAGCCCTTATCAGGCTCAACAATCTTTTCATTAGGTCCTTCTTGGAGAAATCCTCCCTTGGATACTCTAGTCTTAGGAGTTTATATCTCCAATGAGACAATATTTCACATTCGAAGACGATGTGAGAGACTACAAATAGCTTTTTGTCAAAATAGAATTTTGGTTTGTGGTTAGTTGTGGATATGTCGCTATTATCCCATTCTTAGCATTCCCTTCACTGTATTAATGGGATTTCAGTGTTGTCTTCAGTCCAGGATTATGCTCTCGGACTATCCCCTGCACGGATGATGTATACCTTGTACTGACGAGGCACGCCGAAACCGACAAGTGATATTGTCCCTTCTAATTACATACCAGAATGGTTGGTTATATCTTGCAGATTTACCAACCCAGTTTAACTTAGAAGTGTAATTCAATATCCTTCGAGGCATATACTGAAGGAAGAAGTTGTTGCTTCTTAGGGAGCTTTCAATTAAAACGCTGCCTTTCTGTAGAAAGGTCTGCGGCGGCATATGTCTATCTCTTAAGGATAGCATACTATATCCTATTTAATAATGTAAAAAATTGGCGATTATAATGCGGTAATGTGAAAGCAATTTACACAAATACGGTATTAATCCTTATCATTTTATATAAGTTAAAGGCTTTAATCATTTCATGCACATTATTTTACTCTTTTACACCGTATAATTTAAATTCCTATCTTAGGAGTTACCGCAAAAAAATTACGGGCGCGAGAATAAAATTCGAGCGCCTTGCTTCGCTTGATGCTATATTAACTGGCAACGCAACTAGTGAAACTGTTTTTATACCACGAATTTCCATGATACCCTCAGAATTGCCTTTCCAATTTAAACGGCTATAATTTCCCGTAAAAACAGCGCTTGGAATGACAATTAATAAATCGCAGGTTCAAACATTAAAAGTTGCGGGAGTAGACTTGAGCACACAGTGCTTTTCGCATGGGCAATTATATGTTACCCTATCACGTGTAACTTCGAAACAAAATTTGTTTTTATACGTGATCAGGTTATTAATGTCTTACAGCGTAGTCAAAGTACACAAAATATCCGTAAAATGCCGCTAAAAACTTGAAAATTCAAAATTGAGTATTTAAAAGATTTGTGATTAACATGAGAAAAACTTTATGATGCTAGGCATGAGATTTTCCGGAAAATCGTCGAGTTAAAATTTTTGTTTTTGTTTTTTCACTCTAATTTTTTAAATAATGAAAACACAGAAAAATGTTCCAATCAAAAATTGTAGCTAATACATTTATCTACAAAATTTGTCTGAACATTTCTTTTGTATCTGCATTAGTTTTTAAAATATATACGAAATTTCCATAGTAGTATTTTTGAACATCATCAATTTTCATGTTTTTAATTTCATAATAGTAAATAAACAATTACATTTAGAAAAACATTTTTAATATGAAATGTGTTCTAAAATACAAATACATTAAAATAAAAAATTTTTAACGTATTATCATCGATTTTCCACGCTCTCTCACCTGCTTTTTCACCTTTATTTGTGCTCCCTTCTCTTTCTTACCTGAGCCATACGTGTGTTCTTTTGAATCGCGATCACTTCTAAATAGGTTCCTTATAAAGTTCACAAATTTTTAGATAATAAACGGTATAAAAAGTTATAGAAGGTTTGCTGACAGACCTCTGATTTAAGTATTTATTGTAAATAATTGTCTATTATTTAAAAAATTTGATATTTATAGAAAAACTGTATAGTAGTTTCGAAAGTAGATGCTTCAAAGTGTTTAGTAGTAAAGTTTCATTGAATTATATTAATTTCGAAAAAAGATATAATTGAATGAAGTCTAAAAAAACAAGTAAAATTAAGCATGCAAAAAAAACAAATTTTTAAGAAGCATTCGTTTAAAATTCTAAATATTGATGGCTTTGCTTTTATAATAATAATGTTTTGTGCTCATTTGCAATGCTAAATCCAAAAGGAATCTTCGCTGGGATAAGTATTAATTAAATAGGAATTATAATAAACTGATATTACAGTCAGAAAAACTACTTTTTCAAATTTGAAAGTATTTCTATCTAAAAGTTGAGATCTTTCTTTACATTTTACATGAGTTTATTTATTTTTTCAGAATGTTATAAGCCCAAAATTATTGACTTGAGTCGAGCGGTTAATAAATTGAATACCACTGAAATTAATTTTAACCCTTCAACTTTTTAATTTACAGAAAAACTTTTCAGACAAAATTTGTAGATAAATGCATCAGCTACAAATTTTGATTTGGAAGATTTTCTGTATATTTATTATTTAAACAATTAGAGCAAAAAAACAAAAATTTTCACTCGACGATTTTCCGAAAAATCGCATGCCTAACATCGTAAAGTTTTTCTCATGTTAAACACAACCCTTTTAAATACTCAATTTTGAATTTTCAATTTTTTGTATATTTGGTGAGGTTTTATGTGTACTTTGACTAGGCTATTATACAAAGAAACATTTTAATTTTTGTTTATTTTCTGTTTTGTTTTCCTCATAAATAATTGCCACTCAAAAAATAATCTAAATTAATATTATGTAGGTATAACGAGAAAAGATGAATGATTTTTTGTTTGTTACGATCTACTCAACCAATTTGACCGAAAGCTACTTACATCAACTCGGAGGAACATACAGTACAAACGGTGGAGGTTTACCATCACGTGACTGTTACCATACGTATATACGTAAATACGTATAGTAACAGTCACGTGATGGTAAAGCTTCACCGTTTCTACTGTAGACTATTTTATATTTTCTGTAAAGAATCCTTGCGAATCCGGGACAAGCTGCTAGTTTTTTAAATAATTTACAATAACATAAAAATATTGTTTCCTTTTAGAATACTGATAAACCTATAAGAATACCAAGGTCTTGAAATAACTTGGTGGATTACATATTTATTGTATTGAAGGAACCCTCTACAAGCTAGTTCAACTTTTCCTATTAACATTTTATGACGAATTAACTGAGATTATTGTTACAATAGATTTTTAAAATCCAATAAATAGATTTCCTATGGCCCACATAGTGTAGTGTCGCAATTATACGCTTTAAAGTTCAAATTTTTAGATAACATGTAATTACTTCATATTATGTTTATAAAATAACACAAGCCGACTTGGCCTACAACATTTTATCATCATATATCAATGCTATGAGACAATTAATATGTTTGACCTTTTCAAGAGCATACCATAAAAATTTATTAAAAGCGCAGTGTTTTATAGATTGTAAGCAGTGTTGTCAAGTTGTCTTCTTTGATTAATGCGGGCTCTACATCTATTTGTCAAATTTGAGTGGATTTCCTGCAGTCCATCCAATCTAAAACCATCCGTCTATTAATAAATGCTCCATGGTATGTTTTAAAGGCACTATACACAGATATCTAAGAATGCCATATATCAGAGACATCATCACAACTCCCTCAAATAAATACAGAAAACGATGCTCAGATCATAGTAATCAACGTTCAACCTACCAATAGAAGAAAGAAGACTAAAAAGAATTTGGCCCGAAGATCTGTAACAAATCCAGAGAACCGTTAATGGACGGTACCTGACTCGAGCCACCAATCCACATTATCCTATTTACTTATGGGCGTGTAAAAGTTTAAATGTGAGACTGTTGCCGGATGAAAGTGTTTAGTTTTACCTAAAAGTGCATGAGCTCGAAAAAAGTTAACGATAACGAGACAAAAATATCATTTGTACAAATTAATCTGCGCTTCTGGCAACAGCAGTTGAAATAGGGGGTCACTGAACACACACCCAACTGTTTTTGATAGCTGGAACTGAACACACGCCCATCGCTGAGCGCACAATTATTCTTCTCTCTTTTCAAGTAGTTTTGCTCATATTTTCCTTGTCTTACTTGTGTAAACCGTAAGGTTCGAATAGATTTCTCGCAATCTGTATATCGGTTTTTTAACTTTGTAAGATTCAAAAAGGATAAAGTTATAATAAAACTCGATAATAATGCAACTATCTGAATTTACTGTTTTCAATCCCACGGCTATACATAACCTAAACATTGAGTATATACTAATACAAGTCGATTTGTTTTATAACGAAACTGAGTTGCTTCTTCAAACTGCTCAGTTGAGTTGTGAAATAAAAGACAGAATTATGATATTCGGCAGAATTAGAGGAAAATAGCAAAATGGTTGATTAGAGAAATAGTTTAATAAACAGGAAACATTGACATCGTACGAAATTAAGCTAGTATTAACATAACGTACTTAAATATTTCTCAATTATACGTAATAATTATAAATGATACAGTTATTATGTAAAATGCTTTGAGCTTGATTATTTGAACAGCCGCTTGTACTTGCGATAGTTGTTATAATAATATATTGATGGCTATTATTTCTCACATTCTTTCATTGATTAACTCGATGGAATTTATCCCAAATCTGCTCATTTTTAAATGCGTGCACAGTGGGATTATTTACATTTGGCTACTCTACTTTTCAGAGTCCTCAACTTATTGTGTCTGCATTTTTAACCATTGCCGTTTGTATATGTTGAAATAGATGAAATAAGCAAAACTAAGATCAAAAGTATAGTAATATCTTTGGTAATAGGTCTTGTATAATAAATGTAATAGGCGCGTCCACAGTATGCCCCTGTAAGCCAATTGGCAAAGCCGATTCTATGGCACATGCCAATAAGCCAGTCGTGCCCCAATGAAAATCGCTGAAGTGTCGGTCTCCATCCTAACCAATGAGAATATGAGAACGAAGAGTGGGGACGTGCCAACCACTGGCCTCTCGCGGCTTTAGTTGTGATTCAGACTTTCTGCCAGTTAGCCGGAATCGCCCTGTTCTGTGTGTTTTTACAGTCGCTGGCATTGCCAACGACGAATCGCGGCATAGCCAACGACGAATCGCGGCATAGTGTGAACGCGCCTTAACTAACAGCTCTTCGCATATCTGGCATACTAGGGAACTAGGGTTTCGTTTTGTTGCTGTTGCTGTCGTTTGGCTCTCAAATCACTGATGCATACTTCAATATGGACATGATGATACTTATTTTCGTCTTTTTATTCAATTTTCTGCCGAGTAGTCCGGTTAGTCTAACCCTTGTTTGTTTGGTCTCAGCCATCACTGCACTAACGTTAGACCTTTGTCACTCCTAGATACTTCTTTATAAGCTTTCGTAACGCAAATTAGTTAGTTACATGAATATTAATTCAAAAAATGTGAGAGGTGTGTTTGTATAAGTTTTTTCTACAAACGTTAGTCACGCTTACAAATTTACATTTTATGATTCAATATAACGGATTATATTGAATCTGCCTCCAGCAGTTGTTGTTTGACCATAACTATCGCAGAAAAGTAAATAAAATTTTCTCTCAAATTACAAATATTTTAATTACCCCTAACAATAATAGAGACTTTTAGCTTGTCTTAAATTTCTCACGTATCCGTATCCGTAACGAACTGCGCATGTGTAGACCCGTTACGTCTCAGCCGATACGATGCGTAGAACGAATTGTTACGTATCCTACTCCGTATACTTAAACGTATCCGTATCCCGACCAAAGTCAGTCTGTATTCCGTGCTATTAGTGCTATTTTACTGGTCTTCTTCTTCTTTAATATTGGTTTGGCTAAATTATAACCACAATATTTTGAATTTTATTTTTACACTTACCAAAGAATTGTGTTGAGTTATGAGTGTTAAACGAAAGCGTCTTTTTTACGGACCAGAGGACGACCTTCACCTCCTGAGGGAGGTTGATGGTCAAAACCCCTTCGAAGACCCGTCTCAATGGTATAAAATTTCTGAAAATCTAGCAAAGGCAACTGGGAAGGAATTTAGAAGTCTACGAGAAAAGGTGAACCTGCTTGTTTCCAAATATGAAGAAAAAGCAAACAAGGACCAATACAAGTAACCTTTTTGTAATTTGCTGCAACTAAGAAATTAAGTAGGTAATAGAACTAAAAAATATCAGTTGACATGAACATTTTTGTGACTACCAAAATCCTCGTCTAGCAGCAATGGATTATTTAATATCGCCCCCATTTTACGTATTACAAAAATATAAAAGGAAAATAAAAAAACTTTGAGGTTATACAATTAAAAACAGAACGAAACGATACGTTTTCTGCTGAAAAGGTATTCTTGACAATTTCTTTACGTCAACGTAACTCCAATACGGATACGGATACGTGTAAAAAGTTATGACAAGCTAAAAGTGTCTAATAAACTAAACCTAACCAAAACACAATGACATAAAAATGTAAATCAAGTAACTATGGTTATGTTCCGATATTCCTGAACAGTACTGCCCAGTAAATTTTCTCATTCCATTGGCGCCACTTTTCAAGAGACCCTGTTAGAGGCTAAACATATACTGATACTACTGTTACAGAAGTGGTCATGCACTCCCAGTATCCCTTCCCCAAATTGGAATAAGTTAGGTTATGTATTTGTTGAGAGTATGTGATCTGTGGTTGAGACAGATTTTTTTATTAGTAATCTATGCAGATCTGATTTTTCTGAATCAGTATCGCTATCGCTTAATATTTTATCCAATAAGATTTGATTAATTTCGGCCATCATTTCACTTCACTATGACAAATACAAGGGTTATGTTTTGTTTGTTCCTTTTTAAACACTGTTACTGACCAATACGTTCCGAAAATCTTCAGCAGTTTAAGATTACTGCTACTGTAAAGCGTTCCGAAATTGCTTGCTGTAACCAGTAATACCAGCAATATCGGAACATAACCTATAACTACCAAAAGAATTGTTGTTCAATGATGATGGATATTTCGCTCGATTGTTGGTACATTAAAAAAAATATACCTTAGAATTGGTAATGTTGCAAATTATCAATTGTTACAAAGTGATTTGAATAGATTTGTTGCTTATTGTAAAAATCTTTCTTTTTTGAATTTAAATAAATGCTCTGCAATTACTTTCTCCAGAAAAAGATGCGTAGTAGATTTACAATATTTTCTTGAAAACCACCCAATTGAAAAGGTTTCACAGATAAAAGATCTATATAGGAATTTACTTTGATTCAAAACTTATTTTCGACCAACATATCAATTATATAGCTTAAAAAAGCTGATAGGACGTTGGGCTTTATTATCAGAACTTGTCATGACTTTAAAACTTTACGTTCATTCCGAACTTTATTTATGGCCTATGTAAACAGTGTTTTAAGTTTCGGATCAATAATTTGGAATCCTCAGTAACTTGTATACGAGGATATATTAAACAATTCTTAGCCTACTATAGAACCAAACACAATTTCAATGTCAAAATATTTTATTACCCAACATATTCTCCTCTTGATTGGATACATCTATTACAGCGAACCTGCAACGTCTCTAGATTTTTCAAAAAAATGTTTCTTCTTGCTCTGCAAACCAGACCTTCACAGCTTTTATTACCTCCTCGTTGGAAGATAATTTACTACCTTTTAAACTGCCAAAGCGAAATCTGGTGAATAAAGGGGGTGTTCTAGTAATTCAAACCCTAAATCACGAATTTTTTGCATAGCAATATGAGATTTGTGTGCAGGGGCGTTGTCCTGCAAAAACAAAACACCTTTGGATAGCTTTCCGCGTCTTTTCTCTTCAATTTTTTCCCGTAGAGTGGTCAGTAATGTCGAATAGTATTGTTCTACCCTTATCCAAAAAATCAATCATGATTACTCCATGGCAATCCCAAAAAACTAAAGCAAGAACTTTTCCAGCAGATTTTTTGACACGCAACTTCTTAGGTCTTGGAGAACCAGAGTGTCGCCATTCCATCGATTGTTGCTTTGTTTATGGATCGTAGAAATGTACCCAAGTCTCATCCATAGTAACAATACGGTTTAAGAAGTCTACATCGTTTTCAAATCGAGCTCAGATCGAACGCGATGCTTATACCCTTGCACGCTTTTGGTCAACATTCAAACATTTGGGGATCCATTTTGCAGCAATTTTTCTCGTCCAAATTGACGTGAACTATATGATGAACGCGTTCGTATGAAGTACTCAGTGCTTCAGATATCCGTTTTAGCCCAATTCGACGTTCTGATCAAATCATGTCATGAACTACATCGATATTTTCGGAGACCGACACAGAAACTGGCCTTCGCGATCGCTCATCATTTTTAATTGAAAATTTACCTCTTTTAAGGCTTGCAGTCCAATTTTTCACGGTCGCATACGAAGGATATTGATCACCAAGGGTATCAAGCATATCTTCGTAAATCTGCTTACCTCTTAACCCTTTTAAATACAGGTACTTGATGATGGCTCGATACTCCAATTTTTCGATTTTCACAATTTCGGTGGACATATTTTTTCTTTTAATTTATTGCGTAACTCTGGTTTACTTTTTTGACGTCAAACTTCACACTGACACTTCCAATAAGTTATTGTTCGTTGCTATGGTAACGCAATATTTTGTTTATGCATGGAACTGGTCTAGGCTAACTAGATATCAACACATCCTCGTACATCGATATACTTGACCGTATCCAAAATAAATTCAAAAATTACTGCAAAAAGAAATTGTTTCCTAATAATAATATTGTCTCAGTTAGGCAGAGTTTCAGTTTAATTTCCCTGGAAAATAGACGTCAAATAAATGATGTTAACTTTTTTTATAAAATTGGTAATAATCTTATTGATTCCAACGATATTACCTGCCTCATTAAATTTAATATTCCGGCCTATAATATAAGAAATTTTAAAGTTTTTGATATTAACTTTAGTGACACAAATTTTTATCAAAATCCTCCCTTGCATAGGTGTTGTAAATCCTTCAACTCAGTCTGTGACCATGTTGATGTTGATATATTCCATGACAAATTTTTTAATTCTTAACAAAAAAAATTGTTTCAATTCCATAGTATTTGATTTGACTTGACCTTTGACTATGCAGTTAACTCTTAATTTTTTGAAAAGTAAAAAAGTGCTTGTTTTAAAAACTTGTTTTTCGAGCTGTGCTTGAACTTGCATTGTCTTGATGGAGCATTATTCATCATTAGAGATTGGTTTTCCGAAACTCGGCAATTACTTTCGGCAAACAAATCGATATGTACCAATCAGCCAGTAACAGTTTTCCGATCTTGCAGAGGAATTGTTGCTACATGACCCGTTTTTCAGACAAATGACGCCACCATCTTTTTGGAAACACTTTTGGTTAATCTTATTGGAACACCCAAACAGCTGACGGTTATTTTCGGGTTCATAAGAGTAAATTCATCACTATCGACAATACTGTATATATTTTTTGAGTTTCCGGCGTTAAACCGGTTTAAAGTTTTTTTTAAACCTGTCGACTCTAATTGTTTTCTGTTCTTCTGTCAACAGATGCGGTATCCAACGAGAAACTAATGTTTTTACGTAAATTATTTTGAATTGTGGTCCTTGACCAGCGATGAATTTAGGCCTATTGATTCTCCAATTTCATGATATGACATATCGATCTGTTGATTTTGATATCAATCGACAGGCGCCATCTATGTTGATATATGCAATACATAAGATAACCCTCGTAAACGCAAAAAACGTTTTCAATAATTATTTTTTGTATAACCCTCCAACCCAGAATTTCAATAGTTTTTTTTTCGTATATGTATTGAAAGGTGTAAAGGGGAAAATTAATTCTATTCCCTTTGTTTCAGTAGAAGTAAAACAAACACAGCCTGTGTCTCGAAGCGGCTCTGACAGGCGACCGGATGCGGTACGTGAAGAGGGTCTAAAACAACAAGAATCATCAAAAACAGAATCCTCCTCCCACGATGTACCCAACGATAAATCGGATGCCTCCAGCATGGTCAGGTGAGTCAAACAATTATGAATACGTGAAGGGATCTTTAGCATTCCCTTGTAAAGTAAGGTTTTTATTCATCACTGTTGAAAAAAATAGTAATTTACCAACCGAATCCCAATATTTTCTATACAGGATTTTTTTGGTTGTGAATAACATTGGTCTAGTGTAGAAAAACGGCTCTGTAGCAGAATAGCGCTGGTCAAAATCGCGCTGGTCAAAAAAAGCGCTGGACAAAATAGCGCTGTTCAAAATAGCGCTGCACAAAAACAGCGCAGGACAAAATAGCGCTGGACAAAAACAGCGCATGATAAAAACAGCGCTCCATAAAATAGCGCCGCCAAAAGATAATTATGCTTCTTTATTTTACTACTATCTCATACATAAAAATAGACTATAGTACCGAATAAGCATAATTAGTAATACCATATTTTTCATAAATTACAGTCATAACAATAGTTTTCCTAATTCAATTCGTAAATTCAACATCGCTTCCCGAACAGCTGACAGTGATCAAAGTGTTGGTAACTGTCTATAACAATATCAGAATATAAGGAACGGAAAACAAGTAAGAACAACAATCAATATTTTTCATCATACTTCAACACATATCGCTTCCCGACCAACTGACACAGATCAAAGTGTAAACAACTACTTGTCAGTGTCATATTTATTTAAAGTCTAAAAAAATGCAATTTGGCAAGTCTCAGAAAGGAGGTGATACATTATTCCACGAAGGATATAATTACCGAAATGACAAGCAACGTAAAATTGCATTTTTTTAGACTTTAAATAGATATGACACTGACAAGTAGTTGTTTACACTTTGATCTGTGTCAGTTGGTCGGGAAGCGATATGTGTTGAAGTATGATGAAAAATATTGATTGTTGCTCTTACTTGTTTTCCGTTCCTTATATTCTGATATTGTTTGTTGTAAAGGAAGGTTGATGCTTAGCGGCGAAACTTGATTTTTCAATCACATCCTACTGTAATAGTTGATTTTGTAAGGATATTTCAACCGGCGCTATTTTATGAAGCGCTGTTTTTGTCCAGCGCTGTTTTTGTCCTGCGCTGTTTTTGACCAGCGCTATTTTGACCAGCGCTATTTATGTCCAGCGCTATTCTGCTACAGAGCCTAGAAAAACATTGTGTCTTATTGACTGCAAATTCTTCAACTTTCTTTACTTTATAATTGCCATTCAATTTCCAATTTGTTAAAAAAACATTTCAAGAATCTTGTTTTAATTTTTATGAGTAAGAGGCAAATTGAAAAAAACATTCATTAAAAAATGCTTTGCTAGTAGACTGAAATCAGGCGTCAGTAGAGGTAGGTACTATAGTAGCAGCTCCGGCTGGAATTGAGAAGTGGTTGGGGAACCATCAAAGCTCCTTCATAAGTCACGTCAGACAACTCAAAAACGCATAACATATTTGCTAAGGGAATATTCATATCTCCAGTTAAAAATTTGCACGTTATTTGTTTGAAGTTCATTGATGAAGTATGTATCGAAGAAATAATTTTAAACATAAATAATATTAATTTATGCTGACAATGGTCTCTGTTGCAATATGTTAAAACGTCAGACGGCGAGAAAAAAAATAACAAATTTGGGGGCGACTGGCACCCCTTTGGCGTCTGATGATTTACATGTATGTATGTTTTATGGGGTGACATTCACTGAGAACTAAAAGATCTATTGTGTCCCCTTACTTCTACTTAGTTCCTGAGGAATGTCTCGGAAACTAATAGCTCCTTTAGTCCTATTTCCCTGAGGAATTTTAGGATATCTGCAGGCTTCAACTTAGGTAAATGTCCCTCTTCTATCCAATAATCTCCTAGGTGCTGTGCCCTAGGATTCTGAATTGCGGTGCAATTTGCAAGTATTTTTAGCTTTTTCAGGTGCCCGTTCAGGCAGCAATGTCCTGTTAGGATCCCTGTTAAATCTCTTAGTGCAGTTTTACTTTGACTTATGCTTTCATTTGATCTCAACGGGTTGTAGTCACCCATCAGAATCTTTGATTGTCTAAGCCCTACTAGATCTTTCCAATGGTCAGATCTTCTCTTTTGCCTATTTCTTCCAATATTACATTGAAGCTGATTCCGCAAAAGGGTTCCGACCCCCCAGAAGAGTCTTTCAGTCCCCCTCTTTGCTAGTCCATCTGCTGTTTCATTTCCTTCTATTCCAGTTTGTCCTGGAATCCACAGTAAGGTTACTATATTGTTCTCGCCTAGTTCATTGAGTATGCCTAGGCATTGATGATTTACATACATTACCCTTAAACTGGTGAATATTGAGCAAACTTGTTTTTTATTTTTTAATCGTCTGACTTGACTTATGCATCCTTGTAGATGGAACTTCCTGATGGTTATATTTGATATATTTTCTATCACTTGTAGGATGCGGTCGCAGTGATTGTTACTATTGTTTATTTCAACAAGTACATAGAGTGTTTGAATGCAATAATCCCCAACCTAACAGGTGTTTATCGGATAATACAGAGTTGTACTCAAAATTGATACCTTACAGACTCACTCACCTCACAAACCTAGGGGATTATTGTATTTCAATAATCTACGTACTTATTGAAATAAACTGTAATAATGTCGATTATTTCCTTCCTATTAATTTTGACCAATCGGTATCAAGAATTGGTATGTCAAATATAAATTTTATGGGGAAAAATTACTTAACAACTGTCAATTTAGCTGTCAGCAGTTTTTCCGGAAAAAAAATCGGTTGTTTGACATTTAATTTTATTAAAATAAAATGTTTATTTAACTAATTCGTGAAAGTGGAAAAATCCTCGTCTTCGACTCGGATTTTTAAAACCGCTCATGCTATTTGTTAAAACAAATTACTAAGAAACTCGTTTTTCCAAATTTTTCCGGAAAAATTAAATGCACTAGGGATTTTACCCCCGAATGCATTCAAGGGCATAGTGCAGGGGAATTTTTTTGACATGCTTCCCAGTATTCAAATAAGAAATATAAACAAATAGTTTCCATGGTATCGGAGTCGCTGACAACAAATGTATTTTTAAAAATTCTTTTACGTATCAGTGGTAAATATTAGATTTTTAATTATACAAGTTAATAGTAATTTTTAATACGTGCTTGATCTTCTTGTTTGTACTGACACACTTTTTTGTGTACATTTCCGATGCTCATAAGGTTTGTCTGTTTTTTTAGATATTTTTAACCTTCTGTATGTTATCTAAATAATTCGGACTTCGATAGCCTTGACCAGTTTGTCGGTTTATCAAACAATATATTAATTTGTTTAAAAATACTGGTTGTATTAATTAACATAATTGAAATTTATTATGTAATATATACCTACTTGTCAATACTAAATACACACTATCTAATTTTAATGTATTATATATGTACCTTGACTCGTTTTAAGGTAATTAATCAAGATTAAGCTCAAGTACAGTTGGATTGTAATGTGTGGATTAATTGACAACAAAATATAAAATAATATCTCTAAAAAATTCTAAAATTTTAACATTTTTTATGCGATGAAAGGAATAAGGATTTTATTATTCTACTTTCTACTCCATAGCTTTGGTGGTAGTTCCATTGTCCTTTGAAGAGACTATGGTGGAAATTGTACTGCATTTAGAATTAATTATGTATATTGTGGTGACATTCACTGATACGTAAATTTTGCATTATTTCGCAATGAATTTTTCGACGCTAAAATTATATATAATCAATGTAATTCATTAATAAGCTTATAGTACAAGTCTTTACGAATAAAATAAGCTTCCGATGAACTCTGTAAGACCACCCTAAGGACAGGAAGAGCCCATTTGCGTAAACACTTTTTTTTTGCAAAATTGTAATAACTCAAAAAAAAAACAATTTTTTTTTAATTTTTGAAAAAAGCATGATTTTCGGCTTACTTACATCTACATGTTTTCAAAGTTTCCAGTGGATTGATTGAAAAATGAATTTTTTATTACAAAAAATAAAAAACGCTATTTTCGGTGGGTTTTCCCGTTTTTCTCGGAAAATTATGAACCGATTTTCATAAACCAAAGATTAAATGATAGGTATTTTTAATATCTACAACTTTCTGATTAAACTTTTCCTTTTAGGAGTTGTAGTTTTTTTTAAACGCAAAAAACCATTTTTTGCACTTTTGCGAATTTTCTTGCACATGTTCACGATTGAATTTGCTAGTGCACGACCTAAGTGCCCATATTTTTTTTGATGTTTACAATTCGTTCTTGAAAATTTCCCTATTGATTGGACTTTACTACTATGCAATCCGCAAGTATGTGGATGGTGTTTTCTTATTACTTTCCACAGATTCTACATTCTTCTTGCTCAACTATTTTGAGCTTCTTAAGGTACCAATTCGGGCGGCAATGTTCCGTTATAATTCTTAATGCTGTCTTACTCTGGCATAAGCATTCATTTGTTCAAACCTAGTTGTAGTTTTCCAGGAGTATATTTGATCGTCTCATTTCCGATGGTGAGATATTCCCCTTTTTTCAGCCTTGATTTTTTCCAGCAATTCATTGATGCTGGTACCGGGTCCCTAAAATAGTGTTTTTGTTAGCTCATCTGCAATTTCATATTCTTCTATTCCATTTTGTCCTAGAACCCACAGTAAGGTAACGATGTTCTCGCCTGGTTCCTTGAGTGTTTCTAGGAATTCCCATATCAAAGCTGTCGTCGCCTGTATCTTGCCATCCGCGAGTGTTTCGGAACTACACCTTGCATAAAAAGAAATAAAAATCTCTTAGATTAATAGATTTTTCTATCTGCGGTTGTTTATACATTCCAATTGCTAAGATTTCTATTCGCACCAAATAAAATAATTTGACTCTTTAGGATAATATGAATAACATTATTCGAAAAAGAGAGACAAGAATTATTTTATGTGTGAAACTCACAATTAGATCAGTCCCCTCTACCAAAACAGATGGGCGTGTGCTCATTGCCCTTTTCATACAGAGAACAATAACTCTTGTCCCTCTTTCAAATAGTGCTGTTCATACGATCCTAGTCGAACTTGTGTGAATCGTCCCAGATAACACATGAACATACAATGGATGTCCAATGGATATCCACATTGGACATAAGGGATATCCGTTCAAGTTCAGAAGGATATCCTATGGACATCCATTTGCCACAAAATTGCCGTTTCGTACTAAGAATAGATATACCTTGTACAAATATGGACATTCACTGGACATGATAAATAAACCATGGACATCTCATGGATGAATAATGGATGTCCAATGGACGTCCATCATTCAAATAAATCTTCACGTCCAGTGGTGAACGAGAACTGAAGGTCCAGTGAATGTCCCCAAACGGATATCCATTGTACCAGTAGTAAACTGACATCCATTGGATGTCCATTCAGTGTCCATGTCCATATGGACCAATCGTGGACATTATATGGATATCTATAGAATATCCTGTGTTTACTGGGGTATGACCTATTAAACTTTTTCGCAAACTGATGCCAGTAACTAATGACAAATAATACATTCATCAAAAATCGGCTCGAAGTTGATGTCTTACTAGGTATGTCCAATTTTTGAAAATGTCACATAAAATTTTATCGACATAAATTCACTTTATTCTGATATGAATTGTCGGACATAACTAACGAAATTTCGAATTTTTTCTAGTACACAGCTGATTGTATGCGTTACCACTGAATTATTTGTTTTAACATACCAAGTGCATTAAAATGTCGTATCGTATATGCGTTAATTTAGCTTTCTGATCTGCATACTTCAAAGTTGATAAACACAGGTGCAAAAAATACACACTTAATTAATAATTGGTAGTATTTTATTGTTTTAGTCCAATTTTAATCATGTATTTAAAACTATTCCCATTTTTTACCCAAACGCATAAATAAATGAATTTTGGAAATGGGATAGTCCAGATCAGATATTCGGGAACATCTAGAAATATTTTAAATCAAAAAAAAATTTCTCTGGACTTTGGATTGTACCCAAAAATGTTATTCGTTTTAGACCCGAAAATTTTGTAGTGGCAATACTGAATCGAATACTGGAATCATCCATTGATATTTGAAATACTTATATCTTTGTTTATGAAAAAAATAAATTGATTTTTCTATTTGTTATAAAATTTGAAAAAGGATACCAACTTTTAAGTTTCAGCTATTTTATGACCGTGTCCGCTTTTACACAATGATAATGAAAAAATTGAGGGTCAGAATTCAAGTAGAGCAACTACATTTGTTTATATAGAGCCGATAAAGTGATAGCGGTAAGTGAAACATCTATCCAACTGGTAACTGATAATACACAATAATCTCGTGGTAGATTAGATTAGTGTTGATTGTACCCAACAAATAATTTCATGGAATTATATCAGTCGCTCTTGTGTTTTATTTCTCTAAATAGAAGTTTTTTCCACAAGCGGAGGGAGTCAGTAAAATTGAACGGATAATTTTCAAATACAATATAAATGTGACAATTTTTAATGAGTGGCTTCTATCTAAGCATTGAAGGTAGTACAACAATATTGCATTAATGTTTAGTGTAATGATTGCAGCTTATTCAATTACAACTTCACATATATATCATTTTTATAAAAGTATCATTTTACTTGGATCAAAACATCTACTCTTTTCCTCCTTGTTTCAGTACCATCATGTTTTTTGGTTTATCAATAACCTTGTTAGATTTTTTCGATGAAACAATCCATTTATCTTTGTAGTATTTGCTATTCACCCAATGTCGTCTAAAAAGAGGAACATATTCGACAACTGTATCTCTCCCATTGAGAGTGGAACTTGAAATATCTAAAACTACTTATTTATGTAGGGAAAACTCATTCGTACTCGCGATTTGCATATATTGTTACTGAGCATAGTTTATACTACCAATACACTTTACCTTACCTTCAGAGACTGTTTCCTGTAACAATTGTCATAGTAGATGTGGCTTCCTAGTGAACGGTCTATCATTTGGAAAGTAATTTCCTAATTTGTAAGGCGTTTTAATAGTTTTATGCTATTATTTTGACTTCTATTTTTACTTAAAGTTGTGTAGCTTCAACTCCAGCTAGCACAACTCTTTTGATGATTCGATTTCAATTAAATTATTACAGTAACTTTGTGCAAATTGTGAGCCAATTATGTGCAAATTGTGAGCAAATTATGTGCAAATTGTGAACAAATTATGTGCAAATTGTATGCAAATTATGTGCAATTTTTGTCATCGGAAGTTTGGCAATTGAATAATGATCAAACCGTATATGAAAAGAAGTTTTTTTAAATGTTACTTTATTGAATTTTAGCAGTAAAGGCTTGGTCTTCTTGCCGCCACATGGCACTTACGCCTACGGCCCCATCGAACTTTCCCTCCTTCCTTGTTGAATGAACCTTGTTTTCTAACTTCTTATCATTTTTAACGTAATATTTAATCAGAGAATATAAAGTGGCACAACTTCCAAAAATAAAAAATTCTCGATTGGTGCACATAATATGCACAAAACAACAACAACTTTCAATAAAAAAATATAAGTTCATAAAAACTGCAATTAGGGCATAATTTGCACAAAATAACAACAATTGTTTAATAGAAGTTGGATGATCATTCAAAATTTGGGCAAGTTTGTGTTTAAGATAGAACAATTTTAAATACTAAAAATAGAATTGCACGAAATCCGTGATTAGTGCACATTATTTGCACACCCTTTGGAATTGATTGTGCACCTTTTCAATTCCAGGTGCATCTGACTGATTGGTTCTTATTTTTGGGTATGAAATTTCTATTTTAACCTCAAAAGGTACCTCTATTTTTCCACTTACCTTTTAAATGTATTAAATACAAATAGACTGTATCTCAGAAAGTAGAGTTGATAGAATTTTTAATATCTGCCCAAAAAAATTTCCTGTGTAATTTCAAAATCATTCTTTTGGTATTTTGTGAAATATTCTATTGCCTATTAAAAATCTCGTTTGAATACTGACTCTCACCGTATATTTGTGTTCAGAAGTAAATTTAAAGTATCGGTATGTAGGCAGATGAAGTTATGTTCGCTCGAAATATTTTAGGAAAAACGAAAAAATCCTTGAAGAAGTCTAGGTGCGTTGAGTGTTTTTCTGAACTAAGTGTATCCTACTATTTATGAATCTGTTTACTTAAAGTGTATATAGGAATGGTTTTTATTATATTTATGTATGTTGCAGACATCCGGTTAGTTATTTTTATATAAAAATGAGAAAAAAAAATAGTCACCTTCGACAAGTATTTTCAAAATTGTTGTAAATTGAAATTTTCTTACTTTACATCCAATTAGTAATTAACTCCGGATAGTTTGGAGTTTTTTGTATTGGGAATCGACAAAAAATCTGACTCTAGGAAAAAGTTTTGTTTATGATTTGATTATATCTAACTTATTAACATAACTAAATTAAGCAAACAACAATTTGAATTTAAATTTGATTGCTAAAATTATTCCAATGCAATATTATTGTCCAATGTATATCAGCTGAATGAGATTCATCACGAATATTACCATAACATAATATATGAACTTTGGTTGATTGTTATATCAATATTATAAAATTTTCGGATGTCTTAATTGCAAATTGAAAAGAGAAATCAATTCGATTTTTACAGCAAATAATTTGATTTTCATCCACACTGCAGTTTATTTTGGATGGATATCCACCAATAGTTACAATTGCTGATAACCCCATCACATATAGTTTGGTAAGTTTATCTGAAGCTACGGGGCATCGGTAAGGGGCGAGGAAACATGGCGGATATCTGTCATAAACGTACCAATGGCGTACGGTACCTATTTTTATAAAAGTATTAAAAATAATAATTATTATTATATGATAATTATATATAGAAACTGATTTTTGCTTTGCTTTAAAGGTAAGGTATTTTTCAAAACACGGTATTTGTTAAAAACAAATAATGTTAAGAATCGTACTTGAATTCAATATGGATACGAACTAGTTCAAAATCTGACACTGACTATACCAACGCCACTGGATAATCAATGTCAGTCAATTGACAAAGTGAGAGGGAAGAGCACACGCACACGCTAGCCAATACGAAGTCAGCTGGTCGCTAAGCTACGAAGGCCTTTGATTCATTTCACTAATTGAGTTAGTTCGGTGGGCGTGAAAATTATGGTTTTCGCACAACGCTGCAAGAGCTTGAAAAAGCCCATAACAAATTTGGAAAAGTGTTCATCTTTTAATATTCATAAATTGAAAAAATAATGTTAATATACAAAATCCAATGAAACAAACACATTAAAGAATTAACATTTAATCATATTGTTAATATTGTTAATAATAAAAAGTCCATTTTCTAATTATTACCACTACATACTTAGCACTTTAGCTTTTTTATAGTTAAACGTGGCAATATCGAATGTTTTCGACTGCATTCCTTTCACGGCTTCAGATAAACTTGCCAAACTATACAAGGTGTCAAAATGTTCTGGATAATAGGCGTTTTCAGTAGATGCTTAAATCTCAATACCAATAAGTTTATACAAAAGCTTACTGATACTAAAATATTATTTAAGGAAGTAAGTAATAGTAGATTGTATCACCAAGGCAGAAAATGAGCTTTAGCAGCCCAAGACTAATAGATGCACGAGCGATCTCAGCTGATAGTCTTGGGTTGCTAAAGCGTTTCCTGAATGTGTGACACATAATTGTTTTTCGTCTACCGAATAAACCAAAAAATAGGAAAATGTAACAAAAAACTTTCACATATACTGACGTTTAATTAAAAAATTCACTTGAAAAGTCAAAGTAATCAAGTGACAGACGGTGAAAAACTTGAAAAATCGTGGCGTTACGAATTTTCCGCCCTTGGGCTTCTAAACAATACTTTCCGCCCTATTTTTGGTGTTCATATGATTGGTTTTCCGGTAAGGTAGGCGAAAAAAGGAGTATGAAAGTCGTCAGGTTTGTTATTAAATATTTTATTCACTGGGAATAAAGTCAGGCTAGTAGGTAGTCAGCTGTATGGACATGCTCTATTATAATCGGATGTTTAAAAAATTTGCACGCCTTCGGTGTGGCCGTTGCCTCATAGTTCTTGACGCATATAAAATTATCGGAAGGTTTATTTTTTAACTTTGGACTAAAATGGTTCAATAAATTCCTATTTTTTATTATTTTTATTGAAATGATAATTTAAATGCCCTTTTTTTCTTGCAGTAGTACGATCCTGCCAGCTGCCGGAAGCCAAAGGAAACACAACAGCAATATTAATCGGTCGGAAAGTGTAAAAGAACAATCCGAAAAGGTAAGTTTTAACAAACGATATAATTATTTACAAGTTTATATATTTTAAGCCTTATCTTAATGTTATAAGGTACATTTAAACAATTTGAACAATACAGTCATTGCGATTAGTACTTTGTGATATCGCGTGCGTCATTTCGTTACTGATAATGATAATGGTAGAAAATTGTCCGCATTAATATTTATTGGGATCCTTTTAAATTAATTATTATTCAAATTCCTAATTGCTTAGTTAGGAATTTGCTACTACGGATGTATCTTTGTATTTGTCTTCCGAACATTTGTAGAACATATTGATATATATTTTAAATTTGAAGGTTTATCTCAAATTTTCTTAATATGTTTGATAGTATAGTGTTCAAAGTTGCAGTTTAAAATGGTTTTTCTACATACACTGGTCTATATCGAACCCCAAGGGTCTACGTCAGCGAAAAAAAAAAAAAAAATTGGGGGTGCATGAAATGAAAATGGGGGTCCACGATAGTGGATCTCAACTTACACTGATAGTACCTATTTACTTACATTATACTATCTTATAATATAAACGCAATTATACTTTATTTATTAAAAGTACCTATGAAGTAAAAAAATTATTATATATGTTTATAAAATGGATGTAGGCATTCGCTTTGTGGTCGCAATACATTTTGAACTTATAAAATCCTGCACGTAATGATATACCAGTAGCATCTTGTTACAAGCATGCGCGCAGTAAAAATTCTTGTAAATTTGTATCTCAGAGCTTCGCAAACTTGCACTGACTTGTGTTCAATTCGTCACTCTATAAAAATATGAATGTGAGACAAATACGTTTATTCGTTTCCTGAATCTTGAAAAGAAAAGTGCTAAGAAGATATTTAAAAAAATATAAACCACTATAGTTAGAAATTTACAAGAAATCAATATCAGGTAAGTAGGGGGTCTTGACCTTTCAAACGATCACCACCCTTTTGTTATCACCCAAATCTTGTTACTCTCTTTTCGCTCACCCATTATTTTTATCCCACCTTCATCATTATTTATTTTTTTCCGGGCCGAGATGGGAAACTCATGTTCGAATGGGTCCTAACCAGGTATTGGACTCATCCCCAAGGGAATGCCTACCAACTAAACCCACCTCAAACTCGCCGTTACTCCCGCCTTGGAATCACTACCCTAGTATACTTCAAGAAGGGCGGTTGTCCTTCACACACTCTCCGTTATCTTCTGCCTTCTATCACTCCTACCTCTCTCATGCCATATCGACTCCTTCCTTCCCCCTTATCATGCTCTCCACTACGCCATTAACTTCCATCTACTCCTCCTCCCTGTCAACATTATCTCCACCATATTCTCCCAATACACCGCCTTTCCTAGCTTCCTCTTCAACTTCTTCAGCAATTCCTCGTTCTTATAGCATCTGAACACATGCCCCACATCATCCTCCACTTCACACCAGTCTCTCTTTTCCCAATCTTGTGGAGTTACCCTACTCTCGACCCATGTCCAGTAAGCACCTGTGTCAAGAAGTAGTTCACCTCCTCGAATTTCCGGTCCATCCAATCTCTCCTACTCCCAATCGCTCCCTCATACTCCTCCCACCTTCTATCCATTTCCTCCTACATACATTCCTCTACGTCCTCTCTGGACGCACCCTTCCAGCGACCTTCATCATTATGGAAATTATTTATTAACTTGAATTTTTTGGGCAATAATCAATAAAACAACCTTGATTAGACCTTACTACCTGTTGATAATTTTGAAACAATTTTACCTGCAATAAACTTTACAATTCGAATTTTGAAAATATTACATTTTAGTAAATTGGAAAGTGGATACTTTATTGATTGGGTAAATTAAAAGTAATACTGTCTACAAGTTAATCGCATATAAAATAGTAAGATTACAGCTTTGATTTTCTAGTTCATGTTCCGGTTTTCGAGATACCATAAAAGTAAATAAATTAGTGTTCATTGCATAATCTTGTTCGGAGTTCACTCATTTGGAAAGTAGGTGTAAGTTTGCTCAGCAAATTAATGCCCCTGAACAGATTAATTTATTAAATAATGTTGTATTGTTCTGACTCATTCAAGCATAAATTTTGCTAAATTTATTGCTTAATTTTGTGATTTTAATTCACTATAAATATTCGTTATAATTGAGATTTTTTTTTTAAATTGGAATCCCAGTATAATATTCGGACTTTTTTTGCTTGGACACTGCTCCTATCGCCACCCTCTTGGACTTGTGTCTTTCGGACTCTGTGACAATTTTAATATTTTCAAGAAATATTTAAATGTCATATTTCGATTAAATAAAACACACTGAATTTTTTTCTATTTTTATTTTTAGCAAAGAAAACAACAAAGAAGAAATATCAGTGACCCCTCGCACAGTACCACAAGGTGAGTTTAGCAATTTATTTTCAATTGGCTATGAAACCATATAAGGACTAGTAGATAGAAATACACAGAGTGTGAGTAGCTTCTATAAATCAATCTGAAACGAATGCGAATTAACTACCATGTGTAAATAAATTTTTCAAAGCTCATATAATTTAAAATATATTTATTGCCGACTAATGAATACCATACGTAATGACAATGACAATCAAGTTGAAGTTTAAATCGTTAATTCGATCACAATTTTTAAGAAAAATGTAATTTACTTTGTAGAGAAACATTTAAAATATAATAAATTGCCACAAATCTATGCAACTGTATAAAATATTTTACTTTAAAGAATAAAATTCCTCAGTTAAATTTAAGTTTCCTCGTCTGCCTTTTTCGAGTTCTACACTTATCGCCACTACATCCGTAGTTTTTGCCACTTTCGGAGTAGTTGAAGTAAAGCATTGGCCATTAACCACCTCTTGAATTATTATATTGACTATTTCTATTTAAATGATTAGCTGAAGTCATGGAGACTAGTTACAAAGAGCCATGTTGGAAAAGTGTCCAGTAGTAAGCAGTAATTTATGGCTGAAACTGAGCACAAAAGTTGATCTAATGCAAATATACAAATTCTACATATCCCAAAATAAATTACAACGTACTTCTCCTTCTTTACTTGCCTATACTACTATTAATAAGGCATCTGATACAGTAGCCTTTCAATAACAGATTTTTGTCCATTTTCTCCATCACTGAAATGTTATTTCGATGTTGACGGATATTGGTAAAGCACCAACTTGAATTTGACCGTTTTGTATGCATGGTTGTTTGTCTATACTAAGGTTCCATCTAAGTGTATGTTCGGTTGCCTATACCAAAAGTATCTGGAATGACAAAAAATATATATTCACATAAAACGATAGTAAATCAAATTATCATTTATCTTAATCTTATTTTAGAGGCATTGATATCACCGACTGATGATAATCGGTTGGCCTCTTTAAAAGATCTTTTTACACGCTTACAAATTTCTGCTATTATGTAAAATTATCATTAATCTCATAAATGATCATAGACACTAGTTATTCACTCGACTGGTTTTTTCCACAAATTACCTAACGCCAACAATTATTGTGCTACATTTATCAAAATTTGTCAAATTAACTGGTTATTTCATATCATGACCAAATATCTGCGTCTTTATAATTGTAAAAAAACGTTTTGTGATTAATGTTTTTATTTTTTGATTGTACAGAAAATAATTTAAACCTGTATTTTCTCTTCCCCTTCCTGAAAAAATAAATTCAGATTATTCAGTTTCTCAAAAAACAAAAGTCAAAATACGGTTTTTAATTTGTTTTTTTTATTACTCTGAAGATATTCTTGAAGAAAATAGAGAAAGATCTTGTAGAAAAGTTGTCTAGAAATTAATTTCTGAATAAGTAAGTCAGTTGAAATAGTAGTTTGTACAACTAGTGCGCAAAGCGTCACTTTTCCCACGAGCGCAGAAGTTTGTGGCACGAGCCGTATGGCGAGTGTCGCAAATCTAGCGAGTGAGAAAAGTGATTTGCGTACAAGTTGTACACAATATTTTTTGTACAACCACATTTATTAATGAAATAAAAACAGAAATTTATATACTTAGGTATTTTATTAAAACTTTGTACAGAAAGAACATACAAAATGAAAATTTAATATAGAAAAATCAGTTGAGTGTATGTTTAATAGTGAAAAATGAATAATAAATAAATAAATAATCAAAGAAATAGTTTACTTATTTTTGGTTTAGATTTAAAATTTTTACACCCAGAAATTCACTAAGTATAATGAATATGTTGAATTGTCAAAAAAAGTTGACAGGTCATAGGTAGCTTTGTTTGACATTTCGGTGCGGAAAAGTGCCATAACGTGTACTTTTCGCATTACTTTTCCAACAGTTATCAAAGGAATTAAGAAAAGGCCTGCTTTGCGTATAGAAATTTGTGTAGAAAAGCGTGTTTTGCATAGTGGTTGTGGGAAAATAGTATTTTTCCTTTCCTCTTTTTGAAAAATACTAAATAAATACGTTTAGTTTTTTTAAGAAGAGGAATAAAATATATATTCAATTGATTTCTATGCAATGAAAAACTAAATTTTTCTGTATTTGTTTATTTCTTAATAACATTTAATATTTCTTAATAATAAATAGGCAAAATAAAGTCAAATATTTTAAATAATAGACCGAACAAAAGTAATATTTTCAAGGTATTTGTTCATAAATAAATATTTAAAATTTTAACACGTAACGTCACAAAAGTTTTGACTACCCCATGATCCTTGTCACACAATGTCAAATTTCGTCGACTCTCCCCTCCCTCCTCATTAACGTGTGACGTACTTTATGGATGGCCCCCATGCACTGTTGTTGAACCTACATAGCTTATCTACTAATGATTTTAACAAACTTGACAAATAGTGAGTACCCTTCACTATTACTTTTATTTTCATAAAATTGAATAATTTACTGTGAATCGTGAATCAAAACCCCGAAGTATGGCTCGAGGTCTCTTTGAGTGAGGTCACCTCAACTTTTCCTTGAGAACGGGAGAACCTCTACGAGATATCGAAGAAAAATGTTCTTTTAATTAATTGGCTAAATAACAAATTGCTTGGCTAAATAACAAATTGACAACAAATAAACAAAATGTACTGTTCTATCTTCCGCACAATTTTTTTCGATATAATATCTTAAAATTTCTGAAATTTAGAGTATACCAAATTAACTTTTTAACTGTGCCAGCCCATCAGGTTAACATGGGGCAAATACTTATTATACATAATAAGCCTGTTAATGTGACCAATTTGAGAAAAATTCATAATAATAATTAAAATAGTTATTTTTCATAATATTCGAAATTAACAGTTATGTGCATATTTTCAGTTACGTAAAAATATACAGATTGTCTAAATTCCCTTACCCCACTTTCACTTCTGAATGTCATAAAATTTTGCAAAAAGATTTTAATTAATTCTAATTATATAGTCATAAAAAAATTTGCTGCGGTGCTATTATATACTTTTCAAATGATATAAGTATGCTAATAAAATCTGCTTCAAATAGATATACAACATAATTATTTGATCCTATTGCTTTATAAACAATGGCTTAAATTTGATTAAACAAACTAGCAAATATTTATTTAAATTAAAGTTGACATTAACACTACTAAATATTTTTAAATAAATGTTCTAACTAATCTAAATGTTTACCTTCAACTTGCCAATAGAACATTGTTTCACTGCTTGAAGTGTTTATACAAAAATTAACCTACATTCTTCCATAGTTCACTGCTTTAAAAATGTGCATAATTATATACATTCGATTTTAAGTAGCTTTTTAAAAATAAATCCAAGCGGCTTAAATTTGGAGGGTTGGTGAGATATACGAGGCATGTTTTTTAAGTGAGTACCGTTTTGCGATTCCGCTGCCGCAGCGCTACGGTCGGCGTTCCGCGCATGCGCGCTGGTTACCTACATCTCTTGTCTATGCACTTACGCCATTATAGTCTGATTCTTCATTGTATACGTTGTTTACTGAGTGTTGTAAGATACCTCCGACAATCGTGAGTCCCGCCGATTGTGAAGTACGGGCTGTTATATGATTTCTTAGTGCTAAAGGCGTGAAACCGATCGATATTCATCGTGAGATCTGTGAAGTTTACGGACAAAACATTATGAGTGATGGAATAGTGAGGAAACGGGTGAGAGCATTTAAAGATGGCCGCACAAATGTGCATGATGAAGAACGGAGTTTCTAGAGTTTCAATGGGAAACTCTATATCGTCCTCCATACAGCCCTGATCTGGCGCCCAGCGACTACCATTTATTCCTGCACTTGAAGAAACACCTGGACGGTCAGCGTCTTCAAAACGAAGTCAAAACATTTGTGATACAGTGGTTAACAAGTCAGGCGGCAGAATTTTATGAGGAGGGGATTCAAAAACTGGTGCCACGTTATGATAAGTGCCTCAATATTCACGGAAATTATGTAGAAAAGTAGATTAAGGTACTGGCTTTCATGTAAAAATAAAATTATTGCGATATCTTTGAACGTCTTTTTTTAATTCCAAAACGGTACTTACTTAAAAAACATACCTTGTATATTTGGACTCCAACATATCACTCATTCTTTAAGGTAATCATAATTGTAATTGAATTTATTACTTCCGTACTCCTAGCCCACTAATATTTTTCATCACTGATCATCGACTCTCAACTACTCCTCCCTGTTCGCTGTAGCTATTTTACGGTGACAGGTGGCGTTCGGGTAGGTACTATTCTAGAATATCCAGTATCTGAATTTACTTTATAACTCTGAAGGTCTCCAACGACATCTCGTTCCTTTCTATATTTATCAAGCTGTACATGGAATACAACAGTGGATTAAGCAGCTTCTTCTCGTCTAATCTACATCCAATGGAAGTGATTCTCAACCTCACACCACTACTTATGGTGGTGGAAAGTGTTTGCAGAAAGAACGAGATACAGACTAAGTAGAGAGCGAATCGTTAAAAAAAACCACCTCCTTACTTCTTAGAAATCAAAAAACCTGGGACATGCCACAAGATGGTATTATGAAAAGGTATAACATTTCAAAGAAATTCGTTACGGAATTAGGCAACAAGAAGGAATGGAATCCAAATACCATTGCCAGACTTGGAAAGAATGCCATTCAATGGTACACAGACGGCTCAAAAGCAATAGGAGTGTAGGGGCCAGGAACCAAACACTCTGAAAGCTTGGCAAAATCCCAAGTATATTTCAAGCGGAAATTCACTCCATAAGAAAGTGTGCCCAGTTCAATATTGTCAAAGCATATAGAAGGCAAAATATTATAATAATGTTTGGTAGTCAAGCACCCATTAAAGCACTGAGCTCTTGTGTAATCAGTTCCAAAATGGTGTGGGAATGCCTAGGCGAGAATAATACAGTGACCTCACTGTGGATTCCAGGACACACTGGAATAGAAGGAAATGAAATAGCAGATAGACTAGCAAAGAGGGGGACTGAAAGACCCTTTTGCGGTATCAGCCCCAAAGTAGTACTAGAAGAAATAGGCAAAGCCGAAGAAAAGAGAAGATCTGATCATTGAAAAGATCTAGTAGGGCTTAGACAATCAACGATTCTGATGGGTGGCTACAACCCGTTGAGATCAAATGAATGCATAAATCAAAGTAAAAATGCACTAAGAGTTTTAACAGGGATCCCAACGGGACATTGCCGCCGGGACGGGGCACCTGAAAAAGCTGAAAATAGTGTAGGAAGAAGAATGTAGATTATGTGACATGGAAGAAGAAATCTCCATCCACATACTTGCGAATTGCAGAATCCTAGGGCACAGGACCTAGGAGATTATTGGATAGAAGAGGGACATTTACCTAAGTTGAAACCTACAAATATCCTAAAATTCCTTAGGCAAATAGGACTAAAGGAGCTACTAGTCTCTGAAACGTTCCTCAGGAACTAAGTAGAAGTAAGGGGGCACAATAGATCTTTTAGGTCTCAGTGAATGTCACCCCTTCATACATACAATCTACATCCAATTCGATACATTTACGTAAATCTAAAAATAAACATCAGACTTCTACAACGAGCACGGGAAGTAGAACTATAAATAAGTTGTATGAGATGGGAGAAAGATTGGTGACAACACTTTCCCCCATTAACAATACAGCTAGGGAAGTGGAATAAATATAAAAACGTAATCTATAAATACTTTTACAAAAATATACCAAAAATTTATTAATTAAGAAATGTATTGAATATAGTATACTTTAATTATGTGCTTGCAAGGTTTTCCAAAAAGTTTTAATTTGTGATGTTTTGGTCCCAAAATATGTACTTCTGTTTTATAATTTTTGGCAACCTTGACGTGTCACTTGGAACATACACGAACCATAAATACTAAATAAGAATAGTATGTAGTATGTACTGTAAGCGCCAAACTTGATAGCGAGCTCGCCCCCATGCGCACACACTCATTTTCCATGTTACCTTCCACTACAGCTCGTGCAAGACATATAAATGCTCTGTACAGAGGCGTATCATTAGTTGTCCTCCAATTCTGTTGGCGTTTGGCATTGTCTGAATAATTTTGGTGTTGTTTCTATATATAATTATTATATAATACGAGACATGTTTTTTAAGTAAGTACCGTTTTGCGATTCCGCTGCCGCAGCGCTACGGTCGGCGTTCAGCGCATGCGCGCTGGTTACCTACATCTCTTGTCTATGCACTAACGCCATTAAAGTCCGATTCTTCATTGTATACGTTGTTTACTGAGTGTTTAAGATGCCTCCGACAATCGTGAGTCCCGCCGATTGTGAAGTACGGGCTGTTATACGATTTCTTAGTGCTAAAGGCGTGAAACCGATCGATATTCATCGTGAGATCTGTGAAGTTTACGGACAAAACATTATAAGTGATGGAATGGTAAGGAAATGAGTGAGAGCATTTAAAGATGGCCGTACAAATGTGCATGATGAAGAACGGAGTTTCTAGAGTTTCAATGGGAAACTCTAGATCATCCTCCATACAGCCCAGATCTGGCGCCCAGCGACTACCATTTGTTCCTGCACTTGAACCTGGGCGGTCAGCGTCTTCAAGACGATAACGAATTCAAAACATTTGTGCTACAGTGGTGAACAAGTCAGGCGGCAGAATTTTATGAGGAGGGTATTCAAAAACTGGTGCCACGTTATGACAAGTGCCTCAATATTCACGGAAATTATCTAGAAAAGTAGATTAAGGTACAGGCTTTCATGTAAAAATAAAATTTTTGCGATATCTTTGCACGTCTTTTTTTAATTCCAAAACGTTACTTACTTAAAAAACATGCCTCGTAATAATTATTATTTTTAATACTTTTATAAAAATAGGTACCGTACGCCTTTGGTACGTTTTTGACAGATATCCGCCATGTTTCCTCGCCCCTTACCGATGCCGCGTAGCTTCAGATAAACTTGCCAAACTATAGATACATCTCCGTATTCATGGGTTATAACCCCAATCCCACTGTATCATACTAAGTTGGTTGACAATTTTATCAGCATCAACGTAAAACATATTCTGGATTTTCGCAAAGAAAAAAAGACTTTTCGTGTCCGTCCAAACTAATCTTTGATTAACGACACACTTAGATACGAAAACTACGGGAAAAGAAAACTAAAACCCATTCATTCAGGTTTTAATCAAAATGAATGGAATGTAACTCTCGATATCATGAATGAAGGCTAGCAAACAGTTGAAACGTGTATATATAAAAAATACCAATAAAACACCTGATTTAAAAATATCCTCTACGTAAAAATAGTTCCAAAGCAAACAACAATCCGGATGCCTATTCATTCAATTTTTATTTGTTCAAAAATGAAAGGTTTTACTGATATTTTGAATGATCTATTTAAAGATACTCTGTAATTATCGTATACACACCATAGAAAATGCGGATGTAAACTGATTTGCGATATACAACGCATAAAAAATAAAAATTCAGCAGCTAGTTTTCAGGAAAAATACGATTATGGTGAAGCTTTCCATGATTTTTAATGGTAAACATTAATGTTTTGGATGAAAAACTAAACAAATATTATGCCCACAGTTTGGTTACTGGTATATATTACCGAAATCCGACTGATCAAAACACTTAGAAATCGGTGGATAGGTGTCACAAATCGGTAGATTACTTTGAAAATCGGTAGGGTTGGCATCGCTGCTTTTAAGTGTTGCATATAACAACATACTTAGAGCCTGTCAACAAATATTAAATCTCAAAATTATCTGTCATTAGAAATGACAACAATCGTAATTTTTTTGCAAATTTATGCGCTTACCTCCAATATGTCCCAAGGTTAACCTCGATATTCTAATCTGAATAATATGATACTCTCGGCAAAATGACGCGTTTAGATGCAAATCGGGATTTTTATATAATATATTTTTGCTTATAATACTTCATAACCTTGTACTCTTTAATATAAGTAAAGCATAGTATAGGGAGAATATAAAAATCATGTTTTTTTCACTTATAATAAATTGCACAAGTGGTTTGTATTTTATCGGGTAAATTTGGGTTGTTTAATGAGAAACTGTTTCCTAGCAATTTGACGAGAATAACTGTCAGCTATTAAAAACACGACCACCGCTAAAATGCTACAAAGTAAATATTATAACGAATTTAATATTGTATTCAACCCTTTCACCGATGTTCAGTTTAATTCATCACGAGCTGCACGTAATGCTAAACGTAAAATCCTACAAGCACAACCCGAAAAGAGAAAATGTAGTGCATCAGATCAATAAATCTGAAGTATTTGCAATGGCCAGATTATATAACTAAAATGAACCGGAAGGACTTCAAAAGAAATTATATCACATTTTGGCGTTTGAACTAGCTTGGCGCGGAGGAGAAGCAGCTTACTACAAAACCACTTATTTCGTATCTGAAATTGAAAATAATGGAAAAGGAACTGGACGTATCGAGTATAATCCTCTATTTTCGAAAACAAGACAAGGCAGCTTATGGATCACGCCTAATATTTTCGACGAAGATATTTGCCCAATACGTTTATTTAAAAAGTTAATGGAAAAACGAAACACTTTTATAACTTCGGACAGAGTATTTCTTATACCAAATCCCTTTTGGAAAAAGAAAAATTCTAAAGGTTGGTACAAGAATTTGCCGATTGGAATTAATGAAATTTCCAAATGGACTAAACGCTCAGCACAACGCATTGGTTTAGATGTCAAACGTGTCAAAATTACAAATCATTCAAATCGAGCGGCCGCAGTTAGCGAATTAAGTAAAAGCGGAATTGAAGAACAAGCTCTAATAAAAATAACAGGACACAGCAATTCATCATCAATAAAACCATACTTACAAGTCGACAAAGAGTATCATTCAAGCATTATTCAATCAAAATGTGATATAATTTCTTTTGAAGTTCTTCCGGTTCATTTTCGTTATATAATCTGGCCATTGCAAATACTTCAGATTTATTAAGAGCTGATGCACTACATTTTCTCTTTTCGGGTTGTGCTTGTAGGATTTTACGTTTAGCATTACGTGCAGCTCGTGATGAATTAAACTGAACATCGGTGAATGGGTTGAATACAATATTAATTCGTTATTTACTTTGTAGCATTTTAGCGGTGGTGTTCCAAATTGTTTTAACTACCGCTTCTTTGTAGTCTTCTCCGTTACTTTTTCGCATATTAAATGCCCAATCTTGCAATATTACATTCAATTTCTCGATGGAAGTATCTGGCTCAAATGTGTATCTTTTTGCATCGCAAAACGTAGAAAATTGTCGCCAGATTGATGGTTGCGTCGCAATTGTATTAGTTGGCACACATGTATTAACAATTTGACTAATTTCGGCGTTCGTAGACACACGGAATCGACTCATTGTTAGTTCTTGAAAATTCAATAAGTTGTTGACAAACATGCCAAACTATTTATTCTGGTAACCAACACCGCTATAATTGATGAACAAATGAATAAGTGAAAAAACCACTAGTGTATTTGTCGCTGTAAAAGTTAAAGCTAACTTTTGCCGCTGTCAAAGTGACAATTGCACTGTGGCATATGCGATTTTTTATACATGAATTAAATTGTCAAGGAAATCGAATTATGAGTCAATACTATGAATCTTCTCAAAAAGTGAGAATGTTGTTTGTAAAATTTGAAATTTATTTTCAATCTAGTTTACAAGGCGTTCTAGGACTAACAAAAAAAAGGTCATGGACGTATAGATCTAGCCACAATAATATAACCTTCAATTTGCTTACCAACGATGTAAAATTCTGAAATCTGAAATCAAGAACTAACAAAAAAGTACTTCTATTGAATAATGATTATATTCTCCACAATCATTTTAACAAAATTATATATTTTCAAACAGTTACTATTAAATTATTGTAAAATATTTTGTTAATTTTGAGTACAACTCTATATAATATCCGATAAACACCTGTTAGTTTGAGGATTATTGCATTCCAATACTCATGTACTTGTTAAACTAAACTATATAATTTGGCTCGTCTTATAAATCCGACTAGAACAGGTCCTGAACAGTTTATATATTTTACGAACATAGTAGAGTAATCAAAAACATGTATGTAATGTATGTATGATGGGGTGACATTCATTGAGATACTCTAAAAGTATTTAGATGTAGGTTTCTTCTTCCATGCCACAGAATGTACTTGGTTGTATTCACCCACCAGAATCTTTGATTGTCTAGGCCCTACTAGATTTTTCCAATGGTCAGATCTTCTCTTTTCTTCGGCTTTGCCTATATTTTGGTGGTGACATTAATGTTAAACTCCGATTATATGATTCCATTAGTTGAGTTCCTCAGGAGCAGTATCATTTAAGACGTTTTTAGTTCATTAATATTATAATTCATTCATTCAAATTAACAATTTAATAACAGATGTCGAAAGGAATAATAATTATAAATATTCAACACTCTATGAATTTTTTGAAAAATAATATTTTTCAAAAACAGTGGCCGTTCAACTAAGGAGCAACAACTACTTCCCGTGCATATGCACCGCCGGATATTGAATTACACGCCAAAGTCAAACGGGGTTGGTATATCTACAAGATATTTTAAAACCAACCTTTCTGGTTTGCAATTAGAAGGGACAACACAACTTGTAGACCGGTTTCGGCGTATTTGCGCCTCATCAGTACAAGGTATGTGGTGTCCGTCCGAGTGTTTGGTATCAAACTGTTGATCGGAGAGTGTGCTCAAAAGAACTTTTTTTGTAGAAAGTTTAACTTTTGATTGAGTGAAGCTTCTAATTGACCAATAAATTATAATATTTTCAGGTAGGACCGAAAAAAAAAATTGAAACCTTAATATAGACATTTTCCAGATATTTAAGGCGTTGCCCACAATGTCTTTTTTTAATTTCTCGATGAACCAAGTTTTTACGACCATCAGCCACAAATATTTTTGCATAGGCACGTTGTATGTATTAAATTAACAAGTCTACCTACTCTTGTTTCTTGGAATTAATCGAAACGGTTGAGAAATCATAATGGGTTATTGAAAGATTCTGTTAACGATCCCGTCCGTGTTCTTATTAACTCGACCGTATATTCTTTTGTTTGAAATAATAGAAAACTCCCCCGAACGTTTACTTCTCATCGCACCGCAGCTGGTCTTTTATTCTCTCTCTAACCAAAACAAACAGCTATCAATATTCTCATCATATCAGAAACAAAACGCCTATACTGATTGAATTCGAGATGGGGGGATATTATCGGTAAAGGTTCTTTTGTAACGTTACGTTTAAAAATATTATCGCCAAGCTCAAAAGGCTATTCAGGTTCAGATAATGTAAAATTCATGAGAATGGTAATAGGAAGGAAAATACAAATTTCCATTTTGATAAAATACTAGACACGATGCTGCAAAGTGTAGATTAAAGGAATTAATCTGTAGCTATTAGACTTTGGGACGGTTCTACAATTTGAGTATATACCTAGTATTCGCTATATGTAGTCACTATTGAGTTCTACAATACAGGTATAATGAATTTTCCAGAACAAACATCATTGAAGACGTTACAGTTGATGATGTTATTGAAGATATCATCGTTGACGTCGAACCGCTCTTAGTTTACCACTTTCAGATTGGAAACTTATAGCGATAAGGAATTCTCTTTGTCAGAAATGTCAGGAACATCATTGAAGGCGTTACAGTTGATGATGTTAATGAAGATATCATCGTTGACGTCGAACCGCTCTTAGTTTACCACTTTCAGATTAGAAACTTATAGCGATAAGGAATTCTCTTTGTCAGAAATTTTCAGGAATTTTTTTTTAGTTTTTCCGCTAATATGGCGATTACTTCTATCTTATTAATTATTAAAAATAACGTTGAGTACTACTGAAATTTCCTAACACAACACCTTATTGTTATAAGTTTATAATCCAAAAATGGTAAACTTGGAGCAGCTCGACTATACAATTCCAAACATAAACAAGAGTGGAAATTTTCAGCTTTACAATAGTGTGCATTAAAGACCGATATTGCCAATCATTGTTTATCAATTTGCGGTAGACCCGAGAATTTTCAGAAAACTCCGGAAATAAAAAAAAAACGTCCCAAGAAAAACATGTTGCTTATAAAAATACACAAAAGTTATTTATTCATTCTTTCGGAATACATTCACCACCTATCAAAGTCCCATTATCCAAAAGGTTTCGGTAAAACTACGCTTAATTTAAAAAATATGAACGGATTGATAAGGGCGGCCAAATATTCAGGAAAAATAAAGTTTGGACAGTTTTTTCAATATTTCTGGAAAATAAAAAAAACGAAAAAGTTACACGATGTTATAGGTACAGGTCCCTCCTTTCATATGCACTTTGAATCATGAAAAAAGATTCATTTTTACTCAAGTTATGGGCCAATTTGCCCGCCCTCCCATGCCTACATTCACGGAGCGTGCTCCCGGAGACGCCGCGCAGCAGCTCGAAATCCAAGGTACGCTTGGGCCCGTTTATCTCGAAAACGGTTAAACTTTTGACAAAAATGATAAGGATTATTTTTGTAGATAATAAACTGCTCTCCATTCCTATCAAAACCCCACTTCTCTAAGTGTCATATTTCCGGAGATATCGGCGGAAATTTTTGGGATTATTGGCTATTTTTCAGCCCCTTCCGCAAATTTCGCGGAGGACATACTTTCAGAGAGTAATCTACCCGTGAAAAGTCCGACAATAATGAGATGAACAGGTTGGGGGGTTTCTCGGTCTTTATTTACTGGACTATACTATGTATTTATTTTTGAAGCTATATTGTGTGGCAATCTGATCCATTGGCATTCCCAGTATTCCTTCTCCGAGAGTCCCAGATCCATTTCAATACTTTTTCATTTAAACCATACCTTTTTTATTTTAATTTTTTTATTCGTCTATGGCCATTAAAAAACCGCGCACAACTTGTACGGTGTTTTCTAACCTAACCTCACAAAAAAAAAGTAACACTTCCCAAATCAACGCTCATCTCATCAGTATTCCAATCAGTGAATCAAAAATAACGAACTTGATATTTCAGTATGTTTTCGCCCATGAATTCTGATGAATGACAAGTAATCGTTCTTTGCCAAATGCGCGACTATCATAACAATGCGTTATTTATAACATAATATTAATTATAATTACTAAATTGAAAGAACTGCCAAAAGTAACATTACAGGCAATCGTTTAAAAAAAAAACTGTTTACGTTTATTCTTACTACGTTTCTAATTAAAAAGTGATAAATTCCTACGTCTGTTGTTCATTTTTACAGGGAATTATATATTTATTTTGCTTCAGTAAAGTAAAATAGAAGACCGCCTTGGCCCAGTTAAACAGAAGGTGCTTTCTGTGCAGAAATTATCATAATCAACAACAACTATCATAACTACCAGCCTTAGATCTGAGGCATTTTTCCAGATATAGTGACTTATAGAGAAAACAACCACACGTTTCATATAAATATGTCTATGTTCCTTCCAACATTCATCCCTCGAAAGAGCAATGTATCCCAGAAAGAACCCTCATCTAATCCGTTGTGTCCTCTTGTGTCTTAATGAAAACACCAGTAGTGGTCTTCTGACATGTTCTCTTCTCCTGCTACATTATGTTTGCACTACCTCTATAAAGCTATTTCTAGTCTTCATTTTCCTAAAATTGTCCAGAGACCTTTGATCATTGGCTGAGGGAATAGCACTTGTTAAAGAAAGGGGCAGCACCTCGTTGGGGTTGTCGTTGTTGTCTTCTTGGCTGTTTGATTGATTGATTGATTGGATCAGCACACCAGTCAAAGGATTGATGTGTTCGGCACCTCAGCCTTAAGGCTTTTTGTGCTCTTGGTTGTGCCGTTTATGTGAAGAGACCTGTAGCCCTTATCAGGCTCAGCAGACTTTTCACTAGGTTCTTCTTGGAGAAATCCTCCCTTGGAAATTCTAGTCCTAGGAGTCTATATCTCCAGTGAGGTAATGCTTCACAATCAAAGATAATGTGAGAGGCTGTTTCCTCCTCTTCCATGCACAACCGACAGATAGGTTCCTCCCTATATAATGCCGATTGTATGCATGTGCTTCCTTAGAGTACAGTGACCGGTGAGTAAACCCGTCACTATCCTTATTTGGGCCCTGCTAAGGTTTAGTATTTCATTGGTCAGCTTCTCCGAGGGTTTTTTGACCAGAAGTTTGCTGTGTTCCTGTTTTGGCACGTGTCACCAGTACGACTGGTGTTTAGTTTGAGTCCACCGAGATAAACAACCACGTGCAGCAGTTTTGGATATCCCAAATACTGGTTCAGGACCAGTGAATGCTGTCTCAGACCCCAGCTTTGCTAGGATGTCTGCCTTTTCGTTTCCTACAATGCCCTTATGCCATGGGACCCACTTAAGAGTAACTCTTTATGGTTAGCCAGGGTTTTAAGTTTCTGTAGACAATCCCAGACCAGTCTAGATCTTATCTGAGGACATACTAAAGCTGTTAATGCTGCCTGAATATCGGAGAGAATTAGGATCTTTTGAACCCTGTACCTTTCAATATTCAGTTGCAAACACATATCGATAGCGTAGATTTCTGCCTGGAATACAGAAGCAAGATTCCCCAACGGTGCGTGGAAGTTGCACCTGGGTGTAGCACCATGGACTCCAGCACCTGTTCCAATGTCAGTCTTTGATCCGTCAGTGTACCACATCAACGTTCCTTCCTGACTACATGCTTCCAACCCATCCCAGTTTAGCTGGATTTGGTATGGTTGGGTGTCGTTACTTCTTGCCAACATGTTGTCACTTCTCATTCTGAGGAGTGAGTTTGTGATAACTTCTGTGATTCTGGAATGACAATGGGTGTTGGTTCTTTCATGCTAGTTCCCATTGCATTCCAGTCTGTATGCGGCCATCCTCGCTTCCGCCTTAAGAAGATTGAGAATTGCTTCAATTGCCGCAGTCGGGCTGCTTCTCATGGAACCCGTTATGCACAGACAGACAAGCCTCTGAAGTTTTGATAGCTCCAATTCAGCTTTCTTCTGATCTGTTTTTGGCAACCAAACTAAGACACCATAGGTGACCATGGGTCTCACCACAGTTGTGTACAGCCAGTGTACGATCCGTGGATTTAGTCCCCATGTGTTCCCTATCGCCCGTTTGGCAGCTTATGCATATAGCTTCGAACCAATTAACCTAAAATGTTATTCATTCCTGAGCTATCTTATGTACCGTATCAGAACTTTTTGTAACCTTCACCTATTGGTCCTCAACCAGCATTTGGGAAATCTAAAACTGCAGCACATGGTTGTACATCTCGGTGGATTCAAACAAAAAATCAGACGTACTGGAGGAACACAGCAAACTCCTGGTCAAAAAACCCTCGGTGTCTCTTACTAAGGACATATTAAACCTCAGCAGGGGCCAGATAAGAAAAGTGACGGTTACTCACAGGTCACTGTAACCTAAGGAAACACTTGCATATAGTTGGCGTATATAGATATGAATTTTATCTGTCGTTTGTGCGTGGAAGAGGAGGAAACAGCTTCACAAATTATCTTCGAGATATAGATATATAGACTACTAGGACTAGAGTACCCAGGATTTCTTCAAGGAAGATAAGGATAATGACTAAAATCCTTAAGGCTGAGGTGCCGAGGACTCGAAGCCTTTGACTGGTGATGCCGAACTAAAAAATAATCAAATGTTGTATATAGAATTTTCGATATTTTTTGTGAATATATAGAAAATGTTGCATAAATCGTTTCTTTTTGTCATCATTAATGGAATTTAGATGTATTTTTGATTTTTCATATCAAGTTTGTTGCAAACTTTCTAATAAACCCACTGTTAATTTATACATTATAACCGTAATAGATTAATCTATTTATATGTATTAAACTTAAAACCCGTTTTGAGAATGATGTAATGTACAAAACAACTCCACCTCCTGCTATTTCATATCGCCTTTATAGACCATTATGTTGTAAGACTCTTAAAGTGCAAATTCGTCGTCAAGGCAGTATCGTACACGTTCAATATGCGGGTAAAATTTCTCGGAAGAATGGTCGTCAATGATTCAGTCGACGAAAATTTAAAAAAAAAAGTGTAGGAAAGAGAGAGAAAAATAAATATACTAAACAGGGTGGTCCGAAAGTAATGGTCCAAATTGAGATGGAATATTATGCTCTGCCTCAGAATATCACGATCTGACACAACTGGCTTTAATAAAATATTGATGATCAAAAAGATAGAGGGTGACAAAGTTAAAATGGAAAAAATGTATTTTCACAATAAATTGAAATATTTTGGATGTATGAACGTAAAAATTTTACGACAGGGGTATTGAGGTATGAAAAATCATACCATGATATCAATTTTAGTGTATTTTCTAGACTTCCAGTGTTGTGTAATTTGGGCTGTTTCCTGGATATGTTTTGCTGTAAAATTGTTGTATCATCTGCAAACGTTGCTGGGGTAACTTGTTCTAGTTCTAGTATATCGCATCTATACAGGGTGTCCCAAGATTTTATTTACATGTTGTAACTCAGGAATTAACGAATAGGTTCATTTGAAAATTGGGTAATCTTTTTGGGACCACAGTAATTTCATCCGAGGTTTACAGGGTATCTGTGATGTCATCATAGAAGCAGAGACTTCGTCGAAATGAAAAAAATTCAATGGAGGGGGGGATCAAACTTAGCTCAAAAGAAAGGGCTTTTTATCTCAAATTCAACGGTGTATCACAGTGAGGGTACTCAAGTGGATAATTATTCCAAATTTTCAATTTATTGTTTATTTGCAACAATAACCAGTGATCGTTTAAATGCCGTAATTATCATATCCGGATTAACTGCCTATTTTTAATTTTTAACTAGTTTTTATAAAAGCTGAAGAAAACAGTTGGTATTGAAATTCTATCTTGATCGCTTTTTGATTGATATTAGTAAAATCTAATGTCACATTGATTGTGGCCACTTTCTAAATACCCATACCTATTACCGTTTTAAAACATTATATAGTGTGAAAACTCCGAATTTAAAATGCCATTCCTATTCACACCGAATGAATGTGTAGATATGCTGCTAATCTATGGTAAGTGTAGGAAAAATTCTCGAAATGCTCAGTCCTTATACCAGGAGCGTTTTTCCGAAAGGAAAACCCCTTCTCATATGACTTTTGCTATGGCGGAAGAGAAGATGTGAAAAGGTTCGTATCCAAACTCAAAGCGTAGTAATCATAACAAACCAATACAGACCGAACAGAATGTGGTGAATGTTTTAGCATATGGTTAATCCCCATGTGTCCATCCGAACCATTGATGCAGAAATTGGTGTTTCTTTTAGTCCAGTTCATAGCATTTTAAAAACCCACCATTACCATCCATTTAAATTGCATCTGATTCATGAGTTGCGACCCACCGATCTGGATCGGAGATTAACCTTTATCGCCATCATGCCAGTTATGATGCAAGACACTCCCAATGTGCTGAGTAAACTTTTGTGGAGTGATGAAGCGCGTTTCCATAATAATGGCGTCGTGAATCGCCATAACTCTCATTGTGGAAAATCCGCGGTGGGTAAGGGAAAGTCGCTTTCAAACAAGATGGGGAGTTAATGTTTGGTGTGGATTATTCAATGGTTAATTAGTAGCCCCATATTTTTTCGAAGGCTATCTCAATGGTCAGAGATATTTAAATATTTAAGTTCAAGTACAAGTCCATAATAACTCTTCCTTGTGGTACTCCCGTTCTATGTTTTAAACATTTAATATTATTATGTTTCCGGTTAAATTACTTCAAACTTCACCAACTTCTTAATCTATTATGTCGAAATCCAATTTACTTAACAAGACATTTTTAATTACTAATAATGCGAGTGGTAGTGTGGTTATGACGAAGTGACTTTCGGTAGAATTGAACAGAATTTAGACGCACACAAATTAATTTATCTCCTCCTGTTTTTATTGGTTGATTACTTCACACTTATCTTACCGCAGAATCCGCAATTAACGTCAAATTCTTGGATATCGAATTTTCGATTAAAATTATCTTTGTTGGATTTAAACGGACAAATAATATACAGAATGTCCGTCTCAATTTATAGGAGAATACAGTAGCTAGCTCATTTTATGTTGACACAAAGGACACAAGGACGTTGAAGAAGCTGACGAACTGGCTCGAAAAGGGCCAAATGCTCCCCGCATTGGCCCTGAACCCTCCTGCGGTATAGCTAACACATAAAAAAAGGCAGTCATTGAAAAATGGAAGCAAACTAAGTTTCTGGAATGGTGGATAACAATCCCTGAACAGAAACAGGCCAAAGAGTTCATCCATCAAACGACCGTCGGCCAAAGTAACAGAGGACCTGCTGCTAGAAAGCCGAAAGGCTGTTAGAATCAAAGTAGGTTTACTGACAGGACACTGCAGACTCAATAGTTATATGAGTGTTATAAAATTGACAGAAACAGACCTTTGCAGGTTCTGTCAAGAGGAAGAGGAATCGGCAGAACATGTGTTGTGCCACTGTGAAGGTCTCGCAAGACTTCGTTTTCTAGAACTTGGCAAGGAAAAATCAAGGGCTATAAGCTACCTCCAAAAGCCTTTGTCTAGGCTATGGAGACTCGTTAGGAGATTAAAGCTAGACGAAGTACTTGAATCAGAGCGTCACGATAAATCATCAGATTTCAGTGACAGAAGGCTGACGCCAGCTCTACCCACCACCTCACCCAACCGGTAAACAAATGCAACGTGTTTATGTGGTAATTGTAACGAAAATAACAAACCTGTCAAATATTACAATTATTGCGTTTGCAACTGAAATTTGTATATTATTCGTTTTTCATAATCTCAATAGTGTTCAAGTGTCTTAGATTAATGCATACTACACCACAAAAAGCCGCCCAAATTATTGCTTTAATCGAAATTGGACTTGGTCAGCGAGCTGTTGCTAGACAATTGGATATGACTCGCGCAGCGGTTCGAATAGTATGCCAACGTTATGAGGAGACTGGATCCTTTCATAGGCGACCTGGAACAGGCAGAAGGTAATTTACAACCGCTTTATTGTGTCAACAACATTAAGAAATAGTCACATCAAGTGCAACGACTGCTCCATGAGGTGCGAGGAGTGGCTATTAGTCAGTGGACAGTAAGACAAAGACTGCAGGAAAATAACCTGACCTCTAAAATACCTGCTACTTACTCCAGTTCATCGGCAAGCACGCTTGCGTTTTGCACGGGATCATCTGAATTGGACGTTGGAACAATGGGGATCTGTACTGTTCTCAGATTAGAACAGAATATGCCTCCATGGTAGCGACCGAAGAAGGAAAGTATACCGAAGACCAAGAGAGCGATTTGAAGATTGCTGCTTTGAAGAGCGGAGTGCTTAAGGAGGTGGTTCCTGCATGATCTTGGGTGCAATTTCTATAGGGGCCCGAACCGACCCTGTGCTCATTCGTAGGGGCGACCGTGTTCACGGAAGAAGAGGTTTAACGGCTGCTAGATTTTAGCAATTCATGTGGTACCTTACGTCGACTACATTGGAGACGAATTTACCTATATGTATGACAATGCAAGGCCGCACACCGCAAGAATCGTGCAAGGTTACATTGCAGAAGTCGGTTTTCGGGTTAGGTACTGACCTAAATCCGTTAGAAAATTTATGGGATTAGCAAAACCGAGGAATTCAAGCTAAATTTCATACCCCAAACTCGATCCCAGAGCTTATTGTTGCAGTAGAAGAAGAGTGGCTTGACTTCCCACAAGAAATTATAGCAAACTTGATTAGATCTATGCCTAATCGTATGAGAGATGTTATTAGGGCAAGAGGAGGTCATACCAATTATTAAAAAATTAAGTGTTAAGTTTTAAATTGTCAATAATCCTATTTATGTTAATAATAAAAAAGTTTAGTTTGATTAATGCTTAAACATAGGAAGTCGAAATAAGTTTTCATAAATTTATACTCACATTAAAGCATATTTAATAGGGAACTTGCCAAAAAAATAAAATCATTTAAAAACAATTAAAATCGTAAGATATTATCATAAGGAACTTCATAGAAAAAGAAAAATTCCAATAACGATTAAATTACCTGAGAAATAAAGGGTTAAAATTTGAATAATTTGAACTGCTCTTAAAACGCGCTGCCATTGGTTGTGACGTCAGTCCGCACTTTTCGAGTCAGGCGATTGTGAACCGACAATTCAAACAACACTTAAAGACTGAGATACTGACGCTAACGATTCGAATTCGATAAAAAATCAATAATGCTTCAAATGGCTGTTTCTGCGGTTACCGATGCGCGAGGTGCGGTGTGACGTCACAGCCGCTGCCGCGCATTTTTCTTCGTTTGAATACACCCGGTGGCGATTCCAACTTTAATTATTTATTGTGAAATAAGTATTGCGATTTAAGGACTGATATTTGGTATAATGTGTTTTCATATATAAACACACATTTTAGTAGAATAAAAAAAAAATGGGCAAGTTCCCTATTGTGCTTCAAACAGCATATTTCTTTTTTTTTATCTGATGAATAATTTAAAAAAAAATATACCTAGTTGAAGTAAAAAGTTTACAGTGGGCCGATTTCTACGCCTGCAAGTGTATATTGCTGAAAAAAATTGTACTTTATTTGTTTAGGTCCAAGATTTACATTTATTTTAATGACGTAAACATTGGAATACGAGACAATTCATTAACCGTAATATTTTTCTGGCTAAGGTTCAAGAATGCAATGCAACTATAATTTATTTCCCACGCCAGTAATTGCTGCAATGAATCATTACCTACCTAAATACAGTTAGTCTATACAATTGTCAGTCAATTCCTTTTTTACCATGAACTACTACGAATATAACAGTCTATGCTGCCTATCAAACATAACTAATAACGCGTGTAAGCGATATAATATGGGTACCTAACTGGATACCGACCGTTTCTGTGATCATCAAACCATTAAAAAAATAAATCGCAACTATAAATAGGCAAAAAATATGATCACAACGGTTTGTAGACTATTACATAAATCTTCATGGTTGATCTATAGCCTCTAATTTAAATTATCAAACTGCCAACTTATGGTTATAAGAAATCGTGTATCAATAGTTATAACTAAGTGGTTTTTGCAACAGATGACGTAATTATCCAACAAATAAATTCATATACGTACAACGTTCAGAGAACAGTAATGTATAATTTGAATACGGATATAGGCTTAGCATAATTATATTGAGTTTACACGGTAAAATTTTTGCAAGTTTACTTGACACTGATTAAAAATGAAAAGTGGATTTCTTAGATTATGCTTCATTCATCCAACAATATTGATACGATCACTATAAATCTGTGGTACCTAAAGTGGTCTAAATTGACTCCCAGGAGGTCGACGAAGACCTACAAGGGACTGGCTAGACCTGCAACTTTATATGTGCCTTGGATCTGCCGGCGGGTGTAATTTAGGCGCTAACCATCCTTCTTTACCTGTCTGACCAAGAAGGGTAGATAATCCGGACGCACCGGAATTCGGTCCCGCTACCTGCGGAAGGGACTACCTGTAACGGATTAAATTCGAAGTGTGGTCACACCAGCGAAAATGCAATTTCGGAATTGGGTCCCATGTACCTACTATTTGTTTAATTTGACTTTTATTTTCCTTCACATTTTTTTGGGCTTAGGACCAACAGTACACACTTATTGTTGTTGTACTGGCATGTTTAAAAATGTACGCTAAATGCGTATCGTCAAAAATAAAACAGTACGTGAAATAATAACCCAACCAAACCTACCCCTACCAAACTACCTTCGTATTTTTAGTCAATTTTTTTGTAGAATGAATTATAATAATTTTCAATAATAACCCAACCAAACCTACCCCTACCAAAAATACGAAGGTGGTTTGGTAGGGGTAGGTTTGGTTGAGTTATTATTGAAAATTATTATAATTTACTTTACAAAAATATATCTTATTATGAATGTCGGTGATTTAATAAATAACTGTATTTCATAAATCACGTACTTCAGTCGGTTAGCGCCCAAAATAGACATAGGATTAAAATGACCCTTCGGTCGTGGCGCCTAGTTTACATGTTGTAAAAAGTGCATTAATCCTTTAACGCCCAAATTACATCCGCCCGGACCTGCCTATGCCGACAAATAGGTACTTTAACTTTTGCAAGTGATTTTGAAAAAGCAGGTACCTGCTTTATTTATAACGGTCTGAATGTTTAAACTATTTTTGTTGCTTATACAATAAAGGTGTAACCTTGAGTTGAATTATGAGTGTAGTATCTATTATAATCTATAAATTAAAAGTCATGAAACTTGGTTATTGAAGGTGAACTTGAGAGATGACAAAAATTGTAAAACAACTTATTTCATGTATATACTTATACCAAATTAAGATATTGTATTGATTCTTTCAGAAAGCAAATATAGCTGCAGAATGTTGTTCTTAGACTGAATTCATAATCTGTTCGCAACAAATCCATTTATTGTAGATACACTTTAGTACTCAATATGCTAAAAATGTTTTATACTCAATGCACTTTTCACATTTGGGAACAGTTGACGTCACACGGTTCGAAATCGGGCGAATACGAAGTTCAACAGCTTATCCCCTAAAAACTTTTGTATATTGTGAGATAGTGAGTGCATTGTACTATCCATTTCTGCACAAATCCATTCATTGCATAAATGACCATAAACGTATTCTCAACCTTTTCTCCATTTTTCCTTTTAATTGTCGATCAGATCAAAAATGTGTTACATTCATTGCACTTTTCACTTTTGGGAACAGATGAACATTAGACTGTGCGAAGTTTGACAAATACGAATGACAAAAATCAACTTGTACTCTGCATATGCCGGCATATGTGTAATCAAAGGAAAAAGTAGACAAAGGAGCCGAACACGTGTTAGTTGCTTCTGAAATTGATTTTGGACAAACTTGTGCGTAGAGCAATTTCAAACGGTTGGAAACATTTCACAGAGAGGCTCTGCGTGAAATATGTATTGTACTGCAAAACTTGATGTTATAATATAAACCAAAATAAGATTGGAAAGTTATATTATTAAAAAGAAAAACAAGTCTAGATTTTGTTTATAAACTGAATAAATGATAAAAATAGCAATTAACTTGGTTGAAATATTATACTTTGTTAAAAATAAAACAATAAACAGCAAACGCAAAAAAGTGGTAATAAAGATTGAAGTAATGAATATTATTTTTATTATAATATATAAATAAACACAATAAACAAATGTCGTTTTTAGTTGTACCAAAAGAGCTGAGTGAAACGGGCGGCAATCTGACCAATCACTAGGCAGCAGAAATGCCAACTTAAATCAAATCGCTCCTCTTAGTTTCAAAACAAGCTATAGAAATTGTAGGTCGATGTGGGAGATTGACAGCTTACAAATTCTGCGTTATATGACAAATAACACCAATCCGACTCTGTTTACATCGATTTAAAAATTCAGACTTCAGTATTACCAAAAACATAATGCTAAAAATACAAAATCCAAAAATTTACGATACAGGAAGTACATAAAAATGTTCCATTGATTAAATGTGGCAATGTGTTGGACCAGTTCAACGGTAATTTTATTTATAGATGTTAAAGAAATGTTGTTTTCATAATAATGTAACAATTAATTTGGATTTACATGATTAATTATTGGGACTTCCCATCAGTGGTGTGCTAACAACATCAGGTGTGTCTGTTTGGAAAATGAGCTTCAAAACAAAAATTGTTTTCCAAAATAATAAATAATAATTATGCTGAACTATTAAATGATCGGGACTTTTTGGTTTTTACCTCATAAAGAATCATTTTGAGGAATAATATACACATAATGTGTTCCGCCGATTCATATTCTAGGCAGATACGACATGCAGTGTTCAGTAAGCATTGTAGTTATCCGATCACCTTCCTGTCCAAGTTTATCAAGACCTGCTGTCAATTTTGAAAGTAGGTCCTAGCTTTGCGGTCTATCTGGTCCGAGATTGTTTTCTTTGTCAGATTAAAAGAGATTCCCAGTCGTGACTTCGTGCCTATGAACTGGAACTGTTTCTTTCCTGGCAAGTTGGTCCGCTAGTTCGTTACCTCGTGTGACCCGGACAACCTCATTGGTGGCCCCCAGTTGGCTCAGGAGTAGTCCAGTATTTCAAACCAATTTTGTATTGCAACTGTGTCGCTATTGCAGGCTGGTCGACAGAACATATTTTTATTGACTTATGGCGAAAATTTCGGCTTGAAAAACTGTTGCATGCCGATCAAGACTCAACAAATTCAGTCTTTGATTGACTGCACCAACATGGATCTATCACAACACATCAGAAACTAAAAAACAATCAACAAAGTGGACATCTCATGGTGAACGTGTATCAAAGAAAACCAAGGTGGGTCTGTAAAACGATCTTTGGCACATATTACTCAAAACTTTGCTTTTAAACAGATTCAATATTGATTTGAAGCAGAAACCACCGCATTTGGCCAAAAAGAATTGATTTGTTGTTTCATCCAGACAATCTATGGGTGTACTCGTGTGTAGTCACCAAGGAAAAAATTCTTAAATTGGGCTACGACCTGTAACTCTATCTAGCAAATTCTCCAATTTTCTGTTCTCAAACCTGAAGATATGGCTGTCACTAAATTACACAGCTTGACAGAATAAAGTTGTTTTTCCTATCTGTATGCAAATTTCAGTTACTAACATTGAACCATGTGTTTATAAATTGAAACAATTTATATCGCGAGTTACGCTCCTGCGTATTCAATAATCCTTTGGAATCATAACAATTAATTTAAATTTTTGACGTGAAATTAATTATAATTGGGCAGAGGTACTTAAAAGTTTATTTCGAGTTGAATGTAATGGTTTTGTTGACTTTCTCGGTTTCTGCTTGTATTTATCTTGCGCTAAATACCGCAATTTGATTTGTTGCTCGTTTATTGCAACTAATTTAGTAGCCATCATACTAGGACGCGTAAATTTTTATAAATTCATGTATGAAATGAAACGCTTATGTAATGTAAGTGTGTTAAGCTACTACATTAGTTAAAAAAATACACTGACTAAGACTATCGAGAGAAAGTGAACATTTTTAAGCTATAAGTTTTTGAAAGATGCTTTGACTTGATAAATCAGAATTTGTGAAATAAAAGTACATTTTGAAGAATTAGATAAAATCATTTAAAATTTAAAGTTATTTATTATTCTATAATGATATCATTACCATTTTTTAGGGATTGATTTATAAAAGTTTGTCCACTAGGCTCTTTTATTATTTGTGTAGTTAGCACAAAAGTAAAGTAGTTTTATTTTGATTTTGTAGTGGAGATGTCGATTTGGAACGCCATACAGCTTTGTCCAACACCGATTCAGGAAGTTCCTCAAATTCCAGTATATCCTGCAAGTAAGTCGCTAACAGCTTATAAATCCCTTATTTTTATTTAGTATTACAATAAACATTGTTTTATCCTTGCCAACTATTTGGATTTTAAAAATGAAGCCAACATCTCAAATGCTGACACCACTAGCAACAGTGCCGTGCTAATTTTGGATTTTTATCACAAAATTTAAATTCCTTATTGACCTCTGCGGCGTTGACATTTTTACCGCAATATACCAAAAATCACCCAATTAAACTTCAACATTCAACTTCTACATTTATTTAAATGAAATAAGTAAGGAAATTGGAAGGATATATATTAAGGAACCATGAAAAATTGAAGTCATTGTATGATTAATATTTTAACATCTTCTATGTTGGAAAATAAATGAATTCTTGTGTAGCCTACCTGAAAAATATTCCAGGCCGAAAATTGACACAAAGATTCTATCGTTCCACTTGAAGATTCAGAAATCTGATCTCAGAGCAATGACAGGAATTCTCGCTGTACCACTGTTCACTCTCTAAGATAAGAAAAGTGGACAGTGAAACCTCAAGACGATTCTGTGATGATGTAGATGACAGACATTACAGACAGAGGCACTAATGCCATAAATACATGAAACAGATTTTCCTAGAGCCTAATCAGGTTACAAACCGAAACAGATAATAGGCTCTCTTAGAATCCTAGAACTTTTGGACTAGACCATCGATGAATGGTGCAAACAAAAGATCTCACAGGGCGCAGTGTGGTACTTGGTAAGGCCAACTTGTAATCTACAAATCTAGTAGGATATAATTTTCTCATGTTCTTTCAGCTAAAGACGTATAGCTCAGTACAGAGCAGTAGAACTAAAAACTTTCAATCAAACCCTTTGCAGAAAAATGCCCTGATGATATGAATATATAAATTATTCAAAATAATTTTGTAATGACAGAGCCTAAAAAATTCTATTTTGTGATATTAAAATTTTTAGGCGTAGTAATTGAAGTCTGCTAGGTGACCTAAATATATGCTTTTTTTATTTCAATCATGTTGTAAATAAAGAAAATACGCATAGGCATTAATATAATGTTTTGAAATTAATTTCATCTGGTAAATATAAAAACCACAATAAATTGGTCTTTTTAAAAAAATGTGTAAGCTATCGGAACATGTGTAAAAGAACACATTATTTTGTTGATCTGACTAATTGCTAAATTAAGAAATCAGTTTGCATAGGCGTATACTTGAAAAAAATTTTGGATGTTGAAAAATATCTATAAAGTCCTTATTTTGGGGAATTGGAGTTAACTATTTGTATAGCAAAAAACTACGTATAACATGGACAGGCGTTATATACCGGTAGACCCAGATCCATATTTTAATTTAAAATATATAACTCAAAAGAAATAGACCAATTAAATTAGAATTTATCAAGGAACTATATTCCAGTAATCTGGAAATCATTTTAATACCCTCATTTGGTCCTAAATCTGTAATTTGAGTTTGCACCTTCACAGGAGGTGAGCATAACTTTTGAGAGCCAAAAAATCGTGAAATTTTCACCGTTTTTGCATTTACCATGGGCTATTTATTTTTTCAATGAAGTCATTTCATTTAAAAAAAATCATCTACCTCAGGTTTACGATAAAATTTTTAAAGGGGGTAGAATTATTTGTAAAAATTTCCAACCATGACAGGCGCGGCGGGTGTAATTTAGGCGCTAACCATCCTTCTTTACCTGTCTAACCAAGAAGGGTAGATAATCCGACATGTATTTTCGCCGCTAAGAAGTGCAGGTAGGTCGAGTCAGCCAGACATTATAATTTATTCTTCAAAAATTTACTAAAAATACGATGGTGGTTTGGTAGGGGTACGTTTGGTTTGGTTATTATTGAAAATTATTATAATTTATTCTTCAAAAATTGACTAAAAATACGAAGGTGGTTTGGTAGGGGTAGGTTTGGTTGGGTTATTATTGAAAATTATTAAATAGGATTAAAATGACCCTTCGGTCTTGGCGCCTAGTTTACATGTTGTGAAAAGTGCATTAATCCTTTAGCGCCCAAATTACATCCGCCCGACAGGCGTATGATAAAAATTTCCGTTTACCATAGGAGTACAAAAAATTTTTAAAAGAGGTTTATTTTATTATTTTATTGTGTTTTCACTTGTGTCGGCAGTCCCCATGATTGCCTAATTCTTTTTGTTTTAATACTACCCCTATTATAGTAGTATAGTTATATGAACCCTCTATTCAGTAGTATTTACACTTTTAAAAATGTGACAAATTCTTACGGCCGCCCGGAATTACCAATCTTGTCATCTGTGTCAATTCCTCAGTAATTACCTTCGAAGATTCCGTTGTATACATACATAACTATACAAGCAAAAACTGAAAAAAGGTGCAAATATTTTCCGATTTTTTGGCAAAATGCACATCCCATGTGTTGCCAACTGAAATATGATTTCCACCTTACTGGAAATTAACTCATCAAACCGTCTTTTTTTAAATCTAATTTGACTTGCCTAAGAAGTGTGGTTTTCACTACAGTTTTTATCGGGGGTTGATGTAATTCTTAAAGAGCATATTGGTCACCAAATTTGAAAAAAAAAATTTCAAGGCGTTTTTGATTTATATGGCAAATTTTGAATTTTGATTTCAAACTTTCAACACCCTGTATTTCGGTAACTAAGCCCTTTAGGGGTTAATGTTCCTATATCAAAATTTATCAAATAACGGGAGCTCTCTGGGGTAGAGGAAAAATTAGTTTCTTAGTAATTTGTTTTAACAAATAGCATGAGAGAGAGTGGTTTTAAAAATCTGAGTCGAAGACGAGGATTTTTTCCACTTTCGCGAAATACATTTAATAAACATTTTATTTTAATACAACATTTTTTTTAATTAAAATAATAATAACAAACATGTCAAACTTGCATGAAATTTTTTCGATTTTTTTCCGGAAAAACTGCTGACAGCTAAATTGACAATTGTTAAGTAATTTTTCCACTTCAAATTTATATTTGACATACCAATTCTTGATAGCGATTGGTCAAAATTAATAGGAAGGAAATAATCGTTATAATTCTTCGAAATATTGTTCATGTGGATCCGAGTTTGGGAGAGTCCTAAATAAGCAGGTGTTTATTTGGTCAACTAACAACGTGTGTTTACAATTTTTTTCTTTTTTCAGTGGCAGACTCTCGGAAAGTCCGAGTAATAGCGTGGACGCTGTCATTCAAGATCATACGCGACGAAGTACCTTAGAATCGGATAGTGATATTGAACCTGACCATTGGGAGAGTTTAGAAGAATTGAAAAACCTTCCCCCGCCCGAGAAAAAAAGACAAGATGTGATAAATGGTAAGTAATTTTCTTAAAACACTTTTTGATGTTAGTGGTTGTATCTAGTAGAACATTCCTTTTCATACAACACACTACACGAACTCAAGTGGTTCCATCTCAGGCGCTCCTCATAACTCTAGTATGGGTGCCAGCACACGAGGGGATTGCAGACCAGTTAGCTAAAGAAGGCTCGAAAAGAGCACTGTCTCGTTGGAGATGTAGACTCCTAGGACTAGAGTACCCAAGAAAAGATTTCTCCAAGAAGGACCTAGTGAAAAGACTGTTGAGCCGGATAAGGGCTACTTGTCTCTTCACATAAACGGTACAATCAAGAGCAAAAAAGCCTAAAGGCTGAGGTGCCGAAGTATCTAACAACTGGTGGTGCCGAACAAACCATTTGGTGGTGTTCAAATTATGGGAAAAATTCTTTTGGCGACTGTCAAATGCAATCCCAAAGAATTCTAGTTCTTCAGGAAGACAGGAAGATTATTAACACTAAGTCAGGTATAAAACTGTTATTGCTGTCTCAACAAAGGATCCGAATTTAGTAGAAATATCTTGAACCTGGTCACTGGTTCTGTAAGTCACTATTAATACAAAATGATCAAAGTGAATATTGAAATCTGCCAATGTTTGGTAAATACTGCAAAAGCCTAAATTACTTTATAGGGAGGACCCCCAGAGTAAAACATTCCCAAAGAAAATTTACAGACAAAAGTTCTTTCAAGGGAGAGTTATAGTTTTAGGATTCTACAATAGAATCCAATTTTGAATAGAAATTAATATATTAAAATCAATATTTTTATTGGTGACAGCTTGCTGCTTTATATTTTGTACTTTTTCATTTAAAAATGTACACTTAATTATGTTTTCCTTTTTTAGAACTCTTCCTTACCGAAAATTCGCATGTTAAAAACCTGAAAGTTCTCTACTGTATCTTCTACAAGAAAATAGTTGATAGCCACACGTTGAAACCAGACGAACTGAATTTAATATTTGCAAATATTCAAGAAATCTTAGAGCTCCATACAGAATTCAACATGGAAATGAAAATGAAAAGAAGGGAAGGTCCCATTGTGAAAGAAGTTGATACTTTAATAGCAAATATTTTTGGAGAAAAATATGGAGAGCTGTTAAAAAATGCTGCTGCTAAATTTTGCGAAAGGCAACAAATGGCGTTAGAATTTATTAAGAAGAGACGGGAAAGGGACTCTAAATTCGATGCAGTTTTGACGGAATGTGAGAAGAGACGGCAGTGCAGGTATTCTTTTATTTTGTTTAATAAAAAAATATTTGTAGAACAATTATATAATCTATACTCGTATAGAGGAAAAGTTTGCATTGTGTTGTGACTTAAAATTCGCAGCTTACACCATTGAAATTGTTTTAAATTTGAAAAAGATCATTTTTATCAAAAGAAATATTATGTATGTTTCAGAAGGACTAGATATGCTGTTGTCTTCCTTTTTGAGGGTTTGAATACTTTCAGTCAACTTTCGCATTATCTGTTCTTAAAAATTAATTTTTAAATTGCGACAAGTATGTACACATAAAAGCAACTACTTCAGAAAAAAATATAGGAATCTTCTGAAATTCGAGACAATTCTGTTTCAACTTTTAACTATTTGCCACAAACTTTTTATTTCACAAAAGAGTCCTGTCAACATCCTGATTTTATTATACAGATTACGAAAAATTTAAATACTATTTACACGAGTACCACAAGGAAAATATGAACAGCACTACTAGAACGAGAGAGACAAGAATTGCTCTATTTGTGACACTCTCAATTAGATCAGTCCCCTTTACCAAAATACAACAAATAAAAGTTAGGAGAGCAGTGAACACACGCCCACCTGTATTGGTAAAGAGGACTGAGCTACCAATTCTTCTCTCTCTCTCTCTCTCTCTCTCTCTCTCTCTCTCTTTCAAGTTGTGTTGTTCATATTATCCTTGTCGTACTTGTGTAAATCGTATGTCGAGCAAAGATTTATCGCAATCTGTATATCTTTTCATACTTCTAACTTATATTTCGCCGTTAGATGGTACCAACTATTTCATCTTCCATTTTTGTTTCTTGTATTATTAAGTATTATTACCATTACCTTAAGGAGGTCTACTCCAAACTCAAGTGCAATATCTGTTAGCTGGAAACGACAAATATTCGCTTTTGATTGATACATGTAGGCTAGATAAGGAGATCAAACTCAAACGGAAAAATTGGCTATCCAATCAGTTTGTTTTTTCACCATCTAACCTTAGTTTTTATAAATGACAATAGACCGTTGCAGAACACTGGCAGGTAGGCCATATTGATGTGAGCCCTCATGTCATATTCTATTTAGTTTTCATTTTTCACTGGTACGGATGACAGTTAGACTTTAATTAGTAAAAAGTTCTTGAAATTATCTAAACTGCCATCGTTTTAGTTGTTAAGTGTGTAATGCGGGGAGCAAGAGATAAGATATCGTTTTTTTTTTAATTTCCGGCTGTTTTAACCAAACGAGGTGACTTAAATTGATCTTTCTGTGCACCTCAATCTGTTGCTCTTGATTCAAGTAACTTAACTGTTGATTGCTTTTTTCATCGTCTGACATTTTAATTATTATTTAACTCAATTCATATACATTTTACTGACTGCGTCATGTGTTATTTGTAAAGTTTTTATTATTTAAATAAAATATATATTACATTGACATTGTTCTACAACCAACTTACTTACACCACATGTAATTACAAACAAACTTCAACTCTAGCTGATCGGGGGACCAATATGGCCGACTTGTCAAAATCAGGTGTTCTGGAATGGTCTATAGTCAAATGAATAATAAAAACTCAAAATAAGAACCAGAAAGATTAAATTGTTTAAAATTAAAAATAGGCGTTATTAAAAATGATGGCAATAGTGGTTGGTAGTGTAGCTGATGTAAAACGGAAGACGTGAGTTGAATTTACGAAAAACAGAATGTTTTCAGCTGCAGAAGGAGATTAAAAATATTCAAAGATGTATCAAGAAGGAAAGAAATGTTTTTAGCAAAGTATATCGTATTTTATCATCAAATAATCACAATTTTCGATATTTTTTAAGACGAGGACAAAAAAAGGATTTTTCATTTCTGTTTCCTAACATCACTTACGTAACATACTGTCAAATGAGCTAGAAACCAATTAAACTCCATGAACTCAAAGTATGTGGAAGGCTGTTATTGTTCTGCAGTCAGATGTTTTTGTTATTGGATTTAAACTGCCATGTCCAGAAATTGGAATACATCTCCTTATTTGGTCTCCATGAATGGATACTTCGGTGTTGCTATTTAATATGAATATCTGAGGGGTAGCGCATTTTCACACATGTATTTTATCAGTAATATTGAAACATTTTATGAATATACATAAATGTTATAAATAATAGATATAAGATTTATTTTTATAAACTATTTATGGCGTATTACCTTGAATTAATAGATTCTTTTTTGTAACAATCCAAGGATGGACATATTACTAGAGTATATAAATGTACAGAGTTTATTTTTCTTCTATTCATTATTTTGGGTTTATCCTATGGAACAATTTACCATTAATTGAAATTTATTTGAACTACTCTGTTATTTCAGGACTGCCAAATAACCACCAATTACCTATTTCATACTCTTGAAATTATACTGAAACTGAAAGTAATAATCCTTAAAATATCAGTTTGTCATTGATGATTTAAATATTACGTTGTTACTAATGCTTGTATTGTGCTTTTAGGCGACTACCTTTCCAAGGAATTTTGCCAACACAGATGCAGAGGCTTTCAAAATACCCACTACTGATAGAAAGGTTGATCCAGAGCGTAGAATCAAATAAGGATGTCGAACAAGTACAACAACAGGAAGAGCTGTGGAATTTGAAAAAAGCTCATCTAATGTCCAAAGATATTTTAAATCACGTCAACGAGGCGGCAAAATTGGCACACAACAAACATAGACTGGAAGAAATACAAAAACATTTGGATACTAGTGGCTTTGAGAGATCTGAACAACCCATAGCACAAGAATTTAGGACTTTCGATTTAACGAAATTTAGGTATATCTTCCATTTTAAATATTTAGATATTAATCGAAATTAAGTCCATTGCTCAGTTACATCACATCTCTTAATCATATTATTTTTATGAATCGGAGGATCTATTGGTGTTTCTCTTCAGACAGAGTCGCATTCTTTCAGTACAGATGTGTTTCCCCTTTTTCCTGACAGAAGCGACATTCATTCGACGCCTTAAACTCCATGTTGCACATGTGTTGAGTTTATACACTCTGAAAGAATCCAGAAACACCGTTGTAGTTACGACTGGTTCGATACAAAACTGTTTTAGTCAAGCCAGTGTAGATATAAAAGGAAAAGGTATTGACTCAGTGGGCTTTCTTTTTCCGTCGACTTGTCGACAATCCCTCTCCCCGTTCAGCAAGGTATTGGCCTGTTGAATAAACCTTTCCAAGCGAAAGATATTGACTTTCGCCCTTTCCTGATTCTCCCTTCTCTAAGGTACTGACTTCAGTGTGCAATCAGAAACCCGATAGTTTGCGGAAGGTATTGATTTTTGCCCTCTTCTGAATCTCTCATCCCTATCGTTTTGACTTAGGGATATACCGTTTGCGTCTACTGTACATGTCCTAACTATTAGATATTTATTCCTCCTGTGAAACTCCACCTGCTAGGCGAAAAAACGTCGACTTTTGTAAATAGCTCCTGTATATAAAAAACTTATTTTATATCGTAATCCTGTCCTACCCTATCGGGCAATACGTAACTACCCTTAAGGATGGTTACAAAGGAGTCTTAGTTGGTTTTTGCTAACGCTTAACGTTGCCTTTTATCTCTTCTGGCTTAAGTTCTCAATAACTGGAATATGAGACTTTATTTTTCTTTAATATAGTTCCTGAAAAATCTTGCCCTCTTTCTGGTTGTTCCTTTCAATTCAGTGCCTTTCAACTATATCTTAAAATACATTATAAATCAATTTCTATAAAATTTGAATAATTTCCTTGACTGATTTTATTTTTGTTCTGTTTTCCAGGTTAATTTTAGAAGGTGGTATGCAATTGAGGCGGCCTAATAAACCAATAGTACCAGTTCACATTTTACTATTAGAAGAAGCAGTTATTATTCTCCATAGGGATAACGACAGGTTTCTTCTCAAATTTTTCCAGTCGGGTTCGGCGGCACAACCTCTACCGCTTTCTCCTATCATCAAGATGAGTATGCTTCTAGCAAGGACCAATGCTGTATGTAAGTATCAGTACCAAACAATTATCAATCAGGATCAATCTATATACAGTGGACTTGATTATTTATCCTGAATAAAAATAAAATCTCTTGCACAAGTAAAATAACTTGTGAGGCTAGGAATAGTTACAGCGATTTATTCGAGGTTAGATCAAATAAGGACAATGTAAATCTTGATTATGAAACTTTGACTTCAAGGTCAAAATTCCAAGCAAATTAAAAACTATTTTGGTTTGATTTCTGTGAGTGGTCCTTTTAGAACCGTGCATTGTGACAATATTCTCTGTTGTCTCTCAATCCTAATTAGTTTACCCCTTTAAGTTCAATCTTCCCGAGGAAGATGATGCTCTTTGAAGTTTATCTACATCCTCATGGTACACGAACGCAGCTCCTGTAGTTTGATTCGTTTGGCAGCCACACATTATTTCAGAATGTGTTCCGCCGATTCATCTTCTTCTAGGCAGATACGACACTCTGTGTCTTCCACCAGCCCTATTCTGCCCAGATGATAGTTTAGCCTGCAGACCTGATCTCGTCCCTGTCAATGTTTACCAAGGCCTCTGAATCGAATTTTGAAGACTCTGATAAAGACCTTGGCTTGCCTTAAGCCTCTTATCTCATTCCAGTAGGTGAATTTACCCCATTTCCTGGAAAGCTGGTCCACTACCCACAATCTATACCAGGATAACCTTATTGATAGCACCCAGTTGGTTTCAGAAGTAGTGGAAAGATTTGAATTGTAACTGTTTGGAACACATCTTGGCTGTCGGAAAATATTTTTATTGACCTGTTAGAGTAGTTGTTCTCCAGCATCCACTCAAAGTACAAATCAATGGTGAAAACAAAGGTGCAAAGAGCCCAGTGGGAAGGAGGGACCTGATTTTGACTGTTTCATTTGATTAGTCTACTAAATGCAAAAAGTTATAATACAGCAACATCTTGATATTTAGTTTGCCAACTTTGCATTAAACAGAGAAAATCTGGTTCGATTGATGTCGCTAGATTATCCTCAATGGAACAATCGACCCCGTTCCTTCCCCATTCCTTGATCTCCTCATTCAAGAGAAGAGGCTAGAAAACCCCAAACCAGGCTGCTACCTTTACATTTAATGAGGGATAATTAAATTGTATCCTTCAATTTCTAATCATTTTTATGGTTTAAGCCACTGGCGTGAAAGAAAATTTGTGTTACAAATAACTACCACATGATATAAGTCCACAGTGTTTATTTTGTGCAAATGCAACTGGTAACATTTTTTTTTTAATTTTCCAGGCAAGAATGCGCTTTTTCTTGTTAACATGGCAGCCAATAATAGTCAAATGTATGATCTGGTAGTAGAAGATGAAATTAAACGAGAATTGTAAGTATTCTAAAATTTCTATTCAAATAACATTTTATGTGCTGCTGGAAACCACAAAATCTGTAGACGTACAGTAACAATAATTCCGCATCGGTTTTATGTCGCTTTAAAATGCAGCAAATTTTTATTCATCACATAAAAGTTGACGACAATGTTTGGAAGTTGAGTTGAACTACTTTGTAAAGATGCAAAAAATTAACAATTATTTTCAAGTGACGGGTTTACTTTACTTTTAATTTCTGTTGAATTTTTATTGCGATAAACTGCATAAAATTAATGATTCCTATTTGGAAATTCATACATTGGACTCAATTCTTGAAATTATACGTATTTCACTAGCATACGAATTAAATTCGAACAAAAGATTCGAATAAGAACGTCAATCTTAATTCTTGAATGGTATGCGGAAAAATTTCCGTATACGGATGTTTTATTCGTTTAAACAGTTTGAGAACTTCTCTTTTTTTATTTTTTGGGTAATATCCCGGCTGATAATTTTCTCAGCATAATTTCTTCTTTTTTGTACGTGTGCCAAAACAAATATACGATGTGTTAAGAAAGAAGAGCAAATAAAACGAAATTTTTCCAAATTTTATTTACGTTTTTTTGCTTGTTTCTTTATTTTATCCTCAATACATATGAATTTAAAATATCAAGTCTGTTAAGTGCGACAAAGATTACACAAAGCATTCGAGTTTTTAATAAAATAATTGCAAAATACGCCCGTAACACTTATTCATACATGATCACATTTTCATTGAAATGTAATATGTGCCTTTCGATTTTTTACCTCTTTATGTCTCAATGATTGAAAAAGACTTATTTTCAATGAAACAATTGATATTTCGTATAAGTCAAAAAAAGTTTTGGTGCGCCACTGTTTCCCGAGTTCGGGTGACTTCGGAAATATTGGCCGCTATCTTTGGCCGCTGTTGTTTGATAATATATGATCCTGCAGCAAAAAAACCTAATGCTGTAAGGATCTGAAAAAAAAAATTAGTTAACTCATTTACTAAAGGTATCATCGAAATTACCTTTGTTTCAATATCTAAGGCTGACAATCTTGTTGGATGTCTTAGATTTGGCTCTAACAAATCAATTAACACCGTGGCCAAAGGTTTTGATAGCCGATAAATTTTAATAAACTGATTGTCACTTAGTTCTTCAAAAGCTTCCCTATGCTGAAAGACTATACGTCGATTATTGCCATCAATTTCGGCTTCTTCCAATGCTCCAATCGCCCCGAAAAGGGCAAAATCCTCCAAATTATTCATAAACAAACCTTAATACCTACCAATCAATCCCAAGTAAAAAATATAAACAATGTAAGTTTAAGCTCGTTGTTGGTTACCAAAAGAAAGTCTTCATTCACTGCTCACTGATATTTATCTCAAAACCATTTTTCCACATAAACCGAGATATTTGTAAATTTATCACAAGTATATATACCTGCAAAACCTCTAAAAGTATACAGAAGAAAGCAAGTAACAATAATAAAAATAAACAAACATCTGTAAAAGTGTGGTTAGAGGTTTTAAAATATTCAATTCGTATAAGGAAAATCAAATTCGCCTAGCTTGACCCAATCGATATCAAATTCGTATAATAAAAGTCTCATACCGGTTTCAAGAATACAAATACTCGATTTCATTCGAATTTTTTCCGAATATCGCCAAATCCGTATACCTACGGATTTATTTCAAGAATTGGATCCCTGGTAGATATTCCATAAAAATACAGACATACTTGAACAGAAATTGAAGGTATGTTTTGAAAAATTCAAAACAATCATTTGCATTATTATTTGAACCAGAACGAACGATTGTTTTCTATGAATACATAACAATGGTACATTATTATCATCAAAAATTTGAATGACTTAACACTTCTGGTATTTGTTAAATGCTAATAAGAATGCAACTGTAATAAACAGAATATTTTTTTTATGACCGGAGAATATGTTGAAAAATATATACACAATTTATTGTTGATAATTATATTACACTTTAAATTTATGCAGCTGTTCACTGCCTTCAATTTGAAAAAACTCAATAAATTGAATATACTGGGTGTCCAACGACGAGAATAAGTCTCCCATCAAAAGAGGTCGTTTTATACCAATCGGAAGAGTTAAAAATGAATATTTAATCTCAGATTATCCAAAATTTCACGCCTCCTAGTACGACAATATTTTACCGGTCTCTGTAATAAATCTATTGACGCAACTGCCAAGAGATAGCTTTAATAACAATTACCAGTTAGGGAAGGCTTGAAGAAAGGTGGGTACACTGAGGCAACCTGCTATAAGTACACCACCAAGTTAGAAGTAGAAGTTAGGAGCCGGAATTGTAGAGCTAAAACAAAAGAAAAGCTATTCCAATAAGCCTATCTAAAGACGTCATAACTTTCCAAGCGGAAGTTTTGGAACCGTCAGAGAACCAAACTATTTCTTGTTTGGGTGTTTCCTTGTATTCTCCTTTCTAATCTATTTCGATGCTAAAGGGTTTTTCTAGTGATGTGGTCGGCGTCATATAATCAGTACCCATAGTTAGTATGGGATTTATGATTATATTGATAATTGTCGCATGCCCATTAGGGTGACGGTTCCAGTTATTGTTTAACTGGAGACGATATACCCCAATTCTAGCCTTTGCTTTGACGATTAGGTCAATTGGTGGGAGGTTTAGAATTGTTTCCATGGTTGCTGTCGGAGTACTTCTTTGTGCTCCAGTGATGCACTGACACGCCAGTCTCTGGATTTTGGTTAGCTCTAGGAATGTCTGTTTCTGGTTAACCTTAGGCCACCAGACGAGTGCGCCGTATGTTATCATGGGTCTTACAACCGTTCGTTGTGTACAGCCAATGTACCACTGCCGGTTTCAGTCCCCATGTACTTCCAATCGCTCTTTTTAGTGACATCAGTGTCATCTTGCTTTTGGTAGTTATCTTCTTTATGTGTTGGTTCCAGGTTAGCTTCGTATCCAGGATGAATCCTAGGTATTTAGCTTCCTTGCTAAAACATAACGTTTATTGGAAAAGTCTGGGGGGTGTTAGATCCTCCAATTTTCTTTTTCTTGTAAACGGGATTAGGGTTGTTTTTGAGGGGTTTACACAAAGTTGCTCCTCCTTGCACCAACCCTAAATGTTCCTCAGAGCATCTTGCATGAGGTTTGATACCGTTCTGGGGCATTCATCTCTAATTACAAATGACTATATCGTCAGCGTAACCCTGGGTAAAGTATCCCAGTTCGTCAAGTTTCAAAAGTTATTATTAACGAAAAATAAGAATAAACTTTTTATATTATACACACATAATTTCCTAAAGATAACCCTTTATCCACTTGTCGTTATCTCGACGCCAGCCACAGCATTGTGGTATCAATTGAAAATTTCTATATTTAAATTTAGCATCATCAATACTTTAATAAGTAGTCCAGGCATTAACTGAAAAAAAACATCAATCAAAATCAATATTTTTTAAGTTTATGCATAAGTATATTATTTAAATTCAGTAACTTGACAAATCATCCCAAATTAATCAATTACTGAAATGTTTCATAAAACAGCTAAGTCTGTTGTGATTGAATAGTGAATTTGTTGAAAATTGACTTAGAAGGTATGTGAAATGTAATTGATAGATTGTTTTATAACCACGGCTACTTGAAGCTGTTTGTAGACCGAAAACTACTCAGAACTCTATTTTCCTTTCAGCATGTTATCTAAAATAAATTTTAAACGGGATGTAATGTAGAAATGACAAAATAAGAATCTCTTTCACTTTCGCTCTGTGAACTTCACATTTTACATGCAGATGATTCCAATATGGCAATAAACGAACTTCAAACTTCTCAATTTTCCAAGTCACAAGGTATTTATGTACAAAGACATATTAAGTTGTGGAATCAGATTGCCAATATTTTCATTTTCTCTACATCATTTATTTCTCACACTGAAATCTATTCATGAGCTCATTTTTTAACCTTTTGACTGTTAATACAATCATGACCACTTGTGTTAATTCGATCATTTACAGTATTTGAACATCTTCTATTTGCTCTATGAACTTTTAGTTGGTCAAATATACTAATAAAGGTCTTACTTTTGGGCTTTTCTCAATCACTTCTATTTTTTTGCATTAGCTAAACTAGTATTATTAATATTAATATATCAACTAGAAACTGTTAGTTTTTTAGATTCAATAACTTTAAATTTACTCCTGGACTATACATTGAAACTTGACATTTGTGATAATATGTATATGGAATAAAACAGTGGAAGTGTAACTTTTTCAGCCTTGCCTTCTCGATCTATTTACATTCTATCAAACGGTAATTAGCCTACCATTAAGCGTTAAGGTTAGTAAGCCGAAACATTACTTTTTATTTATACTTTACGTGTTACAATTCTTTATGTAACTTTATGCAGGTCTATTATACGCCTTAATCTGTATACTAAAAGGTTGGTCGAATTATCTCAGTTTAACGTTAATTTAATGATATTCGTTGGAATAAAATTGGAGAAAACTTAACAAACTACACAAACTTGATTACAAAATTGAAGAAAAATAATGTCATGGCTTTGTAAGAATTGATCCCCACTCTGGGTCAGCCAGTAAATAAGTGATAATTTTTGTTTATAATTTTTTTGAAAACAATCTTACTCACAGATTTAAAAACACTAATTTTTATTTAATTTGGATGTAATTCTTCCATTTATTGATTGTAATTTTAAGAAAAACCATTTATATAATTATTTTTAAAAAAGTTATATAATGCCGTTATTTTCATAATTTTCCAAACTTTACACCAATTGAACGGCCTCACTACTTGGACTTCCTTTCTTTCTATATAAATTGAATCTTCAAAACAGTGGCGGACCTAGGATCACTATGCTTAATAACTTTTGGTCACGCTTCATGTTTTTTACTCCATAAAACAATTCAAAAATATATTTTTAAGACTTGTTGCCTTAGTGGTGGCAGATAAAGGAAATACTTTTATTGAAGAATTTAAAACTGATTTTGACTAACCAAATATAAAGAGGAATCGATTTCGGAGTGGCTACGCAACGTAGAACCGGTATATTCAGAAATTTAGAGGAAGTGAATTAACAAAATGTCATGTTATATCCAATGTAAGTTTTCCATCTATCACACAATTACCTTGCGATTTTGTTTGTCAGACTATTTTTGATTGTTGTCCACAGTTGCTCCAAGGTATACTCGTACGATATGTTTACTGTTGCTAAGGTTAACATGTCGGTCGATTAGCGAACATTTATTATTATTGTATGTATTATTATACAAATATAATTAAACATACCTTCAAAGGGATTTAAATTACATCAAAAATAAAAATTTTCCATTAATAAATATATTAAACTGTACTGTTTATTTTCGTTTGGTAAAAATCAAAACAATTTTTTAAAGAGTAATTCAAATTCCATTAATATTTTGCCGGGATACCGTTTAAAATTAATAACGGACGGTTTAGTTTTTAAAATATTTATAATTGGTTGTAAAAATTTTGATAAAAATGAATAGGAAAATATAATTATCACTAACATTTCTTCACTTGTTTGTCGATTAAGCCAGTTTTACATCAAAATATTTTGGTTTTTTCTTAAATTCTGTAATTAAGGTGAATATTATCGAAAACATAAAATTTCAATTTGTTTTTTTTATTTATGAAAACATAAAAAAGCCGGAAACTGCTGTTCACATAACCAATTAATTTAAGTAAAATAACCAAAAGTTGCTAAAAATAAGTGGCTTTTTACGAAAGTTTTAAGGGGAGCAAAAATTGTTTTTCCTGAAAATTATTGCTTTTAAATGAAAGTTGTAGTTGTTATTTAAGACTGTTTGTCAGGTAAGCTAATAGTTTTTTAGAGAAAATCCATATATAGCGACCTCTTATATTAGATTGCAGAATGGCCTATCCAGCCAATTAGCTTCGAGCCTGAATCTTCTATGTAGTTTCTTACCGATGTTGTAAAAGAAACCGCACATTGGCCAGCTAGTCTCACTGGCATAGGATGTGCTTTACAGTTTCCTCTTTCAGGTGACATAATCTGTACATGTCTTCGAATGTCAATCCCATTAGCTTCGATTGCCTGTTAAGCTTACAGTGCCCTGTTAACTTATCTACTATGTATTTCCGTAATCCCATACCAGCTTAGGATTGACCTCTATGGAATCAAGTGCCTTTAGTGCAGCTTGGCTATCTATGAAAATGGCAACTGAACGATATGTATTTCCTGCCTTTTAATTTCATCAACGTAGCGGTGAATCGCAGAAAGTTGTGAAGTCCTTAAACAGGCTTATTGGAATAGTTATCCTTTGTTTTAGCTACAATTTAGACCCCCTACACCTGCCTCTACCTTGAAATTGTCCATATACACTTTTTCTAAAGTTGTAAAGAGAAAGGTTTTTAATGGCAAAATTGTGGAACATTTTTTCTCTTTCAAATTAATATACCTAGATTAATATTAGCCTGCATACGAAACTCACAATACATGTAATATACGTGTACATATTTAAAACAACGCGTAGATACGGCACGTGTAAATCTTTGTTTTTAAATTCACCCCTATTATCAGTTTTATTTATTGCTAATTCATTAGAATCTGTTGCCAAATTACTAAATTTTCGCGATCATCTTGGAACTGTCCTTTCAAATAGTCTCCGTACTAATTAAATAATAATAAATTATATTTATAAAACTTACTCATCGTTCAGGAAACAAACCTAGTATAAATAAAATACTGCTCGACATATCTAAACACTACACAAGTCACGGCGATACTGGCGGGAATTTCTAATGCTGTAAATCATTTAAACGACACATTGGACGGCATAAATAATTAACCTACTTAGTTGGTGCCAATGGAAACTGCTGTAATTAGGTCACTTTAGTTCTTCTTTCGTTTAAGCAGACGTGATGGCATATTGCTGTCGGTTCTTCAAAATTTTCTCAAGTATTAATGTATAATATGTATTTTTTCAAATATTTCCAAACTAGCTTTCTAAGAACATCCCGAACTTTACTGAAGTAAGGAGAACATTTGTATAGTTCAGTTCCACAAACAGGTAACTGAGATTATCTCTGCTGTTATATAGTTTATAGTAAAGTACATTTCTCCATATTTCGTTGTCTCAGTATCTGGTCTTGAGGATTTATTAATAAAACTTCATAAATTCTTTATTCTACACTAAACCATAGTCGATAAAATTTGAATAGTAAAACTAAATATTATTTTGTTTCAAGCTTGTTTACAAATTTTTCGAATTTTGGTTTGCGATTGGAGGTGAAGATGTCCCTATTGTCACTACTTTAACATTTACTTTACTGGAGGACATGTATTGAATGTGATTTTAGTGTCTTCTTCAGTCTGGGATTAGGTTTTTTGAGCAATACCTTGTACTGATGAGGTGTAATTTCGCCGAAACCAAGTTATGCTGTCCCTTCTAATTGCAAACCAGAATGGTTGGTTAAATTTTGTAGATCATACCGACCCCGTTTGACTAGGAAGAGTAATTCAATGTCAGCCATGGCCTATAGCTCGGGATGCAGTTGTTTTTTCTTGTTTCAACGATCACTGTTTTTGAAAAATATTTTTCAAAACTTTGTAAAGCGTTAGAATAATATATTATTTTACCAGCCCCGATACTAACGACTACCTGTTGTGAGTTTTTCTCTTTCATCAATCTTGTTGGTGTAAAGTTAAAACGAAATATCTTGGAATGTAGTATACCTTGTACTAACTAAGTATTATAAAACTGGATAAATAAATAAATAATATATAATATAAGCCAGGGTTTCTCGTCTGTTCTCATTCAGTAAGACTAGTCACGTCTGTTTAACGACTACCAAGACCGTGAAGTATAAAAGTGTACTCATCAATAAACAAAACGTGTTCCCATTGATAACATCGTTATCTAGGATTACCATACTTTATTCTTCATCTTATAATATTCCAACCAAATATGAAAAAAACAATTACATCAACAACCATTCAGTATCATACCTAGTACACGAGGGTAGTTCATATCTGTTAATACCGTCAACAAGTGTGCAGTTTTTATTAATTTTCAATTTAAGTTTCTAACTTAATGTCCTATAGTTAGTCAACATAGGAAGTAAGGGACACATTTCGATAAATTCTGATGATTTTATTCCCCAATACTGTCTATTAAAAATATTGAACACAAATGAATTACAAAGAAATATACACGTTCTATGCTGGAAAAATAGAAAATCATATAGGAAAGTGGTTCGAAGAAAACAACAAAATCTACAAAAGAAGAATACGTTCGTCCCAAATTATGAATGTTCTCTTTCATATATCAGTGGTAATTGGAGTTATATTTATTGATAATTACCGAGCTGTGTACAAGTCTGTATCGCTCTAAAATCTAGTATATGAAGTTTAGTTATTATATTATCACTTGTTAATTTATAATTTTTGGTTTGACCTCGTACTGATACACAAGCTGTTGAAATTAAACATGTTGCATCTCTAATCACGTATATTTACAGTAGCATCTAAAACGCTATATTTGTTTGGTTTAAGGTAAATGTAATGGTATTACTATAAGTAGCAGGACCGTCCTTGATATATAAGCACTGGACAGGTCAGCCCGCTGTTTCTTTTTTTGGTCCAGTCACTTTTAGTTCGTGTTCTTTAAACGATGTGTACTTTTTTTTCTCTCTCTCTATCTCAGCTATGAGATAGAAACGCGCACACATCAGTGATTTATGGTTAAATTATACAAATACTTGTTAGTTTATCGATATGTTTGTTTATTTTCATAGTTGATGGTCTAAACTGATATACACACTACACAGTGACATTAAATATATGTTTCTTTTACAAAATCATGCTGTATAATAGAAATGGCAGTGAAAAAACATTGAATTTGCTGATATGTTTTGTATAAATTTTGTTTCGGTAAACACTTTGAATGGGTTATAAAGTTAATTAACAAAAAGCTTGTAAGAATAATTTGCTATACGCGTAAATAGTTCTTTTAAAGAAAAAAAATAAATTCTTTTTTTATGTGACGATCTAATAACATTATTTGGCCGGTAATAATATAATGTAATGGAATTTGTACCCAAAGTTAAGAATATCAAGGTATTTAATTTTTCTACCACTTTTGCTGCTCCCACTAGTTTCTGTAGAGTTGGAGAAATTTCTGAATCAGAATTTATCCCCATTTAATAAATATCTGTAGAAAAATGTCAAAAATAACTTACATTTTAATCATCACAATTAAATTGAATCATGATTAAGTACCTACTTTAAATGTTTCCTTATCAACGCAAATTAGATTGTCGGTATAAATACAACAACTCACTTGTTTAAAACTTCAAATTACACGTAAATCAATTTTTAAATACCAATTTTTGAAAATTATTGATGAAATGTTTAAAAAAAGTTAGACTCAATTGGTGAAATTTTCTGAACTTTATTAATAACACTTTTCATTGAGTATTTTCCATTATTTTTAAATAACTATATTTAGAGTAAATTAGGTTTATATGCACTGAAAACTTTTAAAGGTAATATTAACAAATTTTATGTCAATTATTGCGTTAAGACACTAAACATATTTTCGTTATGTTCCTCTAGAAATGATTTCGAAAGACGAAATGTTTCAATAAAAGCTGCTTCATCCACTGTCGTAAACTGTAACCAAAAGAGAGCGGAAAGAGGAAATTTTGAACTTCTATTTCCGCAATCTCCAAATTTTCTATTAACATTACATTTACAAGCTCATTCATCCTCGATTTCAAACACAATTACAATTAATTTCAAAGTTTCTTAGCAAAAGTATTCGCGCTCTGTCACCCATGATTTACACTACCAAAAATATTTTAAAGTTGGGAAGCGAGTAACCTTGAGTGTTGCGAACGGTGAAGAATTGGTCGTTCCAAGCAATCCTTCGAATCCGCTAATGACAATGAATGAAGTTTCTCATCACCCCAGGCACTTGAACTAAACATTGGTATCATTTTCCATATTTTCTACTTCCATTCCAGAAGGTTCGTGTTTTCCATATAGGCCACTAATTCCACTGGGGGATTCTGAATAATTGTAATGGTTGTATTATTTACTTTCCAAAGGAAAGTCTCACAGAAGCAGAGTGTGTGAGTAGGCGCTTCATCCCTCAGTTCACATTTTTTTTCAGTGACTTCCTATTTTGTAGAGATGTCTCCTCAGATCGGAAATTGTGTTCAAATGTCTCTTACCCAGTTAAGAGTTATTTATTATCTTATTTAGTTAACCCTTGTATGCCGGTGATTATCTGTCAACCTCCATTTAAACTTTACCTTTATCTAGCTAGTTCCTGATTTTCCCTCTTATGCAATCCTTTATGATTCCTTTAAAGCCTTCATTGGCTAACTGGTCCGCCAATTCGTTACCTGCAATACCCTGATATCCTGGTATCCATACTAGACACTGTGTTATCTCTTTCCAGCCTATTAAGGGATTCTTTTCAGTTTTTTTACCAGTGTAGAATAAATGGTTGGATTGCTGATAGCTTTAGGCCTATCTATCAGTAAATATGTTAATTTTTTGTTCAGTATGTCCTCTCCAAATGTTTTCATTAATATAGGATATAGCGGTAATCGTCCCTGCTTGAAACACAAGGCTGAAAAACATTATTTTTCTAGTTCCGTTTATACCAGCCCCAATGCCATTGTTTGGCATCTCATTAAATTGAAAGGTTGGGTATATTTCCTTCTTCTCTTTTATTTCATATTTTTGGTAAATTAAAAATATTCAGTGCATAAAACTTCCCATTTCATTTGAGTCGATTGCCATACGGTAAATTTACCGCACAAGGGAAAATGTCCTTAAACAATATTTTGCACTTTTTTTTTAAAGAGTGTTCTAAACTTTGATTGACGATTAGATGTAAGTGGGTGTTGTATCGTCAGTTCGCATAACACTTCTTATGAAATGAATCCGAGTGAGTTTTCCAGAAAGAAATTCGAACTAGTATTAAACGTGATTTCTCTTTAAACAACTCCTTCCGTTTAATACATTTCACGTGAAACGTTCAACTATAATATACCTGATACACAACTGCAAAATATTTGCCCTGGAAATATTTTATTTCAAATAAAACTAAATATATAAAAATTGTTTTCGGAAATAATAAATAATTTTCGATGATTTTATCAAATCGTAAACTTCTGATAGTATAGATTGTACTGTTTTGTTTTAGAAAAGTATTTAAATAGTGATATACCTAATAGGAGTGAGTAGTAGTGTAAATAATAAAAATGTCGTTTATGCGACCGCGCTCGGGATCAGCTTCGTTCCGGTTTTCGCAAAAACCACCATCTGCGGAAAAATACGAGAGTAATGGAGGAAAACGAGTGGAAAGGAGAGGAAGTTTGACAATAAATGTCGCTTCTATCGTTTTCGAAAAAAGGAGAGGAAGTTTAATATCCAGGTAAATTTAAGTGTACATTGAATATAAAATGTATTATTTCCGATACGTTCGTCAAAAATGTATAATTTTTTATTACTTTTGAATGTCAAAAGCAGGCTATTTTTGAAGAGTGCAAAAAAGTCTACACCGTAAAAAAGTACAGAACTACATCGTTTAAATGCAGAATACTCATCTTGCTCATTATTATTATTAAAATATGAGAATAGGCCAAGGAGTAGACCTATAAAACCTTATTTTATACATGAGATGAGTAAGTATACAGGGTTTCTAAATTCATGTGAAAAAGTTAAGGAGATGAAGGTGCTGAGTAAAAGGTTTTATTTTTCTCAAATTTGAGATGGAAATTTTGAATCATATTCTTGCATTTTCTCAATACGTAGTTAATTATATAATAAAGAATACAATCATGATATTGCATTTCATTTTTCTCCGAATCTATTGGCTCAAGGAAAAAACTTTAAGAGCAAAAATAGTTTTTTCAAGACAACAGAGATTTCAAATATTTTTATTTTACAAAACGTAATCTCGAAAAAAAAATTTGATATTGAATAAACTAAGGGTTGATAATTTCACCCCCTTACAAGTATGTTGAAAACATATCCGTGGATAGTCAGTGCAAGTGTACGGGAATTACAAAATTTCAAGTTTCTATCCTTACTTAAATTTGAGAAGAAAAAAAAATTTACTCAGCACCTTTTACAGGTGATATCTTAGAAGGGAATGGGCTGGGGAAATTTTGTCATAGACTCATTATAATTTTATACGAGCAATTACCTCATGAATTTAAGAATTACCCTGTATATAACAAGTTTAACTGTCAACATATACTTTTTTTAAACATGATTTTTTTACTGATAAAATACTCAAACATAAAATGTCGTAATGTACTTTCACGTTACGTTAAATGTTGTAAAAATATAAAAATTTAAAGATATAAAAAAAGTACCTACGATTGAAACCGATTATTTCAACACTTTGTAAGTATACTAAACATAATATTAAAATCCCATCAAATAATTATATTTTATATCCAAAATATCTGTATAAAATTAGTGCAACTTTTGGGAATGTAAGGTTATCAATTTGTTGACGACGTTACTGTTGAATCCTGTACACGTGTACGTGATTAGTTAAGCCTAATTAATGTTTTTCAGACACCTTGCTGAAAAATCTGAATGAGTTATGATGGAAGCGTTAACCGAAATAAACTTTTGATTATTTGTTCGCCTTACACTCTATCAATCCTTGGAAAAATTTTGTTGTTGATGTTTGGTATGTTTTTATTATTGTTTAATCAAAATTTTTCGATTTAAATTATTCGGTCATAATCTGTAAGATTCATAAATACGAGAAAATTATTAGGCAGAATCTGTTTGAAAAAAATTTTTTTTTTATTAAAAGACCGAAAAACATTTTGTAAATTCAAATGATCAAAAATAGAATAGAAGCGGCAAGTAATGTCTTTGGCTTAAGCACTGGTTTCTTTAAACATTCGGCTACAGAAAGGGTCGGATTCCAGTTGTCTCCCGAACCGGACGTTCATAATAATAATAATGGTAGGATTTGTTATTTCTTTAAGATTTAGTTTTACCATGTACCTGTCTATAGTGTCAATAACGGGAGACAACTCGTCCCTAATAAAAATCTACCTGCCAGTCTTCGGAGACAACTCGGTTTCTCCCACACCGCCGGTTGCTTATTTGATGTAATCGGTTACAAAAGATAAAAATGTATTTCCTGGGGATTTTAATAAATTGAGTTATGCGACAGTAAAGAGTGAAATAATCCTTTGAACTTCTTCTAATATCGGCAGATGAATTGATTATTAAAGCAGTGCACGCTCTGGATCGACACGGCTAAATAACATTTTTGGATTCCTACACAAATAATTTCTTTGGTATCGGCACGGCAACATCGGCATATAATATAGAGGGCACCTTTGACGGTCAAATTCACTTTGCTTAGTCTAACAACCAGACGTAATAAATATTCTAGTTGAGTCGAGGCACTCTTGAACATAAAAATCTATTGCTAATAGTTCCGCTTGGAATATTGTTCCCAAGGCTGTTGATACTCTAGTATTAGAACCTGTAAACCTTTATATTCCTTTTCATTCGTATGTGTTTGACTCATCAGTGAGGCCCCCTCTTGTAATTATCGTAAACTTAGGCTTAGCTAACGCGAGTTAAAAATCCTGTTTCGCTGGCATCGGATTGGTACTAAATAAGGGTTGTATGGCGGATGGCCCATCAAAAATCATAAGACAAATTTTTTGTAGTTGTGAATACATAATTTTTGTACAATTTCAACAATTCCAATCGTCTATACCTTTTACCATGTCTTCGGATTTTGTGGTCCAGTTCATAGCATTACATTCGTATTATATTTTGTAGTGAATATATAAATATCATTTTTAGATGGTTCAAACATTTTACTGACGCCACCGAATCCTACAAACGTCAAGGTAAATCCCTTGACCGTCAAGAACTCGCTTCCGATTCGGATACAGAAAGCGTACAAGATCTGCCGCCGACTGAAGACGTTACGGAACGTGCAGAGACAGTTGGAGGTGAGGAATCACCTTCGGAAACTCCTGTCGAAGAACCTAGCGACGAATGTCAGGAAAAAGAATCTGAAAGTGGCGAGGGAGAGAGTAAAGACGAAGACACCAGAGCGTCTTGTTCGACACCAGGTAGGTGGAATTTACCATTTTTCTAAAATATCAAATTTGGTAATATTATTTCAAGTTGACAAGGTGATGATAAGATTTTACACACATTTTTGTTGTTCCAAGTAAATTTGGTTTGATGGAACATTATATAATTGTTCTATATAGTTGAGAATATTGAAAATTTTGATTTTCACAAGATATAATCTTCCAGCACTTTGTTTAGGAGAAAATGACATATTTATAAGGCAAAGAATTTTTCAACTTTGTCATGTTATAATATGAGGTCAAACTCTGCAAATACTTCCAATCCATAGCAATTATTTTACCGTCAGTTAAGTGATTTTGAAGATATACTCTTTCCTTAAACTTGAGGCTACAAATTGTTAAATTATTTGTTAAGTAAATATTGCAACGATTTTGTTTCGCTTCGAATGTTCCCTCAATAAATAATATCTATGACTGTTGCAAACAAACTTTTTTTTCAATATATTTTAATATTGTTTGTACTCAAAATTGCAATAAATGAAAGTTTCTTTATTATTAATCATATACTAAAATAACTTCCATCGATAAAATCTACAATAAACATGCAATTTGATATAAATCAATTATTTTCCAATCACAATATAAATACCATATGGAACGACTAATTGCCGGTTGGTGTCCGATAGATGATAAGGAGTGGCTACGAAACTAGAGACACTGTCGGTTTTATTTTTAGATAAACCTAGCTTGTGAGTTTAAAATAATCTAGTGGTCCCTTAAAATGGGTGCCATAGAACCTTTTCCTTCGTTTGGGTTGTGCTCAACATCCCGGGCACTTGAATTAAATCTTCGTAGCATTTCCCATATTTTCTACTTCCATTCCTGTCTTCTATGTAGGCCACTAGCTTGACTGGGGATTTTGAGTAGTTCTAATGGTTGTATTATTTCCTCTACATAGTGCTTCCGTCTGTAAGTTCTCACCGAAGCATAGTATGTGAGTAGATGTTTCATTCCTTAGTTCACTGACTTTTCCCATTTTGTGTAGATGTTTCCTAAGGGTATAGTGTCTTCAAACGTGTCTCACTCAGTTTCAATAGCTTGGTTGAGAGTTCCTTGTCTACCTTACTAATTTTTTGTTCAGTATATCCTCTTCTGATGTTTACACCAATACAGGGTATAGCGGCAATCATCTCTGCTTGAAACTGCTAAAGAACATTATCTTTTTAGGCCCGTTTATACCAGTCCCAGTGGTTTGTTTTAGAACCATTAGGGAACCAGATTTTGTTCCAGGTTTACCTGGGAGCATCTCCTGTTCCCTAGATGGTATAATCATATTCACTCACTCAGTGAATATGTTTTCCGGTGTCACTCATTTGAAATATGGGTGGCTTGAAAACCATATGTCTGCCTAAGAATTGCCATGATCTCCTCTGCTGTCTAAGAACCTTTACAATTTTGGAAAGAATAGAAAGTTATGTTCATATGAAGTAATACATTGTACTATAGCTTTAGGTTACTGGAATAAAAGCATATCATAAAATATGTGGAAAGGGAAAACGGGATGGTAGGAAGTCTGTTATCAAGTTGAAAACTCAAAAATTGACTTTTGAAACATAATGAGTTGCACCAAACCGGTCGCACATTGCTAAAATTCTTTCAAAAAACAATTTGAGACTATTCAAGTATTTTTTAATAGACAATATTATTTAAATTAATACAAATTTAAACTGTGTAGTTATACAGGGTATACAAGTTTTATTGGCAAATTTGTTTTAATTACAACCACTCCTTATCTCTTATTGTCCTTTTTTGTCAAAATTAATTTATATAGGGAAGTTGTTTTCGTAGACACTCCCCAAAACCACAGGTACTGTGTTAATTACCGCGAGTACTAACATTGCTTCATTTATTGTTCCATTAAAAGTTCGCAACAAGAAGTTTTCCTAAAATGGTAAGATTTTATTGTTTTTAAAATTCTTGAAATATGTAAACACGAACTGTTCCTCGTCAATGATTAGTTGATGACAGTAAAACGATAGTTAACGAGCTATTTATTGCTTTTTCTCGGTACGGCAAATACTTCTAATAACTTTAGCATTTTCAGTCTGAATAATATTGTTTGTTTGAGAACTATCCAAGTATAACTGAAATTGTATCAATATTTAATCATCCATGATTCAATTTATCAAGGAACAAATATTTATAGGTGAGTTAATTCATGTACACATACATATATATCTTGTTTGGGTGGATTTATTGTTGTTTTAACGAGCTCCAGTTTACTTGGAAAAGTTTATCCAGAAATATATATATATAAATAAATTTTCGTTAATGAAATAAAATTAACAAATTACTTTCCACACTGTGTTGTCTCTTGTCAGCCTATTAGGGAATTCTTTACAGTTTTTATTCACGTCTAGACTAGTGGTTAAATTGACGATGGCTAGCAGTGCCGGTTGTCAGTAAATATTTAAATTTTTTGTCCGGTATATCTTCTCCTAATGTCTTCATCAATAGAAGCTATAGCGGCAATCATTTCTGCTTGACATACAGACGTATATCAACCCAGGGTAAAGATCCTTTTATACCAGACCCAGTGCCATGGTTTGTTTTGGAACCATCGGCGAACCAGATTATTTCTCCAGAATTACCTGGATGCATCACTAGTTCCCTAGATGGGATGGTATGCTACCAAGGAGAGCTTTTCTTTGGATTGCAGTAAATAACTACGGACACTTATGTTCTCCTTCACTAGACCATCGTTCCATAGGTGATTGTTGGCCGTATCACAGTCGTGTAAAGCCAGTGAACCACCTCGGATCGTATTCACCAGGTTTGGCCCATATCTCTTCTGCATTGCCAGAAAAGCTTAGTTGTCCTGGTAGTCATTCCAGGTATGCTCCCTTAATTCAGTTTATGATCATGTGTGACTCCCAGATATTTAACTTCTTTAGATACAGTGCCGGACAGTAGATGGACCCAAGAAAAAATACATAAATATAATTTTAATTTTTCCCGATGATTTTGTTGAAGAGATTGTACATTGCCAGGGTTTTGTAAGAGCTCTCAAACTAGAGAATAACTGTCCCAGAGAATATTTGAAATTAATCATTAATCGTTCTTCTACATTTCCCAATATGGATATCATTTTTAGAATATATCTTTTTGTTTCTAATGCATCTGGTGAACGTTCATTTTCTGTTCTAAAACGCATAAAAAATTATTTAAGAAATGCACTTGGAGACGAAAGTGATCGAACTACGCTACATGTTTTATGAACAATGATTTATTTGATAATTTATATATTGATAGACAAATTTGCAGTAGCCAAAACACGAAAAGTAAATATTTAAAGTTTATATCGTTATTCGTTTGCAAATATTTGAAATATAAAAAAATTAAAATTTTGAAAAATGTGCGTATCTTTTGATAAATTTTGGTAGAAAAATTTGGGGGGGGGGGAGAGGGCCTATTGTGTATTCTGCCCCGAGGCCCGTGAAGGCTTAATCCGGCGCAGTTTAAATATGTCTAATTATCCAAACAGTTTTACTCTACCTTACCGGAGAACTCTTCTATTCGTAAGCAACTAGTTAAGTTTTGTTTGGATTAACTGAAAGGTCCTCCTTAAGGTAGCAGTTTTCCTAGTGTTTCTTGTAATACATTCATATCTGTCTCCGGCAATTTTCTATTGGTGACAATCATAGCAGTGATAATATAACAGTTTCCTACTCTACATCACATAATCTACCCCCATTACCTTATTTAGCTTGGCAAACAATAATTTCAAAATCAACTGTTCAATACTTGTAATTGAAATAATTTAATTTTACTTCTAAAAATATTTTATCTATTACGTACTTGTTTCATATAACCCCAACAACAAAAATAAAAGAATAGACTGTTGCCAAATGATTTCAAACACTTTGGCAATTTACTAATGAGCGAATGTTGAAACAATACCGAACGGAATATATTTAACTCACTCGTTAAGCATCCCGTCTATTATACTATTAAAGCGGGTGCACAGGTTAATAGACCAGGGAGTGCAGTTATTGTAAAATTGGCGACTGGAATAAAGCGAATCCATGTGGCGTCACAAATAGTTTTGACAGTCGCTATGAGGACAAACAAAGCGTCAATTGTACAGAACACGTGGTTTTTAATAGTCATTTTGAACGTGTTTAAGTCTTGTCACAGATTACTCCTTTCACAATTTATAAAATTCGTCCTGCATCGCTTTCTACCCGTCCTAAATAATATTTCAATAATGTTTAATTGCATTTTGTTTATTTTCTTATATATTATGTATGACATTTTAAAAAAAGTATGCTATTCGCCATGTTTTTTAAAACACACTCACTGGTCATTTCCCAATTCAAGGAGAATATTTTGAAAAATACTGAAACCTTTTTTACTTATTCACCCTATTCTTGCTATGTAAATAGTTTGCAGGATAAGTAATGGCAAACCACATAAATCACAATTTTTTAAAGAGCTTTTGCTCGGTCTATAGCATCCGTGACATTTTGTCGAAATATTTCTATAGATACCGTTGTTGGCCAGTCAGTTCTTCGATCGCCGTTTTCAAAATCATTTTAAAAATAACTTCTTGATATTTGATTGCCGCAGGATATCGGAGCAAGGCATTTCATGAAAAAACAAACATAGAAATTTATTTTTGTAAATTTAAAGGTTTGTTATTGTGTTCTGGATTTTCCTGAATCCAACCGGTTAGTTGATCAAATAACTTCTGGTAGGAAATAGTGAGTATTATTTTTCCGTTCTTTCTTTTTAATACACTTACTTATCTACCTACATGTGTTATAAATATAGGTGTTCTTAGAAATCGTTTTAATGAAAATATGTTTGCGAGTGTGTGTGTGTTTGCAAATCACCTACCGGAAATATACGAGCAAATATAAACCACTTCCAACTTTTAGTTTCCGAGGAAATTAGTGTTTTTTACACAGAGCTGAGAGTTAAGTAAAAGTAATATTATAAATTGTTCAATATTTAACGTTTTAATTTTTTCCATTTAATATAAAGATAAAGTTTGATATTTTGTGATGTATCATATTATATTACGTCACATGGGAAAATATACTCTCCTTTTTCACACGTGACTTTTCAGGTATCAGAAATTGCTTCAGGTACTCCATTCCATGAAATAAGTTTCCAAAAGTGTATATATTATTAAGGGTTTTATTTGGAGTTACAAAAATGTGTGTAAAGTTTAAAATTGTTTTTTATAAAACTGTTTCTATCATAATTAACATAAAAAAATTGTGCACTTATTAATAGAGTGACAATCACTATTAATGTTCTTGTGTTAAAAATTTAAGATCACATTAAAGTTGGTATAATATAGTAAGTTTCAATGATTTTTTGTAAATTTTTTTGGTTATGTTTTGATTTATATTTTGGTAACTCGGTAAATGGTTTTAGAAATGGTTGCTGGTGGTGGTATACAAACGACAAAGGTTAGTGCAGAAGAATGGCCATTAATACAACCGTCGCAAGTCAACGTCGCAGTACCCCCGGTTCACGTCGCCGAATCCATGCTCACACCGCTAGGTATGCACATTCACACTGCACTAGATTGCTTATCTCTCACTAACAATGTACAAATCGAACACGACCCTACAGGTAGGTTTCTATTTTCACTTATATCCGATTATATGGGAAGATGTTCGTGACGTACCTGTATTATAAGTAAGATGTTAATGGGCCAAAATAGCTTTGCTTTTTTGGTACATATAGAATCTATAACAACTTTTCTAACAAGAAAAAAACATATCATTTGAATAAAATGAATCCTTTTGCTTCACTACAAAATATTTATTTTACCCAATAATTTTATTTCTGCAATGTATGCTTACGGTGTATTTAAATAATAAATGCTTTTGTAGCGTTCTGGTAATGAACTCTGCTCTATGTATTCAAATCGCGTTTCTTCACTTCTATGTATCCTATTCCACTTCTCCATATCCCATTTTCGATAGTCTTTAGCCCATTTCAACCTGTCTCGCTTCTGTTTTAGAGTCAATAACGGTTTTTCCTTAGCCTCTGCCAACGAAAAAAAAACATCTTTTGCTATTTTAGTTGGAACTTAGAAAACTTTGTAAGTACCAAATCCTAGTTTTCTGGTTTCTGTATGACATGTAGACCTCCAAACACGTCTTCAAACAGTCTCACGGCCGAGTACTCTCAACTCTCTAGTCTCGATAATTCTTGCTAAAGCAGAACGGGGCTCGTATCTATTTCTTTTTACAAAAGTATTTGAATAAATGAAACGAGCTTAAAAAATGTGAGCTTTTTTGTTTTTCACTTAAACACACCGTATACATGGTTTCAACACAGTTCTACACCAATACCAACACTTTTTACTATCACTCACACACTCACTACTTTACACTTTACTCTATCTTACGCGCGTTTTGATAACCAAATTATGTTCTTCAGACACTGAAGGTAAACTAGAAACTCTGAAGAGGATAACTTGGTTATCGAAACGCACATAAGTTAGAGAAAAGTATTAACAACTTGACAATTTAACTATTTTCTAAACTGTTGTTTCCTATAGAAGATTACATTCATTCTCACCAAATGCTTATTGTACATATTTGTTTATGTCTGTTTCCGTAGCTACTGTCCTTTTACTTGTTGCTACTCTTTCACTGTTTTCTTAGGAATGTTTTGTATTTCATCAGTTGCTCTCCTTATCAATTTTCTGATCACTCTTACACACGTTGTGTGTATGTGTGCATGTATGATGATGTGGTGACATTCACTGAGACCTAAAAGATCTATTTGCCCCCTTCCTTCTACTTAGTTCCTAAGGACGCCTCAAAGACTAGTAGCTCCTTTACTCCTATTTCCCAGAGGAATTTTAGGATATCTGCAGGCTGCAACTTAGGTAAATGTCCCTCTTCTATCTAATAATGTCCTAGGTGCTGTGCCCTAGGATTCTGAGCAAATATGTGGATGGAGATTTCTTCTGGCTTTGCCTATTTCTTCCAATATTAGATTGGGGCTGATACTGCAAAACGGTTCCGGCCACAAAAAGGGTCTTTCAGTCTCCCTCTTTGCTAGTTCACCTGCTATTTCATTTCCTTCCATTCCAGTGTGTCCTGGGAATCCACAGTAATGTTACTATATTGTTCTTGCCTAGTTCATTGAGTATGCCTAGGCATTTCCACACCATTTTGAAACTGATTACACAAGAGCTCAGTGCTTTAATGACTGCTTGACTATCCGACATTATGTCATTCTTTTGCCTTCTATATCATTTGTCAATATTGAACTGGGCACACTTTCTTATGGCGTGAATTTCCGCTTGAAGGATACTTAGGGTTTTTCCCAAGCTTTCTGATTGTTTGGTTCCTGTCCCGTACACTCCTATCCCAGTTCCTTCTATTGTTTTTGAGCCGATTACACACGTTAACGAGGTCCTCTTGTTTTTCCCATCAGTAGCTTCTTTCAGTTTCTCTCTCTCTTTTCAGAGGTATACCATTTTTGCATTGTATTTGCTTCTGTTTTTTCATCTCTAGGTTTATTGTTATTGGTTCTTCGAAGTTCTGGTTCCGTCTTCTTCCTGTTTATTTAATTTATTGAAGTTGACCATGCTATGAATATGAATACACATGCATAGTCAAAATTACTCTGCCATATTTGTAATTATTTTAAAGAAATATGAACCGGCCGCCAAAAGCATCGACAAGCAGTTTTGGTTTGGTTGTCCAACTGAGATTATAAAGACTATACAAATTTGTTATATTAAATTATCTTCATAAATTGGCAACTTTATGGTGGATTCTAGATCACTTATACCACAAACTGTTAAAAGATACATATTACTTCAGAGTAATCTTGTATAGTTTAATTTAATTTGCTCAACTTTACTAACTGTTGATTGCATCTTAGCTATAAAAATTTATCATTGACATTTTTATTACTTTGTGTTGTTTGCGAAACTGCATTGAACTGAGTACAATAACAACAGAAAAACAAAAGGACGACTGTACTATTAAAATTAATTTTTAGAACAAATTCGTCGGAAGGACGCTATGGTAAAACAAGCTCTGGAGGACAAAGAAGGTCTAGTTGCAGACATGTTGAGCATACCACGAGAACATTTCGAACATATCGCAGATATGGCGTCAATAGACCCATCTATAGGAAGAGATCCATCCGAGAGAGTACTAGCTTCTATTTTCCAAGTCAATCAACTACAGAAGGCTGTGAACGAATCGTTGAATATCACCGAATTAAACGCCATGGCTGCTAAAGGAGGAAAACACCCTTCGTGTGCGAGTCAACCAGAAAGCATTGACGAACATCTCACTATACCTACTAATTTAGTTAGAGAAATAGCCAGCTCTCTTAACTCGCAGCTTACAACCCTTTTGGTAAGTATTTTCTGTGATCAGAGCGCTTTTCGTTGACATCAACAGTAGGCCCAATAGGGTCCAAGTGCTCTGGGTATCTTCTTAGGGTGTGTTGTAACTCTACAGGTTAACCCACTGGTCATAGGACCAGTGGTTAAACTATGTTTAACCACCATTCAGTAGTTAAGCCTTTTTCCATTGTAACACGAATTATTGTCGATCAAGGGTCACGTAAACAATGGATTTCAGTTGACATTTCAACCTTTCGTTTCCGTTGTTGTCATTATTAGACACTTTAAGCATGTTCAAAATTTCAAACGTATTTGTATCCGCATCGATCTGCGTATGCGCAGAATAGATACGGTTGTTTCGGTGCGTTACGTTGCACGTATCGTTACGGGCCTACCTTCGTATCCGTAAACGTATCCTAACCGACCTGTCAGTTTGTCAATAATGTCAATTTTGAATGAAAACAATGTTTTTGAGGTTAGAAAGCCCAACGTCACCCGTTTCGTATTCGTATGGGTTCAGATAGAACAAGTAAAATTGCATTGTTCCGTGTTTGACCATAGGTTAACTCTCTGAGATCTGATGGTAAACTTTTCGAAGGTTAACCAGTTGGCGAACGTCTAAAATTTCGTGTTACAACAACCTTTTGAAGTTAACCGATGGTTAACTATAACAATGGTTTAACCTACCGAGTTACAACACACCCTTACAATTACGAATCTCTATCTCGACTAACTTCCATTGTTGACAATGTTAGATACGAAAAATTCTGTTGTCTGATTTTAAAACCCGCAAAAACTTTGAATTCAATATGAATGTGGAATCGTTTCATAACCAAGTAACGCAATATTTTTGATTTATTGATAAATTGAGCTTTTAATAACAGTGTAACTCAATGTTTTGGAATAATTAGAATACTTATTAGATTTAAGAATATTACATTCATTCTATGTTTTAGAGCGAAGTTAAACAAATAGAAGAAGAGCGAGATAGGCTAAGAAAAGAATTACACCGAGTTCGGGAACGTTTACACGAAGAACACAACCTTCATAGTCCTTTAACAGTTGACAATGACAATATTGATTGTGCCTCAGATCAGAGCGCTCTCAATGACAGTTTACAGGTAAGTCTTTTCTTGTCCTTTAATTGGAAAATTGTAGTCAAAAGGAGTCTTCCATAGAAGAGATTCCACAAAAGTGGATTGTTATCGATATAAGTTTATATTAGGAGCCAGTAGTGTCTCGGTGAAGTTGGTCCAATTGTAAAACAATGTTTTTGTTTTTTAAGAGATTTACCATATTAACGAAGAACGTAATAAAAACTACAATACATTTTTGATAAAAGTTGGGTTGTAACTTGAAAATATTACAAATTAAAAAAACTCCAATGAAGAACATCAAATGTACAGAATCAAAGCAAATTACCACTGCGTTACTTAGCCTTTAACTAATTTTTGCAGTCATCTGGTGTGAAGTTGTTTCCAATATCTTGGAGAAAGTCCCGCAACTGTGGAACGATTCTTGTGGGATTTTCTCGTATCTTTTTCTTCACGATAATGCCACAAGGTTTTCAATTAGATCTGGATTACTGGAAGTCCCACATTTAACAGAAATATTGTGTCCCATTATCGAATCTTTCACTTCTTTTGCTGCCAGACAACTTGATTGAGACAGGGCTCGTATACAAGATCTGATTTGTAGTGTTTAAAGAGCAGTACATAATATCTGTATTACTTTTTTTTTCTTTTCAGATTATAACAAAAGGCGATTGCGAGGAATCAGAACAGTGAAGAGGCCAGCTACTACAATTCTGGTTCTCGTTACATTTTTTTTTATTGTACTAAAAAAGAATTTTGTCCTTTGCATAGATAATCTGAAAGTGTACATTAATATATATATAAATAATTTTAATGAAGAGAATTGATATCATGGTATTATATATACACTATTTTTATAATGAACGAAGGAAATAAGAATGTGATCTTTACACACACACACACGTACGTTTTCCTTAAAAAGTTCAGCGACTTTAAATAGAAGAACCTGCGGTTATATTTAAAGTCAGTGCAATAATGCTTACCTAGTTGTTCATTATTATAAGTCGCTAGAAGACGCTAAGTACGACAATTGTATTTATGTGTACATAATATAGAATAAGTTTATATAATTTTTGTTACATTTTTTTTGGTATTTCCAATAGTTAACCCTCTTATTAGAGATTTTAATTCATTTATTTTATCATATTTTGAAGTGAAGTGTAATTTTAAAATTGACATCAGTAACCATCTCTCGAAACTAACAAACCTTGCATTTATTATTCTATTCTTAAAACATCAACTTAGTATTTGTATATACCATTTTAAATACATATAAATATAACCTTAAATTATGTACATTTAATTCAACACTGTAACTTAATTGGATAACGGGATTCGATCATCGTAATTTTTATCACAATCTATATTTTGATCAGGAACTTTGTTGATTGATTATAAAAATCTTTTATGCTGGTTCTGCCAACAAAGAGCTCATTAAAATAACCGTTTTAGTACTTTCCCTAACTGTTCACTTGAATTTAAGTCTTCTATTGATCCATCTAACGTATTTTCAGTGAAAAAATTATGTACAAAACAATTATCAGTGCAGGAATTGCAATATAATCCATCCACTTTTCTGCAACACCATGTAAGTTAATGCAGCAACTGTAAGTGGCATTTGATAATAAAACATATAAAAGTAATGTAACATGTCCTGAAGGTAGTTGTGCAAAGCTACGAATGTGTCTTCTAAGTGTGAAATCATTCATTGAACACTAAATTCCTCAAAAATTTGGTTACTGCATGTTTATCTGCATTCAAAAGAACCTTCTTCAAGTAACTGATATTTTAAATTAACAAAACCTAAATTATTTGTACATACTTTCGTATTATTGTTTAACATTTTTTAGATATCTTACATTCAATAATGTATTTAACCGTTTCTTTTCCAATAAACACCAACAACCTAAGTTTCATCAGTAGTAAAAACTGAGCCGTTTTTCTTCTTTACCACTGGTTCGCAAGACATTTTACAAATAAATGTCTCCCAATAAAATTAATATCACTTTGACATTGATACATCTAGAAAAAATAAGCGCAAAAAACAAAAAATCCCCAGTTTCAGGTATACTGAAAAATCGAACTATCTTCTCCGCAATTATAAAGGACACTGTTCCCAAAAGCCTCCTTTTACGCTAAGCAATAGGTAAATATTTTTGACAAAAATCCTAGTAGAAAACGGATAATGCCATCATATAAAAGACATTACGTAGTATCATTTTGATATGTTTTGGACACGCAAATGCTGTTCAGTAATTTGTTATAAACATTTTACACGAAAAAAAACCTGTTTTTAGTTTTTTTCATATAGCGTAAAACATATTGAAGAAATATCAGTGGTATGTATAGATAAATTGTAGATAATTAAAATACGAACAAAATGAGGGGTCGAGCGAATCAATCGGATAATTAGGAACCGAGAAAATCAGGAAAAACCGAAAACTTAGTCATTTTTTTGAATATTCATATATTCGTCATTTTTCAATTGCAAGAGCTGAAACTTGGTACAAAAGAAGCTCTTCAATGGTTACTTTTATCGCAGTTGCAATTGTAATTTTTTCATTCGATAATTTGCATCGTGTCTGGATGCGTTATCGATTGTCCGATTTTAAATTTTAAAACGGTGATAAAAAATGTTTATGTAGAGCAGCAAAACGTATATTCCCGATTTGTAATAAAATGATGCGAAGTTGGTCAAAAACACCACCGCAAAGGACCGGTTACGCCGAGTGCCAGGGTGCTGTATATCTATATATATATGCCTCTACTCAGTCCCCGCTACCTATCTACCCCGCTACTTTCTAGCGTTTGGTCATTATCGGCGGTGTTCTCGGGCGTTTTTGGTCGACTTCAGATTATTTTATTACAAATCGAAAATATACGTTTTGTTGCCCTACATCTATACTTTTCCGTTTTAAAATTTAAAATCGGACAATCGATAACGCATCTAGACACACAAAAGTAACCGTCGCTTGGCGTTTGCTCTTCGCTCATATAAAGGGTATACAAAGAACTTCTTGCAATTGAAAAATGACGAATATATGAATTTTCAAAAAAATGACTAATTTTTCGGTTTTTCCTGATTTTCTCGGTTCCTAATTATCCGATTGATTCGCTCGACCCCTGATTTAGTTCGTATTTTAATTATCTACAATTTATCTATACATACCGTTGAGATTGCTTCAGTACGTTTTACGCTGTATGAAAAAAACTAAAAAGAGAAGGTTTTTTCTTTTTAAATGTTTATAACAAATTGCTGAACAACATTTGCGTGTCCAAAACATATCAAAATGATACTACGTAATGTCTTTTATATGATGGCATCATTGCGTTTTCTACTAGGATTTTTGTCAAAAATTACTATACTCTCATGCTCCGTTGCTTGTCCTATTTTGTCAAGTTAACTCTGCTACTTAAATAAATCCTCGATAAAAATAACCATAGATAATCTTTATTTCGATTTATGAACAAAAACCCAGTAATACATCTCAACTACTTCTAGAAACAATCTCGTACGTTTAACTCCTACCTGAAGCTACACAATTCTAAAGTAAGGTTTAAAATTTGTTCTTAATAATTCTGTCAAAATAAGTTACAACTCGTGTTTATAGAGAGGAAAAAATATCAACAGAATAGATATAATTACCTACCACCAAACCCCCAATCAAAATCGTGCAACTAGTAATGCCAGTGGGAAAACGACAAGGTCACTGACTGGCTACGAATAAGTGTGGACCTTAAATGGAAGAAAAAAGTTTCAATAAACACTCGGGGCAGGGCATGGAGCGGTTATATGTATTCGGACATTAGGTAGCACATCGAAATTAGTTACACTCATCTATTCAAAAGAGTTATTGACAATGAGGCTACCTTTGTACGCGAAAAGAATTATTGACAGTGAGGCTACCTTTGTACGCGTTATGTTGATTATTAAAATTTAAATGAACGAGAAAGATAAATCTTATTGTTGAAAATCTGAAAACGAATTTAAAATGGCTTGTCCCATCATAATTACTTTCAAAGAAAGATCAAGACAACGGAAAAAAACAGCTTTAGTATGGGAAACCACCACCTGTGACCCAACATTATTAGAAAACCGAAGAAAATTTTGCTTGTGGATTGTAATAGAAAATAACCGAATTCAAATAATCAGATGTAATATTTCTACTTAAGAGCTTTTACTACACCATTCCTTTTATTTTAATTTCATTAAATATGTAGACTCTAACATTGCTAGTAGTAATGCTGGTTGCCTATAGTATGCCGTCATGATCGATTATGTTAACTATTATTCACTTTTCATGTAAAAACTGTCTTAGTTTATAAAAAATAAATTACTGACAGTACTTTCTGTTACTTCCTTTTTTGATATGGCTATTTAAGATGACTGCTTATGTCAATTTTCTAATTGACGTCAAATGTAGACCATTACTTAATATTTCACATCGAAACGTTGTTTTTAGATTTTAATATAAAATAATTTGAGTAAGGGGGTTGCTTTGTGGAAGTGCTAGTTGTTATACAGAGTATCTCACGATGAACATCAACAAAAAAAATTATAATTTGTGTAACATAATATAATATGAAGTATTAGTTTGTAAAAATTATTATTCCTTAAAAATTGATTATAGGTATTTCGTCAAAAAACAATTTTTGCAATTTTGCAATTTTAGTACTTTATATAATTATATTATTACCCATTTTTTTAAGTAAAATATATTTTATGCTGTTTTTAATTGATTTAAAATATAGAATATTTGGATGTCGTCGTGATATCCTTTGTATAGAAATATTATTTATAACAGTCCCCATTTACCTGATAATAGTATTTTATTTATTTGTTATAAAATTTCGTGTTTTTTATCCAATTGGTGTATTTTAAGGAATGTGGGTGTTAAACCATTAAGTTTTCGTTGAATTAGACGAAATAGTAAATAACAGTACCAGTGTTATTGTTTATTGAATGAACTTGTGTCATTTTAATGCAATTTTTCAAGAATCAAATTGTGAAGTTTGGTTTTATAGTTTTGTCTGATCATTTTTAAATTTGTCTATGTGCAATGCCTTTTATCTGAATCATTTTCTTTCAATTATTCTCTTACCTTTTGGTAAAACATTTTACTTTACTTATTTCATGTAATTAACTTAATCACTTAACTATTTTATCTAGCTGCCTAATTGACTGATATTTCTTATTCCGTAGATTTTGTCATTAATTTTCCCATTACCCGATGAGATAGTCAAATTCTTACTCACACTCTCATGTTAATCTCGTTACCTTGGATACACCAGGTCAGCTTGAGATAGCCTTAAATGTTGCTTAACTGTCTGGGGTGATATGGATCTGGTTGCCTTCGAGAGCCCTCCTGTTCTTTTCTTTCACCCATTACAAGATTGCGTATACCTCCGTCTGAAATATAGAGGTGTAATTAATTTACTGGTTCAAGATACATTGATTAAAATTTATTCAAAGCAGATATATTCGAATTTCTCTTGGATATGGTGCACGTTTCTTTTTACAATCGCTTCAAACGTCGTAGACATAAATTTAAAATTCAGTCATTTTTATGAAATATAAGTTATTAAAACCTTTAAAAGTTGAATGACACAAGATTATTTGTGGGATGTTTCCACTCGATAAGTGGACGAGGTAACCGAAGTTTAAGCGGTTCTTTAGAGCGAACTTTTTAATGGAAAAAATAATTGGAACGATGATTATCAAAATCGCTTCTATCTTACATCAAAGTTCGTATTTGAATCATACTATGGACGAATTAAAGCAGAAACTGAATTGGAGATTCTAAAATAAGAAAGTGGTGGAGTAGTTTATATTTTTATCACGAAACAGTTTTATCTTTTTATAAAAATCCACAAGATTCAGTTTAAACGTAAAAAGTTTGTTATAGAGATCCGTATTGGTTACCTTTTCTAAAAAAAATGTAAGTGCCTTTGATAAGCACCCCTCGTTGTTCATATACCGCTTTTGTATAACGCTTTGCCGATGTGCATTTTTGTTAGAATGAAATATACCCGAAAGTCGCATTTAATAATATACATAGATGTACATTATTTTACTTACTTTTTTTATTTTTCTTTATTCAACAGCGAATTATAGATAATGAATGACACAGCATACAATTTGTTATTATGTATTTATACATTTCAGAATAACAGTACTATTATAAATAAATTTCTCAAAACCCGCAAAATGATTTTTATTTTCACAACCAAAAACACCTCGAATTATGTTAACAGACGCGATACCAGTTTTATGAGAATGGTATCGGAGAGTCGATGTATTGAAGGCCGAACTAGGTTTATATATACAGCGTTGCTGAAAAGTCTCGCACCAAGGGATTATCTTTGAACCGGATAAAGGGAAAGTTATGAAATTCTAGGACGATGAATGAGACGCTATTCTGCATATTTTAGAGCAAATGTCAAATGTTTTGACGTCAGCGTTTAGCGTACGGCCGCCATCTTGAATTTTTTCAAATGACAACCTAGGTCGTGTGACCCATCACAAAAAAGCTTATTTATAATCCCAATGTATAACTTGACTTGGATATTATGATAGAAATTTAACAAAAATATTAAAATTATGATTTTAATCAAAACTGCGTGGTACAGAAATTTATAAACTAAACAGTTATTTAAGTTGCAAATACTTCATTACAATAAGTGTTGATCGTTTGTGGAGTAATTCCCTGCATTTCGAGACGTATGCGATCCTTTAAATCGTTTAAGTTAGTTGGTCTGTTTACATAAACGCGGTCTTTCAGGTAGCCCCAGAGAAAAAAATCGAGTGGTGTCAAGTCGGGTGATCTTGCCGGCCACTCAATTGCACCTCTTCAACCAATCCATCTCCGAGGGAAAATTGGATTTAAATATTGCCTAACGTCTCTTTGATAATGTTGGAGGTGTGCCATCTTGTTGAAAGTATACGTTCATATTAGGAAATAATCGATTTATTTTAGGTATAATTTCATTTTGGAGCAAGTCAAGATATTTAGCACCGGTCAGCGTACCTTCAATAAAAAAAGGACCGATCAAATGGTATTTCACCAAACCCGCCCACACATTTACTTTTTGTGGACGCTGTGTATGAACCTCCTCCATCCAGTGCCGATTACAATCTGACCAGTACCGACAATTATGTCTGTTAACAGAACCGTTCAAGCAAAATGTGGCTTCATCATTGAATACCAAAAAGTCTAAGAAATTGTTTTGCATCCTTATTTTCTCTGTAACTATTTCACAAAATTGTAATCGCCTATCAAACTCATCCTCGCCCAATTGTTGAAGATTTTGAACTTTATAAGGATGAAAGTTATTTTTATGCAGAATAGTTTGTATAGACTGTCTAGAAATACCGTGATTTCTTGCCAATATACCTGTAGATGTTTTAGGGTTTTCTTGAACATCTAATAGAAAATCTAAAGTTTTACCTTCATTAGTTGCACTTTTCGGTCTACCAGACCTAGGAATATCTTTTACACTACCAGTTTCATTAAATTTATTTACTAATATCGTCACTGTAGATCTACTTAAAGGAGGGCGTTCAGGATTGAAATCGTTAAAAAGATGAGTTACTTCGTATTGGGTACGTTTGCGATCACCATATCCAACTAACATTAAGATTTGGAAGCGTTGTTTTTCTGATAAATGTGCCATTATTCTTAATTTACTTTTAAATTTCGTGCTAATTTGAAATTAGTATCATCAGTTTTGACAATTTATACATAAATAATGTACTACTACTATTGTTTTTTGTTTTATTTTAAAAACCTACAAATCCAAATAATTAGTAGGTACGGTACACTTTAATTTAGAAAAATGAAAACGATATTTTATAGGATATTTTGTAGTAAAGTGATACATTGGGATTATTTTTGGAAAGAGAAAAAAATAAGCTTTTTTGTGATGGGTCACACAACCTAGGTTGTAATTTGAAAAAATTCAAGATGGCGGCCGTACGCTAAACGCTGACGTCAAAAACATTTGACATTTGCTCTAAAATATGCAGAATAGAGTCTCATTCATCGTCCTAGAATTTCATAACTTTCCCTTTATCCGTTTCAAAGATAATCCCTTGGTGCGAGACTTTTCAGGAACGCTGTATAAGGAATTTGGATGTTTTTATGTAGAAGCCCGTTCGAAATGAATAACCTGTCTGGGAAGATCTTGAAAGCTACACTCATACACCAAATTGTCGGTTGCTACAGATAACACTAGTTTTAAAACAATGTTGAGGGTGGCGGGAAGAGTAGTAGGTTTGCAAGAGTGAAAGTGTGTATAAGAGGATGAAACTGCGAGAATGTTGAAGTGGGACGTAAGAGTGACAAAGTGTGTGAGAGTGGATATTTGGAAGTAAAAGAGTGTGTGAGAACTAGAGAATGTGAGTCTGTGAAAGTAAGTGTGCGTGAAAGAGTGTACGTGCTCTCACTCTAGCAAATACTCTCAGGCCCAAATCTCTCATTTTCACACCACTGAAAGACACCTCCATTTCACCTAGTATTTCTCATTTTCACACAGTTCCCCACTGTCAAACATTCTTACAAACAATCATCCACTCTCCCTAAAACTCACATACGCCGTCTTGCGCCCTCAGCATTTTACCCTTTCACAACCTCTCATTTTTTCGACACTTCCACTATTCATATCCTCTAACTCTTTTCCACTATCTCTTACTCTCACATACACTCAACTCCAACACTCTTTCACTTTCAAATCCTTTATCATGCATGATGCTTGCAAACCTTTTACACTCTTAAACGTTTCACTCCCATACATTCCCATTGTTAAGAGTTTCTACATTCTCAATCACTCGCTCACTTGTATACACTCTATCCAACTTCTTTAAAATGTATATTATTTTTCTACGGTATTTTCTTTATCTGTCGCTTTCTCACACTCTCTCTTTCCATCACACACTTACTCGCTCTTTTACTTACTGTCACACTCTCAATCACTCACACCTTCTACACTTACACAGTCTCTTATGCATATCTCTCAATCACAAACACTCACCCTCACAAACTTTCAAACATACACACCGTCACTCTAACAAACTCTCATTTTTACACATTCATACATTCTCTCTTTTTTACTATGTCTTTTACTATTTTACTTCTACAATCTCCCTCTCTCACTTATACAGTTTCATTTTCAACTACTTGCTCCCATACTCTCAATCTGTTGCACTTTCTTACTGTTACACAATCACAATTTCTCACATAATGAGTATGTTTGTAAAAAAGTGTGTAAGAGTGATTCAGAGTGTGATAGGGCTTGTGAGTAAGAGAGAGATTATGAGAGAATGTATGTATACTCTATTCGGTGACCTGCGTTTAACTCGAGTTTTAACTATTTTAAACCAGTTTAGATAAACGGGTTCAATACTATAAACGGTGCATTGAATTTTTTCTTAAATTGAAACAAAAATTTCAATGATTTTCTTCACGATATCATGATAAGTACCACTTTTTTAAGTTCATATTTAGTTTATAACTTTGTGTATTTAAATAACTAATGTCAGGAAATGAATAAACTAGATGTGGTTACATTTTTAGTTCAGTTATTTTAAATATTTTAATTTATAGATATGTTTTTCATGGAAGGAAAGGATGAATGAAATTATTATTTTCCCTTCCCCTTCTTGAATATAATATGCAGATTCGGCAAATAATTATCTATATAGAATAACAGAAAGACAATGTCTAGAGAAGTGTGGGCGTTTCGTGGATAGGAAATATGCTGTTCTCTCTTGGAAATATAATAATTTTAATAATGAATTGGCTAATGAATTTACGCCTTAATAGTTCTATTTCCGTGCTATAGAGAAACGTCCCAGATTGTATGTTTTGAAAAAAAAATCGTAAAAAATATAAAACTGATTGTTTTTCCATTGTAATTAAAGAATACACACAACAACAACAAGAAGTGAAGCCCGGCGAAAATACTTTGATGCTGAAGGGCCAAAAATAAATAACCTTGAAGGTGACAGCTAACTCTGGCATATTCTTAGAATCATAATAAATGCTTACAGCTGGACGTGATGCAGTTCCTCGCATCTACCTGCGTTAATCCGGCCTTTTCGAACGGAGGGTAGGATTAAGACAGGTCTGCAGTTCCTCACACTATTGTTTTATTTATTTATATATTTCTTCCGCTATGTTCCTAACATTAGGGAAAATGTATCTATGCATTCGTGAGTTTTCAATAATAACCCAACCAAAACCACCCTACCTTACCCCCTACCCTAATCCGAATCGAAAAATTGAATTGTGTAATTGACAGATTATTATAATAATTTTCAATAATAACCCAACCAAAACCACTCTACCTTACCCCCTACCCTAATCCGAATCGAAAAATTGAATTGTGTAATTGACAGATTATTATAATAATTTTCAATGGACGTGATGCAGTATTGAAACATTTACTAGCAATATGTAAATATTACCTAATCAAAATCCCTCGCACTGTCATTGTGGACCTTGCTACCTGATACCTAATCCCTTACCCTTCGTATGCTGCGAGGAACTGAACACAAATTTTGTACCTACCTGTTAATGTGCGAGGAACTAGACGACTCCGTTACAGCTTTACTCGAATCACACTGAGAAAAAAGTAGTTTAGCATAAAGTTGTGTTTTATCAAAAAATGTATTATATAGATATTTTTTCATCAGTAACTATTTCTGTACTTTTCGTTGACAATGTACACGTGAAATAGATCATTTAAAAAAATAATTTCAACCTACAAGCCAACTTTAATAATCTAATTTAGGACAGTAAATACTTACATGTGATCGTATGACATATTACGACGACTAATTTAAAAAATGGCTTCCGCAGATTCGTTTTTTTGCTTCTAGTGTGTTGGTGTATTCTTAGATTGCAATATTCACTTTGGAACAGTTAAGCCCTTGATACTTTAGGGACCTGATCCCAGCTCTACTTATAGTTACAGCTTTCTGATATTTGACAAACAAACATTTACGATGTCAAAAAAAATGTACACCAACAAAATAATATTCAATTTAGAACAATATCAGAATCCTGTATAGTGTCACATTTAAACTGCGTTTTATTGAAAATATCAGACGAAAGTTGGCCCAAATTTTTCGACGGATAACCTTCAAAATAGGTTCATTATTAAGGGTGCTCGTAGAAAAAGTATATAATATTATTGTTTAACTCGTCTAAATAGATTTATTAAGCAAGAGAACAATGTTCTCGATCTTATTTTCGTTATTCTTTGAACAAAATTCTATAAAATAAATTTTGTAACAATTTTTGTTAATAATTCACTCACCTAATAATTATCCTTGATTAACATACTTAAATTATTCATGAAAACGCCGAAAAGAACTTAAAATATCACATTTAATACCCAAGAACATCTATATCTTACCATAAAAGCAAACTAATATCTAATTTTGTTGAATACTCGTACAATACCGAACGTGATTAACCAGTACTACTTTTTTTCGCCCATTGCGCTGGAATCGGTAAACAACCAAAAAAAACCTTTCAAACTTTTATAACTGGCATAAGCTACACAATATTTTAAATTGTATGACATACAGGGATTGTCAAATTTTAAAATATTTCTTTTACAAGCTTATCAAATATTTTTAATTTGAAGCATTGTATTTTGGTATATTCATTCTGGAAAGCTACCTACCGTTATCAAGAATAATAAAGTTTATGAAATTTTTGGTCCTTATCTGACACTACAAAAATATTCGACAATAAGAATACAAAAAATATTGTGATTTAATTTCCCAATAAATTAACGAAAAAGAATAATTAATACACTATAAGCAGCATACAGAAGATACTTGTATTTTGGGTCCGATGAAACACGAGTTTTTGACAGATTTTACAAAAAATCTATAGTACTCATCATTTTAAGGATTATTTGTCGAAGAATTTACGGTAAATTCGAAGTTTTCAGAGAAAAATCCAAACAAATATTTATTTTCAATATTTCATAGGCAATTATTTTGTCCGATATTTTCATATATAATATCACAAGAAACAAAATTTTGTCGGCAAAGTTTTCGAAAGGTATGAAAGTTTGTTTGCTTGGCAATTTCGCCAGTGACATTATTGACAAAACCATCGTCTCACGTCTCGTGATTTTATAAAAAAATTTCATGAGCGAAATTCATAGTCATAGTTCAAAAACCTTTTTCTTGAAATTTTGTGTTTTAGAAAAAAATTATAACAAATAATTTTGTTCATATAAAAAGTTCTCATTTTTTAAAAAATTATAATAAGAGTTGGAATAATAAACTAATTTTGAAAATTATGGACATTGTATTGGCCTACACTGGGGAAAATAAAAATTCTTTGTACTTATCACCTTATTTCACTAATAACATACAAATTTCAGAAACGTACACAATTATATTAACAATAGAATATAAACATAAATATATTATCACAATACAATAGAGAGTTTTATAATATTCACTTAATTATTCTTTTCTATCACACCAATATTCCACAAGTTATAATAGAGATACAGCTCTTACGATACCCAAAATTCGATGACTCTAAAACCTTCGGTACTACTATTTGTTTCCCTTCATCTGGTTTACCTTTCTTTTTACGTTCCTCTTCTACGACTTCACCTATTTTGTGTTTCTTTAGCATTTTTTTTGCATCCCCAGAATGTCCAAAATCATTAAATTCTTTCGTAGCATCCTTTCCTGCCCATTCTGTTATTAACTCACCTCCTCCTGGGTGATCATCCAAATAGTCTGTAACATCGTATACTATATGTTTGATAATTATCCAGACTCTTGAATCTTGTTTTCCGTCGTGTTTGGAGATTTCGTCTAGGGAATAATATTTTATTTCTACACTATCATTCATCTTCTCTGACACTATAATATAAGCAAGTTTTACAAAAATAATTCTAAAACGAAACGTTGCCACTTGATTTTGTAATAAGGTTTTATAAGAAATTTTCGTTATTATCTATGGACGTAAAAAATTATCTCGAAATAAAAGTCACGTACATGACTTACAAGTGTTTGTCCATTGACGGCTTTGAAATTTATTGAAAACATTTTTAGAAGATTGAATTTTAGTTTTTCCAGAACTATACCAGGGCATATCATAACATTAGGCTTTATGTATCTCAGTTATTATTGACTATAAGAGGGATGTCTTTTATATTTTGCTTTATATAGAGCTAAAAAAACAGTAGGTAACGTTTAACCACCATTGATTTTCAAATCATTCTCCACGAAGAGAAATGCATTTTTGCACCTTTTGGAACCAATTTTGGAAGCAGTTATTCTACTCGCTTGTTGGTTCATTCAAAATAGAGTTTTTGAAGGAGTTGACAGCATCTTCCGGTGAATGGAATTTTTGACCCCGCAGTTTATTCTAAATTTTTGGAAAAGTAAAAAGTCCGTCAACAGATGAGGTATCCAACGCAACGAGAAACTAATCTTTTTACAGATAACTCTCCAAATTGTGGTCTTTGAAATGCTCCAATTTCACGATATGTGACATGTTGATCTTCTTGGATCAGATTACTTACAGCATCCACGTCTCCTGGGTTACTGCCGTTATTGGAACTATTACTGCTGATTGGTATATATCGATTTGTTAGCCGGAAATAATTGCTGAGAAAACCAACCCACAACGACGAATTATCCTCCACCAAGAAGTTCCCACACAGCTCGAAAAACAATTTAGTTTTTAAAGCAAGAAAACATCGAATTATTGGACCATCCTCCATATAATTCCGACCTAAGTCTTGACGACTTTTTTACTTTTCTAAAAATTAAACACATTCAAAACAATATTTTGAATGTACCAACAAGCGAGTAGAATAACTGCTTCCAAAAGATGCAAAAATGCATTTCTCTTCGAGTAGAATACTTTGAAAAACAATAGTGTTTAAAAGTTATATACTGTTTTTTCTAGCTCTATATAAAGCAAAATATAAAAGACTCCCCTCTTATACTCAATAATAACTGACATACATAAAGCCTAATGCTATGATATGCCCTGGTATAATTCTGGAAAAACTAAAATTCAATCTTCTAAAAATGTTGTCAATAAATTTCAAAGCCGTCACTGGACAAAAACACTTGTAAGTCATGTACGTGACTTTTATTTCGAGATAATTTTTTACGTCCATAGATAGATAATAACGAAAATTCCTTATAAAACCTTATTACAACATCAAGTGGCAACGTTTCGTTTTAGAATTATTTCCGTAAGCACTTGCTTATAATATGGTGTCAGAGAAGATGAATGATAGTGTAGAAATAAAATATTATTCCCTAGACGAAATCTCTAAACACGACGGAAAACAAGATTCAAGAGTCTGGATAATTATAAAACATATAGTATACGATGTTACAGATTATTTGGATGATCACCCAGGAGGAGGTGAGTTGATAACAGAATGGGCAGGAAAGGATGCTACGAAAGAATTTAATGATTTTGGACATTCTGGCGATGCAAAAAAAATGCTAAAGAAACACAAAATAGGTGAAGTCGTAGAAGAAGATCGTAAAAAGAAAGGTAAACCTCATGAAGAGAAACAAATAGTAGTGCCGAAAAGTCCGACGATTTTAGAGTCATCAAATTTGGGGTATCGTAAGAGCTGTATCTCTATTATAACTTGTGGAATATTGGTGTGGTAGAATAGTATATTAAGTACCAAGTGTCGAAAACGTTACTTTAGTCACGAATTTTCTTATGAAACGAGTGACTAAAGATGTTTTTGACACTGGTTGCTTACTATACTTTTTCTACGCCGGCAGGATCTTAATTATGTTATATATATTTTAATTATATTCAGATGACAGACAATGACTGACGTGTCATTGAAAAATCAAATGACACAGAACTACAAAATTATCACGGAATATTAAATATAAATTACAGAAGATACACTTGATGTGACGTTTAAGAAACAAAAGATAAACGAGATATGACTTTTGGAACTTTAAACACTGGTGTTTAAAGTGACGTTTCGCGAATGTCAAACCCGGGTTTTAGATGCGGTTTTAGTGACGGAAGTAGAAAAAAGAATAATTAAATAAGTGAATTTTTATAAAACTCTCTATTGTATTGTGATAATATTATTTATGTATTTATTCTATTGTTAATATAATTTTGTTTGTTTCTGAAATTTGTATTTTATTAGTGAAATAACGTGATAACCTTTTTTGTATTTTTCACTGTATAGTCTAATACAGTGGTGGGGAAACTTTTTTTAAGACGGGCTATTTGTAATAACTAGACAATCGTAGCGGGCCAAAGAATAATGCTAAATCGTCAAAAAATGTATGTGTTCTATAAACATATACATATATTATTACATACACTCATTATTTTAATAGTAAAAAAGCAAAAGGTAAGAAAATTATAAGCACAAAATATAATATGAATTTAGTGTAGCTCTTGATGTGAAGTATTATCACTTTATTTTCTGGTGTCATTACTGGTTGATGGTGCATGAGAAAAATGAAATTGAGACTGTTTCATCAAAATTTCATCATAGTCCGGTTCCATTTGCGAAGCAGAAATTCTTAAAACTGATGAAAAGTGCTCATCTGTAATTCTGTTTCTTAAAGAAGTTTTCCTAAGCAAGGATTGTTCGGGAATTGGATTTTTCCGGTTCTTCCGAGAAAACAGAACAATAAATCGAAAATGCGAGAGTGTCTGGAAGTTACGAGCGAAGATAAGTCATCTGCTTAGGTCGGATGGATTTGTCCAGAATACTATTGTGTTTTGAATATCGCCGCAGGTAGTTTTTATGCGAGTCGTCACATTACGCGTTCAAACATTCTCACGACGGCACTCTTAAACGGGCCGGATTAAACCTTTCCGCGGGCCGTAATTTCCCCATCACTGGTCTAATACAATGTCCATAATTTTCAAAATTAGTTTATCCCAACTTTTAGTAAAATTTTTTTAAAAAAGGATATGTTTTTTATATCAACAACATTATTTGTTATAATTTTTTTTGTAAAACACAAAATTTCATGAAAAAGGTCTTTTGAACTATAACTGTAGAATAGGATATAAAAGTGTACCGAAAGAAACAGTTTTCCAGGACCGAATTAACCACTAGGCCAAATAGGCAGCTGGTTTAATGTAGAGGTAAAGTTGGAAACGTTCACTAGCAATGACTAACCCCCTGTATTTTTGTGCCACATTAAATTATATACACTAATTTTCTCCAAAATGTTTTCCCTGAACTACTTTTTCAAGTTCAATATCCTATTGAAGCAATAGTTGCAAATTCAGTCTCTAGGTAAGTTTGTAAAGACTGAAAGTGACCCCTACATCAGTAAACAAACAGCAACCTCCCCATTTCCATGATGGAAATCACATTATCAGTTCTCTGTTATGATAATAATTTTACTACAGTTAGTGAATACGAAAGGATAAAATTTATAGTAATATTATAATTATTGTAGATAATGTATTTAAAAGATTTATTTCTTGTGGAATTTCCATAAATTAAAGGTCATACTGTAAAAAATAACAGCCTGATAATCAATGGGGGGAGGGGTGAGCCGAGACAGAAATTTTTGTCTTATCAGCCACATTTCACAATTATTGGTTTGATAAAATGATAAACAGTTAAAGCATTACAAAATGTATTTTCTTAAAAAGAATAAAATAGTGAAAGTTTATTATCTGAGTGCATTCAGTAGTTTAAAAGTAATTTCGTTAATGTTTTGAAAATCATTCAAGAATAATTAGGTTTTCATAAAATGCTGGTCCCTATCTGATACTACGAAAAAATTCGACAACTGGACAATCAATAATATTTTGAAGTTTGGGACTGCAAAAAATTTGCGTTTTATTAACAACATTTCCTATCAGAAGAAAGCTAAATTGGAGCTATCAAAACTTCAGTAGCTTGCCTTTCTGTGCATAACGGGTTCCATGAGAAGCAGCCCGACTGCGGCAATGGAAGCAATTCTCAATCTTCCGCCTCTTGCTCTGTATGTTAAGGCGGAAGCGAGGATGGCTGCATACAGACTGGAATGCAAACGAAACGGGCATGAAAGAACCAACACCCATAGTCATTCCAGAATCCCAGAAGTTATTACAAACTCACTCCTTAGAATGAGAAGTGACAACATGTTGGCAAAAAGTAACGACACCCAACCATACCAAATCCAGCTAAACTGGGATTGGCTGGAAGCATGCAGTCAGGAAGGAACGTTGGTGTGGTACACTGACGGATCAAAGACTGACATTGGAACAGGTGCTGGAGTCCATGGTGCTAGACCCAGGTGCAATTTCCACGCTCCGTTGGGGAATCTTGCTTCTGTATTCCAGGCAGAAATCAACGCTATCGATATGTGTTTGCAACTGAATATTGAAAGGGGGTACAGGGGGTCAAAAGATCCTAATTCTCTCCGATAGTCTGGCAGCATTAAAATCTTTAGTATGTCCTCAGATCAGATCTAGACTGGTCTGGGAATGCCTACAGAAACTTAAAACCCTGGCTAACCATAATAGAGTTACTCTTAGGTGGGTCCCAGGTCATAAGTGCATTGTAGGAAACGAAAAGGCAAACACCCTAGCAAAGCTGGGGTCTGAGACAGCATTCACTGGTCCTGAACCAGTATTTGGGATATCCAAAACTGCTGCACGTGGTTGTATATCTCGGTGGACTCAAACTAATTACCAGTCGTACTGGAGACACGTGCCAAAACAGGAACAGAGCAAACTTCTGTTCAAAAAACCCTTGGAGACGCTGACCAATGAAATACTAAACCTTAGCAGGGCCCAAATAAGGATAGTGACGGATTTACTCACCGGTCACTGTACTCTAAGGAAGCACATGCATACAATCGGCATATATAGGGAGGAACCTATCTGTGGTTGTGCATGGAAGAGGAGGAAACAGGCTCTCACATTATATTCGATTGTGAAGCATTATCTCACTGGAGACATAGACTCCTAAGACTAGAACATCTAAGGGAGGATTTCTCCAAGAAGAACCTAGTGAAAAGTCTGCTGAGCCTGATAAGGGCTACTGGTCTCTTCACATAATCGGCACAACCAAGAGCTCAAAAAGCCTGAAGACTGAGGGGCCGAAGACTTCAAGCCTTTGACTGGTGTGCTGATCCAATCAATCAATCAACAACATTTCCGAATAAGCAAAAAAAACGTTCCTGGAGCGTGCACTTCAGTGATATTGTTAGAATGTCATATGATCTACTGTGAATGGACCTTAGAAACCTTAGATAACACATTTTTTGCGGTCTTAAACTTCAAAATATTATTGATTGTACAGTTGTCATAATTATTCTTGATAACGGTAGCTGAAACGATATCGAAACATTGAATTGAAAAATATAAAAAATATTATGTTTTGATTTCCCAAAAAAATTAGCAAAATAATAATGAATACACTAGGGACATACAGAAGTTGGTTGGTTGAATTTTTGGGGTAGTTGTTAGGGTTTCCTCCACCCTATGTTATAATATATTACATCAGTTATAAGGTTTCTAAAACAATGTTAGTGGCTTTGTTGATTATTGAAATTCGAATAAAAATGAAACCGTATTAGTACCTACTATACGAAATAACGTTCTATAAACGAAATATCCAACATTAATTATAATTGTTCATATTCAATTATTTTATAGCGTGCTTCAAGGGCCTCAATGAAATACTGTATCGAAAAATAGAGGTCACAGGAGTTGCTTTCAGTGGCGGAGCAAGGTAGCTACGGGCTTGTGTGTGAAATTTTTGCCGGACCAATATGACACGGAGTATTGTTAGCAATATTAATTTAGGTATGAATTTTGGTTACAAAAAAAAGTAATTCTTATACCGATAAGTACACTCCAACCGGTATCTCGTGAAATGAGGTAACGATGCGCCGTAACAAATTTGAAAGTGGGGATCCAGCAAAGCCAATCGTGCTGTAGACGTTATGCAGTGGGCAGCTCGATATTGGACGAATACGTTCTCTCTGTGCGTACTGGAAGCTTCGTCTTGTCACGAGATACCAGTTTACCAGTATTTATTTTCCTGAACATAGAAAAATATAAGTATAAGTAACAAAACTGAAATAAAATAAAAAATATATTTTCGAAATTAATATGATGGATATAAAATAATAAAATGTTGGAAATACTTCTAGTACAGGAAATACATAATTTTAGCTTGCAAAGTTCATGGAAGTTCTGTATATCAGCTTGTTTTATGTTTTCCGGGTCGGTGTATCCGAATTTTGAACTTCCCACCAAAAATTCCCCCCTCGTTAAGTACGGTGATGGCATTATTATTTCAGAAGCCCACAAAAAACCTGCTTACGAGTCTTTTCGTAGCTCTGGAGATAAAATTCTTATTGATGTGTATTACCAGAAGAAATGTGCCGATGAGCAAGAAAACCGAAATCGAGTTGTGCAAGTAGCAGCTAGCATAATTTTAGAAGACATCAGGAGTAAAGTTTATTAGAAACAAGAATATCCTCTAAAAGTCTCAGTACTTTTTTAGAGCGTGTGATTTTACAAGAAAGGAGATAAGTGGAAGACTAAGTGTACGTCTTAGACATACTCCATATCTTCAGCCGCCAGGCCTAAATCGTCTACGTCTTACGTCAAATGATTTGTCGCAAATTTTGTCTGCTTTCCGAATTTCCAGGTAGTTTTTTTTCTAAAATATGCAAAATAAAAAAAAATTCAAAAAAAACGATATTATTTTCAACATTTGATATCCCATTTGATAGTTCTTAGTCTCAGTCTTTGTAACTGAGATACAAGGTGCTGTAATTTGACCCGATTCTAACATCATAAAAAACTATCCAGCCCGTACTTTTTTTTTATAACTGTTACCCGTCAGATTCGGTAGCGTTCCTGGTACCGATATCCAGAAAAGAAAGATTTTTAAATGTTTGTCTGCACTTTCAAATAAATTCGACAATTTTTAATAAGGACAAAACTGTCGCTTCTGTGTGAATGGATTGTTTTGTGATTTGACTAACTTGCCTACTCCTAGATCCGATCCTGTTTCAACATGTGCAAATTAAAATTAACAATTTTTCATTATACCGCCACCCGCCGTCTGATAAAGCTACTGTGTTAGCGAAACACTTAACAAGTTTAAGTTGAACGTAGGTTCAAGAATAATAAAGATTTAAACAAATTAAAAAATTGTTTTATTTCATCATCAGAAAATTTCGCTGCTGCATGTGAATTATATTACAATTACACAACGGTTCAAAGTTTGTCTTTTGTTCCCACATCTATGACATGCTGGTAATTACCAGAATTATTCATTTAGTCATTTTGCAATTTCGCTTTATAATCTTGCTATATCGGTCTGAGCCATTATTGTAGGATATAAAAATAGAAATTAGAGTCATTGAAAATTACGAACAAATTTGACGTGTCGTTATTCATTCATGTTATATTTATACATTATAATTGAACAGAACCTTACCTGAATATTCAAGAATTAGAATATTTGTTTTTTTGTAATTTCGGTAACATATTATATACAGGGTATTCAATTATTTATTGGGGCTGTATTGGTGAAATATGAAGAAGAGATAAGTAATAATGTAATTCGAGTTGTGTTATTATGTTATTCTTACTTTATTTTTAATGTATTTTGCGTTTAAAAGCTTTAACAGGCATTAAAGTACCTCCTCCGAAACGAAACAATCAAACACATCAACATAGATTAATCAACAAGTTGAAAATGTAAAAAATAGAGACACTGCTCCTAAAAATATGTGTAATAGTTCATCAGATTTCACAAAAAATAAGCAAATGTTAATTATTTCTAGAAAACTAGTTAAAAAAAAACATGATAATAAATGCTACTTTCTTTTAAAATCTGAAAAAATAAAATTTTTCATAAAATAAAACATTTACGAGTTAACAAAAGGTATCTATGTTATGGCAGACATACAGTCCCAAATGTCTGACTGCGCTCCTGTTAGATTTCACTTTCTAGATTGAATAAAATCATCTTCAAGGCTGTTACCGATTAAATCATGGGCGTAGCAGTAGGTTGTACGAATAAAAACTATTAAAAATAATTTAAAGCTATTTTAAAAATACATAAAACAATCCAGATCTTAAACTAAAAGTCTTTTTCTGCTCACCCCATCTAGCACTCTAATTCTCTCCATATTTGCACTGGGGGCACTAACGGACAGTTCTCGGTGTGGCAAAATCTGAACTAAAGAAATTTCTATCTATTTTGTGGAGGATATTTCGCACCCCCGCTAAAAAAGTGTCACAACTCAAAAAATTACCTTAGTGACTTGAACATACAACATACTTTACAAATTTATATGAAGCAAATACTTCATGTTGGTTTCTCTCAAACCGTTTTTTTATGTTGTGGCACTTATTTAGCGGGGCAGCGATTTGTGAACAGGGGTATTTTTTACGGAGACCTAGGGCGTCGCTAAGAGTAAAGGTTGTTTGTTATAGCCATCATTTCAAATAAATTTCTTTTAAAAGCAACTGTTCCTCAAATTGTTACTATCCTATGAATTAATCTTTTCAATCTTGTTCTGGCAATTTCTTTTAATTTTCAAATTCCTTGCAATTAGAAAATACTTATTAGTATATTATGCATTTAATGGTGGCTATTAAGACATAAATTACACGGACAAGTATACGAGTGTCGTAATAGCTATTTAATGTGATCATTAGATATGCACAAATTTCAACAATTTACGAGGAAACTGCAGAGACTGTCAAAATTTAATTTAAAAGATCTGTCAGATGGGTAGTCTTCTGTATCTTCCCAACTAACGATTTTATATTTTATAATGGTTGCATCAAATTTTCAACACAAAAGTTATAAAACAATACTCTTTTAATGTTTTTATATGACAGTTATAAGTTCAAAACGATACCGAAACGTTGAATTAAAAATACCCAGTAAACATCCTATGGATATCCATATAATGTCCACGATTGGTCCACATGGACACAGAATGTTCATTTACCACTTGTACAATGGATATCCGTTTGGGGACATTCGCTGGACTTTCAGTTCTCGTTCACCACTGGACTCGAAGATTTATTTGAATGATGGACGTCCATTGGACACTCATTTAAAATGTACTACGTCCGCTATATTTTATACTTATACCTTCCATCTGCTACTCGAATAATTTTTTACACTCGTAATGAGTACCTATTATATTTTTAGTTTCATGTAATGGAAAAAAAACTAATTGAAGAGCAAAAGTTTAGACCAGTGCGTCTAATGGAAATGGCATTACATAAAATGTCTATTTGTATCTGATTTGGAAGGAGGAAGAGTGAATAAGGCTGAACATCAGTGGTTTCATAGAAATTAATAATAATTTGATGTTACACTGTCTAGACAGCTCTTGTACAAAAAATATCCAGTATGTATATGCAGTTAATGTCCTAAATATATAGTTCACGTACATAACAAGTACATGGGATATCCATATCCTATCCTGTTCATGTCCAAAACGTATCCAGTAAAGGTCCATGAGATGTCCATGGTTTATTTATCATGTCCAGTGAATGTCCATATTTGTACAAGATATCCATTCTTAGTTTATCTCCAATGGATGTCCATAGGATATCCTTCTGGATATCTTCGAGGATTTACAAGATATTGGACTTTAAAGCACTAATGAATCACCCTGTATAATAAATATTTCTTAAAATTAATCAATAGCACACTACATTGATTTGCCTTATTTGTTACGCCCATGGTTGTAGTCGAAAAAGGAAACATTATTTTTATGTTCTTAATACCTTACGAAAATTCAACCACCGCCACCTCCGGTAATATCCTTCGCTTCAGTTCTAAGGAAACCAAAACCATCCATGTACGCATGTTTGTGAGTCATTTAGTGTAAAACCCAACTTGAAATACTGTTGGAATTTCCAGTCGACAGCAAAATAGAGTCAATAACAGTATATAATTCTTGATGTAAGGTTATTTTTAATCGTTCTCGTTGAACCAGTTGTTTGTGTTTTTGTGTAGTCTTGTGATTTTTAAATTAAATTAAAATGGCTGATACCGATACGAAATTTTTTACACTTGAAGAAATCGCAAAGCACGATGGAGACCAAGATACCAGAGTGTGGATAATAATAAGAGACATTGTGTATGATGTGACGGATTTTTTAGAATCACATCCAGGTGGTCCAGAAATAATACAAGCAGTAGCAGGGAAAGATGCTACGGTAGAGTTTGAAGACGTTAGGCATTCATTCTTAGCTAAAAGACAAATGAAAAAATGGAAAATTGGTGAAGTGGTTGCAGAAGAAAGAAAATATCCGGTCGAAGAAAACCAAAGAAGTTGCATTATTATATGATCTTTTTTAATTAAGACGAATCTTATTAGAAGAATAACTACACCTAACTATTTTCAAAAGACTGGCTTTTATTTTTGTAAAAGAACTGCCTTTTTATTGTGATTAAGTATTTAATGTTGTTTTACAAGTTATATGAATAGTGATAAATATATGTAAAATATTTTTTAACTGCGTAAGTACCTACCTACAGAGTACATTGTATTTGTTGAAATAAAAGGGAATAATATATTCTATGTAGGTATGAAGAATTTAGTTAATAAATTTTAATAAATAATGGTTATAATTTTTTAAATTCCTTACTTTCAATCACCTATTTTTGTTTACATAAAAACCGATTAGATTTCATTAAATGCTTTATCAGCATTGCAAGTTTTTGATTACCATATTTTTAAATTATAACTTACACAGAATGAGTCATCAGTTAACCAATTAATTTGTTGCTAAATATACTTTTTAGATAATAAAACTGAAATATAGGTACCAAGGTTATGTTATGAAATAATTTGAGTATGGACCCTTACTTTGCAGAATCTACTCGTATTATATTTTTAAATGAAACTAAATGTTTCTGAATAATTCCACATTAATGAAGACATATATTTGAAAATTATAAATTATTTGATAATATTTAGAAAATCATCGTAAGAATCTAAGGTCAGAATGCCTACTTGATATTTAATATTTTGGCTAGACCAAATAATGATTTAAGTATCTTGTGATTGATATAAGCATGAATAGAAAAAAGAAAAAGATATATGATATTACAAAATATTGAAGCTTAGGTATTATTATTATTTGAAATATTCATAATATTTTTCCATTACACTGGAATTATGTAGAAACTATGTAGGTACCTATATAGGTAGTTTAATTTAAAAAATTTGTATTAGGGTGTTTATAAGGTGGAAAAGGGGTAACTAAACAGGTATAAATAATATGGTTGCTTAAAATGTATAATGAGAGATATGTAGGTACAAGGTCAATGATTGAAAAAAAACCGGTTTTTTTGTTAAAATATACCTACGGTGCTCTGATATTTGGAATTGTAGTTTAGTCAAATACCTAGTCACACAATTTGGGAATGGAAGATAATAATTACAAAGTAGTATAAATATTTGTACGCCAGACAAGATATTCAAGGTCAAAAGTCAAAAACGTTTTCTGATTATGATATTTGGAGACAAATAAAAAATTTGTAAAGCATGAAATTCTATATTTTGGAATAAAAGAATATTTTACACATTTAATCAGCTGATAACGTCAAAAGTGTCGAAAATTATAAAGAAATTAAAGCGACTTGGTAGGTAAAAGTTTGTCCTGAATCAATTGCACAAGCTAAAACACGTGTTCCTCGCCCTTGTCGACTTGTTTTAGCTTCTGCAATTGATTTTGGACAAATTTTACCTATAGTTTTTTTATATGATTTCAGCTGGACAACCTAACAAAACAAAATTTCAAAACGATCGCTGGCCCAGTGATTTCGAATGCCGATAAACGATCCTTAAGGAGCGATCGTTTTGAAATTTTTTATATTCATATTAGACTGGATATTATTCTCTGAAGAAGGGCCAGATTATCTATAAGGCGGATTAGGCAACTGCGTAGGGGCCCCACACCGACTAGAGGTCTAGTCGATCTGGGCTTCGCACCAAGAAGTTTCATTTGACAAATTTAATTAGAATTTGTATACCTACTTCCTTAATATTATACCTTCTTCTTTTAAAAACTCGACTACTATTCATTGTTTATGTCTATAATCATTACAATATTATGCTGATCTGTTATAGTGGTAGACGGATTGAATCTACTGAAATCTGAAAAATTTTTAAAAAATATTTTGGCAACACTAATATGTATAAATCGTATGAAAGCTTTGCCAAATAATTTCATTAAAAAAAAAACATAAATCTATTTTTAAAAATTATTTATAACTCATTAAGATTTCTTTCTACCTAATTGTTAAAAATAATAAACTTCAAAACTGATAATCATTCAAATGGAATATTTTTCACTTTATATCAAGAATTTTATGCTCTACAACTATTCTAATAACTTCAAATCAAAATGACTGAGACAACAAATTTTTACAAAAAAAATCTAACATTTCACCTTAAATAAATAACAACTTTTTTCTTTGGCATTGTTCAAATAATAACTGGAGTAAATTAAATCTTAATAACATGAAGAACTCTCCTTGCCGAGATACAGGGTGTTTTATTATAAATATTATAAAATGATTTTAGCCCATTGTTTTGACAACTTCCAATACTTTTTGTTCATTTTGTTGGCAAACATTTTACTAGGGAACTTTGAATAATTTTCGTCTATTACAAAAGGCGTGCAGTAGGGATAATAGTTTTGTAAAATTTTGATAAACATGAATCTGAAAAAATCATTGAAAATATAATTAACTGAAATAAATAAATTTTATAATCAAATTACTGACAGGCCATTGACTCGAAATAATAATTCCATTTAAATGCAAACTACTTATTATATCGCAAGACAGGGGTGGACACAATGGGGCCAAAGAGGGCCGCAATAACATTTTTTATATTTTATAATGAGCCATAGGTACATAGATACACATTAAATTTTTTTAATCTAATGTGATGAGATATTTTCCACAAGAGCACAAAGAACATAATTATGAAAAAATAATGATTTTTTCAAAAATATAGTAATAAACTTCAAGTACAATGATAAGTGCGAGTGACTTGTTTCGTAATGTCGACGTAAATTGCTTACTTTGTAGTTTTTAATAGGGGAGACTGAAGAACACTAATTTTCAAAAACAACATAATCGTGATCTCTATGCCTGAAAACTACTATATGATATAATAATATATTTTTATTTGTTTTATAATAAGAATAATGTTTTCAATTAAATAATTTTCATTTCAATCATAAAATTGTACGCGCCATTTGTGAAGGCTGCTCTCATTGGTGTAATACAGTATGACGTACTAGTCCCAGCACGACTATCGACCTTAAGCCGAGCAATCATATAATCGCAGTGAATACGCTTGAGTCGTTCAGTTTCCAACTAATCCTAATCGTCCTAATGTTTGGGGTTAGTACGTCATAGCACCGAACATTTTGTCAGGAAATCTGTTTAATACGATTTTGTATTTTGTTACATGATATTTTCTGGACACTGAAACAACATCATTATCAATTGATTTAAATATATTTGAGAGGGTTTCATCTCTTTAGTGGTCTTCCCCATTGTAATATTACAAATCAGACACAACGACTTTCCATTATTATCAATAAAACCATAATTTTCAACCCATTTTTCTTGAAAGGTTATATTTTTGTCTTCGTATTTTCGCATTTTGATAATGTCCATAGCCGTGTAATTAAAAAATGTATGTACTCGTAAATAGTTTTAAAAGCATTATAAAAATGCATGTTGTGCTAATAGTATATGCAAGAACGCTAAACTCATATTACTCCTACCAGAGACAACCCCTACTTCAACTGGACCCTATTTATAACTGCACTGGCTAATACGGTTTGCGCACACGCACACCAAAAACAGTTAATTTTTTTAAACTTGTCAATCTTCCATTACTTTGGAAACACTCTGTAGATGATACGCGATACGCGTGATGTACTTGAAAAATCTATCTTATTATGAAATTATACGATTTCACGTAAATTCTAATCATTAATTAATAAATATAACCCACTTTTTTCTTAAAATTTTCTCTTTTTTAATAACAGAGAGTAATTTAAATTGAGTACCTCGTAGATAAACAAGCTTCTAGTATTAATACTTTTTACTATTCAACTAATAAAAAGTTATAAATTGTGTGATGTAACAAAATTTATATTTAAATATTTGTCATTGGGAAATTTCTTTGTTTATTATTGAAAACAGGGTTTTTAATGATTTTCCGCTGCCAATCCACAGCACTATCGATAGATAGGTAATGGATAATGGCACTATATCGATCTCTAAGATATCGATAGATAGGTAATGGAGTGTGAGTCAAAAAAGTGGATTATTGTTTTTTTTTCCTTTATACTCAGAAAAATCGGTTGTTAGACACCTCTAGAGCAGGGGTTCCCAACCTCGTGCCCGCCACTATTCGACAGACAGAATTTTTTCATAAACATTAATTAAAAATGTGAATTATTTTTATTTATTCATTAGAGTTTTAATTTTTTTGAGTGCCTTTTGGTTTATTAAATACGTTCGTATGTTTGCTATATTGTATGTATGAGTGGTTTCTTTGCTGACAGTACCTGTAGCAACTTGTCTAGAGGCGAGCCAAACTGCACTGCACTCTTCAAGGTATCCTGGAACGGACTTACTTCGGTTATTCGGCGTGTACAAGGAGTGATGTGCTAATAGCATTCCCGTCTGAAACCGCATTGTTGTCATTGTAATTATGAGGCCAATGATATGCAATGCCAAAGGTCACATTGACATATTGATATTATATATATTTTTTAATGATTTCTTGATTTCTTTGTATTTGTGTTTTTTTGTTTACGTTTTGTAAATACATTTCTCTGTGAGTATGCAATTTGAATAATAATTTTATTATTTTGAAATATTTTTGTTTATTATTTATCAATACATTATGAATATAAGAAAATAAATTATGGGAAAATGAGAAGTTATGGAAGTAGTTTGTCGTTTAAAAATAGGTGGGGCCCGCCATCCTATCTATATTTTAGAATGTGCTCTAGAGTCCAAAAAGGTTGGGAACCCCTGCTCTAGAGAATTCTTACCAAATATGACCTCTTAATTTTGAAAGATATATTCTTTACAGTTTTCCATTTTTTCCTCAGCATTCGAAACGAAAAATCATATATATCTTAATAGATTGTTCGTTACAAAATAACTCTCTTCATATTCTCGTAGGAAATTGGACGCTTTACAAAAAAGGTCTCTTCGAATTGATTATTTTATGACAAATTTCTGTTTTGCTGTTGATCGTGTTTGAGCTCATTTAATGTTAATTTGGTTTGCAATCTTCGTCATTGTTTAAATTGCTTAGGTATCTGACTGTTTATAATAAAAAGGATCATTAAATGAATTCAAAATAATAACCAAATTACAAATCTAAAATCTATCCAAATAATTGTTTATCCTTAGGGCGACTGTCATTAGTGTCAACTTGTCATAGTTGGTGGACATCCCTATTCACAATATTGTGCTAACTTTTGGTTATAAAAGATTAGTTTGCGGGAACATTAATTTTTACAGCATGAGAACAATAAATTCTGAAATTACTAATTCCATTGTATAAATTTTATACAATGCTAATACCCTCTAAACCATTTTTAAAGCAATAAATGCCAAATATAGACGATAAATCATTAACAAAAAATATTTATTCCAACCATAGATAGATTACCTACCTACAACTTTTTATTGTAACTAAAAATTTGTAAAATTTTAATTAGAGGTGTGTTCTTCTTTTAGGTCTCTAAAAAATAGTTAATAAAGTTTCATCAGAACAACTTTGTACATTGTTCTAAAACGATATCAAATAGCTGAATCCTTTTAGCATTAACGTAGCATCGGTGGTTCAGTGGTAGAATGCTCGCCTGCCACGCGGGCGGCCCGGGTTCGATTCCCGGCCGATGCACTCTTTTTTGTCTTTGAAAATATAGCGTATTTCAGTTTTCTTTCAACTAATTTTTAACTCGCGCATAGTGCCTACAATCCACGGGGTTGTTGATAATTACCTTTAATCTCATCTGATGTCTAGTCTTACAATTTTCACCATTGACGATCAAATCATTTAACATCAACAGCCGTAGTGCAACGTTACGACCTTCCATTCTTCAGATCCCCTCTTGGTCAGTCCATACATGAAGTTCATTATATTACCAAATTAAATGCTTTGGTCAAGTCATCTCGAAGATTCTGGAAGATGTAATATTAACTTTTTATATTCAATAATAAACATATTCGGCATATTCCCTTGTTTGCATAAAATGAACCAAAAAAGAAACAATCAATCAGATTTATTCAAAACCTTGATTCCATTATAAGCTCTCGTCAACTGAGCTCTTGGGTAATCAGTTCCAAAATGGTGTGGGAATGCCTAGGCATACTCATTGAACAATGAACAACCTAGTAACCTTACTGTGGATTCCAGGACACAGTGGAATAGAAGGAAATGAAATAGCAGATGGACTAGCAAAGAGGGGGACTGAAAGACCCTTTTGCGGTATCAGCCCTAATGTAATATTGGAAGAATTAGGCAAAGCCGAAGAAAAGAAAAGATCTGACCATTGGAAAGATCTATTACCTACGGCTTAGACAATCAAAGATTCTGATGGGTGACTACAACCCGTTGAGATATGATGAATGCATAAGTCAAAGAAAAACTGCACTAAGAGTTTCAACAGGGATCCTGAACGGGCACCGGAAAAAGCTCACAATAGTGGAGGAAGAAGAATGTAGATTCTGTGGCATGAAAGAAGAATCCTAGGGCACAGCACCTTGGAGATTATTGGATAGAAGAGGGACATTTACCTAAGTTGAAACCCGATGAAGATATCCTAAAATTCCTTAGGGAAATATGACTAAAAGAGTTACTAGTCTCTGAGACGTTCCTCAGGAAGTAAGTAGAAGTAAGGGGGTACAATAGATATTTTATAGGTCTCAGTTAATGTCACCCCATCATACATACATATAAGCTCTCGCCACTGACCACCGTAGTAACTTAATTTTTAATCTCTTGACAATAGAAAACTCGTCTTGATACGGAGTGAAGCTACCGGCTCGACAAAGAAATGGAAATAATTCAATATGTTAATACTACTTCGAAGGTTGATCATTGTTGCATTGGTTTTGCAAGGGTCACGATTTATGAATAAACTATAGTATATAGCGTTTCTGAATGAAGAATATTAAAACTAACCTAATAAATGACAAAGGTCGAATTTAAACAAAATAATTCTCAAATCTATTTGTCGGTACTTTTTATTCAAATGCTAAATTACAATGTTGTTTGGAAATAATTGTTTAGTGATCTATTTATACTTCTCTAGACATGCATTTGTGACGAAAATTGGGTGGTTCAGTAGAAATCGATTTTGTCTGCTGTCTCGCCTATATAGGTTCGTTTTAATGGGGATAGGGGCGCGCCATAAGTGTTTTCAGAAGGTGAATAGTAGAATAAAAATAAATAAAAAAGTAAACTAGCTAAAAATACAGAAATTTAACGTTTCCAATATTACCACAATTAAATTATTACGAAATACGGCAAATAAATAACTGCTGACTGAATATACCATTATACCAACGTTTACTGAACCAAAGCAGGCGTGTCTCTAATCAGGTGTATCTCTAATTTCCCATGATTAGATTTTATATTGGATACTTTCCCCAACCGATTGATTTATACTTCTTTAGAAAACGAGACAGATAGTAGAATTAATCATCAAGATATCCATTTTTTACCTAAAATTAGTCACACCAAACTGTTTTGTTGTACAATAACTCGCTAATATGAGAAATATGATGTCGATTATAACTCACTCTAATTGACAATATATAGCTCATCCATTATAAAAACCGTTTTCCACGTGACAAAGTGCCGATACAGAGACTTTCCTTTGTATTATGTAATAATTCGTTTGCTGCTGCTAATCCACTGTCAATCATTATACTATTACATTTATAGGACGCACGTTATTAAAAAATACGGGGTTGGGATAAAGTTTGGAACCAAGTAAATTTCTTTTAAACGAAAAGAACGATATTTATGAAAATTTGCAGGTAAGTGCAATGGAACAAAATGCATCTGATGTACATTTTTTTGTTAATAATATACTTCTGGTTTAACCGGAAATCCCATCAACTTCTTTAATTTAAATGGGACACCCTATATATTTTTACAGATTTTGAAAGAGCCTGTTATTTTGAATTCATACATACTGAGTTTAGTGTAAAAAAATTTGTAAAAACGAGGAATACAGCACTTTAATCAACCTCCTTTGAGTTTTTTGCATTAGAGCAAAAAACTATTTACATAAACTAATTGATGTTGTTTGTATGCATAGTAATAAATAAACGAGTACTGTTTAGTACGTCTTTTGTTCTCCAAGTGTCAAATTCTAATTGACGGAAATAAATTTTACAATTTAGAATGGTTCAATTAAGTGAAAAAGAGCGTATTGAAATTTTAATGAGGATCGGTTATGGTGATCGTGTTAGAACTCATGAAGAAGTGTGTCATATTTTTAATAATTTGCATCCGGAGAGAAATCCTATATCACGCTCAACAGTAACTAAAACATTACAACGTTTAAATACAACTGGGATGGTAAAAAATTAGCTAAAACCTGGAAGGCCGCGGACTGCAACGAACGAAACTGTTAAACAAAATATTGAAATCGATTTAGAAGAATCACCTCAAACTTCCACCACAAATTTGGCACTAAACCATGGTATCAGTCGACGTTCTGTAGGAAAGATATTAAAAAGTGAAAAGTATCATCCGTATAAGGTACAGTTGGTTCAAGAATTGTCAGACGATGATTTTGACCGACGGCTGGAATTTTGCGAACGGCTAATGGACATCTGTAATGTCGACGACAAATTTTGCGGCTAACATATTTTTTTCCGATGAGGCAACTTTTTGTTTAAATAGAACAGTTAATCGCCATAACTCAAGGTGTTGGTCAAATGAGAATCCTCATTGGATTCATGAAGCACATACCCAGCATCCACAGAAGTTAAATGTTTGGATGGGAATTGGAAAATAGGCTTATAGGCCCATTTTTTATCGACGGAAACTTGAATGGTGACAAGTATTTGGATCTACTAAATACCGAAATTATTCCTGCACTTCAACAGAATGTCACAAAATGTTTGGTTTCAACAAGATGGAGTACCTCCCCACTATGATAGACGAGTTAGGGATTTTCTAGATGCGAATTTTCCAAATCGATGGATTGGACGTAGAGGATTCATAGAATGGCCTGCTCTTTTTCCGGATCTTAGCCCGTTAGATTTTTTTCTTTGGGGTTATCTAAAATCACGTGTTTACGTTAGACGACTAACAAACTTACAGGAATTGAGACAAAGAATTATTGATGAATGTGAACTAATACGAGGAGAAGTCTTGGAAAGAGTGACTCAAGAATTTGTTAATACGATGGCATATTGTCAGCAAGTAAATGGCGAGCATCTTGAACATTTGAAGTAATTTTGTTTCTCATTATTTTAAAATAATGAAATGTACACCTATTGTACAACTAACAGTGAGTTATTCCTCGTTTTTACAAATTTTTTACACTAAATTCAGTATGTATGTTTTCAAAATAACAAGCTCTTTCGAAATCTGTGAAAATATATAGGGTGTCCCATTTAAATTAAAGAAGTTGATGGCATTTCCGGTTAAACCGGAAGTATATTATTAACAAAAAAATATACATCAGGTGCATTTTGTTCCATTACACTTACCTGCAAATTTTCATAAATATCGTTCTTTTCGTTTATACGATATTTACTTGGTTCCATACTTTATCCCAACCCCGTATACTCATACTATTTCAAGAGCTTGGCAACATAGTCCATGGTTATGACAGACTTCATGGAAAACGAGCTATTGTATGAGAAAACCCACTTTCGTGGTAGAAATTTCCAGTGACAAAACAAAAGTAAACACAATATTACAGAGATATCAATTTTCTGACCAAAATATCGGATTATTTGACTTTATTTATATTTTAAGAAAACCGTGAAATACCTACCACAATATTTAGCTCAAACTTTGTGATAAAATTAAGAAACTTTTAGGAAATTATGTACACAGTGATGTGATTTGACCTCAAGACATTTTGGCTAATGGCTAATAGTCACTGATATTATCCATTTGACTGCAATCGGCAAGTGGGGGCAAGTGGGCAAGCTACTGAGCTACAAATTGAAAAAGCGAAACCATCTCCGGGGTTCTAACATGTTATCTGTGGTTCTAACCAGGGTTATAACTCTGAACGCGCGATGGTTACCTATTTGTAGAACTTTTACAAAACAGTTAACTCTGAAATAAAAAAAAGTTGAGCCAAAAGGTATAACAAATTTCAGTACCATTTTATCATTTCTTTGATTTATTATTATTTATTTTATCCTTTTGATTTTTACATCATTGTATTATATTTAATTATTTCTGCAATCCACAATGTCAGCTCACTATTTCTATATTTGTTTTTTAAACATGCATTTTTATCACTGTTGATGAAAATGAGAATCATATTATATATATTTACTAAATTTTATTTATTAACTATTGTATTGTTGTATGTCTTTCTGTTTGTCTTGGAATAAATGAAAAAAAAACGAGTTAATAATGTGCTATTTTTGGTAATGAATAAAAATATATAAACTGGTTAATTATTGTTTAATTTTCCCAGTTCAGGCATTGTATGGTCCATATTTTGACATTTCATTTAATTTAACTTGACTATTTAATTGTTATTAATATAATATCAATCAAATGTTTAGTTACTTTAAATGAAATATCAAAAAACGGACCAGAAATATCATTTCGCAATAAATGAAAAATTACAGTAATTTTGAATATGCCGCCAAAAACTGTTAAATTACAGGAATCTTCTTTTTCGGCTATTGGCGAAGATCGAAAGATAAAAGGTGTTAGAGCTTACTTTTCCGACTCTTAAGGTGACGTCACCACTAAAATTAATTCGCAGTAGGGAGAGTCACGGTCAGATGCCCAGGAGCCTTATCTTTGAACGTTCGACCAAATGCTCCCACGTATTTTATGTGATGGGAGTGGATTTGTTATGTTCGAGCAGTATCTTCGAAATCTTGAATGTTCGACTTGCAAACGAATGAATTTATTAGTCGTATCAGTTCCACATGGGAGTAAGCGAGTAGAGTCTTGCGCAGAACGTCAGAAAAACAAATAAAGATCAAACATAACCTGTTGATATAGCGAGATAGAGAAATCATAGTGATCTGTATCTGTATCTGTAGAGTAGGGAGGGTGAGTGTAGGCTCACAGCACCTAGGCCACATGTGACCCATTGTACATCCTCCCGAGGAGTTGTCTTCCTAGGTCATTGTCCATCCTGTCCTTCTCAGGAAGGTGGACAGGTCACTAGGAGACATCTCCTTTATATCGGCAGGTGTAGGCCAAGACTCACCGAACACACACTCTCTTATTGGACAACTCCGGATACTCGCACAAGACATGCCTGACAGTTTCATCTTCCTGTCCACACATCCTGCATAGAGGCGTGTCCACTAGCCCCATAGTATGGAGGTGTTTCCCTAGTTGACAGTGACCAGTCAGAAATACTACCGTTAAACGTAGGTTTCTCCTGGTCATCGCCAAATACTTCTTCGGCTCCAGCTTCCCAGGGTCGCCCAGGGTGATCCTGGCAAGACTGCATCCTTTGATTCCATCCCATCTCTTAAGGGATTGAGTATGGGTGTAGCGTTTGGCTAGTTCCGCAATTGTCGAAGTCGTTAGGCCGTAGGTGTCACTGGGTCCTAGAATTTTTAGTCCAGCGGCTTCCCTGGCTAAAGAATCAGCAATGCGATTTCCTTTACTCCTGTCGTGCCCTTTAACCCACCTCAGGATAATATTGTTATCTGCCGAGGCGTCAGCTAAATCTTGGTGGTACTCTAGTACTAGCCTCGATATAACACGTTGTCTGTTTAAGGCTAATAGGGCTTGTCTACTATCAGTGCAGATTATTATGTTTTTGCCAGAAATTCCTCTTCTGGTTAGTTCTTTTGTGGCAATTGAGATACCAGCCAGTTCTGTTTGAACTACGCTGGTATTGTTTCCCATTCCCCACTTCATCTTTAGGCTTAGTGCTCTTGAGTAAACTCCACATCCTGAGCCTTCTTTCATTTTTGAACCATCTGTATATATGCGTATTGCATTTGCAGCACCTGGCTCTGTGTTCTGTTTTATTTGAATTTTGTAGGGTTTGTTAAACAAAAACCTGGGTTCAATGGCATCATTGGTTGCCTGCAGCAGAGGTAGCGCAGTGAGCGCTTCCTGCCACCTCAATTGGCCCACTCCTACTTCGGGGTTTACACCAGCCGTGCGCAATCGTACCATGGCCATTAACGCAACCTCCTTGACGTACAGGTCCAGAGGGGTCAGACCAGTAATTAGTTCCATTGCTGCGGTTGGTGTTGTTCTCATGGCTCCTGTGATGTTTAAGCAAGTCATTCGCTGTATTTGATATAATTTTTGGATGGCCGTTGCTTGTAGAACCTTCAGTCCCCATGCATCATAGTGATCATTATACTTACCAAGTTTTTTGATAAATAATAATACTGAACAAAAATGAACGCAGATGAAGCTTTTATGCATCAAATAATTGATGATTTGCAAGATGCTGAGGAAATGGCGGAAGATACGACAAGAAGGTTTTCTGATACACAAAATGGAAATAAACACAAACTACATAATAATGTTCTTCCTGTCACGTGCTTTTTACATTACTCTACACTACGCTTTACCTAAAAAATGACACATAAGATCTACAACGTTGTTCGCCACTGTGTTTGGAAGATATTGCTATTTGAATTTTCGAGTACCGTTCGATTCGTGTGAATTCATTCGTACGAACAGAATCCATTCGACGTTCTCGCGAATAGTCGAACGTTCAAAGATACGGGTCCAGATATCCACCCCAGCGACCTTTTTATTATGAATGTTAAACTGCTGAAGTTGATAATTTTGGTTATTCTTCATTATATTTTTATGTAGTTACCACAGAAGGGCAAGTTTATCACGTTATTTTGTTTTCCCCATTGGAAAAGTTTTATTCAAAACCTCATCAACATCTCATGGTGCCAAAATCTCTAGGGCACTCGAGATCAAATTATATGTTTTTCGCTCATCTCACAACTAATTAGTAATAATTTTCGAAATATTCAAGAGTACTTTCAACTTACGCATAGTTGCAGATTATTAATTACAAACGAGAGTTTCATATATTTTAATATTTGGCTAGTTCATCGATATAATATTATGATGTTTAGGTAATCGACACTACTGAATATAATCATAATAATTGTAAACCCGCCACTGACTTAAGGCGCCACTGAATAAACACATAATAATTGTAAATCCGCCACTGACTTAATGGTTAGAGTATCTAATTCACGTGAATCCATTTGTTAATGCAAATCGCAGATAAATTTTATTTTGAATGGAATTTGTACATCGGAAATCCCTGATAACGCGACAACATAAAAACTTTCCAATAAACTTTATGCTTGTATCTTTCTTAGTTCGTTGCTCGTATAGTGAAATAAACAGTTCATTTACACGATGAACGAAAATGTTAAAATCGAATACTACTCTCTGGAAGAAATCTCTAGACATGACGGAAAACAAGATCCTCGAACGTGGATAATAATAAGAGATACTGTTTACGACGTTACGGATTATTTAGACGACCATCCCGGTGGAGCGGAATTGATAAACGAATGGGCTGGTAAAGACGGCACGAAAGAGTTCGATAACTTTGGACATTCATCAGACGCAAAAAAAGAAATTAAGAAATATAAAATTGGTGAAGTAGTTGAAAAAGAACGAAAGAAAAAATTAAAAAAAGAAGATAATAAGCAAATAGTTAAACAGAAGAGTCCGAAAGTGAAAGATTCTCCGAATTATGTTCCTCAAAGAAGCTGTATTTCGATTTTAACCTGTGGAATTCTGGCATAGTTTGTGATTATTTATTTATTTATATGTTATGTGATATTTGTGGAAATAGTTTTAAATTATATACAGTAAAATTGCGTATGTCAAAAATATTTTATTACAACTACAACCCCAGGTGAGATTTAACATTATCCAAGCTTACGTTGAGTAAAGTTTGTCCAAAATCAGTTGCAAAAGCCAACAGTTGTTCCTCGCCCTTGCTGGCTGATACATAAGATATGTTGTACCTAATACGTCTAGTGTAATATCATAATTACCACCCATTAATACGAAGTAATTGAAAAATCTTAATAATAATGTGCTTTTTGAAGAAGAGAATTGTATGTATAGTAATGAATCGCACCTTCAGTCCTTATGGACAATACCCCGGAGTTCAATGCTCACTATGGAATTACGACCACACCCCAAAGATTCGCTTGTTCCAATTGACTTCGTAGCATCTTTATTTTTGAATTGAGAACTTTTTCAACCTGGGAAGCAGGTTCTCCTATAACAGCGAATCTCAACTGGTACACTGATGGCTCTAAAACATACTCTGGAGTAGGAGCCGGAATATATGGGGTACAAGAGAAGATCACGATCTCTCTAAGCCTAGGGAAACATGCCACTGTCTTTCAGGCAGAGGTAATAACGGTGCAATGCTGTGCAGAAGAGTTGATGAGACAGGAGGTGGATAACCAAAGAATCATCTTCTACTCCGACAGCCAAGCTGTACTCAAGGCGATAAGCTCATATCGGACAACGTCAAATCTGGTGTGGAAGGAGGAGGAGGAAGCATATGCACACAATTGACCTAGCAGATTACATCCTATGTAGGTTTTGCCAGGAAGAAGACGAAACCGCGGAGCACATACTCTGCGAGTGCGAAGGCCTAGTAAGGGTGCGGTTTCACCTATTCGAAGAAGAAAACCCGAGGGCAGAGAGCTGCGCTATGGAGGCGGTATCCAGCTAGATTTCGAGCTCTAAAAATAGGGAGGACCACAATAGATCTGCAAAGGTCGTAGTGGAATAGGACAAAGAGCCACTCTATTTCTAATCTAGCCTCGGTGAGACATTTTTGGTAACTGCAAAACTTCTGAGTGAGTGACGTCAACGCGTTACCGTTACCGTCACCGTGCCACCGACAAGCGAATGCGACTTGTGTCCCTTTGACTGTATCATGTGTGCGACGTTCGTGCTGGACTCTTTTTGGAAGGATAACGATAACATTTTTATAAATCTATCTGTGAAAATTTCTGTCAATTTGTAGAATCAGAGCTGCAGCTCCAAACTGTCCACAATTTTTCCGTAGTCATAAACAAATGATATATAATGTAATATTATGGTTAGGAACGTTATAAAACCCCATAAAAATAATAAGTTGCATTTTCAGATTCAGCTATAGTGCTACACAATATCATGGGCGTATGATAGGATTTTTAAAGGGGTTTGATTTATCGTGTTTCCACTTTTGTACGTGGTTCCTATTTTTTTTTGGAAATCACGTGTTTTATTTTCTAAAACCAAACATCGAAATTGGCGGGTCAAGTTACTTTTCACTTAAACCTTTTAAAAACAGCACGTCTCTGTCTAACGAGCATCGTTTAGTTAAACACAACTTGAACTTGAATAGTAATTCGGGAAAATTATCCACTCTCTAAAAATTCCTTTGTCGGCTTTGCATTGCCGACAAAGGCTGTAATTATCCCACTATATCCATTTTTTAAACTCGAATCATGAATGACTTTTTAGTACCTAATAAATAATTAATCTCATGATTTTGTTATTTATTATCACCTCCACTATCTCGCGTAGGTTAAGTCGAAAGTGATTGTAAAATAGTAAATTATAAATCCGTCTCTTTTAAGACTGTCTGACATTATCTGAAAAGTTATTACTCGAAGGATATTATTATATAATTGTCTGGATTAAATAACTCTTAAAATTATGTCGTTATTGGTACTCAATAAGTGTGGATTTATGCAGACACATTTAACAATTATCAATTATTAGCATTTAACAATTAACATTTATCAATTAACAATTAGTAAAACTGCCATCGTTTATGCAGACACAATTATAAATTAGGAGAAAATAGTAAGCATGCGCACGAGCCCGAGATTCTAGCCGGAAAAAGTACTTTAAGACCGACCAGAGAATATACACTTTCTGGACAATTTTTCGTCCAGAAAATAACGTTTTGCCGATCAAGACCGGAAAATGGACGTGAGGGACCGGCAATAGTATATTTCATTACCAGTACAGAAATGAGGATTTTTCCGTGCGCGCGTGACGGGAAGTCATGCAAGAACGGAAAATCCATTTCTGGACGAGTAATGAACGATATTTTTTATTATACTTAGGTACCTGAAATCAACATAAACAAAAAATATCGCAAAAAATTATTAAGAAAATCGGGAATATTTATTTTTATTTTTAAAACAGTAAAAATGTAAGTACATACAACTCAAATTAACAAAAAAAATACAAGTAGGTAATTCTAAGAAAATTAATTTTGGACAGAACCGTTATTATTAATAGTAATATTTATTGTACAATTCGTATTATTGTTGAAGCTCAATCCCTTTTGCATTTCTTTTTGTTGAACTAAAGACTCTGCTAAAGATGTTGAAGCGGAGTGTTCGTGTGTGCTTTGGTTCTCTTGATTGACTGTTACAGATGTTGTAGTTTCCAAGTTACAAGGGCTAAACAACTTCCGTGATACTTCAATTTTTCTTTGTATGGACTCTTCTATATATCCTTCTGCTACATTGGAAGAAAGCCATCCTCCGTGTCTTTTCAAAGTGAGCAAATCACCGCCGCTTTCCACCAACATGGTTGCCGAAGAGCGCCTTAGCCCATGTCCGGTATATTCTTCGGGATTTTTTAGTTTTAGGTATTTTGCAACAAGTTTTGGAATACCACTGATAGTATGGCACCCAACATGTTGAGCGTAACATCTTTGGTTTCGGTATGCAACAAATAATCTTCTACTCTCCATATGTTTAGGGCGGAGATCTGCGTATTTACGGTAAATTGTACAGGGATCGAATTTGCAATTTTCATTGGTAATGGTAAAACTTCTTGACCTGTGAGTTTTTCCATCTCGTAAGAAGACGACAAGGAAACGCCCATTATCTTCCACATCATCTAAACTCAAACGTATTAAATCATCTCTGCGGCATGCACCGAAGATGCCAAACACTAAAATTACTTTTGCTAGTAGATATTCTCCATCTGAAGCTTCACATAAAAATTTGGTTACTTGTTCTGCTGTAAGAATCTTGGATTTCTTTGGTATATATCCTACAGCTTGCCGTTTCAAAAAAGCAATCGTTTTTGGATATTGATGGTGAGTATTTTCTTTTATTGCCAAACAACTCTTTAACATAGAGAATCGACTCCATAAAGTGGAGGATTTCATAGTGTTGGCTTTTTCAGAAAAATATACTAAAAGAATATCGTCACTCATAATTTTTATTCGTTTCTGAGTCCGCCATTCGGTAAAACTGTTATATTCTTGTTCATATCTCAACCTGGATTTCACTGGTAATAAATCTGCACTCACTTCTGCCGCTCGTTGTAAGATATTTTCGGGAATATCTCGATTTTCTTCACAATCTGAATTCATTTTTGCAAAATGTAATAAATACATAAATACTTAATTTTCACTGACAGAAAATAAAATTTGTCATTAATAAATAAATCGTTGCTATAGACACATTACTCGTTTCTTTTTTTTCTTCGGGTTGCCATAGGATATCTAGTATTATGGATATCTATGTTTATTATTAAGCGCACGGAAATAGGGATCGGGAAAAAATTTCCGTGCGCTGTTCCGAAAATGTCATATTTACTGTATTTTATAAACAGTTGAAAATGTAGTATTTTCTGTTAAGTATAATAAAAAAGCTTTTTCCTTGATTTCGTTACTATGACAACAACGTTTCGATATATTGTCGAGTGATGACAGTTCGTTGATTTTTAATTTGTCGTTCATGTCAAACTTAATTCGCGAGTGCGCAAATTTATCAATAATATGAATTCAGATTTTGAATTATCCGATAAAGAATTAAATGTATATCGAAGAGTCTGTCTTAAAAAAATATTGTACGTCACGCACCCAGGACTCACGCACCCAGGACTCGCCCTGGAATCTGCTTGTCTCGACCTGAAAAACACTAATTTCCGGTCTTGTAACGTAAATTACTATTTCCAGCTATAGCGTGGAAGTGAAAGTAAGTAATGAGTCACTTCCCTACCGTTGTAAAGGTAAGAAATGTCTTTATTACTGACCGATTGTGAATAAAAATGATTTTTAATACCTAGTTTAACAAATAACTATTTTACTCCAGTATTTATATTTTTTTATTGTTATCAATTTAAAGAAAAACTGACTATCAGTATATTTTTAGAACGTATGCATATGAAAAATATTCATCTTGTGGTAGGTTTTTATTACAAACCGGTTTTATTTTTAAACTGAAAAATTTATAGTAGGTAATATAGTCAACACAAACGTTATAGTTAAAAATAAGTTGATAACCCGTGATGAGTACCTACGTCCCGTCAATTTATTTGTAATTAAGTAATAAATTAATCTAATAGTAATTACTAAAACTGTTACACAGTTAGTTACAAATTATTTCTAAAAAAATTAAGTACTTCAAAAATATAAATCTCTGCGGTAATCAAATTATTGGAACTTTAGTAATATCCCGTGCTCACACAGATTAATTTAAGTTATAAAATTTATCCAAAATCAATTGCAAAAGCTGAAACAAGTGTTCGTCGCCCTTGCCGACTTTTTCGATGAAAAACTGATGGTGAGATCAGCTTCTAATTTGACAGGAATTTCACTTTAACCATATTCAAAGTATATAAAATAAAAATTCCCAAGAGATCAAGAAGTCAAATTGTATTTTGTCATTTTGGTATACAGGGTAATTGATTAGTGTGATAAAGTTCAGAGCCTCCTTTGTCCTTTTAGATATCAATTTGAAAATTTGAGGGTTTAAGGCCATCATCAGTCTTAACATTTTTGAAATATTTACAATCTTAAGGGTGTTCCAGAATGCTGCGCCATATCAAAGTTACATTTTTTTAAATGAAACACCCTATATTTTATCGCATATTTGGAATCAGCTTGACCTCCCCATCACAATAATATAGGGTTGAGATGTGTTATACGGGGTATTTAAAAAGTTATAACCAATTTTCCATAAAAATCGTAACAAGTTCAATACCCTGTACATTGTACGAGAAATTCAAATATCTGTTGCGGCCAAAGCATTCGAATAGTAGTAAAAATTCTGGAAAATTATTTATTTCGTTAATATTCATTGAATCTGATACAGGGTGAATCAAAATACGAATACATTATTTTCTCCGTGTTTTGCCAACAAATGCCAAATCTCATTAGTTTACCTAGACTGTAGGCACCTTTAATAAAGTTTTTTATTGTCAAATCCAATGATCAACGTTTCTATTTGTTTGAGAAATTGCCGATCCTTTTTATACTGCCCTAGAATCCATCTAACAATTTTCAGGTCGTATAAAAATTTTAACAAAAAACAAAACTATAGAATAGTGAATATTTATTCCAAAATATAAATAAAAGTTATATACAAAAAAAATTCACGAAATTTTCTTAAAAAGCATAATGCGAATAACCAGTGACGTAATTCACGTGGGAAACAGCAGGAGCAGCAGAATATGCGACACCGAGAAGAGGATGTGCGATGTGTTCAGCAGTGGCGATTTGCAAACCTGGGTTCGATACTCTGACATCTGATTTTCTTACACTTGAAAATGGCGTGTCAATCGATTTGGAGTAGGTGGAAATTTGCCCTAAGTTACCGAAACTGCGATAGATGTTGGATGACTGAGAGGTTACAGCAGGTGCAGTGTAGTGAATCGGAGCAGTTGTTAATGCTGGAGAGGAGTAAGCATATGCAGCTGGGGCAGCATAAGCAAGCGGTGCTGGTGCTAAAGGAGAGCCAATTAGTCCAGCGCTGGCGTAAGCCAAGACAGTACAGAGAACGATAAACTGTAACAGAAAATATAAAATTTTATTATTTTATTCTTACCTACATGTCAAGGCAAACCTAGACTTAATGTCAATATTCAACAAGATGTAATTTAGTCAACAATATAAAATATGATCCACACTGTATAGTCCTTGGCTTATCTAGAAATTTGGATATTATAAAGTCTTCGGTATCAAATATTTTAAAAAAGGCATTATAAAGAACAGTGTGACTGTGATTGCAAAACTGAATGCTTTAAATATCTACATCAGTGGTGGATCCAGGGAGAGGTGAAGGGGGTATTCACCCCCCCAAGTCTCGTCCAAAATATTCATAATTGAATCATAGATAACCAACTGAACCGAATCTCCGATCTGTTTCAGTTTCAGCTTGAAGAGACGGCTAAGGTCTACCATGGAGAAATTATCTGGGCTTGCTTTATTACATATTCACAGATATATGATCCCTGTCAGTCAAACTGGATTTCATTATATAAAATAGATTTTTATTATCATCCTGATTGTGAGCTTTGAGACTGCCAAACATTTTTATTTACTTTTCTTTTCAATAAACAGAATGTTTTCTGTTTCGATTACTTATTACAGAAATATAGACTGATTTCCATTTACTTTTGTGATATGGGGTATGTAGTTTTCACTATAATTTTTACCTTTTGGGAATGCTTTATTTGATTTTTTGCATCTGCAGAATGTTGTTTGTTTCATTTATCAGTGATATGATGACTGAAAATATATTATGACCTCATTTTTATGACATAAAGAACTTTATTGTTTGTTTTTATGATTTTATATGTCTATTGGAAATATATTCGTATTTTACTTTTCTTATATGAGAATTTTTATATTAATTACCCCCCCCCCCTAACCATGTAGTACCCTGGATCCGCCACTGACCTCCAGTAATGATGGTTCATTCATTTTTTTAATATAAATATATCTTTTTTTCATAAACTTAGTATTATTTGGGTTTATCAGAAAAGGTTATTATTTTATATTTTAAATAATATCTACAAAATTTACTGATTAGAACGGGCAATTTTTTTTAATATAAATAAATCTTTTTTTCATAAACTTATTATTATTCCCATAAGCCGCGTGATTTTGTCGTTATGACATCGAAAAAAGTTTGTCCTAACTTTTCCAGCGACAATAACGGAACCTAACTTTTGAAAGCGTGACAACCAGCATTGTAATAGTAATTTACGTTACAAGACCGGAAAGTAGTGTTTTTCAGGTCGGGACAAGCTTAGAGAAAACCTCTCCAAAATTCAAAGACCAGCCTGTATATGCGTTGCGATGAGAACATGCCCAACGGCAGCCACTACATAATAATATGGTGGTGGAAAGTGTTGCAGAACGAGATACAGGCTAGATTAGATTAGATTTTATGAGATGGCTTTTGGCCTAATCCACTGCGACCTTTTCAGATCTATTGTGGTTCTCTATACTCTAGATTACATTCTCCAGCCTGACTCTTTTTAAAAAGTCTATTAGCGTGGAGACTGAACCTTTCATATAGATCTCTGCCAATGGCTTTTCTTTGCCTAATGCAAAAAACCGCACATTTGCCACGCTATCGCACTGACATAAAACGTGTGATACAGGCTAAGTAGAGAGGGAATCATTAAAAAAAAACACCTCCTTACTTCTTAGAAATCAAAAAACCTGGGACATGCCACAAGATGGTATGATGAAATGGTATATATTTTCAAAGAAATTCGTTACGGAATTAAGCAACAAGAAGAAATGGGATCCAAATACAATTACCAGACTTGGAAAGAATGCCATTCAATGGTACACAGACGGTTCAAAAGCAATAGAACCAACTGGGATAGGAGTGTACGAGCCAGGAACCAAACACTCTCAAAGCTTGGGGAAAACTCTAAGTATCTTTCAAGCGGAAATTCACGCCATAAGAAAGTGTGCCCAGTTCAATATTGACAAAGGATATAGAAAGCAAAATATTATCATAATATCGGCAGCCACTAAAGCACTGAGCACTTGTGTAATCAGTTCTAAAATGGTGTTGGAATGCCTAGGTGTACTCAATGAACTAGGCGAGAACAATAAAGTAACCTTGCTGTGGATCCCAGGACACACTGGAATTGAAATAGCAGATGGACTAGCAAAGAGGGGGAGTGAAAGACCCTTTTGGGGACCGGAACCCTTTTACGGAATCAGCCCCAATGTAATATTGGAAAATATAGGCAAAGCCGAAAGAAGATTATGATCATTGGAAAGATCTAGTAGGGCTTAGACAATCAAAGATTCTGATGGGTGGCTACAACCCTTTGAGATCAAATGAATGCATAAGTCAAAGTAAAACTGCACTAAGAGTTTTAACAGGGATCCTAATGGGACATTGCTGCCTGCAGATATCCTAAAACTCCTCAGGGAAATAGACCTAAGGTCCGCTTTTATAGGTTGCAGTTATCTGTGACTTTGACATAAATTCTACTTTAACTTACGGATGCGTTGTATGGGTGGATGTTAACCCGAAACTGTATACGTTAACTTTACTAGGTGGATGAGGTGCCAGATAACTTGAAGATTTGACATTTGAAAGCATTATATTATTATTGTTACTTCAAAATTTTCCATTATTTCATTTCTTTCTACGATTTTGATGAATTGTAGGAAAACATTCAAAATATATTTCAGGAGATGATTGATGGCGAGGATGATATCATTGAACTTGTTGAGGATATTCAGAGACAGGCCTAAACAGATACACCTATGGTCAGAAAAGAAATTCCTCAATAGATTTCGCATTAGTAAATATTCTATTAGTCACCTAGGTACTAGATATCTTAAAGCACCGTCTAGTGAGGCCAACAGATCAGTTAGTATATACTAATTCATATCATTATTTATCATGCTCATAACGTAAAATAGTAACGTCTGGAAACTAATAAACTGTAACCTCATCAATTGACAGCTGACATCAAGATGAGATGGAGTTATAAAATCAAAAGTTTTCGCAGGTAGAGTTAACTGTTTGGTTAACCGATGCGAGTTAACTCGAAGATTCAACAGTAACCTATAAAAGCGGCTCTAAAGGAGCTACTTAAGTCTCTGAGACGTTCCTCAGGAACTAAGTAGAAGTAAGGGGGCACAACCATAGAGATACTACAGATAGAGGCAACAAGCCAGCATGTAAGAGAGAGATAGAAAGTCGGAGGTATAGGCTGTCTTTCTCTAATAGCGCGCATGCTATATACACAGACAAAGACAGGAAAACCTCTGATCGTCTATCTTTTCCTCTCACCGAAGTACGGTGGGACATTCCCACTTACACAGCGGCCTCTACGGCTTATTACCTCTATCTGTAGTATCTCTATGGGCACAACAGATCTTTTAGGTCTCAGTGAATGTGATCCCATCATACATACAACATGCAGAAGATATTAAGAAACAAAATTACAAATGTATTTGAAATATAATATTAAGGACGTACACTTCAAGATTTAAGAAATTAACACAATACTACACCTATTTAACAAAACAATATAAAATCAATTACTTACCTTGAAAACCATTGTGGAACTTTGATGACTGACTGTTGTTCTTTAAAAAACTGTAAAGCAACTGATGAATTGTATTTTTTCTCATGTCATTTTATACTGAATTCAAAGTTGTACTAAGGGCAACTTGATTTTCGAGAGGTTCAATTAAACTTGTCTTGTAATAATTTGTTGATTACATAAATTTCAAATTGATACAAGTAAATTACACTTCATGTAAATCTCGATTTTCAACTTTTCAGAGCAAGTTTGCAAGGATATTGTGTATATCATGGGCGTAGAAAGGTGCTTTTGTCCATTTTGAAATGAGAAAATAATAAGGACATCAAGATAATCCATTTAGTTTACTAATAATGTTCGTGGAAATATATACAGGGTGTTTCTGAATTAATGCGAGGAGGGATGGGGGCTGAAAGAGGTGAAAAATGATTTTTTTCATGATGTTTTTTTATCGAAAAATCTGCAGCTTTTGTATGAACCAGTTTTTTACATTACCTCAAATTTGTTGAGTAAAATGCGAAAAACGGTTTTGCCCGCATTTCATTTTTTGAAAATGATTTTATTATCTTTAAACTTAATACTATTGTTGCTTTTTAATGCTGTTTTATTAGGCCAATTTTGATTTTTTATGCTTAACCAATTGTTCTTCTTCCTCCTCTCCCTTCCCGTTGTTCTTGATCTTTTTTCTCTTCATCTTTTAATATAAATTCGAATCTTCAATCGTTATCTCGCTCTACAGGTCGATTTCTTCAATGACGTTTCTTTTGGCATTAGTGCAATTTTCCAAGCCATGACAATACCTACAGTCTGTAGGTATTTCAGTATTCAAGAGTGTTAAAGAAACCGCGGGCTTCTGCTATAGGCTTCTTTAGACCGTTGCTCCTCCAGAATGTGTTTCAGCTTGTCTAAAATTAATTGCAAAGGTTTGTTTTTGATTTTATTTTGGTTTTATTGATTATTAATCTTACGTCATTGGAATGACCAACGGCAGCCACTGCACTAAGAGTTTTAACAGGGATCCCAACGGGACATTGCCGCCTGCAGATATCCTAAAATTTCTCCGGGAAATAGGACTAAAGGAGCTACTAGTCTCTGAGACTTTCCTCAGGAGCTAAGTAGAAGTAAGGGGGCACAATAGATCTTTTAGGTCTTAGTGAATGTCACTTTTTAGCCTCTATGCGTATAATCAGTACACTACAATCCCGAAGGACATTTTAACGAGAAATTGTACATATTTCTACCATAAGTAGAGGCACCTAACGTGGGATATTCAAATGACCATTAAAAAATGTCTTTTTGTTTTGATTATTAATATACAGGGGGAATTTTGGATCTTCACCGAAACAATGTTTCGTCATATATTTTCAATGATTTTGGTGAGGGGAGCGTGGGAGTAAGATATTTTTTAAAAGGGGTAGATCTACCCCGTACGGGGCAGCAGTGGCAACACTGCGTGTAATTCCTGAATGATAATGTTAAGGGTTACCAAAAGTTTAATTCACGGAGAAATTCTTTGAAATAAATACGAGTGCATAAAAATAGTAATAGAAAAGCGGCACCATTTTTGTAATGACATATGACAATTTTATGGAAATGTCAATCATAGAATACTACAAAAAGATAGAGAGGTCACTCATTGCAAATATTGTGGTTCAATTTCTCAACAAATAAGAAAATATTTAATATAAATTCCAAAAAGAATAATGAATACACCACAAGGAACATACAGAAAATACAAATATTGTTCGATTCTGGCATCTATCAGACAGTTACCTTTCTAATAGGTATGCAACCAAACATGCAGTATTGCCTGCTAAGTTGCATACTTCCTTGCTGCTTATAATTGTAATACAGAGTGGCCAAATAAAATTATACTAGGTTATACAATAATAAATTGATTTTATTTTAGAATTATGGAAAGATTCCACGTAGTAAGGGTCGAAACTATTAATTTCTCTTTTAGATTTAGCAAAGACAGATTTTGGAAAAATTCAACTGACGAAGTTAAAGTAATGGAACTTTTTGAGCTCACCAAATGTTTGTACCGGTATTATACAGAGTTAGAAAAAAAAACATAAACTGCGATTTCCAATTTTCACCGTCAATAATTATGCTCTTTTCCAAATCCTATATGTACCTTTATTGTGCATACAATTTACGGAAAAATGCAAATTAACATAACCAGAAGCAATAAATCTTATTACAGTTTCCTGTAATATTGTCGTATTTAATAGAGTGAATGTATCAACAGATGGCGAAAGGAATAATTATAAATATTCAACACTCTATGAATTTTTTGATAAATAATATTTTTCAAAAACAGTGGCCGTTCAACTAAGGAGCAACAACTACTTCCCGTGCAATATGCACCGCCGGATATTGAATTACACCCCAAAAGTCAAACGGGGTTGGTATATCTACTATCATATACCTAAAATAGAATAAAATATTTACAAATTACTCCGGAGAAAACATTTTGGAATAATTGGAATGAAGGACAAATAGTCAATTCGCTTTTCAATTGTAAAATAAATAAAGTTCAGCAGACCTTGTTTATTCCTTTGATGCTATCTATCGTAACATCGAGAAGAAACACAGATTGATTGTTAAGTGGTGTAATAGTATATTCTGTAACAAGGTTAGAATAAAATTCGGTGCGAGTGCGGAAAGTTCCCAGCACGAGCCAAAGGCGAGCGTGAGGATCTACGAGCAACACAACCTACCTCAAATGTCAAATGAAACATCGTTTGTAACACCATTGGAACGTTCGTTACTAGGCGATATAGATAAACAAGACCGATTTTGATTTCTGCGCAAGACAGCTGGCAAACTTCACGTGGCTTCTTCTTATTTGAAACGGAGTTTACAATAGATCTAAAATTGTAGTTGTGCAATTTGCTAGCTATACATTCTGTAGTAAAGTGTGTTGCTTATCATAAGTTGTTATAGTCAAACAGCTATAAATAGGTTATTTATATTTTTTATTGTGCTCCATTATATATTTTTGTACTAATTGATTTAATAAAGCAATACAGATGTTCGCAATAATAAAAAACTTACAAAGATCTTATGTTTTGAATGGTAGACATAAACTTTCATTCTTGTCAGAAAAACCACTTTTTGTTGGCCACACTGACCTAAGACTGAACTCCTCTAGTCAAATTGTAGTTATTGCCGGTTTTATAAGCTCGGGTTACCCCTGCCCCGAGAGTTAACTCTGTGACCGGTGGGTGATACAGCGTTTTATAAAGCGGGGTTAGAGTTAACCCTGCCCCACCGTTTGGCTCGGGCTAACTCTCGAGTTAGCGGTTGTCATGCGCAAGATGATAAAATGTCAAAAAAAGGAAGGTTATGTTAAAAACATAGATATGTATATAAATAATATTATGATACTTATATTTTCAATGTGAACATGGATGAAGTCAGAGAGATTTATTTGAAATTTTTGATGACTTCCTAACAGATGTAAAACCGACCCAAATACAAAGAAAATTTAAAAAAATGTGAGTTTTTAGGTTTTGTTGTACCCGACTCATAGAAGAAAACACTGTTTTATGGCCCGACTTTTTCTTCTTTATATATTTTTACAGTAATACGCCAGTGATCTTTGCATTTTAGCCCGAGAATTAACCCTTGGGGTAACTCGAGATATTTAACTCTACGTTATAAAACCGGGCATTACAGGATCGTTTCGGAAACTAGCTTTAGTAAGCTCCAGTGAAATATATGACAACAGCTCGTTGTTTTTCGTTGACAATGAGACAAATTTTCCATTTAAACTTAATATTAGGAATATTAGAATTAAATTCCTATTTATTGACTAAAACATAAATTTTTAAGGATTTAAGTGGAAAGAAATGAAAAGAAAAAGAGAGTGAGTGACCTAAAAAGTGTGAGTTGAATTATGTATCTCCATATGAATTTGTCATCTCAAAACAACTAGGTGTTGCCATATCTTTTACTGGAGCTTACTGAAGCGAGTTTCCGAAAAGGCCCACTAATAAGAAAATAAAAAAGTAGAAAATACAGTTAAGTAGTTTATCCACCATACCTATTAGATACACCCTATATAAGCGCATGATAAAATACGGAAGATTTCTGTGATTTCAACACACTAGGTGTGTTTTTTTTATCGTTCTACCACTCGGAGTGCACTCTCCTGCATTGTGATATTGCATCCATATCTAATGTTCATTAATTCAAATTTGCCTAATGCGTCGTATTAGCTAAGCAACTAATATAATATTTGGATACTTCAACAACGTAAAAATGGTATTAATTATTCTTTGACCAAGTTTATTGAACCAATTTGTTATCATTCCAAAATATATTTACTAAGAATTGCAAATATTTTTGTTTCAAAAACTGCTATTAACAGCAAAAGTTTATTTTTAGCAGTGTTACTTGAAAATGCAAAAGTAATGTGTTTTCCTTATTAAACCGCCGTTAACTAAACAAAGATAACTTTCCAGTCCAGACAAACACGCTTACCGTTGATGACCGGAATGTGTTTGTTCTTTATTGAAAAAACAAAATGCTTTTCAATACGTCAGATATTTTTAAACAGACAAATTATGTACTTAAGGCAATATGACATTATGTAGTTTCTGATATCGTTTTCTTTTCAATGCTGACAAAAACTATATAGCGTCATACGCGCATGTAGTTTTCGATATCGAATACTGTACCTGTACAGTAATACCGTTCCCAGTGGCGGATTTGCAGTCTTTACCGCTCTAGGCCCCAGGCCATGTGCCGCCCCTATCTCAGCACCCATCTCATAGACTAGGTACATAATGAATTTAGTTTATTGCCAAGACAATTCTGACGTATCCTGTTATATTTCGCTTACTTCCTGTCCTGATTTGATCAATTTCATTTCAAATGGCTGCTAGGGAGCTTGACCGTCCGTGTATATTCTTGAACTTGGTATCCTTATAGCTCTATGAGCTTAAGGGCAGCGACTTTCTTCCAAGACACAGTTTTAGTTTTAAAATGGAAACTAACAGCGTTTTCCATTGACCGCACTGGTGCGCACTGAATGCGAATTTTTGCAAGTTCCGCGTGTTCCATTGTCATCATGGCCCGTCGTGGAGCAACGTTATTGTGTTCCATTGATGATTAACCAAGCGCTCTCAGCTCGAACTTTTCAGAACCGTCGATAGACTAGAGTGCAGGATACATAACCTATTTTTATGTATTATTATTAGCAAGTGTCATATGCTATATTTGTCAACGAGGTGAAAGGAATATGAACAGCTCCGCGCGAACTAGAACCAAGAACGTGCGAACCAGCGTGGGATATCGGTGCAATTTTGGATCGCATTTGCATCGTGCTGGTGGGAGGTCAATGGAAAACGCTATAAATCAATAAAAAGGTTAACAATAAATACTGAACGATAAGAAACGTTTATACAATGAAATGAAGTCGTGATGTCAATTGACAATGACTTTTTGCAGCTCTATACCACCAATTAGAGGCGTTGTTTTTGTAAATTTCAATATCGAAAACTATATAAGTGCCATGCACAATTTAATGGACGTAAAGTTTCCTGTACAGAAAACTGTATAGTTTTTGTCAACATTGGAAACAATACAGAAAACGATATCGGAAACTACATGTCATACGGCCTTTATTCAATCACGAAAGTGTGTGCATTCTTGTGAATATCCACTATATGCTAGTAGAATACTATGGGCGCGTTCATCCACGCTAGCGCAAAGTTAGTGCTAGCAGCGACGCTTTGTGAAAGCGTTTGAAAGAGGCCGAACGTCTATGATTTGATGCTATGTGATGAACACATCATAACCTTTAAATTTATTTTCCAAATATTAAGCGCTTTCAATGCATAAGAATATTTTAGATTTATGAAATCACTTTGCTTATACAGCTAGGGGGAATTTTTTTTTGTCCGTTATTGGGAGGTGTCCGTTATTAAGAGGTTTAACAATTTTAATATAAAGGAAGTTCGATTAATGTCTTGCAAATTAAAGTTATCCAAAATTCCTTAAATCGGTTTAGTAATATAAACCTTTAAAGTCTTTGATTTTTGAAAAATTGAAAAATAAAAATATTTTTTACAGTAAATACAAAAATGTAAAATTAATAAAAACGATAGGAAGTTTTATTAATCCTTTCTGTACAAATTTTTAGTAATAAGCATTTTCACACATTGATAAGAATAAAAAACTGCCACTTATAAAATTTATTTTATTTGAAAAAATTATAAAATACAATTATGTACATATGTATGATGTGAATTATCTTTTAAAAAAATCTAATATTGTAGTCTGCTTCATATTCTTTAGTTTGTTTTCGAAAAAGTCGTGTTCACAATTTATCAAAATCTCTGATATTTTTGTGTAAGCGCTCACATTGTTACTTACAAAAAAGAATTTTTCTAGATCCCTTAAATTATCACATGCTTCACTAAGGCTGGAAATTTTAGGAGCTTGTTGTTCGTCACTAATTTCTTCAATATCAGACTGTTCATCACTGTTCGCCAGGAAGTCCTCAACACATTTAGAAATTGAAAAATCGGAATCTTCAGTGGTTAGTTCTTCATCTATAGAAGAATATCCGTTGAAATCCAAACCCATTTCAGTTGGTATTAAAGTGGATAGGTCGGTAAAATTATTTTCAAATTCTTCTTGGCCATCATCAGTTGGGTCTCCAGCTTTTTTAAATCCAGCCTTTGAAAAACAGTTTACTATTGTTTTTGCCGTAACTTTTCCCCAAGCTGCCACTATCCATATTAAAGCATTTGCAACTGTTATGCTTTTTTCTATTTTCTCTAGAGATGGCTCGGATTCCATAAGCATAAGTAATCTTTTGACTAAAAATCTTCGATATATAATTTTGAAATTTTGTATAATTCCCTGATCTAGAGGCTGGCTGGCACATGTAGTATTCGGCGGTAAAAAAATCAGTTTAATATTTTTAAGGACTATATTGTTAGGATGGGAAGTTGCATTATCTAAAAACAATAGTATATTTCTCTTTTGTTTTTCCATTTTTTTGTCAAACTTATGTAACCATGAACTCATTATGTTTTCGTTCATCCAAGCTTTTTTACTAGACGTCCATTCCAAAGGTAACTTATTGATATGTTCTCCTTTGAAACATCTCGGGTTTTTTGCTTTACCTATTACTAAAGGTTCTTCTTTTTCACCAGCCATACTAGTACAAAATAAAATTGTTAATCGGTCTTTAGCAGCTTTTCCTCCAGCACAGTTGTCAGTTTTTAGAGCAAATGTTTTTGTAGGTAATGCTCTATAAAATAATCCCGTTTCGTCAATATTGTAAACATCTTCTGCAGAATAGTCTTCCAAGATTTTATTTAATTTGATTTTCCAGTTTTCAACCTCTTGTAAATTGATGTGTGCAGACTCGCCACAAACAGACTTAAACGTGATATTGTGTCTCTTGCAAAATTTTTCCAACCATCCATTTGATGCTTTGAAAATGTCACACTTTAATTCTTTTGCAACTTCTAGTGCCTTTTCTTTAATTAATGGCCCAGACAAAGGAATCTTCTTATTTCGTACTTTGGAAAACCACTCAAAAACAATCTGATCCACAGCAAGTCCCTCAGTTTTAGGGAATTTCCGTTTAACTTCGTCATTACTAGAACCATCAACAAAAGACTTTAAAAATTCATTTTTGTTTTTTAGAATTTCGCTAATCTGTGTTTTTCCAACACCATATTTTTCGGCTAGTTTCCTAACACTTAATTTATATTTATCACTCGTATGGATAATTTCTACCTTATCCTTTAAAGATAAACGTTTTCTTTTTTCGTTTGGCATGTTGTGTTAACAATAACTAAACTTCAACTAAATAGTGTAAATAGACTGACCAAATTATTTGAGAAGCAATAAAATTTGTAAATAATATCCAGTAACAAGTACATATATTTTCATAAACATCTTACCTATCATGGGAAAACCCATAAACCAAACCCACCCTATCTTAAGCTTGAAACAAGAAACCAGTCAACCGGAAACATTTTTATACCTGACCTTTTGCAAAAATATATAAAGGTATCCGTACACGTAGGTAGATTACAAATTCTTAAATTTCGTTGAAATTTGGAAAGGTGTCCGTACATGGAGGTAATTTTTAAAGAAATAATATCTTTTGGTAACTAATTTGTATGTCCGCGTCCGTAATATAGAGGGTCCGCTATTGAGAGGGTCGTTTATACACAAATGGGCATTGCAGCATTCCGGACATGTGTTTTTGTCCGTTACATAGAGGTGTCCGCTATATAGAGGTGTCCAAAAATAGAGGTTTTACTGTACCTATATATGATATAATTTTCTTCCTCACTGTTTGTTGTGGAAACATTTTCAGAACAGCCACTTTCTGGCAGTTCAGCTTCTTCAATATTAAGCTACTTAGACATTATCAGCCATATTAATAATAAAGACGATACCACCATACTAACTAATGGTTACTAAGAGCGTACTTATAGCATGTTAAAATAATGTTAAATGTATTTATTAATATGTTTTTTCACTAGTTTGATTTTAAAGTCATGTTAGAATAATTTAAATTTATTATTAATAAGGCTGTATAACTTTTAACAAAAAAAACACGAAAGAATCATTTTGAAATAAAGGTTATGTTAGATTTGTAATTTGGTTACTTTGTACTTTTAATGATCCTTTTTATTATCAACAGTCAGATATAGCTTTTAAAATACATAAGCAATTAAAACAATGTTGAAGAAAGCACCGAATCAAAGTTAAATTAAATCAAACACCATCAAAAGGGCTTTTCGGAAACCGTAATCCTGGATCAGATAGATCACCTATCAGCTGATTGCGGATCATAACCTTGAACGAGATTTTTATCTGAGTTTCCGAACGACGCGAGCTGTTTTTGTGTAAATGTCAAACTTAGCCTACAAACCTTTTATTATTAAAAGTTGCGTGGATAGATTTTTTATAGTTTTTCTGTGTTTATAGACCTTTATCAGAGACCCTTTATTCAGTTGTAAAAAAGATTTTGATTGTTCAATAATCATTATTAAGCAGTTATTAGAGAATTGCAAACATGGACAGGTTTTCTATACAATACGTCCAAACTATTATTTTTGAGGGGGATGAGGAAGACGAGGAGGAATATTTATTGATATATGCATTGAATGCTTCAAAAAGGTTCTAAATCACTGACAAAAAACAACCAACAAACACTAAATTTTGAAGAGAGCAAATTATTTTTTTATAGAAAAGCTGAAAAGTACAAAACTCGCAATCTTTAAACACCTGTCAACTACGCAGCTTACATGACTTTTAGGTTAGAGGTCAAAACGGAACAATACGTGTGTTCTTTTTGACTGAGATCTCAGCTCACTTCAGTTAAAGTGATCTGAGATAAAGTGATGTGAGTAAGCACCAAAAAGAACAAACTACTCAATTGAAACGCGCGATCTGCCGACGCATGCGTGAATAAGAGACGTAAAACATAATCATAAACCTATCTGGAATCGGGATATCTCCGATAACCACGTTTTATTTTGATTTTGGTATAAGATAGTTTCAAAGAAAATAGTTTTTTATTATGGCTAATAAACCATTATTAGAAAGAAAATTAGGTTATGTGTGTTTATATGTAAACAAAATCAAATAATTCTGAATAATTCTTCATCCCCTCCACTTTATTTCCGACTCAAGTCCAACTGATACCTACTTACATCACATTCAGCATCGGTGAAGGGGGAGGAAAAATCTCAGCTCACTTCGAAGTGAGTAAATCAAAAAGAACGCGCACATTACCGATATTAGCTGAAATTAACTGAGATCTCAGTCAAAAAGAACACACCTAATACGTCAGCTGATCGTATTTACCCACCGGTATACTTGGGTAGAAAGGATCCAATCATATGTCTATGATCGTTCAGTTTCCGAACGTAAGTGATCGTGATCCGGATTACTTTCCGAACATTCAGATCATGATCGGGTTAACCCGATCATAGTTTCCGAAAAGCCCTAAAGTAACAATTAAGAACCACGTGTTATGAGACGAAATCTTGTTTATCATTAGATTCATCAGGGCGACTGTCACATGACGTCACGTGGACTTGCCTTATAAAAGTAATGACAAAATCACTTCGATGACTTGAAAATAGAGTAGGTTATCTATCGTGTAATTCACAGCGCACCTACGTGTAAATACATAATTGCTGCGTTGCCAAGCTTAATCAGCCTGAATTTGAGATGACCCTGTTAAACTAAATAATTTTAACGAGTCTAAAAAATATTTGCTCTTAGAATAAGATTCTTCTAAATATTTTAATAGATAGCTAAAAACAAATTTTAGAGACTGACGAATACCTGTTCAGGCTTTTGCAATCGATTGTGGACAAACTTTATCATAAAATAGGAAAGAGGAATGTTCCTCTGTGTTTAAAACAACTTTCCTCATATCTTATATTCCGCTTAATAAATCGTCCAATTCAAAATATTTAAAAAAAATTCAGATCAATAATACGGAAAATAATTGTTTTTGCTCACATGTTGTGAGATAAGTTTGTTTTCGTGTGCTTGTTGTAAAAAAATAAGTTTTTTCTATACAGTAAATATATTTTTTTGAATAATATGTGGATAATAACAGAAATATTCATAACAAGGCAGTTGCGGAGAATTTTTATTAAATCTGGCGATAGCATCTGAGTTTTAGAACGGCCTTGTTTACAAAATATCATGTTCTTTCTTGAACCCATTTTCTTGGATTAGCTGTTTTTACCTAGTTCGGGGCCAAAGTCGAGTTTTAATTTATCTTCTGGTTGAAAAGACAGATTTGTAGAAGCTGGTGTTGTGATTGGTGTTACTTATTTCAGTTAATAGTATTTCTTGTAGAAAATGATTGTGTATTATGCAGAATTTTCCGCTCAACTTTGCTCCAATAGTACAGCTGTCACATATCATTAACGTTCGACCTGAGAAAGTCAGTAGATGGTGGCGCTGTTGCAATATCTTTTATGCCCAGTAGGCTTAAAAAAATTTCAATATCTCCTGGAGACCTTCTTTCCGCTTTCTATGTATTTTCTATATCTGCCATGCATGCATGCAATATATTAATATTGATCTAATTAAACGGAAACAGTTCGATGATGAAAAATTATTCCAGCCCACATCCTAACTTGTAGACCAAATATGGAAAACACTTTGAATTTCCTTTGTGGACCTGGTTCTTTCCAGACCTTCACTCTTCTTGAATTAGGATGAAAACAAAGACTAGCCTCATCTGTGAATTCCATTTTTGTAAGACCCAATACATATGTTGGTGTCTCACCTATCTTAGTCCACGATTTCCATGACATAACATCAGCATAATGCCCTAAAAAGTTTGCGTGCAATTATATTATAAACTTCGATGAGCTAATCCTACCACATATTAATACTGTCGAGTCATTGAAGTAAAGAATACATAATAATATATAGGTACATTTTTTTTATCGGAAGTTCTATTTCCAATCGAAAATACTGTTCACACTGTTATAGTTCTTGCTTCAATAAGCCCAGTTGATTTTGACTGGACAAGTAGACAGTAAAGATTGCTTCCCGGGTAACCAAAATTAAGGTCTATTCTTAGTAGATCATATCCTTGATAAAATGTGAAATGAAATATTTTTTGTATGCCATTCTAACAATCTTAGTCTATTAGAAATGGGATCCAGTGAAGTCCACGCTCCAGGAACGGTTTTATTAGGATAGCGTTACTTGTTCTGTGATATGATTATTTTTGTTTTAAAATATGACTAAATTAGTTTTTTGATTTTGTGTATTGAAGTATATCAAATACCTATTATTGTGTGGTGGTTTACGGCAAACACTTGCTTCACACCCTGTTGATAAGAACATCTAAAAATTGTTATTTTCAATTTAAAATTGTATAGGTTTTTTCTTCTTCATTTATATTTGTCAAAAAATCATTCAGAGACTCTAAATCCATGTTGTGAAAATGTCGTCTACATATCCCCAGACAACTGATTTTAATTTTTGATTATTTACTATTTGGGTTTCAAAATGTTCCATGTAAATATTTGATAAAATTGGTGAAAGGCAAGAGCCTAGGGCAAAATTCTGTTGATAAAAATAGTTATTAAATCGAAAATATGTTTTCGTTATACTTACTTCATTTTAATAATTCTAATATTGTTGTTACGCTCAATTTGGTCCGTTCTATAAGTGTCTAATCAATTTCTACTGGAACATTTGTAAAAAGTCTAATTACATCAAAACTGACTAAATAATGCTCGCGTTCATCCCAACAAAGTTGATCAGGTAGCGATTTTCGATAATAATACAACAAGTGTGTTAATGATTGAGTATATGAGTATATTAATGATATTTTGTATTGAGTGAAATAATCAGAGTAATCCATAATTTTTTAATTCTGCTGAACGTTCTAATCTTGTTATAACACCATAACCTAACTTTATTTGACATATGACTGCAATAATTATTAATTCATCTGCTATTTCAATTTAATTTAATAGTTCCCAGTGGTGTTCATTCATTTTCAAGATACAAAGGTCTAAACAAAGAAAAATATGCTACGTCATTTTATATGTTTATTTACATGATGTTTGTCATAAATGATCGGTAGCGTAGTGTATTTCAATTCTGAAAATGGCGACTGCTACCACAGCGCCCACATCAATCTGTTGACAAAACACGCGTTCAGCAGGAAATTGATTATCGCTCCGGTAGCGCTACGTTGAGATGAACGCGACCAATGGTTTTTGTTACATGTTTAATATGCTACCCTTAAGCTAGAGCACGTACCTACACATTCATATTTTACTTCTATTACAGTGCATCGTAATTATGGGGTAATGCCTTGAATTAACAGAATCAGTTTTGTAACAATCCAACAATCGACATATTAAATGAGTATTTTCTGTACCAAACGAATATTATAATATTGTAATCGCAGGTAAATAACTGAAATATTTTAAGATCACTCAATTGCAAATTAAAATAAATATCAATCCCGCAACGCTAAACAATAAATGTCAGTAGCTTCGTACTCAATGACTCACAGCTCACGAGAGATTCTGCGATTTCCAGCGTCTTGTGGCCTCAGTAACAGTCTCCTAGTGAGACCTACCAATAATTCTAGAACCTGGATAAATTGTATTAATAATAATTATTATAGAAAATATAAAAATAAATGACTCATTAGTTACTTTGAATCAACTTTACTACAATTTAACAAAATTATAAATAGAGTTCTAATTATGGTTGTTTTGAATAAAATAAGCATCGCCGTATGTTGTTAATTGGCTGAATAGTTTAACATCAACAAATTAACGTATTTTGTGAAATTCTTGATATTAGATTTTTAAAATTAACTATTTGAAGGTTGTTAAAGCGTATTTACTAACATGCTAAGTCAGGAAGTAAAATATGTTGTAATCCACAAGCCGAACATTTTCACACCGAAAAACAAATTTGTTAATGTTATATTTGAGTTAAATCATGTTACAATTTAATGATAGGAATTTGTTTCTATTATGTCTAGACACGCGGTAGCCAAGTTCAAGCTAACAGAATGGCGAGCAGTACCGTGTGTAACATAAAGGTGCGTATTCACCAAAAAAGCGAGCACGAGCGAACAAGAGCCTACGAGCATTCTGCATCAATAATTTTCTGGTGAGTATGGGCTAGCGAGCGAGCGAACGTTTGCTTGTTCGCGTTCGAAAAAGATCGAGAGGAAGGCGGTACATCAAAGAAAATACTTGTTCGTGCTCGTTCAGTGTGGACGGGATTTTAATTTTCAAAAGCGCTCGCACATCGATCGCTTGCGCTTTGCTGTATGCAACTTTGCCGGGCCACCACGTGGAAAATTGTTATTTACATTTTAAATTAAATATTAATTCGGTTATTTGTAGGTATTTTTAGTAACCCAAATTTAAAATGGAATGGTCTAATGATAGTGTGTTGCAATTAATAGACGGCTATCGCATTCGGCCGATTTTATGGAATTCTTCGGACCCATTTTACAAAAATAGAAATAAAAAAGAAGATGCTTGGAGAGAATTAGCCGACGAGTTAGGGACTGATAGTGCAGAAATTAAAAAGATCAGCACTAGCTAACAATAATTTTTCATGGTCAGTCATATTTACCACGCTCGGACAAAGTAGATGGATCAACTCCGAACTTGAACATATTCGCTCTGGTGTGGACGAGATATCAATATGTCGAGCAAACATACACGAATGTTCGCTCGTGCTCGCTTTTTTGGTGAAAACGCACCTTTACACGAACCATTTGGAGCCACTTTCGACCATCATCATTACTCAAAAACTATTTCACATAAACATGTCAAATTTGACTCATATTTGCCTATTTCTTCCAACATTACATTGGAGCTGATATCGCAAAAGGGTTCCGGCCCCAAAAAGGGTCTTTCAGTCCCCCTCTTTGCTAGTCCATCGGCTATTTCATTTCCTTTTATTCCAGTTTGTCCTGGAATCCACAGTAAGGTTACTATATCGTTCTCGCCTAGTTCATTGAGTATGCCTAGGCATTCCCACACCATTTTGAAACTGATTACACGAGTTTAGTGCTTTAATGGCTGCTTAACTATACGACATTATGATTATCTTTTGCCTTCTATACCCTTGTATGTATGTATGATGGGGTGACATTCACGGAGACCTAAAAGATCTATTTTAGTATCATTGTAATATTGTTTTTCCGCAAACGTCAAAAAAAGTAGACATTATTAACGTCAATTCATGATGTTGAAGTATGATTTCACAGACGCCACTTTTTTGTACGGCCGTGAGCGGACAAAAAAGTACTTTTTTGTACGCTGACGGCCGTACAAAAAAGTAGAATTTTTAACAGGGAAAATAATTATTAGTTGAACTTTTAAACTTTATTAACGATAATAATTATTAATAGTAAAATTACAACAAACGAAATTTTGATGCTCAAGTACTTACCAAAAATGCACAGTCCAATTGTTGCTTTAAATCACTTACAATATTTCTGACATTATAAAATATTATTGAACTGTCAAATTTGTTTTGACTTGGCAATCACAAACCCAGTAACCACGGAAATGTAGTGCGCAGTTTTATAATTATTATTCTCTGAATTTATCAACTTCGTTGCAATCGTTTTGAATTTTTATTTAAATATTAATTAGTTCTATAGTCTGGATGCACTTTGCGGAAAAAATAGCATGTTTCATTCGGAGCAAAAGCACTTTTTGTGGCTCGTCTGAAATTGTCGGCCTCACTAACGTTCGGCCATCAAACATTCAGACTCGCCACAAAAAGTTATACTTTTACTCCTAATAAAACAATATACTATTAGCAGCCCAAGGGCGGAAAATCCAGAACGCCACGATTTTTGAAGTTTTTCACCATCTGTCACTTGACTACTTTGACGTTTCACGTGATTTTTTAATTAAACGTCAGTGTATGTCAAAGTTTTTTGGTTTATTCGATAGGCGAAAAAGAGTTGTGTGTCACACATGCAGGATACGCTTTAGTAGCCCTTAACTATCAACTGCCCTCGCTTCGCTACTCTCGCTCGTGCATGTAATAGTCTCGGGCTGCTAAAGCCCAATTTCTGCCCTTGTGACACAATATACTATTATTTACCAATGACAAAAATATGTCTACTATAGTCGAGCCTGAAAATTGATAGCCGAAGCAAGCAAGAAGCGGAGACACTGCACATATCTTCGCCGAGGTGCATATTACATTTTTTTCTCGACCCTTACAAAAATGTTGTACCTAATTTTCGAATGAAGGAAAACACTTTTCGTCGAGGTAAGAATTTTGAGTGACGAAACATAATATTTTGTGACTAAAAAACAAATATCATTCCACTACACATTGTTGTTGAAATTGTTTATATTAGTTTTGTAGTAACATTTCGAGTGAATGAAATTTTGATTACACAGAGCATTTTAATAAAAACTATCCACTCTCTATAAATCTGAAGGCGTCACTTTTATGAAAAAACACAATAATACGTTAAAAATTAATGTACTCATTGTTATAACTTCCAATTTTTTTTATATTTTAAGTAAAATATGTCAGCAATTTCTACGAACAAGCTGTTTACCACGTATAAGTTGTTTTTACTTTTGTCAACGGTACAGATTTTTAATTTTACGCATTCTCTGTATTTACATTTTTTTTGTTACTTTGAAGGATGACCATATAGAGGTAAGGGGTTAAAGTTATAACGAGTATAGTTGTGAGTAAAAACTAGTTTGCACCGTTTCACTACTTGTCGGCGAGACAAAGAAATCTGTAAGCAGAAACAGAACCGGTTTCAGACAAATTTTTCATGATTGCAGGATCCCAACGCACTAGCGATTTATGTACTTCGATGAATAGCAGTTTTACCGATAATTGTAATAATGGATTTTTTTGATTATGTATTCTTTCAGCAGCTCCATGCTTTGACCCATTATTTTCTTGTTTCAGTTGCTTGCACATATTTTGTATTATTTTTTGCATAGATAGTGACTAGAACATACCAAATTTCTTTCTCTCTGTTGTCTCAAATCCCTACTCTCCACTTTCAGAAATTTCAAAACCTTTGGTAAAAATTTTTAACAATAAAATATTCATGTTTTATACATACAACAATCAAACAACTCATATTCACTAATTATATTCACTGCGACATGGAATCAAGCAGAATAAATAAATAAACAAACTTTGACATTGTTTATGGGGCAATACCGATGTCCGTCCCGCGGTCAGAAAATTGAGGGTTTAGGAAAAGGGTTTTTAATCCCCGACCGATGTCCGTCCCGCGGTCAGGTGGATACACAGGTAGAATGGACAGGGTAGAATATTATTCCTAGAATAATTAGTATGATTCGTGTATTATCGACACCCTTCCACAGACCCTTACCTATAAATAGAGGAATATTTTAAATAATAGCTAGTAGTGCTTCTCGTTGTTTCGCGTGTGATACCGTTCGACTTTTGGCTTAAAACCGCACCACTTTAATTGGTTAGTGCTTTCGGTGTGCTCCAGAGAAATGGATGTCATGGTAAGTCAGAAAGGTAAAACTCTTATCAATATTGATGGTTTTAAGTTTTATTTTCATAAAAATTTATGTAATAACATTACACGTTGGGCATGCGTTAATAAATTGTGTAAAGTCTATTTAAAACTAAATGATAAAAATGAAATTATTGAACGAAACCATGAACATAATCACTTCAAAAACGAAGAAAGTTTAATCAACCGTCAAAAACTTAATAATAATTTAAAAAGAAAAGCAGTGGAGGACATCGCGTCAACACCGTCAAAGATTTTGCATCGGGAGTTAAGGAACGGTGATATAGAAACAATTACGTTTCAAGACATGTGCCGTTTTCGTAAAAATATTTCTTCTGCCAGTCCTAAGCCTGGAAAAAGTGTGAAGGGAAAAATATGAAATAAAATGTAATGGTTTTAGCATTACAAATAAAGTATCTACTACATATTATATCTTATATGTATATATAATATATAATATCTGCAATATAAATTATCATACGGATCCACGGGACGGACTTCGAACAAACGTCTTGACCCTTTTAACCGCGGGACGGACCTCGGACGTACCTGCGTTTTACCCTGACCGCCGGACGGACATCGGAAACACCGTGTTTATGATGTCATAGAATAATACCTACGTCTGTTTACTCTTCTAGTATATTAATTGTTCGGAGCCTATAACAATACCTTCCTCTTCGAATGGTCGCCAAAAAGCCCTAATTTTAATTATTACCAACAAAATAGTTTGTCAATAAAACAAAATCTTAATCACAGCAACATCTAAGAACACAATGTCTCGTAAATAACAGGAATGAACTAAACCCACCCTGGGACTTTAACACTCCATGTGGGCTAACAATTCAAGTACAGTTTTCATAGACCAATCGGAAGCTACATTGCACCAATGTGAATCAATTGTTCGCTTGTGGGTAGGTCAAGACTAGAAATGATTTTTGGCTTTTTTATCTTATCGGCTTTTTATCCTCAAAGAGACCTCGCCGCATGCTGTTATTTTATTGTGAAACAGTGCAAACTAATCCTATTGACATCTATACATATTAGCAAAAGGACGTCCTTCTTCTTATCTTTTTGACGCATTCATTCTAATGCATACATTTTTTAAATGCTTTCAAATAATATGGTTGTTCTCTTCCTCACAAAATTGATAGAAGTGAAAAATATTAAAATCTACATTGGAAAACTCAGTACTCCTACCACAACTACTGTTTGTGTTTATTTGGTTTCCTGGAAATATGAATATCTTCAGTAGATAACAAATCACGAACAATCTTACACAAGCTCTTGTTTAACAATGATTTTACATTTATTTAGGTCAACTTATTTATTTACTGTTGTCATTAACTAATCATTAATAGTTATTAATAGTAATTGGGACAATTTTATGTAATCAAAATTAGCCAATTCTAAAAACAAGTTTGATAAAAAGGATGTTCTGATAACGTGTATTATGAAGTGAACGTAACAAACAACAAAAGTTTTTTTCTTGGGGATATTTAAGAGAAACGAATGCAAAAAAGGCCTGAATTATCTAATGTTGAATAAAACTATTATAATAATCGCATCTCTCTTAAAAACTGCTCCAGAGAAACTTGGTCTGTTATAATTAATTACTTAAGGAGCAAAACTCTTTCATAAAACTTTGTTGATCTCGATTCAGACGAACTTAACTATTATTTTGTTAACGTGAGCAAGGAGATTAGCTCTTTATCCACTCTCCTTTTCCTCCTTACTTCTAAAAGAGTTAGTAATAGTTGCGCATAAATTTTAAGTATCTCGGAGCGAGATTTTGCGATTATGACTTCGATATAAACAATTCGGTGATGACGCTGACAGACATGTCCACTCCAGTTTTGTTCTTGTGGGCTCTTTATCTCAGTTATGAGCTTCGCACAATCTTAGCAACACCTCAAATTTTGCAGCTGACATTCTAAGATTCTTTATATGATTTAACGTCTTCTACTGCTAACTCTTCCAAAATGGTTGCTTCGTTTTATTCTTATTATTAAGGTGATCTTATAAAACGCTGTATGAAATAGCAGCAATACAATTAACTCCAGAACGAACCACTTCAACATTCTCCAGTTTATGTACCAACTTTACTAGATAAACTGGATAAAACAGATCACAGGTGTGATCTCAGTTTTACAATCAACTATAGTGGCGTCAACTTCTAGCCTTCATAAAAGTCACCCAGTCAGGCCAAGCCTTTTTTTCATTGGAACGATACAAATATCTTTTGTTTTCATCGATGTATTATTACATTATGAAACCGTACACCTTCGTTACACATTAGAATTCATGACTATCCTACAAAATACCTTGTTCAAATTATGTATTAAAATAAACTTTTAACTTTGCAAGATGTCAAGTATTTACGAAAGCGTGATGTCATAGATATACGCCATTACTATTTTCACTATCGTTTTGGCGCGAAATTTAAAGACCATTATTTATTACTTGTAGACTAAACGTGCGATTCGAATAATTTATAAGCCCAAAATTATTAACTTTTAAGTCGAGCGGTTAATAAATTTGGCTCACGGGCCGTTCGCGCGTAACCACGAATTGAATACCACTGAAATTAATTTTATCTGGTAAACTTTTCAATTTACAGAAAAACTTTTTAGACAAAATTTGTAGATAAATGTATCAGCTACAAGTTTTGATTTGCAAGTTTTTCTGTATATTTATTATTTAAACAATTAGAGCGGAAGACAAAAACAAAAATTTTCACTCGACGATTTTCCGGAAAATTTCATGTCTAACATCGTAAACTTTTTCTCATGTTAAACACCACCCTTTTAAATACCCAATTTTAAATTTTCAAGTTTTTTGTATTTTTTGCGAGTTTGATGTGTACTTTGATAGGTACATATGAATTTATTGAAAATTGTTAAATATTACATAGGTATTGTAGTTATACAGAATAATTATCTCAGAATTTTAAATAGTGTGTGAAGCATATCTGGAAGCTCACGAGAAATTTGGGCTCCAATAAAAAAATGAAAAAACGTCAAGATTGACACTACCAGAGAAACGGATTTTCTTTTGGAGAACGACAATAATTTTTGAAAGAAGGATCTCAATCAAATTCTTAAAAATATAATAAAGTAAATCGAGAAAGAAGAATAATTGTTTGGTGAGTGTTTTACTTTACAAATGTATGGAATTTGAAAAATTAGGTACATGCATAAAACTTGAACACACATGAAAAAATTAAGTGACGGTTAACGAAGGTAATTATTGCAGTATTACTTTGGTTCTAGCCAAAGAAATTTTGACGTGTTCATTCAACACTAGTTTTGTGATTAATAAATTGTAATGTAAGCAGAGGTGCCTCTTTTGTATAAAAGGAAATGAAAAATGTCCTTCACACACACGCGGTGTTGCTACATCTACGTCAACTCCATAGAATCCTCCTGGAAATGGACAAATAGAGTGCGAAAATGGCACTATTTGGCCGACAATATCTCTTGCCCTCAAACAAAGGAATTTGGAAATTTCCAATTGGGAAGTAGTGATTCCATTCCATTAGATCTCTGCTATGCACTGCTACTAACGAAACTCCCCATGAAAAAATGTTTAAACATATTCGAAGATCTGCCAATGGTTGTTCTTTACCTTCCTGGCTGATTCCTTTCAACAAAGTTTTTATGGAGAAGCATGTACGATCGAGTAAATATGACCTGCTAGTAGAAGAAGTGGAGCTAATTGATGTCAATCCGCAATACGCCCGAGTTCAGCTAGAAGATATGGAAGGAAGACAACCGTATCTTTAAAACTAACGGCGAAGGGGATTTTAAACCGGAGTATCAACCGCTTTCTTTTGAAGTCCAAGACCAAGCAGAGGATATTCTACAAGGCGAATGACCTGGAGACCCATCTGCTGATGAAAGCAGTTCAGATTCTCCTACCTCTGAAGATTGCTCTATTCCTAATAACTCTTCTCAAGATAATACTCTTCCGTCGGCTGCCTGAACGATTAAAGAACTACCATATGAATTATTTATTGAATGGTGGAAGAATGTAGTATTACTATGACTCTAGCCTAGGACTATAATGTATTTGTTAAGTTGTCTAAATGACGTTTTAGTTTTAGATCAACAAGGCGACAAAACTCAGTGAATATCACCCCATATACACACATACGTACATACATAAATATATCTATTGATGGTAGGTTCTGGCGCCCATAAAAATAAAATAATAAAAATAAATGGGTTATTTTCAATCCAAAAATGAATAAAAAAAACATCACAGTACATTAGATAATAATTATTTACAAATACCCCCCTCTTAAAATTTCATGTCTAATTCTTACAATATAATTGAAGGCCAAGACGGTCCGAATATTTTTATACAAAAATAAAAAATAGCATGTAAGCTGTTCACAATAAAAATAAATGATCTTCCAAATTATGTATAAAATTTTCGGTAGAAAATTTGTAAGGTTAGCTTTTATCATCATTGCAGAGACTGTTATGTTATTATGAACAAGATAAATAATTTGATACTTAACGTTTCTGAATAATATAATAGGTACCGGGATAGGCTGTCACGCAAATACTCCACAGTCGTCCTGAGGTTAAACAATCATTTGGATAGATTTTAGATTTGTAATTTGGTTATTTTGTATTGATTTAATGATCCTTTTTATTATAAACAGTCAGATAAAGCCTTTTGTCCACGACCACTTAATAATAAGTCAATATTTTACCTCCTAACAAAAGGTATATGGTATCCATATATCTACTAGAGTGAATTAGGGTTTATAATTCAACATGTTCTTGTGCACACATTAACCTTAGTCCACGATTTCCATGACGTAACATGGGAACTCTCAATGGACGTCTGGCGTGTAGGCCAGCGTCATGTAGTCTATTTCTCAAAGTTTGACCACACACATTAATGTTGTTGGCATTTGCTAAGGCCCCACAAAGTTCGCGTGCAGTGGCATTCACATTTCTGCGAGCTAATCCTACCACATATCAATCATGTCGGGGGATAATTGCACGTTGACTCCATGTCTTTCACAGACATCACCAAATTGTTCATATCGATGCCATAATCGTGAAATCAAGCCCCGAGAGACGTCAAAATGACGTGCAACATCAGCTTGCGAAACACCAACCTCAATCATATTCACAGCACTTACCATTTGAACACGTGATAAATGCCTACGCTCCATGACCACATTCTTATTTAAGTATAAATTGAAAGTTTACTTAAAATTGGAAGAAATTTGTCTATACAACTAGAAACAATAAACCTTGTTAGATGAAGCGCTGTCATTTCTGGCTTAATAAAACAATACAATTGACTGAATAATTGTCACCGCCTATCTTGATTTGTAGATAACAAATTTACGAATCGATTGTATGTATTTACAAAAACTTGTTAAAGTTTTTGTTGAAAAAAGTAAAATAATAGTCGTGTTCCTTGGACATTTTTGATGTGTGTATATAGAGTTTTACTTTGACTTATGCATTCATTTGATCTCAACAGGTTGTAACCACCCATCAGAATCTTTGATTGTCTAAGCCCTACTAGATCTTTCCAATGGTCAGATCTTCTCTTTTCTTCGGCTTTGCCTATTTCTTCCAATATTACATTGGGACTGATACCGCAAAAAGGTCTTTCAGTCCCCCTCTTTGCTAGTCCATCTGCTATTTCATTTCCTTCTATTCCAGTGTGTCCTGGAATCCAAAGTAAGGTTACTATATTGTTCTCGCCTAGTTCATTGAGTATACCTAGGCATTCCCACACCATTCTGGAACTGATTACACAAGAGCTCAGTGCTTTAATGGCTGATTGACTATCCGACATTATGATAATCTTTTGCATTCTATACCCTTTGTCAATATTGAAGTGGGCACACTTTCTTAGGGCGTGAATTTCCTCTTGAAAGATACTTGGGGTTTTTCCCAAGCTTTCAGAGTGGTTGGTTCCTGGCCGGTACACTCCTATCCCAGTTCCTTCTATTGCTTTTGAGAGCCGTCTGTGTATCATTGAATGGTGTTCTTTCCAAGTCTGGTAATGGTATTTGGATCCAATTCCTTCTTGTTGCTTAATTCCGTAACGAATTTCTTCGAAAAGTTATACCTTTTCAGGTTTTTTGATTTCTAAGAAATAAGGTGTTTTTTTAATGATTCCCTCTCTACTTAGTCTATATTTCGTTCTTCCAGAAACACTTTCCACCACCATATATTATGTTGAGGTGTGAGGTTGAGAATCACTTCCACGTCTGCCGTTGGGCATGTTCTCATTGCTCCTATAATGCATATACAGGCTAGTCTTTCACTTTTGGAGGGTTTTTCTAGACTAGTTCTGCTACTCCACGCAATTACTCCATAAGTGATAATTGGTCTCACTATACGCTAACTCTGCATTTCGGAATAGAGCTAGTAAGAAATTATAAAAACTGATATCGAGCACCCCATGCTGTTACCATAATTACACTAATTTTCTCGTTAATCATGAATTATTTTTTACTTTTTAGTACGAAGCGTGTTTTATAGTGTTTTTAAACTATAATTTATTCTCATTTTCTTTAAACTACATGCGTGTTTCATATTTTCACTTTGTATCTGTATTCTTTTTTATTGTATTTAATTTTGGTTACCAGTTAACTATTTTTTTTTATTGGATGTCAGTTATCTTAGTATATGTATATTGTATCGGAAACTAATTGAAATAAATTAACGAAAAATAGGCAATTACAATAACAAGGACAAACCTCATTAGTAACTACTCAGCGACCAATTTAATGTTGTTAAGTTCAGCATAGGTCATTTTCGAAATTCTCCACAATAAATTTATATCAGAAAAATACGTGATTTTTGTAATAAAAATAATGATCATTACACCAACGAGTGTTACTTCCACAAAAAAATGTGAATTTCTAAAACGTATCAAATTTAAAATTTTCCGTAGTGACTTGACGAACTTTGGATTGGTAGATACCAATTTAGTTTTCGCGTTAAAAATGAAAACAATAACATTGTAAGCCTCATATTTTCTTCAGAACAATCTGGAACCGGCGCGTCCCGCGTGAAACTTGTCTCTCTTTCTCCGATCTCCGAGATGGAAAATTATGCCCCTGTATGAAAACATATTACTGCTATAAATGAAACTAACTGCTTTTAATTAATTCCACTATTCAATGAAAAATTATTAAAATTCTAAAGGTCATTTTAGATTGGACAATTTTTCGTGCAATATTTAGTTCAAGTTTTGGAACAATATATGGAATAGATTTCTTGTGTGGAATATTGGCCAACTGTGTTAAGCTATTTTAGACTATTCCAATTTATTGAACAAATATTTAGTTCAAGATTCTGCGCAGTGATTAGATCTGAAGATAAAATAAACATAACCTGACATAACCTTTTCAAAAATTTCGTTACGTCAGTTAATTATGGACTCGCAGACTTTAAAGCATAGATTAAAAGCGAGTATGCATGACAGTACACCTATTCAAGACAAAGTCCAAAACATTTTGTTTCGGTATCGCGCGACATCACTATAGTTTATGGTGAATCTCCTGTAGAGTTGTATTTACATAGGAAGATGCGAATCCATTTGGATGAAATTTTTCCTTATCGACCTCACAGATTTCATACGTACCAGCACGTTCATTTCTAGTGGGGGAGAGGATCCAGGCTAGAGTTTTCATAAATAATAAACACATATGGCAGCTCGGAAATGTAGAAAAGAAACTTGGGAAACTCGATTATCTGGTCCTTTTAGAACATTAAAAAGACATGTGAACCAATTGAAATCAACGCTAGTCTGGAAAAAGACAGTAACGTTTGGACCCACTCAGTCATTTAATGTTCCAATGCTTCCAGCAGTACCTCAAAGCAATCCAGATTTATTGAATGAACGTCATTTAGGTGAACCAACACCTCATGCGTCATTATTACGACCTCAAAGAGAAATGTCCACCTGTTTGGTCCAAAGACTACGTAATGGCTTAAAATAAGAATTCAAGTGTATGTTAACAGTGAATAGGAATGTTTATATGTTTTAAAAATTGTGACCTTTTATTAGACTTGTTGATATTAATCATAAAATAACATATGTCAATAAATATAAAAAGTAATAAATGTCGATTTTCTAAAAGATGGGAATAATTCAGTTCCAATCATTAGTTTAGATCCTTCTCAGAATCATAAAAATATTCTTCAACCATTTTAATACATAACCACAAATTATCCAGATTAATGACATTTTGATCATGAAACACAAACAATACAATCAAATTGTTGAGAAATTAGAATATGTTCTATTTTTTTTACAATTTGATAGAGTAGACAATCTTTAATACAATTTTTAATTTTAGACTAAACAATTTGAATTGTTCCATAACTTGAACTGAACATTGTACAAGAAATTGTCTAATCTAAAATGACCTTAAGATAGTGATAATTATTTCGATATTGACATATCAATGCCAGAATGACAGAAGTAATATTTTATGTGATGACTGACCAAATAGTGACCTATATTGTGATTCACTTAGGTAATGTATATCGATAGAAAAAAGAACACATTATGATATTACAAATATTAAAGCTTAGGTATTATTAGCCCTATGGGAATATTCTGGATACCTTTTTCCATTTAAGATCAGTATAAATGTGCAATGATATAGAAAACCAAGGAAAACTATATCTGCCGATCTTTACAATTGAATAAATATACATTTTTTTTTAGCGCTGTTCATTTTATGAACATTAAGAGATTTGAGATGCAGTTTGTTGTAATCGGTAGAGTAAGAGTTGTAGATTAATAGACCATATTTTATTTACATATTTTTTAAGGTTAAACTGAAAAAATAAAATTTTATAAAAAAAAAATAGGCATTCAAACACCACACATTTAATAAATCAGTACCTAGCAAAATAGACACACTAGTGGCTTGAATAATAATTTTGTCACATATTCAAAAAGTCATTATATTCATATTGATTTTCGTTCTTAATGTCAAATATAGTTCACTTTATCATCAGTGGTAAAATGGGAAATATTTCGACCAAACACATTGTTTCTATTATTTTAAGCTGAATTATCTATCTTGTGTGGACCACGCCGCGTAATACATGTTATTTGCACATGATGTGCGAATGGTTCATGCTTCAAAGTTCATTTCAAATGCTATTCATGTACATAACAGAAGTAATAGTATATTACACAACTAGCGGGGAAGTAGATCATTACAGCCAAAGCTCCGTTAAAAGCCATGGCTGAAATAATCCTTCCCGCGTGGTATGTATACTATTTTATTCACAATCGATTAGTTAGAAGCTTTTAAAAACAATACTTTTAGGAAAATTTGTTATCATATTTTAATATTTTTTGCACGATCGGTTTTTTTTTAACTCACTAGCCATAGAAGTAGGTTGTAAATACGACCCTAGGGCTGTAAGTGAGTTACTTACTTACAGCCTAGGGATTTTTGCATAGAACAGTTTGAAGGATAATTATTGAAAATAAAAGGCATTTTACTTTGTTGGTGATGTACTTCATGAAACTGTTGATAGGTAATTTTACTATGATGATTATGTCAAAAAATATTGTTTCTATCAAGAAATTTTAATTTTTTTGCTCAAACAAGTACATAATTCTTTTTTCTCTTATTTTTTTGGGAATCAAACCACAGTAATGTTTTTTATTTCGACGTTTCAGCGTTGCAGCTACAGTTGTCAAGATTAACTAGTAACAGAGACCTAGTAATGAAATAATTTCTGACACAACGAAAAAAATTTGACAACTAGACAATCAATAATATTTTGAAGTTTAAGACTACAAAACTTTGTTGTCAAATTTTATTAAGGTCCATTCATAGTAGATCACCACCTTTGTTAATAAAACGCGTTAGTTGTTACTTTTTTGTGTATGATTATTTTTGTTTTCAAAATATGTATAACTAAGTTTGGTGATTTTGTGTATTGAAGTGTGTATCGATTAACAACTATTCCAAAGATAAATCATGAGAAAACCTGGATAAAAACTGATGATGCTTTTATTATTGTGCTCTTTCAATATTATTTTTGTCGAATCCCATTGAATTTTATGCCCCTCTTCCCAAGCATGTTTGCAAATACCTGACTTAAAGAGCTCCCTATCTTTGATATACTTTTTATGTTCATTTATTCGGACTTTCAATGGTCTAGATGTTTCACCTAAATATACAGTTTTTTGAAGATTGTTTGATTCCCAAAAAAATAAGAGAAGAAATAATAAGTAATGCCACAACGAACTTACATAACTATATAATGTTTGATTTTGAAATAAGCTATACTTCCCCGGAAGTCAGGGGAGCTGCGGACAATGCGATTGCCGGAATAATTCCGTAGAAAAGCAAAGAAATGTATTAAATTATTTTTTTTAAACCAGCTTAACATGATATTGCTATTTCGGAAAAGTGTCACATGCTTCTAGCCGGAAATAGTATATTTCATTAGGAGTCTGGAAATAAGTATTTTTCCGTACACACGGGAAGTCATGCAAGCACGGAAAAATACTTATTTCCGGACGTGTAATGAACGATACTTTTTATTATACTTATCTGAATACAACGCAAAAAAGGATAAGAAGTTAATTTAGAACATTTTAATTTCAAAGTAATCATAATACATCGTAATAGTACCAAACATGATTAAGATTTCCATAGCAACTATATATTTATTATCAGCATTGTTTTATTTTCTGTCAGTTTAATTCATGTTAGTTTTAAAAAATGTACGCGGAAGAAAATCCAGATATTCCTATGAACATATTAGAGCTAGCGGCATAAGCCAGTGCTGATTTGTTATCAGCAAAATCCAGGTCGAGATTTGAACATAAGTATCAACTTTTTATGGAATGGGGAGATCTCAACAGTTAAAACTGTAAATGATGATATTCTTCTTGTTTATGGAGTCGGTTCTCGATGCTAAAGAGTTGTTTAGCTATACTGGCAACGCAAAATATCCAAAAACTATTGCTTTTTTGAAGCGTCAGGCTGTGGGTTATATACCAAAAAAAGTCCAGGGTACTAAAGGCAGAACAAGTAACCACAATTTTATGCGAAGCTTCAGATGAACAATATCTACTGGCAAAATTGATTTTACTGTGTGGGATCTTTGGCACATATCATAGAGATTTTTAGACGATGTGGAAGATAATGGGCGAATTATTGTTGTGTTTTTGCGAGATGTAAAACATCATGTCAAGAAGTTTTACCATTACCAATGAGGGATGTACATTCGATCCCTGTGCACTTTACCGTAAATATGCAGATCTATGTCCTAAAAATGTGAACAGCAGAAGATTATTTGTTGTATACAGAAATCGTAGGCCCATCATAATGGATGCCATACAATCAGCGCTGTCCCGAAACTTGTTGCAAAAAACCTGAAACTGAAAAATCCCGAAAAATATACTGGACATGGGCCAAGGCGTTCTTCGGCAACCATGTTGGTGGAAAGCAGCGCTGCTTTTCTCACTCTGAAAAGACACGGAGGATAGCGTTCTTCCAACGTAGCAGAAGGATACATAAAAGAATCCATACAAAGGAAAATAGAAGTATCACAAAAATTGTTTAACCTTTATCACTTGCAAAATACAAGCTCTGTGACATCCCATCAGGAAAATCAAAACATCTGCGAACCGTCTGCTTCAACATCTTTAGTTCTAAATAATGAAATACCGAAAGGACTAATCTTCTGCAATAATACAAATTGTACAATAAATGTTACTATTAATACCAACGATTCATAAATATACTGATTATGTTGTTTTCAGAAAAGTGTTATAAACAAATAATTGTTTTTTTCTACGCCCATGTCCGTAAACGTCAAAAATTGCACTGACAATATTCCTTGTAAGTGACATTTAACAATAGCATGCACGCATGCACTCGCCGCTGCGCGGATTCGTACGTAATTACAACTCTTGTTACGTAATATACTATTTCTTATCATTAATTTCAAATGTATTTTTTTATTTAACGCACGGAAAAAAATCGGAGATCGGGAAGTATTTTCAAATTTATTTATTCATCGATATATCGTCCTGAAAATTTGATATATTTGTAAAATTAATATTTATATTAGACGAACTTCTTTCCTAGAGATGGGATAATTATGTCTAATGACTTCCGCAGGTAAATTTAACTATATACTACAGCTTTTTTAAGTGACATAAAGTCGTGCCATGCCATTGAATGTGGCAACATTTCATCTCATGAAAACCGAAATAACCACAATGTCGTTATGCCGAAAAAAACAAAGTATAAAACTATAATGGAGAAAATGTATGATGGGGTGACATTCACTGAGACCTAAAAGATCCATTGTGCCCTCTTACTTCTACTTAGTTCCTGAGGAACGTCTCAGATACTAGTAGCTCCTTTAGTCCTATTTCCCTGAGGAATTTTAGAATATCTGCAAATGTCCCTATTCTATCCATAATCTCCTAGGTGCTGTGCTCTAGGATTCTGAAATGCTGTGCAATTCGCAAGTATGTGGATGGAGGTTTCTTCTTCCATGCCACATAATCTACATTCTTCTTCCTCCACTATTTTGAGCTTTTTCAGGTTCCCGTTCAGGTGACAATGTCCCGTTAGGATCCCTGTTAAAACTCTTAGTGCAGTTTTACTTTGACTTATGCATTCATTTGATTTCAACGGTTAGGTTGTAGTCACCCATCAGATCTTTGATTGTCTAAGCCCTACTGGATCTTTTCAATGGTCAGATCTTCTCTTTTATTCGGCTTTGCCTATTTCTTCCAATATTACATTGGTGCCGATATCGCATACGGGTTCCGGCCCCCAAAAGGGTATTTCAGTCCCCCCTCTTTGCTAGTCCATCTGCTATTTCATTTCCTTCCATTCCAGTGTGTCCTGGAATCCACCAGTAAGGTTGCTATATTGTTCTCGCTTAGTTCATTGAGTATGCCTAGGCATTCCCACACCATTTTGGAACTGATTACACAAGAGCTCAGTGCTTTAATGGCTGCTTGACTATCCGACATTATGATAATCTTTTGCCTTCTATATCCTTTGTCAATATTGAACTGGGCACACTTTCTTATGGCTTGAATTTCCGCTTAAAACTAGTGGTGCCAATCCAAAAATTTAAAAATCTGTAGATTTGCTTGTGAAAAATCGGTAGATTTTAAAAAAGGAAGAAAATATTCTTTCTACATTAGCCGAGGAATGTGGAAGGGTTAGTGTATCAAAAACAAAATAAGTTAAAATATTAAATATTGCAGTTTCATCTCCCAGTTTAAGTTTTTCGACTTTTTGCCAAATAATATAGGATCATTTGGAAATACCTGAATTTCTTCAGTATTTTTTAGTAACTTCCAATCCGAGTCCAGTACTTATGGTAACATATGATCGTCTATCAACTTAGGAAATAAAAGTCCGAAATATAGTTTACTGAACCCTAGTATCAATAATTAATGGAAATCTTTTAATAGCTTCCACGTAGAAATTTAAATCATTTCCACTTATTGCTTATCACAAAGTTTACAATAAGCAAATTGGTCACCTTTTTTACGTTTCTTTACCCACCCGCTAAACTCCAGTACTGCTTCCCATTCCTCTTTGTAGTTTTGACAATATTTAACTGTTTTTACTATTTTTGGTTGACTGCTTTCACTACTAGATGAGCCCGATATATTCACCAAATGAAGGAAAACACAAAGAATTTTTGTGTTTTCCTCCACTTGGTGTTGCATAGAGACTTAACCGGCTAAAAATGTATGACACTTGTAGACAAAGTGAGGCACATGAATTTTATGTGATATACTGGCGTATATTACCGAAATCCGACAGATCAAAACACTTAAAAATCGGTAGATAGGTGTCACAAATTGGTATATCGGTAGATTACTTTGAAAAACGGTAGCATCGCTGCTATTAGTCCTCACTAATACACGAATGTAAAGGCGGATTTAGCGGATGCATAAGCATAATTTTTTGTGTTAGCATAACTTTAATGCATAACTCATACAAGTTGAACACTGTAGTTGCAAGTCGACGTGAAAGTTTGCAGCTTGCAAGAAATTTCGACGACGTCAACTTCAACTCTGACGCCAAATTGAAATAGATTTGCTTAACTTGCGTGCCAAAGTGCCACTTGGCCAGCGAATTGATTACGAATGTAGCCTTAGTTGTAATGCACATTCCATAACGCATAACCTTGAAGTTCCCAACTTTTATGGATAACGATGGGTCGAAATAGAAAGTGCGCCTGCGTGGATTTCATTGCGACGTATTTTTATCATAGAGATACTACAAATAGAGGCAACAAGCCAGCTCGGTACCCGTCAGCACGTAAGAGAGAGATAGGAAGTCGGAGGTTTAGGCTATCTTTCTCTAATAGCGCGCATGCTATATACACAGACAAAGGCGGAAAAACCTCTGATCGTCTGTCTTTTTCTATCTCACCGGAGTTCAGACGGACATTTTCACTTACACAGCGACCTATGGCTTGTTTCCTCTATCTGTAGTATCTCTATGATTTTTATTCCCAAATGTCACTGTCATACTTGTTAACCTCAAAAGTTTGTCCAGAATCAAGATATAAATAAAAATATAAATAAGTAATAAGTTTACTATCATAATTTTTGTTAAAATTAACCTGTCAGTATGAGTTTGGAAGAGGGACTTTTCATTGAGGGAATTGAAAAATTTCCATGTACCTATATGGGATCTCAAAAATAAAGAACACAAAAACAAAGTGGTACTGGAGAATGCCTGGGAGACATTGTCTGATTTGGCAGAGTATACAGGTAGGGCAATATTATTCGCATTTTCATGCATATAGACCTTCAGTGTCCCTGTTGCGGTTGATAGGCGTCACACCCCAACGTCTTTCTATTCTCATATTTGATGCAACAGCTGCGACACTTGTTAATAATGTGTAGTAGTATGAGAATAACGATACAAGGAGCTTTTTGGTCTTCATGATGAATATTTTATTATTTTGATGAAATTGAGATACAGAAATATCAATAAATGAGGTTATAACTCTGTTATGTAGTTGAATGATGACAAAGGTTACAGAACACAATAATTTTATGTTCCGTGATAGATAGAACTGTCACTTGTCACTAACACTTATGATTATGCTTATGAATTGAGGAATGGATAAATGACCCATCTGTTAAGCACTACCTATGTGTTAGAGAAATTGTGCCTTAGTTGTAACAGTTATAACTATGCATTAATAAAAATATTATGCTTATGCATCCGCTAAATCCGCCTTGAGTTTGTTAGTTACGCTTTAACGCCTTCACTACTTAACCAATCATCATGAAATTTTGAACACACATTGTTAGGGGTACAGAAAAAAATGCGTGATACACATAAAGTGATTTTCTCAAGTTAACCGTTTTTTTTACGAACACAACAATTAATTATATGATTATGGACTATATATAATTATTAAATATTATATATAAAAAAAATATTAGTCACTATTTATAAATATAATTCAAACAAATCAGTATATTTATCGACCAACCGAAATTATAAACAGCATGTCTGCTGGTAATGCTTTATCCAGACAAAAACAATGACCATAATAATTGTCTTTAGCTAAAAATTAAAATCACGATAAGTAGTCGGTTTTGTAAAATTCAAGCACGAGGCATCATCAAAAACTTCCTGGCTGGGATCGCTTCTAGTACAACGTGATTCTTACATTTCCTTGTGGGTTGTGACATAATGCTTTATCAAAATGGACTTTTAACCTACATATATTATTTATATAAATCTAGAAAGAACTCATCGAGATCAATACGTCTTGCGTTTTAGTGAGGGTGATACCGGTAGCTATTGTGGATTTATTTACCAGAAAAATTAAGTTTGATCATTTTTATAAATATGGCGATATCTTCCAAGGTTAGTAATTTGATTTTACATTTATATATAAATTTTTGAATGTGACGAATTATCTTCATACTTTTTGCTCTCCTGGTCAAAATAGGAACACGTGTTAGTAGTCCTTGTCGTCTTTTTCCTTTAACCGGCATAGATTTGACGATCGAATAAAAAAGTAGACAAAGGCAACACTAGCTTCTGCAATTGATTTTGAATCAACTTAACGATTTGGTGAAGTTAGAACAACCTTTTTTTTACTATTCCGGCTTCGGATTCCTTGTAGTTAGATTTCTATATCTTATGCTGTTTCACCGATAACTGTAACGATATTATTTCTTAAACGAATATTCGAAGAAAAGTATTTAAGCAGTGAGATAATTTCAATATATTTACCAAATTTTGAATATACATTATTTTTACATAAATTAATAATTGGCATTAAAGATAATTTTAATATTGTAGATGTGAAGATATAATTTGTTTGCATCTCATTATCCAAGCAAAATTTTCGTATAGTCGGGTCTCTCTTAGTTTACCACTTTTGGATTAAAAAGTTATAGCGATAAGGTGTTGTGTTCGTAGGAAAATTCAGCAGTACACAAGCGTTATTTTTACCTGGCTAGAAAACACCTAAAATAATTGTGTATTTTTTTTAAGAGCGAGACCCAACCAGATCTATTAGATACTTCTTTCTACATATGAAAATGCAAACCACGACATTTTTTAGTGATCGTGACCTTTCTTATCAGGAAAAAGAGAAATTTATAATTTTGTCCACGACTATTTGATAATTTTTACATTTTACGTGTGTTTCTTCAAGTATAATGACGTACATTATGCACCAGTGAATAATAGGTGTCGATAATGGGTGTGGATAATGAAAAGGTCACATGACAAATAATTATATTGAAGATTATTCATATACAAAATGACACAATATATTATATAAAAATTTTCACCGCGGCGTGGATTCGACCCTATGTCTAAAATTCCTCTCTTCATCAAGTCAGAGCCTTAAACCATCAGGCTATGAAGATATATATGATACATTATCAAGCTGTTGTATATATACGAGTAGATCGTTTTATATGCAGTTTTTTATCTAGTTTGTATGATATATGTTCAAAAGCAAAAGTGACGTTTTAAATAATTTATTGTTAATTGCAAGAATTTCAATAACTATACTGTGGTTTAATTTATATTACTAGAATTTTTAATATGTAAAGTGAATCAGACAGTGAATTGAATGTTACCCCGCCAAACATAAGAGAAGCAGCACAAATAGTCTCCTTAAATTTACTGCCAGAAAAATCGAAAAAATATGTAATAACAAGTAAGTAATTAATAGTCGTGGACAAATTATAGTATTCTACTCGCATATAATGGCTATTATTCACTCAGGTGTTTATGTCACTCGCCTGCGGCTCGCGACATAAACGCACCATTCGTGAATAATAGCCATCATTATATGCTTGTTGAATAATATACTATTTTAAAATACATTTTCTTTCGTACATTCAGCGCCATATTATTTCAAAAACAAAGTAAGCTATCGACATGATCTTTTTTGGATGATCAAAAGGTTTTAAAAGCAAAATTTCACTTTTGTCACTTGGTATAAACATAGGAACTTTTTTCTTGAAACTCGCAGATTTTGCACCATTTAACAACTGTCTCTCTTTCTACACTAAAAAGTTCACAGTGATTTAGTATTGTCCGTAAGGCACTTTTTTAATTATACATTAATAATTGAGAATTTGTTGAATGTATGAAAAAACTTCAGTAAACTGTTAGCTCGTGATGTTCTCATAAAGCTAGTTTGGAAATATTTAAAAAAAAATACATAATATAAATTTATTAGTAAGCATTAAAAAAAGTCGCTCGAAATTGCTGTAAAAGGGGAAATTAATTAAAACAACTTTTTGTATGCCTACTATATTCAAGAAAATTTTGTATATCTGGCAACGCATTGCAGGTGTTCACGAACTTATTGTTTATATTATAACGGAGTAACGGGTCACTTACAGGCGGACCACTGTAACTAAAAAAAATTAAGCTCCGAGGGTGGCCTGCGATATTAGAGAGATATTAGTATTGTGTGTCGATTCAAGGGCGTGTGTGAATTTTGTTTTAAAGAAATATTTAAAATAATAGTAGTAAATATCTAGTATATATTTCTTGGTCGAGTGAGTTTAGTGAATTGATATAAATATAATATTTATTTGTTCGTGGAGTTGAGTGAATTGATATCAATATAATATGTATTTGTTCGTAGACGTTAGGGTGAGTTTTATGAATATAATTTATTTGTAATTTATTAGAATGGCATTTTGGAGACCATTTGAAACGACAGTCCTAGCTGATGCGCGGGAATCTAATAATTTGGCGCCACAAACAAATGCAATAAATGATACCGATGATAGGGCCGAATTTAAGAATAAAGATTTACATGTTCAGTGTCAACGCGTTGTTTTAAATATGTACGCGTGTTTGAAAAAAGAAAATTCTGAAATTTCTGATAATGCGGTTATCGCGAGAATTCACAAATTAACGTTAATCGGGTTTACAACGATTTATAAAGTAATAGTACCAAGTTTAGAACTGATTCGTGATAAATTGTGGGATATTCCTGAATATACTTATCAATGTTTTATTGAATTGTGGATTCAAATATAAGAAGTTAGATAATCGAATGGTGATAATGGAATCTCGGCTTATCGTTGAACTAAGACAGGAGTATTTGCGCAAAATAAAAGGGTATCGTGATTAAAATAGAACTAGGTATAATTTATTTAGACGAAACTTGGTTTTATACGCATGATGTTGTCAAGTATGGTTGGGTTGACGATACAAAAAACTGTTCTTTAGATACTCCGTGTTCTAGAGGAAAACGCGTTATTATTGTATTACAAATTTTATGAATTTTGTATGCAAGCTGATTTTTTTCATTCAAATTGATATAGTAGATTAACATTATTTCACAATATTTGAATTTATAAAAAATTTATATCTATGCACGCCATTGGGCGGCTTTTTCCTTCAAGGGGATTAAAAATATGGTTCATCACACTGACTTTAGTTAGACTTTACCTTTAGGCATTATACAAAATTCACTTGGCGAAAAGTGAGGGATAACTCTTCACCGATTACCTCCTATTGACTGCGAACTTAATTCCAGAGTTACTCTGTGCACAAATTGAGAAAAAAAACACGATAAGTGCCCATCACTTTTCTTTCAGAGAACCCCAATATCTAAATCTAAAATTCTAGAGTGGTCAAATACGTTTCATAGGGGTGCTCTTAACGCTACTTGAATAGGTTTTACTGTACATGTGAAAGATATGGAAAGCAATCGACTTACAGGTATAAATATTTGTTCATGTACATTGTATACAATCCACTTGTTTACCAAATGTATTTGGAGCTATGAGAAAAAAAGTATATACTTTTATTAAATCGTTTTGTTATTCCAAATCGGATGCTTCTAAATGTTATCACCTTCTTAGCGTTCCTGCATTGCTCATAATGGGATATATTGTGAAATTTGTTACAGACGCCGACAATAATAGTAATCATCATTTTCATCATTCTGGTGATCATGGCATACGACGCTGAAGCAAGACCGGGAGAATGGAATCGAAAAAACTACTGCGAATTAGTCGATGTAAGTATTTTAATTTTTTGTATCACGCAAAGTAAAATAGTGATTTATACTATAAGGGATGTAAGAAGAATTTAGTATTCGAGAACGATTTTGCACTCGAGCGATAGCGAGGGCTGGCAATAAAGTTCAAGACTATTATAAATATACTTACATCCCGAGAAGTATATAAGATTTTTTTCTCCTCCCCCCCAGAATTTATTATTGGAATTTTTATTCGATACTTTTCGCATGAAATTATGGACAGTAAATAGTAAAAAGGAAGTTGCAAATAAAATTTTATACAATATTTCGTTTGCATTTGTATTTGCTATTATTTTGTTGTTGCTTTCGACATCCGAAAATTCTAATCCCAAAACACATTTATGTTATTGATTTTGGAAGTGTTTTCCTAAGAACATTTACCTTTCTGCTTCCAATATCCAGACCATGAGCCAGAAAAGTATAAATTTGTCTCCAAAGTTGGGGTAAGAGCTGTCTAAGTTCTTGGAGTGTATGTTGGGGTGCAGGTTCATGGGAATTCAAGACTCTTTGTAGCTCGTCCCAAGAATGCTCGTGGAGATTGAGGTCGGGCTATCGAGAAAGCGCAATACCATGCGGGATACCATGGAAGTCCAATGCTTATTCTACTACTCTTCCACGTCCATCGTCTAAAAAGAAGAGAGTTGGTCCAATAGTAGCATGGAACGAACGTATAACATTTTTAATACGTAAATCTGTGTAATCCCATCAAGGTCTAACAATTATGTATGGACATTAAAACAAATGTTTCCCCAAACAGCAACTGTGCCATCTCTGAACGGATGAACTTCCTTCACTGCTCCACTCCAACTAGAGCACTGTAGACATAGGTATTCTCGTCCGCCATTTTGGTGCCTTGTTGTACGTTGACGTTGTTGGTCAAGTATTTGCCAAGCGATTCGGTATTTCTACTCAGAGACGTGGCCAGCATCCATTCGTTGCACTTTCTCAATTTCTGGTGTTAATAGTCTGAAGGAAAGTTGGTAAAATAAAATGTTCTGTTCAATATCAAAACATTTCTCAACACAATATGTCAACTCGACTCATCACAAAACAATAAAATTCAGGCACCAAAATGGCGGATGAGAATACTCATCTTTTTAGTGCCTTATTCCAACTATCAGAAAACCATACCTCGACTTATCTGTGAATAATTAAGCATTCCAATTCATAGATAACTGTTCCAATTCACATGTCTATTAGTCCATTCCAAACGAGTATGCATATGGATGTGTGTTAATGGAATTATTCGCAAAAGCCGTATTGAACGTAAGTTAACCTAGTGCAATTTCGACGTACTTTTTCAATTGAAACCGAAACACCGGCATTCAAAAGACGCTGTTGTATGATCCGACAAGTACTCAGAGGCTCTCTACGGGTATCAAAGAGAAATAAATATAAGAGAGTTGTTAAACGTGTAGCATTATGTGGCATAAAGTTACCACTAGCGACCACCTTGGTTACAGGCGTGAACTATCGCTTAAGACGCGGACTTTTTGATTTTTTAAACTTTCAGGGTAAGCGTAATAATATTGCACAATATTTGCAATTGAATGATTTTGCACTTTATCTCAATAATCGAAAGGGAGAAGCGACATACAATGACAGTCTCTTAACCATTTGTCGTCTCAAAAAAACGAGCTGCTGCTATATCTTTTACTGTAGCTTACTGAAGCGAGTTTCCTAAAAGGTCCTAAGCTCGTCTCGGACGAGCACCAGTTTTAGTGAGGTCCTGGTGATGATTTGGCTGGCTTGCACTAGGTGCGGTTTTTTAGCATTCAGAGCAAAATTTTAGAACTTTGCTGCTAGAACAGTTCTAGAGGAACTATCCCAGTCGTATCAACGTCGGTTTAAGAAATGCACTGGTGTTGCTCGCATTTCTTTAGTGCCACTTGGTAACTCTACCAAATCCGAGTTGGAGCAACTTTTACATGGCACTGAGAAAATGCGAATGGTCCTGTGCACTCGGATCGTGCTCCCCAATAGAATTCGCCATTAGTTACTGTCAAGTGCTAGGTATGCGCTACAGGTTGCGCACAAACGTTGTTCCAGCTCCTTCCATATGATTTAAAACCTCTATTTCTCAATGACGGGTATAGACAGTAAAATACGATCTTGTGCGAGGGTCGTCCATTTCTAGGTGTTTCTCCCACGTTTCCAGCTGCGTGATGTCGACGGTATCAGAGACACCACGGTATCTACGAAGATGTTCGCAACTTTACTCTGAAGACTACCCGCGTGAATCATACCAATAGCCTACTACATACTGGTTTCATCCGCACCATTCGAAACAAAATTCTAAATTTTAAACCACAATGGACTGAATAAAGTGGAAACAAAAAATGATGTAGATTTCTTAAAACAACTTGCCTCTAACTTATCAGCTTGGAAACGATAAAAACCCGGTCTTAGTGAAAAAAAAAAGCAGTTACCTAATAATTTTTAACATAAATCTTCTATTTGTAAACTTTCGCACGCAGTTTATTTCATCCCATTACATGTTAGGATTTAATAGAACATTTCTGTGACCAAATAAAAAACAGTATAAAATTTGTCGTTACCCACAAGAAATTGAAATACAAAAATCATTATTTTAATGAAAATAAGTCATAGTATATTATGTACAGGGCATCGGTATATATATAATTATATAAAAAAACAATTTAAATAAAATTTCAACAGATGGTTTGAAAAACATTTTTTTATATCAATGCCCATTTAACCAATAAGTGATAACTACTTTCCTGGCTATATGCCTCGACGAACAGTTCAAAGAAAAACGGGGTGGTGAACATTACTATATTTAACCAACCCTTTGGTTTATAGTTAGAAGAGTTCACATCACAAATCGGTTTCGGCGTGGTTGCGCCATCATCCGTTCACTCAACATAAAATTATTTTTATAGAAACAATAACAAATCCAATTAATCCCCACCTTTTTCTTGTTACAGGCTACGAAACGTGAAATGTGCCAGAGATGTGCAAAACAAACAAAATCGAGCCTAGTATATCCGATGTGTTGCAACGAAGAAGACGAAGTTCATAATTGGTGTTATAATTACATTAATTACGGCAAAATGGTATAAAACCATCTTGGAGGATCTTCTTAAGAAAATCCTCAACTTCTGTGTGATAACATGAGTGTTTTGTGTCAATTCCAAGGAAAATTGTACAGGACGATGATTCCGGTTGATTTTGAAAACCAGTGATAAGCGTTCCTGCATTTTTTTTTGTAATCACGGGTATTGATTATGAGTGATATTTATTATATGATAATGGATTTTTAAAAATAATAATTATTTGTGTATACAGTTGGTCTCGAAATAGCAGGACATATTGGAAACATGACTTATTTTTTTGTACAGCAAAATATGTTTAAGTTTTGAATGAATTAGGAGAATTTTGATCTTTAAACGTTCAGTGATCTGCCTTACAGACCGGTATATTTTATAGATTGGTTTCCAATTCTTAATGCTAATAATTGTTATAAACTGCTGTTAAAAATAAAAATTTTAACACTTTCGAACAATTAACTAATGTATGTCATTAAGTATAAATAATCAATTCTTTATTTCTTTGTATTTTTTCATCGTGGCATACAATTTTGCAAATCATCAATTATTTGAAGAATAACAGCTTCATCAGTACTATTATTAAAAAATTTAGCCATAAAGTTTGCTATGATTTTCTATTCGCCTACTCCAATGTGGGATTCATACGACTGATAAATCTAATGAACTATTGAAAAGAACAACTAACTAGAAATTTGAATAAATAATCTTTTGTTTATAATATCTCCTTCTATTAATTTTATAAACAATTTCAAGTTAAATAAACTGATTAATAAGAGTGTCTTATCGAAACTAAATTATGTAGTTAGAAACTGTATTATTACGAAATATTATTCTTAAAAATTCATATTGAATGCTTAAGTAGTTATTATATAACTATATTATTGCAAAACATTTCAAATATTGACCTTGCTTCATTTCATTTGTTTTGATTCACAACGCGACAATTGTTGGAAAAGCGTGTGAATTTCATCATGCACATTATAATTTTCATTTACACCCATTAACATTATTATATAAGTGAGAAATGGGTTGATATTTTTCTGGCTGTGATTGTGTGTATGTTTTAATTTTTATCTCATCTTTTTTATTGTTATTTATTTTTACGTTGAAATATAATTTCTATTAATAAATAGTTTATAAAGAAATACCAATTTTTTTAATTCAATTACCTATTTCATATACTATTTATTTAATCGGTGTTTGTAGAAGATTAAATTAGATTTTCTTTCTCACTAAAGTACTCCAAGCTTTATTTTGGTACAGCCACGTGTAACTTCATATTGGTACGTATTTTTAGTAGAAAAAAATATGCAATAATTATGTACATTTTTTGATAGAAGGAATATATTACTTGAAAAACCTTAAATTCCGCCAATTTTCCGGACAATCAAATTCTTTTTTGTAAATTTAGTCACTTTTTTAAATAAAAAAATCATACAAAATTTTACAAAATTGAAAGACAAAAATTTATTTTTGGATTTATGTCTTGAAATTGAAATGATTCACAAATTTTCAACTTCATTAGCAGGTATTTGAAAAGCATTCATTCATTCGATTGGATTGTGCTCAACTGCCCAGATACTTGAACTAAATCTTTGTACCATTTCCCATGTTATCTACTTCCATTCCAGAAGCTTTGTGTCGTCTATAATACAGGGTGATCAACGTTTGTGACAAAGTCCGTTATATCTGTTATTAGAGGAGATACCTACCAAAAAAAAGTTATTTACAAAAATAGGAAGCAACTACAAGCTTCACATTTTGAAATTAGTTAAAAGTATACATATCAATGTTTAAAAATACTCATTATTTTTATTTCACAATATTTTTACAAAAATTTGATATTCACAGTGTTAAGGTTGAAACTATCAATTTATTAAAAGTATACAGTAACACTGTACCGCATCAAAAATATGTTTTTTTACACCCTGTCTTTTATTTTAAATTTAAAAACCAATTCACCTTCTCGTTACAAGAGTACAACGTTGTTATGTGTTATACAGGGTATTTAAAAAGTTATCTCTATGAAAATCGTAGCAAGTTCAACTTCAAATGGTTAAATCTATGCAAAAAGTGATACAAAATATAAACACAAACAGGCAACTGAAACAAGAAAATAACGGATCAAAGCGTGGAGTTGCTGAAAGAATACACAAACTGACAAAAGTTTCAGACAATTAAAGATTCTTCTGGGTGACTACAACCCGTTGAGGTCAAATGAATGCATTAAGTCAAAGTAAAACTGCAATAAGAGTTTTAACAGGGATCCTAACGGGACATTGTCGCCTGAATGGGCACCTTAAAAAGCTAAAACAGTGTAGGAAGAATGTAGATTCTATGGCATGGAAGAAGAAACCTCCATCCACATACTTGCGAATTGCACGGCAATTCAGAATCCTAAGGCACAACACCTAGGATATTACTGGATAGATGAGGGACATTTACCTAAGCTAAAGACTGCAGATATCATAAAATTCCTCCCTGAACTAGGACTATCGGCCCTATTCTGTATCGCAAAATTGCTACTGAACAAGTGGTTTAGAACAAGGTCAGTGGTTAGGTTGCCACTTAATGTCTTCAATTGGTATTCTGTAGAGGCAACCATTGGTTACGAAAGTTAATTTATAGTTGTTAACGTTAGCAATTGTCAGAGAAAGGTAGAAGTGTGGATGGATCCGTGGATTGTCCACATTTTGTTGAATCATGAAATTAATGAAATACACTGGTGCCCGATGATTAAATGTCCAGGCGTTAATGGTGTGAAATCCTCAGGGTCAGAGGATAAGGGGGAAATGGGACGTGAATTCATTATTGCCTCTACTGCTGTTAATAATGTATAAAAATGTCCAAACCACCGTAAAGCACGGATCACATTAGGCTGGCAGTAGCACCAGCGATCAGCGGCTGGCACCCCGGTCACATTGAACAACCTACTCACCTGGTTTTTAGTAGCTCATTTCTAGTCGTCATGTCGTTGTAGGTCCACGTAAACGAGTACTTAATCGGTTATTGACGATGTGCGTGAACGAGCTATGTATAAAAATAGTTAACCGCAAGAAGAGACGTTGGTGGTGTAGGCCTTGGATTCAAAGAAGGGAACAGTTAGGAGCAGCTTCAAGACTCTTCCAAGAGTTAAAAGAAGAGGACCCAGAAACATATACAGAAATGTTTTACGAATGCCTAACCTAACTCACGTACACATTGAACCACGTGTTGCACTAGTCGCCGCTGGCTTGCCACTGTGGTGGTGAGGGGTGGCCATACTACGCTGATGGATGTTGCCTGCGGGTGCGAGTGATCACGTGACCTGCTAGAAGCCGCTGCCTGGCTGCCAAAAGTTGAACATGTCCGACTTCACCATCCGCTGACAAATACTCGCAGGCTGGCGTTGCCATCTGCGAATTTTGTGGTCACATTAAGCTGATAGTAGCGCCTTCTTTTTATTCGCGGCTGATGCCAGTCTAATGTGACCCGTGCTTAAGTATGGCCCATGAATAAAAAGTGAAATCGATCAATCGCTTAAAACATTGCTTATTCATGTACAAGGAAATGGTTTTTCCGAGGATTTTGAGCAAATAAGGGCTAATAAAATAACATTCTTAGTTTAAAGCCATTCATTGGCGACTCTGGATTTTTAAGGGTTGGTGGGAGATTGTCAAATTCGAGATTTAGCTTCGAAAAGAAACACCCTCTAATTTTATCAGGGCGTCACCATCTTACTAAACTAATCTTTATATATGAACTTTTCAACACTAATAACAAAATATTGTTCTACACTCACTTTTTCCAACTGTCAGTCTTGTTAGTGGAAAAGTATAGGGTCGATTTGCACTATAAAAGTGACTAATAATTCTTCTTAACCACTAGTTATAGTCACCAGAATAGCAATTTTATTGGAAGTGGTTAAAAAGTCAGTCATGCAGTTCCTATAAAGTTGCTGCCACTTAGATACAGAATAGGCGGGTAAAGGAGCTATACTAGTCCCTCTGAGACTTCCCTCAGGAAGTGAGTACAAGTAAGCGGGTACAATAGGTTTTTTAGGTCTCAGTGAATGTCACCCTATAATATACATACATTGGCAATCATTTTTTGAAAATTAACATTATGAATCTGAAACCGGTTCTGCTTCTAAGATTTCTTTTATCTCGCCGACAAATTAATTCTACTCACAACTATACTCACTGCAACCACTAATTTTCATTGACGAAATACACGCTGGAATTTTCTGTTGCCAGCATAAAAAAGTTAAAATATTTGCTAAATTATTGGTTAATTTTTGAAAAAACATTTGGTAAATTGGATATAGTCATAATTATTGTTCTTTTTTTAAAAAAAGTTGGAAGAATAATTAAATCAAAATAATACAGGATTCTTTTCAGACAGTGTTAAATTTTCAATAACATATTGGTGATATATTTTCGAAAACTCGTCCAATCAGATATATTACAATTGGAATTAATTTAATTATTAAGATAACAATATAATCAATACTGTTAATTGGTTAGATTTGTGTATTCATCGAAAATAATTTGTTTTTAATAATATTTTTATAAAAAAATCGTTCAAAAAATATATTAAATTGGTTTGTATACACAGAGTTTCGATAATGTCTGGAAACAATGTGTTTTCTTAGAAACGATTGAACGTATAATGATTATGATTTATGGACGGGATTATATCAAATTATGTCAAAAGTTATGTGAAGTCAGCATTCAGTGTACCGTCACAGTTGTGTGATGTTTCGCATGAAAGTATATTTCCACCTCTTTTTAAAAAACTAAATAAGTACCACATTGCTAAGAAAATACGAGAAATACTTAATTGTCAAGAACATAAAACAAAAAATGTTCCTTCTTCAAGTTAGATTAGGATCGGTTAGATTTGTGGTGACGATCTATAGGGCAAGTCAACGTGAGGTCATGAGACAGTCGCCCTGATGAAAAACAAAACAAGTTATTCATTTTGAATATAATTTGATCCATGCTGAAGGAGATATCATATATTTTTAACCAGAAAGAGCGTCGTCTATAAAAAATTGACTTTATTTTTTACCAAACCAGCACATACATTACTTTTTTGTGGATATAGGTCTCATCCATCAACATATATCGAAGAATAATTATTTATATTCACACTTTATGAATTTTTGAAAAATAATATTTTTCAAAAACAGTGACCGTTCAACTAAGGAGTAACAACTACTTCGCGTGCAATATGCACCGCCGGATATTGAATTACACCCCAAAGTCAAACGGGGTTGGTATATCTACAAGATATTTTAAAACCAACCATTCTGGTTTGAAATTAGAACGGACAACACAACTTGTAGACCGGATTATAATCTGACAATTGTCGGTAGGTCTGGTCACCCCATCAAATCTTATCTGTGATTTGGTCGTTATTAAGTACGCAATAATGAATTAGCATTTGTATTTGCGTTATTGATAACAAAGAATACAGCAACTGACTGTATTATTTGATGATAATGTAAAAATGTTAAATTTAGGAACAGTTAACCTTATTAGTCAGTCAATGAACTTTAATTAATAACTTAAGAAAGTCACTATGGGTAGAATTTGAATATCAACTTAAATAAAAACAATTGATGTAATAATATAATTTATTATACGAGTATTATCGATGTGTTTTTCCTCTTCTATTGATATGTAATAAAAGATATTGTTTTTTTTCTTGGTATATTTGGAATCAGGCGGTCTATTCTCAAACAGGGACATTTTTGGTCGCATGCGAGTCGAATACACTTTGTTTAGTATCACTTCTATTTTCTTTTTGTTTTCATCTTTATTTAATTTCTCTAAACGCTGCAATTGATATTTACTTCTGTGGTTTTGAAAAGTATAAATCCACAGACAAAACACACTAATAACAAGAAAAATATTTCGAACTTGTGTTTATTATATGGCTACAAGGGTTCTAATTTTGATAGTGCGGTGGCATGTGCATAGTACATTCGAAGTACCCTATAAGATAGTCATGCTTAATGTTTTAAATTTTTGTGTGTTGATACAATAACACCGATACTAAGGTCGGGTTTATCAATGCTCGGTTAAATATATTGTAGCCTTGGACTAAATTTTAGCTGTTGGCCAAAGTGTTTATCAACTGCCAGTTTGCATTAGCTGTCAGTCAAACTTTCGGCTATCCTAGCTGCCGCTATTAAGTTGATGTTAACCATAAAACATACTGTTAAATACGAGAAAGTGGTGTTCCGTTATTCTAACTGTCAACTGTGACATGATTGTTTCATATTTGCTTACAATTTGCATCAAAGATTATTTCAACTTTAAATTTTATTGTGTTATATCATCGTTTGGGGTGAAATCGAAAAGCTTTGATTCATTTATAGTAGTTTAGTAGCATCCAGATTCTGTGTGTTTGTATTTCATTCTATTGTTATAAATTAAAATGAGAAATTTACACTTTGACAACATTACACCCACGTTTATAACACGAACAAGGTTGTCAAATGCTCAATTACACTTAGCCTCCAGTTAGCTATCTGTCGGTTATGTGGTGCATTGATAAACGCTTTCTAATGTAACCGAGACTTTGGCTAGAGTTAGCTAACAGATTTAACCGTGCAATGATAAACCCGCCCTAGGTGATTTTAGGTGAACACAATCGTTCTAACCGCGGTTAATATTTGTTTCCACCTTAGTCTTAGCCCTTTATCAACCAAGAAATTTCATCATCGAAGCCCTAAGAATAAAACTTTGAATAACTACTAAAAACATACTTAAAAATGTCAAATGTAGTGACGTCTTTAAAGGCTCAGTAATAACGTAATTGCCTCATAACCATTAATACCAACTTCGACTAAATGCATTTGGTATTTACCTAAAATAGATTAGTGTTAGGTTCTCTTAATATGCCAAATATTTTTCAAGTGGTTCTATTTTGCATAAATAAAACTGGATTACTTACTGTACCCTAGACAATTAAATTCCACTTTTCAAGCGAGCGTTCAAATAAGATGGGATGATAGCAAGTCATATTTCGAAAAATAAGTCCACAAGGGTCTCACACACATATATAGAGCCGTTTTCCATAATCTCACGGTTCAAGGTTCTGGTATATTTGCATTTTGTAAGGGATCAGTTTAAACACATTTTAAGGTATTTCTGAATCTCACTTATGGACATATCAGTAGCTATTTTCCAGATGCAATTCATGCTACCATTTTCTGTTGAAACGCCTGGTCGGTTACTTGCAATAGAACATTCAGAAAAGTAGGATCTTGTTGAATTCTAATTATACTTTTTCTTTGTATTGATGAGGCAGCTTTTTGAAATTGCAAACGAAATCTTCTTCTACTTGTTGCAATTGAATTTGTTCTCACTCATGTCCAACACTTGATTGAAGACATTATTCAAAGGATGTATAAATGCCGAATCCTGGTAAGTTATGCATGAAGTTTAAAACCTTTCTTGCACTCCGGGATTTTAAGGTATTTTGGGAAAAAGTTTCTGGACGGGATTGTTTAAATTGTGTAACCCTCAAGTTTGTTTGTAAATATCTTTTATTAAAATTAATTAACTGAAAAAACGATTTTTTCTGGAGGAATATCTTGGTATAGTTTTACTTTAAAAATATATTCTGTCTGCCTGAAATGTATACAAAATTGGAAACAAAAGATGTTACATTGAACTCTTTTTATATATTAGAACTCAACTCTGATTTTAATTTTTCAAAATATACCAAATCCTTTGGAGTAATTGAAGGTTTAATGTCCATCATAGCATTTTTAAAGTCATCAAAATTAACAATAACATCTTCGGAAGTTGTTGCATCTGCAGATATTTCATCTAAAATAATAGAATGTATAGATATGACATTTTTGTTGAGTATATGAAAAAAATTTATATTTTTCATGGTTTTAAAAGCTTTTTACCAAAAAATATATCAATAAACATTAAGTACTACATTTATGTTTTGAAACAATGTGAAGTAAACTTAGTACTTCTTTTTTGCTAATATTTGGAAAATGGCGTCTGTCTGAAATACTTTTAATCCAAATAAATTGTTTGTTTAAATAGTCCTTGCGGCCACTTTCGATATTATTACTTTAAAGTAAACCCAAACAATCTGGTAACTAATGTAACATACCAATTTCGATTCTTTTAATAAGTCTTCTAACAGCAAAAAGCCAAGCATTCGAACAAATGCCATAAAAATCAGCACCTGTTATATTTTTTGGACAAACGTTGACCACTTTTGCAAGGTCTAGATCATCGGTCAATTTGAACCTAAAAAAATGTTCATACTTTTATAAAACAGACATTATCATCTCTTATAGTTTCCTCGGTTCAGTTTTAATTTGACATTTGTTATATGAAACAATAGAAACGTTTCTTCCAATTTAAATACGGCTGTATAGAAATTATATGCTTCTAAAATGTATTACATACCCTTGAAATTTCCTAGTAAAAATTAAAAATCGATTTCTAGCACATTAATACCTACATAATATATTTAACTCACTTTCTAGTAAGAGCTTTCAATACAGATAATTTTGAAGTGGCATCTGTACAAGGTCCAATGTAGAGTAATTTGTCAAAACGACCCGGCCTCAGTAGAGCTGGATCTATTAAATCAGGTCTATTTGTGGCACCTAGAATATTATAAAAAACAAATATTGTAGTAACTAAAACAACGCGTTCGCTTTGCTCGTGCCTTAAAATATCTCGTTTGTTAATAACCCTTATGGTTAAATATCTATTGAAGAAAGCTAGACTAATCGATACGTCGTACCAACTTTGAAGAATTAAATTTTTTAGACATTGTCCGATCCCTTATTGAATAAGTTTCACGTTTTATAAAATGATTATGACGCTATATCCAAGAGTCATTCTTAAACTTTCAAATGAGCTCACCGATAATAAAGATTGTCGCTGAATCATTCAATCCGTCCATCTCAGCAAGAAGTTGTGACACGACGCGATCCATAACTCCGCCTGAATCACCGGATTTTCCCCTGTTCGGAGCTAAGGAGTCCAATTCGTCGAAAAATATTATGCAAGGTGATGCTTCACGGGCTCTCTGGAAAACTGCAAATATAAATTGGTAGTATTGTGAAACTTATTTCTTATTAAGTTGAGGACTACTATTTTTCTAACTCGATTTTGGTACACGCCTTATTGATTAATGATAACATATCTTGGATATTTTGTTTTTTTTTTAAATTATTTATTTGAGGTTAAATCGAAAATGTTACCAGATATTGCTAAAATTAAGATTTACTATCCAATAACTAATTAAATTTTTTTTTTTTGTAAATTCAAGAGAGTTTTAAAAGATGATTGATTAAATTGAATCAATAAAACAAATAGAAAATTTCATGCTACATTCAAAATATAACTGTAAAAATTAATAATTCAACTGCATGTGTCTTTTTATTAAATGTAATAACAAAATAAGTATTTTTTTCGTCGACCTTTACAAAGAATTATGTTATAAACAACGCATTTTGACACTGTTTTGAACGACGTAAGTAACAATTACCAAAAACGTATCGATTGCCCTTGACGACGGGCTGTAAGTCAACTTATCACCCTTGGGTAGTAATAATTTATGCCATATAAAACGTGCATCTTATTTATTTATATGAGCATTAATAGTACAATTATGAACATTATTTACAAAATTTGGATAAATGTTTTCCCAATTCGTATGAAATACCCCGAATTTCTCCATCTCTAACCAAGTTTTCTGTTACTCTTGAAGTACTGCAGAAGACTTCTGGCTTCGTTATATTGTATACAATTATATTTGCAGCTTGCTTTTTATTGCTGACGCTCTCCGCTACATAACTTTCAGCAATAGTTGTAGATTTCCATCCGCCATGTCGCTTAAGAGCTAAGACATCAACTCCGTATTTGCCAATAAAGTGTCCGACGATCTTCCATGGGAATGTCCAGTATGCTCCTTAAAGTTCTCGAAGTTCAGAAATTTAGCAGTTTTAGTTGGAATTGAAGAAATCCAGTTTTTCCCAGCAGGCTGGTTTAAGCACTTTCCATTTTGATATCGCACGATGAAGGTAGAATTAAAATTCGTCATGTTGAATCTTATAACTTCAGCATGAAATATTCACACCATAAGCTTTATGGGGTTAGGTTAGGTTTATGGTGAGTAGGTCTATAAGGCCACTGCGACTCGCAAGAGTCTATTGTGGCTCACACCTATTCAGATTTCAACAAATAAATTCGGCTTCTTAACAAAGCCGATTAGTTGATTTGGTGAATGATATTTCAGGTCCGAGGGTGAGAGAGAATCCCTGCCAAACATCAGATACCTGATTCGAGCCGCGGCGGGGCAGGCAAAAATTATATGCTCTGCTGTTTCATCATCTTCCAGACAAAAACGGCAGGTCGGATCTTCCGACAGTCCAAGTTTTAGCATATGATGATTCAGATGACAGTGGCCTGTTAAAAGGCTTGTTAGACAACGTACGTCATGCCTGCTATAGTCTAACATTTGATTGGAGACATTCTTCGAAGGATGTATGAAAGCCTTTGAATTAACCAATCCTGGTAAATTATGCCAGAAGTGTAAACCTCTTCTTGCCGTCCAGGTATTCAGAGTTTGTTTGGCAAAACTTATTGTAATGCCAATTGTAGGTTCTGGTCCGATAGAAACACGTGCGGCACCCTCCCTTGCAAGAGAGTCTGCCTTCTCGTTTCCTTCCATGCCAGAATGGCCAGGGATCAGACCAGCAATACTTTATTGAGTTCCCCTATTGAGGAGAGTCTTTTTTGGCAGTTTTATGGGGACTTTGCTTTATACCTCTTCCTTGATTTTTCTGGCAGCAGCGACATATTCTGATTCTTCTATATCCATCAATAGTTTCAATTTTTATCAATTTTTGATAATAAACTGTCAGCTTGATGTTGTTGATAAAATAACAATGCTTATGACGCTATAGAAACCGGTCAAAGCTGTCCATAATTTCATGCGAAAAGTATGGAACTAAATTAATAAAAATCCAGGAATAAATTCTGCGGGGAGGAGAAAAAATCTTATAAACTTCACGGGATTTAAGTAGGTATATTTGCTAGTCTCGAACTTTTTTGCCAGCCCTTGCTCTCGCTCGGGCGCATTTGTTATTGTCAAATTAATTATCCGAGATTTTTCGTGTGAATAGGACCGAGGTGTGAATCTTATTGTTCCTAATGATCAAGAGTGGATAGTGATGCACCTCAGCGAAAACTGTCTATTGTCTCGCCTGCTTGCTAGCCTCAGCTATCAATTTGCAGAATCGACTATAATAGAGTTATTCGTACTTGGTACATAAATAACTACTATTTAAAAAGTCATGTCGGTTATCAATTAAAATGTAATGCAGCTAATATTTGTGGAAAACCACGAAATTTTGAAGCATGGTACTGCAAATACTTATGACTATTACAACCAGACAAGTTACATTACACAAAATATCCAATTAGCACAGGACGACACTGTCTAGCATTATGATAGGAAAACAGAAGCTGAACTTTTAAATTGCCTTCTTAACTAATATTTATCTAAAATTCAATACTGTAAATTTTTTGTTTCCTTGAAAATGTGAAACTATTTCATGAAACAACTTTTTAGTTTACCTGTTTCACAATTTTATTTATACACATATTATGGATTTTAAATTGTATTCACCTTACTACAATTCTGAATATGTTTCTCGTAGTAAGGGTATACATAAACCTAGACCTAGAAAATTATTTCACAGTGAACTGACTTACCTTCTCTAATATTTTGTTCTGACTGGCCTACGTACATATTTAAAAGTTCTGGTCCTTTCACAGAGAGAAAACATAAATTACATTCTGTTGCAACTGCTTTTGCGATTAATGTTTTTCCTGTACCAGGAGGCCCAAAAAGAAGAATCCCTGAAAAATCAAATAACTTATCTTCAAAATACATTTTTTTTAAATGCAAAAGCAGGTCGACTTTTATTCAAATGGGGACATATTGCTATCATATCCTCCATTGCTGTCACTAGTACAATTTATATTGGGAAAGTACTAACTGTGACATATCATTGGAAAAGTAATTTTATAAATATATATTCAGTCTTGTGAGTTTGTAACAGTGTTTAGCCCGAGGGGTAAACCACTGAAAAAAATAGTGTACAAATTAGAGAAAATACAAAAAAATACCCCAAAAAATACTAGTATTATTACAAAAAAACTGAAAATACACAAAATACATGGAAAATACAAGGAAACTACATGGAAATTATAGAAAATACAGCGGAAAATACAGAAAATACGATCAAGAAACAAAAATAAAACTAGGCAAAAGATGTCCCTGCATTTCCTTACCGTTTTATAAGGGTATGTTCATCTCATTGTTTTACTAGCCGACAGCCGTGTACCTACGTTAGCTAAAACCGAGGTAAAACTGAGTTCTGTTTTTCGATTTATTGTATAAGTGTTAACCGAGGTGTTAACTATTTAGATCGCGGTTTCCGCAGACAAAAGGTGAGTTAAATTTTTTGTAAATATGTTAAGGACTAGGAATCGAGAATATTATTTGTTATCCATATCAGTCTCAGACGCGAGTACTTTTCCAAAATGAATTATTAATATTATCACGTAAATAAAAAAATTGAAGCTGACCTTTGTTATTATACAAATCCTAACACCTGCAAAAATTCTACATACTTTATGTATTTCGAGATGTATTTTTTTCAAGAAGTTACTGAAGGAATATAAAACATACTGCGTAAACTGCTAAAAATACATGAAAACGCATATTTTTTATGAAAATGGAAAAATAGATTTTTTAAAGAAAATACTAGGACAATACAGAGAATACCTGGAAAATACAGAAAATACTAGTATTATTAGAAAATACTCCTGAAAATACATACTAAAAAAATACTAGTATTATCAGAAAATACTCAAAAATAAATGCAATACAGAAAATAGTGTACAGATTTTTCATGCCCTCGGTTTAGCCAGAAGCAATTAAATTTGTATGGAAGATTTTCATTGTGTGAATGGTTTTTGGAAAAATTGTTGATATTCCATCATTCATTTGAGTTGTGCTCAACAGCCAAGGCACTTTGTACCATATTATTGATATTAAAAATAAATATATTTCAATTAAAAAAAAACATATTTCACAATATTTGTAAATAGTTTAAAAAAACATTTTTCTCTAAATACTTTTAATACATTACTAATTTTGATTATCATCAACTAAAAATACAGTAAGCAATTACCTGATCTCTTTAGACCCGATTTTTTGAATAACTCTGGATGTTTCAGAGGCATGTTAATGGTTTTATTTATTTCTTCTTTAATGTCACTTAAGCCTCCCACATCAGACCACAAGACCTTCGGTACTTTGGGAGCTCCAATACTTTCATTGTAATTTTTTTGCATGTAATCTTCAACATAACATTTATTTGTAATAAATGTAAGAAAATATAATTATAAACTGCAAAACTAATTACAGAGAATAACAATTTATAAGAATAGACTTTGAATACAACACTAAAATATAAAATATATATATTTCAATATAAAAATAAGGCATAGCAATGTTTCATTATAATAGTCAACATTATAGTACACTTTCCTTGGTAGGGAATCTTCAACAAGCTTTTTTTAAATTCTTTATAACATTTTTTTTCTAATTTTATAGGGAATATGGTTTACAACTTTTTAGTTTTATAAATTAAAAATCCTTTGTCAAACTTGATTTTGTAGTATTTTATATTCTGTTAATTACCGGGGTGTGATTTGTCTGTTTTGGCACAGATTTCCAAAATTCCTTCAGGAAATAAATCTACAGGAACTGCTATGCTTTGAGACTTTCCTCAGTAAGTAAAAAAAAAGGAGGCAAAATAGATCTTTTAGGTCTCAGTCACCCCAGTACACAAAGGCTTGTCTACAATTCAAACCAAGCATGGGATAAACCATCTATCATTAAACAGACTAGATGAATAACACACAATACATATTGAAGAAATCTAAATATTCACTTAAATTAGAATTGGCAAATGATATTTATATATGAAATGGTATAACAAATTTCAAACTATTCGGAAAAAATGTACTACAGGATGTCATGGAGACTTGCAGGTGCAAAGAAACGACTAATTAGTACAGGGCATTTGAGGTACCTACAAAGAAATCTGATTTTATCCCAAGGACTACTCACAAATATAATTTACTTTGGAATACTTTCTAGGTAAAAAGCTGCACTATAAGGAGAATTGTTGAATCATGAGATCTAAGTTCCATTACTGTTGGTGAAGCTAAGCCATAAGGTGTTGAATTTCTGAATTTATACATATCTATGATTAATCACAATTTTCTACTTACCAATCGCTTCTCCAAAATCTTCTCTATTAACGTTTTTACAATTATCAGAACGTTTCAAAGACTTTCTATGGGCATAATAAACCAATGCTTCAAGATCTTCAAAGAAAAATCCATGAGTTTTATTAGCAATTTCGTGAAAATCGACATCAGTTTTTTTATTTTTTTCTTCGCAAATCCACTTTAGGTTGAGTTGCCTTTGTGTATCGGTTGGTGCATTTATTTCAAAAGTTTGTAAGAATAACTGTTTCAAATGTGCGGGTATATCTTTTTTATTACAGCAGCAAAACAGTATAACTGGATAAGGATTATTGTCAAATAAAAATTTTAATTCTTCGGAAAAATGACCAATAAGGCGATCGTCATATTGACCTTCATTGTTTTTGCCAAAATTCTAAAAAAATCACATGTCCTGTTTAGCTTGACTACAACTAGAAGATGGCAAATTTTTTTATGTTAAAAGAATTCTTGTCCACCCACATCAACGTAACCTTCTAGATTTAGCACAATGCTACTTTTGACAGCACTAAAACCTTCCATTATATGCACTTACCTCAAAAGTATGCATAGAAATTATACAAGGAGCAGCAGCCTTAGCACTGAAGAAAGCATTATGTAACTTAATTTCATTTTGAGCATAAATATTTGCCATTAACTCATAATTTTCAATTTTATAGTGGTGCATACCAAAATTTGCTGCAAGAGAAGATAAGATAATATCATCACCACATCCTCTATTTCCAATCAAAAGGAATATTGGCTTTAATGTTAACTTCGCTAAAAATAAGAGTAGATAATTAATTTTATTTGATATTAAAAAAGCTAACTAAGGGTACAAAAATAGAAGATACTTACATTTCCTCAAAAATGGTTTTATTGCTTGTTCAATTTCATCTGAATATTCTTGTAAACCATAAGGACAAATGGGTAACTTTTTAAAACATCCATCACTTTTTATCAACTTTGTTGTTCTCTTTGGCACAAAACTTTGTACATTAACACCTTGTTTAATAGCAGTCTCCCCAAGGACACAGTAATAACAGCCATCAACATCTCTCTTATCGTATGTAATGTTATTACATTTGTAAAAAATACTTTGTAGATTATGTACACTACTATCCAATAAAGATAAATGTTCAGCCAAGTATTTAATGTCAATTTCAATTATGTCATTTTTACGAATTAGTTTTGGTTTCATAAAATATCTTTCCAGTAGAGAATCACATAAAGAATTGCTGACTTCATGTTGAGAGCTTATTAAAGATACGCTGATTTCATCAGCAAATTTTATACCGTTGATATTATTCAGTAGTCTTACAGAGCCAAGTAAATTTTGATTTAGTAAATTATTATAAAAAGTATCTGATAATAAAAGTTCATTTCTATCACAATCTTCATTTGGTACTGGGTAAACATTTCTACTTAATGTGGTTTTATCACAATATAATTTTAAAATTTTATCACTTTTGTAAATATTATCAACATTTACTATTACAGTGTTACTTATATCTTTAAAGCAGCTGTTACCATTAACAATTTTTATAATATCTTCAACTGCGACAGGTCGAAGATTGTATTTTAAACTTCTCTTGATTGTTCGTAAATACAATACATACATATAAAATATGAAACAAAATGGAGGGTATTTTCGGTACCTAATTTTTATTATGGTTAATAGTAACTGTGCTTGCTTTATTACTTCTTGCTTCATTATGAATCGAGTATTGTTTTTTGAGACCTAAGAAATTAACATTATTGAAATTTATATTTTCTATTGGTACAATTACTTAACAAATCTTTAGGGCAAACCAATTATAATACAAATAGCTTAACTGCTTTTTAAAATGTCCACATTAAAGATTTGTATTTTTCTACACTAGGCAAATCAGTTCTAGTTACTGAAGGCAATATCTAAACATTGTTTAATAACATCTTAAGTCTTCCATTGATTTCTCTTTGACATTTGGTACTACTAACTCACTATGAAATAATAACATTTCATCCAAAGCACTGATTTTGGAAAAACAGCTAAAGCTAAAAGTGGAAGATAAACATTGTAAAATTGAGGTTAATTACAATATTTTTTCTTCTTCTTTTTTCTTATAATGGGTAATATTTCGGGGGATAATTTTCTCAGTTTACACCATAGATATTGCTTATAGAGGCTAAATACTAGTGCTGCATTATTTACAAATATAAAGAGGAAACATTACAAGTGAGTATAAAAATAAAAATCATCGAATGCTTCTTTCGAGAAACGGTTTTTTCTCTTTTCCGTATTAACCTCACTTTTTTTTGGTTCTCTGTCGTTTCTAAAGCTAAGCGGGTCATCCTTAATTGAATTGAGTAGTCGACGACGCCCTTATTCTCTCGGTATTTCGCCCACGCCCACTGCTTTTTCTGAGTTCAGATCCCTTTGAATCCTTGTCAACCTTCGGCCGAAAAATAATAAGTAGGTATAGTATCTCCCAATATTTTCTCCCATCTTCTACGTTATCTTTTTGATTGCGTTCTTTCTCAACTTATCTAGTGTACCAGTGGCGTAACTAACACCTCCGCAAATAATGCGGGCTGCCGGGCCAGATGCGGAAGCCATCTTAACGGATGGCTGACTACCCTTCAAAACTTTGGGGCCGGCATTGCTTTACATATAAATGTTTTTCAAATAATAGCTAATGTTATTTTTAAGATTATATTATTGTTAATAAAACTAAGGACTAGATAGACTCCGTTTTACGCAAGAAGAACTCACCTGAAGTTGCAGTCGTATGCGCGAACTTGTTGCCAAACCACCGCCATATTGTAAAATTTACATTCGACTTCAAATCAGTAGCTTAACGTTTTCACATTTTGTAGGATAACACAAAATTATAATATTAAAAATATATTTATCATATGTATAGTTTGGGAATTATTTGAAGCTTTTCGAGATATTTTCACATACAATAGACATTGGTATATGAAGATACTTGGTATCGTTAAAATATTTATACTTTTAATTAACGATTGGCGATGTTCGATGAAATCGTTTGTAACGCCATTGGCATGAGACTGTCGCTACGTGGCGACATAGATAAACAAGACTGATTTTGATTTCTGCGCAAGACAGTTGGCAAACTTCAGGTGGTTTCTTCTTATGCAAGACAGAGTCTACAACAATGTAAAAGGAAAAAGATATTCATGAATAGTTGTCCATTGAGTTTTGTAATCAAATTTCAAGCATCACGGAGTGACTTGGAGTTCTTTGTGACCATAGAATCGGTATTTGATCATTTAGATGTTGCAAAGAATAATCGCTATATGTCATGTCTACCAGTCTAATTCATAAACCTGATCCTAATAGTGATAGATTTTTTTCTCGTTATAAGGGGGCCCCAGAAAACGTTTGCGGATAAGCCACTCAGATTTTGTTACGACACTGTACACATTATTCCCATGTTTAAGATTCCCCAATTTAACATTTTCAGTCTCAGCCTATGTTATCACCTAACAACAATAAATAAAAATAAAGCCAAACATAATCAAAAATTTATTATCTTGGCGGGATATCCAACTTTTTTGCCGTAAGCTTTAATTTTTGATTTGTTGTATGGAATTGGACCATCGATAAATATTTTTTTTCAGTTTCCACCTATTGTTGGCATATTCTCATGAAAGTATTTCCGTCCATAACTCTAAAACGTTTATCTGATACACATACACAGCGGGAAAGTAAAAACAATGCTTTTAAAGCTGGAAAACATATTTATCATATTTTCTCCGTTTTATGTTACCTCCATAACATAAGGATACGTTATGAGAAAATTAATTTGAGAATCTCTCCTCGGCAAAATTTATTTCCAGTAATAGTAGCCGTAGCAACCGGCGTAAAATGTAAATAAAGAACACTTATACTGACTCATTCAGCACAGTTGTGTTCGGTTGACAATGACACGATTCATGTGAGGCTAATTCGACACATGATACATCAACAATGACCTTTAACTTCTAAAGTCCATTTTCCACGGTTGATGCTGCAACTCGAAAAAGTTGCATGCACTTGCTCTTGCTCTATTTTCGAGCGAGAAGTCGCTGCGACTTGGTAACTTTTCTAGTGGATTTTGTCGCACCAGCCCAAAATTTTTATTGGCTGCTACGCTCTGACATTGCTGTCACAGGATTTCTTCTACGTTATCTTCTCGTAGAGCAGCACAAGCCATAATACTAATTACTGTTACTAAAACAATGCCCTCAATGCTTTCCTCATCCATTCTGTTAACTTCAAGACTTGATTCTAGAGAAACTACTCCTATTTGCTTTATTTTCACCCGCTAATTTTTTTCACACAGTGAGGTTATGAAACCAGAACTGCCAATTTTTCAACGAAGTTGGCAACACGTAACGTTTCCCCTATGCCTGGATGAGTCGCAGCAACAAACTATCGATGTGCTGATTGTAAATTTTCTTGCAGCGATTTGTCCCAGCAACAAGTCGCTGAGATTTCTCGCAACGTGGAAAATATACTTAACTAAGATCTAATCTGAGTTCTAAAAGTTAAATAATATAGGTCTTTTTCCCGAGTTCGTCGAGTCCGACCACGATAACTTTAGGACCTCACGTGGTCGCGGGTGTGGTGTATCAGCCAGTGGCGTTACTGACTTGCATATAAAAATGTAATTTTCATACTAAATTTATTGTTAGGAATTTATTTCAAATATATATCAAACTTTATGGTTTTGGATACCTGTAGAAAATTACATAATGGTATCACTCGCTTTACGCAGGTAGGCGACGGCATTAAAGCTGGTCCTTTTTTGAATTCATGAAATAATACGCAAGGAAGCAAACAATTTACCTAATCTAAAGTTAATATATTCCAAACCTAAACACTTTCACAAATGTATCTACCATGTCAACTTAAACTTATCATAAATATAATCTTATTATTAATCTGAGTCATCAGCTGATTGTACTGGTTGTGCAGGTGTACTACTGTCGCTATCAAGATCTGAGAAACTTTCATCAGAAGAGCCAGTATTAACGTTAAAACATAAATGATCCAACGTATTATCGAGGATGTGTTCTCGTTCTATTTGTAAGTTTTCATATTCTTAGACGTGTCGACAAAATATTCGCACATTCACTAAGTGGCAACTCGTCAAATCTTTTTCGGGATAATGCTTCAACATCCTTGAAATGAAAACGAATAACCTAGAACCTACATAAAATCAAGCGTCCGTTGCTCCGCCGCTGGCTCGACGCGGCAGCCAGTCAGAGATCGGCATTGTATTCGAGGCGGCCCTACGTTGAATCACGAGGTGCTCCAAAGTTATTGTGGTCGGACTCTACAAAGTTTCCGATAACACCGCAGCGAATGTATTATAGTATATTTGATCGTGCTCATTCATACCACCCAGTTCGACACCTTTGTTTTCTGCACCAGTTTGTACAAGTTCTTAGTTCTTCTAGGTGTTTGCTATATAATTCAGAGCCACCTAGACCTATCCATGAATGTTCCTAAATCTTTATTTCTAGTATTAAGACCGGCTCGGGCTCAACGGTTGAAAGTAATAATTTGGTATTTTATATTATTGACAATTTTAACGTCAAAATTAATAAATTTCTGGAGTACGTCAAATAATGTGACATATAGAGAGACCGTTTCGTAATAAATATAGTATTTGAAAATATCAATAGGTATTAGAAAATATCGCTATGAAAAGTTTGTATCAATACTAAAAATTTTGATATTTTATCCATACGATATATTTCAGAAACAAATTTCCTAAACAAAATACGTTGATTTAATAGTTTATTTCATATTGTACCCCCATCTCTAGTCGCATATGTAGGTACCGAGATGTGAGTGCTGAGTTGTCATGACATGTTTTAAATTCAGAAGCGTGAATTACGAGTTCATTAGAGGTAGCCAAATATCGATAGTCACGACTATCGAAAGTTCCGATAGTGTTATTGAGAACTATCGATACTATCGATGGCACTATCGGTTTAGTAGTAAATGGGAAATCATCTAACATTCCAAACAAACACCTAACCTCAAAATACATAAAAAATGTTTATTTAGCATTCCAAGAAACACAAATAATACATAACATATTTATTTAAAGAACCTTTCTTGGTTCGTTTGCCATGTGCCCTTTTTAGATGGTCCATTAAATTAGACGTATTTCCAGATGTTTTGTATACCTTTCTACATTTCATACATGTAGCTAGTGGCCTACCAAGCTCATCCTTTGAAATATACTTCCAGATTAACGATGATTTTAGTTTAACCATTTTATAAAATAACCTCAAACTCTAACAGTCAAAAATAAAACCAAAAACTAGAATACCTTGCCTACTGCAATGTAAGTAAAATAGTAGGAAATTGGAAAAATTATTTTTCGTGCAACCGGACGCGAAGTCAGTATTTCGCGTTCTCAACACAGTCCGCGAAATTCAATTTCGCGGCCGTTACCCATAGCAACGGCTGCGAAACCAAACGTCACTTCCAAATTTGAATATCACTTCCAAATTTGACATTTCTAAAATACTACAAAGACAAGGATGATTTTTTATTGAATACCAACAAATACATAAGTACTTATATTATTTAGGATGAATATTAAAATTCATTGTACAGTTTTATTCTTACTTATATTTACTCCAGAAGTTGAACTGTCAAAATATTTTTTATATATTGAAACATATCATTTCCATAGCACACATTGTTAAATAAATTAAACTGCTGTTGATTTTAGAGCAATGGTATATTTATTTACAATTATCTAGTTTAATAATTTTAACGATTGCACGAAAAATAGTGTGTATGCCATGGCCGCGAAACTTTTTAACGACCTCAAGATTATCTTGCCTCGGCCGCAAGCGGCCTCGGCGATAACTATTCTTTCGGTACGTTAAAAAGGTATTTCGCGGCCTAAGCATACAAATAACTATTATTTTATGGTTAATGGTTAGGTTTTGCGTTATGTATGATGACTTTGACAGTTGACGTATGACAAAAACTATCGAATGAGACTATCGATAGTAAATTAAAACTTAAAACTATCGATACTATCGATACTTGGCTACCTCTAGAGTTCATAATTCACTCTAGAGTGAATTATGAACCGTAATTCACTCTAATAGATATATGGGTACATATACCTTGTTAGGAGTTAAAATATTGACTTATTATTTAGTGGTCGGGGACAAAACATATTAAATCTTCACTATCCCTTCTGTTGTCCATTTTGTTCTCTATATATACGTGAAATTATGATTATTTTGAGGTTTCAAACGACGTGCTGTCGGAAGCGATTTGCGTAGTTAGATCTTTGACGTTTTAAAAGAGACGATTTGATTGATTTCTGATAATAATAGAATGTGATTGGCTAATTATTTTTCATTCTTCACTGGTGTGAAGAATTTATATAATTTTTCAGCTAAATACGTAAAAATAATCTGTGCATTATTATATAGTCGTGGAGAAAAGTAATTTACAACACAGTAAAGTTAATCAAACAAATTGACATAGAATTTATAGGTTAAATTCGGCCAAATATCTCTTTAATACACGGATTTCCTGAGATTAGTTTGCACCACTGTTAAACCAGGTTTATCGCATGAAAAACAGACACCGAATTGGTAAACTTGGTTCAATCGATATCGCTGGATTATCGGCCGATTGAACCACCGGCCCTTAGTCGTCCATTACTCACTATTGCAAGAAGCTTAATACATACTGAATCATTTCTCTTGTTCAACTCTTCCCAATTTCAGTTATCTTTGTATTCTTCTTTAGATTTTGCTGATCAGTATCCACAATTGCTCATTTCTAATCTTAAAACAATAAAAAGTCTATGAGCTGACAAGTTGAAGTGAAAACAAAACTGAATCATAATAGAGCTGTAGGCGTGTGAATTTTGCATTGACTTTGTGTTCTCTTCGTGAATTTAAGCCCTTTTGAAATGATTTAAAACTGATTAGTGTGGAGAGAGCGTTCGGTGTTATGAGATGTTTATCAGGTTGCACTTATAGTTCACACTTGTCAGTGGCAACCAAAAATAAAACTCAATACTAGTCGTAACCGTAAAGTTTGAAGCGAGCCTAAAGCAACAAGAGCACTTAATTCAAAGATATCGATGAAAGTAATATTAAAGTACAAGATCATTTATATACGGGAGAAAAAAATGAGAAAGAAGTTATAGATACATAACAAAAACATTTGTCTATCAAGAGAACGCAAGACAACGCACCGTGTCACAAGTCCCACACCCACCGTATTCGCCAGATTTGGCTCCTAGCGATTACTGGCTGTTCGCAGACCTAAGAAAATGCTCACCAGTAAGATATTTCGCTCGAATGAAGAGGTTATCGCTGACACTGACGCATATTTTGAGGCAAAAGATAAATCGTTCTACAAAAATGGTATTGAAATGTTGGAGCGGCGCTGGAATGATTGCGTTGTTTTTGATGAAAATTACGATGATGATTAAAACTAATTTTGAACAAAAAAAAACATGTTTTCAGCCGCTGTATTATGGATGAATGTAAGCAGTTAGCTTTAAAATTGATACACAATTTCGCAGATGAATAAATCAATAAATAATTGTATTTGACGTTATTTAATGTTTCAATAAATTTTCAACTTGCTAGGAAATGTGGATATAGCACATACCTACTTTTATATTAATAATTATCTGAAGAAATTAAAAGCTACCGGTCTTGTGGTCTTACTTTGTTGACTGCTACTAAACTGCCACTGGCCTAAAATTAGATGCGAAAGCGCAAGCCCTAATAGAATGTTTTGAACTGAACAAGGCAGGAAACAGGGAGAAACACCCCTTGTATGCTATCAACAAGGGTGCGTAATATTCTTTTGGACTTACGCCGGGAAAGCGACGGATTTTCCACGATTGGAAAACTACGGATTTTCCTGGATTGACGGCCGGTAAAAAGGAATACCCGATAAAATTCGCGAATGTTTAGTGCGACAAATAATTTTGAAAGAACGGGTGCTAGTGATTAAATTGTTACAAGTAGTTAAAAACAAAAAGAATTGCTGCAACAGATCTACAGGGAGGCTCAAGGAAGAAAATTATTGTAACGTTAAGATTTTTTTAAATTATTAACTACCTAAGGGGTATTTTTATTTTATCCTTGCTAAAGTATTTGTAAACAATGATTAATTAAACATTGTTTCATAAAGTCATAATTTTTTGATATATCTGCAACATTGCTGTTATTTTACTATCTTTATCATATCTTCTTGACTTTTATTTCGAGAACTAAAATTTGCATTGTTTAATTCTCTATAATTTTTTATATTGACATATTTCTCTAAATTGATATTACCTACATTTTCTCTTAATATTATCCACAAATTTTGTATTCTGGTTAAAATAGTTAATATGGTTTTGACACTTTTTTAATTTCATAATTAGCTTGTTGATGTTTAAATATTTGGTCTGTTAAGTTGAGTACTGAAAAATAGGAACATTAGGCGTAGGTTGAACGTAAGCTGATTCGGATTGTTAATTTTGTTTCGCCTGAAAATCAAATGGTATTTTCTACTATACCTTGTACCTTTAAACTAAGAGGAGCGATTTGCATTTAAGTTGGCACTTCTACTGCCTAGTGATTGGTCAGATTGCCGCCGTTTCCACACAGCTCTTTTGATACAACTTACAACAACATTTTCAGTATTCTGTTTATTTATATAAAAATATTCATAGCTCAATATTTATTACCACTCTTTTGCATTTGTTGTTTATTGTTTACTTATTAAGTATAACATTCCAACCAAGTTAATTGCTATTTTTATTATTTAATCCATTTGATAAACAAAATAAATCTATAGTCCTTGCCTTTCCAAGTAAAATCTTAATTTTGTTGTCGATTTTCTTAGATCAATTTCTACATACATTAGGTACAGTACAATGGTATTTTCAGGGGTAATATTCCTAGTGCATTTAATTTTTACGGAAAAATTCGGAAAAAAGAGTTTCTTAGTAATTTGTTAAAACAGATTACTCAGAAACGAGTGATCCAAAAAAATTAGATGCACGAGGGATGTTTGGTAAGATTATTTCCTGAGTTAAATAAACATTTTATTTTCAAACAATTTTTTTAATTAAAATAATAAATGTCAAACTTTTTTTCGATTTTTTTTCCGGAAAAACTGCTGACAGCTAAGTTGACAGTTGTTAAGTAATTTTTCCACTTAAAATTTATATTTGACATACCAATTCTTGATAGCGATTGGTCAAAATTAATAGGAAGGAAATAATCGAAATAAAAATTTCTGTTTACTTTTAGTTTGTACTATACCTACGACTCAAATGTTTTTGGATAATAATTTCACAAATACAATTGCATTTTCTACATATTTATTGATCCTTAAATTATTACCAACTTTCACATAAACTACTTATAACCATACATTTTTCCACAATAATCTGATATTTAGACATGCCTTGACCACTCATTGGCCACGACAACTGCGAGCAGGACATTACATATTTCACGTAATTGTCAATTAGTTCAAAAATTCTGAACACGACCATTTCGGAACACACTCCAAATCCAGTAACTTTTAGTGGTGTGCTTGAGGCTTCCTAAAATGCTCCTCCTAGCTTAAAAACAAGGTATATCAAGCATGGCTGTCACATGCCAATGCCAATTATCTGATTTTTGTTGTTTTTTAAAATATGTATTTGGCGTTCTTTTATAAACGCATATTATAATGAGTTTTTAGATGAATTAAGGCAGTTCGTGAATTAAATTATTTGTATATTATAGTTATCTAGGACTTTACTTGAAAAAATTATCATCTCTGAGCTCTTGGGTGCCTTGGCAGCAGAGGCCCACCCATTTTTATGTATAAAACCAAACTTTTTGAATTATTCATCTGCATTGTCAATAAGTACCCTCAAAAATTTTAAATAAAAAGGGGTAGCGTGTGATAGCGCATTTGAGAAGTTTTTCATTTCTTTAGAGCTTAATAGTGTAGCATCCTGCTTGAGACAAAAATATAAAAATAAAATAAAAAAAATTATTTGGGTATTTCAATTCATGTTCCAGTATACTGAGAACCGTTTCTTTGTAGAAACGAAACTTCCCAAGAAATGTGTAATCTTCCATTTTATCAAATGTTCCATTTGAAGATTTATTAGTCTTAAAAATCAGTTTCTGAATAATCATCAAATAAAGATTCATAATCCACATTCGTATTACAGCTTGACAATACAATTGATAATATTGTTACGTCGGTCCTGTACTGACGATATGATGATTGGACCCTGTACGACGCAAACTTAATTTCTTTTAACAAAAGTTACGTACTATGCGATGGTCATTGTAATGAATTTCTTTAAGCACTGTGTTATGTGAAATGTGCGATGTGTAATGATTTGATTTTGGTTTTTGTACATAGGTCCTTATTATGTGTAATGTGCGATCGGGTTGTAATGTTTTTTGGTCGGTGACTATTTTATGGCTCCTTGCAAGGGTGAGTTGGATGAATATAAAAACTCCTTTAAAAGGGAATAGAATATTTTACGTCTTACAAGATCCAATCTCTAATGGACCTTTACATATCGTCAGTACAGGACCGACGTAACAATATACAAAAGTGACTTTCAACAAATTAACCTGTATCCAAGGCATGCGCCCTAAAAAATTGGAGGATTTCTAGTACTTTTAATTCTGATCTTCTCTTTCAAAAGTGCATATGATCCAAGAATTATTTTCTTTTAAAATATTCTATAGCAATAGGACTTTCTAATAAAAAAAATCGTTGCTAAATTCCGAGGATCGCGAACCTTACCGGACCCCCTGCCTGTATAGAATCGATAAGAATGATCTCGAGAACTAAAGACGTTTAAAAAACAAAAATTAATAATGTGAGGCTACTAACGTCCTAAATATGCAGGGTTCTATTTTCAGGTATAACTGGAAAGGGTAAAAACATTTTCATTAAATAGCTCATCGTTAGAAATTTCACCAAACTAATTTTCACTTTCTAGAATCTCAAGTTCTTTATATATTTCTAATCAACACACTCTGTATATAAAGAACCTACAATAATGTTTAATTCAATCCCAGACACCAAATATAATAAAATTTCTTCCGTTTGAGAAAACTCTATGTAAATCTGAGAGCTGTTATAGTAATCGTTTAGAAAAATTATAACAAAAGTGAAGTGATAATAAGAACAGTATCTTTTACCTTGAATATTGAAGCAAAATGGGGTGTAATACAAGCAAAGAAACTGTTCCAGCTGAAAACGAAAATAAAGAAAATCAAGATAGAGGTAGTGAGAACATTATTGAAGACAAAAAGGAAATCAAACTCTCAGAGGGGAATATCAACGAGGTGGTTAACAATCACGTTAAAGGTAAGATACTATTTTGTTTTTAAATGTAATCAATTCCCGAATCAAATCAGACAATAATCCTCCTGACGGTATCGACAGTAAAGTTATAGGTATTGTATGTAATTATATTGGGGTGACATCCACCGAGATCTAAAATATCTCTTGTGCCATCTTACTTCTACTTAGTTCCTTAGGAAAGTCTCAGAGACCATCAGTAGCTCCTTTACTCCTATTTCCCTGAGGAATTTTAGGATATCTGCAGGCTTCAACTTTGGTAAATAATCCAATAATCTCCTAGGTGGTGTGTCAAGCAGAAATTAAAGCACTGAGCTCTTGTGTAATCAGTTCCAAAATGGTGTGGGAGTGCCTAGGCAATAAACTAGGCGAGAACAATATAGTAACCTTACTGTGGATTCCAGGACACACTGGAATAGAAGGAAACGAAATAGCAGATGAACTAGCAAAGAGGGGGGCTGAAAGACCCTTTTGGGGGCCGGAACCCTTTTGCGGAATCAGCCCCAATGTAATATTGGAAGAAATAGGCAAAGCCGAAGAAAAGAGAAGATCTGACCATTGGAAATATCTTGTAGGGCTTAGACAATCGAAGATTCTGATAAGTAGCTACAACCCTTTGAGATCAAATGAATGCATAAGTCAAAGTAAAACTGCACTAAGAGTTTTAACAGGGATCCTAACGGGACAATGTCGCCTGGACGGGCACCTGAAAGAGCTCAAAATAGTGGAGGAAGATGAATGTAGATTATTTGGCAAGGAAGAAGAAACCTCCATCCACATACTTGCGAATTGCACAGCAATTCAGAATCCTAGGGCACAGCACCTAGTAGACTATTGGATAGAAGAGGGACATTTACCTAAGTTGAAGCCTACAGATATCCTAAAATTCCTCAGGGAAATAGGACTAAAGGGGCTACTAGTCTCCGAGACGTTCCTCAGGAACAATAAATCTTTTAGGACTCAGTGATGCATCATGCATACATACACACACTAAGTATATCCACAATATTTTTCACACGTGAACACCGCTTACCGAGTTCTATTGCAATAGATTTATGCCTGGCCTATCAATTCGTTTGATAAAACCGATATCAACCTAAACGTTTATTTTAGTGAGTTGTATCTGATTTGTAGTTAATAAAAGTTCTTGTCTGCAGAAAATGGGTCTCCCTGATTTTCGTTGTACTAGGCACGAAGTGGTTTCGTTCAACTTTTCGATAATTATTTTTAACCTTAAGGCCTAGGCTACTAAACTTGCATGTACAAGGCAACCTTGACAGATAAATTGCATAAAATTATGGATTTTTATTGTATACACGGAAACAATGAGAGTAAGAAGTTGTTATTAAAATATTTAGAGGCAGTGGGTATACATTATGTGAATGAGTGTGTGTAGATAGATGTACAGTTATACATTTTATATTAAACACTTTTTTAAAAATAAATTTCGATTAACTCTTCTTATAAAAAACCCAACCAGTTTCCACAAAACCATCAAAACATCTTTCCCCGGCTAATCCTCTGGAAAATACATACACTATAATAACTGTAACCAAAATTCGATTAAATTTACCGGGGACATAATTATGGGGTGACGAGAGCGGACATGGTCATTCTATAATTTGATTTTAAATAATAACTGTCGGTTCTTCAGAATTCTAGCTACTGGTATGTTAAATCTCATCCAAAATATGACATATAAAGGATTGTAATGACCGATTTAACCAACCATTTTCTAAAGTTAGGTAATACCTAAATCGGATTTAGGTGCAATATTTACGTTTCACCTCGCGCAAAGAAATACCTCAGAGTGATAGGAAGTACACAATATTAAATCTGAGATAACTAATTCCGTTATTATCCGAAAATTTTAACAATACTCTATTTTAAATGCCTCAGGAATATTTGAATTTATTTAATTAAACTAAAACCTATTCAGAAACAGCACGGCACTGTTGCTAATGGTATTTGTTGTTACTTTATTTTAAAATGGATTAATGGATTCCGATGCTGTTTTCAGTATTGTGATTTATTCATTCAGTCTAATGTTAACAAATCACTCTCATAACTGCTTTCACTTTCAGTTATATAAGTAACTGTAGTCAGGGCCGTGCGACACTATGAAGTAGGGAGGCGACTGCATCAGGCAGCATTACAAAAGCCGGTCCCAGACACTACGTGTATTTGGCAAACATTTGGTATTCGGACTTATTCGCGTAGCGTGTGGGAAGTTAACTTTGGCAAATATTCGTCCTTCGTCATTTTCCCGGCGCTGGTCGGAAACTAGCACGAAGTAAAGGACGCCGTAGTTTGGCGAAGAAAACTACGTGTACCTTTGCTATACCGACACCGTGTGGGAGATCAAGCAAACATTCGTGCAAAGGATAAATATTGGCCTATTCGCCAAATCCACGTAGTGTCTGGGACCGGCTTTATGTAGATTATTTTTCTATCTATTCGACACATATTTAAACAGAAATTTAAGAAAATACTAACACAGTTATATAGGTGAAGAGTTATCATTTTTATTCTTACCAATATGTACCTAAATCACGAAAAAACGGAATTTTAATAAACCAAAAGATGGTATCTTTTTAATGAAAACAATAGCAATTAGGAAGGCGTATTATAAATTGGCTACCTTAATTGAATTGTTGAATTAATCTACGTAGGTCCAGTTTTAAAGATCCCTTTCCACTTAATCTTACACACGCTTGTTCATTCAGGACTGGACGGACAAACAAGCACGCCGATTATTATTCAGTTAGAAGGATTTGCCTTTCCTCCAGTATGATTTCTTAAATTGTAACATGTAAAATGGTGTGGTAAAAGTAAGTAAATGTTGGATTAAGTTCAAAAGCTTTTGGGTATTAAATACAAATACTTTAAAATGATACATTAAATATACTAACAAATTATATGTATATGTTACCGGTAATCTGTATAATCCGGTATTCTATACAATGCCTAGGCAATATACAGGGTGATTCTTTACCAATTGGAAATAATTTAACAGTAGAATACTGACTTCAAATTATAAAGATTTAACCCAAAACATCTAAGTAAAATGTAGCTGCTTACTTAGTTACAGGGTGTTTTGTTTAAAAATTTAAAAACTATTTGTGCCCAGTACTTTAAAACTGTTTTACGTATTCATTTCATATTTGGAAGAAAGTGTAGACACTGTTCATCCTACTAAATTATGTTAAACAAACGTTTCTGGCTACTACCAGAGGCGTACGACAGGGGCAAGTGACAGGTTAATCGTTCCCAAATTCGACGCCACTGGCGGAAGAGAAATTTTAGCACAAATTTTCGATTCTTCTGTACTTTTTACGTAAATAAAGTACTCTTATCTCATAACGATAAAGTCAATATTTCTCGAGATATTTTAAGTTAAACATGAAGCTGCACAATTGTGATGGGTAATAAAATAAGTATGTCGATGTTTTGGACCAGCGAATTGCATTTATTACGCAAATGAAACTTCAATCCGTGGCAACAATAAAGAACACAACTATTAAATGAACGGATGAATTGAAGACAAATTGTGGTTCTGAAAATGTAATCTAAATAAAAGTAACTACAATTTTAATAACATATCGGAAATATCAGAAACGAACAATACCTAAAAACCTTTTATAACAAATGTTCTATGTGACCCACGTTTACTTCAACAAGCTTATTAATTTTTTGGCTAAATGATCTTCTTACCTTGAAAATTATGTTGTGTTGATTGGCAATAAAATTGGCCGAATTTACAATTTGCTGCCATAGTTCCTGACGAGTGTTTATTTCTTGTGAATATACTAATGATTTTAAATAAAAAGCTAGGGGGTTACGTTCTGGAGTTCTAGGCTGCCAATCCAAAGATGAGGAAATTGGTTATCGAGATAATTCCTCAATATTATCTGATAATGAGGTGGTGCTCCATCCTGCATGAACCACATCAAAATTGTGCAGCTTCATGTTTAACTTAAAATATCTCGATAAATACTGACTTTAACGTTATGAGAAAAGAGTACTTTATTTACGTAAAAAGTATTGGAGAATCGAAAAATTGTGTTAAAATTTCTATTCCGTCAGTGGCGTCGAATTTGGGAAGGATTAACCTGTCACTTGCACCTGTCGTACGCCTCTGGTAATAGCCAGAAACTTTTGTTTAACATAATTTGGTAGGGTGTACAGTGTCTACACTATCTACCAAATATGAAATGAATACGTAAAACAGTTTTAAAATACTGGACATAAATAGTTTTTAAATTTTTAAACAAAACACCCTGTAACTAAGTGAGCAGCTACATTTTATTTAGGTGTTTTGGGTTGAATCTTCATAATTTGAAGTCAGGATTCTATTGTTAAATTATTTCCAATTAGTAATGAAAGATAGAATACCTAAAACGTTTAGGTAATGTATGAAATATGATTAACTTTATCAACTCGGAACTAAACAAGGCGTTGTAAAGTCATTGTATTCAAGACAGCAGTTCACAGTTTGTCATCAAGAGTTACTTAAAAAAGATGTCCCTAATAAAGTAACAACACTTCGTAGGTACAGTTGCGAACATACAAGCTACGGGCACAGGTCAAGGAATGTAAAATGTACTTTCAAAAAACACTGCGATACTAAAAAGTGTTTATGTTTTAAACGTAAAATTGTATGCACTTTAAAATGCCACAATAGTTCTTCATGTAAGAATAATTAAATATTTTTTTACTTGATCAATTTTGAGTAAGACAGTAGACCTAGGTAGTACCTACCTGTTTTTACAGAATTGTTTCCTAGTTTTTTAATCCAATTACCTAAGCGAATTAGATTATGTTACTTAAGTCAGAAGAATTTTCAGTTTTGCGTTAAATTTTTGTGTAATAATTCTTATTTTTACTTACCTTTCTTATAAAGATTACTTTTAATGGGTATCCTAATTGTTAATTTCAATAAAGTTTTAACAAACATAAGATGTATTATTTGTCCTTCTTTTTCTCTTAACTTTACACATTACCCTAGGAATTGTATAGATTACCTAGGTAAAGTATGTAAGCGAGAATAATATTCATGATATTTCATACATTGCCTCGGCCCCCCAGGTATTCTATACATTGCCTAGGTATTATATGGAATTCCTGAATTATACAGATTGCCGGTAACATAATACCTACGACTACAGTTAATTTCACGAATCTTTCTGGTTACGCGAACAGGTAGTCTATAAATGTTTTCGATTTATTGAACATAAAATCGAATGTAATAGTAGAGGTTTGGTCATGAGTAGAAACTTCAACTCAATCCGTTATCTATATGCTACAATGAACTCTGGTCAGCACAAGCTGGACTTCATCAAGTTTTATCATGATACTAAACTTAATACTAAAATTGTCATATAATATAATCTAATTATTGGCTTACTTAACTGTTTCTTAATAAACAACATTTTAATGTTTAATAACTGATGATCTATTTTATTATATGAGGGGACGAAATCATACGGCCCAAATTAATAATATCAAAAAAACCTCTAGTTGGCTGGACGATCAATAACGTTACAATTAGTTTGTGAATAAAGCATGGAAAAACGAAAAAAATTCAGAAGATTGTGAAATAGCATTAATACAGACTGAAAACATAAGGGTATACTTATAGTTTGAGAGAAGAGCTGAGAATCTGGTGGGGTGGTGTTTACTTTTTCGTTCATAATAATTTTTAGTTTTAGTTGAATGTCCAGAAAATTTCTTGACAAAGTCTATATTTTTAAGTAATTTAATTTTTTATTGAAGTGCCAGGAGCTTTGCCTTTTGCCTCTTAGTGAGGAGTTAATGTAAGCGAATTCGTAAAGGTGGGACACTTATAACCGCACTGTGCCCGGTGGAAGAAAAGTTCAATGATTATAAGGACGCCGCACATTGAGTTAATAGTGGTACAAACTCTAGACGCGGCCACCAATCGCAGCCGCTATTCAGCCGCAACTTTTTGCCGAGTTCTGTTATTTCCGTCAAGAGCTGGCACTCTTGATTTAGTTATTGTTGATGCGGCCGAATGTGCGCGTGATGCATATTTAACATATTTTTTTTCTTTTAAGGTTTATTCTTATAAATCTAAAGATCATTCTAAATTATTTATATTTTGTATTAAAAAAATATAAATAATAACCAAAACAAGTTGACAAGAACACAAGAACCTACACTACAACGAAATGGAAAACTAACCTTTAAAATTTATGAATTTCACGAATTTTTTCTTGACCATGACCACGACCAAGCTGCTTGCACCAATTTCATTTGAAAGTGAGCGTAACCTCGAAAATACACGACAATACAGTAAGTTATTTATCAAGCTCCAAACGTACCTTAGGGTGCGTTCACAAAGAAAGCTGGTTACAAGCGCTTGAGAATTTTGTTGTGTATACACAACAAACGCTTGCATTTCAAGCTTAGTGTTTTCTCAGCTCTCGTTGAGACAATGTCTTCCTCAAGTGATGAAGAGTTATTTTTGCTTGAAAATGAAGAATCAAAAATTCGTAGAAGGTGTTCATGCAATTAACCGTTGAAGAGGTAGGTTTGGGGAATACCCCATCTATTTCCTCAATTGAAATTGGACAAAGTGAGAAAGAAGAAAGAAAAAAATTGGAAGACCAACAAATGCAGGCTCAAGTGTGAGAGAATTGTTTAAGACATACTTCGCCAACAATCCATTAGTTTTCACAGACTAAAAGTGTGTCCCAAATAGCCACTTTTCTAAAGACTTAGATATCAGTTCATCGACTTCCACAATGCACAGTTGTTTGTCACTGACTGGTTCGGTCAACAAGAGCCGGAAAACAAGTACAAAACGTTCTTGCGTGCTTGTCAGAACTTGTAGCAAGCGCTTGCTAGCCGGGACAGGCTTTGTCTGTGAACACACACGCTTGATACAATGTAGACTTCTCTCACGCCGGTTGGAGCTTGCAAGCGCTTACCAACAAGCGCTTGTAACCAGCTTTTTTTGTGAACGCACCCTTAAGCTGTAAACGTACCGTAAGCCGCTATACTGTCCTTCAGTTCCCGAATTTTTGGAGAAAACGTCTTGATTGGGTCGACATTTTCATATAAATTTAAAGTGTGTTGAATAAAATAATTTATAAATGAACGTTTGAATAGTTCTTGTTAATTTTTAAACAAATAAGAAGTAACTATTCCGTGATACAAGTAGAGATATACTATTAATAGGAACATGAATCTCATGGGAGAAGCAAATGTTTCTACAGCAATATTATACAAACAACTATGTTAATGAACCATGCTGTTTGAAATATCAATCCGAATACTCAAAATACGGGTAGTTTTCTCATTACAAGAAAGTTTCTCCTATTAACCGGCTTTTCAAATTACAACTGGGACGCCAATTAGAAGTTTTATGAATAAGATACTCTTATTTTTAGTTTTAGTTATTTGGAAATGAATTTAATTAGTGTGAAGTGAACTTTTTAATGAAGTATTTAATTAAATATGTAGGTGTCTAAGTTTAAAAAGAATCGGTGTACTTTGTACAAATAACATTGTTAGTTTTTTTATTTTGTTGGCATTGTATCCTATACCTATTCTTTCTAAATTATACAAAAGTAAGTATAGGTAAAGTATGGTAAAGTATAACTAAAGTCAGTGTGAGGACCATAAAATAAAGCAATGTTGTCAGATATGTTTTCTAAAATTGTTGGGCTCACTATACAAAAGTTTCCCATTACTTCAGTAAACTGTTAGCTCGTGATGTTCTCAGAAAGCTAGTTTGGAAGTATTAAAAACAAAAATACATAATATAAATTTACTAGTGAGCATTAAAAAAAGTCGCTTGAAATTGCTGTGAAAAGAGAAATTAATTAAAACAACTTTTTGTATGCCTACTATATTTAAGAAAATTTTGTAAATCTGGCAACGCATTGCAGGTGTTCAGCGTTATACAATCATCAAGTACATTATTGTTTTTATTATAATAGAGTAACGGGTCACTTACTAAGGCGGACTAACTATAACTAAAAACAATTAAACTCCGAGGGTGGCCTGCGATATTAGAGAGATATTAGTGTGTGTGAATTTTGTTTTAAAGAAATATTTAAAATAATAGTAGTAAATATCTAGTATCTATTTCTTGGTCGAGTGAGTTTAGTGAATTGATATCAATATAATATTTATTTGTTCGTGGACTTGATTGAATTGATATCAATATAATATTTATTATTTGTTCGTGGAGTTGAGTGAATTGATATCAATATAATATTTATTTGTTCGTAGACGTAAGGGTTAGTTTTATGATTATAATTTATTTGTAATTAATTGGAATAGCATTTTGGAGAAACGACAGTCCAAGATGATGCGCGGGAATCTAATAATTTGGCGCCACAAACAAATGCAAATGACTTAGCAATAAATGATACCGATGATAGGGTCGAATTTAACAACAAATATTTACATGTTCAGTGTCAACGCGTTGTTTTAAATATGTACGCGTCTTTGAATAAAGAAAATTCTGAAATTTCTGATAATGCGGTTAACGCGAGAATTCACGAATTAACGTTAATCGGGTTTACAACGAAGTAATAGTACCAAGTTTAGAACTGATTCGTGATAAATTGCGGGATATTCCTGAATATACTTATCAATGTTTTATTTAATTGTGGATTCAAATATAAGAAGTTAGATAATCGAAAGGGGATAATGGAATCTCGGCGTATCGTTGAACTAAGACAGGAGTATTTGCGCAAAATAAAAGGGTATCGTGATTCAAATAGAACTAGGTATAATTTATTTAGACGAAACTTGGTTTGATACGCATGATGTTGTCAAGTATGGTTGGGTTGACGATACAAAAAACTGTTCTTTAGATACTCCGTGTTCTAGAGGAAAACGTGTTATTATTGTATTACAAATTTTATGAAATTTGTATGCAGGCTGATTTTTTTCATTCAAATTGATATGGTAGATTAACATTATTTCACAATATTTGAATTTATAAAAAATTTATATGCACGCCACTGGCTTTTTCCTTCAAGGGGATTAAAAATATGGTTCATCACACTGACTTTAGTTAGACTTTACCCAATAATTTTTCAATACAGATATTTGACTTGGTTGAAATAATAGATTTTGCATAATTATACAGCTGTCCCAAGTTATCGTTTACAGGTAATATCTCGCTTAATTTAAAAGATAATCCAATACTGTAAAAATCTGTTGTGAATGGCATCACAATTCCTTCCTAATGACGTATCAGAAACTTTAATTCACTTAACAGTCCTTTGAAATGCACTCCTCACTTTCTGTTTTTAAATGGCACCCTCTGTATATTTTCGTTGAAAAAATTGCTATATCCAAAACCTTTTTCCATATAATAATGGATTTGCGATAGCCACATGGAACAAAATCCAAAGACAAATCTGGTGCTCGTGCACGCCATACAATAGTTCCCTTACCATTTATTAAACGGCCTGGAGGATTATTATTTATATACTCGATAACAGAACCATAATCGTGAGCAAGGCAACCATCTTGTTGAAACCAAATATCATCTTTCCCGTTCATTCATTCGATTGGGCTGTGCTCAACAGCCCAGGCACTTGAACTGAATCTTTGTACCATTTCCCATGTTATCTACTTCCATTCCAGAAGCTTTGTGTATTCTATGTAGGCCACTAGTTTGACTGGAAAGATTTTCAGTAGCTGCAATGGTAGTATTATTTCCTCTCCAAAGTGCTTCCGTCTTAGTCCATGTAAGTTCTCGCAGAAGAAGAGTATGTGAGTGGGTGTTTCATCATAAAGTTTACTTTTCCTGCAAATAGGTTCACTAACTTTGCCAATTCTGTGCAGATGTTTCCTCAGGGTGCAGTGTCCAGTCACCAGGTCGGTAACTGTCTTCAAATGTCTCTTACTCAGTTTCAATAGCCTGATTGAGAGTTCCTTGTCTACCTTGTTCAGTAAACTCTTTGTATGGAGGTGCCCTTGTGTCGACTCCATTTGAGTTGGTGTTCCCTATCTAGCCAGTTCCCGATTTCACCTCTTATGCAATTTTTTGTGATTCTACAAAACGGTTAATCGACGAACTTCGAAGGATTGTAATGGCCAAGTAATAGAAAAGTTGACTCGCCCGTAAAAACGACGTTCTTAGTGAGGTATTTGATGTTATTAATGTTTTCCATATCTCCTCACAAAATTACATTCGTAAAATATTGTCAGCATTCAACATTTCATGTGCACATTATTATAAATAAAATAGTATGTGAATAGATTGTGACAAAGTTGAATAAACTTTATATTTATTAACGGCTTGATTGTTGGTCAGTCCGATGCTGATTTCTTTTCATGCGAAAGCTCTAAAGGGTCATTTTTGTAATAAAAGGAATGTAAATAGCTTAGGCCTCTGTTCAGAACCATGAAATTTCATGGAGATGGATTATATTAGTGCGGGGTCTAAACAGACCGAGTTTTTAACAATTTAAGAGTATTTTTCGAATTGTCGAAAAAGCAGAATGGTGATAATTTCTTTTTCGGGATATAATAATTTTCAATGTAATATTGATGATCCTAAAAGTATTTAAATTCGAAGATCTCTCCATACAATGAAAATTGGATCGTTTAATTAGTGCACGATTGATAAAAAACGTGGCCTAAAGGCTTTCCTATAATTCCTGGTTTCCTAATTTATTTCATGCTCTTGAATTACGGGCTGAAGTACGTAGTATTGTGTATGAGAAATATGGTATAAATAAGTAACTGTTCCATCATTTCCTATTTTTGTAACAACGTCAACGCCAAAAGATAACCTCACCTTGTTTTTGCGTTACTTTTTAGTAATGTATTCGAAAATAAATGTTCGGTAAACATGAACCGGCTTTTAATAATGCAAAATACTCACTCATCATTTTTTCATATTTATACATGGTTAAACGTGTTTCTATTTACGGAAATAATCATTAAAAGGTTTCCTAGAAAATACGTTAAATGGTTTTTAACTGGAATGCCTTTGTTTGTACAAATCTTACACTGGCAGTTATAGAGTCATAGATATTGAAAGGTATATTTCTGTATTTTTACAAGACTTACAATAACCTTTTGAAATAATTTCCGTTTATGTTGGTCGCTTAAGAAAAAATGGTAGTTTTCAGTTTCCTGATATTTCCTTCAGCAACTGTCTCACTTTGCCTGCCACCATGACGTTTAGGAGTGCGTATATCTTCGAAAACAGTAACCCGTGTATTCGTCAAAATAAGGCAATTAAAAAAAACAATAATTGTCGTGTACATGACCCAAATTATGAATACCTGGATGCTTCTTACATTTGTTGTTTCTAAAGGAAAAAAAAAGAAACGAGAAGTTTCGGCATCGCTGGGTTTCATTGATGCATAGGTTCGATCCAATTGTACCATATTTACTCGTTCGACATCCTCTAGCGTTACGAACAATTCTCGGAGAATATTATTTTGTTTTTGTTCTAAGTATATATAATCGAATCCATCTTCGAGACACCTCTTATCCGCCTCAGATATTTCATACACTTTTTTGTTTATTTGTAAGTGTCCATGTTTCACAGCCGTACGTCAATATTGGTCTGTAAATTACTTTGTAAATATTTAGTTTTGTCTTCCTTGAGACTTCTTTTTATTGATAAAACTACGATTCATACTATAGTAATTTTTAAAGCATTATTAATAATTCTGTTAATTTCTGCATCTTCGTTAAAGTTATTTGAATGTATTTACTGTTTTAATTTTCTGATCTTCAATTTCTATGTTCACTTTTTGTTGTTTTACTGCCATAACGGCATTTTCATTTCGTATTCTTTTAGAGTATTGTTCCAGATGTCAAAATTTTTCTGAATATCTTGAGGGAACTCTGCCATAAGAACTACATCATCACATATATTATAGCTGCTTGCAAGTTTTTATGTCTCACAAATATTTTCTTAGATTTGTTTGTGCATATATTTATTATATGTATATCCTCTCTTTGTAGTTATAAAAGCATCCGACCTTAAGGTTTTACTTATTACATAGTTGGCATTATGCTTATACTCTAATTGAACTTCTCATTTTTTAATCTATTGCGCTTTTTTCCAAGCTTTCCCATATTTTCGCTCTTGGAACTTTGTCAAACGATTTTTCGATGTCGATAAATCCATTACAATTCTTAAAACAGTCCCTTCATCATCCACATCTTCCATTATTAAGTTTTTTAGTTCTTCTCTTCAGCATACTCTTCTTATACCTATTATCATTGACTCTTTCAATGGCAAATATTTTATAAATACTGCAATTCTCCATTCAGTCAAAACTCTTGACTTTTAGGCGTGTGTAAGAAAACACAGGTGATTAAGGCCCGGTTGTATAATTGTAGCTTAGTGAAGGCTCAAGTGTGAACTCAGGTTCAGTGTCAGATTTAGACATTTATCCAGCAACTGCATTATTAGCTAGATTTTTAATTAATAGGGATTTTATAATGCAAATTTTTTGGATTTTTCATTTCACTAAGCCACAATTGACATTGAGCGTTTCTAATATTTAATTAAATGATCCAATATTCACAGAAGAGAAGTGGCACAGACGACAGTCACTTCGTCTTTGCTCCGTCTCCTCGCAGCCTCTCTTAGCGTACAGGAAGAGACACGTCCGTTGCATGTCACTTATTGTGTAGTCAAAATGTGAGACGATATTGAATTAAATATTCAATTTTTAGAGGAAATTGAAAAATGTTCTTGCTTATTATAGTCGTTCAGATTATTGTATAGGAACATACAGGACCCGGCCTCGTTGAAAATTTCTGATTATTTTTTGACGTTTCTTGAAATCAATAGGAAATAGGAATTTAGAATTCATATACGTTCTAGCCATTCAAAACATTATTATGGTGGGAATAATCTACCAGCGAGAATTATTCAATGTACATTGTTTTATTGTATTGAATGACAACCATGTATTTTTTTTGATCTGACGCGTCTGTCATAAATTTTAAGAAATTCGTGAAGTTATTTTGACGTCAAAAATAACAATCTATCAAATAAAACTAGAGTGCTGTAGGCATAGGTATTAACGTCCGTCATTTTGGTGCCTTGTTGTACGTTGACGTTGTTGTTGTGTTGGTAAAGTATTTGGCATGAGATTCGTTATTTCTACTCAAAGACGCAGCCAGCATCAATTCGTTGCACTTTCTCAATTTTCTGGTGTTAATAGTCTGAAGGAAAGTTGGTAAAATAAAATGTTCTGTTCAATGTCAAAAATTTTTCAACACAATATGTCAACTCGACACATCACAAAACAATAAAATGTAGGCACCAAAATGGCGGATGAGAATACTCATCTCTTTAGTGCGTTAATAAAACTTTTTTTAAATGAAGCTCCTGATGTACTTGTTAATAAAAGTATGTTATTTAAAATTATAACATAAATGTAGCCATCTACTGTACTGAATTTTTATATGTGTCCCAGCTACTAACTTCTCTCTACAGGTTGTGGTTCAAAATTATTTTTTTATTAAAATTTTTTTAATAAAATTTCTATATGGAATTATGTATATACAAAATATATTTACATTTCATACCTTTTTTATGTTTATAAATATAAATTATTTAAAAAAAAATTTTGTATCCGAAGAATTATTATTGTTGTATTTGTTGTTAAATTTATCATTATGATTATATTTTTCTACTTTACTTTCCACGTTCGTCTTACTCCTGCTACAGTTTTTAATTCCTCATATTTTCATAATATGAAGTTCCTTGTCAATTTTGATACCGATTTATAAGTAAGATTTGGTTTTTACCATTTCCATATACTGCCAATTTTTAATTCCATACTTTTAACTATAATTTTGTTCTATTTAATACATATTTTTGAAAAAATAATTAATTTTCTATCTTCTCTCAAAAATCTTCCAAAATTAATCAACTTTATTTATCTCGTAACGACCCTCTATTTTTTTTAGACAATCCACTTTTCCAAATTAAAATTTTTATTTGTCTATTAAAAATTTTTACGTTCGGTAATATTTGAATCTGCTTTTATCTCCTTTTTTAAATAATTAACAAAAAACTTCATCATCCGTCCTATTTGATGGTTCAAATGTATACAAAGGTTTATTTTATTATATTTTAAGGTCATTTTAGATTGGACAATTTCTTGTGCAATATTTAGTTCAAGTTTTGGAACAATTGAAATTGTTTAGTCTAAAATTAAAAATTGTATTAAAGATTGTCTACCCTGTCAAATTGTAAAAAAAATAGAACAGGTTCTATTTTCTCAACAATTTGATTGTATAGTTTGTGTTTCATGATGAAAATGTCATTAATCTGGATAGTTTGTGGTTATGTATTAAAATGGTTGAAGAATATTATTATAATTCTGAGAAGGATCTAAACTAATGATTGGAACTGAATTATTTCCATCTTTTAGAAAATAGACATTTATTACTTTTTATATTTATTGACATTTCTCTATGACATATTTTATTTTATGGTTAATATTAACAAGTCTAATAAAAGGTCACAACAATTCTCCCCTCCTTATTACAAACTATTTTACAATATAAAGAGACAACTTTTAAAACATATAAACATTCCTATATACTGTTAACACACACTTGAATTCTTATTTTATGCCATTACGTAGTCTTTGGACCAAACAGGTGGACGTTTTTCTCGATGAGGTCGTAATAATGACGCATCAGGTGTTGCTTCACCTAAATGACGTTCATTCAATAAATCTGGATTACTTTGAGGTACTGCTGGAAGCATTGGAACATTGAATGACTGAGTGGGTCCAAACGTGACATTGATGATTTAATTACAAATGTTATTGGTTAAAATACCTGACACGAAAACAAAAGTATGTAAGTAGATCTTTCATAATTTCCGGAACTTTCTGCAAACAATATATTGGATAACAAATTAGCGATCAGATCCCAAAATGTACACAGGTCACTGTTTAAGACGAACTTCTGCCACTCTTTTCGTTGATGCCAGTGGTGATTTGATGGCTCTTAAACGACATGGCGGATAGAAATCTTCAACAATAGTTGAAGGATATGTCGATGAGTCAATAAATAATAAGACGTCAACAGCCAATAGAATTATAAATTCAATTGAAAATAATTTACAGATATTTACATACTCTGAAAATACAAATGTACAAAAAGAACACATCGTGATCCCACCACTCACCACGTATTATTGAACAATCGCCAAACACGGATGAAGGTATAGTTATAAATAATTGCCAAAATTATACAATTAATTATTATAAATAAAAAATGTTTAATTTAAATTGTTCCCGAATTTTGTTTAATAAATAAAAGTAACTTAATAAGTTTTTTATTTTTATAAATGGAAATAATCGTAGAAAAAGTATAGTACACCACCAGAGTTGTAAGCTTATTACATGCTTGTTATATTACTTAAGTGTCCGGCACGTCCGTGCGTCGTCCTTACCACTTTCTAGTTCGACGTCCCTAAAGTAAAATTCAATAACTTATTTTGGTTCACCACTTATGTAGCGAGCATATTTCCTTGGTAGAAAGGAAAAATAATTCCACAGTGATTCATATCATTTCCGGGAATGAAAATAAGACAAGTCCGCATTACGTCATCTGACAGTCGCCCTGAGATAAACAGTGTTTTCTGCACAACACGTGGTTCTTTATAGTTGTTTTGATCTTGTTTAAATCTATTTGATTTTGATTTAGTGCTTTTTCGATGTTTTAATTACTTAAGGTATTTTAAAACCTATATCTGACAGTTAATAATAAAAAGGATCATTGCATCATTATACTGTCATTAGTGTCAACTTGTCAGCTGTGGTCATGAACTATATTTTTGTTTTCACAGCAATAAAATTGGGTTATATTGACTAAAAATGGAAAAATAAGAAGAAACTTCATTTTTACTTTAGGTTTTCTTTCATGTTTTCTTCCCCTTTTCCTTTATTGCATTTTCCTTCTCCTTTTCCATCTCCTCTTGGTTTTTTGTTCTTTCCTTTTTCCTTTCTATACCCTTTTCCATTTTCTTTTCCTTTTCTCTTTTTCTTTTATTTTTGCTTTTATTTTTTTTCCTTCGCTTCCTTTCTTCTTTTCTTTTTCGCTTTATTGATAATCATATGAATTTGAAGCTTTATTAAAATTTACCTATTGAAACAAATTAATCATTTAATTGCTTTGCTTCCTTTCTAATTACATGTATTTGATACCTTTAGTTGTCACAATACACATATTTACAATAAAACTCGTTGGAGTTCGCTCTTTATAATATCCCAATCTGCATTGTTTTAATTCCAGTGTACACAGTCGCTTTGATATATTACTGATCTACATTTGTTGTCTTTCAAAGACGCCTATGAACAGTACATACTCATTACGTATCGACTTTTTTTTATTAAAATGGTCACGCAACTTGGAAGTCCTTTGTTTCAGTTCAAACAAAAATCTATACTGACAATAACGGCAACGGTAATGAATAAAACCGAGTAAATACCAATGTGTCTGGATCTATTGAGATAAATACTTATTTTTAATGGTTATGTTAATATCGTTCCTGAATCGTTATCGATATCGTTCTTAGGGATTTGTTACGCAGTCGCCTAGTGTTTACCGTTCTAATAACGATTCCAAAATAAATCATGGTTGGAACGATTTGGTTACTGACTCGAATTATACATCTAGAACGTATCAAACAACCATACTTTTATGTGTATATGGTACATGTTGTTAAGTGAAAAACTGTTTATTTATAACAAATAGCACAAACAAAATATAAATCCCCACAAAATTCAACAAATACGAAAACAACAAATCAAGGAAACTAACCTAACTAGATATGGATATGTACTGAGCAAGTCAGTTCCCTTGATACCTGCTAAGAGTTAAGTATCGAAATCATCTTGAACCGGTTCCATAACGATACCAAATCGGGTTGGAACAAAACAGTGATCGTTCGCTAAACGGTTCTCTCGTGGTTGGAACGCATTTTTGCTATTTCACATGCGCGTCACCGTTCCAAAAACGGTTTCTTGATGTGATGGAACAAACATTATAAGGTTTCACGTTTATTTTTTAATTAAACGTCAGTGTATGTCAAACTTTTTTGTTATATTTTCGTATTTTTTGGTTTATTCGGTAGGCGAAAAATAGTTGTGTATCACACATGCAGGAAACGTTTTAGCAGCCCTTAACAACTACCAGCTGCTAATAGTCTTGGGCTGCTGAAGCTCATTTTCTGCGCTTGTGACTATTTGATGCACGTATAATAATTCTATTACTTATTTTTTTCAACATATAGGTACATATAACATACGTGACACTACCATTTAATTTAATGTAAGTGGATGTATATCAATTGTTTCAGTGTAATTGTTTGCCCACTTTCTTCTACTTACTTTCTAGGGAAAGTCTCAGAGACTACTAGTTCCTGCAGGAATTTTAGGCCATCCTCAGGCATTAGTTTAGGTAAGATTTCTAGCAATCTCCTAGGTCTTGTGCCCTAGGATTCTGTATTGCTACGCATACCGCAAGTACGTATCTACATTTACTTAATTACAGTTTCCTGTAACAATTGTCATATTTAAGCAAAACGTGTTATTGGTTATATAATGCATAATATTATACACCAACTCCGCTTAACTTGGAAGTGTAATTCATTGTCTGTCGGGGCATATAGGCCGAGAAGTAGATGTTGTGTTATAATAGTATGATACTATTATCTTGACGTCTATTTATCTACATTCTTCTTGCTTCTCTACTTTAAGCTTTTTGACGTGACTACACAGGCCACAGTGTCCTGTTGAAATTCATAGTGCAGTTTTACTCTGGCTTTACGATTCAATAATCATTGTCTGCTGAAATGTCGCTAGCAGCTTCAGCGTTCCCAGAACCGTGATTAAAAGCAGAAATAAGTGCTCGTTCAACTTAAACTTCACGTACCTACAAATTCACTTTATAAATGTTTAAAAGATAAAGGAGTTTATCATTCAGTTTGTGATTTCAAAATCGATTTTATGTAGCAAAAAAATATAAATATAACATTTATCCAGTTTTCAGTAGAAAATATTTTCCACGAATACATGTAATCATGTATATCAACAGTTTATATTTCTCTCACGTTCTTATATAATGTTAACAGAAGTTTTGATTAAGATGTCGGCAAAAAAAGATTTGTTCTATATATAGAAGGAATGAAAGAAAATGGTCGAGATGTGTAAACCTGTGCATAATATTATGAGAGCTTTTAAGTATAAATCTAAAGGTTGGTCACTAGACATTTTTGGGTACGAAAATAACCTTTGATGAGGATTACCTGAAGATAATAGCAGATTACCTAGGAAATTGTTGGAAATTTTGAGGCAAGGGGTAGGTATGGAGATATTTCGCGTTTTAAATTGCTCTCTGCTATCTCCCTTGATGCTTGGAAATATCGCCTCAAAATTTATACCTATATGGAAAATGGATTTTTTTCCCAGTGAATCATTCTCTTGCAAATACTCTCCTGAAATTTCAGTTCAAAATTCATAGTTTTGTGGTATTTACAAGACTTTTTTATGTTGAAAATGTGTTTTTTGGAAAATGTCATTACACTATTTAACTGCGGCATCTATTTTTCCGTAGGTATTAAAAAACCCCCAGTTACGAAATTGGAGCCGATGTCATGCCGAAAAATTTTTTTTTGTGGGAATTTTTGAAGCAAGGGGTAGTTATGGAAATATTTCGCAATTTGAATTGCTCTCTGCTATCTCTCTTAATGCTTGGGAATATAAACTCAGAATTCATATCTGTATGTAAAATGTTCCCCTGAATCCATTGGAGGATACTAGAACGCTCATCTCTTCAATTAGTTTTGTTATGAATACATGAAGTTTCAGAAAATGGAATTTCGAAAATTTTCACTACTTTAACATTTATTATTCATAAGACAGAACACTTCATGTTAGGCTTTTGAGAATGTTTTTCCCATTGATTCTCCTTTCGAAATTACTCTTCTGAAATTTTAGTCAAAAATTTATAGTTTTGTGGTATTTGCAGGACTTTTTATGTTGAAAATGTGTTTTTTCCTTACACTATTTGAATGCGAAACAATGATTTTATCAAATAACTGACTGTGGCATCTATTTTCCCGTATTAAAAACCCCCAGGTATGAATTTGAAGCCAATTTTATGTCGAAAAATTTTTTTTGTAGGAATTTTTTAAGCAAGGGTATGGAAATATTTTGCGATTTAATTTGCTCTCTGCTATCTCTCTTAATGCTTCCGAATATTGACTCAAAATTCATATCTGTATTTAAAATGTTCCCCTGAATCCAGTGGAAAAGACTAGAACGTTCTATCTCTCCAATTAGTTGAGTTTTGAATACATAAAGTTTCAGAAAATTTTCACTACTTTCACATTTATTATTCATGAGACGGAAACCGTTCAAGTTATACTTCTGAAATTTTTTTTCCAATTTGATTATTCTTTTGCAAATACTCTCCTGAAATTTTAGTACAAAATTCATGGTTTTGTGGTATTTACAAGACTTTTTATGATGAAAATGTGTTTTTTCGAAAATTTCCTCACACTATTTGAATGCGAAATAATTATTTTATCAAAAAACTGACTGTAGCATCTATTTTCCCGTGTCAAAAAACCCCCAGTTACGAATTTTAAGCCAATTTCATGTCGCAAAATTTTTGTTGGTAGGAAATTTTGAAGCAAGGGGTAGGTATGGAAATATTTCGCGATTTAAATTGCTCTCTGCTATCTCCCTTAATGCTTGGAAATATTGACTCAAAATTTATATCTGTATGTAAAATATTGCCCTGAATCCAGTGGATGAGACTAGAACGTTCTATCTCTCCAAATAATTGAGTTATAAATACATAAAATTTCAGAAAATGGATTTTCGAAAATTTTCACTACTTTCACATTTATTATTCATAAGACGGAAACCGTTCAAGTTATACTTCTGAAATTTTTTTTCCAATTTGATTATTCTTTTGCAAATACTCTCCTGGAATTTTAGTACAAAATTCATGGTTTTGTGGTATTTACAAGACTTTTTATGATGAAAATGTATTTTTCGAAAATTTCCTCACACTATTTGAATGCGAAATAATGATTTTATCAAAAAACTGAATGTAGCATCTATTTTCCCGTATCAAAAAACCCCCAGTTACAAATTTGAAGCCAATTTCATGTCGAAAAAATTTTTTTTGTAGGAAATTTTAAAGCAAGGGTATGGAAATATTTTGCGATTCAATCTGCTCTCTGCTATCTCCCTTAATGCTTGCAAATATTGACTCAAAATTCATATCTGTATGTAAAATGTTGCCCTGAATCCAGTGGAAAGGACTCCAGTTAGTTGAGTTATAAATACATGAAGTTTCAGAAAGTGGATTTTCGAAATTTTCCATTGCTCTCCTAATGCTAAGAAATATCGACTCAAAATTCATATCTGTATATAAAATGTGCCCCTGAATCCAGTGGAGGAGACTAGAACATTCTATATCTCCAAATAATTGAGTTATAAATACATAAAATTTCAGGAAATGGATTTTCGAAAATTTTCACTACTTTCACATTTATTATTCATAAGACGGAAACCGTTCAAGTTATACTTCTGAAATTTTTTCTCCAATTTGATTATTCTTTTGCAAATACTCTCCTGGAATTTTAGTACAAAATTCATGGTTTTGTGGTATTTACAAGACTTTTTATGATGAAAATGTGTTTTTTCGAAAATTTCCTCACACTATTTGAATGCGAAATAATGATTTTATCAAAAAACTGAATGTAGCATCTATTTTCCCGTATCAAAAAACCCCCAGTTACGAATTTTAAGCCAATTTCATGTCGCAAAATTTTTGTTGGTAGGAAATTTTGAAGCAAGGGGTAGGTATGGAAATATTTCGCGATTTAAATTGCTCTCTGCTATCTCCCTTAATGCTTGGAAATATTGACTCAAAATTCATATCTGTATGTAAAATGTTGCCCTGAATCCAGTGGATGAGACTAGAACGTTCTATCTCTCCAAATAATTGAGTTATAAATACATAAAATTTCAGAAAATGGATTTTCGAAAATTTTCACTACTTTCACATTTATTATTCATAAGACGGAAACCGTTCAAGTTATACTTCTGAAATTTTTTCTCCAATTTGATTATTCTTTAGCAAATACTCTCCTGGAATTTTAGTACAAAATTCATGGTTTTGTGGTATTTACAAGACTTTTTATGATGAAAATGTGTTTTTTCGAAAATTTCCTCACACTATTTGAATGCGAAATAATGATTTTATCAAAAAACTGAATGTAGCATCTATTTTCCCGTATCAAAAAACCCCCAGTTACGAATTTTAAGCCAATTTCATGTCGCAAAATTTTTGTTGGTAGGAAATTTTGAAGCAAGGGGTAGGTATGGAAATATTTCGCGATTTAAATTGCTCTCTGCTATCTCCCTTAATGCTTGGAAATATTGACTCAAAATTCATATCTGTATGTAAAATTATGCCCTGAATCCAGTGGATGAGACTAGAACGTTCTATCTCTCCAAATAATTGAGTTATAAATACATAAAATTTCAGAAAATGGATTTTCGAAAATTTTCACTACTTTCACATTTATAATTCATAAGACGGAAACCGTTCAAGTTATACTTCTGAAACTTTTTTTCCAATTTGATTATTCTTTTGCAAATACTCTCCTGGAATTTTAGTACAAAATTCATGGTTTTGTGGTATTTACAAGACTTTTTATGATGAAAATGTGTTTTTTCGAAAATTTCCTCACACTATTTGAATGCGAAATAATGATTTTATCAAAAAACTGACTGTAGCATCTATTTTCCCGTGTCAAAAAACCCCCAGTTACGAATTTTAAGCCAATTTCATGTCGCAAAATTTTTGTTGGTAGGAAATTTTGAAGCAAGGGGTAGGTATGGAAATATTTCGCGATTTAAATTGCTCTCTGCTATCTCCCTTAATGCTTGGAAATATTGACTCAAAATTCATATCTGTATGTAAAACGTTGCCCTGAATCCAGTGGATCAGACTAGAACGTTCTATCTCTCCAAATAATTGAGTTATCAATACATAAAATTTCAGAAAATGGATTTTCGAAAATTTTCACTACTTTCACATTTATTATTCATAAGACGGAAACCCTTCAAGTTATACTTCTGAAATTTTTTTTCCAATTTGATTATTCTTTTGCAAATACTCTCCTGGAAGTTTAGTACAAAATTCATGGTTTTGTGGTATTCACAAGACTTTTTATGATGAAAATGTGTTTTTTCGAAAATTTCCTCACACTATTTGAATGCGAAATAATGATTTTATCAAAAAACTGACTGTAGTATCTATTTTCCCGTATCAAAAAACCCCCAGTTACGAATTTTAAGCCAATTTCATGTCGCAAAATTTTTGTTGGTAGGAAATTTTGAAGCAATGGAAATATTTCGCGATTTAAATTGCTCTCTGCTATCTCCCTCAATTCTTGGAAATATTGACTCAAAATTCATATCTGTATGTAAAATGTTGCCCTGAATCCAGTGGATGAGACTAGAACGTTCTATCTCTCCGAATAATTGAGTTATAAATACATAAAATTTCAGAAAATGGATTTTCGAAAATTTTCACTACTTTCACATTTATAATTCATAAGACGGAAACCGTTCAAGTTATACTTCTGAAACTTTTTTTCCAATTTGATTATTCTTTTGCAAATACTCTCCTGGAATTTTAGTACAAAATTCATGGTTTTGTGGTATTTACAAGACTTTTTATGATGAAAATGTGTTTTTTCGAAAATTTCCTCACACTATTTGAATGCGAAATAACGATTTTATCAAAAAACTGAATATCTATTTTCCCGTATCAAAAAACCCCCAGTTACAAATTTGAAGCCAATTTCATGTCGAAAAAATTTTTTTTTGTAGGAAATTTTATAGCAAGGGTATGGAAATATTTTGCGATTCAATCTGCTCTCTGCTATCTTCCTCAATGCTTGCAAATATTGACTCAAAATTCATATCTGTATGTAAAATGTTGCCCTGAATCCAGTGGAAAGGACTCCAGTTAGTTGAGTTATAAATACATGAAGTTTCAGAAAGTGGATTTTCGAAATTTTCCATTGCTCTCCTAATGCTAAGAAATATCGACTCAAAATTCATATCTGTATATAAAATGTGCCCCTGAATCCAGTGGAGGAGACTAGAACATTCTATATCTCCAAATAATTGAGTTATAAATACATAAAATTTCAGGAAATGGATTTTCGAAAATTTTTACTACTTTCACATTTATTATTCATAAGACAGAAACCGTTCAAGTTATACTTCTGAAATTTTTTCTCCAATTTGATTATTCTTTTGCAAATACTCTCCTGGAATTTTAGTACAAAATTCATGGTTTTGTGGTATTTACAAGACTTTTTATGATGAAAATGTGTTTTTTCGAAAATTTCCTCACACTATTTGAATGCGAAATAATGATTTTATCAAAAAACTGACTGTAGCATCTATTTTCCCGTATCAAAAAACCCCCAGTTACGAATTTTAAGCCAATTTCATGTCGCAAAATTTTTGTTGGTAGGAAATTTTGAAGCAAGGGGTAGGTATGGAAATATTTCGCGATTTAAATTGCTCTCTGCTATCTCCCTTAATGCTTGGAAATATTGACTCAAAATTCATATCTGTATGTAAAATGTTGCCCTGAATCCAGTGGATGAGACTAGAACGTTCTATCTCTCCAAATAATTGAGTTATAAATACATAAAATTTCAGAAAATGGATTTTCGAAAATTTTCACTACTTTCACATTTATTATTCATAAGACGGAAACCGTTCAAGTTATACTTCTGAAATTTTTTCTCCAATTTGATTATTCTTTAGCAAATACTCTCCTGGAATTTTAGTACAAAATTCATGGTTTTGTGGTATTTACAAGACTTTTTATGATGAAAATGTGTTTTTTCGAAAATTTCCTCACACTATTTGAATGCGAAATAATGATTTTATCAAAAAACTGACTGTAGCATCTATTTTCCCGTATCAAAAAACCCCCAGTTACGAATTTTAAGCCAATTTCATGACGCAAAATTTTTGTTGGTAGGAAATTTTGAAGCAAGGGGTAGGTATGGAAATATTTCGCGATTTAAATTGCTCTCTGCTATCTCCCTTAATGTTTGGAAATATTGACTCAAAATTCATATCTGTATGTAAAATGTTGCCCTGTATCCAGTGGATGAGACTAGAACGTTCTATCTCTCCAAATAATTGAGTTATAAATACATAAAATTTCAGAAAATGGATTTTCGAAAATTTTCACTACTTTCACATTTATAATTCATAAGACGGAAACCGTTCAAGTTATACTTCTGAAACTTTTTTTCCGATTTGATTATTCTTTTGCAAATACTCTCCTGGAATTTTAGTACAAAATTCATGGTTTTGTGGTATTTACAAGACTTTTTATGATGAAAATGTGTTTTTTCGAAAATTTCCTCACACTATTTGAATGCGAAATAATGATTTTATCAAAAAACTGACTGTAGCATCTATTTTCCCGTGTCAAAAAACCCCCAGTTACGAATTTTAAGCCAATTTCATGTCGCAAAATTTTTGTTGGTAGGAAATTTTGAAGCAAGGGGTAGGTATGGAAATATTTCGCGATTTAAATTGCTCTCTGCTATCTCCCTTAATGCTTGGAAATATTGACTCAAAATTCATATCTGTATGTAAAACGTTGCCCTGAATCCAGTGGATCAGACTAGAACGTTCTATCTCTCCAAATAATTGAGTTATCAATACATAAAATTTCAGAAAATGGATTTTCGAAAATTTTCACTACTTTCACATTTATTATTCATAAGACGGAAACCCTTCAAGTTATACTTCTAAAATTTTTTTTCCGATTTGATTATTCTTTTACAAATACTCTTCTGGAATTTTAGTACAAAATTCATGGTTTTGTGGTATTTACAAGACTTTTTATGATGAAAATGTGTTTTTTCGAAAATTTCTTCACACTATTTGAATGCGAAATAATGATTTTACCAAAAAACTGACTGTAGCACGTATTTTCCCGTGTCAAAAAACCCCCAGTTACGAATTTTAAGCCAATTTCATGTCGCAAAATTTTTGTTGGTAGGAAATTTTGAAGCAAGGGGTAGGTATGGAAATATTTCGCGATTTAAATTGCTCTCCGCTATCTCCCTTAATGCTTGCAAATATTGACTCAAAATTCATATCTGTATGTAAAATGTTGCCCTGAATCCAGTGGATGAGACTAGAACGTTCTATCTCTCCAAATAATTGAGTTATCAATACATAAAATTTCAGAAAATGGATTTTCGAAAATTTTCACTACTTTCACATTTATTATTCATAAGACGGAAACCGTTCAAGTTATACTTCTGAAATTTTTTTTCCAATTTGATTACTCTTTTGCAAATACTCTCCTGTAATTTTAGTACAAAATTCATGGTTTTGTGGTATTTACAAGACTTTTTATGATGAAAATGTGTTTTTTCGAAAATTTCCTCACACTATTTGAATGCGAAATAATGATTTTATCAAAAAACTGACTGTAGCATCTATTTTCTTGTATCAAAAAACCCCCAGTTACGAATTTTAAGCCAATTTCATGTCGCAAAATTTTTGTTGGTAGGAAATTTTGAAGCAAGGGGTAGGTATGGAAATATTTCGCGATTTAAATTGCTCTCTGCTATCTCCCTTAATGCTTGGAAATATTGACTCAAAATTCATATCTGTATGTAAAATGTTGCCCTGAATCCAGTGGATGAGACTAGAACGTTCTATCTCTCCAAATAATTGAGTTATAAATACATAAAATTTCAGAAAATGGATTTTCGAAAATTTTCACTACTTTCACATATATTATTCATAAGAAGGAAACCGTTCAAGTTATACTTCTGAAATTTTTTTTCCAATTTGATTATTCTTTTGCAAATACTCTCCTGGAATTTTAGTACAAAATTCATGGTTTTGTGGTATTTACAAGACTTTTTATGATGAAAATGTGTTTTTTCGAAAATTTCCTCACACTATTTGAATGCGAAATAATGATTTTATCAAAAAACTGACTGTAGCATCTATTTTCTCGTATCAAAAAACCCCCAGTTACGAATTTTAAGCCAATTTCATGTCGCAAAATTTTTGTTGGTAGGAAATTTTGAAGCAAGGGGTAGGTATGGAAATATTTCGCGATTTAAATTGCTCTCTGCTATCTCCCTTAATGCTTGGAAATATTGACTCAAAATTCATATCTGTATGTAAAATGTTGCCCTGAATCCAGTGGATGAGACTAGAACGTTCTATCTCTCCAAATAATTGAGTTATAAATACAAAAAATTTCAGAAAATGGATTTTCGAAAATTTTCACTACTTTCATATTTATTATTCATAAGACGGAAACCGTTCAAGTTATACTTCTGAAATTTTTTTTCCAATTTGATTATTCTTTTGCAAATACTCTCCTGGAATTTTAGTACAAAATTCATGGTTTTGTGGTATTTACAAGACTTTTTATGATGAAAATGTGTTTTTTCGAAAATTTCCTCACACTATTTGAATGCGAAATAATGATTTTATCAAAAAACTGACTGTAGCATCTATTTTCCCGTATCAAAAAACCCCCAGTTTCGAATTTTTAGCCAATTTCATGTCGCAAAATTTTTGTTGGTAGGAAATTTTAAAGCAAGGGTATGGAAATATTTTGCGATTCAATCTGCTCTCTGCTATCTCCCTCAATGCTTGGAAATATTGACTCAAAATTCATATCTGTATGTAAAATGTTGCCCTGAATCCAGTGGTTGAGACTAGAACGTTCTATCTCTCCAAATAATTGAGTTATAAATACATAAAATTTCAGAAAATGGATTTTCGAAAATTTCCACTACTTTCACATTTATTATTCATAAGACGGAAACCGTTCAAGTTATACTTCTGAAATTTTTTTTCCAATTTGATTATTTTTTTGCAAATACTCTCCTGGAATTTTAGTACAAAATTCATGATTTTGTGGTATTTACAAGACTTTTTATGATGAAAATGTGTTTTTTCGAAAATTTCCTCACACTATTTGAATGCGAAATAATGATTTTATCAAAAAACTGACTGTAGCATCTATTTTCCCGTATCAAAAAACCCCCAGTTACGAATTTTAAGCCAATTTCATGTCGCAAAATTTTTGTTGGTAGGAAATTTTGAAGCAAGGGGTAGGTATGGAAATATTTCGCGATTTAAATTGCTCTCTGCTATCTCCCTTAATGCTTGGAAATATTGACTCAAAATTCATATCTGTATGTAAAATGTTGCCCTGAATCCAGTGGATGAGACTAGAACGTTCTATCTCTCCAAATAATTGAGTTATAAATACATAAAATTTCAGAAAATGGATTTTCGAAAATTTTCACTACTTTCACATATATTATTCATAAGAAGGAAACCGTTCAAGTTATACTTCTGAAATTTTTTTTCCAATTTGATTATTCTTTTGCAAATACTCTCCTGGAATTTTAGTACAAAATTCATGGTTTTGTGGTATTTACAAGACTTTTTATAATGAAAATGTGTTTTTTCGAAAATTTCCTCACACTATTTGAATGCGAAATAATGATTTTATCAAAAAACTGACTGTAGCATCTATTTTCCCGTATCAAAAAACCCCCAGTTACGAATTTTAAGCCAATTTCATGTCGCAAAATTTTTGTTGGTAAAAAATTTTGAAGCAAGGGGTAGGTATGGAAATATTTCGCGATTTAAATTGCTCTCTGCTATCTCCCTCAATGCTTGGAAATGTTGACTCAAAATTCATATCTGTATGTAAAATGTTGCCCTGAATCCAGTGGATGAGACTAGAACGTTCTATCTCTCCAAATAATTGAGTTATAAATACATAAAATTTCAGAAAATGGATTTTCGAAAATTTCCACTACTTTCACATTTATTATTCATAAGACGGAAACCGTTCAAGTTATACTTCTGAAAATTTTTTTCCAATTTGATTATTCTTTTGCAAATACTCTCCTGGAAGTTTAGTACAAAATTCATGGTTTTGTGGTATTTACAAGACTTTTTATAATGAAAATGTGTTTTTTCGAAAATTTCCTCACACTATTTGAATGCGAAATAATGATTTTATCAAAAAACTGACTGTAGCATCTATTTTCCCGTATCAAAAAACCCCCAGTTTCGAATTTTAAACCGTTCAAGTTATACTTCTGAAATTTTTTTTCCAATTTGATTATTCTTTTGCAAATACTCTCCTGGAATTTTAGTACAAAATTCATGGTTTTGTGGTATTTACAAGACTTTTTATGATGAAAATGTGTTTTTTCGAAAATTTCCTCACACTATTTGAATGCGAAATAATGATTTTATCAAAAAACTGACTGTAGCATCTATTTTCCCGTATCAAAAAACCCCCAGTTACGAATTTTAAGCCAATTTTTGTTGGTAGGAAATTTTGAAGCAAGGGGTAGGTATGGAAATATTTCGCGATTTAAATTGCTCTCTGCTATCTCCCTTAATGCTTGGAAATATTGACTCAAAATTCATATCTGTATGTAAAATAATGCCCTAAATCCAGTGGATGAGACTAGAACGTTCTATCTCTCCAAATAATTGAGTTATAAATACATAAAATTTCAGAAAATGGATTTTCGAAAATTTTCACTACTTTCACATTTATTATTCATAAGAAGGAAACCGTTCAAGTTATACTTCTGAAATTTTTTTTCCAATTTGATTATTCTTTTGCAAATACTCTCCTGGAATTTTAGTACAAAGTTCATGGTTTTGTGGTATTTACAAGACTTTTTATGATGAAAATGTGTTTTTTCGAAAATTTCCTCACACTATTTGAATGCGAAATAATGATTTTATCAAAAAACTGACTGTAGCATTTATTTTCCCTTATCAAAAAACCCCCAGTTACGAATTTTAAGCCAATTTCATGTCGCAACATTTTTGTTGGAAGGAAATTTTGAAGCAAGGGGTAGGTATGGAAATATTTCGCGATTTAAATTGCTCTCTGCTATCTCCCTTAATGCTTGGAAATATTGACTCAAAATTCATATCTGTATGTAAAATGTTGCCCTGAATCCAGTGGATGAGACTAGAACGTTCTATCTCTCCAAATAATTGAGTTATAAATACATAAAATTTCAGGAAATGGATTTTCGAAAATTTTCACTACTTTCATATTTATTATTCATAAGACGGAAACCGTTCAAGTTATACTTCTGAAATTTTTTTTCCAATTTGATTATTCTTTTGCAAATACTCTCCTGGAATTTTAGTACAAAATTCATGGTTTTGTGGTATTTACAAGACTTTTTATGATGAAAATGTGTTTTTTCGAAAATTTCCTCACACTATTTGAATGCGAAATAATGATTTTATCAAAAAACTGACTGTAGCATCTATTTTCCCGTGTCAAAAAACCCCCAGTTACGAATTTTAAGCCAATTTCATGTCGCAAAATTTTTGTTGGTAGGAAATTTTGAAGCAAGGGGTAGGTATGGAAATATTTCGCGATTTAAATTGCTCTCTGCTATCTCCCTTGATGCTTGGAAATATTGACTCAAAATTCATATCTGTATGTAAAATGTTGCCCTGAATCCAGTGGATGAGACTAGAACGTTCTATCTCTCCAAATAATTGAGTTATCAATACATAAAATTTCAGAAAATGGATTTTCGAAAATTTTCACTACTTTCACATTTATTATTCATAAGACGGAAACCGTTCAAGTTATACTTCTGAAATTTTTTTTCCAATTTGATTATTCTTTTGCAAATACTCTCCTGGAATTTTAGTACAAAATTCATGGTTTTGTGGTATTTACAAGACTTTTTATGATGAAAATGTGTTTTTTCGAAAATTTCCTCACACTATTTGAATGCGAAATAATGATTTTATCAAAAAACTGACTGTAGCATCTATTTTCCCGTATCAAAAAACCCCCAGTTACGAATTTTAAGCCAATTTCATGTCGCAAAATTTTTGTTGGTAGGAAATTTTGAAGCAAGGGGTAGGTATGGAAATATTTCGCGATTTAAATTGCTCTCTGCTATCTCCCTTAATGCTTGGAAATATTGACTCAAAATTTATATCTGTATGTAAAATGTTGCCCTGAATCCAGTGGATGAGACTAGAACGTTCTATCTCTCCAAATAATTGAGTTATAAATACATAAAATTTCAGAAAATGGATTTTCGAAAATTTCCACTACTTTCACATTTATTATTCATAAGACGGAAACCGTCCAAGTTATACTTCTGAAAATTTTTTTCCAATTTGATTATTCTTTTGCAAATACTATCCTGGAATTTTAGTACAAAATTCATGGTTTTGTGGTATTTACAAGACTTTTTATGATGAAAATGTGTTTTTTCGAAAATTTCCTCAAACTATTTGAATGCGAAATAATGATTTTACCAAAAAACTGACTGTAGCATCTATTTTCCCGTGTCAAAAAACCCCCAGTTACGAATTTTAAGCCAATTTTATGTCGCAAAATTTTTGTTGGTAGGAAATTTTGAAGCAATGGGTAGGTATGGAAATATTTCGCGATTTAAATTGCTCTCTGCTATCTCCCTTAATGCTTGGAAATATTGACTCAAAATTCATATCTGTATGTAAAATGTTGCCCTGAATCCAGTGGATGAGACTAGAACGTTCTATCTCTCCAAATAATTGAGTTATAAATACATAAAATTTCAGAAAATGGATTTTCGAAAATTTCCACTACTTTCACATTTATTATTCATAAGACGAAAACCGTTCAAGTTATACTTCTGAAAATTTTTTTCCAATTTGATTATTCTTTTGCAAATACTCTCCTGGAATTTTAGTACAAAATTCATGGTTTTGTGGTATTTACAAGACTTTTTATGATGAAAATGTGTTTTTTCGAAAATTTCCTCACACTATTTGAATGCGAAATAATGATTTTACCAAAAAACTGACTGTAGCATCTATTTTCCCGTGTCAAAAAACCCCCAGTTACGAATTTTAAGCCAATTTCATGTCGCAAAATTTTTGTTGGTAGGAAATTTTGAAGCAAGGGGTAGGTATGGAAATATTTCGCGATTTAAATTGCTCTCTGCTATTTCCCTTAATGCTTGGAAATATTGACTCAAAATTCATATCTCTATGTAAAATAATGCCCTGAATCCAGTGGATGAGACTAGAACGTTCTATCTCTCCAAATAATTGAGTTATAAATACATAAAATTTCAGAAAATGGATTTTCGAAAATTTTCACTAGTTTCACATTTATTATTCATAAGACGGAAACCGTTCAAGTTATACTTCTGAAATTTTTTTTCCAATTTGATTATTCTTTTGCAAATACTCTCCTGGAATTTTAGTACAAAATTCATGGTTTTGTGGTATTTACAAGACTTTTTATGATGAAAATGTGTTTTTTCGAAAATTTCCTCACACTATTTGAATGCGAAATGATGATTTTATCAAAAAACTGACTGTAGCATCTATTTTCCCGTATCAAAAAACCCCCAGTTACGAATTTTAAGCCAATTTTTGTTGGTAGGAAATTTTGAAGCAAGGGGTAGGTATGGAAATATTTCGCGATTTAAATTGCTCTCTGCTATCTCCCTTAATGCTTGGAAATATTGACTCAAAATTCATATCTGTATGTAAAATGTTGCCCCGAATCCAGTGGATGAGACTAGAACGTTCTATCTCTCCAAATAATTGAGTTATAAATACATAAAATTTCAGAAAATGGATTTTCGAAAATTTCCACTACTTTCACATTTATTATTCATAAGACGGAAACCGTTCAAGTTATACTTCTGAAAGATTTTTTCCAATTTGATTATTGTTTTGCAAATACTATCCTGGAATTTTAGTACAAAATTTATGGTTTTGTGGTATTTACAAGACTTTTTATGATGAAAATGTGTTTTTTCGAAAATTTCCTCAAACTATTTGAATGCGAAATAATGATTTTACCAAAAAACTGACTGTAGCATCTATTTTCCCGTGTCAAAAAACCCCCAGTTACGAATTTTAAGCCAATTTTATGTCGCAAAATTTTTGTTGGTAGGAAATTTTGAAGCAAGGGGTAGTTAGGGGGATATTTCGCGATTTAAATTGCTCTCTGCTATCTCCCTTAATGCTTGGAAATATTGACTCAAAATTCATATCTGTATGTAAAATGTTGCCCTGAATCCAGTGGATGAGACTAGAACGTTCTATCTCTCCAAATAATTGAGTTATAAATACATAAAATTTCAGAAAATGGATTTTCGAAAATTTTCACTACTTTCACATTTATTATTCATAAGACGGAAACCGTTCAAGTTATACTTCTGAAAATTTTTTTCCAATTTGATTATTTTTTTGCAAATACTATCCTGGAATTTTAGTACAAAATTCATGGTTGTGTGGTTTTTACAAGACTTTTTATGATGAAAATGTGTTTTTTCGAAAATTTCCTCACACTATTTGAATGCGAAATAATGATTTTACCAAAAAACTGACTGTAGCATCTATTTTCCCGTGTCAAAAAACCCCCAGTTACGAATCTTAAGCCAATTTCATGTCGCAAAATTTTTGTTGGTAGGAAATTTTGAAGCAAGGGGTAGGTATGGAAATATTTCGCGATTTAAATTGCTCTCTGCTATCTCCCTTAATGCTTGGAAATATTGACTCAAAATTCATATCTGTATGTAAAATAATGCCCTGAATCCAGTGGATGAGACTAGAACGTTCTATCTCTCCAAATAATTGAGTTATAAATACATAAAATTTCAGAAAATGGATTTTCGAAAATTTTCACTACTTTCACATTTATTATTCATAAGACGAAAACCGTTCAAGTTATACTTCTAAAATTTTTTTTCCAATCTGATTATTCTTTTGCAAATACTCTCCTGGAATTTTAGTACAAAATTCATGTTTTGTGGTATTTACAAGACTTTTTATAATGAAAATGTGTTTTTTCGAAAATTTCCTCACACTATTTGAATGCGAAATAATGATTTTATCAAAAAACTGACTGTAGCATCTATTTTCCCGTATCAAAAAACCCCCAGTTACGAATTTTAAGCCAATTTCATGTCGCAAAATTTTTGTTGGTGGGAAATTTTGAAGCAAGGGGTAGGTATGGAAATATTCCGCGATTTAAATTGCTCTCTGCTATCTCCCTTAATGCTTGGAAATATTGACTCAAAATTCATATCTGTATGTCAAATATTGCCCTGAATCCAGTGGATGAGACTAGAACGTTCTATCTCTCCAAATAATTGAGTTATAAATACATAAAATTTCAGAAAATGGATTTTCGAAAATTTTCACTACTTTCACATTTATTATTCATAAGACGAAAACCGTTCAAGTTATACTTCTAAAATTTTTTTTCCAATCTGATTATTCTTTCGCAAATACTCTCCTGGAATTTTAGTACAAAATTCATGTTTTGTGGTATTTACAAGACTTTTTATAATGAAAATGTGTTTTTTCGAAAATTTCCTCACACTATTTGAATGCGAAATAATGATTTTATCAAAAAACTGACTGTAGCATCTATTTTCCCGTATCAAAAAACCCCCAGTTACGAATTTTAAGCCAATTTCATGTCGCAAAATTTTTGTTGGTGGGAAATTTTGAAGCAAGGGGTAAGTATGGAAATATTTCGCGATTTAAATTGCTCTCTGCTATCTCCCTCAATGCTTGGAAATATTGACTCAAAATTCATATCTGTATGTCAAATATTGCCCTGAATCCAGTGGATGAGACTAGAACGTTCTATCTCTCCAAATAATTGAGTTATAAATACATAAAATTTCAGAAAATGGATTTTCGAAAATTTTCACTAATTCACATTTATTATTCATAAGACGGAAACCGTTCAAGTTATACTTCTGAAATTTTTTTTCCAATTTGATTATTCTTTTGCAAATACTCTCCTGGAATTTTAGTACAAAATTCATGGTTTTGTGGTATTAACAAGACTTTTTATGATGAAAATGTGTTTTTTCGAAAATTTCCTCACACTATTTGAATGCGAAATAATGATTTTATCAAAAAACTGACTGTAGCATCTATTTTCCCGTATCAAAAAACCCCCAGTTACGAATTTTAAGCCAATTTCATGTCGCAAAATTTTTGTTGGTAGGAAATTTTGAAGCAAGGGGTAGGTATGGAAATATTTCGCGATTTAAATTGCTCTCTGCTATCTCCCTTAATGCTTGGAAATATTGACTCTAAATTCATATCTGTATGTAAAATGTTGCCCTTAATCCAGTGGATTTAAGCCAATGTCATGTCGCAAAATTTTTGTTGGTAGGAAATTTTGAAGCAAGGGGTAGGTATGGAAATATTTCGCGATTTAAATTGCTCTCTGCTATCTCCCTTAATGCTTGGAAATATTGACTCAAAATTCATATCTGTATGTAAAATGTTGCCCTTAATCCAGTGGATGAGACTAGAACGTTCTATCTCTCCACATAATTGAGTTATAAATACATAAAATTTCAGAAAATGGATTTTCGAAAATTTTCACTACTTTCACATTTATTATTCATAAGAAGGAAACCGTTCAAGTTATACTTCTGAAATTTTTTTTCCAATTTGATTATTCTTTTGCAAATACTCTCCTAGAATTTTAGTACAAAGTTCATGGTTTTGTGGTATTTACAAGACTTTTTATGATGAAAATGTGTTTTTTCGAAAATTTCCTCACACTATTTGAATGCGAAATAATGATTTTATCAAAAAACTGACTGTAGCATCTATTTTCCCGTATCAAAAAACCCCCAGTTACGAATTTTAAGCCAATTTCATGTCGCAAAATTTTTGTTGGTAGGAAATTTTGAAGCAAGGGGTAGGTATGGAAATATTTCGCGATTTAAATTGCTCTCTGCTATCTCCCTTAATGCTTGGAAATATTGACTCAAAATTCATATCTGTATGTAAAATGTTGCCCTGAATCCAGTGGATGAGACTAGAACGTTCTATCTCTCCAAATAGTTGAGTTATAAATACATAAAATTTCAGAAAATGGATTTTCGAAAATTTTCAATACTTCCACATTTATTATTCATAAAACGGAAACCGTTCAAGTTATACTTCTGAAATTTTTTTTCCAATTTGATTATTCTTTTGCAAATACTCTCCTGGAATTTCAGTACAAAATTCATGGTTTTGTGGTATTTACAAGACTTTTTATGATGAAAATGTTATGTTTCGAAAATTTCCTCACACTATTTGAATGCGAAATAATGATTTTACCAAAAAACTGACTGTAGCATCTATTTTCCCGTGTCAAAAAACCCCCAGTTACGAATTTTAAGCCAATTTTATGTCGCAAAATTTTTGTTGGTAGGAAATTTTGAAGCAAGGGGTAGGTATGGAAATATTTCGCGATTTAAATTGCTCTCTGCTATCTCCCTTAATGCTTGGAAATATTGACTCAAAATTCATATCTGTATGTAAAATAATGCCCTGAATCCAGTGGATGAGACTAGAACGTTCTATCTCTCCAAATAATTGAGTTATAAATACATAAAATTTCAGAAAATGGATTTTCGAAAATTTTCACTACTTTCACATTTATTATTCATAAGACGGAAACCGTTCAAGTTATACTTCTGAAATTTTTTTTCCAATCTGATTATTCTTTTGCAAATACTCTCCTGGAATTTTAGTACAAAATTCATGGTTTTGTGGTATTTACAAGACTTTTTATAATGAAAATGTGTTTTTTCGAAAATTTCCTCACACTATTTGAATGCGAAATAATGATTTTATCAAAAAACTGACTGTAGCATCTATTTTCCCGTATCAAAAAACCCCCAGTTTCGAATTTTAAGCCAATTTCATGTCGCAACATTTTTGTTGGTAGGAAATTTTGAAGCAAGGGGTAGGTATGGAAATATTTCGCGATTTAAATTGCTCTCTGCTATCTCCCTTAATGCTTGGAAATATTGACTCAAAATTCATATCTGTATGTCAAATATTGCCCTGAATCCAGTGGATGAGACTAGAACGTTCTATCACTCCAAATAATTGAGTTATAAATACATAAAATTTCAGAAAATGCATTTTCGAAAATTTTCACTACTTTCACATTTATTATTCATAAGACGGAAACCGTTCAAGTTATACTTCTGAAATTTTTTTTCCAATTTGATTATTCTTTTGCAAATACTCTCCTGGAATTTTAGTACAAAATTCATGGTTTTGTGGTATTTACAAGACTTTTTATGATGAAAATGTGTTTTTTCGAAAATTTCCTCACACTATTTGAATGCGAAATAATGATTTTATCAAAAAACTGACTGTAGCATCTATTTTCCCGTATCAAAAAACCCCCAGTTACGAATTTTAAGCCAATTTTTGTTGGTAGGAAATTTTGAAGCAAGGGGTAGGTATGGAAATATTTCGCGATTTAAATTGCTCTCTGCTATCTCCCTTAATGCTTGGAAATATTGACTCAAAATTCATATCTGTATGTAAAATAATGCCCTAAATCCAGTGGATGAGACTAGAACGTTCTATCTCTCCAAATAATTGAGTTATAAATACATAAAATTTCAGAAAATGGATTTTCGAAAATTTTCACTACTTTCACATTTATTATTCATAAGAAGGAAACCGTTCAAGTTATACTTCTGAAATTTTTTTTCCAATTTGATTATTCTTTTGCAAATACTCTCCTGGAATTTTAGTACAAAGTTCATGGTTTTGTGGTATTTACAAGACTTTTTATGATGAAAATGTGTTTTTTCGAAAATTTCCTCACACTATTTGAATGCGAAATAATGATTTTATCAAAAAACTGACTGTAGCATTTATTTTCCCGTATCAAAAAACCCCCAGTTACGAATTTTAAGCCAATTTCATGTCGCAACATTTTTGTTGGTAGGAAATTTTGAAGCAAGGGGTAGGTATGGAAATATTTCGCGATTTAAATTGCTCTCTGCTATCTCCCTTAATGCTTGGAAATATTGACTTAAAATTCATATCTGTATGTAAAATGTTGCCCTGAATCCAGTGGATGAGACTAGAACGTTCTATCTCTCCAAATAATTGAGTTATAAATACATAAAATTTCAGGAAATGGATTTTCGAAAATTTTCACTACTTTCATATTTATTATTCATAAGACGGAAACCGTTCAAGTTATACTTCTGAAATTTTTTTTCCAATTTGATTATTCTTTTGCAAATACTCTCCTGGAATTTTAGTACAAAATTCATGGTTTTGTGGTATTTACAAGACTTTTTATGATGAAAATGTGTTTTTTCGAAAATTTCCTCACACTATTTGAATGCGAAATAATGATTTTATCAAAAAACTGACTGTAGCATCTATTTTCCCGTGTCAAAAAACCCCCAGTTACGAATTTTAAGCCAATTTCATGTCGCAAAATTTTTGTTGGTAGGAAATTTTGAAGCAAGGGGTAGGTATGGAAATATTTCGCGATTTAAATTGCTCTCTGCTATCTATCTTGATGCTTGGAAATATTGACTCAAAATTCATATCTGTATGTAAAATGTTGCCCTGAATCCAGTGGATGAGACTAGAACGTTCTATCTCTCCAAATAATTGAGTTATCAATACATAAAATTTCAGAAAATGGATTTTCGAAAATTTTCACTACTTTCACATTTATTATTCATAAGACGGAAACCGTTCAAGTTATACTTCTGAAATTTTTTTTCCAATTTGATTATTCTTTTGCAAATACTCTCCTGGAATTTTAGTACAAAATTCATGGTTTTGTGGTATTTACAAGACTTTTTATGATGAAAATGTGTTTTTTCGAAAATTTCCTCACACTATTTGAATGCGAAATAATGATTTTATCAAAAAACTGACTGTAGCATCTATTTTCCCGTATCAAAAAACCCCCAGTTACGAATTTTAAGCCAATTTCATGTCGCAAAATTTTTGTTGGTAGGAAATTTTGAAGCAAGGGGTAGGTATGGAAATATTTCGCGATTTAAATTGCTCTCTGCTATCTCCCTTAATGCTTGGAAATATTGACTCAAAATTTATATCTGTATGTAAAATGTTGCCCTGAATCCAGTGGATGAGACTAGAACGTTCTATCTCTCCAAATAATTGAGTTATAAATACCTAAAATTTCAGAAAATGGATTTTCGAAAATTTCCACTACTTTCACATTTATTATTCATAAGACGGAAACCGTTCAAGTTATACTTCTGAAAATTTTTTTCCAATTTGATTATTCTTTTGCAAATACTATCCTGGAATTTTAGTACAAAATTCATGGTTTTGTGGTATTTACAAGACTTTTTATGATGAAAATGTGTTTTTTCGAAAATTTCCTCAAACTATTTGAATGCGAAATAATGATTTTACCAAAAAACTGACTGTAGCATCTATTTTCCCGTGTCAAAAAACCCCCAGTTACGAATTTTAAGCCAATTTTTGTTGGTAGGAAATTTTGAAGCAAGGGGTAGGTATGGAAATATTTCGCGATTTAAATTGCTCTCTGCTATCTCCCTTAATGCTTGGAAATATTGACTCAAAATTCATATCTGTATGTAAAATGTTGCCCTGAATCCAGCGGATGAGACTAGAACGTTCTATCTCTCCAAATAATTGAGTTATAAATACATAAAATTTCAGAAAATGGATTTTCGAAAATTTCCACTACTTTCACATTTATTATTCATAAGACGGAAACCGTTCAAGTTATACTTCTGAAAATTTTTTTCCAATTTGATTATTCTTTTGCAAATACTATCCTGGAATTTTAGTACAAAATTCATGGTTTTGTGGTATTTACAAGACTTTTTATGATGAAAATGTGTTTTTTCGAAAATTTCCTCAAACTATTTGAATGCGAAATAATGATTTTACCAAAAAACTGACTGTAGCATCTATTTTCCCGTGTCAAAAAACCCCCAGTTACGAATTTTAAGCCAATTTTATGTCGCAAAATTTTTGTTGGTAGGAAATTTTGAAGCAAGGGGTAGGTATGGAAATATTTCGCGATTTAAATTGCTCTCTGCTATCTCCCTTAATGCTTGGAAATATTGACTCAAAATTCATATCTGTATGTAAAATAATGCCCTGAATCCAGTGGATGAGACTAGAACGTTCTATCTCTCCAAATAATTGAGTTATAAATACATAAAATTTCAGAAAATGGATTTTCGAAAATTTTCACTACTTTCACATTTATTATTCATAAGACGGAAACCGTTCAAGTTATACTTCTGAAAATTTTTTTCCAATTTGATTATTTTTTTGCAAATACTATCCTGGAATTTTAGTACAAAATTCATGGTTGTGTGGTTTTTACAAGACTTTTTATGATGAAAATGTGTTTTTTCGAAAATTTCCTCACACTATTTGAATGCGAAATAATGATTTTACCAAAAAACTGACTGTAACATCTATTTTCCCGTGTCAAAAAACCCCCAGTTACGAATCTTAAGCCAATTTCATGTCGCAAAATTTTTGTTGGTAGGAAATTTTGAAGCAAGGGGTAGGTATGGAAATATTTCGCGATTTAAATTGCTCTCTGCTATCTCCCTTAATGCTTGGAAATATTGACTCAAAATTCATATCTGTATGTAAAATAATGCCCTGAATCCAGTGGATGAGACTAGAACGTTCTATCTCTCCAAATAATTGAGTTATAAATACATAAAATTTCAGAAAATGGATTTTCGAAAATTTTCACTACTTTCACATTTATTATTCATAAGACGAAAACCGTTCAAGTTATACTTCTAAAATTTTTTTCCAATTTGATTATTCTTTTGCAAATACTATCCTGGAATTTTAGTACAAAATTCATGGTTTTGTGGTATTTACAAGACTTTTTATGATGAAAATGTGTTTTTTCGAAAATTTCCTCAAACTATTTGAATGCGAAATAATGATTTTACCAAAAAACTGACTGTAGCATCTATTTTCCCGTGTCAAAAAACCCCCAGTTACGAATTTTAAGCCAATTTTTGTTGGTAGGAAATTTTGAAGCAAGGGGTAGGTATGGAAATATTTCGCGATTTAAATTGCTCTCTGCTATCTCCCTTAATGCTTGGAAATATTGACTCAAAATTCATATCTGTATGTAAAATGTTGCCCTGAATCCAGCGGATGAGACTAGAACGTTCTATCTCTCCAAATAATTGAGTTATAAATACATAAAATTTCAGAAAATGGATTTTCGAAAATTTCCACTACTTTCACATTTATTATTCATAAGACGGAAACCGTTCAAGTTATACTTCTGAAAATTTTTTTCCAATTTGATTATTCTTTTGCAAATACTATCCTGGAATTTTAGTACAAAATTCATGGTTTTGTGGTATTTACAAGACTTTTTATGATGAAAATGTGTTTTTTCGAAAATTTCCTCAAACTATTTGAATGCGAAATAATGATTTTACCAAAAAACTGACTGTAGCATCTATTTTCCCGTGTCAAAAAACCCCCAGTTACGAATTTTAAGCCAATTTTATGTCGCAAAATTTTTGTTGGTAGGAAATTTTGAAGCAAGGGGTAGGTATGGAAATATTTCGCGATTTAAATTGCTCTCTGCTATCTCCCTTAATGCTTGGAAATATTGACTCAAAATTCATATCTGTATGTAAAATAATGCCCTGAATCCAGTGGATGAGACTAGAACGTTCTATCTCTCCAAATAATTGAGTTATAAATACATAAAATTTCAGAAAATGGATTTTCGAAAATTTTCACTACTTTCACATTTATTATTCATAAGACGGAAACCGTTCAAGTTATACTTCTGAAAATTTTTTTCCAATTTGATTATTTTTTTGCAAATACTATCCTGGAATTTTAGTACAAAATTCATGGTTGTGTGGTTTTTACAAGACTTTTTATGATGAAAATGTGTTTTTTCGAAAATTTCCTCACACTATTTGAATGCGAAATAATGATTTTACCAAAAAACTGACTGTAACATCTATTTTCCCGTGTCAAAAAACCCCCAGTTACGAATCTTAAGCCAATTTCATGTCGCAAAATTTTTGTTGGTAGGAAATTTTGAAGCAAGGGGTAGGTATGGAAATATTTCGCGATTTAAATTGCTCTCTGCTATCTCCCTTAATGCTTGGAAATATTGACTCAAAATTCATATCTGTATGTAAAATAATGCCCTGAATCCAGTGGATGAGACTAGAACGTTCTATCTCTCCAAATAATTGAGTTATAAATACATAAAATTTCAGAAAATGGATTTTCGAAAATTTTCACTACTTTCACATTTATTATTCATAAGACGAAAACCGTTCAAGTTATACTTCTAAAATTTTTTTTCCAATCTGATTATTCTTTTGCAAATACTCTCCTGGAATTTTAGTACAAAATTCATGTTTTGTGGTATTTACAAGACTTTTTATAATGAAAATGTGTTTTTTCGAAAATTTCCTCACACTATTTGAATGCGAAATAATGATTTTATCAAAAAACTGACTGTAGCATCTATTTTCCCGTATCAAAAAACCCCCAGTTACGAATTTTAAGCCAATTTCATGTCGCAAAATTTTTGTTGGTGGGAAATTTTGAAGCAAGGGGTAGGTATGGAAATATTCCGCGATTTAAATTGCTCTCTGCTATCTCCCTTAATGCTTGGAAATATTGACTCAAAATTCATATCTGTAAGTCAAATATTGCCCTGAATCCAGTGGATGAGACTAGAACGTTCTATCTCTCCAAATAATTGAGTTATAAATACATAAAATTTCAGAAAATGGATTTTCGAAAATTTTCACTACTTTCACATTTATTATTCATAAGACGAAAACCGTTGAAGTTATACTTCTAAAATTTTTTTTCCAATCTGATTATTCTTTCGCAAATACTCTCCTGGAATTTTAGTACAAAATTCATGTTTTGTGGTATTTACAAGACTTTTTATAATGAAAATGTGTTTTTTCGAAAATTTCCTCACACTATTTGAATGCGAAATAATGATTTTATCAAAAAACTGACTGTAGCATCTATTTTCCCGTATCAAAAAACCCCCAGTTACGAATTTTAAGCCAATTTCATGTCGCAAAATTTTTGTTGGTGGGAAATTTTGAAGCAAGGGGTAAGTATGGAAATATTTCGCGATTTAAATTGCTCTCTGCTATCTCCCTTAATGCTTGGAAATATTGACTCAAAATTCATATCTGTATGTCAAATATTGCCCTGAATCCAGTGGATGAGACTAGAACGTTCTATCTCTCCAAATAATTGAGTTATAAGTACATAAAATTTCAGAAAATGGATTTTCGAAAATTTTCACTAATTCACATTTATTATTCATAAGACGGAAACCGTTCAAGTTATACTTCTGAAATTTTTTCTCCAATTTGATTATTCTTTTGCAAATACTCTCCTGGAATTTTAGTACAAAATTCATGGTTTTGTGGTATTAACAAGACTTTTTATGATGAAAATGTGTTTTTTCGAAAATTTCCTCACACTATTTGAATGCGAAATAATGATTTTATCAAAAAACTGACTGTAGCATCTATTTTCCCGTATCAAAAAACCCCCAGTTACGAATTTTAAGCCAATTTCATGTCGCAAAATTTTTGTTGGTAGGAAATTTTGAAGCAAGGGGTAGGTATGGAAATATTTCGCGATTCAAATTGCTCTCTGCTATCTCCCTTAATGCTTGGAAATATTGACTCTAAATTCATATCTGTATGTAAAATGTTGCCCTGAATCCAGTGGATGAGACTAGAACGTTCTATCTCTCCAAATAGTTGAGTTATAAATACATAAAATTTCAGAAAATGGATTTTCGAAAATTTTCACTACTTTCACATTTATTATTCATAAAACGGAAACCGTTCAAGTTATACTTCTGAAATTTTTTTTCCAATTTGATTATTCTTTTGCAAATACTCTCCTGGAATTTCAGTACAAAATTCATGGTTTTGTGGTATTTACAAGACTTTTTATGATGAAAATGTTATGTTTCGAAAATTTCCTCACACTATTTGAATGCGAAATAATGATTTTACCAAAAAACTGACTGTAGCATCTATTTTCCCGTGTCAAAAAACCCCCAGTTACGAATTTTAAGCCAATTTTATGTCGCAAAATTTTTGTTGGTAGGAAATTTTGAAGCAAGGGGTAGGTATGGAAATATTTCGCGATTTAAATTGCTCTCTGCTATCTCCCTTAATGCTTGGAAATATTGACTCAAAATTCATATTTGTATGTAAAATGTTGCCCTGAATCCAGTGGATGAGACTAGAACGTTCTATCTCTCCAAATAATTGAGTTATAAATACATAAAATTTCAGAAAATGGATTTCCGAAAATTTCCACTACTTTCACATTTATTATTCATAAGACGAAAACCGTTCAAGTTATACTTCTGAAAATTTTTTTCCAATTTGATTATTCTTTTGCAAATACTCTCCTGGAATTTTAGTACAAAATTCATGGTTTTGTGGTATTAACAAGACTTTTTATGATGAAAATGTGTTTTTTCGAAAATCTCCTCACACTATTTGAATGCGAAATAATGATTTTACCAAAAAACTGACTGTAGCATCTATTTTCCCGTGTCAAAAAACCCCCAGTTACGAATTTTAAGCCAATTTCATGTCGCAAAATTTTTGTTGGTGGGAAATTTTGAAGCAAGGGGTAGGTATGGAAATATTTCGCGATTTAAATTGCTCTCTGCTATCTCCCTTAATGCTTGGAAATATTGACTCAAAATTCATATCTGTATGTCAAATATTGCCCTGAATCCAGTGGATGAGACTAGAACGTTTTATCTCTCCAAATAATTGAGTTATAAATACATAAAATTTCAGAAAATGGATTTTCGAAAATTTTCACTACTTTCACATTTATTATTCATAAGACGGAAACCGTTCAAGTTATACTTCTAAAATTTTTTTTCCAATCTGATTATTCTTTTGCAAATACTCTCCTGGAATTTTAGTACAAAATTCATGGTTTTGTGGTATTTACAAGACTTTTTATGATGAAAATGTGTTTTTTCGAAAATTTCCTCACACTATTTGAATGCGAAATAATGATTTTATCAAAAAACTGACTGTAGCATCTATTTTCCCGTATCAAAAAACCCCCAGTTACGAATTTTAAGCCAATTTCATGTCGCAAAATTTTTGTTGGTAGGAAATTTTGAAGCAAGGGGTAGGTATGGAAATATTTCGCGATTTAAATTGCTCTCTGCTATCTCCCTTAATGCTTGGAAATATTGACTCAAAATTCATATCTGTATGTAAAATGTTGCCCTGAATCCAGTGGATGAGACTAGAACGTTCTATCTCTCCAAATAGTTGAGTTATAAATACATAAAATTTCAGAAAATGGATTTTCGAAAATTTTCACTACTTTCACATTTATTATTCATAAAACGGAAACCGTTCAAGTTATACTTCTGAAATTTTTTTCCAATTTGATTATTCTTTTGCAAATACTCTCCTGGAATTTTAGTACAAAATTCATGGTTTTGTGGTATTTACAAGACTTTTTATGATGAAAATGTGTTTTTTCGAAAATCTCCTCACACTATTTGAATGCGAAATAATGATTTTACCAAAAAACTGACTGTAGCATCTATTTTCCCGTGTCAAAAAACCCCCAGTTACGAATTTTAAGCCAATTTCATGTCGCAAAATTTTTGTTGGTGGGAAATTTTGAAGCAAGGGGTAGGTATGGAAATATTTCGCGATTTAAATTGCTCTCTGCTATCTCCCTTAATGCTTGGAAATATTGACTCAAAATTCATATCTGTATGTCAAATATTGCCCTGAATCCAGTGGATGAGACTAGAACGTTTTATCTCTCCAAATAATTGAGTTATAAATACATAAAATTTCAGGAAATGGATTTTCGAAAATTTTCACTACTTTCACATTTATTATTCATAAGACGGAAACCGTTCAAGTTATACTTCTAAAATTTTTTTTCCAATCTGATTATTCTTTTGCAAATACTCTCCTGGAATTTTAGTACAAAATTCATGGTTTTGTGGTATTTACAAGACTTTTTATAATGAAAATGTGTTTTTTCGAAAATTTCCTCACACTATTTGAATGCGAAATAATGATTTTATCAAAAAACTGACTGTAGCATCTATTTTCCCGTGTCGAATAACCCCCAGTTACGAATTTTAAGCCACTTTCATGTCGCAAAATTTTTGTTGGTAGGAAATTTTGAAGCAAGGGGTAGGTATGGAAATATTTCGCGATTTAAATTGCTCTCTGCTATCTCCCTTAATGCTTGGAAATATTGACTCTAAATTCATATCTGTATGTAAAATGTTGTCCTTAATCCAGTGGATGAGACTAGAACGTTCTATCTCTCCACATAATTGAGTTATAAATACATAAAATTTCAGAAAATGGATTTTCGAAAATTTTCACTACTTTCACATTTATTATTCATAAGAAGGAAACCGTTCAAGTTATACTTCTGAAATTTTTTTTCCAATTTGATTATTCTTTTGCAAATACTCTCCTGGAATTTTAGTACAAAGTTCATGGTTTTGTGGTATTTACAAGACTTTTTATGATGAAAATGTGTTTTTTCGAAAATTTCCTCACACTATTTGAATGCGAAATAATGATTTTATCAAAAAACTGACTGTAGCATCTATTTTCCCGTGTCGAATAACCCCCAGTTACGAATTTTAAGCCACTTTCATGTCGCAAAATTTTTGTTGGTAGGAAATTTTGAAGCAAATATTTCGCGATTTAAATTGCTCTCTGCTATCTCCCTTAATGCTTGGAAATATTGACTCAAAATTCATATCTGTATGTAAAATGTTGCCCTTAATCCAGTGGATGAGACTAGAACGTTCTATCTCTCCACATAATTGAGTTATAAGTACATAAAATTTCAGAAAATGGATTTTCGAAAATTTTCACTACTTTCACATTTATTATTCATAAGAAGGAAACCGTTCAAGTTATACTTCTGAAATTTTTTTTCCAATTTGATTATTCTTTTGCAAATACTTTCCTGGAATTTTAGTACAAAGTTCATGGTTTTGTGGTATTTACAAGACTTTTTATGATGAAAATGTGTTTTTTCGAAAATTTCCTCACACTATTTGAATGCGAAATAATGATTTTATCAAAAAACTGACTGTAGCATCTATTTTCCCGTATCAAAAAACCCCCAGTTACGAATTTTAAGCCAATTTCATGTCGCAAAATTTTTGTTGGTAGGAAATTTTGAAGCAAGGGGTAGGTATGGAAATATTTCGCGATTTAAATTGCTCTCTGCTATCTCCCTTAATGCTTGGAAATATTGACTCAAAATTCATATCTGTATGTAAAATGTTGCCCTGAATCCAGTGGATGAGACTAGAACGTTCTATCTCTCCAAATAATTGAGTTATAAATACATAACATTTCAGAAAATGGATTTTCGAAAATTTTCACTACTTTCACATTTATTATTCATAAGAAGGAAACCGTTCAAGTTATACTTCTGAAATTTTTTTTCCAATTTAATTATTCTTTTGCAAATACTCTCCTGGAATTTTAGTACAAAGTTCATGGTTTTGTGGTATTTACAAGACTTTTTATGATGAAAATGTGTTTTTTCGAAAATTTCCTCACACTATTTGAATGCGAAATAATGATTTTATCAAAAAACTGACTGTAGCATCTATTTTCCCGTATCAAAAAACCCCCAGTTACGAATTTTAAGCCAATTTCATGTCGCAAAATTTTTGTTGGTAGGAAATTTTGAAGCAAGGGGTAGGTATGGAAATATTTCGCGATTTAAATTGCTCTCTGCTATCTCCCTTAATGCTTGGAAATATTGACTCAAAATTCATATCTGTATGTAAAATGTTGCCCTGAATCCAGTGGATGAGACTAGAACGTTCTATCTCTCCAAATAATTGAGTTATCAATACATAAAATTTCAGAAAATGGATTTTCGAAAATTTTCACTACTTTCACATTTATTATTCATAAGAAGGAAACCGTTCAAGTTATACTTCTGAAATTTTTTTTCCAATTTGATTATTCTTTTGCAAATACTCTCCTGGAATTTTAGTACAAAGTTCATGGTTTTGTGGTATTTACAAGACTTTTTATGATGAAAATGTGTTTTTTCGAAAATTTCCCCACACTATTCGAATGCGAAATAATGATTTTATCAAAAAACTGACTGTAGCATCTATTTTCCCGTGTCGAAAAACCCCCAGTTACGATTTTTAAGCCAATTTCATGTCGCAAAATTTTTGTTGGTAGGAAATTTTGAAGCAAGGGGTAGGTATGGAAATATTTCGCGATTTAAATTGCTCTCTGCTATCTCCCTTAATGCTTGGAAATATTGACTCAAAATTCATATCTGTATGTAAAATGTTGCCCTGAATCCAGTGGATGAGACTAGAACGTTCTATCTCTCCAAATAATTGAGTTATCAATACATAAAATTTCAGAATATGGATTTTCGAAAATTTTCACTACTTTCACATTTATTATTCATAAGACGGAAACCGTTCAAGTTATACTTCTGAAATTTTTTTTCCAATTTGATTATTCTTTTGCAAATACTCTCCTGGAATTTTAGTACAAAATTCATGGTTTTGTGGTATTTACAAGACTTTTTATGATGAAAATGTGTTTTTTCGAAAATTTCCTCACACTATTTGAATGCGAAATAATGATTTTATCAAAAAACTGACTGTAGCATCTATTTTCCCGTATCAAAAAACCCCCAGTTACGAATTTTAAGCCAATTTCATGTCGCAAAATTTTTGTTGGTAGGAAATTTTGAAGCAAGGGGTAGGTATGGAAATATTTCGCGATTTAAATTGCTCTCTGCTATCTCCCTTAATGCTTGGAAATATTGACTCAAAATTCATATCTGTATGTAAAATGTTGCCCTGAATCCAGTGGATGAGACTAGAACGTTCTATCTCTCCAAATAATTGAGTTATAAATACATAAAATTTCAGAAAATGGATTTTCGAAAATTTTCACTACTTTCACATTTATTATTCATAAGACGGAAACCGTTCAATTTATACTTATGAAATTTTTTTTCCAATCTGATTATTCTTTTGCAAATACTCTCCTGGAATTTTAGTACAAAATTCATGGTTTTGTGGTATTTACAAGACTTTTTATGATGAAAATGTGTTTTTTCGAAAATTTCCTCACACTATTTGAATGCGAAATAATGATTTTATCGAAAAACTGACTGTAGCATCTATTTTCCCGTATCAAAAAACCCCCAGTTACGAATTTTAAGCCAATTTCATGTCGCAAAATTTTTGTTGGTAGGAAATATTTCGCGATTTAAATTGCTCTCTGCTATCTCCCTTAATGCTTGGAAATATTGACTCAAAATTCATATCTGTATGTAAAATGTTGCCCCGAATCCAGTGGATGAGTCTAGAACGTTCTATCTCTCCAAATAATTGAGTTATAAATACATAAAAATTCAGAAAATGGATTTTCGAAAATTTTCACTACTTTCACATTTATTATTCATAAGAAGGAAACCGTTCAAGTTATACTCCTGAAATTTTTTTCCCAATTTGATTATTCTTTTGCAAATACTCTCCTGGAATTTTAGTACAAAATTCATGGTTTTGTGGTATTTACAAGACTTTTTATGATGAAAATGTGTTTTTTCGAAAATTTCCTCACACTATTTGAATGCGAAATAATGATTTTATCAAAAAACTGACTGTAGCATCTATTTTCCCGTATCAAAAAACCCCCAGTTACGAATTTTAAGCCAATTTCATGTCGCAAAATTTTTGTTGGTAGGAAATTTTGAAGCAAGGGGTAGGTATGGAAATATTTCGCGATTTAAATTGCTCTCTGCTATCTCCCTTAATGCTTGGAAATATTGACTCAAAATTCATATCTGTATGTAAAATGTTGCCCTGAATCCAGTGGATGAGACTAGAACGTTCTATCTCTCCAAATAATTGAGTTATACATACATAAAATTTCAGAAAATGTATTTTCGAAAATTTTCACTACTTTCACATTTATTATTCATAAGACGGAAACCGTTCAAGTTATACTTCTGAAATTTTTTTTCCAATTTGATTATTCTTTTGCAAATACTCTCCTGGAATTTTAGTACAAAATTCATGGTTTTGTGGTATTTACAAGACTTTTTATGATGAAAATGTGTTTTTTCGAAAATTTCCTCACACTATTTGAATGCGAAATAATGATTTTATCAAAAAACTGACTGTAGCATCTATTTTCCCGTGTCAAAAAACCCCCAGTTACGAATTTTGAGCCAATTTCATGTCGCAAAATTTTTGTTGGTAGGAAATTTTGAAGCAAGGGGTAGGTATGGAAATATTTCGCGATTTTAATTGCTCTCTGCTATCTCCCTTAATGCTTGGAAATATTGACTCAAAATTCATATCTGTATGTAAAACGTTGCCCTGAATCCAGTGGATGAGACTAGAACGTTCTATCTCTCCAAATAATTAAGTTATAAATACATAAAATTTCAGAAAATGGATTTTCGGAAATTTTCACTACTTTCACATTTATTATTCGTAAGACGGAAACCGTTCAAGTTATACTTCTGAAATTTTTTTTCCAATTTGATTATTCTTTTGCAAATACTCTCCTGGAATTTTAGTACAAAATTCATGGTTTTGTGGTATTTACAAGACTTTTTATGATGAAAATGTGTTTTTTCGAAAATTTCCTCACACTATTTGAATGCGAAATAATGATTTTATCAAAAAACTGACTGTAGCATCTATTTTACCGTATCAAAAAACCCCCAGTTACGAATTTTAAACCAATTTCATGTCGCAAAATTTTTGTTGGTAGGAAATTTTGAAGCAAGGGGTAGGTATGGAAATATTTCGCGATTTAAATTGCTCTCTGCTATCTCCCTTAATGCTTGGAAATATTGACTCAAAATTCATATCTGTATGTAAAATGTTGCCCTGAATCCAGTGGATGAGACTAGAACGTTCTATCTCTCCAAATAATTGAGTTATAAATACATAAAATTTCAGAAAATGGATTTTCGAAAATTTTCACTACTTTCACATTTATTATTCATAAGACGGAAACCGTTCAAGTTATACTTCTGAAATTTTTTTTCCAATTTGATTATTCTTTTGCAAATACTCTCCTGAAATTTTAGTACAAAATTCATGGTTTTGTGGTATTTACAAGACTTTTTATGATGAAAATGTGTTTTTTCGAAAATTTCCTCACACTATTTGAATGCGAAATAATGATTTTATCAAAAAACTGACTGTAGCATCTATTTTCCCGTGTCAAAAAACCCCCAGTTACGAATTTTAAGCCAATTTCATGTCGCAAAATTTTTGTTGGTGGGAAATTTTGAAGCAAGGGGTAGGTATGGAAATATTTCGCGATTTAAATTGCTCTCTGCTATCTCCCTTAATGCTTGGAAATATTGACTCAAAATTCATATCTGTATGTCAAATATTGCCCTGAATCCAGTGGATGAGACTAGAACGTTTTATCTCTCCAAATAATTGAGTTATAAATACATAAAATTTCAGGAAATGGATTTTCGAAAATTTTCACTACTTTCACATTTATTATTCATAAGACGGAAACCGTTCAAGTTATACTTCTAAAATTTTTTTTCCAATCTGATTATTCTTTTGCAAATACTCTCCTGGAATTTTAGTACAAAATTCATGGTTTTGTGGTATTTACAAGACTTTTTATAATGAAAATGTGTTTTTTCGAAAATTTCCTCACACTATTTGAATGCGAAATAATGATTTTATCAAAAAACTGACTGTAGCATCTATTTTCCCGTGTCGAATAACCCCCAGTTACGAATTTTAAGCCACTTTCATGTCGCAAAATTTTTGTTGGTAGGAAATTTTGAAGCAAGGGGTAGGTATGGAAATATTTCGCGATTTAAATTGCTCTCTGCTATCTCCCTTAATGCTTGGAAATATTGACTCTAAATTCATATCTGTATGTAAAATGTTGTCCTTAATCCAGTGGATGAGACTAGAACGTTCTATCTCTCCACATAATTGAGTTATAAATACATAAAATTTCAGAAAATGGATTTTCGAAAATTTTCACTACTTTCACATTTATTATTCATAAGAAGGAAACCGTTCAAGTTATACTTCTGAAATTTTTTTTCCAATTTGATTATTCTTTTGCAAATACTCTCCTGGAATTTTAGTACAAAGTTCATGGTTTTGTGGTATTTACAAGACTTTTTATGATGAAAATGTGTTTTTTCGAAAATTTCCTCACACTATTTGAATGCGAAATAATGATTTTATCAAAAAACTGACTGTAGCATCTATTTTCCCGTGTCGAATAACCCCCAGTTACGAATTTTAAGCCACTTTCATGTCGCAAAATTTTTGTTGGTAGGAAATTTTGAAGCAAATATTTCGCGATTTAAATTGCTCTCTGCTATCTCCCTTAATGCTTGGAAATATTGACTCAAAATTCATATCTGTATGTAAAATGTTGCCCTTAATCCAGTGGATGAGACTAGAACGTTCTATCTCTCCACATAATTGAGTTATAAGTACATAAAATTTCAGAAAATGGATTTTCGAAAATTTTCACTACTTTCACATTTATTATTCATAAGAAGGAAACCGTTCAAGTTATACTTCTGAAATTTTTTTTCCAATTTGATTATTCTTTTGCAAATACTTTCCTGGAATTTTAGTACAAAGTTCATGGTTTTGTGGTATTTACAAGACTTTTTATGATGAAAATGTGTTTTTTCGAAAATTTCCTCACACTATTTGAATGCGAAATAATGATTTTATCAAAAAACTGACTGTAGCATCTATTTTCCCGTATCAAAAAACCCCCAGTTACGAATTTTAAGCCAATTTCATGTCGCAAAATTTTTGTTGGTAGGAAATTTTGAAGCAAGGGGTAGGTATGGAAATATTTCGCGATTTAAATTGCTCTCTGCTATCTCCCTTAATGCTTGGAAATATTGACTCAAAATTCATATCTGTATGTAAAATGTTGCCCTGAATCCAGTGGATGAGACTAGAACGTTCTATCTCTCCAAATAATTGAGTTATAAATACATAACATTTCAGAAAATGGATTTTCGAAAATTTTCACTACTTTCACATTTATTATTCATAAGAAGGAAACCGTTCAAGTTATACTTCTGAAATTTTTTTTCCAATTTAATTATTCTTTTGCAAATACTCTCCTGGAATTTTAGTACAAAGTTCATGGTTTTGTGGTATTTACAAGACTTTTTATGATGAAAATGTGTTTTTTCGAAAATTTCCTCACACTATTTGAATGCGAAATAATGATTTTATCAAAAAACTGACTGTAGCATCTATTTTCCCGTATCAAAAAACCCCCAGTTACGAATTTTAAGCCAATTTCATGTCGCAAAATTTTTGTTGGTAGGAAATTTTGAAGCAAGGGGTAGGTATGGAAATATTTCGCGATTTAAATTGCTCTCTGCTATCTCCCTTAATGCTTGGAAATATTGACTCAAAATTCATATCTGTATGTAAAATGTTGCCCTGAATCCAGTGGATGAGACTAGAACGTTCTATCTCTCCAAATAATTGAGTTATCAATACATAAAATTTCAGAAAATGGATTTTCGAAAATTTTCACTACTTTCACATTTATTATTCATAAGAAGGAAACCGTTCAAGTTATACTTCTGAAATTTTTTTTCCAATTTGATTATTCTTTTGCAAATACTCTCCTGGAATTTTAGTACAAAGTTCATGGTTTTGTGGTATTTACAAGACTTTTTATGATGAAAATGTGTTTTTTCGAAAATTTCCCCACACTATTCGAATGCGAAATAATGATTTTATCAAAAAACTGACTGTAGCATCTATTTTCCCGTGTCGAAAAACCCCCAGTTACGATTTTTAAGCCAATTTCATGTCGCAAAATTTTTGTTGGTAGGAAATTTTGAAGCAAGGGGTAGGTATGGAAATATTTCGCGATTTAAATTGCTCTCTGCTATCTCCCTTAATGCTTGGAAATATTGACTCAAAATTCATATCTGTATGTAAAATGTTGCCCTGAATCCAGTGGATGAGACTAGAACGTTCTATCTCTCCAAATAATTGAGTTATCAATACATAAAATTTCAGAATATGGATTTTCGAAAATTTTCACTACTTTCACATTTATTATTCATAAGACGGAAACCGTTCAAGTTATACTTCTGAAATTTTTTTTCCAATTTGATTATTCTTTTGCAAATACTCTCCTGGAATTTTAGTACAAAATTCATGGTTTTGTGGTATTTACAAGACTTTTTATGATGAAAATGTGTTTTTTCGAAAATTTCCTCACACTATTTGAATGCGAAATAATGATTTTATCAAAAAACTGACTGTAGCATCTATTTTCCCGTATCAAAAAACCCCCAGTTACGAATTTTAAGCCAATTTCATGTCGCAAAATTTTTGTTGGTAGGAAATTTTGAAGCAAGGGGTAGGTATGGAAATATTTCGCGATTTAAATTGCTCTCTGCTATCTCCCTTAATGCTTGGAAATATTGACTCAAAATTCATATCTGTATGTAAAATGTTGCCCTGAATCCAGTGGATGAGACTAGAACGTTCTATCTCTCCAAATAATTGAGTTATAAATACATAAAATTTCAGAAAATGGATTTTCGAAAATTTTCACTACTTTCACATTTATTATTCATAAGACGGAAACCGTTCAATTTATACTTATGAAATTTTTTTTCCAATCTGATTATTCTTTTGCAAATACTCTCCTGGAATTTTAGTACAAAATTCATGGTTTTGTGGTATTTACAAGACTTTTTATGATGAAAATGTGTTTTTTCGAAAATTTCCTCACACTATTTGAATGCGAAATAATGATTTTATCGAAAAACTGACTGTAGCATCTATTTTCCCGTATCAAAAAACCCCCAGTTACGAATTTTAAGCCAATTTCATGTCGCAAAATTTTTGTTGGTAGGAAATATTTCGCGATTTAAATTGCTCTCTGCTATCTCCCTTAATGCTTGGAAATATTGACTCAAAATTCATATCTGTATGTAAAATGTTGCCCCGAATCCAGTGGATGAGTCTAGAACGTTCTATCTCTCCAAATAATTGAGTTATAAATACATAAAAATTCAGAAAATGGATTTTCGAAAATTTTCACTACTTTCACATTTATTATTCATAAGAAGGAAACCGTTCAAGTTATACTCCTGAAATTTTTTTCCCAATTTGATTATTCTTTTGCAAATACTCTCCTGGAATTTTAGTACAAAATTCATGGTTTTGTGGTATTTACAAGACTTTTTATGATGAAAATGTGTTTTTTCGAAAATTTCCTCACACTATTTGAATGCGAAATAATGATTTTATCAAAAAACTGACTGTAGCATCTATTTTCCCGTATCAAAAAACCCCCAGTTACGAATTTTAAGCCAATTTCATGTCGCAAAATTTTTGTTGGTAGGAAATTTTGAAGCAAGGGGTAGGTATGGAAATATTTCGCGATTTAAATTGCTCTCTGCTATCTCCCTTAATGCTTGGAAATATTGACTCAAAATTCATATCTGTATGTAAAATGTTGCCCTGAATCCAGTGGATGAGACTAGAACGTTCTATCTCTCCAAATAATTGAGTTATACATACATAAAATTTCAGAAAATGTATTTTCGAAAATTTTCACTACTTTCACATTTATTATTCATAAGACGGAAACCGTTCAAGTTATACTTCTGAAATTTTTTTTCCAATTTGATTATTCTTTTGCAAATACTCTCCTGGAATTTTAGTACAAAATTCATGGTTTTGTGGTATTTACAAGACTTTTTATGATGAAAATGTGTTTTTTCGAAAATTTCCTCACACTATTTGAATGCGAAATAATGATTTTATCAAAAAACTGACTGTAGCATCTATTTTCCCGTGTCAAAAAACCCCCAGTTACGAATTTTGAGCCAATTTCATGTCGCAAAATTTTTGTTGGTAGGAAATTTTGAAGCAAGGGGTAGGTATGGAAATATTTCGCGATTTTAATTGCTCTCTGCTATCTCCCTTAATGCTTGGAAATATTGACTCAAAATTCATATCTGTATGTAAAACGTTGCCCTGAATCCAGTGGATGAGACTAGAACGTTCTATCTCTCCAAATAATTAAGTTATAAATACATAAAATTTCAGAAAATGGATTTTCGGAAATTTTCACTACTTTCACATTTATTATTCGTAAGACGGAAACCGTTCAAGTTATACTTCTGAAATTTTTTTTCCAATTTGATTATTCTTTTGCAAATACTCTCCTGGAATTTTAGTACAAAATTCATGGTTTTGTGGTATTTACAAGACTTTTTATGATGAAAATGTGTTTTTTCGAAAATTTCCTCACACTATTTGAATGCGAAATAATGATTTTATCAAAAAACTGACTGTAGCATCTATTTTACCGTATCAAAAAACCCCCAGTTACGAATTTTAAACCAATTTCATGTCGCAAAATTTTTGTTGGTAGGAAATTTTGAAGCAAGGGGTAGGTATGGAAATATTTCGCGATTTAAATTGCTCTCTGCTATCTCCCTTAATGCTTGGAAATATTGACTCAAAATTCATATCTGTATGTAAAATGTTGCCCTGAATCCAGTGGATGAGACTAGAACGTTCTATCTCTCCAAATAATTGAGTTATAAATACATAAAATTTCAGAAAATGGATTTTCGAAAATTTTCACTACTTTCACATTTATTATTCATAAGACGGAAACCGTTCAAGTTATACTTCTGAAATTTTTTTTCCAATTTGATTATCCTTTTGCAAATACTCTCCTGAAATTTTAGTACAAAATTCATGGTTTTGTGGTATTTACAAGACTTTTTATGATGAAAATGTGTTTTTTCGAAAATTTCCTCACACTATTTGAATGCGAAATAATGATTTTATCAAAAAACTGACTGTAGCATCTATTTTCCTGTGTCAAAAAACTCCCAGTTACGAATTTTAAGCCAATTTCATGTCGCAAAATTTTTGTTGGTAGGAAATTTTGAAGCAAGGGGTAGGTATGGAAATATTTCGCGATTTAAATTGCTCTCTGCTATCTCCCTTAATGCTTGGAAATATTGACTCAAAATTCATATCTGTATGTAAAATGTTGCCCTGAATCCAGTGGATGAGACTAGAACGTTCTATCTCTCCAAATAATTGAGTTATCAATAGATAAAATTTCAGAATATGGATTTTCGAAAATTTTCACTACTTTCACATTTATTATTCATAAGACGGAAACCGTTCAAGTTATACTTCTGAAATTTTTTTTCCAATTTGATTATTCTTTTGCAAATACTCTCCTGGAATTTTAGTACAAAATTCATGGTTTTGTGGTATTTACAAGACTTTTTATGATGAAAATGTGTTTTTTTGAAAATTCCCTCACACTATTTGAATGCGAAATAATGATTTTATCAAAAAACTGACTGTAGCATCTATTTTCCCGTGTCAAAAAACCCCCAGTTACGAATTTTAAGCCAATTTCATGTCGCAAAATTTTTGTTGGAAATTTTTGTTGGTAGGAAATTTTGAAGCAAGGGGTAGGTATGGAAATATTTCGCGATTTAAATTGCTCTTTGCTATCTCCCTTAATGCTTGGAAATATTGACTCAAAATTCATATCTGTATGTAAAATGTTGCCCTGAATCCAGTGGATGAGACTAGAACGCTCTATCTCTCCAAATAATTGGGTTATAAATACATAAAGTTTCAGAGAATGGATTTTCGAAAATTTTCACTACTTTCACATTTATTATTCATAAGACGGAAACCGTTCAAGTTAAACTTCTGAAAAAGTTCTTCCCATTCGATTGTTTCTTTGCAAATACTCTTCTGAAATTTTAGTACAAAATTCATCGTTTTGTGGTATTTACCAGACTTTTTATGTTGAAAATGTGATTTCTCGAAAATTTCCTCACACTATTTGAATGCGAAATAATGATTTTATCAAAAAACTGACTGTAGCATCTATTTTCCCGTATTAAAAAACCCCCAGTTACGAATTTGAAGCCAATTTCATGTCGCAAAATTTTTGTTGGTAGGAAATTTTGAAGCAAGGGGTAGGTATGGAAATATTTCGCGATTTAAATTGCTCTCTGCTATCTCCCTTAATGCTTGCAAATATTGACTCAAAATTCATATCTGTATGTAAAATGTTGCCCTGAATCCAGTGGAAAGGACTCCAGTTAGTTGAGTTATAAATACATGAAGTTTCAGAAAGTGGATTTTCGAAATTTTCCATTGCTCTCCTAATGCTAAGAAATATCGACTCAAAATTCATATCTGTATATAAAATGTGCCCCTGAATCCAGTGGAGGAGACTAGAACATTCTATATCTCCAAATAATTGAGTTATAAATACATAAAATTTCAGGAAATGGATTTTCGAAAATTTTCACTACTTTCACATTTATTATTCATAAGACGGAAACCGTTCAAGTTATACTTCTGAATTTTTTTTTCCAATTTGATTATTCTTTTGCAAATACTCTCCTGGAATTTCAGTACAAAATTCATGGTATTGTGGTATTTACAAGACTTTTTATGATGAAAATGTGTTTTTTCGAAACTTTCCTCACACTATTTGAATGCGAAATAATGATTTTATCAAAAAACTGACTGTGGCATCTATTTTCCCGTATTGAAAAACCCCCAGTTACAAATTTGAAGCCAATTTCATGTCGAAAAAATTTTTTTTTGTAGAAAATTTTTAAGCAAGGGTATGGAAATATTTTGCGATTTAATTTGCTCTCTGCTATCTCCCTTAATGCTTGCAAATATTGACTCAAAATTCATATCTGTATGTAAAATGTTGCCCTGAATCCAGTGGAAAGGACTGGAACGATTTATCTCCCAGTTAGTTGAGTTATAAATACATGAAGTTTCAGAAAGTGGATTTTCGAAATTTTCCATTGCTCTCTTAATGCTAAGAAATATCGACTCAAAATTCATATCTATATATAAAATGTGCCCCTGAATCCAGTGGAGGAGACTAGAATATTCTATATCTCCAAATAATTGAGTTATAAATACATTAAATTTCAGGAAATGGATTTTCGAAAATTTTCACTACTTTCACATTTATTATTCATAAGACGGAAACCGTTCAAGTTATACTTCTGAAATTTTTTTTCCAATTTGATTATTCTTTTGCAAATACTCTCCTGGAATTTTAGTACAAAATTCATGGTTTTGTGGTATTTACAAGACTTTTTATGATGAAAATGTGTTTTTTCGAAAATTTCCTCACACTATTTGAATGCGAAATAATGATTTTATCAAAAAACTGACTGTAGCATCTATTCTCCCGTATCAAAAAACCCCCAGTTACGAATTTTAAGCCAATTTCATGTCGCAAAATTTTTGTTGGTAGGAAATTTTGAAGCAAGGGGTAGGTATGGAAATATTTCGCGATTTAAATTGCTCTCTGCTATCTCCCTTAATGCTTGGAAATATTGACTCAAAATTCATATCTGTATGTAAAATGTTGCCCTGAATCCAGTGGATGAGACTAGAACGTTCTATCTCTCCAAATAATTGAGTTATAAATACATACAATTTCAGAAAATGGATTTTCGAAAATTTTCACTACTTTCACATTCATTATTCATAAGACGGAAACCGTTCAAGTTATACTTCTGAAATTTTTTTTCCAATTTGATTATCCTTTTGCAAATACTCTCCTGGAATTTTAGTACAAAATTCATGGTTTTGTGGTATTTACAAGACTTTTTATGATGAAAATGTGTTTTTTCGAAAATTTCCTCACACTATTTGAATGCGAAATAATGATATTATCAAAAAACTGACTGTGGCATCTATTTTCCCGTATTTAAAAACCCCCAGTTACAAATTTGAAGCCAATTTCATGTCGAAAAAATTTTTTTTTGTAGGAAATTTTAAAGCAAGGGTATGGAAATATTTTGCGATTCAATCTGCTCTCTGCTATCTCCCTTAATGCTTGCAAATATTGACTCAAAATTCATATCTGTATGTAAAATGTTGCCCTGAATCCAGTGGAAAGGACTCCAGTTAGTTGAGTTATAAATACATGAAGTTTCAGAAAGTGGATTTTCGAAATTTTCCATTGCTCTCCTAATGCTAAGAAATATCGACTCAAAATTCATATCTGTATATAAAATGTGCCCCTGAATCCAGTGCAGGAGACTAGAACATTCTATATCTCCAAATAATTGAGTTATAAATACATAAAATTTCAGGAAATGGATTTTCGAAAATTTTCACTACTTCCACATTTATTATTCATAAGACGGAAACCGTTCAAGTTATACTTCTGAAATTTTTTTTCCAATTTGATTATTCTTCTGCAAATACTCTCCTGGAATTTTAGTACAAAATTCATGGTTTTGTGGTATTTACAAGACTTTTTATGATGAAAATGTGTTTTTTCGAAAATTTCCTCACACTATTTGAATGCGAAATAATGATTTTATCAAAAAACTGACTGTAGCATCTATTTTACCGTATCAAAAAACCCCCAGTTACGAATTTTAAACCAATTTCATGTCGCAAAATTTTTGTTGGTAGGAAATTTTGAAGCAAGGGGTAGGTATGGAAATATTTCGCGATTTAAATTGCTCTCTGCTATCTCCCTTAATGCTTGGAAATATTGACCCAAAATTCATATCTGTATGTAAAATGTTGCCCTGAATCCAGTGGATGAGACTAGAACGTTCTATCTCTCCAAATAATTGAGTTATAAATACATAAAATTTCAGAAAATGGATTTTCGAAAATTTTCACTACTTTCACATTTATTATTCATAAGACGGAAACCGTTCAAGTTATACTTCTGAAATTTTTTTTCCAATTTGATTATCCTTTTGCAAATACTCTCCTGAAATTTTAGTACAAAATTCATGGTTTTGTGGTATTTACAAGACTTTTTATGATGAAAATGTGTTTTTTCGAAAATTTCCTCACACTATTTGAATGCGAAATAATGATTTTATCAAAAAACTGACTGTAGCATCTATTTTCCTGTGTCAAAAAACTCCCAGTTACGAATTTTAAGCCAATTTCATGTCGCAAAATTTTTGTTGGTAGGAAATTTTGAAGCAAGGGGTAGGTATGGAAATATTTCGCGATTTAAATTGCTCTCTGCTATCTCCCTTAATGCTTGGAAATATTGACTCAAAATTCATATCTGTATGTAAAATGTTGCCCTGAATCCAGTGGATGAGACTAGAACGTTCTATCTCTCCAAATAATTGAGTTATCAATAGATAAAATTTCAGAATATGGATTTTCGAAAATTTTCACTACTTTCACATTTATTATTCATAAGACGGAAACCGTTCAAGTTATACTTCTGAAATTTTTTTTCCAATTTGATTATTCTTTTGCAAATACTCTCCTGGAATTTTAGTACAAAATTCATGGTTTTGTGGTATTTACAAGACTTTTTATGATGAAAATGTGTTTTTTTGAAAATTCCCTCACACTATTTGAATGCGAAATAATGATTTTATCAAAAAACTGACTGTAGCATCTATTTTCCCGTGTCAAAAAACCCCCAGTTACGAATTTTAAGCCAATTTCATGTCGCAAAATTTTTGTTGGAAATTTTTGTTGGTAGGAAATTTTGAAGCAAGGGGTAGGTATGGAAATATTTCGCGATTTAAATTGCTCTTTGCTATCTCCCTTAATGCTTGGAAATATTGACTCAAAATTCATATCTGTATGTAAAATGTTGCCCTGAATCCAGTGGATGAGACTAGAACGCTCTATCTCTCCAAATAATTGGGTTATAAATACATAAAGTTTCAGAGAATGGATTTTCGAAAATTTTCACTACTTTCACATTTATTATTCATAAGACGGAAACCGTTCAAGTTATACTTCTGAAAAAGTTCTTCCCATTCGATTGTTTCTTTGCAAATACTCTTCTGAAATTTTAGTACAAAATTCATCGTTTTGTGGTATTTACCAGACTTTTTATGTTGAAAATGTGATTTCTCGAAAATTTCCTCACACTATTTGAATGCGAAATAATGATTTTATCAAAAAACTGACTGTAGCATCTATTTTCCCGTATTAAAAAACCCCCAGTTACGAATTTGAAGCCAATTTCATGTCGCAAAATTTTTGTTGGTAGGAAATTTTGAAGCAAGGGGTAGGTATGGAAATATTTCGCGATTTAAATTGCTCTCTGCTATCTCCCTTAATGCTTGCAAATATTGACTCAAAATTCATATCTGTATGTAAAATGTTGCCCTGAATCCAGTGGAAAGGACTCCAGTTAGTTGAGTTATAAATACATGAAGTTTCAGAAAGTGGATTTTCGAAATTTTCCATTGCTCTCCTAATGCTAAGAAATATCGACTCAAAATTCATATCTGTATATAAAATGTGCCCCTGAATCCAGTGGAGGAGACTAGAACATTCTATATCTCCAAATAATTGAGTTATAAATACATAAAATTTCAGGAAATGGATTTTCGAAAATTTTCACTACTTTCACATTTATTATTCATAAGACGGAAACCGTTCAAGTTATACTTCTGAATTTTTTTTTCCAATTTGATTATTCTTTTGCAAATACTCTCCTGGAATTTCAGTACAAAATTCATGGTATTGTGGTATTTACAAGACTTTTTATGATGAAAATGTGTTTTTTCGAAACTTTCCTCACACTATTTGAATGCGAAATAATGATTTTATCAAAAAACTGACTGTGGCATCTATTTTCCCGTATTGAAAAACCCCCAGTTACAAATTTGAAGCCAATTTCATGTCGAAAAAATTTTTTTTTGTAGAAAATTTTAAAGCAAGGGTATGGAAATATTTTGCGATTTAATTTGCTCTCTGCTATCTCCCTTAATGCTTGCAAATATTGACTCAAAATTCATATCTGTATGTAAAATGTTGCCCTGAATCCAGTGGAAAGGACTGGAACGATTTATCTCCCAGTTAGTTGAGTTATAAATACATGAAGTTTCAGAAAGTGGATTTTCGAAATTTTCCATTGCTCTCTTAATGCTAAGAAATATCGACTCAAAATTCATATCTATATATAAAATGTGCCCCTGAATCCAGTGGAGGAGACTAGAATATTCTATATCTCCAAATAATTGAGTTATAAATACATTAAATTTCAGGAAATGGATTTTCGAAAATTTTCACTACTTTCACATTTATTATTCATAAGACGGAAACCGTTCAAGTTATACTTCTGAAATTTTTTTTCCAATTTGATTATTCTTTTGCAAATACTCTCCTGGAATTTTAGTACAAAATTCATGGTTTTGTGGTATTTACAAGACTTTTTATGATGAAAATGTGTTTTTTCGAAAATTTCCTCACACTATTTGAATGCGAAATAATGATTTTATCAAAAAACTGACTGTAGCATCTATTCTCCCGTATCAAAAAACCCCCAGTTACGAATTTTAAGCCAATTTCATGTCGCAAAATTTTTGTTGGTAGGAAATTTTGAAGCAAGGGGTAGGTATGGAAATATTTCGCGATTTAAATTGCTCTCTGCTATCTCCCTTAATGCTTGGAAATATTGACTCAAAATTCATATCTGTATGTAAAATGTTGCCCTGAATCCAGTGGATGAGACTAGAACGTTCTATCTCTCCAAATAATTGAGTTATAAATACATACAATTTCAGAAAATGGATTTTCGAAAATTTTCACTACTTTCACATTCATTATTCATAAGACGGAAACCGTTCAAGTTATACTTCTGAAATTTTTTTTCCAATTTGATTATCCTTTTGCAAATACTCTCCTGGAATTTTAGTACAAAATTCATGGTTTTGTGGTATTTACAAGACTTTTTATGATGAAAATGTGTTTTTTCGAAAATTTCCTCACACTATTTGAATGCGAAATAATGATATTATCAAAAAACTGACTGTGGCATCTATTTTCCCGTATTTAAAAACCCCCAGTTACAAATTTGAAGCCAATTTCATGTCGAAAAAATTTTTTTTTGTAGGAAATTTTAAAGCAAGGGTATGGAAATATTTTGCGATTCAATCTGCTCTCTGCTATCTCCCTTAATGCTTGCAAATATTGACTCAAAATTCATATCTGTATGTAAAATGTTGCCCTGAATCCAGTGGAAAGGACTCCAGTTAGTTGAGTTATAAATACATGAAGTTTCAGAAAGTGGATTTTCGAAATTTTCCATTGCTCTCCTAATGCTAAGAAATATCGACTCAAAATTCATATCTGTATATAAAATGTGCCCCTGAATCCAGTGCAGGAGACTAGAACATTCTATATCTCCAAATAATTGAGTTATAAATACATAAAATTTCAGGAAATGGATTTTCGAAAATTTTCACTACTTCCACATTTATTATTCATAAGACGGAAACCGTTCAAGTTATACTTCTGAAATTTTTTTTCCAATTTGATTATTCTTCTGCAAATACTCTCCTGGAATTTTAGTACAAAATTCATGGTTTTGTGGTATTTACAAGACTTTTTATGATGAAAATGTGTTTTTTCGAAAATTTCCTCACACTATTTGAATGCGAAATAATGATTTTATCAAAAAACTGACTGTAGCATCTATTTTCCCGTATCAAAAAACCCCCAGTTACGAATTTTAAGCCAATTTCATGTCGCAAAATTTTTGTTGGTAGGAAATTTTGAAGCAAGGGTATGGAAATATTTTGCGATTCAATCTGCTCTCTGCTATCTCCCTTAATGCTTGCAAATATTGACTCAAAATTTATATCTGTATGTAAAATGTTGCCCTGAATCCAGTGGAAAGGACTCCAGTTAGTTGAGTTATAAATACATGAAGTTTCAGAAAGTGGATTTTCGAAATTTTCCATTGCTCTCTTAATGCTAAGAAATATCGACTCAAAATTCATATCTGTATATAAAATGTGCCCCTGAATCCAGTGGAGGAGACTAGAACATTCTATATCTCCAAATAATTGAGTTATAAATACATAAAATTTCAGAAAATGGATTTTCGAAAATTTTCACTACTTTCACATTTATTATTCATAAGACGGAAACCGTTTAAGTTATACTTCTGAAAAAGTTCTTCCCATTCGATTGTTTCTTTGCAAATACTCTTCTGAAATTTTAGTACAAAATTCATCGTTTTGTGGTATTTACCAGACTTTTTATGTTGAAAATGTGATTTCTCGAAAATTTCCTCACACTATTTGAATGCGAAATAATGATTTTATCAAAAAACTGACTGTGGCATCTATTTTCCCGTATTAAAAAACCCCCAGTTACGAATTTGAAGCCAATTTCATGACTAAAAAATTTTTTTTTGTAGGAATTTTTGAAGCAAGGGGTAGGTATTGAAATATTTTGCGGTTTAATTTGCTCTCTGCTATCTGCCTTAATGCTTGCGAATATTGACTCAAAATTCATATCTGTATGTAAATTGTTCCCCTGTATCCAGAGGAAAAGACTAGAACGTTCTATCTCTCCAGTTAGTTGAGTTATAAATACATAAAGTTTCAGAAAATAGATTTTCGAAAATTTTCACTACTTTCACATTTATTATTCATAAGACGGAAACCGTTCAAGTTATACTTCTGAAAATTTTTTCCCATTTGATTATCCTTTCACAAATACTCTTCGGAAATTTTAGTTTAAAATTTATAGTTTTGTGGTATATACAAGACTTTTTGTGTTGAAAATGTGTTTTTTCGAAAATTTCCTTACACTATTTGAATGCGAAATAATGATTTTATCAAACAACTGACTGTAGCATCTATTTTCCCGTAGTTAATAACTCCCAGTTACGAATTTAGAGCCAATTCCATGTCGCAAAATTTTTTTTTCCGTAGGAAATTTTGAAGCAAGGTAGGTATGGAAATATTTCGCGATTTAAATTGCTCTCTGCTGTCTCCCTTAATGCTTGCGAATTTTGACTTAAAATTCATATTTATATGTATAATGTTTCCCTGAATCCATTGGAGAATACCAGAATGCTCTATCTCTTCAATTGGTTGAGTGATGAATACATGAAATTTCAGAAAGTGGATTTTCGAAAGTTTTCACTACTTTCACATTTATTATTCATAAGACGGAACCCTTCAAGTAAGGCACTTGAAAAATTTTTTCTTGCGGATTATTCTCTTGCAGATACTCTCCCCAAATTTCAGTTCTAAATTCATAGTTTTGTGGTACTTTTTATGTTGAAAATGCGTTTTTCCCAAAATTTTATTTCACTATTTGTGTGCGAAAGAATGTGTAAAATTATTTTGTTCTTAAGTCCAGTTTTGCATATTCGGAAAGTAAATACATTTCTCTAAATTAGAAATCATCAATTTCTTGGTGCCAAATTTACATGTCAATTTGAATGTCATTATTAGAAATATTTTGAAATGTGACTGGAATTACCGTATTGATTGCAAATTCTAATGTACCTCGTAATGTACTATATAAAAAATACAGCTCGTAATTCTTAAATACTCATGAATGACGTTTGAAATTTTTATTCGATCTCATATCAACTTTAATAATAATAATTAACGTCTTTATTATTTTCTTCAAAATGTAAAAAAGCATAAAAATAATTATTTACATGTGCGTAGAATAAAATAGGGGTTGAAGTTCAGTTTATTGTTGGTAACCACCATTAAACTGCTCTTCCACTTAACCCTTAAGTAATTGTAAATGCTTAAATAACAAAAGTTAAACAATAAAACAAAATAAATAAAAATACAAAATCCAATGAAAATACAAAAATACAATAATAGAAAAATACAATAATCAATTCCCCATTAATTAAACAAAAATGTAGATATAATATTATCATTGTCTAGCAATAAAAGTTTTTTTCTACTCCTGTTTTATAATATACTTATTAAAAGACTAAAATCTGTATCATAATGATATTCATTATGATACAAATTTTCATTATGATACAGATTTTTAAGCCAATAGGAATGCGACATTTGCACAATATTCAATATAGCCATGGATACCTGGTTGACATTGACATTGGAATAAACAAATTTGGAAACTTGGGCAAGCAAATTGCCACCTTTTTAGAGCTTCCCAATCCCAATTTATATACGGGACACTGCTTTCGTAGAACATCTGCAACCGTATTGGTAGATGGCGGCAGTGATATTACCACCTTAAAAAGACACGGTGGTTGGAAATCCACTACAGTTGCAGAGGGTTATATTGAAGAAAATATCCAAAATAAAATAAATGTATCGAATACAATTTTTAATTCAATTGAAAATAGGAATGAAACAAACTTTAACATGCCCTCCAGTTCAACAACCATCCGAACAAGATCAGCCCCCCAAATAAATTTTACAAATTGTACAATAAATAATTTATGCACAAAGAAGATTAAAGAATTAATATTATTATGTTCAAAAGTTTTAAATTTATTTGTTGAAGTTCCTTTCTTGTTCTTGTTTTTTATAATAAATGATAATTATTATTTAAATAATTCTTATTAATCGGAGTAGAAAACATATTGTATGCAACTTTCATGTAATGGCCATTAATACACTCGCATATTATATACGAAACTCGCCTGCGGCTCGTTTCGTATCCTACAACATGCTCGTGTCTTAATGGCTATCATTACATGATCGTTGCATAAAATACTATTTTAAGATGCGATTTAAACATTGATGTACTGTAATTTTTCATGGCTTTAGGAACACTATTATGTACCGAGCATATTTGGTAACTGTAGCTTTGAGGGAATATTTCTAGTCTAAACGAGGATGGCGATATAAACTATACCGCAAAAACCTAACTACAACAGTACCTAGACTAAAAAAAGCTCGCTTCTAAGATGCGTCGACTCCAAATATATATTATTTTAAAATGTTCGTCAATTACGTTCACTAACTTTAAAAATTAAAGATTACCTCAGATTATCTGAGACTACTAGAAGAGTACCTGAACTTACTTACAGATTATTCAAGATTACCTTGGATTACCCAAAACTTCCTTTGGATTACCCAAAACTACCTGTGATTACCCAAAACTTTCTTTGGACTACCTAGCCCTTGTGCGAAAATTACCTCAATGACCAATACCTCGGTATAAATAAAATGAAGTTCAGAATAAAATTTCACACTTAGATGAATAAATAATTATTGAAGTCATATTTCAATGAAATCAGGTTATGTGGTTATATATCACGATTAGACGTTCAGCAGAATTAAGAAAGGATAGAGGAGTTCAGTCTAAGGTAATTGTGGCCAACAAAAGTGGTTTTTCTGACAAAAATGACAGTTAATGTCTACCATTCAAAACGTAAGATTTTTGCAGTTTTCTTATCATTGCGAGCATCTATATTGCTTTATTAAAACAATTATTAATACATCCCCGGAGCATAAATCTTAAAAATTTAATTATAACTGATGTTTAGACTGTGACATATTGATTTATTTATTATCAACCATTACATCAGTCTAAACATCAGTTATAATTAAACCGAGTTTAGGTGTTCGATACAACGCGCCCCTAGTTAGTTGTATCTCTTTATCCTTCTTGTTGCTTTTTCCACTGACATCTGACATAACTAGTGACATAAATGAAATGGTGACTTGACAAAAGTTCCTAGAATTATGGACTGCCTAAGCTCTGACGTCACAGCAGAAGACTCCTCCTATAAACTTTTCCAAACAAACCTAATGCGCGTGCCCAACACAAACCACGTGTGTCCAAACAACATAAGAGATTTTAAATTTACCGTTTGCTATATAGATATTTATATAGTTATTTTCTTATAAAAACGTCTTTAATTCATCACTTTTTACTTGTCTCTAATACCGATCACTCTCATTTAAAACTAAATCAACAGCAGAGATAATATATCAACAATATCAACACCAAACAGAAAACTTGCGAAAAACTAAAAATCTCACGTGGCAATTAACACTCGCACAGTCGCACTCGGTTTGTTTGGAAAAGTGACCTCAGACTTAGGCAGTCCATTGCGTTGAGTATTCAGCCAAAACGTCATTTTAAATTTTAAAATTCACGCCTTGGGGGTGTATTCATCGTTCTAATAAAGCAATATAGATGGTCGCAATGATAAAAAACCTGCAAAAATTTTATGTTTGGAGTGGTAGACATCAAATGTCATTCTTGTCATGAAAACCACTGTTTGTTGGCCACAATGACCTTAGACTGAACTTCTCTATTCCACAGTATTTTTAGAAAATCTTATTTCTCACGTCTTCAAGTTTCGTTTGTTAGAAAAAAAAATTTACTAATTAATTTAACGTATTCTTTACATGACTGACCTATACCAAAGGTCCTTAAAATTTGAATAGGTGTCCTGTTTTAAAGTCAATACCCGTGTCTCGAAATCCTGTCGGCTGGTGGAGTTTCCACTTTCCTGAAGCCGAAAGTATCGATCAGAAATTTTGCGAGCAGACACTTTCACTTGCAAGTTTCAGGATTCGAAATAGAAGAAGGGTACGACAAATAGTCTACACCACGTGCTTACTGTTTTAGAATAGGCATGATGACAGTATCACTAAGAACTACTGAAATAATCATTAGAAATAATTGTATAGATTACAAAGTTTCTAAAAGTATCACTTATTTTTACATTACAACAACTGTGATTATATTTAGTTTAATAAAAATATTAATCCAAAATATGACAATCCGCCATCTTAGCTGCTAAAACACCGATTACAAACGTGTGACTGGATTTGCATCGTTTAAATGATATTTACTCCTTATAGATTTTATGACATCACACGAAATAATTCAAATTGGTGATAAAAACAAATTTTTGGAATTTGCAAACTGTGTGGAATATTTTAGATATTTACGTTACTAGTCCGGTAAGTGCACTTTCCGGAATTTCGAAACGAGTACTGTAAAAGTTTACCGGACGTGTGACGTACAACATTTTATTTCATCATACTGCTAAAAAACACAAAAGAACAGTGAAAAAATAAAATATTAATATATTTATCAGCGTTCGCTATTTTTGAAATTTGCATTCAATTCCAAGATCGCTGGCCTGTAGTTGGTAACCGTAGAAACATAATAGTCAGCGATTGTCATCCGATTTTCACGAAATGGCTCAAGATCAATTAATTTCTAAGAACATTTCGCGCAAATCTCGTGAAGCCACTGCGATTGACCGAATACCGAATACCTGACATGCAACTCATAGGTATAGACTCTACTTTGACAACTTATGACATTCGATAACCTCCAATTCCAGTCGATTTTAGGCAAGTAGGACGATGCTAACGTTTCTTTCTCAATTAGGCAATAAAGGACGTGACCTTTTAGCTGTCAATATGGCCGCGACGGTCAAACATTGGATTCAGTACCTAGAAAGCTGCGGAGTTTTATAGTTATCAAACGGTTTACTTTGTATTTTGTGGAGTTTTAAGATGTTTTGTAGTGTTTGAGAAGGACAATTTTGCACTTTTAAGATGGAGAGTGCTTATTTTAAATCGTTATTAGTGGAAAATCCAGATGTTAGCAAAAGGTATGCTGGATATCCCATGATTTGTTTTCTGTACTTAATGATGAGGATTTCTTTCTTATTCTACAGGTATCAGCCGAAATTCAGGATAATAAATGGCTTAGATTCACACACTGTTGATATAAATAATATTTGATAAAAAGCCTACCAGTTATAAAGTGTCTACTGCAAATTTTCTGGTGTTTCAATATAGATTCGGTCAGATTGTCGATCGTTTTTCTTCGTTAAAAACCTGTGTTTTGTCTCTGCGAGAACGCGAAGCTTCATCTCGATTAGAACGACTTTCACAATCAACTACAATACATATCGAAGGCATTTCACAAGACAAACACTACACTATTTAAAAACCACAATTCACAGCCAAAAAACAGAAAGAAAATCAATGAAATGTAGGTTAAACAAACACTCTACAGTTAATTTTGTTATTTATTTGACCGTCGCTGCCATATTGAATTTATTTTGACAGGTCGTTGGATTGCCTAATAGACGATTCCAGAATGACGTCTCTGACAGGTCGGCCATATTGTTCTGGAACACACAAGGTACAACTCCAACTGATCGGTTGCTCTCCAGGACAATATGACCAGCCTGTCAAAGTCTTGTGTTCTGCAATGGTCCATATTTTCACCCTTTTTTTAAATACAACTGTCTCTAACATTTTTGAATACATTATTTTTATATTTGGGACGTCCTGTAAATATAACTTTAAAGTTTTATGGGTCCTGTCGATACAAATACATTGTGGGTCTTTTCGAAAACTCGATTCAGTAAGCTACAGTTAAAGATGTGGCAACATCTCGTTGTTTTGAGATGACAGATGGTCATTGTACGTCGCTTCTCCCTTTCGATTTTTGAGACAAATTACATTTTATTAAAATTAGGAATATCATAATTAAATTCCCTTTTATCATAAATGTTTAATAAAGTATTAAGTGGAAATAAACAGAAAGTAATTAAAAGAAAGAGGGAGTGAGTGAACCCAAAAAATGTGAGTGAAATTATGACAACGCGCTGTTGCCATATCTTTTACTGGAGCATAGTGAAACAAGTTTCCGAAAAGGACCTGTATTACTTAATTCCTGGGTATATTCAGACTATTGGGGGAAATATATTCCAGCTAGTAGTTTTTTCTAGTTCAAAATTCTTTTTGGTTCTGTTATCCTTAATTTTTATAATCTGGTGCAGAATATTTCGTGTATTTAATACCTTTTTTAAAGAATTTATTAAAATACGGATCTAGTTGAAGTTAAATAAAATATTTTTGAATATATCTACAATTTTTTTCAAAGTAATTAATTTATTTAAAGTGAAATTGGTAATAACAGGAATATCTATAATTGAAAATTTTGTCCTTGTAACTTCAACCACTCGATTCAACACAATTAAGTTGAAAAAATATTTTCTTTAGAAATAATGAGCAAACAACAATCAGGTAATGGAATACTTGAAACAGCAAATCGATTTCGGAATTGGAAACTATTGATTTTCCAAAATCAGTGACGACTGTGCAAATAACAGAAAATGGAGACTATTTTAATCATAGTTCTTGGTGTGCCCGATATAATCTACTACGGAGTATTTCTTCCTCTGATACACAGGTGCGTAATTCATTTGTGCAAAGAAAGTTTGCTATTCTAAAATATGATAAACACACTCATTACTCGAGTACTGAAAACACTCCAGTCCGAAGAATAGTCTGCCTTAGCTATGACAAGACGTCAAAAACCCTGGGGTCGTATTGACTGAAAGAGTAGAGCACGTCATGAACGATGGAAAACCAGCAAATACAATGGAAGTTCGGACGATATACAAAATGTCAAATGATCTTTCAAAAGGTTTGAGCTAAGATGGTGGATTGTATGTGTTCAGATGGCCACAACGTTTGAGTTGCTGACTCAACGGTTGCATTCAGACGGGATGCTGCCCCTCAACTGTTGATCATCAATCGCAGTGGCATTTATTTACGCTTTGTTTACTTGACGCTGTCAACAATGACAGAAAACTTATTTTGTCGTATTTGGCGCTGTCGGCGTTGGGTTGAGTTACGCTGTGTTTTTTGTAAAAGAACAATAATAATGGAAATAAACTTAGAATGTTACGAGTAATAATAAATAATGAAATGAGTCTACTCAATGAAACTGGACGAATACTATTATAAAGTTAGGTTATATTCCACCGCTAACTTACAGAAATGCGTTCAGACGGAACTCAGCCCCTGACTGCCAGAATAGTTTCAAGCGTTGAGCCCGGCTGAACGCACTCATTATTTCAGTTGTTCGTTGTAACTGTTATCATGGCTATTATTCTGACTAATTCTCTAAAAATTGTTCGACAATTTCGTACAAAGATAGAGCCACGCCTTATTCATGTCAGGATATATCAACCTTTGCCAACTCCAAACTCTGTGTATTTTGCCAAATTTGTCGAATGGTCTCGCAACTTTCTATTGTGCTGGTATCTAGTCCTATTTTTTGTTCTCCTCGCAATTTTATTATGTCTGCATATAGACTCTCGGCTGTGGGGATATTTTCAGTAAGTGGGAGTTTTTATTGTATGCGACCGAATAGAGTAAAGGTTCGTTAAACTTATTAAATATTGATAATAAAAATAGGAGCCAGAGTTGTGGACAAAACTAATTTATTATTAAGGTTCAAGTATCGCATAATACAATAATAATATGTTTTTGATTTACTTGGCAGGTAATAAGGTACAACAGCGCTTTTGACACACGATTATTTTGACCAATACGTCTTGATAATATGCAGATGTTTTTTGGTATACAGACGGGTCAAAGACGTTAGACGGCGTAGGAGCCGGTATAGTAGGGCTAAAGCAAGGGATAGCCTTCCCAGTAAGCCTATCAAGGAACATCACAATTTTCCAGGCGGAAATTACGGCGATTCACCACTGTGTGGAAGAAATTAAAAGGCAGAAGAGAACATATCGTTCAATTGCCATCTTCACAGACAGCCAAGCAGCGCTAAAGGCACTCAACTCCGTAGAGGTCAATTCTAAGCTAGTATGGGATTGTGTGCGGGCCCTAAACACACTGGGTGAGCGTAGCAATGTTACGGTAGCCTGGGTACCGGGGCACGAGGGGCATAAGGGCAACGAAAAAGCAGATGAAATGGCCAAGCAAGGCTCATCAATGCCGTTCGTTGGGCCGGAACCCTTCTGCGGCGTTGCAAAAACCATAACAAGGAAACAAACAAAGAAGTGGGTCTCCCACAAATCTCTGAAATGGTGGAGGAACTCACCAGGACAGAGGCAAGCGAAACAGTTCATATTAGAACACTCGCCAAAATTTACAGCAGATCTGATGGCCAAAGACAGGAAAACTGTTAAAGCTGTAGTGGGTCTGTTAACGGGGCACTGTAAGCTCAATAGGCATTTAAAGCTGATGGGATTGACAAACGAAGATACGTGCAGGTTTTGTCACCTAGAAGAAGAAACGGCGGAACACATTCTATGTCAGTGCGATAGACTGGCAAATGTGCGTTTTTTTGCATTAGGCGAAGAAAAGCCAGTGGCAGAGAGCTATATGGAAGGTTCAGTCTCCACGCTAATAGACTTTTTAAAAAGAGTCAGGCTGGAGAATGTAATCTAGAGTTTGAGATGACCACAATAGATCTGAAAAGGTCGCAGTGGATTAGGCCGAAAGCCACCTCATAAAATCTAATCTAATCTTATCTTGATAATAATTGGGCTTTTGATTATTGACGTTATGGTTATCTCCATAGAAACAAACAAGGATAGATTTGATACTATGTAACTAACGTTAAATTCACAATAAAATTCTCAAGAATAAGACAATAACGGCTTTAGGGTAAACCACGGTCCTGGACGTTAGGTCATTCCGTATTTGTTTCGCGAGGAATGATCTGCGAATCAAATTGGCGAGACAGTCTTAACGCGTCTAAATTTCAAACCGTTTTTGATTCTGTCACAGAATAGTTTATTCTGTAACAAGGTTAGAATGAAAATTCGATGCGAGTGGAAAGTTCCGAGCGCGAGCCAAAGGCGAGCGTGAGGAACCACTAGCATTACGAATTTTTATTCTAACCGAATAGCAGACTATACTTTTTTAAATGGAAATGAACAAAAGATCATTTATATTCCAGAATCACAATTAACTAGGTAAACACTCAATAATTCAAGAAACATTCTACTTTGTATTAATTGTTATATATGTACAGTTCTAGAAATGAAAAACTGGTGCATTATTGGACGAATTTTCAACAGTTGCTTGGTTCGTAGAAGATGAACTAACAGTCACAGCATTTGAAATAGAAGACATGATTAGTGGATATTAGATCCAGTAATTTATGAGACTAGTATGCTATTTTCACTCTTTGTAATCTCAGGTGGTGTATTTTCACACTCCGATTCTCAATCACTGGATAAATTCATGATACCTACATTTTATATTTTCAAATGGGAACGTGACAGCAATAATTTTGACACTTAGAGTGAAATTCATAGTCGACACTTGAGGGTCATTCATACTTCACTCATCCTGATTGTATGCAGAGACACTTGACAGGCGAAAAGTGAGGCTGAGTTTGAGTGTAACTTAAGTGAAATATGATTACAGGTTCCAGCTCCCTTGAGTGAATATTTATAACCTAAAATCACGTTTGTACCTTACACTGTCATTTTACGATTTCGAAATTTTGTTTGGTTGTTATTTGTCAGTGGTTATAATTTCAAATTTTTCAAGGAAATTAGTATGATGGATGATTTTATGGATTTTGTAGATTATATAGGTGATGATAATGCTTACGTTTATCGTTTACCTATAGGTAGGTAATCACATTTGTGTAGTAGAAAGCAAAATTGAAAATACGAATCTAAAATTATCTATTAAATAACTAGCTTGAAAAATAAATTTACGCAGCAAATGAGAAATATATGTAAACAGTAAAGAACTGAGCTGAGAATAAAATAAATACAGAGATACACGAACTGAACACAAATTCGAATATTAATGCAATGCAACATATATGTCAGATAAACGTTCCTAAATCACAGTTGTTAACCAAACGCAACCAAAAGTTCCTAATAATAACATTGATGCCAAACTTTCTTCACTCAAATTGAAGTATTACTCGAGTAATGGCTGTGGATATGAAAACTCGCCCGAGCTAAACTCAAACTAAGTTGAGTTTGAGTATGAGTGACTCTCAAGTGTCGACTAGGAATTTCACCCTTACTCAAATTTTGCTACTACGATGACAATTAACTTCGTCAAGACTAATGTTATTATTGCTAACCAGTGTGAGAATATTATTCACAAGAGAGATAATGTAAATACATTTAAATTGCATGGGGGCAGAGGTGTTACAATCTCAAGAGAGCGTATTCCAGCATTCTGTAATCAAATTTAATTTCAGAATTGGCAAATTCTGTAATGATCGTGGAGAAATGTTTTACTATAACTCATAACCAAACATGTAATAGCAGTGGAATCGACACCACTTTCCAACATTTTAAATTCATTGATGTAATTGCCGCACGTTATTTGCACTATGAAGGAAATCCAAGAATAAAACATACAGCAGCTTGAGAGGGAGGTTTACACAATACAGAAGAAGTTGAATAAATGGAATCAACCCATAAGAACAGTAAGCTTGGTGAAAATAAAACAGAAACTGGTTGAGCGGTACAGTAAGCTGAAAAAGGATAACGTTGACATACCTTCAGTTTTTTGTCACCAGTGGAAATATCGGTTGTATTGATTTGCGAATATTATTCCTAACCTAAGCTCATTATATAACTATAACTGGTTAAAAAGGTAGTTTCAAAATGGCTGTGACACACTTTTCACAATTTCATCCCTTTGGTTATTTTTTTCCAAGAGATTCACTCATTGCTTTTGAAGAAAATTGTAAAGCCACTCACAACAGATTGATATAAACTGCAGTTTTGTACACGCTTTCGACATTTAAAGTTATCCTCTCCTGATTGTTCACATATTCACTTTTCATTCAAGTATCATTGTTGAAACACTTGATGCCAACAACATAACATTAGTGTACTACATTTATAAGAGTAGTTGTCATAAGAAAAAGTTTTATAAAATTTTCAACAAGTTCTTTCAAAACCCTCGTGTAGAATTTCCCTTTTGTTTGCTTTTCCATTTAACTTTCAATCAACAACGGAATTCTACTTATAAACTGTTGAGACAGGAAGAAAGAATACTCTTGTGACGACTCCTTTGTGTTTAATATCAACCCTAACCCATTTAATGAACCACAAGAACGTTTAGGCCAGATGATCGTCGTTTGTTTGTAAAGAAATGCAGAAAAAAAATGTTAAAAGGTTTGAAAACAGCGAAAGTATTTTGATACCGTGGAAAAATTACAAATAATTAAAAATAGGCGAAAAATTAACTAAAATAGAGACTTCAAATATATCATCTGGCAAAACATTGTAGATTCACATATTATGTGCTTCATTGGAGATATATACTCCTAAGGCGCTTAAGGAAGCATTTCTTCAAAAAGGACCTAGTGAAAAGAATGTTGAGCTTGATAAGAAGTACTGGTGTCTTTACGTAAACGCTACAACAAATAGCACAAAAGCCTGGAGACTGAGATGCCGAGGAAGCCTCGAACTAATCAATCAATCTATTCATACATTCCCAATGTGTACCGACGACGATTTGCATTTTGATGCCGTGAATTAGAATTATAGGCCAACAAAGCTAAGCTAACAACATTTCCAGCCTGACAGGTCCTTACTTAATTTTGCCACTCCGGACCGATACTCCTGCGATTTCAAAAAAGATAGCGTTTAGTGCACTAGCAAATTCAATCGTTTTTTATTTTTTGTAATAAAAAATTCATTTTTCAATCAATCCACCTGAAATTTTGAAAAAATGTAAATGTAAGTAAGCCGAAAATAATGCTTTTTTCAGTTATTACAATTTTGCGAAAAAAAGGTGTTTTTGCAAATGGGCTCTTCCTGCCTTTGGGGTGGTCCTACCGAGTTCATCGTAAGCTTATTTTATTCGTGAAGACTTGTACTATAAGCTTATTAATGAATTACATTGATTATATATAATTTTAGCGTCGAAAAATTCATTGTGAAATAATGGTTTTTTGATAATAACTTTTTCATTTTTTATGGCATTCGATTTGCAGTTGCAGAACTTTATATTGCTCTTTAAAACTAACAAAAAACTAGCAAAAAAAATAAAAATTGTAGGACTTCCGGGAGCCGAGATAATTTTTTTTTACAAAAATTTACTAACGGCGTACTTTACATATGGCATCGACTCCTTTCGGCAAAAAAACCCAGGAAATATAGATTTATTATTTGTTTTATTTTTGTACCTGTACAAACAACGTAGCTGTCATAATCAATAATTTAACTATTGTTTGTCATATTATATAAAAGAGATTTTAATTTATATGATTACATTTTAGTTTTGTTTTACTCTTGATCCAGCAATCTTCTTTTTTTTGTGTGAGAATCTTCGTCACTGTCTGGTTCACTTTCTATAATTTCCATTTTTTTATGGATAGCTGTATCTGCTCCCTGAAGTCCTACAAATTTTATTTTTTTTGCAAAATGTTAGTTTTAAAGAGCACTATTAAGTTCTGCAACTGCAATTCGAATGCAATAAAAAATTAAAAAGTTATTATCAAAAAACCAGTCTGTAAATTTTGCATTATTTCGCAATGAATTTTTTTACGCTAGAATTATATATAATCAATGTCATTCATTAATAAGCTTATAGTTCAAGTCTTCAAGAATAAAATAAGCTTCCGATGAACTCTGTAGGACCACCCCAAGTGTAGGAAGAGTTCATTTGCCAAAACACCTTTTTTTCGCAAAATTGTAATTTTGGATCACTCCAATTTTTTTATTTTTGAAAAAAGCATGATTTTGGCTTACTTACATCTACATTTTTTCAAAGTTTCAAGTGGATTCATTGAAAAATGAATTTTTTATTACAAAAAATAAAAAACGCTATTTTCGGTGGGGTTTCCCGTTTTTCTCGGAAAGTTATTAACCGATTTTCATAAACCAAAGATTAAATGATAGGTATTTTTAAAACTTACAACTTTCTCATTTAACTTTTTCTTTTAGGAGTTGTAGTTTTTTTTTAAACGCAAAAAACTGTTTTTTGCACTTTTGCGAATTTTTTTGCACATGTTCACAATTGAATTTGCTAGTGCACTAAACGCTATCTTTTTTGAAATCGCACGACCTATGTGCCTATATTTTTTTTGCTGTTCACAATTCGTTCCATTTTAACATAGGGGCTACGACAGATTGATTGGACTATACCGTTCGGCTTTTATATCGGTATAGAAACCAACGTCCACACTTTGCCGAAATATGACATTAGTTAATGTCTAATGGAATAGTGTGAAAACAACTTAAAACGCAAAACATGTTTACTGGAATTGTCATATTTAAAGGTTCTCACGGGAAAAGTAGGAGAAAAATTCATACACTAGGAAATTTCACAAATATGGAAATACAATATATCAAAATTTATAAAATCGTTAGCTTCCATTGGGGGAGGAGATTTTATTCCGGCGTCATCTGCAACATTATGTTCGGAACATTTTCGCTCTGATAATTTTGTAAATAATTTTGAGATGAAAATGATACATATTTCATTAACTTGCAACCAACTATAAAATTTCAATAATTTTCTATGAAGTTCTTCCTTCAAATATTGAAGCAGATGCTCCGACAACTTGATAGGGTTATTTAAAAATGAATTATTCAAATTAATGCATAAACTGATACTTTGATGTAGTGCTGAATATATTTTGGTTCTACGTTTTCCAATATGACCGCTATTTGGACCGTAGCTGATATATGGGGGACTATACAGGACCTTGTACTAAAAACTTGGAAGATGATAGAGACTAGAAATAAATATATTATCTACTTCATTTAAAATTTTTTCCTCGCGCCCTTCGTTAACAAACTATAGCTGAGAGTTGAGAATTGAAAATGGTTTTTCATTTATAATATTATTAAATGGATTATTGTAAAATGGTACAATTTCAACTCTTCATAAACACTATAATTGCACACTTTTTGGCGACATAACTTTGTCTACACCTCACTTGTGAGCTCAGGTACGGATGGGTTCAGTTATAAATGCAGCAATCAACAAGTCTACACTAGTTCATATCGCCAAAAAGTGTGCAATTATGATGTTTATAAATAAATGAAATTTTACTAATTTCCAATATAGACCTTTAAAAATAATAAAAAGTGAAAAAAATAGTGGGATGAAACCTATTGGAAAAGGAGGAGAATGTTAGAAAAATGGAAGGAAAAAATTTTTATTGGCGATCTGAGGTCTGGAAGGGGAAGGGGGTGAAAAACGGTTTATCTCGATTTTCGGCAAAACTACAAGTCCTATGGGAAAAACTCAGGCAGCAAAGTTGTAGGTAATAAAAAGATCTACAACTTTTGTATTCACACTTTTTTCACATAACCTCAAAATTTATGTGGAAAATTCAAAAAACCAAGTTTTTGGTTTTTATTTTTATCTTCTATAAAAAAAATTTCTTTTCGCGAAATTTGGTGAAAACTCACTTTTTTATGTGCCAAATACACTGTAATTTATTTGATTCGAAATCTTTATTTTTTCACCTTATTTTGAAGTAATATCGAAAAAGCACCCTAGTTTTCAATCGAAAATTCACCCGTCAAAATATCAGCTTATTTCAAAAAGTTGGTGTGCTTTCTGTTCGTTGAAATCTCTACTTTCCGATGGTGTGAAAAAAATATATTACTATAGTAAATCTTCTCAGAAAATGCAAAAAATATTGTGATGAATAACGTAATCAGAATAAAGTATCTAAATTTAATAGTGTGATTTACATTTACTTTTATTTATTATGAGATTTTCTATGACATAAATGTAATTAGAATTTAATAAATCAATTTTTTTATGGAAAAAAATTGCAGCAGTCACATTTTTTAGATGAAATTGTATAAAAATGGCATTAAAAAATTTCCGATTTCGAGTTTTTTCTATTTTTTGCATTTTCTGAGATGATTTACTATAGTAATATATTTTTTTACACCATCGTATAGTAGAGATTTCAACGAACAGAAAGCATACAAACTTTTTGAAAAAAGCTGATATTTTGACGGGTGAATTTTCGATTGAAAATTAGGGTGCTTTTTCGATATTAAGTCAAAAAAAAGGGGAAAAAATAAATATTTCAAGTTAAATAAATTACAGTGTATTTGGAACATAGAAAAGTGAGTTTTCACCAAATTTCGTGAAATTTTTTTTGTAGAAGATAAAAATAAAAAACCAAAAACTTGGTTTTTTTGAATTATACACATAAATTTTGAGGTAATGTGAAAAAAGTGTGAATACAAAAGTTTTAGATCTTTTTATTACCTACAACTTCGCTATTCGACTATTTTCAATAGGATTTGTAGTTTTGTCGGAAATCGAGATATACGGACGTAAAGAAAAAATGTACATAAAGTACTATAATAATTTTTAGTCTTTTTATCATCTCCTAAAGTTCTTGGTACGAAGTCCTGATTCACCCCGTATAAGTGATTATACGTTTTTTTCATTTAATATAATTTTAATATTTTAATTCCTTGACGAATAGTTTGGAATATTTTATTGTTTCCATCTCTTCGACTGGAACAACTAGCAAAACTAGTGAAACTCAAATGAGCATAAAAACAAATGAAATGACCCATGTAAATAGCGCAATGGCTAAATAGCTTTAGCATCGTAATAAACTAAAAAAAAAAACATTTTATTGCGAATGCCTGGACAAACAAAATTTCCTGTAGGATTCATTTTATTATCCCTGGTGTAGTATTATTTTTACAAGTTATTAAGACCGCAATGATTTTTATTATAGATTTAGTTTTCTTTTTTGTTTTCATTGTTTTTGATTTTTCTAGCATTATTTTTTGTGCTGAGACTGCTCCAGTTTCCAGACTACTCCTTCCTTATAATTCGAGGAAGAAGTGGTGAATAAATAACATTATAATTTCTCCCAAAAAATAAGATCCAGGATTCAACAATAAAGGTAACCTTCAGTATGACATGACAATAATGAACAAAGAGTTGTAAGGTTCTCTGATTTAACCCCACTCGATTTCTTTTTATGGGAATACTTTAAAAGAAAAGTGTACATAAATAGTAATGAACTTAAAAAACGGATACGCATTGAGATAACTCAGGAAGAGTTCGTTGCTCATCTCAATGATGAATTTATTCCTTTTATTTGGACCATACTGTATATTTAGAAACAAATTGAATATTTAAAGGTTTATCATTACTGACAAAGAGTAACTTTAAATCAAATCATTATTTTATTAGTCATGCATAAAACAGTAGAAGTAAACAGCTGCGATTCAAGAAACAAGAAAATATTTAAAACACTCACATTTGGAACCATCAACGGCATAATCTCCATCCCATACCATTTGGATTCCGCTATTGTTACCATTAACCATCACTAAAAACAGAAATCGACCATTTCCATTTACCGACCGGCGATTGCCACCTCATTTATCTCTTAGTCAAAGGCATTCATCACATAGTTTCCATTAGGATACTGACTCTTAGTCCACTACGTTAGAGCAACCTCGAGACAGTACCTAAAGAGTAACTCATTTGTCTATAAAAATCGGTTGCATGTTATTCAAAATAGATTAGAATTTAGAGTACTGTATAAATACACATCTTATGTTGTAATTAACTAAATTGAATAAATCATACAATTCGATTATTATAGGGAATATATTACCCAAACACTCTTTAAAGTAATAAAAAAAATTAACAAGTTTCTATAAAATTCTAATTGGGATAAGTGTGAGAGTCAAAAATAATTTAAAGTTTAGAATTGCTAGAGTTAGGAACTAGTCTTTAAAATGAAATTCTTTAACTTCAATCCAGTGCAGTATCCAGATTAAGATTATATTATAGTGAACACTATTAAAAATTACTTAAAAAGGAATGGTTTTTTTAAACAATATAATTTAAAGTAGATCTAATTTTGGAAAAAAAACTTGTTAACCAAAGTACCTTAAGTTAATCTGGGCACAAAAAGTTTCTACAGTAAGAGAGATTAAAAATTAGTTTGTGCTGGTGAGTTTTTGAAAATATAAAAATAAGTTTGAAGAAAAACTACAAGTCTATATTGTCCCCTTGTCCCCTAGGAAATTTCTGTGATCTCATATTCTACTACAAATACAGGCATACAACGATTTGGAAATTTGTGTAACCACAAAAAAATTTCTCAGCTGATAAAAAATTAAATTCATGATAAACAGTAAAATGTAAAAAACTGGAAACACCCGAAATAATAAATTGTTGTTCACAGAAGGTTGCAGTGCTGAAAAAACTTGACCTGAAAAAGAAGAAACACAAACAAAATCCACATAAAAATATCCTCTTGCTGGGGTGTTTCCAATATTTAATATATTTATAAAATTATTGAAAGTGAAAAAATTTTAAATAGCAAAAACATTTCAGGCACACTTTTTAAATAACAAAAATAAAAAATAAGTTTTATAAAATTTCAAAAATATTTCAATAAAAAAATGATGTATAAAAAAGAATAATTATTAATTGCTATGAAAGTTCAATGTTTAAAAGAGAAAATTTTCTGGAATATCAACTATTATTGTTTTCACAATTATTTCTATTTTTGTTATTCGTCTCAACATTCTCCTACCTTTAGGCATATCGCATTTTTCGACCTGGAACGAGACCGGTAAAATCTGTAAAAAAAAATAAAAAGTTATTAATTCAATATTGTTTGATTATAAACAGTAGAGAAAAATATTTAAAATATCTCGAAAAGTATGAACATTAAAGGGATTAATCAAAAAGGATTCTTAAAAAGGAGGAAATTCTCAAAAAAATGTTTTAGCTCCCGGAACTCTATCTCCATTATTTATAATTTTAATTCAACGCTAAAAATAGGCCACCTCGAGACTATTGCATAACTTGTTGAAAAATTAACCTAAAAATTTTTTCCAACGCCAATAAATTCTTCAAATTGTATTTAGAACACATCATAATTTTTTCAAATTTTTAAATTAACAATTAATACCTTAAAAATTATTTCATTTGACCTGTTTGCTTATGACGATGACGAGACGCTGGCATACCCAAAATGACGGGCTGAGACCTGTCTGCAGCATTGAATTGAAATCATGAATAATGGATGTAGAGTTCTGGAGGTGAAGACTTTTTTATTGGAAATATCCTTAAGAAACTTTTTTCAAATTTCTTTAATGTCAATACTCACTAGGTGCGTGAAATATTTTCATAATTATTAAATATATCATATATATATATATATATATAACCTAATAAAAAACATATAAATCCACTCCTGACAATGTAAATGTTATTTATGAAACCTGTCGGGTAATATAATGTTATATTTATGTTGTGCAATTATCTATTTTTCGATTTTATTTGATAAAAAGTATTCTTTTTATCAACCACATTCATTTTTCATATTAAAGAAATCCCTTTTGAATTTATACATTTATGTCTACATAAAACAAATTTCTAGTCGAAATTATCTAACAAATAAAAAGTTTTCAAAAAAATAAAAATCATACAACATACCTAATAAGTATCAAACATTAAAAATTCATATTTTTAAATAAAATAATCAAATATTACCTGAATTACATCAAAAATATCTGATATTCACTAGTTAAAATACTAACACACAATGAACAAACAGTATTCGATGTTCGTTATCAATTCGTAGAACAGTTTTTTCTAGCATTGACAAAAAACAACGGTCAGTCGGTGCTTACCGCATTTTATTGGGGAATAATTTTATATACGAATAATTTTAAGTTTATACAGAGTCGGTTACGTTACATTTTTATTTAGGATTTAAATATACAGAGTGGGTTTAAAATATGAAACGACTCACAGGATTTTAATGAATTTTAATTTGTGAGAGTTTGATGAGGTGAACGATGCTATGTTGCTATTATCATTCTTCTCTAAAGTTTAATTTTTAGGTGTTGTAGTTTTTGTAAATCTTTTCGTTAACATTTTTTAACAAATTACTTATAGTAATAATTTCTTAGAGCATTTCAATTAGGATAGAGAGAAATGTATGAATTTTTTTTTTATTCAATTAACGTGCTCGGCAACTATGGCCACTTGCACAGGGGCGATTACAGAAAACAATAGTTATTACAGTTAGTTAAAAACATAGTTTAAAGTTTATGATAAAGTGATATATCTTTTAATAATTTCAGTGTTGTCTCGATTTGGTTTGGGTCCCCTAGGATGTCTTGCAGCTGGGATTTGATATTATGTTGTCTTCTTGTGCTAAATTGGCGACAATCAACCAGGATGTGTTTAACAGTAAGTGGGCACTGGCAGCTTTGACAGGAAGGTCTGTTGCTTGAGGTCATTAAGTAGCTGTGTATGAGTTTGGTGTGACCTATTCGAAGTCTACGTAGTATTGATACTTCTTGTCTAGAGAGTCCAGAGTATACAGAGGTGTGTTGAGAATAGGCTGGATAGATAGTAGAGAATTCTTGGTGGAGCTCCAGTGAGTTTGCCACATATATCTAACGATTCTTTTTGCTTCTGCCTTAACATCCTTACAAATTTGGATATGAGAAGTAATTGTGGCAGTTGTTGACGCTGTTTTGGCATGCTGATCGGCTAGTTCATTTCCAGGTATACCAATGTGTGAGGGTATCCATATGATGGTGACTGTGGTGTTTAGGGAATGAATATGGTGATAAGAGTGATGGATTTCTTGGACAATGGGATGTTCAGTAAATAATTCTTGGATAGATAGGATAGACGCTAGAGAGTCTGTACAAATGGCAACTTTTTTATTGGAATGGTTGATGTGCTTAAAAGCTTGTAGAATACTGTACAATTCTCCAGTATGCACACTGCACAAAGGAGGGATTAGGGAAGTGCTGATGAGATTGTTTGCTGTGGTAACTGAGCAGCCAACGCCAGTATCACTTTTGGAAGCGTCGGAGTATAATACAAAGTCATAGTGATTGTTGTGAATGATTTCAAAAAATGATTTAGTCATAAGCTTTTTAGGTGTTTCGTGTTTATTAAATTTGGATAAATAAGTATTGACCTGAGGAGAGTGCATAATCCAGGAAGGGGCTGGAGAAAAAGGAATGGGGTTTGTGAGTGAGATGTTAATGTTATTTGTTAATGAAGCTAATATAAGAGCGATAGGTTTAATTATTGGTGAAGGATTGTTAAGAGGGCTGGTAGTTGATGTGAACAGAGAATAGACAGGATTGAAAGGGTTTGAAGAGACTGAGGCTGCGTAGGATAGAAGCAGTATGAAATTTAATAGACATAGATACAAAATAAGATCAATAACATAACAAAATACAATATAAAATGAGAAAGTGTATAGGGAACAATACATACAGTATGGTACAAATGAAAGGAATAAGTTCATTATTTTGTAAACGTTTTAAGGGAAAATCCTGAAACAAGTCGATTTTTATTTTTAAATGGGCGCTTCGTCAGATCGCTTTTTTATTTTTAGCGTCATCTATGTGATTGTGATAACGTCATCAATAACATTTTTAAATGGGTCTTGCAATACAACAATTAAAAGGTCTTTTAATTACATATTCTTCACTTTTCAAGTATCCCCATGTAGAGAAATCGAGAGGAGTTGAATCAGGGAACCTTGGTGGCTCAATTGCTCCTCTTCGATTTATCCACCGATTTGGGAAGACGTTGTCGCGCACTATCTTGTTACAGCCACAATTCATTTCTGTTTGGGCACAGTCGGTTTAATTTGAGGAGCAAAAGGTTCTAAAGAAATTCTAAATATTTAGGAACTGTTAAGGTTTTTGAGGGTCAAAAACATGACAAAAATGACATTAACCACTTGACAATAACAATTATGTTAACGTCCAACCATATTTAGTAAAGCGGTTATAAATATCGAAGAAGAATATTTGGGGATATGTATTGATTGTGATTTCAGTGTCATCTTCAGTCCAGGATTACGCTCTCAGAGCTCCCGGACGAAGAATATCTACCTTGTAATGATGGGGCGCAACCGGTCTACAAGTGATGTCTCTTCTAATTGCATACCAGAGTGGTTGGTTAAATCTTGTCGATCATACCGACCCCGTTCAATTTAGAAGTTTAATTCAATCGGGTTATATAGCCCGAGAAGTAGTTGTTTCTTCTTAATTGAACGATCAGCATTTTTTTGGAAAATATTTATCAAACGCTTAGCGTTATAATAATATTAAATCTATTTATCGATATCTATAAGGTAACTTTGGGAAAAAAGTGGTCAGGGACGGGCTTTACCAGATTCATTGTTTTACATTTTTGTATAGAATATGACACTTTACAGTATCCCGATTACCCTTTTTCTATAAGTCCACCACTAGGAACATACAGAAGATAGAAAAATTAGATCTAAAATATATTTTTTTATTCAGTGCTATTAAAAGCCAGCAAGTCAGTTTCCAATTTGTTTCAGCTGGTTAGCTTGGACGTAAAAAAGTTACAAAGTGAATCGCATAGGTATATTTTAAAAAATTTGGGTTTAGGTACTTTTTTTAGAAATTTCCAAAACGGTCGTTCTGATTTTTAAGGCGAGCACGGTTCTTTTATAGAAGTTTATCTTGATCAATTGCAGCTAATGGGTGGAATGCATAAAACTTAGTACATGCTAATATTTACCTACTACATTTTTGAAGTATCTACTATACTAACCAAGCATCCACTAGACTCCGTTTCACGTAAAAAGAACTCTCCTGAAGTTGCAGTCATATGCGCAACTTGTGCGTCATATTGTGAAATTGACATTCGACTTCAAATCAGTAGCGAAACGTCTTAGCATTTTGTAGGTTAACACAAAAGTAGAATATTAGAAATATATTTATTATATGTATAGTTTAAATATAACATATTTGGGAGTTCTTTGAAGCTTTTTGAGATATTTTCACATACAATACACACTAGTATATGAAAATACTTGGTATCCTTAAAATATTTATTCTTCCAATTAACGATTGGCGATGTTCGATGAAGTCGTTTGTAACACCAATTTCACGAAACGGTTGTTACGAAACGACATAGATAAACAAGTCCGATTTTGATTTCTGCGCAAGACAGTTGGCAAACTTCAGGTGGCTTCTTCTTATATAAAACGGAGTCTACTCTCCGTAGCATATGCTATTATCTACGTGCAACATAGAAAAAGGTATATACACAAACTTAATTTGGCTGTATCATAATGAGAAGTAAGAAAAAAGGATTGTTGCTTGTGTTAAATTATTGATTTCTTCAACATAAGAAATCCATGATGTGATCAGAATAAATAATGAGAGACAGTCGGTGAAAGCACTTAATATGCGGATGCAGGAGAAAAGACCTGTGGGTGAATCACGGAAATTCTAGTAAGACGCCGTGTTCGAAGTCGAGCAAAATCTTTAGAGGCTGTAGAAAAGCGACATCGAATAATAATTAATCGTGTAGGCAAGAATTTGAGAAGATTAGTATAGGGATAAGTAGGTGATTTCTTGAAGTGACAACTACCAGGCAATGTGTGTCTTCAGTGAGCCGACATTTTACATGTTTTTTTTAATAATAAACCAAAAACAATTTTAACGGAAGTGATAATTGGTCTCACTATGGCAATATATATCCAGCTCTGGATCCTTAGGCTACAGCCCCAATTTTTCCCTGCCAGGTTTCTGAACACCATTAGAGCCATGTGGATAATATTTGTGTTTGTTGCACAGAAACTTACTATCTAGGGTTAGAGTTACTTTTCTTCTTGTCTCTATTCAGCCTCTCTTCCATCTAGATAAACAAGATTTCTTTTTTTAGTGAAGGCTATTTAAATAATTTTGATGGGATTGATGTTCAGTTACACCTGCTCATTCCATTATTCAAGTATTTTAAAATGTTTCCATGGCTGTAATGACAATTTCGTCAGCATATTCTTGCCAGGATATTCCGAGGTCAGTAAAAACAAACAGTAGTTCGTCAATCGTCAGACTTCACAATATCGAGGATGCTACTCCTTGTGCAAATGGAGACGATGCTTTTACCCGTCTTCTTCTCTGCTACTTTAGTAGTGAGCAACATTTGAATGTTATTCTGTCTACATAAAGTTGAATATCATTAATCAGGCTGACTAACGAAATCTTATTTGCAATCAATGCAATAGTCATCCAGTAGTTACTACGCTACCAACCATTAGAAATTATTTGAAGTCAGTGGAATAAAACAACGGGCCTGTTACTTTATTTAATGTCCCATAAAAACAAAACCCTGTTCCGTGTTGTAACAGAGAAATATTACTTTGGCATTTAGATCCTCTTTGATCAGTAAGCACCGTGTACACACTAAATAGGCAGTAACATCAGATTAAATGGTAAATATCTCTATTGTTAGAGGTAAAATGTACTAAGCAACTGCTCCAGTGGAGTTATTAGATATAATTAGAATTTATAAAACAGTAGATCTAAATGTTAAATCCAGTAGGAGAAAAGAACGTGTCAAAGAGTTTATGTTTATTTATATACCTAAAATGAAATACTGTTTTATTTTTGAAAGAACAAAATAGGCTGTTCTTGAAAAAAAGTATTGTTTTATATGTACTTATTTGATTTCTATTGGTATTTTTTGAGGAGATAAATGCTTTTCTGAACAATGTAAATAAGATTACTAAGGACCAATTTACACGTTTTAGTTATACCACAGAATAACCCACACATACACACACAGAGAAGAGAAACCTTTTGACATTTCCATAAGAAATGGAATGTGATTTTTATTCCACATTCGAGATAGTAAATAACTGCGAAAAAATGTTGAGCAGTTTAAATAAACGAGAAAATTACACAAATCAATGGAAAGATTAGAGCGAAAACACGTGTTGAAAGTGGCGTTAGTTGTCTACTTTCACATAGCTAAGCTATCCTGGTACATACAAAACATTTTATTAAAATTTTTCCAGCCTCTTAGGATCTCAGTGAGAGTCCGATTATAGCGCCGTCTACTGGGATCAGTTGTGAATCTGAACCATCTAGGGGCTAACTCAACTCAACACTCGTGTACGGGCCAGAAACGAAACACGTTGGGAAAGCCGCCAAGTATCTTTCAAGTGGAAATTCACGCCATGGAAAATGTGCCCAGTTCAATATTGATAAGAGATATAGAAGGCAAAGGAATTATCATTATGACAGATAGTCAAGCAGCCATTGAAGCACTCAGTTCTTGCGTATTCGGTTACAAAATGGTTTGAGAACAATATTTCTCCAAAATATTTTCAAAAAAATGTGAAACTACCAATAGGCTAACGTCGACACAACCAGCTAGAAGCTGCAATAGAATCTGATATGGGTTTTGTTTTTCAAATAAACACAATACAATTATTATAAATATCTTTAACTTGAACAGTATCCCTGTTATACAGGAGAAAATTCACAACCAGACTTCCGGTTATTGATTTTCCTTGTTGTTTGAAATATTACGTGTACGGTACTGCACCCACTACCTCAGTCTCCATGGGATTCTTTGGACCCGATTTCATAATAATCCACTCTTACATTCCTGTGAGTCAAAATAATCTCCTTTATTCGGTTGAAAACCCTTCTTTTATTAAATTCTTGCACATACAGTCTACTAAAAGGTTTCTACAGGCGTCTATGCAATCAACTTAATTCACTAAACTGAATCTTGGATGTTTTTAACAGAATCTGGCTTGTTGCCATCTCTGCTAAACTCTTATAATTTTCTCCTCGTGAAATAAAGCCATTTATTTTTGCGTTATTAGTTATTACGGACATTTCGAATAGAAAATTACTTTATTTTCCATCTATGCCCCTTGACACACGTTCAGCAAATCAAATGATAAGAAGCCAGACAAGCAATTCGAACTCAAATGGCTAGCCGATAAAATAAGAAGAATATCCAGCTCTTGTTTTCTATGGAATGTCTCAGATGGGGTATTTCCGTCTGGGGAATCTTATTCGAGTTGATGCGGTTATTGATTCTTTCTATTCATAATATTACTGCTTCAAACCAATAAACTCAACAGACAAAATTATTCATGAAATGCGTGTAAATCCGACCCAACATTGTTTGAAAACAAGTAATGAGTATGGGCAAAGAATACACAACAAGAAGTGAAGCACAGACAGATGTTGAAGGTGTAAAAATAAATATCCTTGAAGGTGACAGCTAACTCTGGCATATACTGAAAATCATAATAAATGTTTGCAGCTTTAAAGCTGTTTGACACGATACTAATTTAAGAAATAAACATTTAGTGCGAGATAATATTGGAAACAATATTGTTTACAAGAAAGTTGACTGTATGTTATAGCAAATGAATTTGTTACTGCATTTAGTACAAGTGCATGCGCATAGTAACTTGAAAATAGGTCGATATTGATCAGTATTGGTTTGAAAGGTTCCTACATTTTTTTGCTGATCTGTAGTGGATGTATTAAGAAATAGCGATGGAAATAGAAAAATGTTTATTATTTGGAGGTGCGGTTAGTGTTATTTTAATACTATTAATCCTGAAAAAGAAAAGAAGTGCTAACAAATATCGAAAACCAAAAAAAGTTTGGCAGAGAAAATGGATTGGCAGAAGAGCAGAAGGAAAAGGAAACTTTGTTGAATGAGGAATTGCTACTTGAAGACCCTTCATCGTACAAGAACTTTTTACAAATGAATAATGTCACATTTGAAAAACTTTTCTCTTTAGTGCGCTATTTCGAGCTTGTTTATTTTTATAATCATTATGTTTCACAGCATATAAACAAGGAAATTATTTGTACAATTCAATTAGCAATTTTATTTGCTCCTAGGACCATGACATATTTATGTTTTCAACACAACTCAAAGGCACGCCACAAAATAAAAGCACTTTTATTTATATTTGAGGCTAGCCGTTCATAACCTTAAAATCCGATTTGGGCAACTACTGCGCATGTTTAGTATTATTGTATACAAGAAAATAGAACATGTTCCAAATTCTTGCATGCAAGTTGACTGACAATGCGCGCGCAACCACTTGTATTCAATTTAGGCTGAAATATTGTAGCGTGTCAAACTGAGAAAATGAATTGAAGCATAAAGTTTGTGTTTTATCAAATGTATTATATAGGAATTTATCCATCAGTACCTATTTCTGCACTATGAAGTATACAATATATACGGGAGGGAAATAGGTCATTTAAAAAAATAATTTCAATCTATAATCAAACTTCAATCTACTTTGGTTCTGTAAAGAACATAAGAAAGAGGCCCACATTTGATGGTATGACATATGACGACTAATTAAAATCATGCCAATTTTCGCTTTTTGGTGTATTCTCGTCAGATCTGGCTGAATATGTATTGCTACAGTCAAGCTTTACCGCACATGTGATCGTATGACATATATGACGACTAATTTAAAAGACTTCCGCTTCCGCAAATTCGTTTTTTTTTCCAAAGTTTCGCTTTTCTTGTCTGTTGGAGTGTTCTTTGGGGTGGGAGAGATTTATCAAGAGTTCCTGATCATCTGATCAGCAGCATTTTAGTTCGTGAGTTTTTGTCGCTAGTGGCGTGTGGTTTTGAACCGAGATCTCTACTAAACTCCTAACACAAAAGCATTATTTTCATAATGATTAATTAAATGGTTTTATTTAGCTTGCCATGTTTGTTATTTATTTGGGTCAAATTTAGTAATTGAAATTTTACCTCCTTCCTGTTGACAAATTAATTTGAAATTTGGTACACTGCTTCAGTTGTGATGACAATACAATTATGTCTATTCAGAATGATTGTTAATCCAAGATGGCAGCCTCCACAAAATGTAGGATTACTTTTTTTCAACCCCCTTACTATGGGTAATTAATAGGGTAGGCCAGAAATGATTTTTAATTTTTTTTTTCTTAGTTACCATGAAAATCTCATACGAAATGACAAAAAAAAAGCTCTGGTAAGACCTGAGCTCTTAATATTAATATTAAGAGGTGCCTCACTGCTATTTTTGATTTCCCATTTAAATAACACAGGAAATTTTGTTTTTTTTGTTTGAATTTTTACTGGACACAAACAAATAATTGTTTAGCGTGAATCAACACATATTCTTATAGGAAATTTACCGATCTACAAAAAAGGTTTAGAACATTTTTTGGCTGAGTCAACTCATTTAAAGTTATTTGTAGTTAAAGTCCAACAGAAAATTATAAAAAATGATTTCCACAATTTTTCATCCTATATTACAAATTAATGGCTAACAAACATAACAAATCATATTTTTCGTAAAACTTATCGAGTGTTTAGAGACTCAACCATAAAATTTTCACAAAATATCGATAATCGTTTAATCAAATCAATTTTTCAAGTACTTAACTTAAACAAAAACTTAGAACTCTACTCTGTGTAAGTGATGACTTAGAAACATTAATCGTTTCCTGAAAAAATAATGTGTCCTATTTGCTTTTGACTCTCAGGAAATGTAAATTAATAAGGGTTGGGAGCACCAATTAAGTAAATCGGTTTGCAGCTCATTTTTAGAAAACAGCAAAAAATTGCAATATTAAAACATTTCACTTTTCTGTTACTAAAGACAATAATCAACTACGAATCAAAACGACACAAAATATCAGACAGTAAACAAAGTTGGAGAGATTGACGTAACTTTGAATAATATTTATTTACTTATATTGCCACATAGGTGTCGCTAATATCGATAATTACAATGACTTAAGCGGTAAAATACAAACATAGTAATGAAAATTAACAATTAAGTTCAGCATGATAAGATTGCATAAATTTTTTTTATGAATTAATTAAATAAAAAGAAGATAAATCGAAAAAATATGATTTGTTATGTTTGTTAGCCATTAATTTGTAATATAGGATGAAAAATTGTGGAAATCATTTTTTATAATTTTCTGTTGGACTTTAACAACAAATAACTTTAAATGAGTTGACTCAGCCAAAAAATGTTCTAAACCTTTTTTGTAGATCGGTAAATTTCCTATAAGAATATGTGTTGATTCACGCTAAACAATTATTTGTTTGTGTCCAGTAAAAATTCAAACAAAAAAAACAAAATTTCCTGTGTTATTTAAATGGGAAATCAAAAATAGCAGTGAGGCACCTCTTAATATTAATATTAAGAGCTCAGGTCTTACCAGAGCTTTTTTTTTGTCATGTCGGATGAGATTTTCATGGTAACTAAGAAAAAAAAAATTAAAAATCATTTCTGGCCTACCCTAGTAATTAACTAAAGGGTTTGACTAGTAGAATCACTACATAATAAAAAACCAAATTCAAGATAACCGCCACCACAAAATGGCGGATTAAATATTTGTTCAAAACCCTTAATTTGATTAGTGGGTATCAAATGAAAGGACTAGTAGAACTAAGTGCGTTTATACATTAAAACAGAAATCTAAGCATCAAAGAAAAGAACTTTGTCAGAATCGGAGTACAATACAAGACATGTTCTAATTAAAGGCTTGTCCCTCTATTGGACCTCTTGAAGGAAGAATCAATCGTTATAATGTTCATTAGTCTTGGGAACAAAATGGTAACAAATACTAATAAAACAAAAACTGAAACGCATCGAAAAAGAAGGCTTGAAAAGCGGAAGGAGAAGGAACATATATACCAGAACGTGCAAAGGAGAGAGAAAGTAATGCAAGGCAGCACTGTAGACCACGCAGTTGTGTATTGTTTGACGAAGGACAAGTTAGACTGGAAATTAACAGGATAGAAACCTTGCACCAGGCAGTGAAAGAACTGAATGGAATGAGAAATATTAAGTTACGAAATAAAAACTAAACACTTTTAAAATAAACTAGGTGAGAAAAATGTTTTAAGTCAAATCGTTTTATTGAAAGAAAGATAATGATGATGTAGATAATGAACTGAAAACTGAAAAATAATTGGGTAGGTCCTACGTAGCAATAATCACACTACTCTCATCATCAGAAGCAAAAATAAAAGCGTGACAACCAGTTATTCTCGGTATAAATTTAGGTCAAAAATAACGAAGGAATAGCTATACTGACTTTTATACTGGCATTGTAGAGTTGTCCCAAGATTACAGATATTCTGGACTTATGGTTTCATCTGAAACATTTTCACCTTTACGGGACGTCTAAAATGGACATGTTCTGCTTGGTATCTCCAGGTTTCATTATTGCTCTATCAACACTTCATAACCAATTAAATAGTTCCAGTTTAAAATTTATTTATTATTAATGGTAGACTTAATTATGAATTCCATTCCACATATATGGTGGTACTAATTACAAATCTAATTATCAACTCTGGATTACTCTACGCTCGTGTATGAAATGTTGTTCATCCATTAAACAAAAACAAATAGAGAGCTTTTTAGTTGAACAGAGGTATTAATTGGAAAGTGAATTAAAATTCTGTTACGCTTAGATTATTTTTCAAAATATACAATTTAATAGGGAATATGATTGAGTTTATTGTTGTCATTCCCTTTTAATGAGAAAAAAATTGAATTTATTGATTTCAGATGTAGTCTGTCCAATTAAATAGCTTTTCACTGAAATTTTATTTAATTTTCTTAAAACATGTGCCTTGTAGTCGAGGCAATGAAGCGAAATTCATGTGAGGAAGGAGAAAAACTCGGCGCCAGGGGTTTTTTTGGGTCGCTGAATTCAAATATGGCATCAGTGAACACCCCATGGATACCTGGTGCGACCTAGCCTGGCCCTGAACTTGTTGAATAGCCTTATCTTTTTTACGTAATAATGGCTCTAATGGTGTGCAGGAATCTGGCAGGGAGAAACTGGGGTTGTAACCCAAAAATCCTGAGCTGGATGTACACTGCCATAGTGAGACCAATTATCACTTATGGAGGCATTGCGTGGAGTAGTAGAACTATCCTCTTGACGACGAGAGAAAACCTCTTTAAGGTTCAAAGACTATCCTGTATATGCATAACAGGAGCAATGAGTACATGCCCAACGGCAGCAATGGAAGTGATTACCTCACACCATTACATATGGTGGTGGAGAGTGTTGCCGAAAGAACAAGATACAGACTGTAGAGAGGAAATCATTGAAAAAAAAACCACCTCTTCAATTCTTAGAAATCAGACAACCTGGGACATGTCACAAGATGGTATGACGAAAAAGTATAACTTTTCAAAGAAAATCTTTACGGAATTAAGCAACAAGAAGGAATGGGATCCAAATACCATTACCAGACTTGGAAAGAATGCCATTCAATGGTACACAGACGGCACAAAAGCAATAGGAGGAACTGGGATAGGAGTATACGGAAACACTCTGAAAGCTTGTGAAAAACCCCACGTATCTTTCAAGCGGAAATTCACGCAATAAGAAGGTGTGCCCAGTTCAATATTGACAAAGGATATAGAAGGCAAAAGATTATCATAATGTCTGATAGTCAAGCAGCCATTAGAGCGCTGAGTTCTTGTGTAATCGGTTCCAAAATGGTGTGGGAATGCCTAGGAAAACTTAATGAACTGGGCGAGAACAATATAGTCACCCTACTGTGGATTCCAGGACACACTGGAGTAGAAGGAAACGAAATAGCAGATGAACTAGTGAAGAGGGGGACTGAAATACCCTTTTGGGGGCCGGAACCCTTTTGCGGAATCAGCTCCAATGTAATATTGGAAGAAATAGGTAAAGCCGAAGAAAAGAGAAGATCTGACCATTGAAAAGATCTAGAAGGGCTTAGGCAATCTAAGATTCTTCTGGGTGACTACAACCTGTTGAGATCAAATGAATGCATGAGTCAAAGTAAAACTGCACTAAGAGTTTTGACAGGAATCCTAACGGGACATTGTCGCCTGAATGGGCACCTTAAAAAGCTCAAAATAGTGGAGGAAGAAGATTGTAGATTCTGTGGAATGGAAGGAGAATCCTCCATCGACATACTTGCGAACTGTACAGCAATTCAGAATCCCAGGGCACAGCACCGGGGAGACTACTGGATAGAAGAGGGACAGTTACCTTAGTACCTAACCTTAGTTGAAGCCTGCAGATATCCTGAAATTCCTTCGGGAAATAGGACTAAAGGAACTACTCTTCTCTGAGACTCTCCTCAGAAACTAAGTAGAAGTACAATAGATCTTTTAAGTCTCAGTGAATGTTACACCAAAATACATACATACATACATACGAAACCTTTAACTTTCTAGTCCTAACAAATAATAACTGTCAACACTTCTAAAAGCATTATCAATTTAATGCTATATGACGATAAATATTTTGAGAGAAAATAGAGTTTGTTTTCTCTAGCGACATTATGAATACTTAACACAATTCCCTTGCCTAAATATTCTTGAAGCTCAAGGTAAAAAGTATATACGTCAATAATATAATACAACCTATAAGCCATGCTTTTTCAATTATAAATCACTATTATGATTGTGGGTGAATGTAATTTAAAATCAAAACAAACAAAGCAGCTAATGAAGCCTAAAATTGTAGATATATCACCGAAACAGTATTAGTCATCCATCAATATCACTGTCGGAAATATCGATATCCTTCAACTTGGATATAATAAAAACAACCCATATTTTCATATTTTATTATTGAAAATGGGCATTCATATGAGAAGAATGGCTGTTTATAAAGTTTCCCTATAATAATAATAATAACGTTTATTTATAAAAAAAGTTACAAGATAACAGCACCGAAAACAAAAATACAAAAACTGACGTGACCGTTCACTTAGAAGAAACAACTACTTCTCGGGCTATATCCCCCGACAGACATTGAATTACATGTTACAAGGGGTCGGCATGATCTACAAGATTTATCCAACCATTCTGGTTTGCAATTAGATGGGACAATATCACTTGTAGATCGGTTTCGGCTTATTTGCGCTTCATCAGTATAAAGTAGAAATTCTCCGTCTTAGAGATCAATCAATTGTGATTTTTTTAGAGGCCAGTCGTGGTCGTATGCTGCTTTGCCCGAAAGCTTATAATCACCAGAGACAATGTTTCTGTAATCACTTACAACTGTTAATATATTATTTTGTTAGGGTAGGTGGCAGTGGAAGCTAAGACACTGGGGAGATTCCTTCTTCTATTTTATAAGAGAAGATTTAGTACCTGTTCACTATTAATAGTTATTTAACCAACAAGTGTATTAATAAGGGCGATTGACAATTGAGATAATTTAACGCACGAGCAGAGCGAGTGCGTTAATGTTGGAGGTTGTTAATTTCCCTTTTAATACTCGTGTTAGTTACAAAGCTTTTCTGTCGACTGTACAAGTTGTTTTCGTTTTTCTAAATATTTAAAAACTAAAAATATTTATTTGTTTCATAAGTAAGTACTGTCAAAATTAAATAATGATATTGAAATGATACCGAGAAGGTCGCCGGTTCAAATGTCACTGTTTTCGTTTTTCTTAAATTCTTTTTTGGATGTCTTAAATAATTATTATAATTTTGTAAAATAATAAAATAAAAACGATAGGTAAGTCAAAAACTAGAAGTATTCTATGCTAGGAATAATTTTTTAAAGATGTTATTGTATGTTTGGTTGCCTACACCACAGGTAACTGTCAATATAAAGAAATGTATAAGATGTGCGTTGGGTTGCGCACGGTCGACGAAAAAATATATTTCATAATTACTATCATTTTTGAATAAGCGAAAAAGCAGTCAAAACATAGATGAACGTGATTACTTATCATATTTATAAAAAATGCTTAGCAAATCTCATAAGTTACCTAACAAAAAAGCGAATAAAATATTTTCAGCTCCAAAAATTGTACGAGATGAGACAGAGAAGAAATTCCTATTATTAATCTTCTTTTACTACGGTCGACCGCTCAAGGGCGTGGATTTATCGTTTTCTGGAGGATGTGTAATGTGTATTGTGTAAAGCTTTATTTAGAATTGATGAAATTTGCTTTAGGCGCGTTCACGGGGGTTGTGCTTTTTACGATGACATATGTATACAGTAATGTAACATACACGGAAAGTACTTTTACAAAGCTTAGATGATTAAATCTTAAAAAAAATCCTTTTTACGATTATCTCCTCGACCAGCGATGTATTTGCCACTTTAACTCCAAGATAGGAAGAATATCTGGAGGAATTTTATCATCGTCAAGACCCTGTTTTTGTTAGAATTCGAGTCGTTTTATTTTTGAAAGGATTGCCAAATACTCGCGAATTGGATACAGAGTTGGATATAATATTGTTGTGACTCATTTCTTGGTAATATATCATCATTCTCATTTCAAGGAGAGAGTTTGTGATAAAATCTGTGATTCTGGAATGGTTGTGAATGGTGGTTATCTCGTGCAAATTCTCATTGCCCTTTCGAAGATTGAGTATGGCTTCCAATGCCGCCGTTGCTCAGAACATTCAACGGTTATCCATTGCATGTAATAAATTAATGGTAATGAAAAAAGTGCATTACAAATAATATTTACAAAGTCACATATGCTGGTAATTTTTCTAATAATATTTCTATGATAATAATATCTTTAGCAACAAATACAATTCCTTTTGCACCTGATATCATGTCAATAATGTCGAAGGAGGACTTCGGTCCAAGTTGCCAACCCAAATAATTTAAAATTTTCTACCTAAGGAAGAGAAATTTAAAAATAAATTAGTCGTATCCTCCCCCATTGATGAATCTACTAAAATTTCAATCCCAAATATAACAATTATTGTTATAGCAACGAAGACGCTTCTATATTCGTTGGGTATACTGAGAACGTCTAGACTCCATTTAATTAGGTATTGTTTTCGAGATACAAAAATCATTTTAAGGATAATAACCTCTTAACTTGGTTAAAGCTGTTACAGAAACATTTTTACTCTTATTTTTAGTGCACAATCAGTATTTATACAATAAATATTTGAATAATGAGCTCTTATTTCAAATTCTTGCATTAGCACCACGAACTTAGGATCCATGGACTTCTAACAGTATAATATGTTTCCCACATATCCAAAATGTCCCCTCTTTTTTTGCCTACACATGGCCGCCATGTTGTGCTAATTTTAAGTTGGTATTAATAAGCTACGGTTCATATGTGTTTCCCTTAAATTCAGGATTGAACTGTAGTTGGTTGCGTGAAATAACTGACAGTATAATAGAATTGATTAACCAATTAGAATTTAGCTGGATGAACTCTTACGAAATCAAATGTGTTTCGTTCTGTCAATTTCTTTTTCCTTTGTCCCGTTGTTGAATTGTGATTTGTGACAGTGTCAGGAGTGGCATCACATTTCGCAATTTGTGCATTGTATTTGATAGTTAAGCGCAAGTTTGATGTTTGTGTGTTAAATTTTTGAATATATCTCATGTTGGTGTTTCCACTTATTAATAGTGTTAATTACATTTTGTTAGTAGTGTTATTTTAGTAACGTAGTACTGCTTTGTACGAGGTTGCTCAAACGCTACTTACGTTTCTCGTTTGAAAGAGGGTGTAACATTTCATAGGTAAGTTATATGATTTTTTTTGTATCGAAGTTAATTTACATTTGTGGATTTCCCAGAGTGCTAATATACTTAAGAGGTCCTGGTTAGTAGCACTTGGAAAAGATCCAGCTTATAATATTGCCTATGAAAGAGTGTGCTCCGAACATTTTGCACAAACCGATTTTGGAGTGGCAAGCCAACGGAAACGTTTAAGAGCAGGGACAATTCCAACCCTAAAACTACCACAATGTTTTGTAGTAGACCACCTGTAGAAAAGTGATTTACATAGCTCACCTACATGGTATGTTAATTTTAACTTTCTACTCACAAGAATGGAAAATATATTTTTTAATTGTAGCAGAAAGCTGGAAAGTGATGAATATTTATTTGAGCAAAAAACTATTTTTGGTAATTTAGAACACATTGATTTGTTAGAAATAACAGATGCTCCACATAGGTGAACATTAATCAAACAAATACTTAGATTTAATGGTTCGATTAGACTACATTATAGTAACAAAAAATATCAATTGAAGTGTAAAAGGAAAGAATATTCGTCAAATCTTCAACAAATTAGTTATTCAGAAACATCAATAAACTTTAAAATACCTCCTTAAACTGTTGTTTTATTTATATCCTGATTAGTTAAATTCGAATAAGAATTTTATTGTTATTTTCAAAAATAAAGAAACTTTATTCTTGCAAAAAATTCATGTTTTTTTAAAATCCTCGTACACGATTTAAAAAAAATTTGGTTTTATTTCAGGTTTTGGGCTATGCATAATTATAAACAAATATAAACCTTTATTAAAATTTATAAAAAAGTTCTCCACTATATGCAGTAACTAGTGTAAATAATAAAGTATAATTAAAATTTCACTTTTTTTACCTTCTCATATCAAGTCTATCACGACGGGTAAGGAAAAAATGTCTGCTTTATTTCTTAAACCGGTGCTGTACGAATCACGTGATTCAGGCTGACCAAATTAAAATTAGCACAACATGGCGAACAACGTAAGGGAGTCGAAACGAATATCTGATTAGAAGTCCATGGATCCTAAGTTCGTGATTAGCGCTCAATCCATAACACCAAAGATATAGGTTCCTGCATCGCGCTGCTCTTTACAATCAATATTGTTAGCACAGCTGATAGTTTTCCAGCAGCTTTCCTGCGCATGGAAATGTTGAGTACGCTAGTTTTGGAAAGATGGCGCTACTAGAGAGAAAATTTAGATTTTCGCTTTAATCATTAGAGTCCCATTATCCCATTATGCCTTGATTAAAATATGAACTATTTATAGCATTATGTTCTGTTATTCGACGTATTGCAGCCATCGTTAGTCGATATTCAATGATTGATTTATGCTGGAAGATAAAAAATGTTCTTTGAAAAGTAATTTTCAATAACGTTACTATTACTTTGACTATTATCTTTGACGTCTATTGCTTTTGATACATTTATCTAAAGCATATTATTTGTAAAGAACTTCGAAAAAGCAAACTGCAAAATCTAGAACTTCTTTCTATGCAGATTTTACGAGCTAGAGCTCTTTAAATATATCGCTGCATCTTCTATTTAATTCAAACTTCAAAAGGGATTCCTATTGAATGATATCATTCGATGTATTTATTCCATAGTATCTGCCAAATCTAATGACATGGATACGTTTTTTTAATTGTACTCATAAGCGGCTCGTTTGGGTGGGGCATTATCTCTCACAGTGTCGTCAATATGACATGATGTTTAATGTATTTAATGGAAAATGGCACACAAGAAAGCTCAACAAACATTTGTATCTAGCTATAAGTTTTGTCAAGAATTGTCTCTTTTAGCGCCGCAGCTTTAATTATCTGAAACGTTGCTTGAGTTTCTTGTGAAATTACCAGTGCCAAAACGGCGTTCTCAAGGGTTTGCGAGTACAAAATTATTATATTAAATTTGTGGATAGTTCGTTATGTATACGCTAACAAATTTCAGGGAGTTAGGTGATTTATCGAATATATATTTTAAAATAAGCCCAGGTTAATACTCTGTTTTGGTTCGAAAACTATTAGTTTCATGAAAAAAGTTTGGGAAAATCCCCTGTTGTTGCTTATTTCCTTGGTGAAGTGGTGGTAGAGGGGCTATCGGTAGTGGCCGATATTCCAGATTTCTCTCCAGAATTGAAGAGTTAGTTTCTTCATATTGAAATTTGAGGTCTATCCCAATTTAGATAGCGTTTATTATGGGAATATTGTAGATTATGTTATTTGTCATGTAGTTTTGCAGTTTTATTTTCGGTTACTCCGAGGTGAGATATTAACCAGAACAGTGAAACTGTTTTAAATTGAGTATTAATAATTTCATATAGATTGAGAATGACGTGCACTGTTGGATAATCAGTAAAATAATCTGAACATAATATGAAATGCTTTGTCGTGAATGATTGACTGACGGATCAACGCACAGCCCATAGGGTAATAAACAAGAGAGGTTTTAAAACATATGGAAGAAACTGGCACAAAGTTTGTGCGCAACCTGTAGCGCACGGCGCATCACAACAGCTAACTGAACTAACACCACACTAAAATTGACAAAATTATCAATATTATTTTAATTTGAGGTTAGTCACTTTTGAACTTATATATTTTTATTTAATTCTCATTGGCCTTTCTGTATATTAATTAATTATCTTTAACATTGGTACGCATGATGACTGATTTTGAAAACTGCTCCACGATGTTTTCACATAAATATACTTTATCTACAATAAATGTTATTTCTCTGAGAAAAAAGTTTTTAAAGGAGAAATTTACCTTTTAAAAATACATTTGAAATTCTGCGCCAAAACGCAAGAATGGTAATGACATCATCAATTAGTAAATACCATTTATAGATGATCTGTGTCCTTCTTAGAACATGTCACTGATAAAATCGTCAACTTCAAACACTTGACAGCTTGCAGGTTAGAAGTTTATTTCGATACATAATTTGAATCACATAAACAAAGGAAGTTCAAAATAGATGTTCGGACCATAGATAGTTCGGACTTATCTATGGTTCGGACGAAAGACAAAATATGAAGGTCAAATTTGCGAAAGTACGACGTCACTCTCTTCTAATTGGCGTTTGAGCTAAGATGGCGGATTGTTAAATTTAGTACTTATATTTTTACTAAAATATTGGTCATCACACATGTAAAATAAAAATGGGTAATTTTTTTAGAATCTCTGCATCATATATAATTATATCAAATCAATATTTTAGTGATTCTTAGTGACTGTCATCATGCCCATTATCATAGGATTTGTTATAACTTATCATAGGTAAGTTGAAAAAATAAAATAATGGAAACAATATTTTTCATTTTATCGTTTTTTTGCAGACAATAACGAAGATTTGCTAAAAGTTCTAGTTATGTGAAAAAGTGATGTGTTTCAACAGTGTGATATTGGTGTGTGTTTCAAGATGCCTCCAGGTAGATTGGGGTGAAAATTAAGTTAATTAAAACTTTCGAAGAGTGTGCTGCTAACTTAACAACTGACATTAGAGAACCTCAGCACACATTCACAATATTCAAAGAAACCTTATCTTACGTTACTAAAAATGTTACCTTTGTTTTGACACGATATTATCAATTTTATTTTACCTAAGTTGGGCTATCTAATATAATACAGAAAGTTAAGCTTTTTTTGTTGAAACATGTATCTTTTGATTGGTTTACTTGAGCTGAACACTTGGATCAAATTAAAAGTCTAAAGTTGAAAAAATGCTACAAAATTCATAGATGTTTAATAAGTATTGTCAAGATAAAACTAGTTTCACATATATTTTTCTTCGAGCCTACCATGTATATTGATTGATTGATTGATTGGATCAGCACACCAGTCAAAGGATTGATGTCCTCGGCACCTCAGCCTTAAGGCTTTTTGTGCCCTTGGTTGTGCCGTTTATGTGAAAAGACCAGTAGCCCTTATCAGGCTCAGCAGACTTTTCACTAGGTTCTTCTTGGAGAAATCCTCCCTTGGAAATTCTAGACCTAGGAGTCTATATCTCCAGTGAGATAATGCTTCGCAATCAAAGATAATGTGAGAGGCTGTTTCCTCCTCTTCCATGCACAACCGACAGATAGGTTCCTCCCTATATATGCCGATTGTGTGCATGTGCTTCCTTAGAGTACAGTGACCGGTGAGTAAACCCGTTACTATCCTTATTTGGGCCCTGCTAAGGTTTAGTATATCGTTGGTCAGCTTCTCCGAGGGTTTTTTAACCAGGAGTTTGCTGTGTTCCTGTTTTGGCACGTGTCTCCAGTACGACTGGTGTTTAGTTTGAGTCCACCGAGATATACAACCAAGTGCAGCAGTTTTAGATATCCCAAATACTGGTTCAGGACCAGTGAATGCTGTCTCAGACACCAGCTTTGCATGTATATTATAAAATGCTTTATATTTTTTGATGCTGTGAGATGTAAGAGATCAATATTTACATGTGTTATTTTGGATATTTTATTGTATGAAAAATGTAGATTTAATATTAATTTCTCACTTGCAGAGTTTTTTATTCTCCTACTCTTCTAATACAATATTTGCAGCCGAATGATTTAGCACATTAATGTTATTTCTTAGTCTTTGAAGACTTGACTTGAAAGACTAAAAAACAAATATTGAAGTGCAAAATCATTCAATTGCAAATATTGTACACTATTATGCGTATGCTAAAAGCTTAAAAATTCAAAAAGCGCGCGTCTTGAGTGCTAGTTCATACCTGTATCCAAGGTAGGCGCTAGTGGTAACTTTGTGCCACAAAACGCTACACGTTTAACATTTCTCTTATTTATTACTCTATGGTACAGCCTAAACCGCTGATCGTAAAGACCCGAAACTTGGAGGGTGTGTTCATTATTTCCCGTAGGTATCCGATAAAAAAGGATTTTCCGAAATTCTGCCGCTAAGGGGGTGAAAAACGGAGGCAAAGTTTGTATGAGACAACGCGATTCCTTGGTCCAATCTACTTCAAATTTTGCATAAACATTCTTTAACAGATTGATGGAAGACGTGTTTCGTATTTTATTGAAACTCGTCGCATAACGGGGTTAAAAAGGGGTAGAAAGTTATTTTGGGGGTGATTTGCATCAAAGTTGATTTAAATTACATTTTATTTTGACACGTTTGAAAACTCAATCCGATTTTATTCAAAAACGTTGAACTCACTTGAAAGCTTGGTGCAATGCATAATAACGTAAAAAACTAATCAAAAATCCTATTAGAACCATTTTCGACTTCTACGAGGGGAAGTAGCTAGTGTTTTATAAAATTCATGTATGATGGAGAGCGAGTACAAACTTAAAAATTACATTTCCAAAATCCTGTCACTTTTTTGTCAAAATAATTGAAAAGGTTTTTAATTTATGAAACACTTTAGCTGCAACAGCAAATTAGTAATCATTAACAACAACAATATAATACCAATTAAATAAAATTATTGTGAGACAGTTTAATTATGGAACATTCATTTGTCGAGGTACGACTAATTTCAGACACACCAACTATTTTAAATTGTTTGATTGTAGTGTACTAACTTATTGTAGCGTAAGTTCGTTAATTTTGTGCACCAGGGCGTCGATCGCAAATGAAAACATCCTAAACGTTTGATTCACTTCGTTCCGTTGACAGCCCGCCACTAGGATATTTTCAATTAAATCAAATCGATAGATCAAACACACTAATGATGTACTAAAAGAAAACCTAGCTTGTTAAACGTGACACAAAAAAGAAAATGTTATAGCAATATTACTAAAACTTAATACAGTGATATCCATTTTAATCAATACTGATCTGATTGAATTTACTGTTTGAGCCCTTACTTTGTGGAATCTACTCATATTTTAATAAGTATTTCATTAAATAATGGAATTAACTAGTATTATATAGTTAGTTCCAATAATTATAACAGTAACTGATCTGATGTAAGTGAGCAGAAAAGCTCAGTGTCATGTGCTATTCGCTATTCTTCTAATTATATCGGGCGTTACTGCAGTGGCTCTAACTTTGTCTTTCATATCGTCTTTGCACGCGAATACACAACGTTTTCTAAGTAACCCAAAATAAATCCCGCAGATTACCTTCTGGCATTCTTGGGGGCCATCGAAAAGGACCATTATTTGTAATCCATCGATTTTGAAGCATTTCTCTTAATAAATCACCAACAAATGGTAATTATGACATGAAACACCGTCCAATTGATACCAAAAATTGTATTTTTGTGAGTGGTTCTGTCATATTGGTAACAGGCAGTTTCTTATTATATTAACATATCCTCCTGTCAAATAAAATAATCATAAAATTATTGACTTCTAATAAGAAGCCAGTCAAAAAACTCGACAGTTTGCTTCTTTCAAATGTTTGACGCCATTTATGTTTGTTAAGGATTTGATAAATTGTTACATTCGTAAAACCCAGTTCTCTTTTCGATTCATGTAATACATCGAGATACTACCAGCTTTTTTTTCTTTGAAATCTCAGTATTTTTTAATAATAATAAATAATTTAGTATGAACCTTATTATGTTCTCGTTGGCACTATACAAAGCATAAAACGTTTAGTTATAGAAATATGTACAATACAATTAAGTCACCATTTTTGTGGTAGATGTCAACTTCTTTGAGGCATTTTGATACCTTAAAAAAATTTTTACTGCAGTCTTACCCAGACTTGGGCATTTTTTATTGCCTCAGCCCTACTAAAACTTCCAATATTACTTTGGTGGACCTAGGCATTCCCATAGAATTTTAGGACTGATTACTCAAGAGCTCACTGTAATGACGGCCAGACTATTCAGCATGGTATACTGCTTCTAAGATACTTGTGGTTTTTCCCAACTTTCAGAGTGTTTGATTCCTGACCCATCCACTTCTATCCCAGCTCTCCTTGTTGCTTGAGAGTCATTTGTATAACAGTGAATAGCACTTTTTCCAAGTCTTGTATTGGTATTGGGATCCCGGTCCTTCTTGTCACTGTATTCAGTCTTGACTTCTTCAAAAAGCTGTACTTTTTCATAATTCCATCCTGTGGATTGTACCAGGGAACTTTACCAAGTTTCGTTACGTACAGTACGTTGATGGCATTTAACGGTCTGGCCATGAGTCAATTTCTTTTGGAAATATTCAGGTAACTCACGTTTATTTTCGTCAAAACGTTTACCGGGCATTTTGTCCAAAAATATCACAATAAATGTAAATGGATTTACCTGTATAAAGTAATGACAATGACGACGAACTTCAATGGTGACAGAATGATTTCCGCATAATGTGACGTTTCGTTTTTTAAGTGCAATCGTTGTCACAACACGAGATCGACAGAGTGACAAACCGATAAAGACGTAATGGCATAGCTTAATTCAGGCACAAAAGATATATGTACCTTTCAATTTGTTTTACGCGGTCAGTGATATCCACATAAAATTAAAGTGTCTTTGATACATTTATGGAAGTATGACGTAACGAGAAACATTCATGACTTTTACTGTATGTGAGGATTTTCCATGCTCACGCCTTTTTGACTCCAGTACGACTATGCGTTAAAACTTCCAAAATTACAAATATTAAATATTTAATCCTGTAGCATGTTTCATTATAGCGATTAGTAATAAAACATTCATCCATCTCTTTGATCCATTAAAAGGGAATTAACATTAATCCTTTCTCCATTTATAGTACAACCTTCGGTCAAAATGTCTCAGCCCTTCAGGAATTGAGTAATATTTGTAGGTGTTTGGGTCTAAACACGAAAATCAATTTCATTAAATTTTTAACACTGAAATCTCCAAGCAAATACTTCCATAATTTTGAACTTTTATTTCATTTTTATACGCCTGACAAATACTTTTTTTTCGATTAAAAATAAATTAGAAGTATTGGTCAAACAACGGTTTTTTTCCATTTCAAAGAGAGAACAATTTTCATCTACACTTGGTTGGTATACTATATAACTTCTTTAAAACCCCATTCTACGACACTGTCGACCATAATAATATCTGTGATACCCTTTTCCTACGTTGTTTAGGCATAAAAACTTGTCGAAACAATAAAATTCATAAAATACTATCCACCTGTCACCTGTTCAGGTGGCAATGTCCTGTTAGGATCCCTGTTGAAACTCTTAGTGCAGTTTTACTTTGACTTATGCTTTCATTTGATCTCAACGGACTGTAGCCACCCATCAGAATCTTTGATTGTCTACGCCCTACTAGATCTTTCCAATGGTCAGATCTTCTCTTTTCTTCGGCTTTGCCTATTTCTTCCAATATTACATTGGGGCTGATATTGCAAAAGGGTTCCGGCCCCCAAAAGGGTCTTTCAGTCCCCCTCTTTGCTATTCCATTTCCTTCTACTCCAGTGTGTCCTGGAATCCACAGTAAGGTTACTATATTGTTCTCGTCTAGTTCATTGAGTATTCCTATGCATTCCCACACCAATTTGGAACCGATTACACAAGATCTCAGTGCTTTAATGGTTGCTTGACTATCCGCTCTTTTCACTTATTTAAGAGGTTAATAAAAAATAAGTTGGCGCCAAAACTAACTGTGTCGTTTCTGACCGTTGACGAGAGTCTCAAACAAGAATCTGATCTAGGAGAAGATGCAGATCATGAGGAGCTTTAAATGAATGCCGCCTATCTTTATCGTTACATTTTGTTACCTTTCGACGGATCAGATTCCAAAATGGCAAAACGCTAATTTTTTGTTTGTGTAGACATCAACTACGAAGGAGACTACAAGAAAAAGAAAGAATTTTTGACTACCGTGTATTAATTTATTCCCTATTATCATTGAACTGGAAAAGTTGAGATAGGATAACGTAATCCGTTTTACTACATGATCGGTAGTTTTGCCAGAAAAAACGACCCGAAGTTGAAAAATTGCACCGAACACAACGTTTTGATAACCAAGTAAGTCTTTAGAGACCGAAGGTATAGTTTAACTTTGTTTGAACTACTAAAGTGCTGTTGTGATTGTGTCAGTAAGAGTCATATGAAATGCGTTGGATCGATTCTAATCTACAGGGTGTCCCACTATAAAGTAACACATTTTGACGGATTATTACTCGAGAATGGAAAAAAATATCGACGTGCAGTTTTCGCTAAACTTCTTATATTTCCTTCAAATTTTTATTGACATAGTTGCCACATGTATATTTTTTCCCGAAAGCGCCGAAAAAAAAATGACCATTTTTAAAACGAAATTATCGGTTTATTTTAAATACAACACCCTATATTTTTTAATACCATCTGAAAGTCCCTTTCTTCCCCTTTCCAAAAATGTTTACATTATCGGCATATACTCAAGTTTTTAGGCAAAGATTTAATTTTTTATGAAACCATGTCAATAACTTCCAAACGTAAATTATCACATTTTAACAGCTTGGAAACGTTATAACTCGAAAATGAGACAAGGGATTAATGAGCGGCTTTCATTGAAATTCTTAGAAATGTTAATTTTTTATGACACCGTTTGCAAGTCTCAAAAGTCGCCTAAAATTTTCGTAAGAAATTTACTATTGTTAATTTTTTACGGAAGGTGGCTTTGAAACAAATACATATAACTGACATTAACAAACGTCAAAAGATTATTTATGTAGTATGAAGTATAACAACGAACACAGTCAAATTTATTAATCAAAAATGTATACTTTATGCCGATACAAAATCAATAACAGTGACCAGAAGGAGATTCAGAGCCATTTTTGACAGAAATTCGCCTACACGAAAATCGATATTAACTTGGGTACAACAATTTACAGAATCCGGAAAACGAGAACACCTGAAAACGCCCAGGACGATATGCTCAATGAAATTCTGGAAGTAAGGGAAATTCTAGCACTTAACAATAATAGAATATCTGTAAGAAAAATATCCCAAATCACACAATTTTCAAAAAGTAAGGTTCACCGGCTCCTGAAAATTATTAAATTTAAAGCATACAAAATACAAACTTTCCAAAAAATAGAGAATCATTCATTCGAACAAAGGTATTTCATGTCAGAAACATTGTTTGATCTGGTAAGACTTCAGCCTAATTTGAACCTAATAATGTCAGACGAAGCCACATTTCATATCAATGGAAGAGTTAATAAGCATAACTGCAGGATTTGGGGAGATGAGAATCCAAGAGCGTTCAACGAATTTGAAAGGGATGCTCCTAAAGTAAATGTCTGGTGTGGTGTATCTAAATCTAAAATCTACGGCCCCTTTTCTTTTCATGAAGCAACAGTTAACGGAAACACTTACACCGACATGTTGGAGGAGTTTTTGTATCCCCAATCACAACAAGATGAAATTATAAACACTGTATATTTTCAACAAGACGGCGCTCTTCCACATTACTCTTTAGTTGCTCGAAATTCATTATCAGATCATTTTACAGATGGATAGGTCGAGCTGGTCTCATCGAGTGGGCCTCATATTCCCCGTACTTAACCATACCAGATTTCTTTATATGGGGTTATGTAAAGGAGAGATGTTATAACCCAATCCCTACAAACCTTCAGGAGTTAAGGAATAACATAGTAAATGTTTTTAATACCATAACACCAGAAATGCTACAAAATGCGTTCAATAATTTTAGGATGAGATTAGGATTATGTAGAGGTGCAGATGGAAGTCACATACAACAACCTATTTATTAAATATATTTTTTTTTGGTTTTGATGTGTTTTATGAAGTTATGTTTGGTTCCTTGTTCTTATATGTAAATAAAAATGTTTGTTTTAAATGTTTTCTTTCTTTCTAATTTTCCCGATTCTGTAAATTGTTGTACTCAAGTTAATATCGATTTTCGTGTATAGTACTTCTGTCAAAAATGGCTCTGAATCTTATCCCGGTCACTTTTATTAATTTAAAAAAGTAACTTTCTCACGAAATTTGACATGGTTTCATAAAAAATTAAATCTTTGCCTAAAAACTTGAGTATATGCCGATAATGTAAACATTTTTGGAAAGGGGAAGAAAGGGACTTTCAGATGGTATTAAAAAATATAGGGTGTTGTATTTAAAATAAACCGATAATTTCGTTTTAAAAATGGTCATTTTTTTTTCGGCGCTTTCGGGAAAAAATATACATGTGGCAACTATGTCAATAAAAATTTGAAGGAAATATAAGAAGTTTAGCGAAAACTGCACGTCGATATTTTTTTCCATTCTCGAGTAATAATCCGTCAAAATGTGTTACTTTATAGTGGGACACCCTGTATTGTTATAGCTCTGACGCAAGGACTCCATACAAATGACGCAAATTCAAGTCGAAGTCGTACAATGCTATAGTACACCGTTTATGGAGTGTTGATGTTAAATTCTTCGTGGCTACGAATAATAAAACCTTAAGGTTTAAGTGCAAAATACGTGTCGCTTTAAATGTGTTGATTAAAACTCAGATGTTTATCATTCCAGTCAATAAAAGTAGATGGTCTTTCAAGTATTCGGATTAGATCTTTATGTAAAAGACATTATTTTAAATTTAAATTAAAATATTATTAACCTTTTAATACCGTCTTTAACAGTAATATTCCAGGATCTTTATGGCACTTACTAGTTAATTATGAAAAGTATAATTTTAAGATTGCTGTTTTTGGTATATAATTGTAAACCATTGATTAGTTTGGCTTTGAGTCCTCGGTCCCTCAACCTTTAGGCTTTCTGCTCTCTTGATTGTACTGTTTATGTGAAGAGCCCAGCCCTTATCAACAGTCTTTTCACTAGGACCTTCTTGGATAAACTTTCCTTTGAGTGGTCTAGTCCTAAGAATCCATATAATGTATAAGGCTGTTTCCCCCAGTACAATGTCCAGTGAGTAATCCTGTTACATTCCTCATCTATACCATACAACCAAACAGGTTTGAGCACCAAGTTGGTTCCGTAGACATAAATTTGAGCTTTGGTAGATCATGTATAATATGTGAAGTACTTGTTTAAGAACGCTTCCCTACTTGAAGTCAAATATTCGTCTTCCCGTTTGATCCTAAATCTGTTTGTTATATATATATATGAAGTAAATATTTATATTTTAACCTTTTTTGCGCAGCATCTTTGCAATCGTCACCTCACTGTCGATTCCAGCACACACCGATCTAATATTGAAAGAAATAGGCAACGTCGAAAAAAGCAGAAAAGCTAACGGCTTTTTTTTTAAAGGAGCCGTTCCTTCGCCGGCACCACCTCAGCCTCTTGGACTTATTGTGGATTCTCCTAATGTTCTGACTACAGCCTATTCAGCCAATCCGTTCCCTGGATTAGCTCATACAGGTTCTTTACTGGTTGGTTGTAGAAGCCTTCTGGAGTCATTTGGGGTCTTCTATATAGTTTTTGCCTCCTGTGGTCCAGCGTCTCACAGTTGCATAATATGTGCAGAGCTGTTTCGGTGTCCTTTTTGCATTTTCTGTATGTAAGGTCTCCGTTATACAGCCCTATTTTGTTCAGGTGCTCCTTTGTGGGAAAGTGTCCCGTTAGAAGCCCCGTTATGGTGCGTAGTTTGTTCCTGCTCATTTAGAGCAGCTCTTTCGCTACTTTTTCTGACACTTCTTTAATGAATTTCTTCCCATGTGTTTGCCTAGGCGTATTCTTCCAGTGTTTTTTGTGTTGTTCTTTCACCCACCCTTTTAACCATGACCTAGTGGAGCATCTGGGGATACCCACAGATGGTTCGGGTCCGTTCATCAGTGTTGACGATCCTGCTCTTGCAAGTTCGTCCGCTTTTTCATTGCCAGCGATTCCTTTGTGATCTGGGACCCACTCCAGTGTTACACTGTTCCGAGTCGCCAGTCTTCTAAGTTCTTCGTCGCATTCCCATACCAGCCGAGATGTTACCTTAGAGCTTTGAAGTGCTTTAAGGGCAGCTTGACTGTCACTGTAGATCCTGATCTGCCTGTTGTTGTTACCCTTGCACATGCAAGTATTGCATGAACCTCTGCTTGAAATACCGAGGCATATTTACCAAGCGAGACGATTTCTCATATTTGCTCGACTTGCTGTATATACCCGCTCCGGTGCCGAGCTCATTTCTTGAACCATCTGTATACCAGATCAGTTCATTCGCTCCTCTTCCACAAGCTCCTTCCGATCTTTGATGACAATCTCGAAGTTCTTGCGAAAGATATATCTGGCAGTCATGTGGTCTGTTGGCATTTTAAAAATGTCAAGCTGACGGCTTAGACAATCGAATATACTTCTGACGAAAAAATCTCCATACACATACGTTTTTGGCTAAAATCCAAATTAATAATACCAAATTTTGTGTTTTTTATTGCCATCAGCCTTCTTAGGAATAGTTTCTCGAAATAAAAATAAAAAATTGGTAAAAAATAAGTCGGCATGTGGGATTTCTCATCTGAGGAAGATTTTTCTAGTTTTGGTAACATGATCACTACTGCAGAAAAAGCCTGAGAACCTGCTTCATCTTCATGACAACGCAACGATCTTGAGTTGGTGGATTATCAATATCTTAAGCTAAAGTGATGTTTTTTTGAAAAGCGAGATTAGTGAATTTGAACAATACAAAGTTTTACTGACCAGAGAATCTAAAAACGCCAATGAATGGTTTTGAGTAGGATAAGTAACTGGTTGAAATATTTATCAGTTGAAAATTAATGGTTGATTTTTTAGAAAGTGTTGATGAGAAAAATATCAACAGCATAATAAATAAATTTTTAAATACAAAGGAAAATTGGAGTAAATAACATCAGAAATTCCAATAATAAATATTGTTATGGTATGAATAAGTATTGTACTTAATAATTAAATTGAATATTAAATAATCATACAATTTAAATAATATTTGTAGAACCAACTCTGTCATTTGATATTCAGATTCATTTATTTTCCATACTCAGTAGAAGAATATAAAACATGTTAAACAAGTCTGTCACAATCCTAAATAATCATACAAAAATTAGCAACATTTAAAAAGAAAAAGAATAATGTGCAAAAATTAGTTTTGATAAACCCTGTATACTAAATAGTTAAATTCATACAATGACAAACAGTAAAAAAGAAAATGACCATAATAAAAAAAAAACATAATAAAAAAAACTAAAACATAAAAATGAATAAAAATAATCATATAACTTGATATAAATAAACTATGAATATAATCAAAGATCGAAATAGTAATTTAGAAACTAAGATTTTTAAAAGAAAGTCTTTGGTAGAAAAAAAGTTTATTGAAAAGAATCAAGGTAGAAAAATTATTGAGAAGGAAGATTGTTATTATAGAATAACAATTAAACCATATCAATATATTGAATAATAATTCAATTCAATACACTGGAATCCATCCAATTCAGCATACAGAACCCTTTTTCTGGAATAAGAGTGGAATAAATTCACCAGTGACGTGACAATCCGACAACCAATAACTTATCTAACAATAGCCTGTTGAGAGCATTTGAAAGAATATATCACTTAGAACAGAAGCTCTTTATAAATATTTTATTTTCATGAATGGCGAACACTCTTGAATAGAACCATGTTGATTAAAAGACATGGTTTTGTTTATGAGGTTATGTGTATATCGCAGTTCTTTTAACAAAACATTTTGTAATTTCTTATGGTTTACAGAATTATGTGGGAGGGAGGCTTTATACGCGCACTGTAATTACATACTATACAACGTTTTCAAAATAAAGTAATAAGGAGCTCTGTCAATTCCTCATGATACTGCCGAAACAGTTTCTTTAATTGGGACTTGGAGTTAGATACACCGTTCATATACCGTTAGTCAAGTTTGCAAAGAAGGCTTTTGAACCAAGTTAATGCGGGAGTATACCTACTCCAAAAAACCAGGTGACAGCTATAGCTACGCACTGGGAAACTACACCTCTGTATTTCAGGCAGAGGTATATGCAATCTTGCAATGCGCAAGAGAAAACAACAGGAGAGCTGCCGAATGCCAGCAGATCCATATCATGTCAGATAGTCTGGCGGCACTTAAGGCAATCTTAAGCCAGAAAGTGGCCTCTAGACTAGTATGGGATTTATAGAACAACTGAAGACGTTATCCAAACGGAATAACGTCAAGCTGACCTGGGTACCAGGTCACCAGGGTATCGAGGGCAATGAAAAAGCTGACGAACTTGCAAAAAGAGGGTCAGAGGATACGCAGCCTGCACCAGGACAGATTTTCGGTATACCGAAAACTATAGTACCAGGATGTGTAAACACCTGAATCAGAGAACAACATAAAAATTTCTGGGTAAACGTCCCAAGGCAAATGCATGGGAAAACCTTTATAAAAGAACCATGCCTGAAACGTACAGCGGAACTGCTAACATTATGCAGAAATCAGCTGGGAATCATAACAGGTTTCATGACTGGTTATGCACCAGTAAAGGAACACCTGTACAAATTAAAACCATACAACGGAGACCTTACACGCAGATTATGCGGTAGGGAAACGGAGACAGGGAACTATATACTGTTTACATGCGAGACTCTTGATCGCGAAAGACAGTTATTACTTGGTCAACCGCAAGGAAACGCTGAGCTATATAGCAAACACCCAGCTAGGAACTTGTACAAACTGGTGCAGGCGATAAAGATGCTGAAATGGGTGCTGTGAGAAAGCACGAGCAAAAATACAATAAGCCGTTAGGCTGCAGTCAGTGTGACTTGTCAGACGGGCTCGAAAAAAAAGTGAATGTTGAGTTTATCCTGCTTCTCCACAACACCAACCAGATAAGAAGACACAAGAGAAAGAAGCCCTATATGTTAGTTAATTGAGTGTTAATGTGAAGCAGAGGAGAAGTGTGAATTTAAACAATAATTCTGGAAGAATAATAAATTTAATACCTACTATCATAATGCCTTATAAGTTTTTGAAAAAAAAATTCCAAAAAACAATAACCATTAAATTAAGAAGAAACAACTACTTCTCGGGCTACATGCCCCGACAGACTTTGAATTAAACTTCTAAGTTAAACGGTACAAGATTTAACCAACTATTCTGGCTTGCAATTGGAAGGGACAACATCACTTGTAAACCGGTTTCGGCGAATTCGTGCCTCATCAGTAAAAGGTAGATATTCTCCGTCTGAGAGCTCTGAGAGCCTAATACCGGACTGAAGATGACACTGAAATCACCATCAATACATATCCTCAAGTGAAGGAAATGTTAAAATCGTGACAACAATTCAGAGGAAACTGTAATTAAACAGACTTATATCAAGTTTCACAATATTAGGTTACCGCATGGTTAAGAAGTAACCATCGGTTATGACAAAATTTGGGTTTCACAATATGTGGTCAAGGGTATAAGTGTATGTTAACTATTAAAATATTTAACTGCAACCCAAAGTACGGGTAGCTGTGCTAACCAAGGAAATCCAACCTAATTTATGGTGGTCAATTGCATCAACTGTTAAATTTTAAGATTATATGTTGTTATTTTCAATTACAAACAATTAGAAATATGAACGATTACGATTACTCCATAGCAGCGACGATGAAGCCAGACGGCAAAAATTATTCGACCAAGAGGTGATTATTTCGAAGAATTCGACAATCACGATTTTTTCTGCAGATTTCGTTTGTCCAGGAGGACAGAAAGTCTGTTGGAAGAAAATTCCCATCGTACAGTTAGGTAAGTTTTATCAATTTATCAAGAGTTAAGAAAATATTTTTTTCATTGAAATTCTCCTTTATGACAGAGATGATGCTCTTTCTGCACGTTGTTAGTTTCAGTATAAAAACATAACCTCCAAAGGTCTTCTTTTTCCTTTCATTTGACATAGAACACCATGCTATCGATATTTTCATACGAACGCAACAAAAGTTAATACAATTTCATAAGTTATCTTACCATTAATAAGATGATGATTGTGAAACAAGTTCTATTGGTTAGTGTGGCCAAACCACACCAAACATCTATCCATCCTTCGGGTGGGCGGACTAGATGTTCAAAAAAGATCGCTCGCCAGCTTGGCAAATAGCACAACGCAGACCGACATCCGTCAGTCCGCTGGACAAAAAACGTCCAATGGATGGATGTTTTGGAATCGCCGGGGGAGCGATTTTTCGTTCACATCCGCATGGACGTTTCTCCTGCACACTAGCTCTGGGCCCGGTCACACGCGCTCCACTCGGTATCAGACAAAACTACCCTAGTTCACATGGTTTCTCTGAAAACATATTCGTGTAGGATACTCTTCTCGCATTGTTTAAACAAGTATACCAGTTTTGTACCAAGTTTATTCGTTGATGAAGAGATTCATGAAAACATCCGTCCACTGGATGGATGCTTTCGATGTGAATCGGAGCGCACCGTGGACGTCCGAGGTCGAACGTCCATCCATCGGACGGATGGATGCCGATGTGACCCGGCCTTAAGAGTCTACCACAAATTGTGAAACTGGCTGTATAGTTACAAACCGATGGGTTTGTGTCAAACTAGAATTTTGGATTGCTGTTGGAGGTGAGGATGTCGCTGTTCTTATGTAGAACAGATATTATGAAATTGAACGCTATTCTTGTTGTGTAATCTCCATTTTTTTCAGAAAATAAATCAGTTATAATTATAAAATTATAATTACAATGTCTTTCGTATTATTTCATAGATATCTCTCCTATCCTATCCTAGAATGTATATCTCCACCTGACAAACAAAATGATCGGAGCTGTGTTGAGAGCTTTTCATCTAGTTTAAATTTTAAAACGATCTATACCGACGCTCCGCGAAAGCTTCACCTAGTTCCGAACGCGAATTCGACATACGACAAGTAAGTCTTCAAAGCAGGTCGAAAGCTCCGAAACTGCCTCATACGTCCTTGATAAATGCGGATGGTGGTGTTTATGTATAAAACACGAGAAAGGCCCGTTTTGCCATTATATCGCAACATATATCGTAGTGATAGTGTGGATCGAGCAGGAAAATCGTTAAAAAAATTGTTCCGGTGAGTTTTTATACTTTAAAATACAAATTTATTAATAAAACTTGGAAGAAAACAATAGGTATTTAATATATACGATGGTTATAATTCATAAAAATACCACAAAATTAATTTTACTGAAAATTTCCATCTGCACTTAATAAATATGTTATAAGTGATCAAAATATTTTAAATAAAGTAGATTTCATTTCTTATTTTTCCAGGGATTTGGATATTGATCCAAAAATAATTATCCATAAAGTATTTAATTATGTATATTTAATGTTTACGTTTTAATATGCGTTATTTTTCTTCGCATTTCTCGAAATCCAAAAACCATGGAGCTAAATGACTATACAGGGTTATTGGTTAGTGTGATAAAGCTCAGTTTTCATAAAAGAGACCAATTAATTGAAAATTATTCTATATAAGGTATTAAAATCGCGTTGATCACTTTGAACTTCAATTATTCTATCAATAACTTCATCTCTGTCCTCACAGTCTCTAAATGTAACTAATATTTTATGGTAACTAAAATAAGTAAACAATCACATCCATTTTATTTTTTCAATAAATCTAGAAAAAACCGCATCGATCGTGGTTGGTATATTTATATCGTTATTCATTTCAAGCTTAAATACTTCTCTCAAGTATTCAGTAAGTGGAGCAGATTCCTCTCTTGTTTACTAATGATTTCCCATTATCATTTCCATTTTCCAATTATTAAGTCAAGATTAAAAAACTTTCCTTTGCATCGTGGTTTAAAAAAACTACACCATGTTTGTTCTTGGTTTCACCCTCGTTGACAGGTTTATTTGACTTTCTCGCTGTATCTCTATCCATCACAATCTTGTGAACAACATTTACATCAATACGTTATAAAAATACACAAATACCGCGGAACACTTGCATGAGTGAGAATGTAAATACTACACAGTCAGTTGATGCGAGCCATGAGCGCTGCCATATTTGCCTTGGCTGCTCTGCCGAGCCCATTTCGCTTTACACTTTACACGGCCGGATGTAACGCGACATGCGATAGATGGATGAAAAATTTAGGTGATGCAAAAAAAGGTTCACGTTAATTATTCTTAGAAATTGTGGATAGCTGTGAGCTTCATATTTCAAAATTAGTTACAATGTTACAGTGTGCTCCATAACTGGGTGCCAGATCAAAATTATGGTTTTTTAAATGAAACACTAAATTTGAAACCCGCTCCAAACTATAACAATATAGTGTTGTCTTCTATTATACACGTTCTACAACAGTATATGATGTCGGTAAGGTTGAGCAACTCTCACGTAATGGTTTTACGTACCTGACCTAGGAGATACATATACGGGGTTGGGATAAAGTATGGAATCAAGTAAATATCTTTTAAACGAAAAGAACGATATTTATGAAAATTTGCAGGTAACTGCAATGGAACAAAATGCATCTGATGTACATTTTTTTTTTAATAATATACTTCCGGTTTAACCGAAAATACCATCAACTTCTTTAATTTAAATGGGACACCCTATATATACAGATTTTGAAAGAGCTTGTTATTTTGAATTCATACATATTGAGTTTAGTGTAAAAAAATTTGTAAAAACGAGGAATAACTCACTGTTAGATGTACAATAGGTGTACATTTCATTATTTTAGAATAATGAGAAACAAAATAACTTCAAATGTTCAAAATGCTCGCCGTTTACTTCAACCTCCTTTGAGTTTTTTGCATTAGAGCAAAAAACTATTCAGATAAACTAATTGATGTTGTTTGTATGCATAGTAATAAATAAACGAGCACTGTTTCGTACGTCTTTTGTTCTCCAAGTGTCAACTTCTAATTGACGGAAATAAATTTTACAATTTAGAATGGTTCAATTAAGTGAAAAAGAGCGTATTGAAATTTTAATGATGATCGGTTATGGTGATCGTGGTAGAACTCATGAAGAAGTGTGTCATATTTTTAATAATTTGCATCCGGAGAGAAATCCTATATCACGCTTAACAATAACCAAAACATTACAACGTTTTAATACATCTGGGATGGTGAAACATTTGCTAAAACCTGGAAGACCGCGGACTGCAACGAACGAAACTGTTAAACAAAATATTGCAATCGATTTAGAAGAATCACGTTCTGTAGGAAAGATATTAAAAAGTGCAAAGTATCATCCGTGTAAGGTACAGTTGGTTCAAGAATTGTCAGAAGATGATTTTGACCGACGGCTGGAATTTTGCGAACGGCTAATGGACATCTGTAATGTCGACGACAATTTTGCTTCTAACATAGTTTTTTCCGATGAGGCAACTTTTTGTTTAAATGGAACAGTTAATCGCCATAACTCAAGGTATTGGTCAAATGAGAATCCTCATTGGATTCATGAAGCACATACCCAGCATCCACAGAAGTTAAATGTTTGGATGGAAATTGTCGAAAATAGGCTTATAGGCCCATTTTTCATCGACGGAAACTTGAATGGTGACAAGTATTTGGATTTACTAAATATCGAAATTATTCCTGCACTTCAACAGAATGGGCAATTATCACAAAATGTTTGGTTTCAACAAGATGGAGCATCTCCCCACTACGATAGACGGGTTAGGGATTTTCTGGATGCGAATTTTCCAAATCGATGGATTGGACGTAGAGGATTCATAGAGTGGCCTGCTCGTTCTTCGGATCTTAGCACGTTAGATTTTTTTCTTTGGGGTTATCTAAAATCACGTGTTTACGTTAGACGACTAACAAACTTACAGGAATTGAGACAAAGAATTATTGATGAATGTGTACCAATACGTGGAGAAGTCTGAAAGGATAACTCAAGAATTTGTTAATAGAAGGGCATATCGTCAGCAAGTAAACGGCGAGCATTTTGAACATTTCAAAATTCTAAAATAATGAAATGTACACCTATTGTACAACTAACAGTGAGTTATTCATCGTTTTTACAAATTTTTTTTCACACTAAACTCAGTATGTATGAATTCAAAATAACAAGCTCATTCAAAATCTGTAAAAATATATAGGGTGTCCCATTTAAATTAAAGAAGTTGATAGCATTTCCGGTTGAATCGGAAGTATGTTACCAACAAAAAAATGTACATCAGATGCATTTTGTTCCATTGCACTTACCTGCAAATTTTCATAAATATCGTTCTTTTTGTTTAAAAGATATTTACTTGGTTCCATACTTTATCCCAACCCCGTATAGTTGGGAACGAGACGAAATAGATTATTCATTCATTATTTAAGATTCATTATTTCAATATTATTCTATAAGTCAATTATGATTTTATTCAATTATTAGTATTAATTAATATATTGTACTATTAATGTTAAGATGTAGTTATAGATAGGTTGGTGTTAATGAAACAATCTCCCAGTGACATCCTAGTTGTACTTCAAGTTGTGAGTTCTCCCAGAGGACCAGGAGGTTCACATGCTTCAGTGAACTTCCCAACATCACAGAAGTTACAATCACGCTTTGCTTTCGGAAAGTAACGGGTACTTTTTTTTTAGTAACGATCACAGCTCTACTCTCAACATTTAATTTAGCAATATATAATCCAGTAGCCTTTCATTACGTTTTTTTAATAAAAGACAAAGCTCCAATTTTTGTAGCAAACATCCGAATGATTCGCTCAGGTATATCTTGAAAAAGTTGTTTATGACAAGCTCAATTCAACACCACGAATACTAAGACAAAAATTAGAGCATGTCTTCTGAAATATTACCCCAAATTATCCAGAGAGCAGATTTGGAGAATCTAACTGCATCCTACCTTCAATAAAATGGTGGACATTCAGTAGAATTCATAAATTAAATCAACACGCTATCTATTGATTACATTTTGTTAATAAAAAAGTCTATCAAAAAAATCTATTTCTATGTCCTTGATTTTTTGTGTGCTCATAAATTGAATCAAACTCTGAAATGACAAAAATAGGCAACTCAATATTTATTGTTTATAAAATGGAAACAAAAACGAGAAAAAACAGAAATCACATAATCTATAACTTAGATTTAGAAATAAAATTATCTGGTCATCTACAAGACAAACGTGTTTCTTCAATGTTAATAGTTAGTGGTGGACAGGAGATTTTTATGTTGATATGCCGTTTTCGTTAGTATATAATCGTACTTTTTTATCACATATGCGAACTATAACTGTTCTCTTCAGTTTATAATCATCAGCTTATTTCCTTTCATAAAATAATATCTAAACAACTTTTCTTGTCTCGTAAATAAAATATGAAAAGTGCCTACACGGATTTTGATCTTTTGACCTGCTCCGAAGATTTGTATGTCGAATTTGAGTTCGGTAAAGCTTTGGCTTGGCGTCGAAATACATCTTTCCAAGTTCAAACTTTATTAAAAGCTGTACATGAAATTTCGATCTCTTTGCTTGTGAAATGGGTGGGAATATTGTGGGAATTTGTTGGAAAAGATTTTTGCTTCGTTCTGATTAGTGGATAATAGATCTACGACTCAAAATAAATTATGCAGTTTCATGTTAAATTCAAGATATCTCACAAAGAAAGAGTATGTATTACGCTTCCGCCAATTTCCTATAATTTGAGAAGAATTAACCAGTCACTTCCCCCTAACAGTAGCCTGGAACGTTTGTTTAAAATAATTTTGTAGGGTGTATGTATGTCCTAAAAGTTTTGGCACAAAGTTCATTGGCTTAAATTTTAACAAAAACAAAATAATATACAGTTGCCTTTGGAAACATAAGTTTGTGTACTGTCAGTTGAGATTGATTTATTTTGAAGTTTTCGCTTTAAGACGTCGTATAAATTAGAAATAAGAACAAGTATCTACAAGTTGGTTGGGCGGGTACCCAAAGCTGGAATCTGTCGAAAATTCCAGAGTAAAAATATCTGACTGCACAGTGGTCAGAGAGATTGGTGAGGAAAGCAAAAAACCAGGTTGGAATGTCAACGAGGAGACTGGCTCGTCAATACAGATCTTTTTAAGATAATGATGTCGTTGGAATTGAGGAGGAATGGTCAAAAATACGACTGTACAATACGTAAAATATTTTTTTACAGCAAGGGATCATTATATTCTGTTTGTTTGGATACAATTCTACCTACAAAAAATTATCCCGGATTGTAGCCATGGGGCCGACGACTGTGAGACTTAAGACAAGACGTAAAAAAAATTTTTACGATTTGTTCCAGTATGGCATTTGGATTTTTGGATATTATATGATGCAATATGACCATTATTATATTTGCCATCCTTCTGATAGAGGGAAAAAGGGGCGACATACTTGAAAAACTTGAATTTTCGACGGGTTTTCAAGGTGCCGTATACCTGCGTTGCCATATATTGTGTCTTACAACACGATGAGCCGAGATCTCTACAATTCGAGAAAACGTTCGAGCGGTGGTAGCCGTTCAATATACAATTAACATCTGGTTATAAGACAAGGTTGCCGCCACCTAGGTCTTTGAAATTTTGTAATTATATTCGTTAAACCTCAAACTTACAGGAAAAATTAGTGCCATACTGGTACAAATCGTTCAAATTACGAAAAAAATTTTACAATTAAAAAAAATATTGTACTATTTCGCCACCTCCCACAGGTATGGCATTATCAGACTTCTATTTATGATCATACAGAAACTGTTGAAAAAAAATTTTGGGGTTGTACAAATCGTTTGGTAAAAAAAAAATTTGCTGATTTTCGGCGATATGTCGACCATTTGGAACCGTCCGAAAAGTATGGCGTGGTGATTAACTGTGCAAAAATTAGCCTGGTACAAATGGTTAAATTTTTTTTTAATTAACGCATTCACGTCGGTATGGCGGGCTGTGAGTCACACCGGAGAAGTATGGCATTACACTACCGCCTTTTCTTTTTTTATGGGCTATCGGAAAATACCAGAATTTTTGTGGAACAAATCGTTTGATACTCGTAATTAATCCGACTAACGCCCACGCGATTGGACCGCTGGTACGAGCGCTATGACCATCATTTTTCTTTTTGTCTTTGCGTAATAAGACCCCTGAAGAACCGCCATACTGGTACAAATGTACAAATACAATATTTTGTGTCACTATCTCCTGGTCTATGACATGTATGTCAAAACATTTTCTCCATCTATGTCAATTTTTATACGAATCATGTGAGTAGTCTCTAATGTATAGATAGTGTAACCTCGTCGTGAAACAGCCTGTATAGTTTGAACCCACCGTAAAATATTCTGTTTAGTACAGTAACTAACTTGAAAGGTAGGAGCAACAGATACAAATTACATCACATGAGGTTTCACCTAGATTGGTAATTTACTTTGATGTCTTCCTATTAAAAATTGACTATAAACTCTTTTATCATAAGTTATTACAAATTATTAAATATTCATTCTGCAATTCCGAGAATAAAGTGGTCTTTTCATTCTCACATGTTAGAAACTAAAGTGTCACTTTTATACCCAAGAGACATAAAGTGACAGTTAAAATCCCAAGGGGTTTAAAGTACAAATAAAAACGTACCAGTAACGTTAATATTTATTTGTTGAATTGAAATGACAATAAATGTTCACATTATTGCAGTTAACCAAACTAAATACAGGATTATTAGGGTCCATTGAACTATACGGAGACACGAATTTTTGACTTATTATGCGAAAAATCGATAGTACTCACCTATTTTGAATATTATCCGTCGAAAAATTTGCGGGTTACACACAATTTAGAGAGAAAAATAAAAAAAAAGATTTTTTTTCACCACTTATACCATCACTTTTTGGCCCGATATTTTATACAAAAAACAGTTTAAATGTATCGCACTGTACGGGAAAGTGATCAACACATGTATTCTCCCTAATTGTAATAAAATTTCAGGTACTTTCCTCATCATATGATTTAAATTACCACTTTTATAAATACATATTTGAAAGGCTGCAAATTTGCATGAAAACAATTAATTCCAATGACAAATGACAGACAAGCTCTACCGTAAGCAGTAGTGTGTAACACCCGTGAAAAACTCGGTGATAACCACAAATATACACCAGATTTGTAGTAAATATATTTCTTTCTCTTACTGTTTGTTAAGTTTGATTTCGAACGGTTTAAATCTATAGCACATTATGTTCATAAATATGTATGGTTGTCAGTTGTAATCGGTTACGTAAGAATCATGACATTCCTCATTTTCTTCTTCAAATATTATGCAGATAACATTATTAGCAATGGTTGAAAAAATGGAACATTATTGTAAATCTAAATATATATGTTATTCAAGAAGGGGAAGGGAATATAACTATTGGATTCAACCTTCCCCTTCTTGAATCTTGATATGCGCGTTACAAAGTATTGGATATATTTCAAGAGGAGGAAGGGGAATGCGTTCACGCATTCCCCTTCAATTTAATCGCATCTTAATAATAATGTAAAAAAATACCATGATTCTCAAGTAGTCGATTACATCTGGCAACCATGATTAAGGGATTGTATTCTGTTTTATTTTGTTGGTTGTATATCTGTATATATACTGACATAAATTTTCAAGTTATGGTTTCATGGTATAAAGTATAAAATAAAATGACCCAAACGTGATATTTATTCAAAAATTATATGGTATAAACAATTTTATCTTTTATAATGACCTAAAAATGTATAATCTCATTTACATTGAAAGATGAAATAGAAATTTTAGAGAATGCATGTTTAGATTGATGGTTTTGGTTACGCATTACGTTTCACGGAAAGATATCTGTCAATTCTGTCATTAAAATTATTTACATACAAATTGGTTGCCTTTTAAATATGTATTTATAAAAGTGGTAATTTATATGTTGCTATGAAGAAACTAACTGAATTTTTTTCATACTTAGCGAGAATACATATTCTTGATCACTTTCCTCTACAGTGCGATACATTTAAACTGTTTTTTGTATAAAATATCGGGCCAAAAAGTGACGGTATAAGTGGTGAAAAAAAATCTTTTTTTTGATTTTTCTCTGTAAATTGTGTGTAACCCGCAAATTTTTCGACGGATAACATTCAAAATAGGTGAGTACTATCGATTTTTCGCAAAATCACTCAAAAATTCGTGTCTCCGTATAGTTCAACGGACCCCGATTATTCATATCAGAAATACATGAACTAGTACTCGAACAGACAGAAGTGAATAATGGGTCAGGATTTCGATTCAGCATACTATGTTTATTGTTCTAGGGCTTCAAATGTAAGTAGTATTTATTCTTATTAAAAATGTATGTAGAATTACCAGAATTGCAAAAAACAGCGTATTACCTTTTGACTAAAGTGACATTAATTCATTAGGTGGATTGCTTCTCTCGTGCTCCGCCCTAAGGAATAAAACACCACCAGCGGGATTAAATGGGTCACTTTAGCGCTTGGTGTATAATATACTATTAAATATCTGGAAGTGTAAGTCCTCGCCAAATTAGGCGTTACAAAAAATAAAATTTTATATTTCACTTGAACAGAATGTAAACGTACTCTTCAAACGTCAAGCACTTTTAAAACTTCATAGTTGACAATATTATAGCTTCCTACTTAAAACTCTGTGTTGTATTATTTACATCCACGACCCTTTTCAACTTCTATACCTTATTTTTAAACTAAGAGGAGCAATTTGAATTTAAGTTGGCATTTCTAATTGGTCGGATTGCCGCCCGTTTTGCACTGGTCTTTTGATACAACTGACAACGACATTTTGTTTATATGGAAATATTAATTACCTACTTCAATCTTTATTAGGTACATCATTTTTGTGTTTGTTGTTGTTTTATTTTCAACTAAGTATTATATTATTCCATCCAAGTTAAGTGCTATTTTTATTATCTATTCAGTTGGATAAACATAATTAATGCTTGTTTTTTCTTGTTAATTATTAAATTTTCAACTAAAATCTTATTTTTTTAAATACTTTCACATCAACTTCTACTTACATTACAGTAAAATATTTTGGTATTTTTGAGAATCAAAACTTCTGTTGACTTTTAGTTAGTGCTCAAATGTAAATACAGAATAACTACATACTTATTCATCATTAAATTCATGGAGCTTATAATAATATAGTCTCCATGATTAAATTTCATATAAATAACTTATTATAACCATACACTTTTATTCAGTTAAGTTAAGTTCTGTCATTCTAACGATGACATGTCAATATCTAAATAACTATCAATATAAAGGCGGATTCACACTTAAATTACATTTTCACTGCCTAATAAAACCAGTTCATTGAACGAGTTAATTATGGATTTGCAAATGCGCATAAACTGACAAGAGTGACAAGACTGGAAATTGATAAATGTCATATATGAATCGTTTGTTGTTGTGTTGGAAAGTCGGTTATTTGCAATTATTTGGAAATTATGAGGTTCCAACGGCAAAAACGTGATGGAATATTATAAGCGTCACTATTTTTGAAACTATTAGTGGTTGGTCGAAATAGAAGGTATTAATAATGAGAAATAATAGATTATTTTCATTACTTGAGCAGTCCATTATGCTTACAATTGTTGACCAAGTATTTTGCTGTGCTTGCTTGTTCTTGAACTGTCGGTGTCATAAAGATGAGTACCTATGTTGACCTTCCAAGTCAATTAATGTTCCTTGGTTCAATATGATTTTGGAAAATTACCTATCAACAAAAATGCCTTCAGACGTTTTTATCATTGTTGTTCAAAATGATAACACTGAAAGCTGACAAAACATAAATCAAAACAAACCTGGGAATGATAGCTGACACATTTTTGGCGCACGCGATTTCATGGTTTTCACTAAAAATATAATGTACTTAATTATAATTTATAGTTGAAAGTAGACCAATTTCTTAATGCAATAGTGTAATTGAAATTCAATAATGTAGTTGCATGAACATCTTATAGGGAACTATAATAATCAACTTTTTCTAATGTAAATGTGATTATAATATAATGAAAATGTAATGATAATGAACGATGCATGAATTCGCCTTAATATGGAATTAATTAGAAACAGCGGATTCCACAAAATAATGGTTCAAACAGTAGATTCAACAATACATTATGTGAGAACTATAAGATAAGATAAATATTGGGCTTATGTGCTTCTAGGAGCCTCACAACTACGACCTTCGTAGATCTATAGTGTATGCCTCTATAATAGAGCTCCTTGTCTAGACCCGTCCTTATTATTACTAGACTTCGAATGGCAAACCTCAGGTCCTCCATGTACTGAGAGAGTTGTGGTTTTTCCTCCCTCATCATTGAAAACCTCAGCTTAGTCAGGCCTTCGCAGTAGCGTGGTATGTGTACTAAGGTTTCATCATCTTCTTGGCAAAACCTACATATGGTTATGTCTGTCAATCCTATGTTATTCATGTGTTTATTAAGTCTACAATGCTCTGTCAGGAGCCCAACCAGAACCTGATTATTTTCGTATTCTGACTCAGTAGATACTTCGAGAATTTTGGCAAGGGTTACTTGATAAACTCCTTGGTCTTGCCTCATTCCTGGCGCCTTGTTCCACCATTCTCGAGACTGCTTTTTTGTCCAAGTACTCCTATTTATTATTTGTAGCGCTTTCGCTATGCCATGGAAATGTTCTGTGCCCCTACTCAGTCTAGTAAGTCTGCCTCTTCATTGCCCTTGTGATCTGAATGGCCTGATGCCCAGGCTAAGGACTATCTATTATGACTGCCCAGCTCTTGAGGTGATGACTATAACAATTGTTGCAGACATTTTTCTTGAATCTCCTGGGCAAATTAAATGCTGATTCATCTCAACAACCAGTTCATTTATTGACATAGGCTTTTTAGTTTTTTATTCTCCATTTCAGGTTTATACCTATAATAATTGTTATTCATCTCCAATTTGTTATTGGGAAGCCGTAAATTAAAGTAAACTAAATAAATAGATAAATAAATTTTGTTCTCAATAATGTGACATTTGGTTACCACTTTCGCCATGGCCTGTGGCCAATGATGATTCGAATTCTAGACATGTCTTGATCCCTCAATTGGACACAATAATTGCGAGCAATAGGAAACGTATGTCACGTAATTGAAATTAGTTCAAAAAGTCGAAACACACTCCCAATCTTGTAACTTTTGGTGATGTGATTAAGGTTTCTTGAAATGCGTAACAAGGTATCGATGTACAAAAGAAAATATTTTGGGACTTTGCATATTAAAGAAAATTGAATTTTATATTTTATTCAGCTTTGCTGGTTGCGTTTTTATTAACTCCGCATTATTTCATACGTTCACGTTATTGTTCAGATAATCGATATTTTTTTAAACAGAGCTTTGAAATATATTGTTGGAAAAATATTAAATGATCTTGCACGATTCTAATAAAAGCCCTGACACGGAAAGTTTCTTGAACATATTTTTTAACGAATTGTAGACATAGACTTTCATGTTTTGTGAGCTTCATGCCGCAAAACATTAAATATGGATCATTATTTTCTATTTCCAAACCTCTCGTAGCTTTATCTACTTAAGAGCTGAAATAAAAATATCGTGTATTCGCTGCAGAAGTTAGGGAAGTAAGATAGAACAATGATAGATAGTGGATCAAAATATATAAATCATGTAAATACCGAACGCACCGGCTCTAAGCCGGCAGCCGGTGTAACAAAGGCTTCAGTAAGAACCACATTAAACCAGTGGGTGCACAAACAACACCTTAAATACTGGCAAACAATTCCGAAGCTCAAAGACAGTAAACTGATGGTTGAACAACTCATACCAAAACTTACTGAAGAAATCCTAAAGTTAAATAGGAGGGATATCAGGCTGGTAACCAGCCTTATGACCGGACACTGCGGCCTGAGAAAACACCTTCACACATTGGGGATCTTCCAAGAAGAACCTATATGTAGATTATGAGGCGAGGAGGATGAAACAGCCACCCATATAAATTTCGAATGTGAGGCTCTACGTTGGTGGAGGTATAGACAGATAGGGCCGGACGACCCTGTATCCAACCTCACCAAAAGAGATACTGTGAAGAAACTTCTGGATCTCATTGAGGTCACAAATCTTCTCAAGGACTAGCAGACAAACAGGACAATACAATAAGCTAACGGCTACAGTGGTGGGGCCAACTAACCCAGCCTGTTTCGTCGGATTACCAACCAAACAACCAAATACCGAACAAAATCTAAAGACTAAAGGATAATAGAAAGATGTAAGATAACTGTGAAAGTAGTACCTGCATGTAATCTTAAAGCGAGGAATTATTGGGAAAACGGCGTACAGTAGGACACAAACACCTGAAGGTTTGAAAACGTTCAAGCCCACGATGCGCATTTGTCGTGCGGTGAATGTGGATCATTTGTAACACCAAACAAAAAGATAAAAACAAGTGCTGCAAAAAATTATTTGGACGATTTCGATATGGGACGTCTTAGACGATACATTACAATTGAAAAATATTGCAATGTTGAAGTTACTTCAGTTTAAAATGACAATGACATTTTACATAATATAATCCAAGCTCTACAAAAATAGGTTTGTTTCAGCAATGAGTTGTAGGATAGTTCTAGCACATAATTTGAACTGATTTACTGCTCATGACAATTCAAATAATAAGTCGAACTAGTTGGAGTTAGAACGCAATTTTTAATAATCAATAGATTCAAGAGCTGCTCATCATCGTCAGATGACATTTCACCAGAGCTTCAGCCTGATATTGAAATATCAGACATGCTTAAAAAATTATAAGGAAAACTAAACACAAATTCTAACATCAAGAACGTACTGAACCTTTCTATAATTAATTATATTCGAAGTAAATATACGAAAGTGAAAAAAAACATCCTCCCTTATCACAGAATATTCATAAAATATCGTATGCGTTCGTATGAAAGTTTGTTGTAATTGAACTGATTTTGATTTATTATAAAATAAGAGAGAATTTGAAATACCTGCTCAAGAGCAAGAACTGATCGAGATCTAGAACGTTTCTATTGTATGTTGATAAATTGCTGGAACGTCGAATTAGTAGTCCAGCGTAACTACTAGTTCTCAAAAATGGGCGCTGGAACACTGAATTGACACGGCGCATACGCAATACAATTCCAAATTAGTTTCATCGCGTGCTGGAACAAACCTAATAACTACTGAACTTCTTTCACATAAGTTAAAGTTACTACCTAATATTTGTGCCTCCGATTGTACCTTTAAACAAGCGTAGACCGAGCGAAGAAGGTTTTTGTGCCGAATGCGTTCTCACTTTACGGTACGCGAATGCAGTGGGAATCTCAAACTTTCAGGGGCTATATTCTTGACTGTGGTAGTAGAGCTTTCCGAGAGAACACATATTTTTTCTTTATTTTGCTTGGCTACTCTGCAACTGCAGTAACAAAGAAAAAATATCTCTTCTCTCGGGAATCTTCACACCCTCAGTTAAGAACATTGGAAACTTTTATCAAACCATTCGGTTACCTAGATTTATTAGCTGAGTTTTTATTTATAACTATTGATAAAAGTGGTTTTAGGAATATTGAAGACAATTCTATTGGAAAATATTGGTATTTAATTGTTTTGGACAAAAAATAATACCACTCCAGTCGTGTTATTTTTTTTATAATTAATTAAATATAAATAGAAATGGTAATTGGAATACAGTAATGAGTTTCATACATGAGTTCATAATTCTAATATAAGCAAAATAAGCCTACGCATATTTAACAAACTTGTTTGCATTCAATTCCACATTTATCATTTCAGTTCAAACGTTTTATTGGCTCATTTAGAAACTAATAATTCACTCAATAATAACCTTATTTTTATTTATTCTTGTTTTATACGTGTGTATCAAAATCTGTTTAAATATTCATTTTCTCCGCAAATCGCTAGGACATTTTGACATTCCAGACCAAATTTCTTAAAGAAAAAGTCAAGATTTCCTTACAATTGTTAGTGTTCTACATAAATGATTGAAAACACATTGTTTATAAGGAATAAATTTATATTTCGGTCTTCGAATGAGGAATGCTAATTAAAAGCTTTGATTATAGGTCTTCTACATCGTGTAGTCATTCGGAGTAACTCATTCTACAGGCACCAGAAATACCAAATATTGAAGCAACCTAAAAAATAAATAAATGTGTAATCTAAATATAAATTAAAACCTTGTAAATTTTCTTTTTCTGGAGCTTCCTGGATACATTTTTCAATTTATTCCTTCTTTGAAATCTTACATTTATTTGCCCTATAACGTTGAGTTTTGAATATATGTAGATATATCTACAATGTGTTTAAGTGCAAGGGTTCACTTCAACATTGAATAATTGGCCCATAATGTTGAAGATTTCGTCTTTAAACAAATGTCTAGGAAGTATACCATTACAACATTTTCTGGGAGAGAACTCGTGTTTTTACTCTTGCGATAGCCCATAAAACGTTTATATGCATATTTGTACTTTTCTCTTGGTTTATTTGGCAATAATTCTGATGAAGATGAAGCAGTATTCACTGTCTCAACCAGCTCTGGAGGAGTACCGGAAATGGAAAATTCATCATCACTTATCATTTTTTTTTAAAGGTGCCGTCCCTTCGCTAGCACCACCTCAGCCTCCTGGGCTTATTGTGGATTCTCCTAATGTTCTGACTACAGCCTATTCAGCCTATTAGCTCATACAGGTTCTTAACTGGTTGGTTTTGGAGACTTCTGGAGTCATTTGGGGTCTTCCATATAGTTTTTCCCTACTGTGGTCCAACGTCTCACAGTTGCATAATATGTGCAGAGCTGTTTTCCTTCTTCTGGTGAACCCAATTATCTTTGTTTTTGAGGGACTAATGCGTAGCCCTTCTTTCACAGTTCAGCCTGCTACTACATTTAAAACCATCTGGAGTCTGTCTCTGGTTGTACTGTTGTATCTACCTTGGGATAGAATTACCAGGTCGTCTGCATATCCTATGGTGTTAAATCCTTAATTGTGTAGGATTCTGATGAACTCGTCCATGACCAGGTTCCACAGCAGCGGGGACAGTACTCCCCCCTGTGGACAACCCCTGGTTGCACGTACAGCCATTGTCTCCCCCATAAGAGTTGTTTCTATCAGCCTGCTTCTGAGCATGCAGTCTATCCACCTGCAGCTCGTGGCATCGATCCCAATTTTCCTCGCTGCCTTGGCTATGGATTCGTAGGAGGTGTTGTCAAAAGCTCCTTCTATATCTAGGAAGGCTGCGAGCAGCACCTCTTTGTTTTCCAGCACTTATCATTTTACTTTCGTTGCTAAATCTTGGCTTGGCTTGCAATCTTCACAGTCGTCCAGGAACGTTAAGTTGTCCCTACTCGATAAACAATGTACTAGCTTTTTATTTTGCAAAAAGTATTGTCTCCTTTTGCTCAGGTGGAAATATCATACTTTCGGCATGGCAATATCAAAGATTTGTTGATACCTACGCTTGACATTTGATACGTCTTATAGTCAGTATACTTTTAAAGTGGAAGCGTGCGAAAAAGTAGAACTTTCTGAACTAAAAAGTATACTCGCTAATAAGATTCCTTCTTAAAATTTCACTTTTAACTTTTCATAAATTTGAAATTTTTCACTTCCTCAATGCTAGCAAATTCCCGCGTATTTATCACTTTTTCCATGGGAAGAAAAACAAGGAACTCTGGTTGTTATAGCAACGTTGAGTGACCCACATTCAAATTTTATTCAAATTTTTCATTAATGAGGTAGGCAGTTCCATACACAGATAAACGCATTCCTCTGAAGCCTCTATTTGCTGCGAGTTTGTATACAATGTCGGGTAAATAAATCAGGATTCATCCAAATGAGGTCAGTTCTATTAACACAAGCGATAACAAAGAGTTTAATTTCGCGTTACAAAATTTTAATATCAAACAGAATTAGAGATAATATGTAACGATTTTCTAAATAAAACAATTGCCTTTGTTTCAATTAATTAAAACGTTTTTTAAATCAATTATTTCCTTTTTTATAATTATTGTCTTATAGCTTGGTTATTGAATCATTGGATTATTGACAGATCCGCTTTTCATTCAACGTAATTTATAGCGTAACTGACACCGCTTAGCTTACAACTGTCACCACTCAACTGATTAACTAACACCTGCCACCGTCATGCTGTAGTGAGTGAGGTTAGGTTAGGCTGTTCTTTTTTCCTTTATCGGGTAATATACCAGTTTATATAGGAAAAATATTCTAGTCATGGAGACTAGATGAAGGAGAGCAGACTTGTATAGGATTTATGTTGAAAAGTGTCCAGCGGAAGCAGAAAATAACACACCAGATAGCGCTAGAGTAGCAAAAGGTTAAAATAAAGATGTGAATAGACAGAAGACATAGTGAAGCTAGAGACACAGTTAAATATAAATATGTTTTTATAAACATTCAAAATAAATTCAACAATAATGGCAAAACTTGTGATGTGAAAAGTACCTACTTGTAACTCTTTAATGTGCTGAGAATGGTTTCAGTGTCAATTTCAATTACTACACTAACTACTTTTGAATTCTTTGTGAAATTGATTTTCACTCATCATCTTTTTCGGGTCATTGCCTGTAACGGCATAAATAAACACTATCATGTGAGTCATGCACCAACATCTATTGAAATTATAGACTAAAATGTTGGTACCTGTGAGAAAAACAATGTTTTATTGTTTCCAGCAGTATTTTGCAACGCAATTTTAATAGAATTATAATCAAGAAACTTCTAGCCAAACATAACACCCACATTCACATAACCTTAAATTAATTACCACGACATTCACCACCAAGCTATAGTAGTGCAACTGATTTTTCTCCTTTCGTCAGACACTTTTTATATACAGAGTTTGTCCTCCTTATATCTAGTCTCCATGACTCAAGTCTTGTTCTAGGCAGTCGAATATCTCCAAATGGTTTAACTTGACTAGTTGAATTAACAACGTTCCAAACTAAAGTTCCTCTCGAACGAGAATGTAAGTAATTATTATACAACACCAAATTTGAATAGTTAATTTTATTTGTGTATACTGTGCATTATTTAAATTGCGATTTATTGAAGTTAGAAGCTCTTTATTCGCAGTGTGTGATCTTTGGTAGGGCAAAAAGATACTTTTTTTAAATCTTGATATTATAATGTGTTGACATACAGCAACTGGAAAGCGTTTGCACTTTCTAGAAAATAGAGTCTGTTATTGCATTGAAATAAAAATATTCCCTTGGGTTATGCATATTTTGCATAAAAAGGAGTTCAAAACAAACCCCTCTAAGTCAAATTTAAAAGAAATGAATCAAAAACTTGTTACATAAAACGAAACGGCAGCACATGGAGACGTAATTTGGAAAAAAAGAGCACAGGCCAAACTACAAGCTGGATGGGAAAAAAAAGTTAACTAGAAGCTAAGTATGGAAAAGTTTCAGCTTATCTAACCCAGCAGGAAGGAAGGAAGGTTCAAGCGAACAAATACATAACAGAAAGTAGTAGTGAATAAAAACTAGATGAATAAATTTAATATAGGGACGATAGATAATAGGAATGTAATGTACCAAAAGAGAACAATATGTTGATGTGACGATTGGCGATGGTAAAAGATAAGTTTGAAATAAATATGGGGATTATGTTGTTCTAGGATCCTCTCCACTACCTACGACCTTTTCAGATCTATTGTATGTGCCTCTTATTACTAGACATGAACAACGATGGAAAAAGTATCTCCAAGCAGAACCAGGTGAAGATGTGTATCCTAGATAGGAAAAAATAGTGGACAACAAACAACCTTTAAAGAATCACAAGAAATCTTTAAAAAGGAAAATGGGTTTTAGAAGATAATAAAACGTCGAAATATTGACAAAGCTTAATAGTTTTCAATACAGGACAAAACTGCCTCTAATTGTTTTAAAAATCCTTTTTACTAAAATGTATATTATTGGGATACAAAATAAAATAAAGATAAGTAATAATCTTGATCTTGAGCTTTCGCTCTTTCGAGAAATCAGCTTCGTCGTTTCAGTAATATTATTTTTGAATTGACAGTCTCATAAAATGTATCATCACGATATACCGCAATAACTCTTACCATAAAAATGTTTTCTCAACCAATATTTTATTTTTATCCTCTACGAATTCACGGTGCTTACATGACAATACATTACCATCGTTTCCAATGTATTATACTATTTGTCAATAAACTTATCCTTATTGGACATGCATATTGCATAGAATGTAATGCTAGTTGAACAGAAACATTTATAAAGGTTTGTGTCTCGTTTATTATTTTTTTTATATCACAAGAGAAAAAGTTTTGTGTCGCAAAATTTGAATGACACAAAAGCAACAAACTTGAATAAAACCTTGAGAACAATTTTGCCTACATAATTTTTTCTCTAGTGGTATTCGACGTGACTATTTCACGAGAAGAAGATAAAAAACAATAAAAATTACTTAACAATGGAGCATCTTTTGATACTTAAGTCTCTGTAGTCCTATCCGTTTTTTACATTGTAAGTATAATTTTTCACAATTTTTGCTAATTCTTCAGGTGAAGTATACTTTTCAAGCTTATAATCAATAAAAACTGTCGCCAACAGGAAGCTTTGGAGACACATCATTTTTGAACTGAACTAATCTGGGGTGGCATTCTGTTCACACTAGAGACTAGTCTTGAATCGTTCTTGTCGATAAACACATTCCGTTCACCAAATTTGGTCGTTTTGGCGCGACAAATAGTTCTAAATCGATCGCCAAATTTCTGATACCTATGAGGTGTCGCCTACGTGTGTAAAACAAAGAGGAAATGTTTTTTTATGTGGCATCTCTATTCTCCTTTCCTTGTCAAAATATTAATGTTTAGTTAGGTTATGTGCTTTCTTTTTTTGCAATTTTGCATTATTAATTTGACTTTTATGTTAATTATATTAATATTCTTAAAGACAAAAGCGAGTTTTATCCTAACGTTCTTTGTCTAAATTGAAAAATAGTTAAATTATTACTGTAAAATGTTGCCAATTCATTGCTGTTGCAGTCTTTGTTTGCCATCAAGACCACTAAACTTATATGTGATTATTTCAGGGTGCTCTTCTGCAAATGTTACGATGGTCTCGTGGTATTCAGCAGTCAAACGCATTATCCTTATTTTATTTTATTTTAATGTTTAAAAAACTTTAGTGAATATTAACTTAAAACCGAAAAAAAAAACAAATCAAATTAAACATTTATTTAATTATCTTTTAGTGTGGCCATACGGCATAAAAAAAACCCTAAAATAACTCTTAATATCCCTCTATTTTGACAGAATATCGACTTCCTTAACGAATGTTTTTAATTTCGATCGCTGAACGGAATCGCATTCGGCTATAAAGTCGCAAGCGACGTCGCTTAAAACCATAGTAACAAAATCTGCTTTGATCAACGCACCTTGAACAACAAAATTGATATTTTGTTGCTGTAAAATTCAACATTGCATTTTGTCACATATATTAGAGCTTTTTTTTGTCGAAGTAAACTTGACATGTATCAATAAGAATTTTGTTGCCTAGCAATTTTTTGAGTTGAATTACCTAATGACAACAAAATTCGAATTATAAATGAGAAGTTTACTTCGACTCAAAAAAAAAGCTAGAGTGTAATTCGGCAAGACAATTTAATGAATATGTAAATCAATAAATTAAAAAAGAGATGTAAATTAGTTTATTTAATTTAACGGAAAAATACAATTGTTAAAAACACAATTATTGAAAATAGCTTGATTTTCAGAACATAACATAACGTCATCAAAAATTTGTTTACAATGCTGGTTGTCATGCTTTCAAAAGTTAGGTTCCGTTATTGTCGATGGAAAAGTTAGGGCAAACTTTTTTCGCTATCATAATGACAAAATCACGCGGCTTATGGGATTTTTTATACATGAATTAAATTATTTTCAAGGTAATTGCAGGTAACTTTTTCTCACGTATAATAACACAAGAGGTTTGTATTTTATAGGGTAAATTTGAGTTTTTAATGAGAAACAGTTGCCTAGCAATTAGACGAGAAAAACTATCAGACATTAAAAGATTTGACAGTTTTTCGAGTCAAATTGCTAAAAGAAACAGTTTAAAATTTAAACAACACAATTTTACCCGGTATCAATACAAACATCGAGTGTAATTCGGCAGGACAATTTAATGTACAAGATATTTAGAAACGTATCAATGCAAACTTTATTTGTGAAATACTAAAAATGTATCACCTAACACAGAACTAGAAGTACTACATATTTGTAACAAGAAACAAGAACTAGATTTCCTTGAAGAATTAGAAATTATGCAGATAAATCTACGTAGCTCTCAACTATTAAACTGTCTTCTCAGCAGATATAGTTTTCATTGATTCTAATAATATCTGATCTTAGATGGGAAACAACTATCCACGATATCCCCATGGGGCTAATAATGACTAAGCTTTAATATTTGTAACATCAGATCTTCTTTTTTCAATTCGCATATTATAAGAGGATGTATTGAAAAATTCTTAGCCTACTATAGAACCAAACAAAATTTCAATGTCAAAATATTTTATTATCCAACATATTCTCCTCTTAATTGGATACATTTATTACAGCGATTATAGTCGGACGGAGCCAAGTCTGGTGCATAAGGGGGGTCTTCTAGTAATTCAAACCCTAAATCACGAATTTTTTGCATGGCAACATGAGATTTGTGTACAGGGGCGTTGTACTGTAAAAACAAAACACCTTTGGATAGCTTTCCGCCTCTTTTCTCTTTAATTTTTTCCCGTAGAGTGGTCAGTAATGTCGAATAGTAATCTCCAGTTATTGTTCTACCCTTATCCAAAAAATAAATCATGATTATTCCATGGCAATCCCAAAAAACAGAAGCAAGAACTTTTCCAGCAGATTTTTGGACACGAAACTTCTTAGGTCTTGGAGAACCAGAGTGTCGCCATTCCATCGATTGTTGCTTTGTTTCTGGATCGTAGAAATGTACCCAAGTCTCATCCATAGAAACAATTCGGTTTAAGAAGTCTACATCGTTTTCAAATCGAGCAAAGATCGAACGCGATGCTTCTACCCATGCACGCTTTTGGTCAATATTCAAACATTTGGGGATCCATTTTGCAACAATTTTTCTCATGTCCAAATTGACGTGAACTATATAATCAACGCGTTCGTATGAAATATTCCGTGCTTCAGATATCCGTTTTAGTCCAAAACGACGTTCTGATAAAATCATGTCATGAACTGCATCGATATTTTCGGGGACTGACACAGAAACTGGCCTTCCCGATCGGTCATCATCTTCAATGGAAAATTTACCTCTTTTGAAGCTTGCAGTCCAATTTTTCACGGTTGCATACGAGGGACATTGATCACCAAGGGTATTAAGCATATCTTCGTAAATCTGCTTACTTCGTAACCCTTTTAAATACAGATACTTGATGATGGCTCGATACTCCAATGTTTCGATTTTCACAATTTCGGTGGACATCTTTTTTCTTTTAATTTATTGCGTAACTTTGGTTTACTTTTTTGACGTCAAACTTGACACTGACACTTCTAATAAGTTATTGTTCGTTGCTATGGTAACGCAATATTTTGTTTATGCATGGAACTGGTCTAGGCTAACTAGATATCAATACATCCTCGTATTGAGTGAATAACAAGATAGGTCACTATTTGGTGTAGCCAAAATATTACACATCACGTAGGCATCATATCAAGAAATGTAATTTCTATTACTCTATGATGTCAAAATCGAAATAATTTTTAATATTTTTTCATAATTTACATTATTTATTTATTAAATAGTGGAATGAATTAGAAAGTCAGTTTCATTTATAACATTAACATTGGAATTGATTGAGAAAAATAAAATAAAAGCATTTTTCTTAACTCTACCTACAGTACCTATCCTTGCGAACAGCAAACTATTAAATATCAAAAAACATCAAAACATATTATCTAGGGACATTAAAATCTAAATTCGTTTATGTTTATGAGTAATAACCATCCAATGAGCTTAATTTTCTTAAATATCCCTTAATGTACGACCTTTTATACTTCATATAGGATCTCATTTAAAAGTGTATAAAGATTTATGTCTAAAGATTCCAAAGGGTCTAAATGGACAGGTTTATTATCTCTTCTTTATAGCTCAGTTATTTCAGAAAGGAAATATTTGGATGATTGAGGTTAATGTATTAAGTCCTGAGTGCTATTGGCAGTGGTAAATTATATTTAAAAAAATTGGAAGTACCTAGGTATGAGTAAAAAAGACGTAACAGTTCTAAAGGTAGTAATAGTAAAATAAGGGAAATAACGATCCTAAATTTAACAATTCTACATCCCATTACTTTTTCGGATATGTTTGCAGCTAATATTATACCAAACAAAAAAAGTGTTAAGTATAAAAATTATTTCGACCAAGCGTGACTTTCTTTTGAAAGAATGAAGCACCGCTGGATGTTTTCTACACCAAACAAAGGAGAAAAAAAAAAGATACCATTCTTTGTTTAGTCCTATTTTATTTTATTTTCCGTTTTTTGTCATTCCTTATTTTCTTACTAATCGGACTAACCCACTAGGTCTAACATTCTCAACCACTTTCTCCGTTCATGACTGGAATTAATTACAAAATGCTCGATAGTAAATTTATGCTAGTATAAGTCGCACTTTGCTTCTTCGTCGTAATTCTTACTGTCAAATCATTATATAGGTCACATTTGAATATATTCAAATTTATTGGAGCTATTAAAATCGAACAATAAAATCTTCTGGGGCTATGAATTGTTTAGAGCGTTGCATTGTAACCAGTTCCCAGATCGGAAAATCCAATACAATCGAAATAAGATCGGGGATTATTTCAAGATTGGTAAAATAATAACACATCAAAGTATTATTACAGTTTTCTGTAAAATTTTCGTACTTGGTGAAGCGTGTTACCAATAGTTATCGGAGAATGGATTATTATTCTATCGCTTTACCAAGTTTTACGCTTAACTAAATACGACAATTTTACAGGGAACTGTAATAATACTTTATTGTTTCAAGCCCACGGGCTTGTTGTCAAATTTTCGGATTTTGGTTTGCGGTTGGAGGTGAAGATGTCGCTGATATCAGAATTTGTAACATTTCCGTTACTGAAAGGAATGTATTGACTGTGATTTTACTGTCTTTAGTCCGGGATTAGGCTCTTAATGTCGATTCAAACACATCAGTCACGCCACAGTTCCGACGCCGAACCGTTACCGCTGCAACACAGAATTTTTTTGACTGATTCGTTCCGTTTGCTCGCACACACCCGAGTGTATCAGTCTTCGGCGACCAACCTGTAGAAAAGATGGTAAGTTTTTCCGATGAAGAATTAGCAATAATTGCTATATGTTTGGACGAAGAGAAAGAAGTGGAAACAAGCCAAGCAAAAAGACGGAAATGGATCCGTGATGCATGGAAGAAAAGAGATACCGAAGGATAAAGAACTGCTTCATGATGATGTCAAATTTCATCATTACTTTCTTCATTTGTACCGCCCGACATGTTTCCGGCAAAACCAAAAAATATACTCGCGGAGATTCAAAAATCGGCCAGACGTGAAGCGGGTCGAAGCCTGACTGCTTGGAAACTGTTCGGCAACGGATAAATGTGAACGCCGCTGGATATTTCTATTATAGAATATTTCTTATGACAGATTGTTCGGTTTGGCGCCGGAACTTTGACGTGACGGGACTGATGTGTTTGAATCGACCTTTAGAGGTCTCGGACGGAGAACATATACTTTGTATTGATGATGCGCAAATACGCCGAATCCGATCTCCATGTTATGATGTCCCTTCTAATCACAAAGTTGCAAACCAGGATGGTTGGTTAAATCATACCGACCCCGTTTGACTAAAAAGTGTAATTCATTGTCCGACGGTGTCTATAGCCCGGGAAGTAGATGTTTCTTCTTAGTTGAACGGTCACTGTTTTTGGAAAATATTTTTCAAAACTGAATAAAGAGATAAAATAATAATTTACTCTCTTAACACATCACCTCACTTTTCTTTGAAAATAAATATCATGTACCTATATTATATTGTCGGAGGATAAAAATCATGCAGCAATTCTAGTCCTTGTTTGGAGTGTAATATTAGATCGTTTCAATACTGCTAGTACGAGCTTCAATAATCTCAAGCTGATTTCCGTTTTGCAGATCTATACTTCTCTGGCTCTATTTCTTCAAAATTCTCCATATTCTGAATATGAAGAAAAAGTCGAAGCACTATCTGGAGTTCAAGATTATTATCGTTGCAAAAAAATCAGAAAAATTTAGCAAGATGAGTCACGAGTAAATGAAAGAACTCCTTTTTCTGGACAAGAAAATTTTCGCACAAATGTTTATTACCTTATTTTAGACACTCTGGTGTATAATTGGCTGGGAGTAAAAGTGAATGTGAAAAGATTTATGAAAATTTCAATATTTTCGATAATCTTGGACATGATGCTTCTCATCTCAATCATGTTTGCAAATTCCTGACTTATAGAAGGTCACATCTTTTTGTGTTCATTTATTCTCATTTCAAATGGTCTAAATGTTTCACCTGAATAAAATTTGTCACATTCACAAAATATTTTATATGAGCAAGACAAGTTTCCAAAATTTTTATTAGCTGGAATATTATTGTTATTATACTTATTAACTAAACCAATCTGTTAAAAATACACTTAGACGGCAAGATACTTATTTTTCTTTGCTCGACCAACGTATTTCTTGAAAAAAATTCATTTTAATTTTGAGAAGGTTGTTTCAGTAGACGCGACGGAAACGGAAATAGTTGAAAAAGTATAACATGCAGCTGAAGTTTCACTGAAATCTCTGCACGAAGAGGAATATTCTGTTTAAACGAAAAATCCGATTAAATTCCTGATGAAATGAATTTCTACAAAATAATTTTTGAAACATTGTCTAAATAAAAGCATTTGAAATATCGTCTGAATATTTTGCAAGTATCAGCAACTAATGTTATCGACAGCTGCTGACGGGTGAGAGGTCTCAATTTTATAACCAGTTGTAAGGAACTGGTACTCCACTCCACTAAATATAAGCTAAAGCTTCAAATGAAGGTATTGCCACTCTTGACCAAAAATATTTAAGTGTATTTGTGAGGCTAGGTAAATATCTACAAGCAATGAATATACTAAACAGAAAACAGACGGATTCTGTCTGTATCTGTAGAGTGGGGAGGGTGAGCTAGGCCCACAGCACTTAGGTCACATGTGACCCATTGTACATCCTCCCAAGGAGCTGTCTTCTTAGGTCATCGTCCATCCTGTCCTTTCCAGGAAGGTTGAGAGGTTACTAGGAGACATCTCCTTTATATCGGCAGGTGTAGGCCAAGACTCACCGAACACACACTCTCTTATTGACGATAACTCCGGGCACTCGCATAAGACATGCCTAACAGGTTCATCTTCCTGGTCACACATTCTGCATAGAGGTGTGTCCACTAGCCCCATTGTATGGAGGTGTTTCCTTAATTGACAGTGGCCAGTCAGAAATCATACCGTTAAACGCAGGTTTTTCGTGGTCATCGCCAAATATTTTTTCGACTCCACCTTCCCAGGGTCGCTCAGGGTAATCCTGGCAAGATTGCATCCCTTGATTTCATCCCATCTCTTTAGAGATTGTGTATGGGTGTAACGTTTAGCTAGTTCCGCAATTGTCGAATTCGTCAGGCCGTAGGTGTCAGCAATGCGGTTACCTTTGCTCCTGTCGTGCCCCTTAACCCACCTCAGGATAATATTGTTATCTACCGAGGCGTTAGCTAAATCTCGATGGCACTCTAATACTAGCACTGATGTAACACGTTGTCTGTTCAAGGCTAGTAGAGCTTGTCTGCTATCAGTGCAGATTATTATGTTTTTGTCAGAAATTCCTTTTCTGGTTAGTTCCTTTGTGGCAATTGAAATACCAGCCAGTTCTGTTTGAACCACGCTGGTGTTTTTTCCCATTCCCCACTTAATGCTTAGGCTTAGGGATCTGGAGTAAATTCCACATCCTGAGCCTTCTTTGATTTTTGAGCTGTCTGTATATATTCGTATTGCATTTGCAGCATCTGACTCTGTGTTCTGTTTTATTTGTATGTTTGTACAGACGGATTATAGGATGTCAACAAAAATAATGCTAGAGTTTATTTCTTTATTTTGTTGAAATACTCAGATGTTGCCATGTCGTATTATTTAAAAGCAACTATATTATTAAACAATGGTAGTATGCAAATAAATGTATACCTAACTAGAGCTGTTTGCAATGAATCGTTTCACAGATAAGCAGCAAGTTATGATCAATTCTACAGTTCTGAAACTACCAGTGTCGTATCATTTGATCTAAATTCTGTTGGTGTTAATTTAAGTGGATATCTGGGTTCCTCGAGATGCAAATCAACTTCAGCGATGGAAAAATGTCATTCGGGATACAAAATTTCCGAAAGAAGGTAGATTATGTTTTAGCCATTCCATTTCAAGTGATATAATGGTCGATGGCAACTGAAATTTATTCTAAAATTATAATATGATTATTCAGTCAATTAATTTATCCATTGTTCTGTTTGAACACATTCCATGCTTCTAAGTTTCCATAAAAGTTCAGCTGCTTATTCTTTCTGCTTTCTGCGGCTAGTTAATGAATCAAACACATGTCACATGTCACCATCTTCTATTTGGACTTGGAACGTTTGTTTGGTTTTTTTTATTTGGTTATTTAACGTCGGTCTATTTCTGCAACTGAGGCTAATCACCGACGCCGGGAGCACTCTACCACTAACCGGAAATTTTGCCGAACCCACTGGTGCTCCAACCAGTGGTAGGGTTCTTTATCGAGCCCAACATCCATGGCCTGCGAGCTGTGATATGGTACTCCGCTGCAGGCTGTATGGGGCATTTACACGGTTTCCCAGTGGGTCACCCATCCAAGTACTATCTGCGCTCTACACTGCTTCACTGTAATTATCGCACCAGAGGCGTTCCCCTACAGTGCTGGGCCGACGCCTGTTTGTTTGGTTGGTAACAAAATAATGACTTTCTTTTTCCCCAGAATTACATACGAGCTGCAATAAAAACCGTACTGGACCGGTTTTAGACAAGAATTGTACGAATTTTTAGATCGATTACTATCCAGTGATCTCTTTGCCGATGTCTTCCGAAGAGCCACGAAGCGATAAGTGAATTTGAAAAAAAGTACCGAAAATTAAATGCAAGAGAAGAGAATCAATTCTCTCGCCTTCCCTTTCTTTCCATTCTCTTGGTAAAAATAAATTACGGAGTGCTACTCTAATTACTATAATATCGTTTCTCGCTAGAAATTCACAGAGATAATTGGAGCTGCAAACAGGATTACATTATTTGATTTGTGATCCTATCGAATGTTATAGGTAATTGGATTATGAGAAGAAAACCTTTTAAAGGAATAAATAATACACGAATTTGAGTTGGCGACATTGGTGAATCTTCATTTTTTTAATATACGGAATCGAATGGATGAGGTCAAATAATGCTGGCAGTTCAAATATTTTCCTTCGTTTCGGAGTTATAGGTCTCTAAAGTTTAATACATCATTTCTAAAGTATACTTTGTGAAATTTTATTGACTGACTACGTATACTTCATTCCAAGATATATGTCGTTTTGACTTATGTCAACATGATTGATTAAGACCAAAACTCACTTTCATTAATCCGATAACAAATAGCACAGTATCTTACTCGATTTTTCGAAAAGTATGACCATTTTACAACTAAAATGTTTGGCTGGTAAAATAATATTCAAGACTAATTTTTTAATTTCAATTTATTTGTGGTTCGAATAATATATTTCTGAATTTTTATTTTTCAATTTGACCACCTTATCTATAAATATTTTATGTAATTGTGTGCTTCCATTGCTTTTATATTTACATAATGGGATTAAAATATTTATAGATATGATAGAAAATGGGGATTTGGGGATAATTTTTTTAATACTGTCTCATAATTTTAGTTTGCAATAAACATGTACTAAGTGTGTGGCGTCCTAGAGCAAAAAGAGTTCATTTATCGCCGGATGCGAAGCGAACTGTGAAAAATGTGTTTAAATCATGTAAACATTGAGGCTGATTCAGGCTTCCAGCCGTCCTAGGCCCGGTTTTATACGCCGCCCTGTTAGTGGAAGCTTCTTACTAGCAGCATCAAAACGATCTAAAATTGCACTCCAAACAATTACTAGAATTGAAGTTTCTAAATGCTGTAATTTTCACTGCAATCCGGTAGCTTCAGTTCGCGTAGTCGGATTCTCATTTTTGCTTTCGGCAATGAATTCCAGTGCATACATTATTCCAGACTACTACTTTTCTAATGCGTAACATGGATCATGTCGAGGAGACCAACGAGTTTGAGAAAGAATCGTAATTCTGAAATTTGTACGCTTCACCGAGAACTCCCAACGATGTAAGAAGAAATTAGTACTTGCAAGGAGAAAATAGTCAACTGCTTCTGTTACAGATTCAACTGAACGTGATTTTACTAAATTTAAAGAATGAGCATTGAATTATGAATAATTTATCCAATAGAACTTTTTTTTAAAACTAATCTGAACCAATTTTTAAAATGCCGTCCCTCAAATTATGCCGCACTAGGCCTAAATCCATCACTGCATCGAGGTTACAGTATAACCGATGCAGCAAAGGAAGCATGTAAGTTGACCAAAACCCCAATATCCACAGTAAAAGTCATTATCACTAAGCCAATAGTTAGAGACAGAACATTGTATTCGGACTCGATAATCGGTCGGTGGAGGTGCTCGAACGCACGAAGGGGGAAGTCCGGTATGAGCTCGGGAAGATGAAGTTTATTTTCTCGGGAACTACCGAGACCCCCCGGAGTAAATAATGGGTAAAGGAGGTACCTCGTCAGATCTTTGATGTCTGTTTGCAGGGACCTTAAATTTACCCAGATAAATTTGCAGCATTGTCGGGCTGCTGCGGGAGTAATGTTATTAGTTTAATTTAAGTATAATTCAAATTTCAAAGTTTTGTTTTCATTTGCCTTTTCTTTTTATCCTAAAATTTTACATTTTTGACGACCATGGACTATGGTTTGCCCCCCCCCCCCTGTTATAAATCCTGGCTACGCCCTTGTAGGTACATTGCAATGCTATATTTCACTACTTCAGAGTTTTAGTATAAGATTGTTTTTTCATTTATAAATCAAATTCATTTTTATAATGTGTTTAATATCCTCATCTTCGGTCGCGTATTTGGCATCCGAATGCATCTCGCCTCGAGCATTTTATAAAAACTTTTATTCCTCACACGTGGACTCTGAATATGGAACCTTTGTCATTTCGGACGCGACATTTTCAACATGATACGTGTCAGTTTTATTAATGGTACCGATTGCGAACACTTGAACCAGTAAAGATCGGTTAAAATACGTTTTACGCTTGATCGAATAGTTGATTTTCACTGGAGTCGTTAAAAATGGTTTGTACTTAGAAGATTGATTCAGGAAAAAATGCGAATTGAATTATTTTCATGGAATTTGTTAGGTATTTACTTTTCGGGAAATTATATAGATTGTGTCACGACGAGCTTAAACTATCTAAACTGCAAGTGTGATGTGTTGACGTAAACTACGATTTATAACGAGCAAAAAAAATACGCCCAGTACATTTTCGAGTCCAGATTAACTGAATAATCTTAAAAATAACATCAGTTAATGTTTGACCAGGATCAATTATAAAAGCTAAAACATGTGTTTCTAGTCCTTCCCGACTCTGTCATTAAGACCTAAAATATCTATTGTGCCCACTTTTGTTTTAATTCAGAGAATAGTAGTTCCTCTAGACCTACTTCCTGAACGAATTTCAGGTATCCTCAGCGTTCACTTCAAGTAAATATCCCTCTTCTATCCAGTATTCTCCAATGTGCTGTGCCCTAGGTCCTAGGGCCTATGCCTATTTTTTCCAATATTACAAAAAAGGCTCCGGCTCTCAAAAGTGTTCCTTCTTTTATCGTTCTATTTCTGTGTGTCTTGGAATCCCCAGAGAGGTGACAATGTTGGTGTCGCCTAGTTCCTTGAGCTTGCCTTGGCATTCCCATACCATTTTGGAGCTTATTACACAAGAGCTCAGAGCTTTAATGTCTGCTTGAATATCCGACCTTTAAATTCTTTATATTCTATCAATATTGAACTAGGCACACTTTTCTATAGCATTTCATCCTAGAAGATACTTGGGTTTTCCAAGTTTCTGGTCCAGGCCTTTTGCTGCTCTTTTCAATTCCGGTATACCTTGTACGTCCCTGTCATAATAATGTAAATAAAAAAAAATTGTACATACAAAACATAATTATTAAATATTGCAGATTATTTGAATTGAATTTCCAATACAGAATAAATGTGACAGAGTTTGAGTATAGTCACATTTGCATCCGATCTCCACCCACGATTCACTATTCTTCAATATTAAAAAGATAAGCTTTATTGTGAAGCAGTAAGTGAAAATAAAATGCACTGCTCACCCGCAATTTTTAACCATTTATTTGTTCGTATTTCCTTTGGCAGAAAAACATTAAAATCCCATTATTCCTCATGCTGGTTTATGTTCGTTTCTGGAGAATTTGGATAATTGCTGCCTAGAAAGATGCTTTTCATTGTTATATTTTCCTGCTCACATTATTATAAATTTGAAAGCTAATTTTTCAGGGAGTTCCTTGTCATCCCATTATTTAAAATTCATATAAATGTTGTAGTAGATCTTAATATGTCAAGAATTTTTTAACCTAACTTCTATAGTTACTGATAATACAGAATGCGTGCATATAAATGAGCTAGACTAGAAAAATATATATATTTTTTTAGTTGAAACTCTAAAATCTTCTCATTGGTATCAGAAGCAGGAAACAGTATAAATTTATATTAGGAAAAAGGAAGAATTTGTTTCTGCTTCGTTTAGATATATTCCTATTTTGTTTAACGAAACAAAGTGACTGTTTTTTTCCAGAATAAGTATAAATTAACACAATTTATCTTAACAGCGTTGGTTAAATAATATAATTTTACTTCCAGAACCTTTTGAATTAAATATAGAAGCTAGACAAACAGATAGACCTTCCCAATTATTATTTATATACGTCTTGCAAAAAGGAATACAACTTCTATGGTGAGAAAAAAAAATTGTACGAAATGTTAACTAATGATTGATCCATCAAGCTAGGTAGAACGCAAGTCTTAAAAATTAATTACCAATCACCTTGTAATATAAACTTGACATACAGTAGAAACGGTGGAGGTTTACCATAACGTAACTGTTACCAAACGTATATACGTTACTATACATACTATACGTATATACGTATACATATAGACGTTACTATACGTACTATACGTTACTATATGTATTTACGTATACGTAAATACGTATAGTAACAGTCACGTGATGGTAAAGCTCCACCGTTTCTACTGTAGCTAAAATCAAGTTGAGGTAATAATCAGATTTTCCACTATGCAGATGCTGCTTCTGAGGATCTTATTTCAGCAGATCAAGTGTTCCCGGCAACTTGCTTTTCACCCAGGGCCGATAAGACCTCTTTGTAGAAAGCTGCCACGAGATATTCTCAAAATTCCTTCAAAAAGCCAACTTTAAATCTAGCTTTTTTTACCGCCAACAAATGCTGCTGCCGCCCATCATATTCTGAAGGTCTATCTCCAAATCCAGGCCTGGTATGATAGACCAAAGGATTCCTTCAGCAATGGTTGGAGGAGTACCAAGCTTGGCCTGCTTATCCCTACCAGCACCAGATGAAATCATCAACACAGTGTTCAGCGGATCTACGGAGGAATGTACAGGGAAGTCCAACTGATGGAAAGTAAGCATGAAACGTTGACCTACACTGCCACACCGAATTTAGGACCGTTTGAGGAAGAGACTGCGACCCACATGCTAATTGCTGTAGAAACAGAAATTGGGAGGATGCTACATTTGAAGATGACACCGATACAGATGTCTTCGTCTTCGAATATACAATGAAAATATTTTTCTTTCGTGCTATTTCGAATCTCCTTTAAACCGTCGAGAAAATCGATTTGGAATTGATGCCAAATTTAGTATTTCGAAACGACTGACTTTGAAATTTAAGGTGTTTATGTTACGTAAAACTTTATTATCTACAACTTTTATTTTATGAGTCTTGTCAATAGGAAAATCTGTTTCAAAATTATGTAAGTTTGTACTGAGATGAGAAATTTTTCCGGTTCCTAACTTTCAATTTTAAATATACCACTTGACCCAATTTGATGTTTAGGATGTTCATTTTACGCAGAATTTAACCCTCTTTAATATTGAATGAGATGATTTTATCACGCTACAAGAAAAAACTGGAAAAAGTGCGGAAATTTCGTTATGCTCAACTTCTGGGATTGTGCCAACTCCACGCGTTTAGGACCAAATGAAGATATTCAAATGATTTCCAGCTTGTGGAAATTACTCCCTGAATGAATTCAAATTTGATTGGCCTATTATCTATAATTGAAAATACCTAAAATATTCTTTATTTGTAGAAAATCATATTCTATTACAACAGAGAAGTCTTCATTAGCGGATATCAGGGCTCCACCATAAGCTGTATTACCCACCAAAGCAAATTGTGGATTTCTGGAATTCTTAGTGGAGTGAAATTGTCAGCAATTGAAGGGATTGCGGCAATAAGTCTTTAAATTGGGTGAACATTTAACCACAAAATTCTTAATTAGAAAGCTGGCCCGAAAGATATTCTGGAAAAGAGCACATCCTATGCCAGTGCGACTATCTGGCGAATGTACTAGAAATTACACGAAAGGTTTATTCTCGTTGCTGATTGGCTATTTAAAAAGAGTCAGGCACGAGAATGTGATTTAGATTCGGAGGACCAGAATAGACCTGAAAAGGTCGCTGTGGAAACAGGGTCGTCTTTAGCTATCTCGGGGCCCTTAGCACTTTTGAATTTGGGGCCCCTATCCCGATTTTTGAAAATGGCAAAGCATTTGAAACAGAATTTATTTATATAAAAAATAACAAAATGAAACACACAAGCCTGCACAAATATGTTACCTTTATTTATAGGTTAGATTAATATTTAATAGGTATAAGTCTTATTTTAAAAGAACGTTTACAAAATAAATCAATATGATTATTTACATAGATGCAAATGGCTTCTTCCTCGATTTTTTATGTGCAAAATCGTTTATTACGCATTCAAAATCTATTTCATATAGTTTGTCGTTTTCTATGCTCATAAGTGACAAACTATTTAGCCTGTCTTGAAGCATGCTACTTCTAAGTAGCATTTCGATACTTGGGAATGTAATCTTCTTTGCGTAAAATGTTAGCCAATTCTAAAACAGTTATACCTTGCATTTTATTAATTCCATCTATGTGATCCTTTAGATATTGCCTCAGATGAAGGCATTCACATTGCAATTCATCTCCATCAATATCCTCATGGTATATTTCAGCGAAATGTATGCATTTATTATTTAGCTCTCTTAATTCAAATATTTGTAGTTGAAACCGCTCATAAATCTCTTTATATGACTTAGATGTTTGTTTTAAGTTAGTTGCTAAGGTGTCATCATATCGGAAAAACATTTCAATTTTAAATTTTTCGCTGCCACATAAATTTACGGGCGTTGCAGAAACCTGTGAATGAGTGATGAAGACAGAGGCCGTCGGGGGCCCCCTTGTGACATGCGTAAAGACGGCCCTGTGTGGAAAAGGCAGATTAGCCACCCTATCAAATCTAATCTAACCTTGAAAACCTAATAATTGTACTTCGCATGGAAGAAACGGGCCCTAGCAAGAATAAAATCTTAATTATTCATATTAATATGAAATAGGGACCACTGAAAATCAGTGCTACCTTCCCAAGATTCTGATATCCAAAATATACCGTTAGTTATTTTATTACTTTTTTCTATATTGTTCAAAATAAATTTCATGTTCTACGACTTCTACAATACACAAAATGCAGCTCAAACAATTTAAAGAGTCCTTTAACAGATTGCATTGTGTATCTGCAACTTGGACGTTCAATTTAAAAGAAGATAATCACAATTATTCGAACAAAGATAAAGCGCGTACTTTTATAATGAAAAATTCATGTGACCTGATTACTACCAGAATGCTTATAATGACTTTTCGTTTCAGAGCCTTATTGTACACCGTAAAATTTATACATATTTAACAAGTGTACACGCTAAATTCGCTTTAAAAACGTATTAGATTGGCATAAAGTCGAAATTTTCGCATGACGTGTGAATAATTACCAGGAAAATGACAGACACCAATTTGAATTAACAAGGAAAACGAGTGATTTTCTAAATAATTTTCGCATATCTTAGAAGTCTTACATTTTTTAGACACAAAAGATAAAAGATTTGATTTCATACCAGATTTTTTGTAGCAAAACTCTGTTATAATCAAGTACAAAATAAAAATGAATTTCTGAAGCTTTCAAAATTTGATTTCTGAAGATTGAAGCTGGATTAATAGACTATGTTGTTCGTTATCGGCTAATCGTGATTCCCGCTGTTCAAAAATGAAACTTCAACACCACATATACATGCGTTTATATACCAATGTTTGTCGTTTTCACGTTTTCAGTCGTTGCTCCCAATTGACCAAATTTTATGTCTTTTTTTTATTTGGTTATTTAACGTCGGTCTATTTCTGCAACTGAGGCTAATCACCGACGCCGGAAGCACTCTACCCCTAATCGGAAATATTGCCGAACCTATTGGTGTTCCAACCAGTGGTAAACCAACATCAATGGACTCGGGACCTCGGTTTTACGTCTCCTCCGAAAGACGGCATACCTACATTATACCTCGTGCTTATTGGTATAATGCCTGCGAGCTGTGATATGCTACTCCGCTGCAGGCTGTATGGGCTATTTACGCGGTTTTCCCAGTGGGTCACCCATCCAAGTACTAACCGCCCTCGACACTGCTTCACTGTAATTATCGCATCAGAGGCGTTCCACTACAGTGCTGGGCCGACGCCCAAATTTTATGACTTGTTACTCGTGATTCCTAGCCCCGCCGATGAAAACTGCCAATCAACTCAAATTCCATATACATTGTTCATAGACCTGCTGTTGAAGAACTCATTTCTATCTCAGTTTTTTATTACCTACATACCAAAAACAAAACAAATGATATATCACGTTACTTTCTTTGGCGTATTACATACGTACCCTTTGTAACCAATTAAATATCAATATCAAGCAGCCCTGTAAGGATTCTGAATAGAGTACTCTATAAATTCCCCTGCCTTTTTTGTCTTGGTGCTATATGCCAGAGTGTGCTCTTGCTCTCTGCCATCTATTTTGAACCTTCAGCCTCCTGTGTCTCTTGGAGAGCCCACAATCTGGGTCAGATCCAGCCGGGTGCGTTCATGAGTCTGATCACCTCAATTTCCTCATGACCATGTACCCATCGAAGGTTAGTTTTATTGTCACTTGCTAGTTTTTTGAAAGATTGCTGCATTCACATGTGGATAAAGACTCAAAGCTATTGGATTATATTCAGTTGTTTTGTCCTTTAAATGTTTTGGTAGGCACATAATTAGATTGCAAGTATTTCAGCTTGCATAATTGTGGGATAACGCTATAGATGCCGCGTATTTTTGCCTGTACTCTTTTAATTTATCTGTATATTAGTTGGAGAATTTATTATACCTTTTGCATTTCTTCGCTTGGGTTACTTTGATGAGGGCTTGTAGGCACTCCCTCTTCACCACTCAGTATAGAGGTGTCAGGTCCAGAAGTACTTCTACATTTTGTTTTGTGGAGTTATGTAAATTGTTTTTTTGTCTTCCACATGAGTGATGCATATGACAATTGATCTCGTTATGGATCATATTTGGTCTTAGCTACCAGATTATTCCAAAGAGTTTCCAAGAAAGTTTTATCCACATGAGTTTTTAAGATGAGTTTAGCATCCCGAGTTACCCTCAGCTGTGGAACTGGAAAATTTATTTTCCTACTCTTATTAAATGAAACTATAAAGGTTTTTGAAGGATTCATCCATATTTGCTCCTAATTATAATGACAATCGGCTTTTTAGAATTAATTCTATCCAGGTTGTAGTGGAATATAAGGGAAAAATCAATAGAAAAAGAGAGGCGGAAAGTGATTGTGTTGAAATTGGAATTATGAGTTATTGAAGCTATGAAAATCTGTTTTACAACAAATTATTCCCAGAACAAGGAGTATTGAACTAAAATATTATATAATTCATGAAATTGCAAAATATAAGAAGTTTCTTTAGAACTTTTGGGTTTGACATAAATTATTTCAAATGGTTTATCAGCAGATGATGTGATAGATGTCTAGCTTACAAAAAAAAATAGCAAACTTTGGTCGTAATATAATTAACAATTTACAATAATTAATTTGTCACTTTTTATTGGTGGAAACTTTGGAAAGAAAACAAATATGTGGTTTACATCACTTTTAATTCGATCTGTTTGTGCACAAAATTAATTTCGAATCATTAAACGCAATTGCTTGTATCTCTAAATCAAATTGTACAAAAAAGTTATTTATTCGCGTTGTCGAGGCTAAAAATATCGTTTCCAATCTCTACTACAATTTTTAAATTGTTATCGTGTTGTAGTAGTCAACCACCTCTTCTGGTAGGCAATTTACATATTCATTACGTTTTGTTTCAACTTGGGCTATAATTAAATTGATTTGAGTCACGACCAAAAAATACACACAACAACAAGAAGTGAAGTCCGGCGAAAATCCTTTGATGTTGAATGGCCAAAAATAAATAGCCTTGAAGCTGACAGCTAATTCTTGCATACACTGAGAATAATAGTAAATGTTTACAACTTCACTCGAATCACACTGAGAAAAAGTATTTTAACATAAGGTTGTGTTTAATCAAATGTATTACATATATTTTTTTATCAGTAGCTATTTCTGCACTTTTCGATGACAATAGATCATTTAAAAAAATCATTTCAACCTACAAGCAAACTTTAACCTAATTTGGGTCTGTAACGACAATAAGAAAGAGGCCTACACGTGATCGGATAACATGACGACTAATTTGGAAGATGGCTTCCGCAGATTCGTTTTGTTTTCGGAGCTTCGCTTCTGTTGGTGTATCCTTTGGTCTCAACCAAAAAAATATTTTGTTAGTTAACAGTTGACAAAGTGGCCAAGCCTGGGGCCAGTACTGGGGAACCTAGCTTCGGCGTACCTGTATTGGCTCATGCATGGGCCAGGTTGTTTAACCCAACTTTGACCATGCCTACGATCATCCGAGCTTAAGTCAAGACTGGGTAACCCAGCGTATCTTATAGTTCAAAAGTGGCGGGCGTTAAACAAAGCAGAAAAATTTTTAAATAAAAAAACGAATACAGTTGTTAACGAGTAAAGTTTGAATAATCCAAAAGCAAACATCAGCTTTGTGAGTGACGGTAACGATCTTAGTAGCATAGACTCGTGTAATCTACAAGCGTTTAATAATAATTTGGATAATGATAATAAAAATGATTCTATCAGTGATGACTCTGACAGTAGTAAGGAGAACGATTCAAAAAGTAGTAGCAGTGATTGTTTGAAAACTAATAATGATAACCAACTTCCAGGTGATGCTGCATATAGATTTTTACAGCATAATAGTATAGAAGTGACAACGAAAAAGACATTAAGTGAAAAACTTCGCTGTTGGACATTAAATAATCTGAATATTTTGACATTAAATGTCGTAACAGTCCTGGGAATTAGGCATGGTCCAGTCCTGGCATTTGAGCATGGCCCAGTCTTGGCAACCGAACCTGATCCATCGTTATCACTCCAGACTTCTACCAAGACCAAGCCTGGCCTACAAGCTTAGCCCAGAGTTCTACATATTTGGGCCAAGCTTGGCCCTGTGGTACTTTCCTCTATCCCATCTTCCGGAACTTTACCTCCAATATTGAATATTTTAATTTGGATATAAAAATAGTATTAAAAACGGGCATCTCGCTCAGTGAGACAGATGAAAATTTATCTATTGAACGCGAATATCGAGGAACAATAAAATTCAGGTACCTACTTCAAGAATACATGAATTTACAAAAATTCGATATACATTTTTTTTTCCGCAGTTGTTTAATATTTAGCAAGTTGAACTTTCACATCAAATACCTAATAATTTGCAATTTAAATACCTGAGATCTTTTCCACTCCCTGGATCTATTTTTAGAAAGATATAAAAAGGATTCCCCTTGAAAAAATTTACGCTTGCGACGTAATTTTTGTTCTCTTTACTGTCCCTTTCGGTCTCCCATCTATGATTTTTTGTACATTAATATTATAAGTCTCATACACTAAAACCATCTTGCAAATAACTATTATTTTGAAATATTATTTGATGGCTTATTACTTCAGAAAGATCGTAGGTGATACAATTGATAGAATGGCTGCTCAATTCATACCTCTCTTTATACCTTGGCTGAAACCATGTACCGATTTTTTTTCTAGTATATCCAAAAGGCATATTGATTAGTTCATAGATATATCAGAATTTTACGACTTTATAAGCTCCATTTTCTCAAGTTTATAAACCACAAGAACCTCCACCATTAACATTTCTTCATTTTTCAAACTCTGCGTCATTAGTGCTGCTGTCCGATTTGTGCTTAGAGTATTGTCTAATAACAGCGCTCAGATCCAAAGCTGAGAGAAGCTCAACTATAAAAGCGCGTCAATTTCTCAATCATTTAGTCTTCTATACCTTAGCCTATTCACGGCAAAAATGACTACACGAAACAAGGTGTCTGTTCTTTTCGCGACATCAAAGGTGTAACTATTTCCACTCATTGTGGTTATCTAAGACTACGAAGGTTCTTTCCCAGTGGTACCAAGTACTAACCGCGCTTGATACTGCTTCACTGTAATTATCGCATCAGATGCGTTCCACAACAGTCCTGGGACGACGCCTTTTTTTAGGGGCTGGTAAACTTCTTTGCAACAGAATCCATTATCTCAAAATTTGTAATGAAAATTTCAGAAAATCTTCTCGTGCCTCGCTGTTCAAGACTCTATTGCTTCTATCTGCGGGACATTGATTTACTTCGATGATACATTTATCTGCATCAAATTCCATAAATTGTTTGCTACTGAACCGCGACAATGAAAATGGAATGAACTGCCAATGTCGCTGAGAAAACTAGCCTGTGCGGACGGATCCAGCTTTTGAATGCTGCCATTCTGACCTTGTTGCCAACATTTCTAAGCGAGCTAATTAAATCTGACCAGCCATGAGCGTTACGAATCAGACTTTCATCCACCCAATTGCTTTCCTTATATAGTTATAAATAAACCCATTAAATTACATCGCTATTGTAGACTAGGATTGTGGTGAATACTGTTGAATTGATGTTAAAGGTTGGTCCATAACCCCCCAAAAAGGTATATCTAGGTATAAGCAATGAAATTTTTTTATAATCAAAATTATTTGCATCAAATAGCTATAAAACAGCAATATTAATAATATGCATGCATCAGGCAGTAACAATTAAATTTAATATGATCTCAGAAACACATTGTTATGTATTTTAATAAACATAACCTCCAAAATTGAGGTATGCTGCAAAAAAGCCGACACGAATATAAAAAGAGTAAAGTCACCCCGGGCTTACGTAGGATCATCACTGAAATATTACGAAGGGGAAATAAATGTGGCATTGAAGGCTTATCTGATACTATAGAAGGGCGAAAAATTATGAAAAAACATTATGTTCACGTCGTGAATTATTGAAAATATGGGAAAAAAGTTTGGTATTACAAGGAAAATGCTCTGAAAGAGATTATTGTATAGAAAACATATTGGAAAATTTGTTTTACCGATGCTTAAAAAATGGAATGGTCGTGAATGGGATTTATATTTACAGTTGTTATCGGATTAATATTGAAATTTGTCATTTTGCTAGTCTAAATTTTAATCCTTTCATTAAAAACACAACTGTAATTTTGTTTTGTTAATTTTTATAACCATATTTTTGGCTGTGTGTATTTCCCGAAGTTTTGTATCTCCCTTTTCACGATATTTTTAAAATCTGACAACATTGTAATTATTCACTAGATCGTGATTCATTTTAGACACTAGTTTGAGGTGCCCATGCAGGCTGATGTGTTTTATTAGGTCATCTGTCAAAACTCCTTATCCTTGATCTGGCTCATGCACCCTTTTGATCATACCCTAGTTTCTATACGAGTATCCCTGATCTGTACATCTCGGTAGATTGGAACAAAACATCAGGCCTACTGAAGCCACGTGCAAAAGCAGATACACAGCAAACTCTTAGTAAAAAAACCCTCGAAGCTGCTGACTAACGAAATATTAAACCTCAACAGGGCCCAGATAAGGAAAGTGGCAGGATTATTCACCCTAAGGAAGCCACATGCATTCAATTGGCATATACAGGGTGGACCGTATTAAATTGACGTATACGGAGATCTTGTAAACCGCAATAGATACAGTTAACAGAAGCAAACATGCGCTCTGGAAAATATGCCAACTAAAAGAAAGGTCATCGCAGCGAGCCAATCAGGAGCTAATCTTAACGATTGTATATTAGTAATTGTTAACATAATCGAAATAATATGAACGAGTGTATCAGTGTTGTCAATGCGAGGATAATAATTATCCGATTTTTACATGAAATTTGAAAATATAGACATTTAGGGCTGATGGTAGTTTTATTTTTGGTCCAATATAAATGTTTTTATTAATATTTAAAGTTAAATTTTTAGCAAGTTTGACTTTGTTTACATATCTCTTGACACTCTTGACAGTGAACACTTATGGTATCCATATTTGGTTATCGATTGTTACCCCAGGTTTTTGAAAGACGAAACGCGGTAGAATCGTCAAGTATGCTATATCATTGTATGTATCTATACAAAACGTAAAAAATATTGCTATAAAAATCCAGGTCCGTATTTAAAAAAAAAAAATTGATGGTGACCCTGTAAAGACGAAACGTCGTAATGAAATGTTTGCTATGGTAATTTATAGAAAACCTCGTTTATTAAAAAGAGTTAGGAATAATTTTTTTGATATCTTTTATAATAACGACGGCAAATTTAAAAAACGAAAAGAACCATTTTCGGATTTTGTCAAATATCTCCGCAACTAATCGAGATATTTAAATTTTTTTTGAACCATCTAATTTCCTATTAATATACCAAACTTTCTCCATTTAATCAATATTGTATTTATTGTGGTTCACGAGATCTCTGTATACGTCAATTAAATCCGGTCCACCCTGTATAGGGAGGAACCTATCTGTCAGTTGTGCAAGGAAAAGGAGGTAACAGCATCACACATTATCTTCGAATGCGAAACTCGGTATCATAGGAGACCTCTGGACTAGAGAACCGGAGGGAGTATTTTTCCAAGAAGGACCTTGTGAAAAGACTGTTGAACCTGATAAGGGCTACTGGTGTGTTCACATTAACGAGCACAAAAACCCCAAAGGCTGAGATGCTGAAATATCGAAGCCTGCGACTGCCTAACCAATCATTCCATCTTTTCGTTCTACGGTTGTATCAATTATATTGGTGCTGATACCTTTGCTAGTGCAAAAAAGGATATCACTACGCACCTTTCTCTATTTTTTTTTTCATTTTCAGAGAACAAACAAAATATTTGTTGGTGAAAATCCAGTGTTTGGTAATTATTTTTCTAATAATGATAAAAACATTACAATATATCTACATAAATAATGTGAATGTTATCAAACTTCATTATGAATTACAGGGGAGATAATGTTTATTGTTTATAAAGCATAATCAGAAATCCATGATAAGACTGTATTAACTTCAATCTTCCAACACTTTTATTGTAACGAGTCAGTCAGGGTTCTGGGCAGTATACAAATGAGTGGTACGACAGATTCTAAGTACTACACGCTAGAAGAAATCTCAAAGCATGATGGAGAAGAAGATTCAAGCGTTTGGATAATTATCAGAGACTGTGTATACGACGTCACGGAGTATTTGGATGATCATCCTGGTGGAGCAGACATAGTATTGGAATGGGCAGGATTGGATTGTACCGAAGAATTTGATAATTTTGGACATTCAACTGATGCTAGAAAAGAGCTTAAAAAAATGAAAATTGGCGAAGTCGTTCAACACGAACGTAATACAAAAAATAAAGTTAAAAGTGGATTATTACCAAGACCGAAGATGTCGAAAATTTTCAATTCCCAAAATTTAAATTCAAAAAGAAGCTGGTTCTCTTTGTTAACTTGTGGCATATTACGGTAAAGCTGTAAATATACTTTGAAATTCGGAGATCCTGACATAGTTACGTGATAGTTTGTGTTAGTTCGCCACACGCCAGAATAGAGATCAGCCTGTTCATTGCGAGGTAGGTGATATATGTTGAAAATAATGTACAGTGTCAAAGAATTACTGGAGATTTTAAATAGCAACCCAGCTTATTAAAAAGTGAAGCCAGGCGAACATTGTCAATTTCATTTCATCAATCGCTTCGTGTTCATACTCGGCCCGAATGGCTAGTGGTTGAATCTGAGCCTCTTATTTGTCGCTGTGAAACCACGGTGGTTTTATCTTCAGCGCTGTTCTCACTTGTTTTTTGTCTTCTGTTGTTTGTTGATTTGCGCTGCCTCTATAGGGGGTGAATCCTCACCGACGAATTGCAAATAAAGACGACCTTATAGAGACCTATGGATGTGCCGAGCTAATGCCTAAGAGGGTTTTCTTCGTTACTCTAATTTTCTACCTGGTGACTTTAGGCCATTAGCTTAACAAACAGTCAAATTGCGCAACAATTCAGAAACCTAGGGCAGAGCACCTAAGAGATTATTGGATAGAAGAGGGACATTTACCTAAGTTGAAGCCTGCAGATATCCTAAAATTCTTCTGGGAAATAGGAGTAAAGGAGCTACTAGTCTCTGAGACGTTCCTCAGGAACTAAGTAGAAGTAAAGGGGTACAATAGCTCTTTTAGGTCTCAGTGAATTTCATCCCATCATACATACCTACATACATACATAACTAACAGTTTAGCAAACTGTTATTTTTTTTATTGAAGCTTGTGCGTAGCTAACTCATTTTGGGAGTAGGATTCGGTGTCTTCCTGGATTGTGGGCATCCTTTGTAGTTAACTGGATGTTCTCCCGGGCAGTTCAAGAAGGTGGCTGGTTTGTCTCTTGTTCTTGAATAGGATGGAACCATGATACATAACTAACAGTTTAGTAAACTGTTGTTTTTTTTATTGAAGCTTGTGCGTAGCTAACTCATTTTGAGAGTAGGATTCGGTGTCTTCCTGGATTGTGGGCATCCTTTCTAGTTAACTGGATGTTCTCCCGGGCAGTTCAAGAAGGTGGCTGGTTTGTCTCTTGGTCTTGGATAGGATGGAACCATGTGGTCCTCCGCACTTAACACTTACTCGGCATATCGTGTGTCCGTGGTGGGATCCCTGGCTATTGTAACATTTTGTTACTCCATTTTCACTCCGTAGTCTTTGCCATCTTATTCTCACTTGCTGGATGTGTTATCTTCCTTACCCTTCCTTTTTTTTCTACATTCAGGTCCACGATGTGTTTGTCAGTCCTCGAGTTACGATATTCTCTGGGTACGAAATTGTGATTATAGTTAAAACGAAATGTATTTCATTAGCGATTACAAAAAAATTTATAAAATAGTGAAAGCGCAAACTTTTTTCTTCCCAGAAATGTGATTGATATTTTTTTACTGAGCAGTAAACTCCCTCTCTTATAGCTGTTCTTAATTGTTTACTTTATAATATTTCAATTTTCAAAAATGTATCCTGTCGAAATTCGGCCTTAAACTGTTATTTTTTTACTCTGAAAATTAATGAAGTGGTTAAATTATGTTGAAAAACCTTGTATATTAATTACTGTGTATACATTGATAAGCTCTACCGTTTTTTGTATATTAATAGATAAATCCTTTCTCAAAATGTTATTGTTTTGGATAAGTAATGACTTTTTAAATTAACTTCGACAATGATTAATGATCTAACATATTTCCCTGGGTCCACTTTAAACACACTTCGCATTTTTCTAATTCTGTAAAAGGTTAAATTGCTTTATAACATTTTTCGCGCGAATGAAAAAGTTCAAGTCATACGAAACATAATTAGTTTATATCATCCAACGGGAAAAAAATCACTGTCGACCTTCCGCTGCAAATCAATAGCGCTACCAGGCTTAAGGTGAGGAAATATCATCCTTTATAGGTGGGTCTTTTAACAACGCTTCGGCTATTTACGACGAGATCAACCTTGAAGAAAACTGCAAATCCAACTTGATAAATCCGTATTCTTGCCAAAGCTGATTTAATCACATTTTCCCATGTTCTAGAAAGGTCAGCTATAAAAAAACTGTCTAAATGAATTAGTAGATATTTTTAAAGTGGCATAAATATAAACGAGTATTTAATGAGCATACAGGGTGTTATTTTGAAAAACAGTATATCTCAGCGAAGCATAAATGTTTTTTTTTGTTAATTTTTTGGGAAACCAAACCACATTCTTTTTTATATCTTTAATGTTTCGGTGCCGATCCAGCTACCGTTATCAAGAATAATTAAGTTTTCATAAAATTCTGGTTCATATCTGACACTAACGAAAAAATTCGACAATCAATAATATTTTGACGTGTCCACAAAATAGACTAGCCTATAGAAATGAAAGTTAATAAGATTACCTCCTTAAGCACTGTTGTGTGAACGAGTGGTTTTAAATACCCCCACACACAAAAATCCAGAGGATTGAAGGGTCTAATAAATATTCAAACCTTCAGAAAAATCCCAACTTACTTTCCTCGTGAAATACCGTAAAACGTTTACAACACTGTGTATAAAATTTTACTGGTGCATATAGAATCACAGCGAGCTGTTTTATTGGTTTGATGGTGAGGAAATAAACTGTACGATCTTGGATTACGTTTAAATCAAATATGACAAAACTTCTAGTACGAGGTCGTGTCCTCTTCTAGAAATTCTGGCTGAATTCCATGAATCTTTTTTTTGCACCAATTGAATTTTTGGCAAACAAAGAACACATACTGTTGGCGGATTAGGAAAAGAAGGACACTTTGTTCTGCAGATGTTTGCTTATAACAATCCAAATTCAAGGTTGATAGGTAATAAATTGCTCCACAAAAGTTGAGCTAATAAATTCAGAAATTTAATTTTAATGAATTACGATTTTTTGTTACCAAGTTACTATGTTATAATTTATATGGGAAACTACAATATTATTCAAACTCTACTTAAAATTTCTCACTGTTTAATTCCAGAATTTCAGCATAGATTCCAAAATTAACATCAAATCAGCTCATCAGTATTAAGCCCGTTTCCACTCCGTTACTTTTAATTTTTCTCCGACCACAATTTCCGGACCAACGATATTAGTTTCTTTTCTCAATTTTACTATTTCATGCAACGGAAGAAAAACCATAAAACGAAAACTTATACGCTCCAAAAGGCCGACAGGATATAACAGAAAGACCCCTTGGAGTTGTCGAAGAAGACACAAATAGAAAGATAATATTTTCAGTTACTACAGCAGATTTGTGGGGCTTTTTTATTTAACGGTTCATTTATTTGAAATATAAAATTTATCTGTGATATAAGGGTACCTACTACCTATAGATACTTTCAATGATAAAAAGTTAATTGGACAGGCACATCTTTCGCACCTATAAAACCATTAGTAATAGCGAAAACTTTTTAAATATAACGAAAACTTTTCAAAAAATGTGTATCGAAAACTTTTCAAAAAAAGTGTATTGAAATTTTTTTAAAAAGCGTGTACCGAAAACTTTTTTGAAAAAGGTTATCGAAAACTGCTATTTTAAACATGAAAATTGATAAAAAATCCTTTTTTTAATGAAAAATTCATAAAAACTGCTATTTTGAACATGAAAATTAAAATTTAAAAAACTGCTTTTTTAAAATTGAAAATTGATGAAAAATGTCCTTTTTTAATGAAAAATTCATACAAATTTCTATTTGAAACATGTAAATTGATAAATAATGCTTAATTTCAATATAGAATTCATAAAAAATGCTATTTTAAAAATGAAAATTGATGAAAAATGCTTTTTTCCAAAAAAAATTTGAAACAACTGCTATATTAAACATGAAAATTGATGAAAAATGCTTTTTCCACGGTCGGGAGTAGAAATCAGTTTCTATGACATCAAAATTAAAACAGAAGTAGTCGATTAATTCCCAAGGGAGTATAATGAAAAACGTTCTGCATAATGTAAACTTCCTTGGGAGCATTGTATTAAATTAAAATCTCATACAGCACGGCACTGTTATTGGAATCAGTGACCTTTGCTGTGTGTATTGCTATCCTTGTTTTGGAATGAGAGAATCGATTTAAATGTTGGTTGTAAGCAAAGTGTGTTGTCAGTATAGCTATTCATCTAGTCTGTTTAATGATCGAAGAACCTGACAATACTTCAACTCTGATGATAGTACCTAAGCCTACAATTGACATTTCTTATACAGAAACTCCGGAAATTGTCAAACTAAATGAACTTTTTAGTAAAATATTTAATTAAAACAATCAAAGTAACGGAATAATTTGATAAAATAAAATTTGTCAAATATTCCAAGCAGTTTTGATGTTACAAAACATTTATATAAGAAATAACCCGACAATGTTTTCACTCCATTTGTACAAAACAACTAACCTTAACGAAATCATCCTCCAAAATTATACTTCAAACTGTTCAAGAGGGCAGTATATTTGAGTATATGTTTGATTCCACTTCTCTCCGTGGTTCAGATACTTTTTTTTGGGAATAAAATAAAGTGGTATAATACTATGGGGAATTCAACTGCTCCTGTGTATCCACTTATTAAGCCAGACGATGATGTGAGCTGAAATGGGATTTATAGTATTTTTGAAACAAAAAAATATCAACCGTAATATATTGTCAAGAGTCCTGAGTGGAAAATCCTAACGACCAAAAAATATCTTGAAAGTGGTAAATAATATTATAAGATGGGATAATTGAATGGATATAAAAAATTGGTTTGAGTTCCATGGATGTAATGATCGATAGATATGAAGAAGAATTATACAAAAATGAAATTATTCGGAATAATTTGATGCAGTGAATTGCACAAGCACGATGTAAGATGGTGTGACATTCACTGAGACCTAAAATATATATTGTGCCCCTTACTTCTACTTAGTTCCTGAGGAACGTCTCAGAGACTAGTAGCTCCTTTAGTCCTATTTCCCTCAGGAGTTTCAGGATATCTGCAGGCTTCAACTTAGGTAAATGTCCCTCTTCTATCCAATGATCTCCTAGGTGCTGTGCACTAGGATTCTGAATTGCTGTGCAATTCGCATGTATGTGGATGGAGGTTTCTTCTTCCTCCACTATTTTGAGCTTTTTCAGGTGCCCGTTCAGGTCCCGTTGGGATCCCTGTTGAAACTCTTACTTTGACTTATAAATTTATTTGATCTCAACGGGTTGTAGTCACCCATCAGAATCTTTGATTGTCTAAGCCCTACTAGATCTTTCCGACGGTCAGATATTCTCTTTTCTTCGCTTTGCCTATTTCTTCCTATATTACATTGGGGCTGATGCCGCAAAAAGGGTTCCGGCCCACAAAAGCGTCTTTCAGTCTTCCTCTTTGCTAATCCATCTGCTATTTCATTTCCTTCTATTGCAGTGTGTCCTGGAATCCACAGTAAGGTTACTATATGGTTATTGCCTAGTTCATTCAGTATGCCTAGGCATTAACACACCATTTTGGAACCGATTACACAAGAGCTCAGTGCTTGACTATCCTACATTATGATAATCTTTTACCTTCTATATCCTTTGTCAAAATTGAACTGGGCACACTTTCTTATGGCGTGAATTTCCACTTGAATGTTACTTGTGGTTTTTCCCAAGCTCTCAGAGTGTTTGGTTTCTGGCACACATATTGGTAGGTTGAGCACTGGAAACAGTTTGTAGCGTTCCTTAGTGATACGCTAGGAGGTTTCAATTATCATTAAAATGAAGAGAATTATTACTACAGAGTTTTAAAATCATACCGTGATTTTTTCATTGAAGCTTGAATTTTAACAGATATTTCGTTTTAATAAATCAAATTGGAAACCACAAGGAAATCATTATAATATTGTCAATGTTAATTTTTCAAATAAACTTTTTAAATCTACATACGGAGAGTTCGAAAATTAAAAGAGAAATGTTGTTTTCATACAGAGGCTTACTAGTTCTGTTGGAAACGTGAGTAGAGCAGACCTCAAACTGATGTTTGTAGATCCTTTTTACCAGAAAGAACCGAAATTAGATTGGACTTTTATACAGTACTCCCTGGAGAATCTTATCCCAGCTTGCGAATTTAAGATTATGTGGTGCTCAAAGCACGTATATTTGTGAAATTAGCTTCTCCAACCTATTATTTCTGAAACGTGCTTCTTGTCTCACATTCAGTTACTTCATTTGTCTACAACAATAAAATATTGTTAAAATTGATACACTGGTTAATGTAAAAACACAAGAGCTTTTTTTTATGAGATAAATTTCTCTTATCGGATAAAAACTTCTCTTCATCAATATTTAGTAAGCGGACGTCACTTTTACACAATGACAATGAGTCGCAAGTTTGGTTACTTATAATTTCACAGCAATTAAGTGTTGGCAAAACTGCAAAAACTGTCAATTAGTCTGTCAGATTTTTGAATTTTAAACATTCGTGCTTTTATTTTCAATCGGTGTGGTAATTATTCAACTTTGTTAATAAAGATAATTATTGTTGTTGTTCATCCATATATTCTGTCGTTAATTTATCTTGCCAAAAAACACTCGAGCTTTTCTTTTATCAGATAAATTTCTCTTTAACTCAAAGTTTCGCCAATCACTAATTTTACGAGAAAAACTGACATGATAAAATCGCGACACCGAAGGTGGAGCGATTTTATCTAATGTTTTTAGTTTTTATCCGATAAAAAAGGATGCACCTTTTTTATCGATGTCAAAGTGACAATAACATTTCCAGGTATATGACATTTTAACATTGGAGTTAATTTATCATGTATATTTGTTATTATTTCAGTTAATACAAAGAAATGTGGGTACAAAAACTTTTTGTATTTGTAACAAATCACTTACTGATAAATTGCAGATGAAGTATTACATAATTCAACCTCCAGAACTGTAATTTGAAGCTATTTAATTGAAAATACTTGTTGACATTTCAAACCTGTCGGAATTTAAACTATCAAACTGTTCTACTGTTATAAATTAAACTAACTGTTTCTAATTAATTCTACTATTTAATGAATAAATGATGAAAATTCTAAGATATAGGCTACTGAAATTAAGGTCGTAGCGGCATATCGACGAAAATTAGAACTACTCTCTGGGCCATTGTTTACATTGTTTGGGATTGATTATTAAAACTTATTTGGTATTGAGTTTTCAGTGTTTGAGTTGACGTTCATGATTTCTGTTATTTAAAGTGGTTAAACAAATGTTAACAAAGCATTGAATAGATGAGGCTTTTACTTGATGAAGATTCATACTTAACTATGAAATAAAACAATGAATTTTTGTTTAAATCTTCATTACAATTGAATTAAACCGTCTTTACTGCTATAAATCTCTCCATTGGAATGAAAATAATTTTGATTTAAACAAACACTTAATAAATTTATGATATCAGAATGAATTATAGGATTAACATTATTGTGTGTGAGCAAGTTATTGACCAGGGTTATAGTTTCATTAGGAGGTATACTAGGGAATAGATTTGTTACATCGAACGATATGAATTTAGAAGTATGAGTAAGTTTTATATCTCTAATATTATTAATTAATTCTATTGAGTTTTTAATTGAGGTTTAAATGAGCAATATGGGCAACCCTCTCAGTCCCCTATTAGCAGAAATTTTCATGGATAATATAGAAAAAATAATTCATAAACACCCCCTTAGTAAAAAATTCGTGTACTGGCATCGATATGTAGATGACATTTTAGCTTGCTTCACCGGCACAACTAGACAATTAGATAACTTTATTACTTTCATCAACTCAATTCATAAAAATATCAAGTTTACCGTAGAAATTGAACAGAACAAGTCTATAAACTTTTTAGATCTTACAATTACAAATATAAATAATACACATGATTTTTCTATATTTCACAAACCATCACAGACAGACATTACAATTCATAACAGTTCGGTCCACCCATTTAGTCATAAATTAGCAGCTTTTAATAGTATGATCCATAGACTTTTAACAGTTCCATTAAGTATTGACAATTACAACAAAGAACTAAATATCATAAAACAAATAGCAGTTAATAATAATTACGATCCAAATTTAATAGACAATATCATAAATAAAAAGATACGAAAACATACTCTAGACCAAGTATTTCCTTCTGATAAAAACAAAAATAACCAATTTAAAAGCTTAACATATTTTGGAATAACATCCTTAAAAACCAAATCATTTTTAGAAACTTTAGACTTAAATATTTGCTTTAAAACCGATAACAAATTATCCAAATTCATTAAAAACAACAAATCTAAATCTTCAAAATTAAACAAATCAGGAGTTTATAAATTAAAATGTGGTAATGACAACTGTGATAAAATTTATATAGGTAGAACTTTTAGGAATTTTTAAAACTAGAATTTCAGAACACAAACGTAGCTATGATAACCAAAAATTAGATTCCAACTACTCCAATCATTTATTAGCAAACCAACACACTTTCGACTCAAATTTTGAAATTTTGCATGTAGAACCTAAATCCTTGAAATTAAATCTTTTAGAAGCTCTCGAGATAAATAAAAACAAATATTCAGATAACCTTCTTAACGACCAAGTAGATATCTACAATTCTCCCTTATTAAACCTTTTTACCTAGAAACTTCCTGTACGATTGTTGTGAATGAATTTCCAGGTAAATTTGTTTAGTACTGTAGTTAATCCCATATTTTTTGCTTTTTATTTCCAAGTAAATAGATTATAATACTTTTATCCGTAAAATTCCTTATCAATGCACTGTATATAAATTAAAAACTTTTCATGATACCTCCATTCGTTTGAGAAAGCTACTGTGTAGCGAAACGCGTCACAAGTTGTATTGAACATAGTTCAATTGTAATGAAGATTTAAACAAAAATTCATTGTTTTATTTCATAGTTAACAAAGGATTCTATGGCACTTCCGATAGATATATTCGTCAAGAGTAGGGGGCGTACTGCTTATCTAGGTTCACGTATTATTTGATCATTATTATTTCGTTATTGACATCATCGTCAGAATGAAAGTTAGGTTACATTGGATGTTACCTGATGCTTAATATTTCGGCTAGACCAAATAGTGACCAATCTTGTGATTGACTTAATATAAATAATAATAATAATATAAAAAAGAGGAAGATATGATATTACAAATATTAAAGCTCAGGTATTATTAGTCCCATGGGCGCTTTCTACAGTAGATACAGCAGTCGATAGTCTCACTCTGTGAGATATTGCAGTTTTTATGAAGAAATTGTCGACAAAAAACGTGTGAATAGAGTCGATAGTAGAACTCTATAGTGTGCAGAGTACAGGTAGGCATTCATTCTGACGATGATATGTCAATATCGAAATAATTGTCAATTAATATCTTAGAATTTTTATAATTCTTCCATTAGATAGTGGGATTAATTAGAAGCAGTTAGTTTCATTTGTAACAGTAATACGAGTAAATTCCACAAAGTAAGAGCCCAAACAGTTAATTATATCAAACAGTACTTTTAATCCCTAATGTAATGTACAATTATACATAATAAAGGAATATGCAAAAGAAGCAAAGTTGACTTTTTCAAATTCCTTTAAATTCAACCAAGCTGTGAACTTCCCCTAAGAAAGAGGAATCCGGTACTAGTAGAGAAGTTTTCGCAATTATCACTAACATAGGATGAACCATAAGTATTAAATTTGAGGCCACCAACGTATGAATTCAAAGTAATCTACTTTGAAAAAGAATCTAGCAAAAATTGGTTATCTAGAACCTTCTTGTAAAAGTGCAAAAGCACTGCCAAAAATGGTACTAGTAAAATAAGATGCTTTTAAATAAAAATATGACTGCAGAGAATAATAACTAAGACTAACCCTTATGAAACTTAGTCCAACTTTGATACAAATAACTGGAATGGGGGCGTGCAGGCGTCAGGCTCGCCAGGAGAGTGAGATAGGCGTAGGAAGGCAAGGCATCAGGCTCACGAACGAGTAGGTGAGATAGGTGTACGCACAAACGTCAGGTCCAGCACTCTAGGTACCTCGAGGACGAGGAGCGGAGCAGGATGGCCGAATGTAAGACGCAGTCACGGATGAATGGTAGCTTATAATATCGAACAGAGCATTGATAATGAGGAACCGCTGTAGTACAGGGCTTAGCGTAGGGGCTTGTAACTAAGGGATCCCGGGTTCGAGTCCCGGTGGTTTCGATTTTTCAATTTTCACAATATTTAGTTTATAACAGTAACGCCTTTATTGAATTCCCAATAAGATAAGCCTTTCTCAATTTTTATTCCACTCTATATGGAAAACTGAAAATAAACTTATATTATTCTCAATGCCTTTCTGCTTCCAATATTTAATTAACTGAAGATGATGTTACGAAAATTGACACAATATAAACATAATAATTCATGTGACACCATTATCAATTTTCTGTCTAATAGTTTTGCGTTATCACTTTTATCCGGCGTGCCGGGAAAATGATGATAAAGCACTGCTTTTGTTGTCTATTCAGGTTTGTTGTCGTCGGAAGTAATGTAACATCACATCATGAACGATCACATGGAATATATAATACCAGTAAGCTACAAGTGGTATTTCTTATAAAAAACTGAGGCTCATGCTCAAGCTTAAACATTTGAAAAAAGAGCATCGATATGCTAATTTTGGAACACATTAATAATTGTATTATCAAAAATGGACTAAGTACCTAACTGTAATACCTCACAGAAGATTTAAGAATTTTATCTTTAACCGTAATCCACTCTGTATATGAAAAATAGCAATTACATGGATAGTACTACCTCATACCCCCTTTAATATTGAACATTCCGTGAAAATATTCCCAAAAAAGTTTTTTTTTTGTTATCCACACTTAACCGATAGAAATGTCAATTCATTGATCTTCGAATAAATCAATTATTTCTTGCAAAAATATCTCAATATTGCTAGCACTCAAATTAGATATTATGTAAATTGTATTTAGTTGAAATAAAAACATTCCACAAATTATATCTACTTATAACGGTTTTCGCAATTAGTTTCTAGCCACTCCGTATTAGGACTAATAATCATTTTATCGTTTTTGAGCTCCCTTTTCATGGGATTTTTTATGAATTAGTGACAACATACTTCATACATAAAATATGCAGAGTGAAATTCCTGTTAACAAGTACAGCCATGAAACATTTTAGCTTTTTAATCGATTTGCGTGCGATGTAGTTTTCGTATTTTTGCAAACAAGGGTTGTAAATTTAGTTTCTGTTTCATTTGCATTTTATGGTGTATGACCGGAGGTGACAACGTAGTCGATATAGGAATATTGTTTCATGGCCAGAAAGGGTCTGAAATAGGTGAACATTTTACATTGTGATCGGAAATCTCAAGCAAACGCAAACTACAAATACTAAATATTTGCACTCTTTGTGTGGATTTATGCAGACACATTTAACAATTATCAATTAGCATTTAACAATTAACATTTATCAATTATAAGTTGAACTACTCATTTCACTATGACTCCATTTATGCACACAATTAACAATTATCATTTATCATTTAACAATTACGAAGTTGGCCAACTTTTAACTTCTTAAATTAATTGTACCGAATTTTCATCTAGTGCGCAACTAGTACGCAGATCCTGAAGTTAACTTCACTTTTTTCATAGAAAAGTGGTTGACAGGTTATATTGTGTTTGTTTGTTTTGTTTATTTTTAATTTTCAAGTTCAATTCATCTTCAAAATTATTCCAATGCACAAATGAACATGAAAATGTAGGGTTAATGGTTATTGTAAATAACTAGAATCTCGGGCTCGTGCGCATGCTGACTATTTTCTCCTAATTTATAATTGTGTCTGCATAAACGATGGCAGTTTTACTAATTCTTAAATTGATAAATGTTAATTGTTAAATGCTAATTGATAATTGTTAAATGTGTCTGCATAAATCCACACTTTGTTAATTTCAGGTGGTGTACACCTGATTATGAATCGTGACAGCAATAGTTTTGACACTTACTCAAATTTTGCCGCTACTAAAAGTAATTTGAAAAATGATAACTAATTTTTACTCCAGGACTTTTTTGTTCCATTTATTTCATCACGTACATCCCAAACTACCGAGGCCATAACTTTCCCAGCTCAGCTGATTGTTGTGCTTTCGGTCGCTTTGGATGAGGTTCTCCATTTGCTGTTCACTCAGATGACAATCGTTTTGATTCCGGAGTGAAGTGATGGATCCATGTTTCATCCATTGTCACATATCGACGCAAACATTCCGGTTTGTTACGTTTAACATGGTCAAACAATGCTCAGAAGCATCAACACGTTCTTGTTTTTGGTCAACAGTGGACCTTTCTCATAGTCAATTGCTCATGCAATATAAAGCCAACACGTTCTTTTGATATCTTTACGATGTCAGCTAACTCACACAACTCCACTTTTAGATCATTAAAAACGATTTTGTGGATTTTTTTATGTTTTCTGGTGTTACCGCCTCATTTGGACGTCCACCGCATCATCGATGTCTCTACGACCTCGTTTGTAGTCAGCAATCCATCGTTTTATTGTTGTTTCTGATGAAGCGGAGTCCCCAAAACACTTTTCAAGCCATTACTTCGCCTGAACGGTATTTTTTCTTATCAAGAAGCAGTTTAAAATTAAAACATGAAATTGTTTTGAAAATATTAAAAATATCGTCACTCTTAGCACAATAACTCACGAGCTAATGAATAGAATATCATGAAATTTTGACAGCAGTCTTTTTAAGGTTAGTACTAACTGAAAAACAGGCGATTGCAATAAAACTAGCGCCATCTTTATGTCTGGCCCGGGACTTTTCAGCCAATCTTATCATTAAAACCAGCAATACTTAGCAGTACCTCTGACCTGCGCTCGTTTGTCCCTCTTAATCATGCTAATATATTTACTTTAACAGCCATACTAATTATTTAAAGAAAACAAGATCATCCTTTTTATTTGAACTGAATTATTTTATGATATTGACTTATTTTTAGTGTTTATGTTTTTCCAAACTTCGACCCCGGTTTGTAAAATAAATCGAGATAACCCACATAAATCGTATGTAAATTTGTTTTACTGAACATGCGAGTCGAGTACCACTTTTAAATTCACATACGTGCTTTTTAGTATCGGTCTCATCTCGTAAAGTGAACGAAAGAAAAGTGCATGTAGAGAAAAAAATTGATTTTGCTTAAAAAAGAACGACCTTCACCTTGGTTTTTGATTGGTTAACAAAAAATAAAGTAAAAAAGGACACTCGATGCGTGCTTCGTGTTTTCTTGCCAGATTCAAGTGTTGAGTTTTTAAAAGTCGGTGAAACTAAAAGATAAGTAAGTAAGAAATGTTTGTTATAGAATATGAATGTATAATGAAAAAATATTATTTCTATGGTTCTAATTTATGAGTTTTCGCTTAGCCTTAGTGATTTACTGAACTGTTTTGTTTGTTCCCGTCATCAGGATAAAACTTTCTACAGCATCCACTGTTGAATAAAGATCTTCCCCAATTCCCTTCATTCTATGATTGATATATTTTTAAGGGCATCGAAAGTATTGCCTTTTAGACAATTTTCAGAATACGGAAAAAACAAGCCATGTAATAATATTTTAAAATAAAAATGAAACATCTTAGTTCTAACTCGTTTACACAACTTTCGACATTATCATAAAATCATAAAATGTTGATATCCCAATTTTTTCAAACTTCTAATACCTGGAAAACTATTGTTACCATTCCTCACCTTTCATCAAGACTCACGTTCTATATAATCAAGAGGCATTTCATCACTTGCAAACCAGTTTAGTTGTATTTGCGCAATCATCAGAAGTGGACACTGCCTTGCTCAGCATGTTACTACAACTTGTCATCTCCACTAATAGCAAACCAAAAGTTTGCTGAGCCACAGCCTACTTGAGCATAAATTTGCCAGGTTTATATCCACTCCATCTAGAGAAAGTTAACGTGATGTTAGGGATTGTTATATTCGATTATCCGGAACTTGTAGACTGGGCGCCTCTTCATGTATATACGTGTGTATATATTGTGTCCTTTGACTTAACTTGTCCTTATTACAAACACCAAAAGTTAGCCCATACCTCCTCCATATACCGAGAAGGTTGTGGATTTTCCTTTACTATTTTTCGTATTCTTGTTTTGGTAGTGTCTGCACAATATATTTGTTGAGACTGCCAATTGTGACCTACTTATATTATATACTGCACATCTTTTGGGATTTTCAAGTTGTTTTGGACAAGAACTGATTACTTTCTCAGATGCTGGGTTAGCAGGGCTCTGGTTCTAATAAATCTTCAGCGCAGAAACATTACAAAATATATAGACTATAGAGTATATAGCTAAATATTCGACAGTAAATGATTGCTTCAAATACAACCTCAAATGTCAATAATATAATTGCTGTCGGCATGAAAAATCGTTTGTAACGCCAATGGCATAAAAACGGTTATATATAAACTAGACCGATTTTGGTTTCTGCGCAAGTCAGTTGGCAAACTTCACGTGGCTTCTTCTTATGTGAAACGGAGTCTATCTAATGGTGAATTTGATCCGAGTACAGGGCCTACCCTAGTTCCATTCCCATTTTCTCAGTGCCATGTAAAAGTTGCTCCAACTCGGATCCGGTGGAGTTACCTAGAGGCATTAAAAAAATGCGAGCCACACCAGTGCAGTTCTTAAACCAATGTTGATTCAACTGGGATTGCTCCAGTAGAACTGTACTAGTAGCTCAGCTCTAGAATTTTACACGTTGTGCTAAAAAACCGCACCGAGTGCAAACCAGCCGAATTCTAGCCAGGACCGCACTAAATGGGTGCATGTCCGAGACGAAGATGAATATTATTAAAACCAGTGCAGAACTTTGTCACTCGAACAGCCATCAGTTTATTAAGATGTTTGGATTGGCTACGATTTGAAAATCTTCATCATTATTGCGATGTTTTAGTAGATTTTTATATTTGTGATTTGTAGCATCTCTTGGTGTTTATAAAGTAATCTGTTTTGTTTCAAAATATTGGTTCTTTCTTCAGCATTATATTGAAACAAAGTGAATCGGAAAAATAAATGCGATACTATTCGTGTAGAGCATTGTGTGAGTGGGAGTTTTTCACTTTCTGGAAAATGTAACTACAGGATATTGTGAACACTAACCATTTCCTCTTGAAATAACTTTTATCCATTTAGCTTCCAGATGCTCTGCTCTCGCTAGAGTAAAAACAGATACATTTTGTACACCTGCTTTTAAATTACGTCCATAATTTTCCAAAAGGTTCTTCAAAGACGAAGGATATATACCAATTGGAAATGATTATCTAGAAAATAATGAAAACAAAACTTACTTTAATTAAATTCCACTAATGCCACTAATAATTTCATCTTACCTTTGATAAACCCTTCATTTTAGTTTGTTCAATTTCGAACTAATAATAATAATTGTAACGACACAGTTTTCTTTCCATTTGTTAATCCTAACCAGTATGTAAGACCCAGAAGACAGTTTTCATTTGGTATATGTACATTGTTTTATTGGTGTATAAAAGCTAGTTTTCACTGAATAACTTTTTGTTATACACTATTGTACTTTAAGACTTCTTTCAGAAGTAAATTCACGAATCTCGCACTCAGTAAGCTACTTTACCATCATCTGGTAACAGAATTCGTAGACGGCTATCATGATATTTATCATGAAAATGTTTGCGGTCGCAATAGAGAACAACTATGTTGGGTGGAAGTATATGCGACGGCTCGCGTAATGCACTGGAACTGACAAATGCGCACAAGCTATTTCATCATTGAATCCAATACAGCATTCGTGATTGGTTGCAGGAAATTCAAACGGGGGAATAAACCTTGGCTGCAATTATTGAGCACTTAGTTGTTCCTGAACTAGAGAATCTACAAGATGACGAATGCCTCTAGCTCTAGTTGAAATTTGCTGCACTTCCAGCAAGACGGAGCATATGAAAGAAGAAACCACATAATTGCTCAGCAATTCAGAACCCTAGGGCACGGCACCAATGAGATTATTGGATTGAAGAGTGACATTTACCTAAGTTGAAGCCTGCCGATATCCTAAAATTCCTCAGGGAAATGGGAGCTACTAGTCTCTGAGACGTTTCTCAGAAACTAAGTAGAAGGAAGGGGGCGCAATAGATATTTTAGGTCTCAGTGAATGTCACCCCATCATACATACATACATACATACATAAAACGGATCATCTCCGCATGTAGTATGTAGTAGCAGTTAGGAATTGGATGGACAAGAATTATCCCACCTAGGTCACCAGACTTAAGGGGTAAGATTAATATGGGGTTGATGTGCTTTACGCCCTTTTTTATTACTACCTTCGCAAACCTATTGTGCATGCTTACTAGAGTACTAGAGTTGTTTATAAAACTATACTTTCCTCGATCCACGATAAAGAATAACTCATGCTTTTTGGAATATTACTACAGCAACATTTGCAAAATTCGTACGGAGTTTGAAAATATTTTTATAGCTCACAAAACGGGCAGATGTAAATTGCAGCGCTTGGTAATCCTTAATCCGTATACCTGATAAGAGTTGATAATAGAATCTGTAAATTGCAGCGATGGTCAAATTTGAGATTTTAATCCGACTTGTAAATTGCACCTATTAAATAGCATATGGCCCGATATAAAAATAATTGGATGTCGTTTTCACTTAAGCCAATCATGGTGGCGCAAGATTCAAGAACTAGGTTTGGAAAAAGAGTACAAAGATAAAGATTCCGAGATAGGAAAGTTTTTAAAATATACTTTTGGTCTTCAGTATCTTACACCCGCCAAAGTAGGAGATTTCCTTGTTTTTGACTTGGGAAAAATACAACCACCAGACAGTAGGGTTACCCAATATGTCGACTATTTAGTAAATGTGTATGTGTCAGAAAGTGCCCTTTTTCCTCCTGAAATTTGGGCATCTGCTTCAACTAGTTTGTGTCGGACAACCAATGCATGTGAATCCTTTCACGCTCATTGTAATGATAATTTTTATAGTAATCACCCATCATTTTACATATTTCTGGAAACATTGTTACAATTTCAAATAGATACTTATATTGTAGGTATTAAAATAAATAGCATTGATACTGTTAAGCTTCCAAATACTCGAACCCTGAATAAATTTAATTTCTTAGATATAAAATTAAATCTGTATTATAAAACAAAAAGTATAACGAGATTACAATTTGTAAAACAAGTATGTCATTATTTTGGAAATGTTTGAGCACATAATATGTACATTTAGTGTAAATATTGTTTTTGATTTTATTATAGCGCTTATAGTATACTCGTATGTATGTGTAATGTGTATTTGGTTATCAATTAATAAATATTAAAAAGTATTTTTCTTTTCTTTAGTATAGATAAGTAATGCAGTATAAATAATCTACGGTTTGTTTCAAGTTTAACTCAGTAGGTTTTCATAAATTTTGCCGCTGCAATTTACAGGTAAGATTAACGCTCTTTGTTGGCCGTGCGCTGCAATTTACATAGTTACTACGAACCCATACATGACCATTCGCTGCAATTTACATGTAAGGATTATAGAAACTCTGACCGCTGCTGCAATTTACAATCGCCGCACAAATCATTGGAAACCATTTTAAACATTTATTTCTGTTATATTCAGTCTAATGTATATTTCTGGTACTACTTTAAGCTTAGGAATATTGTCTATTTATTATAAGCTTAACCACAAACCATAATCTTCCAAGATAATCACTTTGAATGTAAACTGTAAAACACTTCTCTAATCAAGCAAAGGGGAACATTTACTTCAAAAAATAAAGTTTTATTACAGACGGTCTACCGCCGCCCAGTTAAAAATTGTAAGGATTACTATGAATAATTTTCACGATTAGTTCTTTTTTAAAGTTCGGGAACAACTTACTTGTTCGCCCAAGTGGAATTTTGACGACGTTCCCTAGGTACTTAATACACCCCAATTTAGTAATGAGATAAATGTTTTAACAATTTAAATTAAGTTAAACGTTTTCCCGACGGAATGCCAACTATGTAGGATTCAACTACCGCAGCGCAATTTTTGAATCAAACTTAAAACGTCTTCGCCTAGTCATTTCTGCAACTAACCTAACCTTTTTTTAAATATTTTTTAAACATGTCGCGATACAAACGTAAATAGAGGATTGACAACCTTTATTTGTATTCTAGAAATGATTCATAAATATACCGTTTATTTCACGTTCGAATAAATATCAATTTTAAACATTGTTTATCAAATGTTTAATTTATTGAGATTTTGAGAAATTCGCACGGATTAAAGGCGCGCGTGTTTTTTTGAAATAAAAAACTACTATATTTGACATGAAATGCGTTGATAATTTCTATTTCAAGATCGTTATTTTTCTGGAATATAAGCTTAAATAAAAACAACTTTTTATGATGACATCTCAATACAGTAGTAGCCTAGCTGTTAGAAAGTTTTCATCCTGGTAATTTGTAATTATTTGGTTAAAAATTTTACTATTTTAAAAACTCCATGGAAGGTAAACTGTTATCGCCACACAAGAGAGCACAGGGGACAGTCGTTTTCAAATAAATTCAGCAACGTTTGGGAAACGACCCACAGTAACCTAAACGTTTCAAAAACCCAAAAATTATTGACCAAATTGTTTTAAAACAGGGTTGCGACACCGTTTTCTCAAAGTGCTCCACGCCACTTATGTTTGTCTGGGCAACTTTTTTAAACTCGTCGCCTCAATGTTGCTACTACTACCCAAAATCGTGAAGGGATTCTTTCAACTGTCTTTTTGAACAAACATATTATTGTGAGAAGTTTTTCCAAGTAACACACAGAGGTACAACAGAGGTACATGAAAATTTTAACACGCTTTATCCCTGATCTACGTCAATTCTGTCGTGCACGTAATTTGGCATTTCGAGACCAATTTTTCCAGCAGGACGGGCAGCCTGCCAAACTGCTGTTCGTTAATTTATACAGAAATATTTTTCAAGCAGAATCTTTCCTCGATTTACAGACTTCCCATATCCTTTACATATCCTTTACATTCTCATGGATAAAACTGCCGTTTTTGAACGGGCACCACAAACCATCGATGAATTAAAGGATGCCGTTAGAGCCTTCTTCGAGGACCTGAGACGGCTCTTATTCCATAACATGACCAGAAACTTGGAACATAGGTATGAAGTATGTCATGAGCGAGGAGGAGCACATTTAGAACAAGTAATATGTATTTCTTAAAACAATAAAATAATTACAAGTTCAGTAGGTACCGTTTATTTAGGGCTATACTGTATTAGGGGATTATTTTTAATCTGTTTTTGATGAATTTAAGTTTCGACATATATGGACTTATTATTTATTTAACTTGCGCTTTTTTTATTAGGCTGCCTAGTGCCTATATTTAATTGAATTGAATAATTCACTGAACGCCAACAGAATAAATTTTAAATTCGTTATATTTCAATATAAAATGGAAATTAGTTAGTTACCTTGTTTTATTTTTGGTTGAAATTTCAGAATAAAAATCGAATATGAAATAAAGGAGAAATTAAATTGAATTCTTCTTTTTGTTCCATAAAAAAATATCGTGATTTAATTTCCCAAGAAATTTACAAAAAGATAAATGAATATACCACAAGGAACATACAGAAGATATCTAAATTGAATGTCAATACCTACTACCATTTTCATTAACTTAATCAACACACCAATATATTCATCAACTAGAGACATTTCGTGTATGAATGTCCCGTAAATTATTTGTGTGATCTCAATCTTATGCTGCCTGTGCAAGTCTCGCTCTGTGTTTGGTATTATCTTTCGAAGTTCTTTGTGGATGATCTTTGTTGCGAAGGATGACTACAGCCTTGTACCATCTCCAATCGTATTCTCGCAATACACCTGACCCAATTACATTGTTAGTGGATTGTTGTATTTATAATTTTGGCTATTGATGTTACCTCCATTATTTCCTTGAATCTCTAGACATCCTGTATCTTATGTATGATTTTTCTGTGATTGTAAATGTTATCTCAACGTATAGTTGGAACATCAATTATGTATTTAACGCATTCAAGTTTTTATGAACGAGATAAATAAAAATTTTATTAGATTAAATGATCTTTCTCAACCACTTTTGATTTTTTGTTAACTTTTCATGTCTTTTGTTTGACCTACTATTATTGAACCTACTATTTATTGTCTATGTACGGAGGCTCGACTGGGTGCCTTTCACTTTACCCCTACTCCGCTGCCGGCTCTAACGCGATATGCGATAAATGGACCAAAAAATGTAAGGCGAAAGAATAAAAGTTCAACTTTAAAATTAAAATGTGTAAACATTTCGCTTTATAGTATATAAACCAAAACTACTTCTTGTTGTTTGTAGAAACTGTGTTGTGTGCCTATGCCAATATAAACAGTCAAGCATGACTGAGCTACCAGCAAATATATTCGTTTTATAAATAGCAGAGAAACATTTCATCAGAAACGTATTGCAGTAATATCCAAAGGGGATGTAAACCACATACTCGCTTGCTCCCCGTTCGTAACTTGGAAATCAAACAAGATATTACCGAATATAGCCGAAAGGGTTATTATTTATTCAAGGGTTTGTCTCTTAATAATTGATTTCATCGGCAAATGGATGCCAAGATGTATTAAGTAGAAAAGCTAATATTTATGATTGACTTAATAATAACAGTTTTTATCGACGTTTATACAATCTATCCAGTTTTCGACTGAGTATGTAACGATGTCGAATTCTAATGGTGATTTTCAAGATACTTAATTTTTAGGTTCGGATATACGTAACTTGTGGTGATGAATAACATTTTATTTATAATCCATAATAGCCTTGAGTGATAAATGTGGGCTTCATTACTTCGAATGGAAACCGTTTTCATGTGAAAAACAAATAGAATAAGGCTACTCCATATACTCCCTGTGGTTAATGGACACCGTCCGAGACCATCTATATCTCACACACACACACACACAAGGCTACTCCCAAAGCTCAAACCGTATAATCGACGTTTTTTTATTTGGTTTTATCAATTTTTAACCCTGGCTTATCAACCATTAGTATAACTTGGATTTGTATGCCGTTGTTTTCGGATGAAGAGTATTACCCAAGGAATGCATCGAAGTACACGGCATCCATAAGTTAATTGTTCTAATTTCGTGAATTTCTAATATTTTCAATATCTACTGTAGCTTCGATGATCCAGTTTGGGAATTAGGAAGGAATAGCCTTATTCTACTTGTTTTTCACATGAAACTCGAAATAATGAAGCTTACATGTGTCATGGGCTTGCGGTCTATTATAACAGTTTTCGTCTGGAAGCTATTTTATTCTGTTAATTTTCTTGGCTTCCTTTTAATTTCTTGTCGCAGTAGCCAATCCGTGAAACGATATTAATTTTTAAAGCTTCTTCTCCCGATTGACCTTTGAAAAGTCGAAATGATTATTAAATTTTTGAATAAAATCATTTCCCTTATTTGTCACTCAAAAAATAGATTAAAATATATTCCATTATTGTTCTTTTTTAAATTTTTTGATTATATGTTTTTACCTAAAAAGTTTGTCCTGTGTACGAGTCCGCAATTGAAGTTATCATCTCTGGAGATCACTAAGAGCTGCAAATATCCAAGCCGCTTAAAATAAATTCCCACGCTCTATGAAATTTGAATTTGGTGTGTTAAACCTGACTTTTTATTACACGTTTGGTTGTATTAAATATTATATAGTTCATTTAAAAACCAGGAGGAGTAATTTGAAAAGCCTTACTCACACCACTAAAATTTACCAGATTAGTTACTAAAGGGTGTATTCCGAGAAAGTAGTCAACAGTCGTGTTCCAAATCTATTAAATATGCCTTGATGGACGAAGAAATCAACCACGCCACCAACTGTTTGAGATATTTTGGATTTAACATGAATATTTTTGGTTTTTCATCCAATATATTATATTTGTTTACACACATTGTTTTTCTGAGAGTCCTAAATAACCTATGTTCAGCGTTTACATTGTTTTGCCGGCCTGATAAGCGAAGAGCTGTACTCGAAGTAGATGCAGATATTCAATACAATTGCTTACTGAAGGTTTTAAAGGAACAGTTTTAACGAAATAGAGTGGAAACTAAGTAAAAATAAGAAAATAACTACAGCGGATGCAATGACAACAATAATCATATTCATCTGTCAAAATTGTCAAAAATGGAAATTAATAAATTATCAGCTGATGTCAATCCTACGAAGTGTTGTGTGAAACTGGGCGGAATCTGACCAATCAGAGGTCTACAGAATTGTCAACTTAAATTCAAATTACTCCTCTACTTACCACAGTAATGAATTTACGATAACAGTGAAAGTGGAGATGTCAGTTAAGTATATTTTCCACGTTGCGACAAATCGCTGCGAGAAAAAGTACAATCAGCACATCGATAGTTTGTTGCCGCGACTCATCCAGGCCTAGGGGAAACGTTACGTGTTTCCAACTTCGTTAAAAAATTGGCAGTTCTGGTTTCATAACCTCACAGTGTGAAAAAAATTAGCGGGAGAAAATAAAGCAAATAGGAGTAGTTTCTCTAAAATCAAGTCGTGAAGTTAACAGAATTGTTGAGGAAAACATTGAGGACATTATTTTAGTAACAGTAATGAGTATTATGGCATGTGCTGCTCTACGAGAAGAAAACGTAGAAGAAATCCTGTGACAGCAATGTTAGAGCGTAGCAGCCAGTATAAATTTTGGGTTGGTGCGACAAAATCCACCAGAAAAGTTACCAAGTCGCAGCGACTTCTCGCTCGAAAATAGAGCAAGAGCAAGTGCATGCAACGAAAAAAAACGCCAATTTGCAAGCAACTTTTTCGAGTTGCAGCGTCAACTCGCACCGTGGAAAATGGACTTAACGAAAAGGGGAGCATTCAAACCATAGACAAATTAACAAATCATTAATTTCTCTATGGTTCCGGCCGTGACCAGTGAAAGAAAAAAGTTTGAGAAGCTGACAATGGACTAGAAGTGACTAATGTGCGACGTCCAATGGTTGAGGTACAAATTCGAGAGAATATCAGAATGTGTCGATGGAGACATTATGAACTCTTACCACGAATAAAATATACAACATAATATATGGTCGCATTTTTTGCTACATATTGTAAAAACTAATTTCCCGACTTTCCTCAAATTCCACTAAATTTTCAATAAAGTCTGACATTCTGATCTTGTTGGAAATATGTTCATATATGGATTTAATAGCGACCATCGACGATGTCGGATTTTCTTCCCATTTTATACGGTTTATGTTGTCAGAGGCCTTTTCCTAAGTCACCTCTATATTCCTGTAGTTTCCCATGTACTTTTCAGTCTTTTCGGCTTCACTTTTTCCGGTGTAATTAATTTTAATACCCTTCTATCCTACCTTCTGCCATTATTACAAATTTATATTCCGCACAATAGTGGATTGAATTCTAATTTTATTTCTGGTTTATCATTGTGATAACACTGAGTGGTTTTTTCTTCCATTTATTAGAAAGGCTGTTTTAACTTTAACTTGTGTAAAAATTTATAGACAGCCAAGCAGTTGTTATAAAAAGTAAAACAAAACTATCGATAAACTCTATTTGAAGTTTGGTGACGCAGCCTGTTATTTAATGTATCTACTAAGGAACGAGAGTAGCAATTTGATCAACCATAACCAATACAATATTTGATGGACTCTTCGACATACAGCTCAAATTTCGCTATAAAAGATTTCTTTTTATTCTAGCACATCAAGAATTAAGTTCGCTGCTATCGTTTTTCAATACTCGGAGAAGTTTTATCAATGTGGTGGGAATAATTCTTAAGTAGAGCATTTTCAGCAATTTCCGATGATAAATATTGCAACTTTCCATATTAAAACAACCTCAACTGATAGAATTACATGGAGTTTTGACTTCCAGTCGTAACATATGAAAAACCAAGTCTTTGACTTAGCAAATTAGGAGTACACTGCTATTTCTACATCGGGGATGTATTAAAACATGCATTTCAGTAACCTTAGCAGCCCCTTTTTTCTCAATTTTGGTTAAGCATCGATAAAAATATTATTTTTCCACGTGAATTTGACAGGCGAACAAATTTCATGCAAATTCTCTTATCAAATTCCTTTCTTGGTTGAACCATCGCAATTTTCTCAGATTGTCAAGTGGTGATCATGATACTCAAGCTCATATCGTATCAGTTCGATGATGGTTAGGAACTGGCTGGTGAACTAGCTCAAAATAACACAGTCTCCTTGCTGTGGATACCATGTCATGCCATGTTGGTGAACAATTGAATTGAATAGCTGATGTACTAGCCAGGAAGGCAGCGGCTGCTTGCAAGACCCGAATGCCTCCCGTGAGGAACTGAAAATAAAAGTCAAAAATATACCCCTGGAAATGTCTTCTCTTACTGAGGTAGTCCAAAATATTCCTCGGAAACCTCAACCAAAAGAAATCAAACAGTCCAACTTATTACTACCTCTCTCAGTGTTAATATGTTTATACTCAGTTCTACGCATCCGCCCTCACGAGATTGGGAAGCTTCGAAAGTCAACCAGGCGCAGCTTCGGCCGAAATGACCCAATTGGTTCATCGGCTACCGGAGTAAACCGACCAGTTTTGGAGCTGATCAAACCCGGTCCTAGGGGATCTTCGCTTGGAGACCGTTTCTTTCCGACGATCGCCACACACGATTTGTCTGTTGCAGACAACATTCAGGATAGTGAACGGGTGGTAGGTGCTAAATCACTCGTTTCTGTTCATGGACATCGGACACAAAAGAGTCACCCAAAGACAAGCTGATATGTTGTGGTTCGCCATGACCCAAATATCTAAAAAATGTAGGGGTTTTATACGATTCAAAATCCAAGCAGTTAACACATTTCATGATGAAATATTTTACATTAACAAGCGGCTTGTTTTTAATAAGCTAGGAACATAAATTATACTTATACGTTCTTAAAAGTCCATATTCAACGATGACCCTTTATTTATCTAAGTATATCAACCTGAAAGGTAATGAAAATTGAAATGATTTACTGGAAATAAAACTTTATACCTACCTACCTCTACCCTACGTTTAATTCGATGGAATTGTATGGGGGAGTTTTCCATCCATCATTTTTTTAACTTTCGGTTTCGCTTTGTCATGATCCAAAAAAATCTACGAGAGAAAAAGGAAAAGGAGATGAAAGGATTTGCTCCCAATTTTCATCACAAAGCAGTAAACGTTCTTTCACTCACGGCGACTTGATTAATTTTAACCTATCTGTACTAGCATAGTGTGATGGTAATTAGTACTGAAACTTCAATATACAGAGTGAAACACTAAAAACGTTTTTGTCGCTGTTTGACATTTGGTGGAAAAGGATGTTATTAAATTATTTCGAATACATATTTTAATTCAGCTTCCTTCTTCACTAGGTTTTCTTCGTGTGAATAAAGGCCAGTTCAAGCTCAGTGAATCTAGCTAGAGTGTATTTTATGTCATCAGCCTCTAGAATGTGCTGTAGAAGTTGTATTTGTAGTACTCGTATATCATGAAGTTCAATATGATCACATTCAACTGCGACCTTTTCAGAACTATTGTAGTCTCTGAATCTACATAATTACATTTTCCAGCGCGATTCTTTTCACATAACCAATCACCTTTGAGACTGAACATTTCATTTCTTGCCAGTGGCTTCTCATCGCCATTTGTAAGAAACCGCACATTTACCAGATAGGTGCACTGGCATAGGATTTGCTCTGTAATTTCCGCCTCCAGAATCTACTCATGGCTTTGTCTGTGAAACCCATTGGCTTTGCGTGTCTGTTAAGCTTACAGTGCCCTGTCAACTTACCTACTATGGCTTTGACAGTTTTCCAATCTCTGCTTTTTAGGTCTGCAGTAAATGTTGGCGAATCTCCTCTAATTAACTGACTCGCCTGTCTCAGGGGGGATCCAGTCCAATGAATAGCTTTGATGAGGCTTGTCTGACGGTTTCATCCGCCAATTTGTTGCCGTGGTACTTAAGCTACCATGACGCAGCAAAGGTCTCCAAGTGCCTTTAAGGGCGCGTTGTATCAAACACCTAAACTCAGTTTAATGATAACTGATGTTTAGACTGTGACATATTGATGTATTTATTATGAATAACTTAAATCAGTCTAAACATTAGTTATCTTTAAACCGAGTTTAGGTGATTGATACAACACGCCCTAAGGCACTCAAGTCGGAACAGATTTTACAATTTTTTCTGACAAACGTTACAATAGAAAATAACATTATGAATTTACAAGTATTTATGAAAATGACACGGTCATAGTCATCAATTATAAGATCAACTGCACACAAAGTTATTGGCCCGATACAAAATATTTCAAATGCACCAAATTAACCTGGCTATAGTTACTAGAGAGAAAATATTAATGGAATAGGGGACGTTGACCCAGCATTATAGTGGAACGCCTTTGATGCCATAAATACAGTGAAGCAGTGTCGAGCGCAATTAGTACTTGAATGGGTGACCACTGGAAAATACCGTTATGGAGCCCGTATAAGCAACAATTCGCAGGCATTATACCAATGAGCACGAGCTATAATTTAGATACGCCGTCTTCCGGAGGAGACGTGAAACTGAGGTCCCGAGTCCATATATGTTGGGCTCGAACCCTACCACTCGTTGGGACACCAGTGGGTTCCTCAAAATGTCCGGTTAGGGGTAGAGTGCTCCCGGCGTCGGTGATTAGCCTCAGTCGCAGAAATAGACGTTAAAATAAATAAAAAGGAAAAAAAATAATCAATGGTATTGAAACGACAAAGTAGAGAGAGGAAGAGAAACAAAATTTCAATGTAAAATGTAACAACGCAAATGCAAAAGCGGAGATAGAATAGAAATCAATAATTTTATTGTACACCTGGATATAAGCTAATGAACCTGATAGATTGAATTGGAAATCGTATGCCGTATTGACGTATTCATAACCGTAACTTGTCAGATTTGTTAAGTATAGTGAAAGCGATATTAAACTTACCTAAACATAAATGAGAAATTGTGACATTCAGATTAAAATTGATGATAAATCTATAAACAGCATGGCAGCTGAAATTAGATTTTCAGAAGTAAGTACTCAAAACCTTTATCAAAACGTCTCACTGATAAATGAAATTTGTAAATCCCCCGTTAAAATGTTTGGAAATTAATTTTAATTTCTTATGAAACTTCGCTGAATTTTTAACTTTTTTTAATACATAATAAGAATAGGAACTTGAATAATAAGGATTGTGATTAAGTTGGTTTTGCGATAAAAATATTGAAGGACTTCACTTACTTTATGGAAAATGAGTCTTACACTAATTGGATCTGAAATAATAACACGTAGGTCATTAAGTCGCAGGTGTAATCAGTGAAAACCTGTTTTTTTGCAAAATTCAATTATCCCTTTAATTGCCATCCTATAATTTCAGCGATCTAAACTTTAGTTGCAGATTAGTTATTCAGTCTTGACTTTTCTTATTTAGTCTTGGTCTTGCTTATTTAGCCTCATTCTTGCTTATTTAGTCTTGGTTTTACTTATTTAGTCTTGGGCTTACTTATTTAGTCTCGGTCTTGCTTATTTAGTCTTGGTCTTTCGTACAAAGTCTTGGTCTTGTTCATTTCACCTGTTACTTATTTTTTTTTTTACTTTCAAAGATCATGATGGTCATACATTATTAATTATTATCAATGAATTATCAACTATCAAAATTATTGTAAGGGGCGACTACTGTACCCCAGTGATGAGCAAGGCAAAACCAAGACTCGGATAGACTTGGTCCTGTTCTTGATCATTAAGTCTTGGTCTTGCTAGTCTAAGTTTGGTCTTGGACTTGCTTTTTCGCAAGACTAAGACTAATTCTGCTCATCACTATTGCGGATATAAATAACTTCATCATTGGAACTTAATCTCGAATATTTTCCTCAGGTATGCGAACAGCTAAAAGTCAAATGATGCAGCATCCTGTGAATGTGGGGAGTGTGCAAGCAATACGAATTATGTCGTTGAATTTTACAATGCTGCTTTTTCTTCAATATATGATGCCTTTTCTATTTGATGGCGTCTTCTAATCGATCCAATAACATTATGTGATACTGTAATAATCCCTGTTGATGGTCTGACTCTTAGAAAGAGACCATAATCTTGTCTGCTGACTTTTGTGTCTTCAGACGCTTTGGCCAACTTTCGTCCTTTCCTCTTGACTCACTTACGTTGTTTCAATGAAAATCGGATTTGCACACAAATGGCAAATAGTTGAACACAGGACCACTGAAAATGAGTGGAACCTGGGTGTGAGCGACCCCCGTAGCTATCGGGTGAATTCTTTTATGAGAAATACAAAGGATTATCGATAAATATATATCAGCTATATATACACACAAAAGATGAATTTAAATATAGATTATAAAAGAAAACCTACCGGTGAACAGTGAACACGAATATTTTTACTTTAATATCTACCATCGACACGGTGTTGATTGTTAGACGTTGAAGAAAGACTTTTCTATCTAAGGTGAGCGAGACCCTTGGGAACTGAATGTATCAGGGGAACACAGATATTCACAAAGGGTTATTTGTCTCGGAGAAATGTGGATACAGTAGAATCATGGATTTATTTTATAAGAAATTAGCTTTAAAATGAAAATCTCTTCTCACACAATAAAACTACAAAATAAACTTTCCAAAAAATATAAATAATAGTAATTGTATGATTTTGAAGTAGGTGTCAAGTAAACGTCAGCCCTTTCACGTTCGTGTCTGCTCACGCTCGGGTTGCTCATTCAGTCATTATACCACCTCTCACACACTTCATCGTCTAGTTCGTTGGTACTCGGCAATTTAAAATGTTCATTCATTGTTAAATGTTCGCTATTACAGTAACAACCCAGATAGCACAAGGACATTTACGAGACGTCTTGAAAATATCTTTCTCAGACGTTAACTACGTCTTAAAGACGTCCATGTACGCCTTAGATACGTCTGAAAGACATCCCGGATGTTAAAAATAACGACGTCTTTGAGATATCTTCATGAGATCCATTTTTGGTTTCATACAAACTTACAAAGGGCAAAAAAGGAAGTCTTGTGAAACTGGGTTTAGGATACCTATCTAAGGTAGTTGGTTGAATTGATATTTTTGAATAAATGACTTCGACAACATATAAATACAAGTTTTGAAGCAATTCTGCCTGGCCATTCCTAAGTAGCTAAAAACAAAAAATTTAATAGTATTTCCGGTATGACACGCTATCAATATGGCACTGTTATCCCCGCTAAAGTTATGCAACAGAGAATCTTAAAATCAAAACGCCATACCGATACCTATTATACACGTTCCTTGCTAAAAATGACATGTTTGCCCCATTATGGGGGCCACTTGGCGACGCTCCAGAGGAATGGCATTTTGAAATCTTTTTTCTACAGTTAATTGTTAACAAAGATGACTAAACAACATAGCGGGGCCCATGATCCATGTCCACAGTGGAAAAATTACACGTTTCGGTCAGTATGGCAGACCTGAAGTGATGCCATAATGGTATGGCATGTTGAGTTCGTGGACTTTGTCCTGAGGAACGTCTAAGAGACTAGTAGCTCCTTTAGTACTATTTCCCTCAACGGGTTGTAGTCACCTATCAGAATATTTGATTGTCTAAGCCCTACTAGATCTTTCCAGTGGTCAGATCTTCTCTTTTCTTCGGCTTTGCCTATTTCTTCCAATATTACGTTGGTTCTGATAATGCAAAAGGGTTCCGACCGCCAAAAGGTGTTTCAGACCCTGTCTTTGCTAGTTCATCTGCTATTTAATTTCCTTCTATTCCATTCTGTCCTCAAATCGACAGTAAGGAGACGATTCTGTTGCTTTTGAGCCGTCTTCTTTATTTTTTAATTCATTTTGTTTCGATATCTTCATTTTAATACATAATTCCTTATTTATATAATTTCTCCTAAGACCTGGTACATTAGATATTGTTCTATTTTGCACGTCACAATGACAACAAAAAACTCGTGCTTTTTTGTTTACAATAACAGCGGAAGTTTGCATATCAACTCGAACAATAGAAACACACCACGGCGTTGGTCGTATTCTTTTCAATTGTATTTTTTTCTTAATTTCGTCCATCAGAAACACTGTGGAGAGTGGAGTAGACTTTATAGTTACGTTAGAATGTTTGGAAGAGGTTAAAATATTTATGTGTCAACTATATACAAGGTATCTTCTGGGTGTTCCTTGTGGTTTATTCATTATTTTTTTTGTTATTTTTTTGGGAAATTAAACTACAATATTTTCCAATTTTTTTTAATTCAACGTATCGGTAACGTACCTACCAGCTACCGTGATAAAGAACAATTAAGTTTTATAACATTCTGGTCCCTATCTGACACGTAAAAAAAATTCGACAACTAGACAATCAATAATGTTTCGAAGTTAAGACTGCAAAAAATTTGTTGTCAAATTTTCTTAAGGTCCATTCACAGTAGATCATAACGTTGGTAAAATGTGACATTAAATATTTTATTGTATGACATTCTAACAATATTATAGTATAGTAAAGAAAGTGCTTTAATACAACTAAATGCGGATAAATGTGTAGCTAGTAGTTCAAATCATTTGGTCACCAATGTTAGAAAGATAAATTTCCAATAAACCAATTACCTGCGTTATCAGGATGTGTGTGTGTCTATGTATGTATATAGGGGTGACATTCACTAAGACCTAAAAGATTTATTCTGCCCCCTCACTTCTACTTAGTTTCTTAGGAGAGTCTCAGAGACTAGTAGCTCCTTTGGTCCTGTTTCTCGGAGGAATTTTACGATATCTGCAGGCTTTAACTTAGGAAAATATCCCTTTTCTATCCAGTAATCTCCTAGGTATTGTGCCCTAGGACTCTGAAATTCGCAAGTATGTGGATGGAGGTTTCTTCTTCCATGCCACAGAATCTACGTTCTTCTTCCTCCACTATTTTGAGCTTTTTCAAGTGCCCATTCAGGCGACAATGTTCCGTTAGGAACCCTGTTAAAACTGTTTTACTTTGACTTATGCATTCATTAGATCTCCACAGGTTGTAGTCACCCAGAAGAATATTTGATTGTCTAAGCCCACAAGATCTTTCCAATGGTCAGATCTTCTCTTTTTTTCGGCTCTATATATAATATTACATTGGAGCTGATTCCGCAAAATGGTTCATGCTCCCAAAAGGGTATTTCAGTCCCCCTCTTCGCTAGTTCGTCTGCTATTTTATTTCTATCCATTCCAGTGTGTTCTGGAATCCACTATCCCTTTTTTTACGCTTCAAAAGATCAGCGATATTTGATGACAAAGTTTCAGTCTGACATAAGAATTAAGAGGCTGGTGCTTTGTTATGAGGGGTTATTTGAATAACAGAAGGCTAAAGGCCTATATGAGGAAAACTTCGCCACAACTTACTTCGCCACATGGTGGCATATAATTCCAGGATGGTAGATAACCTTCATAATGTCCTTTAAGAATTTAGGTTATTTAGATGGTTAGGTGGCACAAAATCAACAAAAGTTTCGAGAAACTAGGAGAAAAATTCGAGAATTTAATTAAAAAAGTTTATCATGACATAAACAAAACAAAAATTGAGCGAGTATCACCATCAATTTTGTAGATTACTTCTTATTAGTGACGACCAAGACAGTTTTGGTATCGGTCTTGGTCTTACTGCTCAAATACTCGGCCTAGGATTCTGTATGCATTTCGCAAGTATGTTAATAGAGCACGTATAATTTACATTTTTCTTGCTTCACCAGTTTGAGCTTTTAGAGGTCCCCATTCAGGTGTCACGACACCTGTCATAACTCTTAGTTCAGTCTTTGTCTAGCTTAAGGATTCATTCGTGAACTTGCCAATAAGTATCTTCGATTGTCTTATCCCTACTAGATCTTCCTAATGGTCAGATCCTCTCTTCTTTTCGGATTCGCCCACTTATTCCAATAATACGTTGTAGCCGATACCGACTCCACTTATTGCTAGTTCATCTGCTTTTTTATTCAGTTTTATTCCAGTGTGTGCTGGAATTATCAGTGAGGGAACGATGAGGTTCTCGTGTAGTTCATTCAGTTTTCTTAGGCTTTCACATTCCATTTTAGAACTGCTTATCGTGCTTGAGTCGTGTGTTTTCGCCTATTCTCTACATTGGCCGTAGTAAAATTTATTATCAGTTATAATATCACAAGAGCATAGACAATATTCGATTATTCACCGAGTCACGAGACGTATTTGGCGAAATACGTCGATTTAAGAGGTAAATAATCGAAAAATATTGTTTATGCTCGAGTTGGTGTTCGTTACGATTATATAACGAATAATCTGGTGTTAAATTTTCAATTTCTTGATCAACTTCACCACTTGAAATGAAACTATGGAAATGATCACAATATGGCAGGAGGCGGAACACCAAAACGATTATATCACGTCGTCAAGGGGTATATTCACTTTATCAATACGTCGTAACTAAGGGAAATTCAAGGATTGTATTGGTTCATTAGAACATAAGTTATATAAACGTATTTATAACACTCAGTTTATGTCACATTTTTCGAGTAACGTCCATGTAAATTGAAAGTTTAATTTCCCAAAGTATATGGTAAACAATTTATTTGAATAACAGTGTAAATAACGTATTTATTTTGGGGTAACCGTAACGGCTGGTTTTGCGTTCAAAATTCGATTCAGAATCACGTTTTTGGTATGTACTGAACGTGCGTAATTATTCAAATTGAACGACCAATATTCTACAGCACAGCAATCGTTTTTCTCTCCGCACCCGAAAAAATAAAATGGAAAACATTTTATGATGTGAAATATAAAACTTCGCATGTACAAAATAGTTTATTTCTGTCTTAATGTCATTTGAGGATTTACTAAAGTTTTTTATGATTTCGCGAAGACGTTCAACTGTGATAATCAAAAAGTTTTAATAAAGTTGTTGTTATTTTATGGTATTTGTTGTGTTTCTTAATAGCTTTCAAAAGCGGTAAATGCATAATTTGCAGCACTTAATTACTTGGTATAGTTTTAGGTCCAAATGAGAAAATTACATTTTTTTTTATTTTAATACATGTAAGTTCCTATTGAAAATAGAGGGCGGAGTTCATTTCCTGCAATGGCACCTAGTGTCATTACGAAAATGTTCTTCCACTCAACCCATAAAAAAAAAGAGTAAATATACATGGTATATAAATATTTAAATTTAGTATAACAAGTGCAACAAGTGTAACAAGTGTAGGAGAGAAAACAATTAATTATGATTGCCTCTGGAGTAATATATTTTTAAACTTGGCTTTGAAGTTTTCAGAAACAGAGTTATAAGAAAAAATATTTGGTATTGAAAGGACCGTCTAAATAGTTCAGTATTGAATACTGGTGGAGATAGTAGACCCTTAAATATTAGATTTAAATTATGAACATTAGTTCGAAAAGAAATTTTTTGGTGCAAATAAGTAGGAGTTTTAAAGATAATAATTTTATGAAAGAGGCAAATTGCATGAAGCATTCTTCTATTATCCATATTTAACCATCCTATTTCAACCAACTTATGCGATATACTCTGTCGCTTTTTTTACCATATATTAATCTTAAACATGAATTCTGTACTTTCTGTATTTTGTTTTTATAAAGGAGGGTTAAATTTGGGCCATATACTGAATCTGCAAAATTAAAGTGTGATAAAACGAGACTTTCACACAGGGTTTTTTTAACATGATAGGGGAGAAGATGACGATTTCTATATATCAGTTTTAATGAGCCATAAGCACGTTGAATCAATTTATTGATGTGTTTCTCAAATCTTAAATCCGAATCTATAATGACACCTAAATTTTTAGCATGATCAACCAAGGCTAACTCTTCATTATTAATTTTTATATTTATTAAGTTTTCAATTTTAGCCTTCTTATAAGCGGAATCGAACAAAATTACATTAGATTTAGAGCAGTTGATTAATAAACAATGATCTCTCGCTAATTTTATGAAGGTTCTTAGTTCTTGATTAATATTTGGAGGGAGGGAAGCTATAGTATATCTGTGTATCATCTGCGTATACGTGAATTTTACAGGTTTTAAAAGATGTTATTAAGTTCATTGTATAAATAGAAAACATTATTGGTCCCAAAATGGATCCCTGAGAAACTCCCGAATTCAAAGTTAATAATCCCGATTGATCTGAGTAAATTTTAACACATTGTTGACGATTATTTAAATAATTACGCAAATGGTTAATAGCACTTTCAGAAAATCCTATATAATGTAATATGTTAAGCATCAAATTATGATTTATAGTGTCAAAAGCTCGGCTAAAATCCAACAATACTAATTATTATTTTCTGATTACACTCGTGTAACTTGTAGTAGTAACCTTTGATTAGGTGGCTAATTAGACCATTTTTCTGCGACCGTTTCCGGTCGCACTGGCATGGGATGTGTTATGCAGTTTTACTTTTAGGTTACAGAGCATGGAGACTAGATATAAGAAGCACAAACTTCTATAGGAAAATTAAATAAGTAAGCAGTAAATAGCAGATGCGCGATAGTAGCTAGAGGTTGAAAAGACAGAGTGAAGTATAACGACCGAGTTAACCTATCAAAATCTCCGTACCTCATTAGTTTTGTGTTCCCATTAAGCTTACAGTGCCCGCTTTGACATTTTGACTATCTTCGCTTATTAGGGATGTCGAACATTTTTGCGAATGTCCTCTAATGAACTGTTTTGTCTGTCTCTTCCCTTCTTCCCTTTTTTAAATGTCCCACCATTCTAGAGATCTTTTCATTTGTGACCATATTTATTATCTATTAGCGACGCAGCAGAAAGGTTCTGGTCCAATTAATTGCATTGTTTTGCAATTTTATCAGCTTTTTTGTTGTACTCACTACCCTCCTGCCCTGGTACTCAGGCTACCATGTCTTTGGAAAGAGAGTGAGTGCGCCATACTAACCATACTACCAATTTAGAATTGTCTTAGAATGTCTTTATTACAGCATGGCTGCCTATGATGGTGGCAACTGAACCATATATCCTTTTCTATATTTTAAGTTCTTCAGAATAGTGGTGAAACACCGTCACTGTTTTAACCCTACAATTCTGATTTCTGAGCATACCTCTTCGTTGGAGTCGTCTGCATACCAGGTGGTCTCAGTCTGTATGAGCACATCTTTTTTCCAGTTTTCCCTTCCTGGTGTAGTGATTTAAACTAATGCTGTTGCGACAATGTATTACCCCATCAAGCCTTTCGCTTTTAGCTCCTCGATAAGCTTTAGATAGTCAGATTTGTGCGTTTGGGTTGGGCTTATGTGTTGTTGACTTTGATGTAGTCTGTGCGGTACAGATATAGTGTAATGTGTAATGTAATGAGGATACTGGGTGTAGTAGGATAGTAGAAGGGCCTCTGACAAGGTGGTGCTGCTGGTCACTTGGTGGGTCATCCCCCAGGAATAAAACAACTACCTGTTTCACTGGGACATGTTCTATTTAATATTTACTATACATTAACCACTAACACTAATTGACTACTCTTAGATTACTACTTAGAATGAATGATACTGACTGTAATCATCCTTTCATGAATGACCATCATAATGACTTAATAATAATAATGAATCAATAATGAGTTAATATTGAATTAATAATGAATGCTTAAAATACTATTGTTACCTATATATACAAAGAGTCAAGTTCACTATAAGTAAACATACATGATACTAGATAATGTTTATTTGCTTTGACATTGACTCGTACGTGTAACCTTTATATTTATTATTTATAAAACAATTCGTGGTTTATTGGAATTAGCTGAAGGGAATTTATTCGATAATATTTTAAATAATTAATGACTTAATGTTTAGGCCAAAAGGCATCACACCTTCCCCTTTTACAAAAAGAATAAATTCCGTTGAGCTTCCTTTCCCCCTAATGAAATGAATTTACAATTATCCTAAAAATAAATGGTAGATGGTTATTAAATAATGTCACTAACCTACGATTACATAATATATTCATAAATAAATGAATGTTCATTGCCTTTAAAAATTGTTTTCGATCACTTAGTTGTTTATTTATTTTCACTTCAATGTTTTGAATGTTTGTTATAACACTTTTGTTTATTATTCGGAAATGTTTATAAACTCACTCGCACTTTCAATTTTACAATTTTTAATTCATTTTACAATAAGGATGGATTCTGTTTTTGTGTATTTCTTTTATCACACCTGATTCTAATTTAATTTTACAGTTAACATCACTCACCTCTGTGACTGTAAATGGACCTATATATTGAGATTCGAATTTGGTTCTATTTTCCCTCTTTACTAACACTGAATCCCCTATTTTAAAATCAACTGGATTAGCTACCTTACTATTTTGACTTTGTCTACTCAGTTTATGTTTGGTTAAATATTTCTCTGCTCTCTGATGAGCTACCTGCAGTTTATATTTTAACTCATTCTGATATTCATCAATATTATAGCATGGTTCGATCTCGTTTGTTAGATTCTCGGGTAAGTTAGCACGTCTACCGAACAATAATTCAAACGGCGTATAACCATGATACGAGCTTGGAGTCGTATTATAACAATAAGCAAATAGTTTACACCATTCATCCCATTCATCCTTACTTTCATTTATAAAGTGTCTCACATACTCATTAAGCGTTCTATGTAATTTCTCACAACCTCCTATAGATTGATGATGATATGCTGTTGAGTAATTATGCCTAATATTTAACATTTTAGTTAAAGCGTTGAATATTTCATTTTTATATTCTGTGCCTAAATCTGTCCTAATTTGTTTCATTAGACCGTAATTTGGTATGAAATTTTCAAAAATTCCACGAGCTATCGTGTTTGCTTCTTTGTTTTTAACTGGAATTATTACTGCATATTTTGTTAATTCACATAACATTGTGATGCAATAACGGTTACCATTTTCACTTTGTGGAAAAGGACCGACCGTATCTATATATGTTATATCCCATGGTTTTTCTGCTGTATCCGTTAATACAAATTCTTCCTTGTGATTATTCTTTGCTTTATTGACCTGACACTTGTGACATTGCTTAATATATTTTCTTACATCTTTTTCCATGTTTTTCCATCTAAAATTCGCTCTTAATTTTTTCAATAGCCTGTTATTTCCTACATGACCTCCAAATAAAGGATCATTATGATAAGTTTCTAAAATCTGTTGCTTTTCTTTTTCTTTTTCCACCATCTTAGGTATATCGCAAATACATATTTGTACGTTTTTTAACGTATTGTTTCCTTTTTCCATAAACTCTTTTATAGTGCACTGTGTGAAAATAATATCATTCATATAAATTTTCATCCTTTTTATACCATTATTTACCGCTAGCTTATCAAGCTGAACTAACGTTTGATCTAAATCAAAGTTAACTATATCGGTATTTAATAAGGCTTGGCTAAATCTCATCCTGTTTTTGATCCGTATGTTCATCCTTAACGAAACACGGTTATTTTCAAATTGCAGAATTGGTAATTTATGCGCCTCTAAATTATTCAGTACTTTATATACTGCTGGCTTGCGAATACCTTCCTTTATTTCTGTGGAAACTATTTTATCTTCTCCTATAGGCTGAGCTTTATTATGACGAGTTTTTGACCTCGTTATTGCTAAAATGTGAGCATTGTCAATGTACAAGTCTTTTAATTCATTTATGGATATCCTTGAAATACTGTCCGCATAATTTGAATTTCCTTTCAAATATTGTATTTCGAAGTTGTATTCTTCTAGGTCTAGTCTAATTCTCGTAAGTTTCGAAGTTGGGTCTGTCATCGAAAAAAGATGTGTTAACGGCTTGTGATCCGTTTTCACAATAAAATGTGTAGAACCATATAAATAACACTTAAAATGATTAATTCCCCAATGGATAGCTAACAGTTCTTTCATGATTATAGGTTTATTTAATTCACTTTTCTTAAAACCTCGCGATGCATAAGCTATAGGTAGATCTATACCTTCGTATTCCTGGCTAAGTATTGCAGAACACGCAATATTTGAAGCATCTGTTGTCAATATAAATTTTTTATTGAAATCTGGATATTTTAAAATAGGCGGCTGAATTAATGCCGATTTTAGTATTTGGAATGATTTTCCGCAGTCTTCCGACCACTCGAATTTCACATTTTTCCTAGATAATTTATTGAGAGGTATGCATATTTCAGCGAAATTTGGAATGAAACGTCTGTAATAGTTACAGAATGCTACGAACCTTTTAGATTCTTCTGAATTTTTGGGCACTGGATACTTCTCAATGACTGAATATTTTGCCTTGTCGGGTAGAACCCCTTCACTGGACAAATTGTGTCCTAAATACGTTACTTCTCGCCTGAAGAATTGACATTTTTGTGGATTTAATTTAAGGTTGAATTTCCGACATGTGTCAAACACCCTTTCGAGATTACTTAAATGATGATTTTCTGACATCCCTATTACGACTATATCATCCATATAAAGAAATGCTTTTTCTGGAGTTAATCCTGAGAATGCTATGGACATCATTCTTGAAAAACTATTTGGACTTATATTTAAACCAAATGGTAATCTTGTATACTGAAAAGAACCTTTTTCTGTACTAAAAGATGTATATTTCCTTGAAGATTGTTCTAAGGGAATTTGATGAAAACCTGACATAAGATCTATGACTGAAAACCATTTCGACCTCCCTAACTGATCTAAAATCGAATCTATTCTGGGTAATGGAAATTTATCTGTGACTATTTTCTTGTTCAATTGCCTGAAATCTATACAAAGTCTCCAAGACTTCTCTCCATTGATTGCCTTTTTGGGAACAAGTAAAACTGGACTGTTATAATCTGAGATTGAAGATTCGATTATACCTTGTTCTAATAACTTTTGGACCTGATTATTAAGTTCTGAAGATTGAGAATGTGGCGTGCGATAATTTTTAATATATACTGGAGTATCATCTTTTACCAATAGCTTTTGCTCATAAAAATTATTATGCGTTAAAATGTCGTTCTTTAAAGCAAAAATATCTGAAAAATTCTCACAAAGATTTATTAGCTTATCCCTCACGTATTCTGGTACCTCTAAATTTAATGTTTTTCTTAATTCTTTCAACCTATTCTTACTTTCATTCTTCACAGCATATACATGAAATAAATTTAAATCCAATATTTTAATATTGTTTGTATTTATCGACTTGCTTTCATAATTTGTGTTTAAAATTCTGACATAAGGATTAGTTTTTGATATAATAGATCTTGCTATAAATATTCCTGGTAATAGTTCTTGTTGCTCAACAACTTTATCTTGTCTTAAGTTTTTGAAACTTTCTACCAACCGATAGACTTCACATCTAGGCGGTATTGCCAAAGTATCATATTCAGGATTGTCAAGAATTTCTAATGTTACTGTATTCCTAGATTTACAATCTATGTATAATTTTAATTCTGAATAATCTAAAATACAATTATAATTTCTTATGAAATCCCTACCTAGAATTCCATTCGTAGGTATAGGAAATTCTTCCTCTACTACATGAAAACAATGTTGAAATGCTACACCCTTAATAAAAAGAAAAGTTTCTATTGTACCCAAAGTTTTAATTTCTCCCTGAGTTATTCCTTTAATATTTAAGATTTGTGTTGTTTTTATTAAGTGATGTGGAAAATTATCTGAAATTTTTAATAACGATATATCTGCACCTGTATCTAATATAAAAGTATCTATATTATCCGATATGTCAGTTTTAATTTGCACAAAGTTTGAAAGAGTTAAATCAAAGTTATAAATGTAATGATTATTATTATGCAAGTTATTTAAAATTTTGGATTTTTCACCTTTCTTTTTCAAAACCCCAATTCTTTCTGTTCATCTTCCACACTCGTCTCTTCACTCTCACACATTCTTACATTTCTATATTTATTATCATTGTTAAACCTATTGTTAGGCTTGTTTCTATATTCTTCTGGTTTCTCCCTGTAACCAGTAAATCTCCTATTGCCTTGATTGGCGTGAAATTTCCTACTGTTATCGTAGTTATTTTTCCTATGGAAATTATTTTCTCCATTATGATTTACATAAGAGTGTCTTCGCTGAGGAAAATAGGTATTTCGCTGTGGAAAATAGGTATTTCCTGACACAAACTTATTTCTATCTGCCTTATAATGCAGAACACTTCCTGTTGACTGATTGTTTCCCACATTGATGGAAACCAATTTAGTCATCACCTCTTGCGGTGTCGTAAAATTCCCAGCTGCTATAACGGTTTTTATCCGCTCTGATGCTGAGTTGTCGATCAGTGATTTTACTGCTGCTTCTGTTGTATACTTAGTTGCTAAATGTACTGGCATTCCTTCTGCCAAATACGCGGCTTGTAACTGATCTGTTAATTTCTCCATCTCTGATGCATACTCAACTATATCCTTATTGTTTTGTCTTAATTTGCTTAATTTAGCTCCTACTAAACTAGCACTATCTCCCTTTAGTCCCTTTTTTAGGGTTCCTATAATTTCTACCAACGATTTTTCGGTGGTGATTAGACTCCTGGCCTTTCCAGTTAGCCTAGTTTTCACAAATAGTACAGCATTCTCCTCATGCTCTGCTGCACCAACCTGTAGCAAACTTATAGCATCTACAAAAGATTGCAATTTGCTTATATCCCCATTAAATTCATTTGGTAATATCTTACCAGCTAAATTGAAAAAGTCATTCATACTTAATGCCATTTTCTCCTTTTTATCTTTGCTCATTGCTTCTAATACTATTAAATTATTAATTAAATTATTACGCGTAATTAATTGAGACGGAACTTCATACTGACAATCTAACACTTGAAATGCTTTCTCTACCTTTTCTCTAATTTTGTTAAAATATAAAATACATGTACTCTGCTGATTCTCCTCTAACTTATACCAATTCTTATTTATTAACTTAGAGAAACTATTAAATGAATCACACAACTTATTTATTATATCTATATGACTATCTGAGCTTTTTGGAACCTCCTTTTTTAACACACGCTTACTATTCCTACGTATATCTTCTAAAATTAAATTCAATCTAATCTCAAATTCATCCCACGTTACTGCATTTCCATCACTCGAGGACATTTAAAATTCATTGTCAATAGAAATAAAAATATGAAATATCAATTATCAAAAAAAAAAAAATTTTAGCCACAAAACAGAATATACCCTTAAAGTTTACAAAAAAAAATAATATTCTCACCATCCTACAGATTTAGCGTGCTTTGCTGTAGATTTCTTCTTATCTCCCTCTTCATTTGTCTTCTATGATTCTTATATATAGACCATCCAAATTGTAGTACCAAAACAACCACAATAATGTAGATAAGAATCTTCACCTCCAGATCTGCTTTGAGTTCCTCTTCTTGTACTATAAAATTACTGTTGACCACGCCATTTTCTTGGACCGCTTGTTTCGTTGCTTTACCACCCATTGTTACAGAACTCCAATTGTTTGCAGGATCGCCATGTAATGTGTAATGTAATGAGGATACTGGGTGTAGTAGGATAGTAGAAGGGCCTCTGACAAGGTGGTGCTGCTGGTCACTTGGTGGGTCATCCCCCAGGAATAAAACAACTACCTGTTTCACTGGGACATGTTCTATTTAATATTTACTATACATTAACCACTAACACTAATTGACTACTCTTAGATTACTACTTAGAATGAATGATACTGACTGTAATCATCCTTTCATGAATGACCATCATAATGACTTAATAATAATAATGAATCAATAATGAGTTAATATTGAATTAATAATGAATGCTTAAAATACTATTGTTACCTATATATACAAAGAGTCAAGTTCACTATAAGTAAACATACATGATACTAGATAATGTTTATTTGCTTTGACATTGACTCGTACGTGTAACCTTTATATTTATTATTTATAAAACAATTCGTGGTTTATTGGAATTAGCTGAAGGGAATTTATTCGATAATATTTTAAATAATTAATGACTTAATGTTTAGGCCAAAAGGCATCACAATAGTTTCGCTATATAGAAGATATGTAGGGGTGGTAGATTAAAAAAAATCACCAATAAAATTGTGGGATTGGTTTTTATGACCCCGAGATACCAGGAAAGCAAGCCTTTGAGTGCTACTTAACAGATTATCGCTATCCATTGCTTTGTCTTTGCCCACCACCCTACTGATCTGTGTACTATCATTGGTGTACCAACCATTGAGTGTGCCATTGGGTAACCTAACAATCTACCATATTCTATTTATCTTTTAAAATGCTTTTGTGACATACATTGTCCTCGCAAAATACTACTGAATATGACGTTTTTGTTTTGAGGATATCTCGTTTAGTCAGCGTAAAATTTACCTAAATTATTATTCTTTCAGAATCAACTAACTCAAAATCAGCTTCTGCCAAAACAATAATCCTAAATTCTAAGGAGTCCGCCACTGTCCCCGCTAGCATACCTCTAGACAAAAACAAAGAACACTCGAAAGAATCCATCCTCGGGGACGCTGCGGTTCCGGTTGCAAACGAACACGAATCAACCCCAACAGAAGCCCAGCAAGACCCCGAAGGCGAAGAGAGAGCAGCCACTAAAATCCAGGCAGTGTTTCGAGGACATCAGACAAGGAAAAGTATGAAACAACCGACCGGCAAAGTAGAGCCATCCAAGGCCAACACAAACTCAAATGAGCCCACTAGGGAGGAGCTTGAGGCGGAATTTCGGTTGGACGATGCTGGTAAGTACAATTTATGGATATAAGACTTGATAATCATATTTACAGTGTGAAGCATAAATAACGTTCCAGATATCGCTTTATCGTTATTTGATGCGATTTGAAAATTGTAATTTTCAAACTATTTTAATTGATACAAGGATGAAGCTTCATTTCTCACTAGAATTATTTTTTGAAGTTAAAACTTTTTTATATGCGCTGAGCGATTTTTGATAGGGCCAAAGCTAATGATATATTGAATGATGTATTGAATTTTTGTATAATACATTTATTACCTTTTTTGTCGTTTTTTTGCATTTTTGTATGACAAGTAGACCTAGTACGTCCCTGATTATAGTTAGGTACCTACCTAGTTCAGGAATTGTTAACAATATTTCAATCACTTTACACTTCCCTTTTGTTTTTAGGGTTGCGTACCCAGAGGGTAAAAAACGGACCCTATTATTAATACTTCGCTATCCATCTGTCTCTCTGTCTGTCCGTCTGTCACCAGAATGTATCTCATGAACCGTGATAGTTAGACAGTTGAAATTTTCACTGATGATGTATTTCTGTTGCCGCCATAACAACAAATACCAAAAACAGAATAAAATTGTTATTAAAAACGTGATTTTACTGCTCGCTTTTGGTCGATATAATAACGACAACCGGTAGCTCGCGTCGTTGGTTATAGCAACCATCTATTAAATCGCGAATTCGAGTCTCCCTGTGGCCTCATGGTTTTTTCCTTTTTTTTCTAGTTTCTTATAACACATAGCGAAGCTATGAATATGAATCACAAAAGTAAAATCAATCAACTAATAAACCATATAACTAATATAACTAATAAACCATAAACACCGACAGTCAGGCGGCAATTAAGGCACTAGGTGCATATACCGTCAACTCAGGGCTTGCTGCTGAATGTCGTGGACGCCTTGCTGACCTAGTAAGGCGGAACACAGTGTGGCTAGAATAGATTCCGGCCCACTCTGGTTTTGAAGGCAATGAAGGGGCGGCTACTCCTTATAACGGCCCGGGCCCGACCTTGGGCCTCACAAAACAAACAATCCGTAAGGAGACGAGGAACTGGTTGAGAAACCAGTACTCTGATCACTGAAGGGCTCTACAGGGTCTCAGGCAGTCCAAGCACCTATTGAGGGGATGGACTGATGGACATGCTAGAGCTGCTCTAGAACTACTAGGGGTTGCGGCATTGCTGACGAAACGTCGGACCATGTTCTCCTCGTATGTCCACATTGAGCTGTACTACGCAGGCGAATCTTCGGAGTCCCTGTTATGGCCTCTGGGGACATAAGCAGGCATTCATGGATGAATAAGTAGCAGGAATGGCACAATGGGCCCGCCAGTCGCCTCAGTGCCGGAATCTTGGCTTGAGTTTGTCTTGGTCAAGGTTCGCCTGACTAAATTAGTAGTCGTAGTAGTAGTATGTATGTTCGGAATTCTTCGTGCGCGAGTCCGACTCGCACTTGGCCGGTTTTATTATTTATTGTTTTCTTGGTATATCTTCTAAGTGCAAGGTCCAATACCAATGAAATTAAAATGGTACCACCTTCGAGTTGTACACCATTCTTTAAACAAATTGTATTTTGTTTCGTAAATATTCATATATTTTTGGGGCAATAAATCATTAGAAGCATTCTGTGCTCAGTCTAAGATGTTTGGTGGTGTATTTGCGAAATGATCTTCTGAGCAATCGTCAGAGGAATACATCTTTATAATTATATGTACCTATCTACTCCGTTTTCTAAAAAAATCATAGTTTCCTAAAAAGGTTCAATAGATACTTAAATATAAATACTTTTGCTTACCCTAGGTATAGTGGGAAGATCTCAATTTAAATTTCAAATGTCAGATTCAATGCACGAAGAAATGTCAGTCACTCACAGCCAACTTATAGGTACATACCTACCTATTCACCCTATTCTATTATTTTCCAGTACCCAATAATTATTTACTAATAATTATTAGGTATGCACTTTACTGAATTCTATATCTTTCAATCACTGATTTAAAAAAAAAAACTCAGATTTAATATCCGTCTATTATTCCTACCTGTATTTTTTTAAGACTAGGTATAACTACATACAAATTGGCACTTTTTCTTTACGCACTAGTGCGTGAAGCAAAGTTTTACGCACTCGAAAGTGTGTCTAAAGTACGTACCTACTTTACGCACGACAGTAGAAAAAAATTTTATAGGTACATAAAAAAGACATCGAATTGAGACCCTCTTTATTTTACTTGCCCAAGAATATTGGAAGCTACTATATTCTAAAGCTGCAGTGTTTTTAATGAAAATACGTCCAATGGGAACACGAAAGTAAATCCCCAAGAGGGAATTATAAATCTTATTTTAAATAATTATAAAAAAGCAGCTGGTTTCGATACAATACCATCAGCGGGGCAATATGCAATGTCACTTCGCTTCTATTATTTCCTAACAAGTTAGTATTAACCATTAGTCAACTGTTGAAATGGAGTTTTGAAAGTTAAAATAAAATATTCATGACCCATGTTTCAAATTCAAAACGCTCTATACTTGTTCACGCCTTTGAGAGTAATTTGAATAATTTTGCTGAGCGGAAATGCAAAGAGAAAAGGAAATGTTGTGCTACAGGATGTTTCTGACTTGACGTTTGGTTTGGACCAAGTACAAAACCAGATACACAGTATGATTCATAAATAATTCGTGATTGGGAAGTTGCTGTTAAAGGAATTATTAACTTCACTAAAATCTCATCTGTAGAAAATTGGTATCAAAATATATTTGTACCTCAGTTTGTACTAATACCTAAGGAAATATAGATAATAAAATAAAATTAACAATAAATAATACATTAACAAACAATTAACTTCAATTAATTAAGAATAACTAATAAAACGCCTAATAATTAACGAAAAACTAAAGCAGTTGTTCAAAATGCACACCATCTTCTTGAAGGCAGATTGTTACACTTTTTGTAATATGCCTGACTGGCTTCCTAATCTCTTCTGCATTATTTTTCATTTGATGAAAAGCTTCTTCAATCTGTTCAAGAAGCTCTTCGGTATATTCCTGTTTCGCCTGTTCCCATTTCGACATTTAAATTAGGTACATTTTGGTTGCGTTTTGCCTGACGACAAGATTGAGGGAAATTTATAGTTGCGATTCGCCTGACCTGGATTTTCTAGTGGTATAACAGGTGATAAATATGTATAATTGTTGTAAGTACCTACCCCGGACGGACCAGACGGAATTTTTAAATCTAGCTGCAAACAGTTCGTTCAATTATATACGATACACGCAGATATAGACAGTAATTCGACTGCAACCAATATTGTTCCAGTAGTGTATGCATTTCTTCCTGATAAAACAGTTAACACATTCAAAAGAATATTTTCTTTGATAATGAATCACTTTCCTGATTAGACATCGAAATACTGGAAAAAGTCATCCACACACTGTTAAGCTTAAGATAAATTAATTTTGTTAGTTCAAAATCATGTAAATATGTATATATTATTGTATTTTTTTCAACTATTAAAAATTACTGCCAGTCCTGAGTCTGGGTAAAGTGAGAAGGGAAGTTGCATATTTTAATACCTATTATAATGGAAAATGTATGGTCAGGCGAAACCATTTAAGCCGTCAGGCGAATCGAGAAATTTTAATTGGTCAGGCGAATCGGGCATAAATCAGTTCTTCCCTGCTGTTTGTTTCCTCATAATAAACTTTTGATTTTAAAAATCCCCAAACATAATAATCGACGGGATTAAAATCACATGACCTTGAAGGCCAGCCATAAGGACCACCTCTACCTCTACCATCTATTGGGGAAATTGTGAGATAAACAGTTCTATATGCCAGTGGCATTGTCCGACTAGTCCGACAGTTTCTCCCCACTCCTTGAAAGTTATTGATAAAAACATATGTATGGCGATAGAATGTTAGCCGTTTTTTCGGATAGTTTTATGAATGACTTGCGGACTCTATTGTAGTATTACTCTAAGGCGGAGCACCATCATGTTAAAAATGATAAACATGCCTAAATTTTAAAACTTTCCCACTTTATCACATAAAAATATTAATATTGCATTGTAGGAATGAAAGATTTACAATTTTAACAATTTGAATTTAAATACGGTATTCATTTTCAAGAAATCTAATATACAGGGTGTTGTTTTGGGGTCGGAATATTTTATTATTTTTTTTTAAATCCGGAACAGGATTTTTCTTATTTTAAATAGTAAAGACGTGTGCTAAATTTCAAGAAAATATACAATTTGGCTTTTTGGCTTTTGGTTTGCCGAAAAAACTAAGTAATTCACTTGATTCACTTTTTTCTGCTCTTTCCAAATACGGTAATCATTTATAAAAATCTGATATACAGAGTGTTGTTTTGGGGTCGGAATATTTTATTATTGTTTTTTGCGGAACAGGATTTTTCTTATTTTAAATAGATTGATCGATTGGACACCTTAAAGTAAATACGTGTGCTAAATTTCAAGAAAATGTACAATGTGGTAAGAAAGAAACGGACCGATAAAGAACATCCTCTATCTTCGTTATAAAAATAGTAAGACCCACCAAGTATGGGGTTTTTGAGATCGCCTAGGTGTCCCGTAACTGCAGTTAACGTATGTCACTTTCCCAATGAATCACCCTGTATATGTATGTGGTACAGTGATCGGTGAGTAATCCTGTCATTTTCCTTGTCTGGCCTCTGCTTAGGTTTAACGTTTCGGTACTCAGCCACTCCGAGGGATTTTTGACAAGGAGTTTGCTGTGTTACTGCTTTGGCACGTTGCTCCAGTACGTCTGTTGTTTTGTTTGAATCCACCAAGATGTACAACGACGTGCTGGAGTTTTCGGTATCCCAAATACTGGTTCAGGACTAGTGAATCGAGTTTCAGACCCCAACCTTTGCTAGGGTGTCTGCCGTTTCATTGCCTGCAATACAATACATACAATACTGCTGTTATCTTTCGATACAACCGGAAGTAAAAAATTGTTTAAATTCAAAATTGTTTGTAATATATTTACACAACTTTTCAAAGAAACTATGTTAGTAGTTTATTATATTTACATAGTTAAAAGGTGTAGTAGAGTGACCTGGGAAAAACTAAGTCAGTGTCAGGTTGACAGCTAGAATGTACTTTAGTAAAAACCAGAAATAAAATATTTTTAAAGAACAAACTGAATATTACTACATTTGGCGACGAGGAAAAGTAAAACACCATGTCGCAAGACGGATTGGACACAGCAGGACTGTCAGTGCCCAGCAAAAATTTTCATTTTGAAAAATTTTGCCCGGATAGGGAAGAATGGGATTATTACCTTCAACGTTTCGAGGTAGAACTAGTTATTCATGGAATTGAAAGTACGGAGAAAGAGAAAAAGATGTTTCTTCTTGCTAAGGTGGGATCTGATGCATTTAAGATTTTAGTTGACCATTTTAAACCACATGCTGTAACAAATCAAACATATAAGGACCTTTTGGATGTATTGTCAAAATATTATGGAAAGAAAACGTATGTCCTGTCGGAAAGAGTGACTTTTGCACTCAGATGGCGTCGTGAAGATGAAACTATAACCAAATTTATGTCTGTCTTACGTGGTTTAGCTGGTTCTTGTGAATTCGGCGAAAATTTAAACGAACGTCTACGTGACCAGTTAGTGATTGGTATTAATAATTCGGCATGGCAACAAGAAATCATTTTAAAACATACAACAACCCAAGCATCATTAAGCGCAGTAGAAACGTTAGCATTTCAACTTGAGCAAGCATCAATCCATAGCAAAAGACTTATAACAATGTTTCCTACCGATACAGGTACTGTAAATCGTTTGAATAAGAACCAAAAATATCGTAGTGGCTTTAATACAAACATGGGTGGAACATCAAAGCAAACACCAAATACACTCAATAAAAATAATCTGTGTATGTTTTGTGGTAATGCTAAACATAGTGACCGAAATCATTGCCCAGCGAAAGAAAAAAAATGTTCTGCATGCAACAAATTAGGACATTTCGCAAAAGTGTGTATTTCAAGTGGTCGGATGGAGATGAAATATAATAAAAGTAATGCCAGGCACGTGCGAGAAAACAACGAACATATTTCTAACATAGATTCAGATATGCCACAAGAAGACAGGAGTCGTAGAAACAGTTTTTCATCAACAGACAGTTTTTTACGTCATGTGCGTAATGTTAAATCACCAAACAAAGTAATGTTAATGGTTATAGTGGAAAACAGAAAACTCGAAATGCTTTATGATCCAGGCGCTTCACATTCAGTTATAGGACGCTTGGATTGGGAGAGACTTGGGAAACCACGTTTAAGTAGCACAGGAAACTTGTTTGCATATACAGGAGTCCAACTAAAAACATTAGGAGTGATAAATGTTCGTGTATGCGCCTTTAACAAATTAAAAATGTTACCTCTTTATGTAATTGACACAAATGATTATCCACTTTTTGGTTTAGACTGGGTCTTAGCTTTCGATTTAAAACTGCCACCTGGGTCAAAAATATGTTCACTAAGAGGACCTATACAAAATACAAGACAAGAACATGAAGCAAATGTAAAAGGACCATTACATTTAGATATTGACAGATTATTTGAAAAATTTCCTAGCTTATTCAATAATAATATAGGAACAATAAATGGACACAGTGCAAAAATACACATTCCAAATAGTGTAGTTCCTAGAGCATTTAGAGCTAGACCAGTGCCGATTGCCCTGCAAGAGCAAATAACAGCAGAATTGAACAGATTAGTAAAAGAGAACGTTTTGGAACCTGTAGATACGACAATAACTCCCGTTGAATGGGCTTCTCCAGTTGTGGTGGTCATGAAATCAAATGGCAGTGTGCGTATATGTGGCGATTTTACAGTTACTATAAATAAACACGTCCAAACCGATGACTATCCTCTACCTCGATTTGAAGAAATTACTTCAAAAATGTCTGGTGGCACACACTTCTCAAAAATAGATCTTAAGGATGCTTATTTACAGCTATCTGTTCATCCTGAGTCACGAAAATATTTAGTTATTGCGACGCATAAGGGTTATTTTAGGTATAGGAAGTTACCATTTGGAGTTTCATTTGCACCAGCACTATTTCAAAGAATAATGGATCAACTATTGTCTGGATTGGAAGGTACAGTCTGTTATTTAGACGACATTTTAGTAACAGCAGGAAATATTGACGAACATTTAAAACGAGTAGAACAAGTTTTAGAACGCTTACAGTCGGCGGGAATAACAACCCAGAAGTCAAAATGTAAATGGTTACAAGAAAGTGTGACATATCTAGGACATCAAATAGATAAAAAAGGAATCCATCCAACGCGCGAACGTATCACAGCCATAAAGGATATGCCAGAACCCACAAATATTACCGAGCTTCGGTCATTTTTGGGATCTATTACATATTATGGTAGATTTATAAAAAACCTTCACACGATTTGTGCCCCATTACACAGATTATTACGCAAAGATACAAAATGGAAATGGACATCCGACGATAAAAAAATTTTTGAGACATTGAAAAACATACTTTCTTCAAATGATACTTTGGTACATTATAATCCAGAACTACCATTATATGTATCGAGTGACGCATCAAACAAAGGTGCAGGAGCTGTATTAGCACATAAATATCCTGATGAATCGTTGAGGCCCATTGCATATGCATCAAGAACATGGACTGACGTAGAGACTCGTTATAGCACAATAGATAAAGAAGCACTTGGTATAATATATGCGGTAACGAAATTCCATCAATATCTGTATGGCAGACATTTCTATCTATCAACTGATCATAAACCGCTAGAGCATATTTTTAGTGAGAAACGAGAAAGTCTAAAAGTTGCTAGTAACCGTTTGCTTCGATGGGCAATGATTCTGAACAGCTACAATTACACAATTAAATATACCCCAGGATCTAATAATGCTCCAGCTGACTTATTATCTCGATTACCACTTGATAATCAGTCTGAAAAGATTTCATCAGTAGAAGAAATGGGTTTTCCTGGAAGAGCTCATCTTTTGAATCTACGTTTACATCAATTACCACTGACATCCAGTGAACTGAAGAGATTATCATCCAAGGATAGTACTCTCAGAGATGTTATCAAATACATTCGTTCTACTTGGCCTTTAAAAAAGCACTTATCAGACGAAATCATTCCCTACTACGAAAAACGAGATGAACTGTCTTTTGAAGAGGGGATAATTCTTTGGAAAGGAAGAATCTGTATACCAACGACATTGCAGAGACAAGTTCTAAGCATGCTTCATGATGGGCATCCTGGAGTTACCGCAATGCAATCCATGTCTAGATTGCATGTTTATTGGCCACATATTGATAATGAAATTGAGATGTTTGTAAAACAGTGCACCGCTTGTCAGCAATCACGTCAAAATGAACGAAAAATGCCCTTATATCCGTGGGCAGCTCCACCAGAACAATGGTCAAGGATTCATATCGATTTTGCAGGGCCGTTTCAAGGAAAAATGTGGTTACTGGTGGTTGATGCATATACCAGGTGGCTGGAGGTAGTTCCTATGACTTCTACCACATCATCAAATACTATTAAGGCATTATTAGAAATTTTCGCACGGTTGGGTCTACCAAAATTTATTGTATCAGATAATGGACCACAACTTACGTCTGACGAGTTTGAACTGTTCTGTAAACAAAAGAGTATTGTACATATTCGAGTAACGCCATATCACCCCCAATCAAATGGACTAGCTGAAAGAATGGTAAAGACATTCAAGGAAAGAATGAGCATTAAAGATGAACCAGATCAATTTTTACGCCTTCAGCAGTTTCTGTTTTCATACAGAAATACTGTACAGCGCTCTACAGGAAGAGCACCAAGTGAGTTAATGTTTGTGAAGACTCCTAGGTGCATATTTGATCAGTTAAAACCAGACATACAGAGAAATATGGAGAAAGAAAAATGGAATCAAATAATGAACCATGATAAAGGCACAAAATCTACACAATTTGTGGAAGATGAAACTGTCTGGATTAACAATCCGTTGACAAGAGGATCAGAGGCAGGTAACATTGTAAAACAAACTGGTCCTTACTCTTATATTGTGAATACAGAACTGGGTCACAAAAGAAAACATGCAGACCAGCTTCGACCTCGTTTTTCATGCAATGGATTGGATACAGGAGGATCAAACGAAAGAAGCAATAATCAGTTTTCACTTGATGTTACAAACGATGAAGTTATGTCAACAAACGAGGAAATTTATCGTAAAAGCGGAAGTTCATCACTGGATGAAACTGACCAAAATCTCGATCCACAAACCTGTGAAGAAAATTATCAATTTCAACCTTCTACCTCCGGAATGAATACAGCAGTCAACAATACCGAAGGTACGACTCCTGTGAAACTCAAACCAGTCAGAAGAAATCCACCTCGAAAAATTGTATTGCCTTCAAGATATCAAGACTAGTTTTTTTTTCTTTTCACGATTATTGAGTTGTTTTTTTTTATTTTAGTATTTTAGAACATTGTTACATACCATTCATTATTATTGCACAAACGTGCTATTATATTTTTGATAGTATTCTTTTTTGTTTAGGGGAGGGGTAATGTAGTAGAGTGACCTGGGAAAAACTAAGTCAGTGTCAGGTTGACAGCTAGAATGTACTTTAGTAAAAACCAGAAATAAAATATTTTTAAAGAACAAACTGAATATTACTACAAAAGGTGACATAATCTGTATATTTTTTTCTAGAAATTAATCCTCGAACACGAAACCCCTAACCCAATGTTCCTTGAAATGTTCCACAAACTTTTTTCGTCGAACGAAAACAAAGAATAAAAACGCCAATTATGTGAGTTGGCTCCAAATTTTCCCGGCAAAAGAGAGATTATTATTAATTCACACATTGTTGAAAGAAGATTGATGGTTGTAGCCCCGTGAAATGCGGACTAAATTTTATTGCGTACAATGTGATTGTTTATCTCGACTTCTAGCAAAAAATTAAGTCTTAAGAGATTATTTTTAATTAAAAAATCTTGATTTGTTTGCAATGATTATTCATATTATAATTAAGAATCAAATGACAAGGATGTGAGCGAGAATTGTAAAGATATCGAAGAGTGAGTGACAGAAAAATTTGACTTGAAATACAGAGAAGACGAAGAAAGCTTGGAGAAACAAAAACAGGATACTTATCTAATATGAAATGAAGTTAAGAAGTGAGAAACGATATTTTTATTCACCCAATACTACTTATTCATTACGTCATGAGCAGATTAAAAAAAAGGTGCACATCCAGTTACACAGCTACCCACTATCTGTACAATGTTCAATAAACTGTAATAAATCGTGAATAGCCCTGAATATTTATTGTGCTCATATAATTTAATTATCTATAAACTTTCCCATCCTCGATATAAAGTTTCTATCGTATATTCATTTAATGCGAGTTGATTTAGCACAAAATTAATTTCATTATCATCCAACGTCCTTGCGTCGAACAAGGACACCCTCGTAAATTGCACTAAAGGAAATTAAAACATTATCATTAACCTTCTTGAACAGGCGTGGGCATTTTAAAAGGTACTATTTTTATAACTTCAAAGAAAAAGGGGTCGTTGGAATTTCAGAGATTTCCAGGTGAGTCCCTACAGTTCCCGCCCGCCACCGGCAATCAATACAAACTCTGGCAGCGTCGGACGTGACCGTTCTATAGGAATACTCATGGGATAACCTGGAGTTGAATTCAAATCTCCACGCATTGAAAATATCGATATTTCAAATAGGTTTAGTTTTCAACTAAAACTGAGGTTTATTTAATAAAACTCGAATGTTACGTGTACATAATGAATGAGAAACAATGTAAATATTTGTATAATTCAAAAATGGTTCGATATAATATATAGAACACAACGGTTTTGATAGAGGGTACTGATCACTAACTTAGGATCCATGAATTTCTAATAGTATAATATGTTTCCCATATATCCAAAATGACCCCTCTTTTTGCCTATACATGGTCGCCATGTTGTGCTAATTTTAAGTTGGTATTAATAAGCTACGGTTCATATGAGTTTCCCTTAAATTCAGGATTGAGCGGTAGTTGGTTGCGCGAAATAATTGACAGCATAATAGAATTGATTAACCAATTAGAATTTAGCTGGATGAACTTTCAAGAAACTAAATGTTTTTCGTTCTGTCAAATTCTTTTTCCTTTGTCCCGTTGTTGAACTGTGATTTGTGATAGTGTCAGGAGTGGCATCAGGTCACATTTCGCAATTTTTGCATTGTATTTTATTGAGTTAAGCGCAAGTTTGATGTTTGTGTGTTAAATTTTCGATTATATTTTATGTTGGTGTTTTCACTTATTAATAGTGGTTAATTAAATTATGTAAGTGGTGTTATTTTAGTAACGTAGTCAATAGTATAGTGTTATTTGTAAGATCTAGAACTCTAGGAGACTAGGTACAAACTGTGCTAAAATGCCTTCTTGTTTTGTACGAGGTTGCTCAAACGCTACTTACGTTTCTCGTTTGAAAGAGGGTGTAACATTTCATAAGTAAGTTATATGATTTTTTTTGTATGTAAGTTAATTTACATTCACAAATAATTAGATGTTATGGCTCGATTAGACTACGTAGTTTAACAAAAAATATCAATTTTAGTGTAAAAGGAAAGAATATTCGTCAAATATTCAACAAATTAGTTATTCAGAAAAATCAATAAACTTTAAAATACCTCATTTAACTGTTGTTTTGTTTTTTTCCTGGTTGATTATATGAATTTTATTGCTATTTTCAAAAATATTATTCTTGCAAAAAATTCATGTTTTTTGAAAATCCTCGTACACGATTTAAAAATATTTTTTACTTGGTTTTATTTCAGGTTTTAGGCTATGCATAACTTTAAATAAATAAAAACTTTTCTTAAAATTAAAAAAAAAAGTTTTCCTCTATAGGTATAGGTATAGAAAACATTTTTGCTTTATTTCTTAAACCGGTCCTGTACGAATCACGTGATTCTGGCTGACCAAATTAAAATTAGTACAACATGGCGATACCCATAAGGGAGTCAAAACGAATATCTGATTAGAACTCCATGGATCCTATGTATGTATGTATTTTGGGGTAACATTCACTGAGACCTAAAAGATCTATGGTGCCCCCTTACTTCTACTTAGTTTCTGAGGAGAGTCTCAGATACTAGTAGCTCCTTTAGTCCTATTTCCCGGAGGAATTTTAGGATATCTGCAGGCCTCAACTTAGGTAACTGTCCCTCTTCTATCCAGTAGCCTCCCAGGTGCTGTGCCCTAGGATTCTGAAATACTGTGCAGTTCGCAAGTATGTGGATGGAGGTTTCTTCTTCCATTCCACAGAATCTACAATCTTCTTCCTCTCGCCAGTCAGGCGACAATGTCCCGTTAGGATTCCTGTTAAAACTCTTAGTGCAGTTTTGCTTTGACTTATGCATTCATTTGATCTCAACAGGTTGTAGTCACCCAGAAGAATCTTTGATTGCCTAAGCCCTACTAGATCTTCCCAATTGTCAGATCTTCTCTTTTCTTCGGCTTTACCTATTTCTTCCAATATTATATTGGAGCTGATTCCGCAAAAGGGTTCCGGCCCCCAAAAGGGTATTTCAGTCCCCCTCTTCGCTAGTTCATCTGCTATTTCGTTTCCTTCTATTCCAGTGTGTCCTGGAATCCACAGTAAGGTGACTATATTGTTCTCGCCTAGTTCATTAAGTTTGCCTAGGCATTCCCACACCATTTTGGAACTGATTACACAAGAACTCAGCGCTTTAATGGCTGCTTGACTATCAGACATTATGATAACCCTTTGCCTTCTATATCCTTTGTCAATATTGAACTGGGCACACTTTCTTATTGCGTGAATTTCCGCTTGAAAGATACTTGGGGTTTTTCCCAAGCTTTCAGAGTGTTTGGTTCCTGGCCCGTACACTCCTATCCCAGTTCCTTCTATGGCTTTTGAGCCGTCTGTGTACCATTGAATGGCATTCTTTCCAAGTCTGGAAATGGTATTTGGATCCCATTCCTTCTTGTTGCTTAATTCCGTAACGAATTTCTTTGAAAAATTATACTTTTTCATCATACCATCTTGTGGCATGTCCCAGGTTGTCCGATTTCTAAGAAGTGGAGAGGTGGTTTTTTTTAATGATTCCCTCTCTACTTAGTCTGTATCTTGTTCTTTCTGCAACACTCTCCACCACCATATGTAATGGTGTGAGGTTGAGAATCACTTCCATTGCTGCCGTTGGGCATATACTCATTGCTCCTGTTATGCATATACAGGCTAGTCTTTGAATTTTGGAGAGGTTTTCTCTCGTCGTCAAGAGGCTAGTTCTACTACTCCACGCAATGGCTCCATAAGTGATGATTGGTCTCACTATGGCAGTGTACATCCAGCTCAAGATTTTTGGGTTACAACCCCAGTGGTACTGATCTAATTGTGAGTTTCACAAAAAGCACATTTCTTGTCCCTCTATTTCAAGAAGTGTTGTTCATAGTATATCCTTATCCTAGTTGTATATTTAAATAGTATGACATATCAAACTATTTCGCAATCTGTATAACGAAACTTATCCTGACCTGTCTCTACCTTTAACAGAATATAACCAATTAGTTTCACTCGACCTTTTTTGCAAAATAAAAGCAGCTATAAACAAATCACTATGATGTTAAAACTATATTTTATAAGGGCTTAACATTGCAAACTATGATGCTCGACTAATTGTTTTGGATGCAGGCCAACTTTAATCATCCCTATTTAATGTCAAAACACAAAATATCTGGTGTATTATACAGATTATTGTTACCTACAATTGGAATGAGTCACTTTTACGCTTTCAACCAAATTTTGATTATCCTGGAAAAAATTAAGAGAGTTGTTGTTACATTTATAACCACAAATAAAATGAGGATGGGGAGATTATGACTCCATCGATCCACAACCATTCGTCAAACGAATAAATTATGGTAGGCAGTGGTGTCGGCTCAAATTATTTTGTAAACGTACTGGGACTCGTCTATAAAAGATATACACTACTATTTATAATTGTGGTATTGCCGAGAAACTATTGTTTTCCAATATTTTCGATAACAAACAAATATAATTGCATTGTGATTAACTGTGTTTAACTATAATTACATTTATAGTTCCAGTACGTACTCAGTGGAACTTTTCCATTATAGTCTCTCTGATTCGCATAGTGCGATGAATCAGTCCGCTTTTCTTTTCCATCGTTTTATATTATCTTGTCCGTTTTTGCTTTTTCCGCCGCTGATTTCCATTTCTTCTTCTCTTTGATGATTTCAGCCTCTTCCTGTATCTCCATCGCTCGTAAATCAGTAATAATCTGGTCGTCTGATCTTATTTTTGGTCTGCCCCTCCAGTCTGCCTTCTGCTGCTCCCCCTTCTAATTGCTGCATCCGGTTCTCTTCTGTTCACATGTCCGTACCATCGTATTCTTCGAGACTTCATGTAATTCACAATACCTTCCACGATAGTATCTTTTAATTCCAAATTAATTTGAGGTCTAAACTCATTGTCTTGAATCTTTCTTAAATTTGTTTTTTCAAAAATCCGTAGTCTTTACACTTCCGTATGCTACGATTGGTCTAATGGAGGCTTTGTAAAATTTCTGTCTTGGTATTTTCACTATATTGTGGAATTTTCGAAGAGTACCTAGTTTGCTATTACTCATATCTTGTTACTAAACTAAAATGTAAGTATCGGAAAAACTGCTAAAACATTTGCAGGTAAATTTGGTATAAGTTTTTCTTCTACCCATTTTCTGTAATTTCAAGCATTCATCTCAACGTGATAATCTCCAGACAAACACGACTACAGCTTGCAGGCTACTGAGAGTTTTACACTGATTGGGCGTTTGCTCGAATTTGATTAACCAATAGCCGGCGATATCGCTATCTCACTAGTCTAGTATATGTAAGTAATTGGCGAGTACTATAACTTTACACCACATACATGTTTCAAACCTTTCTTCAACTATGAAGTCAATATCAAATGATCGCAATTATTCATGTTTAAAAAAGTTGGATAATAAACCAATGAAACAGGTTTTTACTGATTCAAAACTTGATTTTTCCTATTCTTAAAATAAGTATTACATACAATTAGGTATGTATGTTTGATGGGGTGACACTAAAAGATCTATTGTGCCTCCTTACTTAGTTCCTGAGGAACGTCTCAGGATATCAGCAGGCTTCAACTTAGGTAAATCTCCCTCTTCTATCCTATAATCTCCTCGTAGCTGTACCCTAGGATTCTGATTTGCTATTCGCAAGTATGTGGATGGAGGTTTCTTCTTCCATGCCATAGAATCAACATTCTTCTTCATCCACTATTTTGAGCTTTTCCAGGTGCCCGTTCAGGCGGCAATGTCCCGTTATGAACCCTGTTAAAACTCTTAGTGAAGTTTTACTTTGACCTATGCATTCATTTGATCTCAACGGGTTGTAGTCACCCATCAGAATATTTGATTGTCTAAACCCTACTAGATGTTTCCAATGGTCAGATCTTCTCTTTTCTTCGGCTTTGCCTATTTCTTCCAATATTACATTGGGGCTAATTCCGCAAAAGGGTTCCGTCCCCCAAAAGGGTTTTTCAGTCCCCCTCTTTGCTAGTTATTCTGCTATTTCGATTCCTTCTATTCCAGTGTGTCCTGGAATCCACAGTAAGGTTACTATATTGTTCTCGCCTAGTTTATTGAGTATGCTTAGACATTCCCACACCATTTTGAAATCGATTACACAAGAGCTCAGTGCTTTAATGTCTGCTTGACACAGCACCTAGGAGATTATTGGATAGAAGAGGGACATTTACCTAAGTTGAAGCCTGCAGATATCCTAAAATTCCTCAGGGAAATAGGAGTAAAGGAGCTACTGATGGTCTCTGAGATTTTCTTAAGGAACTAAGTAAAAGTAAGATCGCAAAAGAGATCTTTTAGATCTCGGTGAATGTCACCCCAATATACATACATACAATATAACTTTTCTGTCGATACCGCTAGGTGGATTATTGTCTGATTTGATTCGCGAATTGATTACATTTAAAACAAAATAGTATCTTACCTTTAACATGATTGTTAACCACCTCGTTGATATTCCCCTCTGTGTCCTGGAATCCACAGTAAGGTTACTATATTGTTCTCGCCTAGTTCACTGAATATGCCTAGGCATTCCCATACCATTTTGGAACTGATTACTCAAGAGCTCAGTGCTCCAATGGCTGATACAATTAGGTACTACTAACTGTTATTAATAAATTACAAGATTTAACTAAATACCCGATGAAACCGTATAAAACTGTTAAAACAATCTTAGACTTCAACTTCACGGTGATGAAATCTTTTTCGACGTGCTTAGCACTTTTTTAACGGGTATTTAGTATTGATTTCACTCCCTTACAACATGTGAAATAAACAGCATAATTCTAAGGCTTGTATTTTATTATTAATCATGAGTTTTCTAGTACATTTGACAGCTTCGGCAATGTTAATCAATCTCACGGTAAAATGATCGATATATTTTTCATTTCCTAAATTACCTATTTCAATATAATTGTTATACTTCATAATTGCGCTTCATTTGTGTTAAAAAAAATATTTAAATTTAATACTCGTTTTAATCATATTTTGGAGAAAAGGTTTATATCAAAAAACAAATCGAGAAAAAATTTCTAGTTCAAATAAAATTATAATATGAAAATAAAAACCATTTGGCACAAATTCAGTTGACTGGAAGTATTGGCTTCATTTTAAAGAACGCGTGAAAATTGAATTTAATACTGCAGATATTAGAAAAGTTATGAAGCAGTTTGTCGTTGACGTTTTTTGTGTTTTTTACGAGGGTAGTTTTAGGATGACTTTCGTAGTCAGTTTGAGTAATAACCATATCTTCAGGACTCTCATCTATTATTCAAAGTTAATTTGCATTCGATATTAAATGGTCAAAATTGTGTTTTTTATGAAAACACGCGAGCTTAAATTTTTATGGAAGAGTTGAATAAGGAAAAATTAAGTAGAATTTACTGTGTGGACCCTTACTTTGTGCAATCTACTCATATTACTTTTTTAAATGAAACTAACAAAATATCAAAACCAGTTAGTTTCATTAAAAAAAGTAATAATGAAGTAACCAGAATGGCATACAAAATGATGATAACAGAAAATAATAACCTTTTATCTCATTTTCAGAATTTTTTCAGAATTACCAGCTGTTTTATGTACCTTTCTTATAAATACCTTAAATTATACTCTCACAACTACTACAATATTCCATTACATACTTCTGCTTTTATGAATTATTTTCTTTGACGCACGTTCTGCTTATTAGGTGTTAGGTACCGCAATCCTTATTACCTTGTGGTGAACTGGTATTGGTGTGATTAATAATAAATACAATCAAAAATTCTACTCGAGCTTCTGAATAGCAATCAACAGCTCCTACAGACATCAATCCAATCCTCGTCAGAAACGCAAAGTAATAAACTTCTCCCGTCGACTTTATAAATCTTGAAATAATGAACGATTACTGCTCAAGATTGCGTAGTACAAATGCTCGAAAAGAAAAATGCAGCCACTCCATGTACATTCAACGGGCTGTCTATAGCTGAAACTCGACTTGATAGTACAAGTGCAATATTCCAGCAAGATTGGTGTGCGTAAAACCTACTTCCCCATTTTACTGTGATACTGCCTTATGTATGGCTCATTTTAAACCTTCTATCTTGGAAGATTAAGTTCAAGTGCCTGGGCTGTCGAGCACAACCCAATCGACCCATGAAATTACATTCACTTTAATTTAAGAAGGGTATGCTGAGAAGTTGGATTGACGATTGTTAATAACTTCGTCGCCATGTCTCTGGTGATTGTTCATCATCTGATAGTCGAATTGGATGATGAACACTTCCTAGATCATATCTATGTAAACGATTTTATATTAGAAGTCAAAATACTAGTATCACGCCTTACAAATTTTAAAATTACTTTTCAAAGAGTAGACCGTTCACTCGGAAGCAACATCTACTTCTAGTACTATATGCCCCGCAGACAATTAATTACACTTCCAAGTTAAACGGGGTTGATATTTATGCAATGTGGAACCAACCATTCTGGTTTATAATTAGAAGGGACAATATCCTTTGCAGACCGGTTTCGGCATATTTGCGCCTCATCAGTACAAGGTAGATATTATCCGTCCAGAAGCTCTAAGTGCATAAACCTGGACTGACGACAACGCTGAAATCACATTGATACATTTAACCCTATGAAGGGAATGCTAATAATGCGATAATAGCGACATCTACACAGCTAACCATAAAGCAAAATTCTATATTGACAAAAAACTATCTCGGTTTTGTAGTTATTTATGTAATTACAGTTTCCTGTAACAATTATCATATTTAAGTAAAGCGTAGGTATTATCAATAGAAGTCAAAATAATGGTATAAAACTATTGATAACACGCGCTTTACTTAGATATGACAATTGTAATTGTAATTAAGTAAACGATGTTAAATTGATTATTGGAAGGAAGAAAGCATGATTTAGTGATTTCTGAAAAATTTGTTCTACTGATCGACAAAAAAACTCAATCCAATACCAGACGAAAAAAATGGGTGATCTTCGTAAAATGATCCAACTGATCATTGTTGACTGAAGTATTATTCCAAAAGATTAGAAAACTGGACGTAAAAGGAGCAATTGGTAAAAAAAATACATATCCAACGCTGTTAGAGATCAGGATATTATTGATATTCACAAAAATATAAAAAAGGTCAATTCATACATAGCGACGGAAGGGTTACCTAGTAGTTAGCAACCCTTTACACTTGTTACATATAGATTCCATCGATGTCCATGGAATAATAAAATAAAACTAGGACAATCCATTAAACTATATCTTATTATATCTGATGGGATAAATGAAATGTGCGCATTTAAAAACTGAGTTTTAAAATCTGTACAAAACAATAATATACATATTTACGCGACCTCTGCAACATTGATTTTATCATGTTAACAAACCAATACAATACAAGTCATACATAATTTAAAAGAAAAAATTAAATAGAAAATTGCTTTAATTAAACTTGCACTTAAATGGAAAAAATATTGTTAATACTCTTTTATCTTAATGGTGAATAATTAATCGAACTTGATCAATGCCTATTGCCCACTGCTAGCTAACTTTTCACTGGAGTGCTCCACCTTATTGAAGTTACCAACATTTATAAACTCATTCTTAGCAGCCATGAAGGGAATATTTTCCACAATTGATGACTAAGGGCAATCCAATCCGTATCTTCTTAGTCTACCTCTTCACTACCGAAAGTTATTATAAAACCGAGACCTAGAACTTGTTTGTCCAGAAAATATTCTGATAAGATATCAAGTTTGCTATCAATAATAACATGTTTACCTCCAAGAATGGGTTGTGAAATTACAGACAACAGATTATCGAAGCTGATATGTGCTATTTTTCTACCTTTCTGATCAATAAATTTTGAAAATATCAGCCCTATCCCCACAAACTTCTTTCAACGTAATTTAAGAGAGCTGCAAATCTACGTAACACGTATACAAAAATGTATATTGCGACTTTTTTATTATATTCCGAAAGACCTACAAAAAAAAACACAATTCCGAGCGTGTATCCTTTCCATTCCACTTGATTTATTTATTATTTCATCCAGTTTCTGGGTTTCATAACCGAGGGAAATGCGGCTGTTCGTGGAAGAAGCTTTCAGCTCAATATTGAGTATTTTTCCATTTAAATAAGCATCACGAGCGTTACTAAGAATCACTGAAATAATTATTCTGAATACAGAGATTCCGAATAAATCACATCTTTAATTAAGTGAAAATATAAATACAAATAATAACAATTCGCCATCTTAGTTGAAACACGGATCAAGAGCGCGTGGCGCAACGGTTTTGACATGTTGTACGACAAAGAAGCGTCAGCTATGGAACAGTTTTTCAAAATAAGTCATCATGCCTATTTTTTACCGATGGGTTTTTCTTACTACTGATATAGTCATTGAGATAATTAATTTCATATTTCTTGGAATAATTTTGATTATATTAGCTAATAGCTAATCGAAGACTCTATGAACTCTATAAACAATCCTGACCTGACGTCCCTGCCTTGGCTTATTCATAAGACATAGTTATTTTTTATCTAGAATCCATTAATTTGCCGGAAACTGTGCAGCCTATATTAATTTATCTTACTACACTCCTTTCTCCCAGTCATCCATCCTGTTATCCCGTTACCGACCAGTAGTCGTCAAGTGGTCTTTTGTATTAGATCACTGACCATCTTTTTTGTCTACTGTTGCCCAGCTTTTAATTGCGTGTTTGTAACCTAAAACGTTTCCAAACAAACTGTCATACCAGTCTGACTATAGTGCAGTAAACCAATTTATTAAGCTTTTTCTTTTATTTCTACGTCAGTTTGCATGTCACCTTGTTACTCGTTTAAGCAGTGCACTATTAAATAAACCCGACGAATCAAACCATTCAGGTCTTTACCGAAAAATGTAACGCCAATGGTTTATTTCCACTTTATGGCTATCGACCCTTTCTTGTGCTCCTATGCAATAGGAAATAGAGTATAGTTTGTTTTTCCTTGTGTTTCCTGGTCAACGTATATTCCTTTTCCTGTCCCTTTCTCTGTCGGCTGGACCCATATTTAGAACCAGTCTAGTCTTTTCCATATCTAAGATGAATGGTTAAGATTAAGTTATCTGGGTACATTTTTTAGAACCAAACTCTCTTTATCACAGAAAATTACGAACGAGTATAACCATATTTTGAAAATATTATTTTTTTCAGAATTATGTAACGCCGCTACAAAAATACAAGCTTCGTTTAGAGGTCATATGACTAGAAAAGGTAAAGAAGACCAACAGAAGAGCGAATCTAGTACTTCTCAAATCAAAACACCGGTAAGTCTATTAAGAAGTTTTAAGGAGTACCCTACTTAATGCAAATATCTTTATTGATTTTATTGAATCACAATCACATTATAATTGGAGTTTTATCCACACTTATGAAGCACAAGCTTGTAGTTGTCAATCTGTAGAAGCAAGGGATGGCTGTTCTTGTAAGGAACGACTAGTGCCAGGAGTACCTTGGACGTTCGCTACGATATCAAGCTTATGAGATATATACTCCTCGAAATAACTTTTTGCTATAGCGCAACACTTGTATTAGCCAGTAAATTTGTTGACGTACGTGTCGTGAAAAGAATATATTGTTGGATAAGTTATTATGTATTTTCTACACGTGTCCATAGTATTGATAGAGAATCCTTCTTGTATAATTGTGAATTTTCGTGAAAAGTCGGTCTTGGCATTTGGTATCGAAGCAAGCAAATATGCGCCCTTGACTTCTACATCTCTCATTTTCAAATTCGTTAATTAACAACAACGACAGACACCCCCATTATTACTGCAGCCTAAAATATTTCAATGTTATTTATCTACAATGTCTAAAAGGTTGAGAGATATTACCTTGATCATCAAATATTCTTTACCGCAAGCCCTTATCAAGAATTCTTTTACTTGTGCTCTGTCCAATACTCCAGCTTCCTTTGTCTTGTACTCTAAAGTTCCGTAATATGTCAGTTGGGCCAAAAACCTAATACTACGATCCAGTTGTGCCTAGAATATGAATTCAAGAGGTTAACTACTAGCAACCCTTAATAATATTTTAATGCAATGAAAACATTCTCAGTTTATTCAATGTTTAGTGAGAAAGGTTGTGAGATTAATAATAATCATCAACATGACAAAACAATAAGTAAACAGAGTGTGAGTAAAAGCCTAAAAAGAAAAGCTATAGATGATCCAACGGAATTTTTGGAATAATGCCTAATGATGAACCCATGATTATTATTTTTAACCTGTTCCGAAATTGAACCAACAGACCTATAGGATTATAGCAGGTAATTCGGCCCAACTGAAATGTTCAATATTATGTTGGCCAATTTATTCGGTTCGTTAAAAAATTTTAATTTGTAAATATATAAACATCTCCTCGTTTGAATACGATCATAATAGTTGAGTTCTCATTCACATTTTATGGAAATACAGTCAAAAAGGAAAATGCTTATGAACAAGCAAGGTATTTGAACTGAAATCATTATCAATAAAAATTTGTTTGTTAATCCTCTCGATGCAAAAAGCTTTTAAGAACAATAGTGAAATTTCAATTCGTATAATCTATTATGTATGTTTTTCAGAATCCGGAAGAAGAATTAGACATCGATCTCTCAGATCCAGACTTGAACAAGGCGGCTGTCAAAATCCAAGCATCTTTCAGGGGCCACATGACTCGTAAAGAAGATCAAAAGCCCACTAATTAAACAACAAAAAAGTTCATTGATTTTAGAATGGAATGCTATCTTTTTGCTGTGTATTGTCACAATTGTCGTAGTTTCTACCTAAAAAACGAACTATTTTCCGATAAAAATTCCAGTCAGGTTTGAAACAGAAAGCAATCTGTCAAAATTATAACCAATTCGTGAGTGCATATATTTAGAATCCGTTTCACATAAGAAGAAGCCACGTCAGGTGCAGTTGTAAGCGCGAACCTGTTGTCAAAACTAGCGCTGTAAAATTGTCATTCGACTTCAAATCAGGTTAACACAAAATTAGAATTTGTCGGCTTTGACTGTGGATAATTTTTCCTTTAACACTATCAAAATATTCGACAGTAAATGATTGCTTCAAACTCAACCTCAATTGTCAATAATAAAATTGCTGTCGGCATGCAACATCGTTTGCAACGCCAATGGTCGTTACGAAGCGACATAGGTAAACAAGGCCGATTTTGGTGAGCATACTTCACGCGGCTTCTTCAATATGAGAAACGGAGTCTAATTGGAAAATTTTATATGAATCAAGATATAACTTGAAATTATATAATCATATTTAACGTATATCAGCAATAGTATTTACAAGACTATAAAAATCAAGTGACATATTTAACACCGTAGACTACAGTACTAGATTTCACCACTATGTCGTTGAAGTCTAGTCTAGTCCTACTTTCTCTTTAGTCCTGTAATCTTTATTATTTTGGAATTTCACATAACTACAATGTTATCAAATGATAGGCAGCCATATTATTGACAGAGTTACTAAGTGTAGTTGTTATCCGAACTCTCTTCATTATCTAAATCTTCAACAACAAAAAGACAAAATTAAACTGAATTGACTTGAAATGTGCTACTGTTTATACTGCTGCGACAATGTAACAAAATAAGTATAAAGATTGTATTTAGATTTTTAACTGTATACATATGTATATCCAGATCCCACTAATCCATGTTGAAAGCAAACTTGTGATCCTTTCTTAATTCTATACCTACTTAGATTTAACGAATTTCAAAATTTGACTGTAATGGTATAAGTTTTTTTTTAAATTGGTATTTCTTGGCTACAAATTAATCACGCATAATCGCAGAATATGCATGTTCCTCTGTTCTCTCTGCTCACCTTACAGAGATGGTGACAGAGTTGGTAGTATAGTGAGAATTCATCTGATTACTGTGAGATCAGATTTCTGACGTTGCATATGCATTTTTCAATTAAACGTCAGTGTTTCTCAAAGTTTTTTGTTATATTTTCGCATTTTTTGGTTTATTCGGTAGGCGAAAAACAGTTGTGTGTCAGACATGCAAGAAACGTCTCTATTAGTGTACATTCACACAGGACGCGATTAAGGCTAAGCGATGGTATGCGACATTATGCTTGGTATGGTTTGGTTGTGTTTTAATAGAAGGGTCGATGCGAAAAATAATTTAAAAAAAAAACTTTTTGACCTCTACGTAAACAAATACTAATCTGAAATTTATTGAAACTATGTTTCATTCAATCAAAGTTATAGAAACAACGAAACCAAAGAAAAAACTTTTACTTATTACAGCTATTAAGAGATACCTTGATAAAATAATATAATTTAAAACACAAACGTTTCAATTCAATAGCTTTTTAAGTGTCAATTAATAAGTACCAGGTGTCTACGTCAAAAATATTCAAACATACTTAGGGTTCAAACGTGCAAAATATGTTGATTGACAATCTGTAAGTAGTTTTACAAAAAAAATTGGAAAAATGGACGGAAACTGGATATTTTAATTAGATGAAGAGAATGTAATGCATGGCAGACATCCGAAGCAATATTTGAGCGCTTCTCAATGGCTTAATTATCTATTTCTCTATCACCATGATCGGCAAAGTATACGTGGCAAAGTGCATGTAAGAAACATCTCAGCCGAATGGTCCAAAACTATCTATGAAACCATGGCCACAACCAACGCAAAGCCCACAACAGAAAATTCAACGTGTGCGACTAGGATGCACAAGCATTATAAATAGGCTGGAGCCCAATTCTTGACATCACTCGCTATCGAGCGAATTCGCGGCATAACGAGCAGTAGTTAGCGAAGACTTTGCTACTATGCAATTCTTGAGGTGATTCTTTAAAGGGCGTCATGAGAAATTTGGCAATGCCGTAAATAAAGCGTTTGCTCGTCTTGACGCTGTCAAATTATTCCAATTTTATGGTTATGTTTCATATATACTTATCCATTTAAAAATGTTTTATGAAATGGATCCAAACACTTTAAATAATAAATTACGCGGACGCGGAGGAAAGGCTTCGGAAAAGCAAAGAAAAATGAATTTTTGCAAGAGAAGGATGAAATTATTAGTGGTAAATTCGAAAAACACTTCACTACTAAATGCTTCGAAAAACGAAATGTTTTAATAAAAGCCGCTTCATTCATTGTCGTAAAGGGATTCGAAGGATTGCGCGGAACCCTGAAATTTTGAACTTCTATTTCCGCCAGGTCTAAATTATCGATTTACATCAAATTCACAAGCTCATCCATACTCGAATTCTCAAACAGAATTACAATTTTAATTTTTTTCAGCAAAAATAATATCAGCCTATACGCGCGCTGTCACTTATCTATCACTTTCATAATGAATATAAAGATTATCTGTTCCACGAACAAAAATGTACTCGCTGGCATAACGAACACTATCAAGCGAATGTATTTTAACGAATTCGAGTAACCACAGCAATATGGACGATCTGTCAGTGACGTCATTCTGGAATGGTCCATTGGAGTTGGAGGTTGCCAAATGCCATAGGTTGTCACAAATGCAACTCATATACTGCTTTCGATATTTATATCAGGGATTCAAGTAAGGCACTATAAGAGATGAGTATTCTCATCCGCCATTTTGGTGCCTGAATTTTATTGTTTTGACATGTGTCGAGTTGACAGATTGTGTTGAAAACTTTTGGATATTGAACAGAAAATTTTATTTTACCAACTTTCCTTCAGACTATTAACACCAGAAAATTGAGAAAGTGCAACGAATGGATGCTGGCCACGTCTCTGAGTAGAAATACCGAATCTCATACCAAATACTTGACCAACACAACAACAACGTCAACGTACAACAAGGCACCAAAATGACGGACGACAATACCTATAATGCTCGAATTCGAGGTTACTGAGTTTCCATATAACGGCTTTAAGGGATAGGCACTTTCATGATAGTGCAATTACATGAAAACGCATTTAGAAGTGTAGACGCAAAACACCTGGTATCTATTAAAACTATATAATGTACGAGGTTATTAAAACTTGATACAGTAGGCTTTGATTATCGACTTTCTTCCAAGGAATTGATTCAAGTTCTTTCAGTTAATATATATAACAGAAAAATTACCTACATAACAAAAACTTAGCCGAAATTTCATTTTGAAGATGTTGGTCGCAAATTGTATACCTTTGAGAAAGTGTATCAGGCCAGTTTGGTCAAATTCATTTGAAAAAACTTACTCCTCAATAACGACAAATATTTTTCAGGCTGTCGCACAAATTAAAGATTTTGAAGATGTTTAGAAAGTACTGAAATTTCGGAAAATCTATTAGTGCCTACCTCCATGTGTTTGTTTGCCGACATTTTCAAACATTGGCAGAAGCTGACATGATCCAGATTGCAGTCTTTTTGGCTTGAAATCGGTGAAAATTATATTTATACATTTCTTATTAATCATAGTGGAGAATTATTGGCAAGGAACCTATTGCTTTTTATTCGTTATAAGCTCTTATGCGCTGAGGAACAGTTAGGCGAGACACATCCCAGCCAGCACAGTAACATTTCTAGGAAGTAAATAAACATTACAACACGATTTTCAACCTCGCAAGCAATGTTATTTTAATAGAGCCACAACGTTACTGCAACGTTGAAATGTCCGTGCGTTGCACTATTCTACAAATGTTGCATAGATATTCCAATGAGATATCCTAGAGATATTGCAGCTAAACGTTTCTGCAATATTTTGGATAAATATTTAGGGGAGGTAAATTTAAACGTCCGCCACAACATTCCAATAAATATCAAAAAGCTGCTTATTTTAATATGCCTGGAACATTAGAGATAGATGTTCTCTTGATGTCCCATGAAAAGTTTATATACAACCTGTTGTAATAAATGATAGAATATAAAATTTCCTCTAAATTAAGCAAAATACTTCTCTAAATCAACAATGGTTTCAGAAGGGAAGTTTCTATCAGGATTGACAAGAAGCAATTGTCAATTTAGAGAATTATTTTACTTAATTTAGTGAAATTCTCAATTCAATGTTTGATCTGTTATGAATAGATTTCAAAAAGCAAAGGTTGAAAATTAAATAAGAATATAATCGATAAACTTTTATTCGTTCACCATTCAAAATCATGAAACAAACATATTTTTACATATCATTTGTTTAAAATGATAAAATCTTAAAATATATATATTATTTACCAACATTTTTTCTGTCTTGCTTGCTATTTTTTATTCCAGTATCAAAATTATCCAAAAAACTTTCCAAATCTGCCAATGGGAGAGGGTTGGACAGCTGAGCATCATCAGAACTAATATATTTTTTCTTAATGAGATCGGGCATATTCTCCTTGAATTCTGCTAGATCTAGTTTAAATTCGGTCACCATGTTACATAGTTTGTCAATTTTTGTTGCCAGTTCTTTAATATCTGCTTCTGAAAAACAGAGTGATGGTAGAACCTTTTTATGTTTCAAGTCCATTTATTTAATAGTGAAAGTATCTCAAATTTCAGGAATTAAAAGGAACCTTCACTAACATTTTCTGCCTAAGGCGTTTTCTATGACTGGCAGAAATACTTCTAATTGATTTGTACATATTGTATAGTATCGTTATAGCATAATATTACTTACCTACTCAGCAATGCACGATTTTCTATAACACATTACAGAAACAAGAATGCACAAGAATGTTATGCAGTTTGGAGAAAAAGACACGTTAAACCACTTTTGTAGGGTTAGGATTGATATTATTTTTTTGTTCACAAATCACAATACTACATTATCAGCAACATTAAGTGCGAGTTTCATACAACATTACCGTAAATCAGTTCTTGTTTTATTATGCGTAAGTATAACATGAAATGTGTCTGCAATATTACTTTGCGTATTTCGTTTTCACACTAAATAAATATATTAAGTGATGTTCCATAATCATCTCAACAACATTTCACTGTAATGTTGCCATAAATGAAATGAAGAAATGTTGGTGGGAAGTTTTTTATGTAGCTTAAAAAAACGTTTCTTAGAAATGTTTTTAAAATGAATCAGGCACATCTCTCGAAAACAATGCAATAGAAACGATACAGCGCGGTTGTTACAATGTAATCTTGAAATGTTTCAATGAGGCATTAAAACAAACGTTTCCCAACATCCCCTCAATGTTTGTGCTGGCTGGGATTGGACGTAACGTCGCTTTACGTCACCATTACCTACAATATTCTTACATTTCAAACAATGTGGTGGACTTGACTTGAAGGTATAGTGTAAATATAAGACGTGACGTTACGAGTAGTGAGGATCTCACACTATGTGTTGAACATCTTACTTGGTTTTACTATTTTCAATTGCTGTACAGACTTATCCAGGCTGGATCCGCCACCTGGTGCAGCTAACCAAAGACTGAACTCGTTGAACATCTTGGGCAGCATGTAACATTCTTTCAAGCGTAAGTTTTCGCCATTGATCTGTGCGTTGGGAGGATTCTGAAGACAAGTTAATAAAAATATTCTTCGACAGTCAAGCTGTACTCCTACAGCTGCATTTCAAAACTGGTGAGAAATACTAGACTACTCCTAAACCAACTAATGGCTATCAATGAGGTTGTTCTTGTATGTATGGATTCCGAGTCACTCCAGAATCCTGGATAACAAAGTAGTGGTCTAATTTGCCAGTTCCAGTTCATGAGCCCCGAATCTCGACTTGGAATCCCTTCGAATCTTGCCTACTGGAATGAGATACCAGGCTTAAAGCAAGCCAAGGTATTTATCAAATGACCTTCAAGCATCAAACCAGCAGCCTTGCTATACATGGATAGGATAGTAAATGCAATCCTTACTGGCATCTGTTGGCTAAACTATCATTTGGGTTGGTGGAAAATACCGAGCGATGTTTCTGTCCAGAAGAAGATGAATCGGTGGAACGCAGCCTGCGGCCGCTGAACAAGTCAAACTATAAAGGCACTAAGAGTTGCGTTTGTGGCCTTGACGATGTTGATAAACTTATCTCTTCACAGATCATAAACTTCCTTGGGAAGATTGATTTAATTTGAATTCGCAGAATACGGTTCTGAAAATACCTCACAGGAAACAAATCAAACTAGTAAAATAATAGGTTATTTTTACGGTCTGTATTGCCGAAAGTAATATATAGTTACATGCTTGAAAAAAAACATACTTTTAATCTATGAATCCTAAGCAATTTTTAATGACAGTTCTTCAAAAACGTGTTAGTTAGCTTATGAGGTGACGCAACTGGCTTTATGAAAACCTTGGTACTGATACCCGAAAGTAAAAATTGAAGTAACTTTTAATTGATTTTATTCTGACAAGTCTATAATCCAGGCCAACAAAACAAAAATTAGGCATACAGGGCATTGTTATCACACATTTGTGAACATTACCTACCGACCTTCCGATTTAGATTAAAGGGTTTCTTAATAAACAAAAAATACATTTATAACCTGTAAAATTGTGAATGCACTTCGTTAAAATATACACTCCGTAGCTCTTATCGATATGAGTTATTGGCATTTTTTGCTTTGTGTGTGTAACAAATATTAGAGCTACTTTTGTTTTGTTTGACATTTTTTGACAAAGGAATGTCCGTTTGTATTTGAAAAGCGAATTGCATAAATTTGTTCAACAAATTGCGAAGTAATGAAACCGGTAACACAAACAGTACTTTTAAAGTATTGTTCAGTACAACAATATTATACCTTTGCATGTTTGCCGTTAATGATTTTGTGTCAAGCAGTGACTGCCACGCGGTACGCGTTTCTTTCGCTCACATCCGCTTCCTTTGGCACACATGCGTGAGCGACACAATTTTTGTAAGAGCGCCAAGTTTAAATACCTATTGCAAACACGATCCAACAGCATTGTGGAAAACTGGGATGATTGCTGAGAGGCAATGATGGAAGCACTCATACTACATTTTATTCTAAAATGTAGCTTCCAACATTGCCACCAAGTTAATCACTGTTCATGGAACAATATTTAGGATAGGTATAGTGTAATAAACATTAAACAAAAGTTTGAATGCAATTATTGCAAAGACGGAGAAGAAAATTCAAAAATATTTAGGGTACAATTACATTTTGAGCAAAGCAGATCTTTCATAAACGTATTTTTACCATATAATTCTTGATTGACAAAAATATAATATCGCATGCGACAAAAAATGTCACTGTTTGAGAATAGACTCCCTGATAATCCTTTTTATAGGAGGGTTATGCTATATTTTCAATGCAATAAGTAAGTAGTCGCTTCAAGGTCAAATACATATTATTTATCAGCGCATACTTCTTTCGCTATCAGGAGAAGGGTTTAAACCCCAATTCGTATTAGTTTATTATTGCCCGTATATAATAATATGATGTAACTCTTCAATAATCTCAAGCAGAGAAAGTGGTCAGTCTGCCAAACAAAGTCAAATTCTTTTAGTTATTGAATAATTACCTGAAGCATTATAACAAATTTACAATTTTAACGATTTGTATGAATTAATAATCATAAAATACGTGTTCGAAATGCTTAATTGTAATATACAAGACACATACATAATTATACACATGGCGAAAAATATTAGCTCGACAAAGATTTACACAAGTACGACAAGAATAATATGAACAACACTACTTGAAAGAGAGAGAATTGTTCGCTCAGTCTTCTTTACACCTGTTTTGGTCGTATGTCGAGCTAAAATTTTTCTGTACCTACCTACCTTTTCTCCTACATATTATACAAACTAAAAATTTATTATAACTTATTGAATAATTGAATTTAAAACTATTTCAATAGTGCCTATTTTATATGTACATGTAATTGTGTGCTAAATGGTCATTAGTTCAACTTTAGTTTTAATCCTCTCTCTTAATGGCGAAAGAATATGCGCGTATATACTACTTAAAAATCATTTAATGAATTAATTCAAAAAAGAAAAAATTACTTTGTGTTTGTATACGGGATCAAATCCAACATCTCAAGATGATAATATATACTTGTAATTATTGAAGGAATTTTGTGTATTTAATATTTATTGTAATAAGTTTCATTTAAGTTACTTAATAAAATTAATTAAAAATTATGTTATTTATTTTGTCCAAAACAAGAAGATGGATATTTTATCCAGTAGCCACTACTTGTTGAAATTATAATTAACTGACCTATAGGTTTTTCAAGTTCACTCAGTTAAATTTACATTCAACCGGAGCTCATGTTCATTTGTTGTTCAGGGTGCTGCTATATGCTTTTGAGCTACACACTACTCACAAAGCTATTATAAGTAATCTGCCAATAGGATGTTCAACTAAAAACAGATTCTTGTTAATTATTGGCAGATCATTAATTCTAAAGGTACAATTTACTTCGCACCGTATCTTATCAAATTTAGTAGTGTTGTTTTTATCTCCATTTGGAAAATTATATTTTAAAAATTTCTTGAAATCCGCCTATTACATTTTGACGTCACTAGTATAAATTGAAGGTAGTCACATATTTTGACATGGAACAAAATAATCATAAGAGGGGGTAGTCCCCCAAATTATTGAAGAAGAAAGGAAGAAGCTTAGGTTGACAGAGAGTTGTTCGCATTCGCATGTTTCATCTTGGTTTAAATTTTTGATTAGTTAGAGTTTAAGCCTTACGCCTTTTATTAATAATATATGCTTCAAATTCAAATTGAACAATGTAAACAACAGATGATAGATGTCAGGTGTCAACATTTTTGTCCTGAATAAGCTCAAACATAATACGCGCATTTAGTGAAAACGTCACAACTGCCATATGTCAAGTTTTTGGATGCAAACAAACTTTTATAATTGTGTTAGATTAGTTAAGTAATAATAAATATATCATGTTCATACCTTTTTAATCGTTATATATTATTAATACTATAATACAGCAAATATATTTCTAAAACATTTGTAAATAGAATAGCCAAAATTGATTGTTTGCATCCAAAAACGTGACATATGACAATTTATGACGCGCACTAAATGCGCGTATAAAGGAGAAAAAAGCTGAAACATGGAACAGCGAAGGAAGACTATCGACAACTTCACATTTAAATGTACGTTTATGCATTTTAAGTTGCATAATTTCAATGAATTTTTGTTTTAATTTTTTCTGTTAATCTATAGACTTAATTTTATTTTTGAATATTAAATTTGTCACTTATTTAAATCACCTAATAAAACATGATGGGGTCAAAGTTTGAACTTGAATACCCTATTATTTCATTCACAGTCCTCACTATGGTAATCCTTTCGCATCTTTAATTCGAAGCTCGTAGTTGCCAAGAAGATTTAGAAATAATATATAAGCATGGTATTTACATATATCTTCTTTTTGGGGTAAATGTATAAAAAAATATAAATCTTTGTAGGAAGATCATGTCTAATCCTTCCTTTTTCCATTGTGTAAAAGTAAAATAAGAAGATAAAAAGATTTTGTTCTGGAATTCGGAGAGAACTAATATCATAATAATAAATATATTAGATTTGTCTATAATTTATTATAGGTATAGGTGCTTGACATCACATGCCCCTTATCTATCAAGTAACAGTTCAATTCACAGTGTAGTACTGTAAAAAAGGCAAATAGAAACAACAATTATATTAGCTATGGTAAAGGTGGAGTTAAATATCTAACAATAATACACAACCAAAGCAATAGAAAACGTGTGTTATTAGATATCTATGAACAAATATAAGCAATCATTGCCCATCACGGCTGGAAGTTGACCCTTACTACTAGATGTCCCTCTCAACTGGAAGTTATTAATATAATCAACCGGTTGAAATGGAAAATATTCCCCACCGGCGAAGGAAATCGCAGACGAAACTAGAAAATGTTCCCCCCTGAAAGCTGCATGTCTTCTACTGGCTGGACCAATCTATAGTTTATCCTTACTGTAGGAAAGTGCGGATATATAAGTACATTCGCAAACAGAATAAAATAAATGCAATTATAAAAAAAAGGTATTTTTAATATTAATAAAATATTAACATTTACAATTGAAACAAAAATTACAGCATAGAGATATTTTTATTTACAAAATGTTATAATTAAAATACGAATACCCTTAAATCACCACTACTTCACCACCCACTACAACACCCAACACACATGAACATCTCAAACTCATGCATCTTATAATAATTATATTCCCAAAGAAATCTTCACCAAAATCTCGATCATTAATAAACAAACTAATAATCTTTTGTGTTTTAATATTGTTAATACTGAACAGACAGTTCTACACCTCTGAATTGCAACCATATGCATGATGTGGTGACATTCACGGACACCTAACAGATCTATTGTGCCCCCTTACTTCTACTTAGTTCTTAAGGAAAGTCTCAGTGACTAGTAGTTCCTTTAGGCCTACTTCACAGTGGAATTTTCGTTTAGTTTATATAAGTGTCCCTCTTCTATCCAGTAGCATCCTAGGTGTTGTGCCTTATAATTAAGAATTACCTACTGTGCAATCCGCAAATATGTGGATATAAGTTTTTTTCTTCCATAACCCAAAATTAGAGGTGATATAAGAATTATAGACCATAGATAAAGGATGCTTGATTTGTTATAGACCTCCCCACTTCTATCAACAACCATAGTGGTGTTACACATCCAGTTTAAATCTCTGTTTCTCTTAACCCTAAATATTTTGGGATAGTGTATCTGAGTTAGTGAGTATAAACATTTTTTCACAAACTCTTTGAAGATTTATAGACAAATTAAAATAAGGATATTATTGAACTTAATTACCCCATTCTTCAAAATTGTCATCATAAAAGTGTTCAGGTTTGAATTTTATTAGCGAAGGTGGCAAATCTATTCTATTTTCTAAATTTTCAGGATATTTCCAAAATATGTGAATAGAATCACTATCCTCTTTCATGTGTTTTTCTTTATATTGGTCAACCCACGATTCCAATGAAGGTAATTGGTGGTTTTCATCTTTTTGCTTCCTTCTTGTTTCTTGGATATGTTCAACTATAACAAAAATCTGGTTCAATAATACTGAATAGTACAAAAAAATCATTCAGAGCATCTTAAAATTAACTTTTTGCAAAAAATATGATGTGGTTAATGGTACCCATACTCACCATGCTGTCTAAGTTCGCATAGTTCTTCAGGAGAATAGTGGGTGTATCTACAAATTCCTTCAAATGGGCAACCTCCTTGAAAAAATCGTCTACACGGTATTTTTAAAAGTTCTTCCTTTAATGCAGTCTCTGGATCTGAAAAATTGGAACAAATTATTTCATAGTTTTAATCAATAAGTATTTCTATTTTTTTATCATGAACCATTGGTTTCTTATCTTTCAAGGGATCAATTTAAAATCAAAACCCAAAATAAATCCAACAAAATTGGAATCATTGTGATATACTAACTTAATGAATAGTTAGATGAAACTATATAATAAGCATTTCTTACCATAAATATTTACCCTCAAGAAATTTAAATTAAATTTCCAATTTCACCAAGTCTAACAATGAAAAAGCTGATTTTGTCAACTACCTCTCTATCATGAAAAAATATTTGGTATTTTTTCCATATATTACACAGATGTGAAACCAATAATGCTTATACTTTATATTATACTTAATTGAGAGTTAAAATTCAGTGAATGAGAAATTTTGTTATCTTTGTCCACCTAGATACTCATTGGTACAATCTTTTCTTTGAGTAGATGTAAAATTCTGTGTGATTTTCAAAATTAATACATAGGTATGATACAACTTACCTCTACAGGACTCATAATGCATATTACGTAATTTGATATGATTCGAACTTTGAAGATGTTTTTTTCTAGCTTCTAAATCATCAATAAAACTCTTTTCACAATAATCGCAATAATACCTACGACCCATTTTTATTTGTTTATATTTATATTATTGCAGCAATGCAGCGCAGAGGTATTGGGCCTTTTCTGAAACTCGCTTCAGTAAGCTACTTACAGGTAGTTGAGAGTCGAGATGACAAATGGTTAAGGGAGTTAGGGGACTGTCATTGTATATCGCTTCTCCCTTTCGATTTTTGAAACAAATTTCGTTTGATTTAAATTAAAATTAGGAATATCAGAACAGAGACAACCTGATCAGAATTAAATTCCCTTTTATTGACTAAATTCGCATCTGCGCACTGGCCTTTTTCATAGCAGGCTATACAGTTACTGTCTTCTGGTCTTTGCTCAATAAGGTACACAGTTACAGCTTACAACTGTATAGTTCGGCTACCAGACAAAAAGAGGGCTTAAAAAGCATGTTTTGAGATATTATTAATATCATATTAACATTTAGTGACCTACAAGGAGTCAACTGAACTGAACGTGCATTAATGCATGTTTGGTTGCATATCTATTAGAGAGGTAACTTTCTAGTAGATGGCAGATGATTGATCTCTCTATCTTATCGTAGTATTCTATGATTTACATTTCTGGAAATTTGGACCATAATATAGATTATAAATTAAATTTACTGTTTGGACACTTACTGTGTGGAATCTACTCATATTACTCTTATAAATGAAACTGTTTCTGATTAATTCCACTATTTAATGAAAAAATCATGAAAGCCCCGGAATACTCGGTATACATATAAAATATATTTGGTATATGATTTATACGGTTGGAGTATAAATAAGATAACAAACATCAACATTTTGTTGTACATTTATTCAGAAAAATAAAAAAATTAACACTAAAAAAATAGTTTTTTTTTCTGGGTTGTAGGTTGTAGGTTTCTTGGTTTCTACTCTCTAAAATCGAACTCAGTACGGGTATGATTTGGATATAAATATTTATGTAGTTAATTAGGTACCAAAATCTGTTACCTTCCCAGTAATAACCGTTTATAGTGTTATCACAGTATAGGAATAAAACCATAGAGATAATACAGTTATTAGTAACAAGCCATAGGCAGCTGTGTAAGTGGGAAAAGCCGTGTGTCTGAACTTCAGTGAGAGAGACATATGGTCAGGAGCCCAATTCTCCGCTATTGAGCGAATTTGCGGCATAACGAGCAGTACCTAGTTAGCGAAGACCTTACTACTAAGCAATTCTTGAGGTGATTCATTAAAGGACGTCCTGAGAAATTTGGCAATATATACGCTGTCAAATTATTCCAATTTTATGGTTATGTTTTATATATATCCATTTAAAAATGTTTTATGAAATGGATCCAAACACTTTAAATAATGAATTACGCGGAGACGCGGATGAAAGGCTTCGGAAAAGCAAAGAAAAATGATGGCAGAATATTTGCAAGGGAAGGATGAAATGCTTAGTGGTAAATTCACAAAAAACTTTACTACTAAATGCTTCGAAAAAGGAAATGTTTAAATAAAAGCCGCTTTATTCATTGTCGTGAAGGGATTCGAAGGATTGCGCGGAACCCGGAAATTTTGAGCTGCTATTTCCGCCGGCTCTAAATTTGCGATTAACATTAAATTCACAAGCTCATCCATACTCGATTTCTCAAACAGAATTACAATTATAATTTTTTTCAACAAAAATATATTATCAACCTATACGCTCGCTGTCACTTATCTATCACTTTCAGTATAAATATGAAGATTATTTGTTTATCACGTACAAAAATGTACACGCTGCATAACGAACACTATCAAGCGAATGCGCAAAGCAGAGAGCGCTCAAGAATAGTATTTTAACGAATTCGTTAGGAAACGAGTAACCTTGAGTGTTGCGAACGGTCAAGAATTGGGGTCCAGAGGATTTTCTGTATTTGTCTGTGTCTATAGCATTCGAGCCTTTAAAGAAGGATAGCCTGAACCTCTGACTTTATATCTCTATCTTACATGCTGACGGATCTCGAGCTGGTTTGTGCCTCTATCTGTAGTATCTCTAGTAGCAAATATTGCATAGTATACACAACAACAAGAACCAAAGCCTGGCGAAAATCCTTTGATGTTGAAGGGGCAAAAATAAATAACCTTGAAGGTGACAGCTAACTCTGGCATACACTGGGAATCATAATAAATGCCTTACTCGAATTACACAGAAAAAAAGTATTTTAGTATAAAGTTCTGTTTTATCAAATAGGTATTTTTCATTATTCCATCGGTAGATTTCTGCATTTTCCGTTGATCACTTACGAAAATAATTTCAAAATCTACAAGCAAACTTTAATCTAATTTGGGACTGTAAAGACCATAACAAAGAGACCTACATGTGATCGTACGACATATGACGACTAATTTAAAAGATGGCTTCCGCAGGGCTCAGATTCGTTTTTTTCCGAAGTTTCGCTTTTTGTCTGTTGGTGTATTCTTTGCTATTAGCAAAGAATACACCATTGTTTGGTGTATTCTGTGCTATTAGGGTAGCTCAAGGCGGGCCCTTTGAAGTGTTGTCGGACGGATCGGATGACCTTGACTGTGTATGACGTGGTTAGGACTGAAATTATTTCTAAGCTATTGTGAATAAGGAAATAATTATCTCTTGATTTGGAAATATTAACATGGATTTTTTCGTGTGATTTCACAACCACATCGGCGAAACTAAGAATTTTTATTTTCCAAAGAGACTAACTACAGGTGTATATGCAATATTTGAATCAGTACGTAAATTTTGTAGTACATAATTTTGTCCGTAAGGAATGGTCTTTTCTTGTCGAGTTCCTTTTTGGAGTACTACACTTTGGTAGGTACCATCTGGTTGTAACAAATAAAACTGTTGGTTTTCTTGTGGAACAGCTACTGATGTTGCATCAGCAATGTTTGGAGCATCTGCAACGTCTCCCTGTAACGATAGCATTATTATGATAAATGAAACTGATTTCTTCAAGTTTTACTTACCTGGTCTAGATAATCAGGTTCGGCTGGTAACGGTGCTGGAGTAGCTGGAAGAGGACCTCTCCCATTAGTTGGTGGAATGTATCTGTTATTCACTCTATCTTCATTACTGCCAGCGCCTAAGTCATCTATTGGAGGTTTATAAGTGGTACCAGCGCTATTATTTCTGTTTCTATTTCTAGGACCGAATTGTGTAACTTCTACTTTTTGAACATCGACACTGGGAATACTATTAGGTGGAGGATTTGAGTTAGAAAAAACATTGTTTGGTTCTACATTTCCATTATTACCATTGGGTAGATCCAAATTGTTCCAACTGTTCGCTGGAACGCTTCCAAAAGTTGGAGAACCAGATGTTGATCCTCCTAGATTATTGCCATTGCTCTGATTAGGAGGAATATATCTATTGGATGTTACAGGATTCTCGCCTCCGCGAAAAGATTGCGTATTATCGTTGTTATCAGTATTTTCAACAAAATTTGTATTGGAGCCATCTTGAGGGCTGAATCGGGTGGTAGATGCTACAATTTTTTTAAAATTCTCGGGTTCTTTTACAGGTAGATATTGATCGGTTAGGGAATTTTTGAAATTGCTGCTATCTCGTGTTGGTAGGTTTTGTACAAATCTATTGGTGAACTGCTGATTTTGTTGCTGAGCTACATACTGGTTGGTTCTTTGTTCGGCCAATCTTAAAGCCTCGATTCTTTGCAAGACTTGTTTTAATTCTCTAATTTCTTCCAGAGTTGCGGCATCTACTGTGGTTTTTGGAGAATCAGGAATTCCATAGTTCCTTTGTGGTTGTGCAACCGATCCACTTTGTGTCCATGAATTGATGGATGCTATGGGTGCACTATATAGAGTTTGTGTAGGAGAGGAAAAGGACTGTACTTGTGGCAGTTGCTGTTTTTGAGGTGTAGCAGGAGCTCCATAATTTATTTGTGGTTGTGCGACTGATCCGCTTTGTGTCAATGGATTAGACGATGTCGGTGCACCATATACGTTTTGTGGTAACTGCTGTTTTTGCGGTACTCCAAAAGTATTTTGTGGCTGTGAATTAACTATTTTCGGAGCACCGTATAACCTTTGTGGTGTTCTGACAGGTCCAAATGTGTCTTTAATTGTCCTGTATTCATTATAAAGAGTGAATTTTATTGGAGTAGAGTTGTCTTTGAATGAAGGATCTAACGGTTCTGCGTTACTTGGTGGTGGCGGACCGTATTTTGTTGGTAACTGTCTAAACGGTTGCGTGTTAGGAACTCCATAAGTTCTTTGGGGAAGTTGCAATTGAGAACTTGGCCTAAATCCTCTAGAAGCATAAGGAGGTGGGACTTCACATAATATTCCTGTTATTGTCAGAAGTAAACTCACAAGAATCTGAAAAAAAAAACGATTTAATACTCATACTTCCCACCCTAGAAAGGATCTATCTCTTATTTTAATGTTGTAAATGATGAAACTTCTAAATCTATTATATTCAAATCGTTTCTGTAATTTTAAGAGCATCTTGCTTATTCTGTATTACGTTTCTGTATACGTTTTAACTCTATCATAGTATGGTGTGGCTCACCGACATTAAACATTGCGATTTACTTTTAGAGTGCACAGCTGTTACACGTTTATTAAACTTTATCGAATTTTTGAGAATTGGAGAGCGATTCAAGTGATTTTGAATTTACAAATACGCCACCCAATATTAAGGACAAACACACACAAACACAAACCTCTCAGTTACATATCTGTCGTATATCAGCGAATGAACAATGTTATATGTTACTATATGATGTAGGTATATGTTATATAATAGAACAATGTAACTTGTACCTATCATCAGTGATATATTATTTACATAAAAGTTTGATACTGAAACATATATGTCACTTCAGATTTTATCGACGGTCTTCCCCTTGCTCGCAAAACTATCTCGAAGATTCTTCGTATTCTTAGTCAATTTTTGAAGACTTAATTATAATAATTTTCAATAATAACCCTACCAAACCTTCTTCATATTTCCAATCAATTTTTGAAGTAATAAGAAGCAATAAGAAAACCTATTTTGAATTAAAATTATGAAAAACAAATAGTTCTTATTTTATTGGAAAAGTATTCTTGATGATTGCATAAAATCATTAGTCAGCTCATAGAATGATTTCCACTGAGTAAAAACTTCTGTATGCATACAATCCTACAAAGCGAATATCTGTGAGAAAATACCAACTTTCCATGATGACTTATATTTGTACAAGTTCCTCAAAAACACTACTGCAAATTTATTTGCTCTAGAGATGATCACTACAAAGAAATTCTGCTGTTGGATTATAAGAAGCGATTGGATCGTTTAAGTAAGATGAACAAATATCTGGTTTCAGTGCCCGTCTCAGTATTACCAGGAGGAGGTCACTAAATAATATGTTACATAATATTTTAGAATGTTATGTAACAGTTACATGCAGTTGATACAACGAGGATACAGAACAATTATGGATATTTGGTATATAAGTAACATTTTGTTGTTAGCTGTTACATATCAGATACATAAAGTTGTTATGGCATTGTAGAGCACATGAGTGTTACATATGTAGGTTACCGCAGCTACATATATAACGTGTTCTCTGGAAAAGCGTTGATTTTATATAACATATATATATTTGTGGTCACTGGGCATATATCCTCATTAATCTTATTGTCACAAAAATCTATAGACAGGTATAAAAAACAATATATAATAAAGTGGGTAGGAGGAAAAATTGTATGTATTATTACACAAAAGAGTAAAGTGCATCTTCTTGATAACGGCAGCTGGAGCTGGTAGAATTAAAAATATGAAAAAAAATTGGTTTAATTTTCCCATGAAAAACAAACAAAGTAGAGAATATACCCCAACAAATGTACAGAGGATATTAGTATATGCATTGTTATTCACTAGTTTGTATATAAAATACATTCCTTAGAATTTAAAAATTACATTAATAAATATTGCACTTGGTAGATTTTGATTATAGTACACTCTGTTCAATAAATATATAGGTACTTTAAAATCCTTATACTAACAAATGAACCCTTAAAGTATTTGTTAAATTACTGATTTTATCCTATTATACTGATCTATTTCTTAATTGATGCCTATTTAATAAAAGGGTCACCAAATTCTCCCGCATATTATATACAAATAGTCCCGTCATAAATTAGTGAGCAACAAATTGCAGATCTATGGATATCAAGCTTTTTGTCTTGTTAGGGTGCAATGCCTTCAAGTAACTAATCGTTTTGAACATTTTTCTGAAACTATTAAGGTGAAAGAAAAAAAGTTGAACTAAATAAATACAATATTAAAAGGAAAAGTGACTTACCTTCATCGTAACGACCCCAAAACAACTAAAGCGTGAGCATACTATATTGGAATTTATATAATCATTTTAAATTCGATTTGTATTCTGAGGAAGAATTATTTGTACGTGATGTGGTATGCTTACACATTGTTTGTTTATTTTGTTAATGGGTTTTGATTTTGACCTATAAATCTAAAGTACAAGATTTTTAAATATAGTTTTATGATAAAAATCAGGTGTATTGGCACTTAAAATTCTCCAAATTGGGTGAGTCTTAATTTTTTTATTTGCGTTGTATGACCATCAAGATCTTCAGAGTTTGTATATATCTATAGTTTCTTTTTAGCCTGATGATGGTAATTATTTACCGAAATTAGTTGTTTCGACCCCTCCTCGCTGGGATTTTAATAAATTTTGAGTTTTATTGAACCTATTTTGATTCTAACCACATTTGTCTACAGCCTGACTGAAATGTGGCGATCAAACGGAGTAATTGGAGATACGATTATAAGAGCTGGAGCAACCCAATCCATGAAGATGCCCGCGGACTGTATGTCCGCGAAGCAAGATTTTCATCTCAACAAAACGAAATCGATCTAATTATATGAAATTAATTTGCACTGCGAACCATTGATTCTTATTGGTGCAATGTAGTTTCCGATTGACCAAAGCAAAATTTACTTCACCTGCTAGTCCACATTGACTGTGAACGTCCTAGGCTAGGTTTAGTTGATTTCTGTTATTTTTTTGGTAATAATCAAAATTATGGCTTTTTGGCGACCATTCGAAGAAGAAGATATTGTTATAGGCTCCGAACAATAAATATACTAGAAGAGTGAACAGACTATACCAACATAAACAATGTCCAAGTTTATTTATTTTTCTTTATTCCATAGATGTTGCCATGTCGCAGTGAATATAATAAGTTGATTGATTGTTGTATGTATAAAACAGGAATATTTTATTGTTTACATTTTTTACCAATAAAGATTTTGAAATTGCTGAAAGTGGAGAGTAGGGATTTCAGAGGATAGACAGAAAAAAATTTGGTATGTTCTAGTCGCGATCTACGAAAAAAATGATACAAAATATGTGAAACCAGAAAAGAATGAGACAAAGCATGGAGCAGCTGAAAAAATACATAAATTGACAAAAGTTTCAAAAAGACCCATGATTACAGTTATCGGTAAAACAACTGCTATTGATGGGAAAAAGAGAATACAGAAATCGCTAGTGCGTGTGGATCCTGCAATGATGAAAAATCTGCCTGAAACCGGTTCTGCTTGTGCTTACAGATTTCTTTATCTCGCCGACAAATTGTGAAACGGTGCAAATTAAGGGCCTTCACTTACTATATGGGACCAAAACAAACGAGGGAGTAATGATAGGGGTTACAGGTCCTTATACTATGATATGCATTAGCACTGGGAAACACTCCAACCATATTCCAATAGCAATCTATAAGCGATAGATTTTTGTTCCTCAAAAAACGTCTCAACTCAACCAGAATATTTATTAGGTCTGCTACCCAGCCTGCTTTAAAGATTCTGCAGTCTAAAGCTTGTGTGTTAAACAGCCTGGAACTGCAAACAATCCCTTAAGCAGTTGGCTAGACACAACAAAGTAACATTGATGTGGGTGCCAGGACATAACGGAATTGTCAGATATGAGATTCCACTCAAAGGAAGGAGCACGTACCCTTTTTGAATAAGGACACACGGCTAATTATATCCTGCAACCTACCTACAGTCTTCATATTGGTATTGCAACAAAGTAACATTGTTAAGGATGCCAGGACATAACGGAATTGTCAGAAATGAGATTCCACTCAAAGGAAGGAGCACGTACCCTTTTTGAATAAGGACACACGGCTAATTATATCTTGCAACCTACCTACAGTCCTCATATTGGTATTGCAACAAAGTAACATTGTTGTGGGTGCCAGGACATAACGGAATTGTCAGATATACTTGAGATTTCACTCAAAGGAAGGAGCTCGTACCCCTTTTGAATAAGGACACATGGCTAATTATATCCTGCAACCTACCTACAGTCTTCATATTGGTATTGCAACAAAGTAACATTGTTGTGGGTGCCAGGACATTACGGAATTCTCAGAAATGAGATTCCACTCAAAGGAAGGAGCACGTACCCTTTTTGAATAAGGACACACGGCTAATCATATCCTGCAACCTACCTACAGTCCTCATATTGGTATTGCCATGTCTAGATGTAAATAATTTATAAAATTATACTAAGAATGTTGAATATGTAAGTTGCGGTGAAAAAAAAAACAATAAAAGTGAAAGCAATCGTATTTATTTTGTGTAATTCATAAACGAAATTTTAGCATTGAAATTTTAATACACAATCCAAAAATTAATCACGTCTTAATTAACGGTTTAAAACTATTGTTTCGTAATCTAGTATGCAAATATATATTCTGTCACCAATTTTTATCGTTTAAATAGACGTGATGCTAGACTTGAAATTCACAATATAAATCAGCCAATGTTAGATAACGAGACAAAATTACTTTGCTTCTGAGCTAACGAATGACTATTTAAAAGAATGTGCTTATGAATGTAACTTTAAATCACGTATTCTAATAAATCCGCTTCGCCTTCATAAACATTGACATAAGGGTCTTTTTAGTAAAGTCATTCGTTTTGATAAACAATATATTTATATTCATAGTCAGAGTAATCCTATAATTTTTGAGGATGGAACTTGTTGCGACGTTTTGACTGTCGAATATCTCGAAAACTGTTCGCATGGGGGGTATGAGATTTGGCTGCTTCACACAGTTGTCACTAATGCTTATATTTTTTGAGCATCATTTTACTGTTAATTTTATTTGAATTTAACAGTAAAGCAAATTTTATTTTTTTACCTTGTTAATAGGATTAAGTCGTCATCGGGGTTTGGTTTGAAAAACAAGTGATTTGAAGCTTGCAGTAGGGACAGCTCCGGCCGTATACCTATAAGATGGCCATTTGGTTAATATCCCTGCTCAGATTTTTGCGCCAAATAACCATAGAAAACCTGCATCGATCATCCCAAATAGGAAAGGAAAAAGTTTGTTATTTCTACTTTTTTCACAGACTGAATTGTCGTATAAGTCGAATCTGTGGACTAAAAAGTGCTTTTTGTTTATAGTATTACCATTCAGTGCTCCTAGCTTTGGATCGCTAGCTTCTGTGGTTCTACGGTGGTTCGTCGGCCGTTTCAGAAGTTCACGGCACACTTTGTCGGCCGTTTCAGAAGTTCACGGCACACTTTGTCGGTTTTTGGTCACTTATGTAACATCTCTATGGAATCGATGTGTCCAGGAAATCTTGGTAGTTTGGAGAAAGTTCGTTTTAATGAATAACCGGTATTCATTCATTAACTCATTCGATTGAGTTGTGCTCAACAGCCCAGGACCCCAATTCTTGACCGTTCCCAATACTCAAGGTCACTCGCTTCCTAACGAATTCGTTAAAATACTATTCTTGAGCGCTCTCTGATTTGTACATTCGCTTGATAGTGTTCGTTATGCAGCGAGTACATTTTCGTACGTGATAATCAGATAATCTTTATATTAATTCTGAAAGTGATAGATAAGTGACAGCGCGCGTATAGGATGATATTATTTTTGCTGAAAAAAATTAAAATTGTAATTCTGTTTGAGAAATCGAGTATGGATGAGCTTGTAAATTCAATGTTAATCGATAATTTAGAGCTGGCGCTAATAGAAGTTCAAAATTTCCGGGTTCCGCGCAATCCTTCGAATCCCTTCACGGCAATGAATGAAGCGGCTTTTATTAAAACATTTCGTTTTTCGAAGCATTTAGTAGTACAGTTTTTTGTGGATATACCACTAATCATTTCATCCTTCCCTTGCAAATATTTCGCCACCATTTTATTTTTTCGCTTTTCCGAAGCCTTTCCTCGCGCGTCCGCGTAATTCATTATATTTAAACGATTTCTTAACAAAAACTTCAATATACCTATTTCATTGTATTAAGTCAGAAATAAAAGAATACTTGTTGACAATATGCAGATGGTATACAGAGTGAGAGTTTCGACTGCTGTCGACTGGAATAATAGTAGTAAACAAAATTCACACCCGACACTGAATGATACTAATGGATTATAAGCCGAACACCCTCAAGACCATATAGTTTTTTCTGCCGAAAACGACCAACGGATTATACTTCGGTTATTTCATTATATTACGATGAATACTGCAGTTGATGACTGGATGTTTCGAAGTCTTTATTGCAGGTGTTACTACGTTGCCAACTCTTCAAAATTTTCTTAAATATTGTAACATATAAAAAGTGGTTTTAATTAATTTTTCTTTTTTCAGTAATTTCAAGCAACTTATTTTAATGTTTACTAATAAATTTACATTATGTATTATTTAAAAAATATTTCCAACCTAGCTTTCTTATAACATCACGAACCAACAGTTTACTGAAGTAAGAGGAACATTTGTGTAGCGAGCCTAACAATTTTATAAAATATATCTGACAACATTGCTTTATTTTATGGTCATCACACTGACTTTGGAAGCACTTTTAATAATACTGTAGAAAACGATCGGTAGAATTCTTTAGTGTGCAGAGTCCCAGTCCTGAACAAGCTCAGACATCCCAATGAAGGAGAAAAAAGAAGAGCTGAAACATGGGACAGCAAAGGAAGACTATCGACAACTTCACATTTAAACTATTGCAATATGAGTTGCATAATTTTAGTAAATTTTTGTTTTCATTTTTTTCTGCTAATCTAAAGACTAAATTTAAAATAATTTCATTTTTGAATGTCAAAATTTGAAGTTGAACACCCCATTTGAAGAAATGTTATACTCGAAATAAAACGTTGTTGTGTACTAGAAGAATATTTATTGTTGCTTAAAATTCATAATAAGTAATTATCAGTCATCAACAAATCAACAACGTAAACAGGTCTTTTGTCCCAAATTATATATTTATATTTCTGCGTTTTCATTAATATAATTATTCTAAATTCATTCTTCGTGGCTGACCAAATCAAAGCGTTTTCCTACTACTGAATCATTTTCGGAACAGTATTGTATAAACTTGAACCAATTACTGTCCGTTTTTAAAACATTCGCATTACCAACTACGATTAATAGGGCCTTCGCTCTTGTTAACGCCACGTTAAATCTCTAAAAAATAACAAAATAAATTTCGGTAAATATGTATTTTTTCTTTCTTTATTGGAATGAAAAGTTAAAAGGTTTGGGTACGACGTACATTAATATTAATTGACTTTAAAACTTGATTACTGTTACAAATGAAACTAAATGGTTTCTAATTAAAACTTAAATTGTTAGAATAACATTCTATCCGAGTATGTGTTGATATAATTTGCAAATTTGCGTCGTTTGCAGAAATCGAAGAAGGCAAAACATATTGAAAAAAATTGTCTCTAGATTGCAGTTGTAAGTCGGTCACAAAACATAAATATTGTGAAAAGAATTAGCGACGAAAATGAACACTCTAATTCAAAAGAACCCTCTCTGATAAAGTTACTGAAATAAAAACTAGACGATGTACACCTCTTATTCGGCGAAAGAAAGCACGTATCCGCAGAAACAATTCGTTAGTGGTTCCGAGAAGAAATACCTGATGTACAATAAAGCAAAAGAACCATTTTCAACTGGATAGATAAAATTGGTTTTAAGTTTAAACAAACTAATAACAGAAAATTTTCAATGGAACTTCCTGCGGTCCGATCCAAGAGGTTACAGTTTTTTAGAAAATATTCAGAAGAAAAAGGTACCGGCTTGTGTAAGCCAAAAGTTTGTAAAACACAAATAAAAAAAAACCGGCCATGTGCGAGACGGGCTCGCACACGAAGGGTTCCGTACCATTATCTATAAAAATTGGAAAAAAATCTCGTTTGTTAATATTACTTTTTAAATATTTATTTCTTAAGTGAACAATATAATTCAATATTCTGTGAATATTTCAATAGTCTTGCGTTATCAATATCGAGCAAAAACCAGAACAAAATCACGTTTCTTGTGTGGGAGCCCCCTTAAATATTCATTTTATTCTGTTTTTAGTACCTATTTGTTGTTATAGCGGCAACAGAAATACATCATCTGAAAATTTCAACTGTCTAACTATCACGGCTCATGAGATACATCCTGGTCACAGACAGATGGACAGCGAAGTATTAGTAATAAGGTCCGTTTTTCACCCTTTGGGTATGGAGCCCAAGAGGAGGTTAGGTGACGTTTGACAGATCACGCAGAACTACCTATTAAACGACCATAAGTTTTAAGCTTTCTTAGAACGTCGTCTCATTCAGAATAGTCTAAAGACACTAGAGAGGTGTAAATAAACGTTAAGCGAACTTTGTCTAACTAAAACTGACGTTTGATTATCTGACGTTTTGTAGTAATTGGTTAAGTCAGAATATTGCTGCTCTTGAAAAACTTTACAATAATGTATTCTCACCTTTGGATTTTTGACAAAACCTAATTGGCACTTTTGATCAATTTGTTCGAATTTATGGGCATTCTTAGATCTTACGGTTGATACTATTATAACGAGTCTCTCTTTGCCTTGGAATTGTTCGACAGACCCGATAAGTAGAGAGTTCCAGTTTTTTTTGCAGCAAGCCTTCTTCAGTTTTTCAACCTACAATTAAATTTCATTAGAATATTCACATGTTATACAAAGCTTATTCCTCTTTCTGTTATTTTGAATACTATATATAAGAGAATTTGTAAAGGAATCAGCTTGTACAATACCAGAAATCATTTTGATCACAGTTTCACTTTTAATAGGTTATATTGTTATATTTATTTCAAATTGTTTTTTGGAACTTATGGAGGATATTTTAATGTTATGATAGATTTGATAGAAATTCGCATGAGTTCAAATCTTGATTCAGAACTTCTCAAAAGACACAAATGATTCATGTAGTCACAGAATCGATTTCACTGTGTCGGAGCGGTCTGGAAACGGACTCAGCACTTACTTTGCAATTTTTTCCTGAATGGTATTATTGTATTGAAAAAAAGAGTACAAGTATTAGAAAGAGACACTTCTTTCAAGTGAAATGTGTCAAAAACTGAAGCTCAAGGCTGTGTTCAGCCAGTACATTCGTTTGTTAATTTTAATGTAATCAAAGTATTAAAAAAGAAAAGGCAACTCGGCTCCATTGCATCTCTTTTGAACCTACGTGAGGGCTGCAAAAATACTAGTCCGACCATTGATTGATTAATTAGTACGATCAATCTTCTTGTGCTCTTGGTTGTACCGTTCATGTGAAAAGACTAGTTGTCCTAGAAGTTTATATCTCCAATGCTTCACATTAGAAGATAATAATATGTAAGGCTGCTTCCTCCATGCACAACCGACAGACCATTACATACGTTTCATGTTTATTCTCCAATTTCACTCTGTTAAGTACGACAAGTTCAAGAAAAAATTTTTGTATAAGAATTACTATCCCTTGAATATAATTTTGATCGAAAGCTCTGCACCTATCCGCATGGTAGGGTATACTTTTAAGAAGTAAACGACAATACTTAGTTTTAGTACTTTGTTACTTACTTGTTTTCTATAGGGTGTGATAACACCCACGTGCTTTTGAGTTATTTTAATGCCGCTAGCTTTGGTTTTAAATAATTCAGATAGATAATCCACAACTTGCTCTATCTCTTGTACATTGAAAAAACTGAAATGATAAACAACAAAATCAATATACCTACATAGTTATTCATTCAAATTAAATTTATTGACTATAGAGTAATGTCATTTTATAGTCCTCATTGTATTAATAGTATATTACAATACATAGTACGGAAGGAAGTAATGTGCGTGATGTTTAACAAAACGAGCTGAAGTCGAGTTTGTTAAATCACGCAAAAGCGGTAAAGACACCGTAAGTGTATTGTACGAAATTTTATCTACAAGCATTTTTATGGCACCAAAACTCTAAAAGAGCACTGTTTTAATTTATAATTTACCACGCAGGTGCTTCGTAAGTCGTTATCAACAATGCATTAACATCAGGTTGCTAGGGTGATAAATTATATAAATTTAATACTTGTCTTTTATATGACAGATGTAAAACGATAATTATTTTTGTAACAATTTTAGTTTTAGTTTTACGTCCTTTAAATGGAAGTCAGTAGCAGCAGCAGTGATGAAGAAACTCCGAAGGGAGTTCGATCTGGACATTGCTAATGCAGCTATCCTCAATTTATTGCCGGATAAATCAAAGAAAGTTGTTTTTACAGTATGTAATTACTTACAGCACTAGTGCGGTAAAGTGATACTTACCACACGCTTGTAGATAAATTTATTGACTACAGAGTAATGTCATTTTACAGTGCCCATTGTATAATTAAATTAAATATATGTTATTTTAATGAAGCTGGCTATTACTTTGTTCATACTTTTAAAATACCTATTGGTTAGATATGTTTACCAACAAACATATAAAAGTATTCGTAAGCATATATATATTTAGTTTTAATATTGATGATATTACATCACATGTCATTAGTAGAATAAAAAATTAATTAGACATTGAACTCCAATAAGGTCAGATGGCTGGCCAGAGATTAACCATAAATGTTTACTATTCCCAAAAATTCACGAATAGTCAGAATTTTTCGACAAGAGATCGAGAAAAGCGATAGACAGTGGCGGCTCGTGAACTTTTTAAGAAAGGAGGCTGGACATAAAACGTTTTTGTAAAAATATACTCTATTCATCTAATTAATTTAACCTTTGCGCAGCGACCGTACTAGCTACTTCAGTGACAAAATTAATTGTTGCCTAGCAAGAACCAACTTGGAGGTCGAGTTTCTCTTGCCAAAAAATTTTTTCTGTTCGTTTTTTCGGGTTATTAATTTTTTTTAAATTGTTCATGTTTTGTTTTTTTTATTGATTTTATTAACTTTTTTTTATATATTAACGAAATCTCACGGTATTTATCATAAAATGTATCATTTTGTTTTAAGCAATTTTTAAATCTTTATCAATAGATATTAAACTAACATTGTATAAACGATTTTGGACCATTGTATTTCGCAGGTAAGTTTTAATTCGTTTGAGAGTAGAAAATGATCTCTCCACCGATGCCGACGTGACAGGAATGGTGACTGTCAAACAAAGTAGTTTATAAAACTGAGGTAAAACTTGTTGCAAATCATTATTTATCATAAATTTTATCATATCGGCGTGACTGTCGTACTTACCTAAAATATCTTTATCCGAGTATACAACTCATAATTCATTGTGCAGTTTATCAAAAAAATTATATTTTAGAACTAAGTTATATAAAAGTGTGTTGGGAAACTCTTTTGAAAAACATTCGAATAAGCTTTTATCCGTCAAGACGAAAAACTTCAATTCATGTAAATCGGAAAATCGAATCTCAATTTGACCTTTAATAGTATCTAAAATTTCATAAAAAAGTTGTTTATAATGTAGTTTCTTGTCTACCAAATTATATACAACACGCAACACGATGTGCTTTGCCACTTGTATTCGCGTAAATTCGTGTATCATCGCCACCGCTAGAGGCAAGCCTCCTGAAGGACGCACCGGAATTCGGTCCCGCTACCTGCGGAAGGGACTACCTGTAACGGATTAAATTCGAAGTGTGGTCACACCAGCGAAAATGCGATTTCGGAATTGGGTCCCATCTACCTACTATTTGTTAATAACCCAACCAAACCTACCCCTACCAAACCACCTTCGTATTTCTAGTCAATTTTTGAAGAATAAATTATAATAATTTTCAATAATAACCCAACCAAACCTACCCCTACTAAACCACCTTCGTATTTCTAGTCAATTTTTGAATAATAAATTATAATAATTTTCAATAATAACCCAACCAAACCTACCTCTACCAAACCACCTTCGTATTTTTGAGATAATGATTTTTGAAAACAAAATTTAAACCCATCTATTATTAATAAGCGCTTACCCTTTTCACTCGTCATAGAGGTGAAATTAATATTTTCCATGTCAAACAAACAAACAAAATCACAATAACGGACACAAATAAACACGTCTTACACTCTGCACTTCAGAAGAACAATTGCTAAAAATAATCTTTTAATACCCACATGAAATCTACCTGCTTCGACAGCGGACCGAATTACGAAATCACCCTTTCGGATTTGGACAAGGTCCCTGTGATCAGGTAGCCCTTTTGCTAGGTACCCGGACCGAATTCCGAAACACCACTACTGAAAGTGTTGCCATTTCCGCTATTTTTACGGTATTAGCAATTGGACTGGTAGAAAAAACGGCAACTGTGTTGAGCAACACATGTTTCGGTATTGAGATATTTGTAGAATCTAGCCTATCAGGGCACTATTGTCAGATTCAAAAATAACTAGTGAAATCGAGGAATTAATTGTAAAATTTTAAAATTATTAGATAAACAGGAAATAAAATGAAGAATAATCAACAAAATATTTCTGGTGCTATTTGCTGGATAAATTGTTGAGGAGGCTGAGCCGCCACTGGCGATAGAAATTTTAGCCTCTCCATATTATATAGTTATAAGAATAATGATTGAAGAATTGACGTGTGCATATAAATATTCAGTGAAGAAATAAATAATCAGTGTTACGTGTTAAAATAAATATGAATTCATAATAAATAAAAATTATACTGGTCTCAGTTATAAAATAAATCAATATTAAATTGATAAAAAATATTAAAATATTAAAATCAGCGGAACTTCAGTCTCGCGATTTAAATTATGTCTCTGCTATAATGCTCAAATGATGTTATTCTTCAATTATAAAGTAATTAAAAGTTGATCTTAACAGAAATTGCCCGAGTTTTGGAATTATATCAGTTAATTTGTATGCAAATTTGACCTTAAGAGTTTAAGTTACAAAGAAGATGCAACAATAACATTATCGTGAATTGAAATCAAGAAAAAAATCGTACGAACGGTAATATGGCATTCATTAAATTAAATTTAATGTGTGATATTGTTCATACTTCATTCGAGTACAAGTATGATACAGTTAAAACATTCAAAACTTTTATATTAACTCACTCAATTGAAGAGCAGATTCTGCATTTTACCATAAAAGGCTTTCAAGAGGAACAAACTTATCAGTATTTTGGCAGTGAAGGATTTCAATTACGACCAGAGTTGACGTTCTATACTGGTTAATGCAAGAAGAAAACGATTGTGGAGGCTATTCATGGAACTTATTTATTGGTGTTAAATGACGGCACACCGACTAAGATTAATAGGCCCACATAAAATACTTTAAGCAATCCACTTTAATTACACCAACCCTTTCAAGTCTAGCAGAATAAAATTTATAAGATGATACCCTAGGGTTTCACCTCTTTATGTTACTATACTATAGGTGAATAACATCTCAAAGTATTGAACTCATTCGTAGTTAGATTTACATTACTTCAAATTATTTTTTCATATTTGAATATTAACAAATCAAATAAACTAATCTCTTCAATAAAATCTAAATACCTCGGGGAAGTCTCGTCTCTTTCATCTTCTCCTTCTACGTTGTGGAAAATAATGGGAAACTTCTCATTTCTAAGATTTTCCCATCCAATAAATACGTTCGTGAACTCATTTCCAACTGCTATAAGTTCTTTATCATAAAATAAATCACTAGGAAGTTTTAGTATCGTTTCATGAGATCTGTAGTTTCTTATAAGCTTAGTCACACATCTGTCATCGTAATAGCCTTTGTCTTTTGAATATAATTCACTTGTTGTTATGAGTCTTTCTAGTAACGAAGTTCCTGAACATAAAAAAATATAAATCTTGCTAGAAATACAGAAGGTTTCGAAACATCATGATCTGATATCAATATTAAAAAAAAATGAAACAAAAACTATTTTGAAGTATTTACGTTTGAGGAATTAAATAAGTTTGTGCTTGATAGAGATATAAGTTTCTGTGTTTCTTCAAAACTGGGGTCAGCTTCTCGACTATCCAATATGTTTGTCACTATCGTTGTCAGAGAATATCAGAAAATTTGCAGCTTCTGAAATTTCAATAAAGATTTAAACTTACCATATCCGCAATGTTTTGCAAAGAGGGAGTGAACAAGTGGTGAAAGTTGTCGAGGATCTCCGGCGAGAATAATCTGTCCTGCTAATTTTCCATTGATATCTGCGTTCGATAAAATACCTGCTATAGGAATGAGTGTTTGAGTTTCAGTTGCGTATCCACTTTCATCAATAAATACGTGAGTAAAATATTCTTTTGGAACGCCACCATTAACTAGCCTAAAATACCAGTAAAATAATTCAGTCAACAAACAAGAACTTACATAATATTTTTATTAACTGACTAGTAAGTGGTTCACACGTTATATGAAGTGAGCGTGACTCAATAGTAACGCTTACGATTCCCATGTTCTACTATTGCAATTTCTTTAACCACCTTGAAGTTAAGAACTACTTCGATAGCCACCGTTGGGCATGTTTCCATTGCTCCTTAGGTTGTCTCTCGTCATCAAAGACTCCATGAATGATCATTGCTCTCAGTATTGCTGTGTACATCCACCTTAAAACCCTGCCAGGCTCCTGCACATTGCTAGAGCTATTTCTTCTTTATGCGTAACCGTTTTCTCGTGTTTGTTCCACAGAAGCTTACTATCTATAGTCAAACCTAGATATTTAAGTTCTTGTCTCCATGCAACCTCACTTCCATCAAATTTAACGGTTTCCTTTCTCAGTGAAGGCTATTGAGACTGTTCTGGGGAGGTTTGGTGCTTGAAATAAGTTGTATCTCTAAATTTCAAGAACCTTCTCTGTTGTTTATATATAGACAATTCTAGAACACCTGACCTTGACAGGTCGGTTATATTGTTCTGGAGGACAACTGATCAGTTGGAGTTCAAGCTTGTTTGTTTTAGCAAGTGCTGTAAGTCAGTTGGTTGTCAGACAGCCTTTGTAAAACAATAATAATTAAAATGTCAGATGACGAAAAAGCAATTAACAGAGAAGTTTCCTACATAGAGATACTACAGATAGAGGCAACAAGCCATAGGCCGCTGTGAAAGGGGAATGTCCGTATGAACTCCGGTGTAAGAGAAACAGATAGATGATCAGAGGTTTTTCTGTCTTTGTCTGTGCCCACAGTATACACGCCATTAAAGAAAGACAGCCTGAATCTCTGACTTTCTATCTCTCTCTTACATGCTGACGGGTTTCGAGCTGGCTTGTTGCCTCTATCTGTAGTATCTCTATGGGTACCTATGTGATTTATGAACAACAGATTCAGGTGCACAGAGGGATCAATTAAATAGTCACCTCACTTGATTAAACATCAGTAAATCGAGAAAAAAGATGTCTTATCTCTTGATCTCCGCATTCTACACTTAACAATACTACAAAACGATTGGGTTCTAGATAATTTTAAGATCTTATAACTAATTGAAGTCCAAATATCATTCGTTGTTTACCAGTAAACAATGAAAACTAAATAGAATATGACATGTGTCTTCCAGAACAATATGAACGACTTTTCAGAGACGTCAATCTGAATTGGTCTATATGCTATATATTTCGTGAAAGTTTGAGATATTCTGGACTTATTTAAATTATCATTGAGTTATTGTGATATTCAATCATATTAAAATTAGGTATGTATTTGAAAAATATATCGTTTTACCTAGCAGCTGTAACAATCGTTGTCATCAAAATTCGATATTTCAATAACTCGTTCATGGAGGGCATATAAAAATCACCATCTTTTCGAACATTAACAATGTCCTCAATTTCACCAAATCGATCCATATCTGTTGCGTAAGAACTTCCAAGTAATCTAAATATATCACTTTTTGGTAAAATATTAATTAATCTAGCTGCTACTTCATTGGTGGCCGCATTAGAAGGAGCACATATCAATATTCTACTATTTGGATATTGTTTCCAAATCTGGAATTAAAATATTGGCATATAAGTACTGCGATAGATACTTTTTTTTTAATAAGCTGAATTCGATTATACTATAAGAAAAGTTGTATATTATGTTTATTCAAATATAAATACAAGAATAATAAAACCCCCCATTTGTTTATTAATTATCACTTCAACCGAAAGTTGATTGGTAGGATTTTGTTTAGACTCTGCAGTAACTGCTCACCTGATAAACAGATTCAACGATGGTGACCGTCTTTCCTGTACCAGGTGGACCAAATATTATGAAAGGGATGTTTTTTGGTCGTAAAATATTCCGAACTGCTCTCTGTTGCTCTTCATTCAGCTGTCGGTTGATACATTCAACTCTAAAAATAAATAGGATGAGAACTTTTTGTACTTGCAAAACTAACTTTTTATTTTAACATTGAATATTACTGGCTACGACTATGTTTGAACTCGGCACAAAACAGCAAAAGCTGCTTACATACAAAGATCTTTGAAGGGAATGATCGCCTTTTTCCTTAACGTCACTGAAGATTTGGTGAAATAAAAAGAAATGCTCATTAACGAAAGATAATTATTTTTTTCATATCTAGCATTTATACATCAGCTTGAACAGCCACTTATTCTTCTTTCACTTCTTAAAGTAGGTACCATCTTTATTAAATTAAGGTTGACGACAAACTTGGGAGATCCATCTCAATCCTGCGATTATAATGTGTAAGGTGATATAGAGTTTAGCATCATTCAATCTCTGCTGTTCTTCAACCATGGATATTCTGCGCCCCGTTCTCCTTCGATCTTTCCTTGTATTATAAGTTGTCCAAGGGGTATTTATCTTTAAGGAATAGCTCTTTTCACGATCTAACGATCTAAGAAACTGACCTGTCCTGAGATGGGATATTGACATGCAATAAAGCCATAAAAGTATTAGTCGTTACAGGGTCGTGTTTATTTTGTTGTTGGCGAATAATAAATTATTACCTGAAAACTTTGTAAGACTTTTTCTCTTTGATCAGGTATAGTGCGGCCCTGCACGGTAAATTCGAAAAATTTTATGGTTTTATTGCATCTCTAGCCTAAGTCAAGTCAGTTTCTTAGATCGTGAAAAGAACTGTGGGCAGTCTCTTCTTGTTGGTCTTTAGAAGCTAATGCTATCTATTTTCACTTAAATAGTTAACAGAAGCAAACATGAGCCCCGGAAAATATGCTTACTAAAAGAAAGGTGATCGCAACGAGCCAATCTGTACATTAGTAATTGTTAAAATAATCGAAATAATATGACCGAGTGATTTTATCAACATACATCAATTTTAGTGCCTGTAACAGTGTTGTTAATGGGAGGATAATTATCCGATTTTTACATGAAATTTGAAAATATAGACATTTAGGGCAGATGGTAGATTTATTTTTGGTTCAATATAAATTTAAATTTTTAGCATGTTTGACTTTGTTTACATATCTCTTGACACTCTTGACAGTTAACACTTGTTACTACAAAAATACAACTACAGCGACATGAACACGCCCACCCAGGGCTCATGTTTGCTTCTGCCGACTGTATGACTTCCAGTTATTTTTATATCTAGGATATCAGTTTGCTACTTCCTATTCAACCGGCTAAGACGGAAGTGTCAGTGAATACATTTTGCCTACTCCACCTATTAAAAATAAACTGCGTGGTCAACATTTTTTCGACGTTTGAGGGAAGCCTTCCACGTTTTCAGAATGGATGTTTAGTGAGCTATTATAGAAATCACAATTCAAAGAATCCATAGAAAATGACATGTCATCACGAAGCAACAATTTCACTTTGTAACATCGAGTATATTGAGAGGCAATTCAGGGCAATCATTTCAAATTGTACTGTCTATCAGTATATTTATGGTTTAAGATGATAATAAACTATAATACTCACCCAATTGGATTAAGTATTGCCATTTCAACTACTTCTGGATATAAACTTGGTATAATATTATGTTGCCACGCCAAATGTAATGCTTGCTTTTCAACTTTAATTGTTCTTCTGTTGAAATCGAATTGAATGTAAAATTTTTTCCTGGGCAAGAACATTTTATCGAACCTGCGAATACAAAATCATTATAGTTGAATACAAGTTCAGTTCTAAATGAAAAAATTTACTTTAATAGATATTATATGATAGAGCAGCGAGTACTTAGGTCAGGTGTATTGGTTAAATATTTTTCCATACATATAACTGATTATAAAGTACATCGACCTCATTGCTTCTTCCAAAAACTCACTTATTGTCAAAGCCAGTAAACCTCTATACTTACTGTATCAGCCGGTATATTAAGTGGAATTTCAGTTTTAAAAATGCACTTTGTTTTGTAACTCATTTAGAAAAGACAGTTTATGTTTCGTCTAAGTACCAGCCATACGACCTATTATCTATTATTTATTGTCGAAGATCAGGGTTCTTCTGGGGGCTCGTGTTTATGACACTCAACAGCTTTCTGAAGCATAATATATATAAATATATCGATTTTGTAAATGTGTTTTTACTTTTAAGTAGGGTCAGAAACCAGAATTTGACTTTTGGCATTTTGTTAAGCCGGTCCTAGACACTACGTGTATTTGGCAAACATTTGGTATTCGGACTTATTCGCGTAGCGTGTGGGAAGTTAACTTTGGCAAATATTCGTCCTTCGTCATTTTCCCGGCGCTGGTCGGAAACTAGCACGAAGTAAAGGATGCCGTAGTGTTTCGAAGTAAACTACGTGTACCTTTGCTATACTACGTCACCGTGTGAGAGATCAAGCAAACATTCGTGCAAATGACAAATATTGGCCTATTCGCCAAATACACGTAGTGTCTGGGACCGGCTTTAGATATACAGTACTTTACAGAATTCGAAAAGAATCGGAGGCAGATTTGGGACGGATATTTTTTATTAAATACGGGAAATTAATGTTCGAATTCTTCCGGTTCTTTCACGTATAATCATTATTTGAATATATATCTTATAAGTATAGAATTTATTATCGCGCTGTTTTATATAGCTTATTGTGAACTATTCAATTAAAAGGGTTGAGATTGCTGATTAAAAGGTTGTAAACTTAACGCGGCCTTTTCCTTTATTTAACGAACCGACGTGTTGCTAGGACGGGTAGTTTTAGTGACGCGACACTTATACTATTGAGAAGGATCAACTGCTTGTAGGGTGGTGACCTCAACACCTGACATGCTCATTGCACCCTTTCATATAATATCTACTGACTTTAGTTCAACTACTCACCTTTGATTTAGGCCTAAGTGAACCATTGTTTCTCTAACTTTGTGAACGATACCTTCAAATTTTATGGAAGAATGTTTATTTTCTTTCAAGTACACTTTATCACCAACCAATAGAGACGGTCTGGATTCTGCTAAGCCAGGAACCTATCAAAAGTAAATAGAAATGATTATATTCCTCCATCCGTTTCTAACCAATCGAATGCCATTTTGCGACCAATCAAAAGAAGCAAATTATACTGGATATTTTTTGACATAATTGGATATACCCCCGGCCACAGCCAATTTTCAATGTTGTTACATTTTTGTTAATTAACAAGGATTTCAATCGATTTGGAAATGGGTTCGACCGACACGAAGCTTCATCAGTCTCTTGCAGTTCGAAGAGTTTCCAGCAACACCCCCAAGCCACTACTGTTTATAATAATAACAGATCTAGGTGAATTGATAGAAAACAATTTATCGAATGACAATTGACCGAATACAATTTATCGAAAAACAATTTATCGAATAAACAATTTATCGAATAGGTGAATTTATCGAATGACAATTTTTGTAAAGTAAATTTCCAATAATAACCCAACCAAACCTACCCCTACCAAACCACCTTCGTATTTTTAGTCAATTTTTGAAGAATAAATTATAATAATTTCCAATAATAACCCAACCAAACCTACCCCTACCAAACCACCTTCGTATTTTTAGTCAATTTTTGAAGAATAAATTATAATAATTTCCAATAATAACCCAACCAAACCTACCCCTACCAAACCACCTTCGTATTTTTAGTCAATTTTTGAAGAATAAATTATAATAATTTTCAAGAATAACCCAACCAAACCTACCCCTACCAAACCACCTTCGTATTTTATCACCATTAGGTACCGGCCACCTATTCGATAAATTCACCTGTTCGATAAATTGTTTATTCGATAAATTGTTTTTCGATAAATTGCATTCGGTCAATTATCATTCGATAAATTGTTTTCGATAAATTCACCGCATACCAATAATAACTGCGTGTATTTGTATGTTGGTTTTATTGCATTGTCAATTGTTTAGGTTTCGTTTTGCCCGGGAAGCTAGAGGGATATTTTTTAAAAAGAATTTTTGTCTCGCGCAATTTTTACAGAAATTTTACACAAAAATGTCAAAAAATATTCCAAAAAATATTCACCTCTTGTGATACAGGGTGTTTCATTGGGAAAGGGCCTAACTTTAACTGTAGATGGGGATCACTTTGGTGCTTCCAAAAACCTATATTTAATGTGTCTTCTGCACTTTATAACCGAGATACAGGGTGTTTTATAAATTTATCGTATTTCTTTCGAACCTCATAACTTCCGAGTTATACTGTATATTATTTTGAAATTTGGTATACGTGATAACCATTACCTAGAAACTCCATCAAAATCATCTCCAAAAATATAATGCAGGTCCGGCTTAACAAAAAATTTCAAAACTCGTCTTTCCTAAAAACACACTGTATAAAGATTTTTTTAAATTATTCTTAATAATTGGAAATAGTATAGAAAATCGAATCTACTTATTTCCTTTTTATTTTTCCGCAGACAATTTTACTACCAAAAATTGACCGCCAAAGTTATAATTTATACACTTTTTGGGGGTTAACAATGGCATCGTAGAGGTTTTTTTTTATTTTTTAGCTTGAAATGAAATCTATTTGATGCATCTAGAGAAGCATCCTAGAAATTCAATTGAGTTTGTACGTTTACAAGTACAGACCACTAAAAAATGTGATTACAGGAACGTACTTAGGACATTCTCATTCAATGTTTCGAATATTTCGAGCACCCTGTATAAGCATATGTATCTGGAAACTATGCACTTCTACATTTAGAATAACAAGAGTAAAATACGAGAAATAAATTTATAATTCAAAAAACGGAGAGATTTTTATTAATTGACATGAAAAGAAAACAACAAATCCTAACAACATTGTCCAAACGAAGCAAGTCTAACCTACAAAAATTGCTCAAAATACTTGAAGTATTATCTAGTTTATACGAGTACTTTTAACGTTTTTTGAATTATAAATTCATTCCTCATATGTTACTCTTGTTATTCTAAATGTAGAAATGCATAGTTTCCAGATACATATCCTTATACAGGGTACTCGAAATATTCGAAACATTGAATAAGTATGTCCTAAGTACGGCCCTGTAATCACATATTTTAGTGGTCTGCACTCGTAAACATACAAACTCAATTGAATTTCTAGGATGCTTCTCTAGATGCATTAAATAGATTTCATTTCAAACTAAAAAATAAAAAAAACTTCTCCGATACCATTGTTAACCCCCAAAAAGTGTATAAATTATAACTTTGGTGATCAATTTTTGGTAGTAAAATTGTCTGCGGAAAAATAAAAAGGAAATAAGTAGATTCGATTTTTTATACTCTTTCCAATTATAAAGAGCAATTTTAAAAAAATGTTTATACAGGGTGTTGTTTTCAGGAAAGACGAGTTTTGAAAATTTTTGTTAAGCCGGACCTGCATTATCTTTCTGGAGATGCTTTAGATGGAGTTTCTAGGTAATGGTTATCAAGTATACCAAATTTCAAAATAATATACAGCATAACTCGGAAGTTATGAGGTTCGAAAGAAATACGATAAATTTATAAAACACCCTGTATCTCGGTTATAAAGTGCAGAAGACATTAAACAGGTTTTTGGAAGCACCAAAGTGATCCCCATCTACAGTTAAAGTTAGGCCCTTTCCCAATGAAACACCCTGTATAACTAGTGAGAATAGACTAAAGTGAATGTTCAGTTTTATTGGGAATTAGAAATATTTCCTTTACTGAAGGATATGTATTGATTGTGATTTCAGCATCGTTTCCAATTTTGGATTAAGCTCACATTGCTATCGTACGGAGAATATCTACCTTGTACTGATGAGGCGCAAATACGTCGAAATCGTCTACAAGTGAAATTGTTCCTTCTAATTGCAAATCAGAATGGTTAGTTAAATCTTGTAGATTACACCGACCCCGTTTAAACTTAGAAGTGTAATTCAATGTTTGTCGGGACATATAGCCCGAGAAGTACCTGTTTGTTTCTTATAAATGAACGGCCACGTTTTTGAAAATATTTTCAAAACTTTGTAAGGCGTTAATAATGTAAAACTATTATTTGATATCTATTGGTAACGCGCTTTACTAACTACGGTAATTTTACAGGAAACTGTAAAAATCTATTCAAAATATTCATACTGTACCCAAGTCTTTTACCTCTAAGCTGTACAGTCGTGTTCCCTTCACCTCTTTAAGTGTGGCTTCCATATCATAATCTCTTATATCAACTCTTATCTGATTTTCCTCTACGTGTAACAATATTTCCATATTAGAGTAAAAATTCTCTTTACTATTTGTTGGAATGTTTATGTCAAGTTTTGAACAGAAAAGTTTGTATGGCCTGACTGCGGTAGATCCTCTTGCGACAAATTGCGGATGCATGTTAATCAATTCGGCAAACATCATTTCCATCTTCTGGGGAATCTTGAATTTCTTCAATGGAAGAGTTTCTTTGTAGTAGGACAAATATCTGGAAAATTAAACAAATTTTTCATTACACTAGAGGGTTATCGCACTTCCACGATAGAAGGAAATTTCTATGAATATATTAAGCATTAAGCAAATTCTATCGCACACCTACGATAGGAAGAAATTTGTACAAACAACCTCTTGAATTGAGAATTATTATGTTCAAAACAAAAGATTTTTGAATAATTATTCATGTTCTGACAATACATATAATCTTAACTCTTAATTTCTCTATTGTCAAGTAAAATACTGAATAGTGAAAATGGTATCTTTGGACTTACGGTTCTGGTCTATCTCCCGGTATGATTTTATCATTCTTGTCTAATAACGACAATACTGCTTTTGGAATGTTATCAACATATTTAGAATTCGAATGTAACGAAGAAAATGGGGACGTTACTTCTACATCCTAAAATGGATAAATTCTTATGAAGGATTAAGTTTCAAATATAAAAAGAAGTAAGCTACAATAAAAAATAATAATTATGACACTTTATCAACAAGCTGCCAGTAAAGTGAGGAAATAGGATTGATAATACATCAAGTGTGAACATTTAATGAAGAAATGGCTATCAACAAGGCAAATCCACAACCAACGTTCTAGGTACAACCTTCAAAAAGACATTCTAGACAAAAAAGTTTACATGTTTTGCCATTTTTATCCACATGCCCATCTGACAAAGTCTCCGATAACACTGCAGAAGCCTCATTTTATTGTTACTCTAGCTTTTTCATATCATCCAGTCCAGTATATTTATCCCCTGCACCAGTTTCTTAGCTGTGGTAATCTAATCTAAGGGAATGTCTAGAACCAAAATAGTACATGGTGATATGACGACTAAAAACAAAGGAAACCAACACACAAGCGCAGTTAAGAATGCTGCAAAGACTACTAGCGTGTCTGGGAATTACTAGCAGTATGCTTTATTGCCTTTCTGGCACATTCACTGGAATTCCATCTGCTATATACTTAAAAGTGAGGAAGGAAACTAAGCTAATGCCCTGATTGAACCAGACATATCGAGAATCTCTGCCTGAAGCAGTCTGATTGACCCAATCTATGTTTTAATTTAGTGATGAGCATTGAAAAACAAGTTAATATTATTAAATTGGGATCTTCTTGGTTTCTTATGATAGTTTCCTTTAAAGAAAGTGTACTTTTCAAACAGTTAGTTTTAATAATATTAGACGGACAGACATTAGATGTTTATATATGTCGTGGTCACAAAGCGAAATCCGTCATTTCGTGAAAATCCGCGGCAGCCTATGAGTCGTCGGCATATCGTGTAAAACTGCACCAATTCATTATCTGCCGCGGCATTTCATGAAACGCCGGGCATGTTGTGTGCCGAACCGTTAAACAGAATCTGCCGTTTTGTAGACGTTGGGGGTTCATGAAATGCGTTACAGACGCGTCAGATAGTGTAACTGAAGTTTATTGTTGTCCGCTGATGTTGATTGCGGAAGAAAACAGTGAGCATGTAATATTCGAGCAGCACTACCTCAAGTATTATACAGCCAAACCAAATAAAAGGCCGTATACTTCCAATAAATCAGTAAATGTTGATAAAGTAGATCGGAGTCCAGGCGACTCACCGAATTTAGTAACTGTTGTCACTGACATAAAAAACGGAGTTTACCAAGTTGGTACTACTAATGTGATCATTAAATCCTGTTTCAATAGAATAGATTATAGATCAACATCCAACTTTATTGCGACAACTCAGGTAAACATGAGCAAAGTTCTATCTGTCAGGGAAGCTGTATCGTTTTGTATTATTTGTTTTTGAATAAAAAACAAACTAAATATCTCTAGAAGTTTCCACTTCCACCTAGAGAAAAGGCGATACACTATCTGACGTGTCTGTAACGCATTTCATGAACCCCCAACGTCTACAACAGGGCAGATTCTGTTTGAATGTTCGGTACATAACATGCCCGGCGTTTCATGAAATGCCGCGGCAGATAGTGGATTGGTGCAGTTTTACACGATATGCCGACGGTTCATATGTTCCCTAGGATTTTCACGAAATGACGGATTTCGCTATGCGACCACGACATATACAAAAATAAAGCAATTCATGTTACTATTGAATTCAATATAAAGTAATATACTTACAATTTCTACAAGATTAAATATTTCTTTGGCATTCCCTTTAACTGAAGTAACAACTACGATGGGATAACTGAAGTTTGAACTGTGTTCGAAGTATGCATGAATATCTACTTGAACTCTGTCATTTGGTTCCAACAATACACCACTATCAAAATTTCCTTGAATGGTTATTTCTGGTACCAAAGTATTTATTTTGATGACTTCCATTATGTTTACCATTTTAGATGAATTGTTTGTAATGCGAAGGCTAGCATTTATATCTGTTTGGATTGGTATTTTTAGATTCAGTTGATTACCGGAGTCGTGAATATTGTGTAATATCAATTCAAATTTAATGCCTTTGCCTTTAGTGGCGAAAAACTTCCTGGAATAGAGTAGAATATGGATTACAATTATTTTTTATTAAAAAGTACACTGATCAAAAGTTCAAATTTTGTCTATTTAGGAAAGGTATTGGGTAATAAAATGGGGAATTCCGTCCATTTCGGCTCAATGTCGGTGTCGGCCTTAGGTGTAGGTCTTGAAATAGTATTGTTTGTAATATTAAAATTTCAAGTAATTGCGTAAGAGAATTAGGAAAAGTATGTTTTCTGGCCTGAAGTGTCAATATCGAAATATTGTGTAGGGATTACTTAGGTAGTAGATTATACAGTTACGTTTTGCGTTTAACAGGTATCCTTTAACCTTCTATTAGTGCCTCTGCCTAATTCCAACCATATTTCAGATTCGGCTTAACCAAGTGCCGCAAGGTGCCCTACCCAAAATTTTTTAGACCTTCATAAGTATATTTGTTTAGTTTAACGCATCAGTATTTGCTGTTAAGCCGTAAATAGTGTTCACAGTATTATAAGATTAGTAATAAAATGGCGACATTTACACCAATGAAAAGATGTTCCAATAATTCTCCACTATCAGTAAATGAAAAACTTATTATTTTAAATGTACACGATTGCATAAAATACAATTACCCAAAATTTACTGTACAAGAAACTGTCGACCGATGTTCCCGAATGACTGGAATTGGAAAGTCCACCGTTTTTAAATTAATGCGGGGGAAAAAGATAGCAGGCCAAGTGGAGCCTCCCAAAAAAGTCCAGACAGACCAGTAAAAGTCCTTGATGAAAACACCAAAAGTGTAATTCGAAGAAAAGTTCACTCTTTTCATTTTAAAAAAGAAATACCCACCCTAGATAAGATTTTAATGGAGCTTGGCCAGGATGTCACTATTCCGTTGATAACTTAAAAACTTTTATGGACTACTTTGAGAAATATGGATTTTGCCTGAGAAAAGCATAACCGTAAAGCACTTTTACTGGAAAGCGATGAAATTGTTTGCTGGCGACGAAAGTACTTAAGAAGTATAAAGCAGTACAGAACAGAGCAGATGAAAATCTTTTATCTTGATGAGACGTGGATTAATGAAGGTTATAGAGTACCAAAAATGTGGCAAGACAAAAATATAACCAGTGCTCGCCAAGCTTTCATGGAAGGCCTGTCAACGGGTATTGAGGTGCCTTCAGGTAAAGGGAAAAGGCTAATAATCGTCCATATTGGAAGTGAAGAGGGATTTTTAAAAGAAGGTTTGCTAACCTTTCAGTCGTGCCATACGAGAGATTACCACGAGGACATGAATCCGGATGTTTTTGAAGACTATTTTGGTGAAATGATAAAATATCTTCCGGCTGATTCAGTAGTAGTTATGGATAACGCAAGTTATCATTCTCGACGCATAGAGAAGACCCCAACTTCATCTTGGAGAAAACAAGAAATTATTGACTGGTTAACCACCAAAAGTATTGAATTTGGAGATAATTTGATAAAAAAAGAACTATTAGCTATAGGAAATTTACACAAACATCGTTTTATGAAATACGCCGTGGAAGATATAGCAGAAAAACATAGAGTAACTGTGCTGCGCACACCGCCATATCATTGCGAACTAAATCCTATAGAACTTATATGGGCGCTTATATGGCGCAAGACACAACACGACATTCAAAATGAAAGACGGACCGTCGACCCGTTAACTATAACGTCAAGAGGAGATGACAGCTCCTCAGATGACGAAGAATATTATGATTTTTTATAATTTAATTTCATTATAATGTATTTTTTGTATAATGTTCAATAAAAAATAAGTGTACCTAAATACTATGTACATAATGCCTAATTTTTATTCTGTTAAAATAAAATTCTTTCCTTTTTACGAGTATCCTACCGGCACGCCTTTGGCACACTATTTTCAGTGTTTGTGAATGGATAACAATAGGCTAAACCCATATATTGACCCTAACCCGGGTAGTACTACCTGCCGGTGCACACTAGTTCGCTCCCGCGGTCACATTTTAATCCATAATTTTAAAGTGGTCGTGGGTAAGTTCGCTCCCGTAGCAATTTCTTGGAAGGGTAGGTACTTAGGGATTAAAATGTGACCGCGGGTAGGGGTGGAAAGTGGGTGGTTTATAAATGCTTGTTATGTTTGTTGAGAGATCATTTTGAAGTTGAAAGCGAGTGAAATGTTAAGCGAAAAAGGCAAGCCAATATTAGTTGTCAATAATTACAAATATAATTTTCACAAAATACTTTCCGGAAACGTGAAACGGTGGCAGTGCATTCAACGTGGGTGTAAATCGTATATTAACACTTTTCTTTTGCATTGGTATTCTTAGAAAGTAAGCAGGTAGGTGCTTAATCGCCTGATCACATGGGAGCGAATTAGCATACGGTCATTGGAGCGAATTAGTACAGAATTAACAGGTATTTCTGACCACGAGGAGCGAACTGGTATGTACCCCTACCTGCACTTGATAAAAAGAAAGAATTTTACAATGAAATCAATGCCAAAGTATGAAAGTGGCTTAAATATTCGTTGGGTCACTCTGTGCTTCCTTTGCATACCTAATGAGGTTTTATTACCCTATACCTTTCTGAAATAAACTATAACAGGTATAACAGTTTTTTATATTAAAAAGGATCAACAGCGACCCTTTCTTAAAATATACAAACTGCTAACAGATTCCGGTAGAGCTGCAAGCACCATCTTGAAAAAAAAATGTTGGTCGATATCCCGGAAACTATGCACTTAGGGCAAAAGTAATTGAAACTATTATACTAAATTTGATTAAATAAAGAAACTCTCGGTTATGCGTAAACAAGAATCTATTTTTAGTTGATGGAGCTATTGCTGGGGTTTTAGTCAAAACCTTACTTATTTTTTAAATATTGTGTACGAACTACGTGATGCTGCCTCTTAAGATGGGTCTCACTGGAAGTACGGTCTGTGAAGATCACGTCGCATATTAAACATTTATTTTCATCAGCATATTTTTTTTCATCAAATGGCTTTGAATTCGCAGAACTCTCACCTATAAAAAACAAAAAATATTTGTTGATGTTCGTTTGACAATTATTTTACAGAATCTTCAGTTGTAAATTATTTACAAGAATATTTTGAAGTATTCAAAGATGTGAAAAATATTTCCAATGTAATGTTTTCCCCCCACTGAAATATGTTTTAATAGTTCACCTCCTGATTTAAGGTTTTTTAAATTATGTGTAGAATAAGAATAAAACAAGAGCTTTTTATTAGATTGTCAGTGAAAGAAACATTTTGAAAATAGAATATAAATTTTTTTTTAAAATAACTTAAACTCTCTGTTCCCAATGTGAGTGAGAAATAAATCATTATTGAACTGGAAGACCTTATTTAACCATTTTTCTAGCTCTTCAGAAAAGGATAATATAATATGTCAAAATCTAACCACAATAACCCTTTACCTATGATTATTGTCAAGGATTGTAAAGTCACAGATTTTTTCAAACATTTGAAATATTTTGTTAGCACTTATGCCAGTTCTTGTGTCAAGCTTTCATGTTCGGATGGTGCATTGGAATAAACGCGCCCTCAGTAAAAGGTAAAATATTAACCATTTGTGCTGACGGGACTTTGAGTCCCATTACATTTTAAATTTATTTGATATACAAATATCACGTCGAAGTTCACTTTGTTCTATCGGAACTCGTCAGTACTATTAACACTGCCGATATAGCATCCTACATTGACTAAAATAGCCACGTGATTTAAAATAACCTCTGTTTTCTACAGTGCCGCATGGTGTGAAGACGTATCATTTGTTCACAAATTTCAAAGTTACTAATACTCTAATAAGCACGTAGTAGATAAGTACATGGTTATTTTAATATTTGTATAGAACAGTTCTTTATATGTTTCAATACAATTTAGAAATGAAAAAACAATATTTTGAACATAAAATAGGATTTTGTTTGACGGACTTAAAAGTCCCGTCAGGACCCAAAGTTACAAATTTCAATAATGACCGTGACGTTTCTTTTCCACTGTAAACATTTTATTGTTCAATAAGTTTTATTAATATGCCTTTTTTTATTTTGTACCTAACAGTTTACCTGTTTTAACTTTTGAAAATGTATTTTGAGTTCATATTTGAATTTATAAATGTACAAAAAGAGTATTAATATTTAAGTTTTTTAGTACTTGTTGGTACCGACGGGACTTACAAGTACCGGCAACCCCCCAAATCCCCTTCGAGAAGATATAATATTTTTTCTAATACAGTTGCCTAAAGCGGGATCTATAGATTGACGGACTGTAAACGTATACCACACGTAGACGCACTGGATACGTAACGAACGGTATGTAAAAATTGTTGCAGTTATAAATAAACGGAACGGAAATTTTGCGCATGGGAAGAGGTAACGTACTCGCGACATTCAAATTAACCTAGAAATTATACAAATCATCTTCAGCCTGTGTCCTATGTTGTTTTGAGCTTTAAATTTTGTATTATACATTCAAAAACACAACATTAAATGACAGCTGATAGCCACGCTGACATAACACAAAATTCTTTCCTTTGATTGGCCGGACGTAAGAACGCACTGTAAAAAGATAAAAGTTGGCCAACTCTTCCGTTCCAGTCCGTTCCCCTTACGTTACGTCATGCACTTACGTTCCTTTATAAACAAGGTACGTAAATTCTATAGTTGATCTTTTCACAGTGCGTCTACGTTTACAGTCCGTCAAACTATAAATCCCGCTTTAATTTACCCCCAACTAAAGAAATATGACAAAAAATAATTACAACATCCAAAATTTTCATGCCGTGGGGGTACAAAGGGATAATATTTATTCTCATTGGTCGAGAACGCTTTAATGTATTTGAAGAATTTTTCCGGCAAATCCTAGATCTTATTCCTCTGGGTCTGTTATGGTCATGGAAAATATCAAGGAACTCCGGAAAAAACTAACTAATCTTGTCGCAAAAAAATAACTTAGGTGCATTAAAAAAGCCACTTGAGAAAAATATGCTGAAAATGCAGCTATAGGAAATTGTTAAGTTGGAAAACGTTTTTGTACGAAATTGGTTGTCAACGAAATCACATATGAACATCAAAAATAGAGCGGAAAGTATTGTTTTAGCAATACACTATAAAATCACACCACAATAAATTCTAGATAATATTTAGGTACATCAAATATCACTCGTTACATCGTATTAATAAATATTTTGTAATCTTTGGTTGAATATTTTGTAACTCCAATTTTTGTGGAAAATATGATACGAGAGGTCAGCTTTCCGAAAATGCAAATAAAAAAAGAAAAATATTAAAATGAAGCGCAGAGATGTCAAATGCCGAACGATTTTGAAGGTGACGCAGCTATTGTGTAGTTGAGTTATGGTTATGGACAATTTTTTATGTCGTTTGCCTGAAGGCAGTCAATTTATTTTGAAACGTGATGAATGAAGGTAGATAATGTTAGCGTATATTTGAATTAAATAGAACTGTATCTACTTTTCAGAAAAGTATGTTAGCCTTACTTACCAATTTCTTTAGCAAAATAATCAATCCATCTTTGATCAAAATATATTCTTTTGGTGGAGAATGTGTTTATATACCATTCTTGCCATAATTTCCAGTTGAAATCGTGGAAGCTACAGTTTCCCAACTTTCTATATTTGTCGTTGTAAAATTCACGAACTTTACTTCTATCGGCTTGATAATCAACGATGATTTTTTCTCTTAACAAGTCCTTGACGAATTCCTCTGTAAGATAAAAAAATTAATGTTTTGGAAGTTTCCAATCTTTGTGACTAGATTAGTAAAAGGTTCCAAGAGTTAAATAAATATACCTAGTGAAAATTAGTATACAGTGTTAACCAAAATCTTCTGGTAATTGTTTGTACTAAGCTCGTTATAGTCCTTAATTTTTCTCACCCTTAAATTCGACCCATGCTAAGAAACTTTCATTATTAGCACATGATAAATTATTGTATTCAAGGGCGTCTCCAGACCTAACCTAGAGATCAAATGTAGCCAGCCGCAAAGCGAGCAAAGTGCAATTGACTTCCTTACCTATCATCGCATGACAAAACGTAATAAATATTTACGATATGAGTGTCGTAAAGATTCATATTACGAAATGAGATGGGAAATTTGTCAAACGAGGCCGTTAGGCCGAGTTTGATAACCCATTGAATATCGTAATATGAATTTACGATACGAATATAGTACATTATTCTACCTACTACTAATAATGTTAATTATTTACTCAAAATTAGTCAATATTCCTGAAATTAATGATATTAGAATCATGTAACAAGCAAGCGTTGCGCTCATTGTTGATTTACTTTGCAAACTGTCAATTTAGACGCGTTTACTTCAGTTTGGTATAATTGTATCGACATGATTTCCGACTATGAAAGTGTGGATTTTGATATAGAACTTGCTGCAAATAACGCAATACAAACCCTAGTACCCGCTAAATCCCGCAATAGATACGAAAAACTGCAAACTGTCAACTTTGACACGATCATCCCAATTAATTTCACTTTACCGCACTAGTGCGGTAAACTCATATCAGTATCGTAATGTTTGATATTACATATTGGTAGTAGGTAAAGTATCATTACGAAACTCATATCAGTATCGTAATGTTTGATATTACATATTGGTAGTAGGTAAATAAATTCACAAGGTTCAATGTATATTGTAGAAAGTATTGAAATATTCAGAATAACATTTACCATGCACGACCCGTACAGTAAAGCGATCCTTTAGCAGCTTCAGAAGACTAAAAACATGGCTAAGAAGCACCATGGTAGTAGAGTACCTTAAAGTATTGCAGAATAATTTGAAAAATAACGCACGATAACTGACAGGCCAATAAAAAATGTCCGCTTTATATTTAATTTTTATTTCAATACTACGGAGGGGCGGGGAGTTGTTACTTTGCTTATTTTTAATGATATTTATGGGGGTCTAGATGATGATTTCGTCAACAGTAGTTATTTACTTTATCACACATATGGCGACACACACGTTGTCTATGCTTGAAAATGAAAGGCATTTTCGGGGATTCTCACAAATAATGAACACGTTTTGCCAATGTGGGTGTAATTACACGAAATTCGTGTAATTTCATTGCATTGCGTGTAGCTTTCGTGTAGTGATTAAATGGGTGTAATTTGCGTGTAATTCGCATAAAGCGGCTCGAATAATGAAAAACCATGTTCACGTTCTATGGATTCATGAATCCGTGCACTATTTTGACATCGACTATAACCGAGCTGAATACTAGACAAGACAAGAAGGAGAGTTCTGTGTTAAAGAAAGTGATTGGAAGACGTCAAGAAACCAGAAGAAGAAGAAGAAGATGGGTTGTGGTTATCACTGATTTTTATTTATGTATTGATTTTTGTACTTGCTCTGTACTATTATTGTTTATCTTTTCTCATTCGAATGTTAAGTTTCATAAAATAAATATGAACAATCTCGTCGTTTTTGCATAATATGTTATTGTTCAATATTCAAATTTCCCGCGCGCAAATAAACGTCAATGATGTGGTATCAGCTAACCGTGTATTCATTCATATGATGATAGCTGTCTAACTTAAGGTTATGTCGATGGGCATAACAAACAAGGAAGAAGAAATCAGTTGCGTGTAAAAACGTTTAATTTGAAAATTGGAGTCGTGTAATTATAAAATTTGGTGTTGGCAACACTTTAGTTACTCGCTTAGAACCGAGCAGGGGAATTACCGGAAGCCATTCACTTGTCCAAATTTTCACCGTCAATTTTTTTGAAGTGATAATATAAGGTATGTATACCAAAAATGTAAAAGAAGTTTGCTCTGTTCGTAACATTACAATATTTGTACCTTACTCTATGTTTAATATCGTGTCAATAAAGATTGTTCAAATGAATATTAATATTTGAACGGCCCCAAATATTATACCTATACGGCTAATTGATTGTAATTAACTTATACTGCTTGACATAGATTCTACTCGTGTAATATGTCTATTGTTGGATTGCTATAAAAATGAACATATGAATCTAACCTGAGGGCAGCATAATAAGGGTGTAATATGAATTAGATACCGTATTTCGAAAACTGTTGTAAACAACCTTTGTGTATCTATTGTCTTTTATGCTGTATTTTTGATTATTCTTTCTCTCTTCAGCATTTAATTACTAATCTAAGCCCAGATCAAACTTACTTGTGACGGCTTTTCGAATATATTTGCATTCAATCGTACTGACAAAAGACATATTGTGTAGAAATGCGCTACCTCTTAAATATCCATACTAAGTAACAGTGATTAAGTTCCTACCACAAGCGAATGTTTCTCGTTTCCACTTATAAACAGATATTTGATTTGTATTTGGCGTAGTCTTTCTCAAGGTCATAGCTCATAAGAGTTTCTGCGTACTCTACACATTTTGAAAATAATATGTATGATAACGAAGCTAATATGGTCGAAAGTAATAATATTCCAGTAATGATAGTATAATAATTGTAATTTTTTGAAAAAAGAAAAAGTTACTATATACTGAAGAATATTTAACTGTTTATAGGGCCAATTCTATAAGAAGTGGTTAAAAATTAACGGCAAGCCGTTATATTTGACAAAGTTTACGCTATTAGAAATGTTTTAATATATACATAGTCAAGATTAGTGCTTGAATTTTAACAAATAGGGTGTCCAATTAAGAGTTTTCTGTTCATATTTTAAAGATTATTATGCTTACAGAATTGTAAAATGGAGTTAGCAGTTTGTCTAATTTTTAACCATGCGTTAAAAGTTAACATTTGCTTACAGAATTGCACCTATTGAATGCTAAAACTAACAAATCTGTGGCTGTATTGCTAAAGGGCATAACTCAGTTTTTCATACTTTTCAGGAGAGGCGAAAAACTAATATTGTATGAAATTTTGGATTTATGAATTCTAAAACAATTTAATATTTTGAGATTTGTTCTGTATAATGTATTTTTTTTTTGTCTCAATCCATTTTCTTACTTATTTTTCGAAAAACTAACATTTTTGGGAAAATTTTGAAACTTAACTCATTGAAGTACTGTAAAGCAATTAGGAAAAAAGACATAACTCGATATATTTCCCAAAATTTTCATTCTGTAATAAGTCAAAAGGATATATATGCTTAAAAGAAAATGTAATAATTTCTATAAGTCCTGTTAAAATATAACTCGAGTTAAGCCTTAGCGGTCTTATAATATTAAATAAAAAACAAAGCAAAATATAGAAATTACTGCGTAATATCAATCAGGCAAAAGGGTATAACACGTCACTTCTCTCGAGTTATGCCTTTATGTCTGGTTGTTAATGCATTAGACTATTGTACATAACTTAAATAATTCCTTTTTGTCTTAAAACATTTTTGTTCCATTTTAAAATAACTGTAGTTATATCTTTTCACTTACGAGAAAAAAATTGTTTTTCTCCGATTGGCAGCAAATATTAATTTTGCTGACACATATCAATCAGCAAAGTATTACTTTTCCTACCTAGGCAGCAAAGTGATTATACTCAATTGGAATAAAATATTTGAAGTAAACATTTATTAGCAATTATTTTATAACACTTTTAACAAGAATTTAAAAACATATGTTTAGTTGTTATTAACATTGATGGTAAAATTACTACAATTTTGAACGAATAGGCCACCTTTTCTTTCCTCAGATACCGTTCTCTCTACATTAATTATATTACCAGTTTGATTCGTCTCATAAGTAGTTCCTAGCCTCGCTACGCTCGGCTATGAATTCAGCATCGACAGTCAATCTACTACTTTGCTGCCTAGTTAAACAAATAACTATTTTCAGAAATATATGATATTATGACCTTTTGCTTGATTGAATATTTTCAAATATATCTGTTATGCCCTAATTTTAATAAAATAAATCTCTTATTTTTAGGAATTAAGTTATACCGTTTTGTCATATTATAAAGCTATTTTTTTAAGTATCCTACTGTGGATAACTCATTTTCCCAAAAAATCGATTTATGCCTTTTAGGCTTACAGCCACAGAAATAGTGGCATTAGGTATAGTGAGGACGAAAATACACATAAGAAGTACCTACTCACAAAGTCCCATTGACATTTCCATGACAAATACCTACATAGTTGCTAAGATGGGCACTTAATAATGGAGGCTTTATACATTAATGGTGGAAATGAATGTTTTTTCTAGAATGACATATAATTTTAACTGGAAAGTCCTTTATCTTTTATAATTTGACACTATTGAGTTTTTTCTGTATTTCTATTATAAATGGCTCTAACCAGTTTCTAGTTTTATCTATGTAATATGTAAAATCATACAGATTGCGTAAATTACATCGGAACCGTCCGGATTACACAAGTACGACAGAAAAACAGCTGGAAGAGAGAGAAAGAATAATTATGCGCGGTCATTAAGGCGTGTACTTTGTTTCACCTTAGGGGTGTATACTTATTTCCCGAGACTGGCCCAATGCTCATTGCCCCCCTATTTTAACCGCTGTTGCCAGAAGCGCAGATTAATTTGTACAAATGATATTTTTGTCTCGTTATCGTTGACTTTTTTTCGAGGGTGAAAATACAGCACGTTTGTGCCAGCATTACGCCAAATAATCTTAGAGATATGCGAACAAATCTTTATCACAGATTTGGTTATTGTCTGGCACAGGAAGGTGGTTTATTTGAGCACTTAATTCATTAAAATTATGTTTACGTGAACGTGCCCTCCAAAATGGCCCCCGTAACTTAATATATACGTGTTTTAAGGTTACCTTCTAAATGGTTTTACATAATACTTTTATGGCTTTATTGAATGTCATTATCCCATCGCAGGTCAGGTATAGTTGTATTATTATAAAGTTTTATTATATCATAACTTTATCTTTTTTCAATCTTACATTTTCCTACACATTTTTCAGAAACAATTTTTTAAGTTCATGATCTACAAGTAAAATAAATAATATAACTTTCCCGTATATGCTGCCTACTTAAGTGAGCACACTGCACTCATGTATGTATACATTAATTTTCATAAAAATAGTGTAATTCCAAAAATATAGATAGTGTAAACTCGTCGTGAAGAAGTTTATATAATATACTTATCAGCACTTCGTAATTTGGCTATCGCAATTTTTAATTTTTATTATGTTTTTAAATAGTCGTTCGGGGATTCACATTAATTTATTTATTGAAAATCCAACCAAGTTTTACAACTTCATTACATGGGTAGTAATATTTATACCTAATAATTTAAAGTACTAAAACTGACAAAATCTAATCTAAAATTATGACGAATCTGCCAATTTAAATCAGTCATTGAATTTAAATTATTTGCTACTCGTAGGATGTTGGCAAGTGGTGAAAACCTGCAGTCGTTGACATGTTAAACATAAGTGACATTATAGGGTATGGGTATGAAAATACGAGTCTTGGCATAAATTAAAGTTCTGCCCAGTGATGGTGTTTTTTATAATACGGATATAAAGAAATTTATGTTGTATTTTTTCTAAACCGTCTAAATAAAGCTGTGCACATATTGGGTATGACGTAGTTAGTATCCGGGATTCCCATAAATGTAAACTATGTATTTTCTATTTATTATTATAATTTGCTTTAAAATTTAATTGTCTATCTAATCCGTAGGAGTAAAAAGTCTAAACCTTTTGTTATATCTCATATTTGTAACACTATATCGTCAAGATTCCTTAACGGAAGATGTCACTATACTTTCGAACACGTGTGGTGTTTATCTCATCGTTCATAAAATACCTACATATACTTAAAATGCTGACAAGGACATGACAAGTTGAGGGTTTTGAAAAGTAAAGTGGTCTAGTATTGAAAGGAGTTAATTCAAACACTTAGTTGTATTATTACATAGTTTTATTATAATTTTATCCTTTTTTAATCTTATATAGTTTTGTTCCATATTATCTGTAATCGCTGTCAGATTATGTGGATAATCTTATTTCTAATACTTTTCTCTCCTCGACTTTTGGGGTTAAACAACTAATTTCTCATTTTTTTAATGAAAAATATAATTCAATACAAAATGACAAGTTGAGATCGAGTTTTATTTTGCAAACTGTAACTTGCATCAGAAAATACATTCTACAGCCATTTTAAACAGTTTTTGCAAAAATTGACTCAAAATAGAATAAGGTTGCGTTCTATACAAATTAGATTTGAAGTTAAATAGGAATTATCGTTTTTTTTTCAAGCGAAAAAATTCAATTTTGAATAAATTTCTGTGCATTGTGACACATATAAACTGTTTATTAATGTAAGATTGGGAAACATTTTAGTTACTGATGGTGAAAAAGTTTTTTTGCTGGATTTATTCATTATAATTACCTACTGAAGATTTTTTTATGTAACTATTTGTCACAACGTATACGGTACTGTAGTTCTATCGACACCTTTATAGGTACTATTCCAAACATTTCGAAAACGTTTCTTCATCCTCTATATCAAAAAATTAATTACTGACCTAATTAACCTAATTTAAAAAAAAACGCAAAATACATTTGAATAGTTGGAATATCACTCTGTAAATACTTTTTCTTTTACCTAGGTATCAATTTTATTGGTTCTGGTCTCACAGAAAAATGTTGAGTATCTTTTAAATAACTGCGCTTTTTGTACCTAACTCAAGAAATTTTTATGAAATATTCACTACAAATATTGTTGTTTATTCAATATTAAAACTTTAACGATCTCTTGAACATTCCTATACATTTGATATAAACACTCCATTAAAGAAAATTAGATATTCATAAATTATAAAATTACGTACCTGACACGGACATAGCAGAATCTACTACTTTAACTACTTAATAAAATAAAAAAATTGGTACTTTAGCACTTTATACCATACATTCATATAACCGGTACAGTAGGTAACGACACTCGTTTAGTTTACGTACGTTCAATTGCCAGCACGCTGCACGTTCACAAATAATGCTCTGTGTTGCCAGCTCTGCCAGTTCGTTTATTTATTCCCAACTTTCCTCCGTAGGTACTTCACTCGACTTTAAAAACAGTTCACGATTAGATATTATAATATTAATTAAATTAGTAATAAGTGTTTTGTTTATACAGGATGATTGGTTTGTGCAAAATATTTATAGGAAAATATTGGGTAATTGTATAAAACACAACCTTATCGTATTTTAAACTGTTCAAAATGACTGTAGAATGTATTTTCTGCAAGTTACAGCTTGCGCAATAAAAATCAACTTGTCATTTTGTATTGAATAATATTTTTCATTAAAAGAATGAGAAATTAGTTGTTCAGCCTCAAAATTCGAGGATTGAAAAGTATTAGAAATAAGATTATCCACATAATCTGACAACGTCGCAACTACATTTTAAAACAGATCATTGGTTAATTATATGGTTAATTTAGCCATTTTTCTTTGAACTTAACCACACAAACCGGGTTAACAATACCATGACGTCACGGTAAACTTTTATGGCGTAACGGTTTCTGGAAACTCTGAAATAAACAAACACCTAACCTCCAATAAGATACTACAATGGATAACTACTCTGTCAAACTATCTCAGGACGAATTTAGGGTAGGTATTTTCTATTGCCAAGAAGTTATTATGGTAATCAGTGACGAAAGCTTAGAATGGAATGAAGGTTTTGAGCGTTTTGAATACATCTGAATTGTAGTAAATTGATTGTTTCTATTTCGGCTTATTGCATGATGTATACAACGGCATATGCCAAATTTTTATTTTAATATTGAATATAAAAAGTTAAACTTATATTGAGCCACACATTCTTAGACTCATACAAAGTACGCTTATTGCATTTGACCAATTGATTGATTTTTTGTTCCGCCAGATACATGAATAAACTATACAAGCATGATCGTGCCTTTTTAGAGTTATGGCCTGTCAATTTTTGTAGGACACACATGTGCTTACATCCAAAAGTCGATTTACCATTGCCTATTAAGCAAATTTAGACAATGGAATTACTAAATAGGGCGTAACCCTGACTATCACTGACAATTAAGTTGAGACTATTGACAGCCGCCCTGAGGATAAACAATTATTTGGATATATTTTAGATATGCAATTTGAGTGTTTTATATTGATTTAATGATCCTTTTTAATATAAACAGTCAGATTTAGCTTTTAAAATACCTGAACAATTAAAACAACGTGGAAAAAAGTACTAAATCAAAATGAAATGAACTCAAACAGAATCAAAATAATTATTAAGTACCACGTGTTGTGTAAAGATCGTTTGATTCTGATCAGGGCGACTGTCATATGACATGACGTCACGTGGAATTTCCCTATAGATCACTTTACTTTTTAGAACCTTAAACTTGTCCGAGCTGCATTTTTGACCTGGGAGTGGACAAAGATTACAAAATGTACAGAATAAATATAAGATACTTCACTTGAAGAAATTTATCGTCTAAAGCATCCATACAGCTGGTTACTGTACGTATGATGAAAAGACGGTTGACTCTGTGATGTCGCTACCTCCTCTTATACTTGCACTTAATTTTGCATATTATACGGGTCGTCTCCCGTCGAGTTCTGGTATTTTAGAATAGATTTCATAATTCCTTGTTCGTGTTTTGTGTTATATAGATGTATTGTTGGGTTTTATAGGTGTGGATAAGCCTCTCAATTGGTGGTGTTGCTGGTCACTGGGAGGGTCATCTTAATGGAATAAAACAACTACTTCTGGCACTGGGATAAGTTCTATTTATCAAATGTCTGTACTTCACTACTTAAGATTACTAACCATATATAAGTACCTTGCTTATAATAGCAAGTTTGAAGAATAGCCCCATAAAACTCTGGAATACTAACAGTTTTTTCAAACTAAAGGTTTAGGTAGTTGAATGGATGTAAAATTTTTACAAATTTTTATTACACCAGCTCCAATACAATAATAAATAACGTTCACCATCATTTTAGCCACATACTAATTAAACCATCAGTCTACGACCTACGTGTTACTTAATGTATTGATGTATTGCGTTTGTATATGAATGATACCGCATGGGAAATGATCCACCGAACCGACTGTATAGTTGAGAGTAGAATTATGTGCACTGTTTCACGTAATAATAACAGTATGCGGCAAAGATCCCTTTGAGGATTCAAAAGCCGAAAAGATAAACAAGCCATAAATCACTTCGACCCACAAGCCAACAATTGATTCTCATTGGTGCAATGTAGCTTCCGATTGGTCTATGCAAAATTTACAAGAAGAGGGTTAGTCGACGTGGACTGTAAATTTCACAGGTTCTGCTTCTACTTTTAGATTTCTTTATCTCGCCGACAAATTGTGAAACGGTGAAAATTAATTCTACTCTCAACTATATGTATAGACTAAACATTCCAAAGTAATCCCTTAAACACACCACTTCACTTTCAGAACCCTTTAACATGCCCTGTCTGCATTTTAACTTTAACTATAAATATATGCACATGTTACGAGAGATGAGATAAAACAAAACTCGTTTTAAAAGTAAAGTGACATCTTTGTTAATAGGTATTGTCTAATGGATATAATACATTAGAAATATAAAATATAACACTCGGCCATCCTGATAGGTAATTGGTCTGTTCACAGACCCGATATTATAACTCAAACATAAATTCAATATTACAAACCAGTTTTAATAGATATAACACTATAAAAAACATAATCCATGGTACTGGAGTGTCTTTCTGCTTATTTGCAGGTAACATATTTGCTAAATAAAAATAAAAAGGCAACGTGTTTGCCAAAAAAAACACAAGCGACGTTCGCTTATAGGCACTTGTTGCCAAAAAAAATACTAGCGATGTTCGCTTATAGTATCTATTTCTTAAGTTACCCCTGTACAGCTTAGAATAAAATGAACTTTTCTAAGAGCACTGGTAGGTACGTCGTTGACAGCAAAAGCGAGCCGTATTATCTGCTTTGAATTGAAAATGTTTGATAGGCAATTAAAAAGCATATAAGTATAATATATTGACTAAGTAGTAGTTTGTATAGTTGTGTTAAAACTAAAGCTGCGTTGCCACGAGTAGTAAATCACCAGCGTGAGCCAAGATCGTAGTATGAACATTTTATTAGGAAAGCATACACCAGCTTAACAATAAGCGAAGCTTCCGATCCTTTTTTGTATGCGCATGTCTGCAAGAAGCCATTTTTATAATAAGATACCTGTAATACTTCACTTTGTTGACCAATTATATCCCGATATCTGAAATTTGGATCATTTTCTCAGTGTATTTACCAAGTTATCTGTCAACGTCGGTTTCTCAAGGTCATACATTTTTGTTACATCAAAGTGATTCCGTTGGGTTTCGCTTCTTGTTAAGCTGGTGTATCTGTATCTGTACCTATCTGTAGAGTAGGGAGGGAGAGTTACATCCTCCCGAGGAATTTCCTAGGTCATCGTCTATCCTGTCCTTTCCAGGGCGGTGGACTGGTCACTAGGAGACATCTCCTTTATATCGACAGGTGTATGCCAAGACTCACCGAACACACACTCTCTCTTATCGACGATAGCTCCGGGCACTCGCATAAGACATGCCTGACATATTCATCTTCCTGTTCACACATCCTGCATAAAGGTGTGTCCACTAGCCCCATTGTATGGAGGTGTTTCCTTAATTGACAGTGGCCAGTTAAGCGTAGGTTTTTCCTGGTCATCGCCAAATATTTCTTCGGCGCCAGCTTCCCAGGGTCGCCCAGGGCGATCCTGGCAAGACTGCATCCCTTGATTTCATCCCATCTCTTTGGAGATTGAGCATAGGTGTAACGTTTAGCTAGTTCGGCAATTGTCGAATTCGTCAGGCCGTAGGTGTTGCCGGGTCCAAGAATTCTTAGTCCAGCCGCTTCCCTGGATAAAGAATAAGCAATGCGGTTACTTTTGTGTCCCTTAACCCACCTCAGGATAATATTGTTATCTATGTTATCCACCGAGGCGTTAGCTAAATCTCGATGGCACTCTAATACTAGCCTTGATGTAACACGTTGTCTGTTCAAGGCTAGTAGAGCTTGTCTACTATCAATGCAGATTATTATGGTTTTGCCAGAAATTCCTTTTCTGGCATCTGACGTTTGTGTGTACGCTCATCTCACTTGGTCTTGAGGAGCTTGATGCTTTGCCTGTCTACACCTATGCTGTTCTCCAGTAAGATACTCGGATCATTGTTGGATTATTTTGAGAGCCACCTGCATTTTATTGCAAAGTACGCTTTCAAATCTTCCTGATTGCAGAATGACTAAATCGTCCGCTTGGTAAATATGCCTCGGTATTTCAAGCAGAGGTGTATGCAATACTTGCATGTGCAAGGGCAAATAACATGGTTAAAAGGGTGGGTAAAAGAACAACACAAAAAACACTGGAAGAATACGCCCAGGCAAACACATGGGAAGAAATTTATAAAAGAACCATCATAAAAGTAGCAAAAGAACTGCTCTCAATGAGCAGAAACAAACTACGCACCATAACGGGGCTTCTTACGGAACACTTTCCCACAAAGGAGCATCTGAACAAAATAGGGCTGTATAACGGAGACCTTACATGCAGAAGATGCAAAAAGGGCACCGAAACAGCTCTGCACATATTATGCAACTGTGAGACGCTGGACCACAGGAGGCAAAAATTGTATGGAAGACCCCAAATGACTCCAGAAGACTTCTACAACTAACCAGTAAAGAACCTGCATGAGCTAATACCGGGAACGGATTGGCTGAATAGGCTGTAGTCAGAACATTAGGAGAATCCACAATAAGCACAAGAGGCTGAGGTGGTTCCGGCGAAGGGACGGCTCCTTTAAAAAAAAAGTGGTCCGCAGATGAAATTGTGTAGAAGTTGTCCTCGTTAAGGCGGCTAAGTAGAGTGCCAAGGACCATAACGTTCCACAGAAGTACTGATAACATCACTTCCGTGGACAACCTCGTATTGCCATGCCTCGTATAGTAACATCCTCGACCTTCGCATATTGTGGATCCTACGGCTTATTACCCGAGGAACTTTGCTCGTGGTGAGTTAGTTGGATATTTTTGGGAAGGTAGTTTTGTCAAACGCTTCTTCTAAGATTTTGAATACACCCAAGGAGGATTCTTTAATGTCCAGCGTTCCTTCGATGTGGCCAGCTACCAACTGGAGGGCCGTGTCAGTCGATCTCCCCCTCACTATATCATTATCACATTATGGGTGGATATTTGATATCTCATTGATATCAAAGCTGAAATGAAATCATCACCAGGATTTGAACCTAAAACCGCCTGGGTTACGGAAACACGTAACCCTTTGGCTGTCTTTTTGCACCGGTAATAATAAAGTTTTAAGCATTCGTTCAAATAATATTTTAAGGGAAAAATAAACAAGATAAGTTTCAGTTCAGAAGCTGTTGTTCAGATATTCAACTCAAAGGAATAAGTACCTATAATAAAATAACTTCAAAGGGTAGGTAGATATTCTGCTCTTGAAAATATCTTTTATGCTATTTATCTTAGGTGTTTATTTTGTCACACGTGGTTGACTCTAATTAACAGGAGCAGCGTATTTTAGGAGTTAATTAGAATACTTGACGAGTTGTGTATTTTATTTAGTTTAATTTTCAAATCCTACGGTTCGTCGTTCTGGGAAGTTATAGATGTGATATGAAAATAACGGAGAATCGAACAAAGTGAAGTATGTATGATTCTCAGTAACCATCAAGAAAATTTTATAATAAATGGGCTGAAAAATCCCGGGCCTAGCAAAAAAAACACGTTTTTTTTTTTAAATTAGTTTTATTCATCATCATAATTTCCATCAAAAACAACGCAATCATTCCAGCGCCGTTCTAACATTTCAATACCACTTTTGTAGAACGATTTATCTTTTGCCTCAAAATAGGCCTCAGTTTAAGCGATAACGTCTTCCTTCGAGCGAAATTTCTTACCGGCGAGAATTTTTTTAGGTCTGCGAACAGCCAGTAGTCGCTGGGAGCCAAATCTGGCGATTACAGTGGATGTGGTAGCAATTCGAAGTTCAATACATGTAGTTTTGCCATTGTTTTGATTGACTTGTGACACGGTGCGTTGTCTTGAAACAAAATTTTTTTCTTTTCCATATGCGGACGTTTCTTTGCAATTTCGGCCTTCAAAGGCTCCAATAACGCTATATAATATTCATTGTTGATGGTATTTCCCTTTTCAAGATTGTTGATGAATATTACCCACGTACATCCCAAAATACCGAGGCCATAACCTTTCCAGCTGATTGTTGTGCTTTCGGGCGATTTGGACGAGGTTCTCCAGTGGCTGTCCACTCAGATGACGATCGTTTTGATTCCGGAGTGAAGTGATGGATCCATGTTTCATCCATTGTCACATACCGACGCAAAAATTCCGGTTTTTTACGTTTAAACATGGTCAAACACTGCTCAGAAGCATCAACACGTTCTTGTTTTTGGTCAACAGTGAGCAAACGCGGCACCCACTTTGAACAGAGTTTTCTCATAGTCAATTACTTATGCGATATAAAGCCTAAACGGTCTTTTGATATCTTTACGATATCAGCTAACTCACGCAACTTCACTTTTCGATCATTCAAAACAATTCTGTGGATTTTCTTGATGTTTTATGGTGTTACAGCCGCATTTGGACGTCTATTGCGCTCCGCATCATCGGTACTTCTACGACCACGTTTGAACTCAGCAAACCATCGTTTTATTGTTGTTTCTGATGGAGCGGAGTCCCCATAACACTTCTCCAGCCATTGCAGCCAACACGAAATTGTTTTTGATCCATTGTTTGAAAATATTAAAAGTAGCGTCACTCTTAGCACAATAACTCACGAACTAATGAATAGAATATCATGAAATTTTGACAGCTGTCTTTTTAAGGTAAGTATTTACTGAAAAACAGGTGATTGCAATAAAACTAGCGCCATCTCAGACCCGAAACTTTTCAGCCCATGTGTTAGTTATTGTTCAAACTTTTGATTTCTGGTATTAATTTGGACTTCGCGAATTTTAAAGACGTTTTTGGAGAAAATATTGATTCTGAAGTTGATGATGTCTGAAGACTAAACTGTTTTTTCCACTTTTGACTGTTTATTTTGTGAAATATAATTTCTTTAAACAAAACCAAGTGACTTTTCTTTATAAATCTAGAAGGAATCAAGTGTCAAAAACTAAATGTGTAAGGAAACCCAACTTCTTATAAAACTCACTATTTGTGACAAAAAATATTAGAATTCTTTGATCATATTGCAATTTACATAGTTTGTGCAGTCATAATAATTCATTTACAGGTTTGATGAAACTTTAAAAACTAATTACTCCATTATTACAAGGAGGTCGCTTGGTTCCTGTTTGAATACAAATATTCACATTTTCAAATAGCCATGATTGAACTTTTACTCTCCTGTTCTGAATGCTATTAATTCTTCAAATTCGCCAAATACGTCCTTTGAAATATAATTTTGGTCTCCAGTTTTTATATGATTTCCATGATTACTTCTACTTCGTTCTATTTTCCAGTACAATATATGTTTTTTTAACATTCAATCGATTATTTTAATTTTGATTTTATTTCTAATTATTCTCTCCTGTCAAAAGTACCTATCTCTCTATCCCAAGTAATCATAAGCACCATCACTACCCACCTTCAATTTCCATCTTTTCCCCCTGATAGCTGATGTAAAAAAAAAATTCTTTCAAACTGACATTTCTTTATATATCTCAAAACTCGTATTTTTTCTACAAATTAAATTTCATAGATTTGTACAAAATCTGCACAATATATATCTATATTTTTGTTTATATCTTAAGGTCATTTTAGATAAGACAATTTCTTGTGCAATATTTAGTTCAAGTTTTGGAACAATTCAAATTCAATAAATCTGGATTACTTTGAGTTACTGCTGGAAGCATTGGAACATTGAATAACTGAGTGGGTCCAATCGTTACTGTCTTTTACCGAACTAGCGTTAATTTCAATTGGTTAACATGTTATTTTAATGTTCTTCCTGAGTCTAAAAGGACCAGATAATGGAGTTTCCCAAGTTTCTTTTCTACATTTCCGAGCTGCCATATGTGTTTATTATTTATGAAAACTCTATCCTGGATCCTTTCCCCCACTAGAAATGAACGTACTGGTTTGTATGAAATATGTGAGGTTTTGGGTAGATAAGGAAAAATTGCATCCAAACGGATTCGCATCTTCCGATGTAAATACAACTCTGCAGGAGATTCACCACAATAACTAGTGATGTCGCGCGATACCAAAACTTGAACTTAATATCAGGAGGACAAATATCCTCTATGAAATAAAAGCAAAATAAGTAGTTTGTATTTTTTTTTCAATGAACAACATTCAACAAATTTGTATGTGTTCTTATTATTTTGCAGATTACAGTAAATGAATGATATTTTTGATCTCTAATTTGTTATTGGGAAACTGTAAATTAGAGTTAATTAAATAAATATTCCATCATGGTGGTTTCCTAGTAACAGATTGTATTGTATGACAGTTAGTTGTTAATTAATTTGTTGTCCATTTTGTATACTAAATAGGCGTGATTACAAAAAGCCATAAATTTAATACCTGTAGAAAATTGAACCAGCACGTTGGTCCATACTAATGAGATGTATACAAATTGCATCTGGAAATACAATTTGAAATATATTTTATTATGTTACCACAACAGGAATTAATTGATGATTTGTAATTGAATATGTTATATCGGACCCTCACATGCTGGTTGATTCAACAAAATTAAATGTGGCTCTTATTACTTATACACAAGTTTCGAATAACTTTTGGCTCATGATTTATTTTCATTCAAAATTTCATATCATATTACTAAATTTGGTTACAAAATGAAACCATTTAAAAACACATGAGAATATAAAAAAGTGGTTAGAGTGAGGTCGGAATATTATGACATAATAGGCAATAAAATATGTAAACCAATCACAACTAAGAAGTGAAAAGAGATAACTACTGTTTCTCGTCGCTTATTACCGACAAACTAATATGGGAATATCCTAAATTTTTGGTCGTGTGTGTTTTTGTTTTATTGAAATTTTGCTGTTTTTTAGAATTCTTCTGCCCTAAATTTTTGTTTGTGAATTCTAAATCGTTGGACTGTACTTAGTTTGCTGAACTAATATCAGGTATATCGTCACCTTGGTGGTGAAAAGAGCTAAGCCACATTTTTGGGTGAAAGCTATTCAAACAACTTGGAAACATACAGTGGTGATGAAATTTAACTGAGTCTTTAGTTGTAACCTTGAATTCCAGTAAAGTGTGAGAGAAGCTAAATGAAAATACGCATATTCCCTGCAGTGGTTGAACTACCTCAAGCAGCATAAATATATACATTTCTTCACCAATACAATCCCCAACCAATTACGAATTTTCTTTTGTGGTAAACAGAGCTAAGCCGCATAGTAACATTCCGTGATTGATAACCTGTAATGTGCCTTTTGATGGTTTAAGACAATTATGACTATACTAATGCCCTACCATATTGGTTGGGGTGTCTGATATTATAATAATAGTTTAATTTTATCAATTAGCTCTTTTCACATGCATAAACAAATTATGTGGTCTTAATTATGTTAGGGTGGTGAAAGAAGCTAAGTGTTAATTATCTTATTACCACCAGTGATAGTAAGTTTTTTCCATTTTTTAATATTGTCAGCTACAAAGTAGACGGCCTTAAATATGGGAACATGCTTTCATTAAATTAAGATGAACAAATAAATATGATACGAATTAATAATTATTGAGTAAAACTTTACTGTCCATTTTCTACAAACAGTAGTGGTGTGGCTTACCTCACTTCTCCTCCAAGACGAAGATATTCATTCTCTTGCGTTGATGACTGCTTAAAGTTTGCGAAGCATACGACCAATTGTATTGAGGATCAAATTCATATCAACTCATCCAGCACCTGGGAAGTTGTTGAAATAGATACGTCTCTGCAATTCATCCCAGATATGTTTTATGGGTCAATCGAAAATGTTTCTACGTGCGGTAGCATTATTGTGCATGGAAATGTCAAGCTTCCACATCGTGATCATCAAAGGCATACCATGATTTGCAAGAGCCTCTGCGATTTACTTATGAGCTGTCAGAAAGCCATTCCTGATTAAGACTATCTCTGTACGAGTGTGAGTAAATGTGCAGCACCGGATCTGCCGCATGGCGGAGGCGCTAACATGGGAATCTCCATAGGAAAATCGTTAAAATCTACCCTGTACATTTAATGGGTGATTCACGTATATACTAGACGTTAAGGCCATTCGAACGAGATGCCGTTTGTTATTGCGCATTAATACCCCGTCCGTACAATTCATTCAAAGATACTTTCGATCCATCCTGTATATATAATGGATGATTCACGTATATACTAGACGTTAAGGCCATTCGAACGAGATGCCGTTTGTTATTGCGAATTAATACTCCGTCCGTACAATTCATTCAAAGATACTTTCGATCCATCCTGTATATATAATGGATGATTCACGTATATACTAGACGTTAAGGCCTTTCGAACAAGATGTCGTTTGCTATTGCGCAATCCCGTTCAGTTGCCGCACGGTCGGTGTGAACTCCCCTTAGGTAATATCCATTTTCGAGTGGCTCGATTTTACCGATTTTCTTATGGAAATTTCCATGTTAGCGCCTCCGCCATGCGGCAGAACCGGTGGTGCACATTTACTAGTGTGTGAAGATATTTCCGCCTAAACCATAATTGACTCTCCGCAAAATGGAGGTCGTTCATCACTTCTTTCAAGTATTTAGTAAGTGGAGTAAGTCTACTATTGATTAAAAATGTTTAATAAAACCATACAATGTTTTTTTAATTATTTCCAAATTTTCTTTTATTGTCATCCAATTCTGAACTATATTGAAAACTGCAGGTCTCTAAAACCCATCGGAAAATATGTTTAAAATCGTGTACTAAGTTCCACTCGGACATACAAGAAAGCGAGTTAGTGCAAATGTGATAAAATACCGCGGAACACTTGCACGGTCAGCTAATGCGAGCCATGGTTCCGCCACATTTACGTAGCGGCTTTCGCTCTACCTCTACTCCTAGGCCGACTATAACGCGACATGTGATAGATCCTGTATCAATTGTCATATTTAAGTAATGCGACTTATCAATAGAAGTCAAAATAATAGTGTAAAACTTAAATAAGACAATTGATACAGGAAACTGTAATCAAGTAAATAACCTACAAAACCGTGATGGTTTTTTTGTCAATATAGAATTTTGGTTTATATTTAGTTGTGGAGATGTCGCTATTATCACATTCTTGGCATTCCCTTCACTGGGTTTAATGTATTAATGTAATTTCAACGTTGTCTTCAGTCCAGGATTATGCTCTTAGAGCTTCTAGACGGATAATATCTACCTTGTACTGATGTGGCGCAAATACGCCGAAACCGGTCTGCAAATGATATTATTCCTTCTAATTATAAACCACAATGGTTGGTTCTATATTTTCATATATACCAGCCCCGTTTAACTTGGAAGTGTAATTAATTGTCTGCGGGGCATATAGCCCGAGAAGTAGATGCTGCTTCCTAGTGAACGGTCTATCCTTTGGAAAGTAATAAAGCGCTTTAATAGTTTTAAGCCCGGTTTTTTCACCTCCTAATAAAGTTCCTACTAGTTATTATTTACTGAATAACCAAAAATTCTGTTTCTTCACCTCCTAAAGGCGCGTTCTCACTAGTCGATTTTAGTTGAACGCTTTTTATTGATCAACTAAAATCGAATGAAAATCTTTGTGTGAACCTACATTTCAATTTTTGTTGAACGATAAAAATCGTTTCAACAAAAGTTGAATCCATTTCTACTTTTGTCGTTCAAGTATGAGTCACCGTACGATTATTTTGATGCGCGATTCGACTTGTTCAGTGTTCAGTTTGGCAGTCAAGGAGTCAAATGTTTAGTGTTTATTGTTTATAGATATCTGGAAATAGTTAGTGGCGTCTTTTATTGTATTACCCATTTTCCTTTTTGTAACATGTCGGGGAAGTGGTCTGAATCTGTTGTTTTTTGTATTTTGGATCTATATAAAAAGCACGATTGCTTCACCGACTGGTTTAATGAAATTGGAAATAGTGTTTTTTGGTACTCGATACATAAAAGTTAAATAATTTAATGAATCTACTGTTGCCAAGTATCTCAATACGCAAAATTGTATCTCGTTAGTCGCCATTTTGCTTTCAACTATCGGTTCAACATTCGTTGACACATGAGAACCAAAAATTGATTCGATTTTGGTTGATCAATAAAAATCGTTCAAATAAAATCGACTAGTGAGAACGCGCCTCAATAAATAAAGGGTAAAGAAACGGTAAACATTTATTCGCCGATTAAAAGCTCCCACTAAAGTTATGTGGCTAACAACTATTTGGTACTTTATCAGTACCTACATGAAAAAACCGGGCCTTACACTATTATTTTGACTTCTATTAAAAAATTTTAAGGCGATGTGATGTTTCACTTAAAAAATAGCGATGCGATTTTGGGAAACCTTTACATTTACACATGATTTACGACATGGATAATATGAACAACACTACTTGAAAAATAGAGAAGAGCTGTTCGCTCAATCCCCTTTACCAAAACAGGTGGGCGTGTGTATTCATTATTCTTCTATTTTAACCGTTTTGTCTTTCATCGTTTATTGGACTTTCAAGTGGATCTTCAGATGCTTGGCATTTTCGGCAATTTTAAACATATCCATATTTATCAAAAGGAGTTAGGCGATTTTCAAACGCCACAAAGAACAAATTAACTATATACCATTGCAGAACACCTGTCTTAGTGTAAAGCAAAACAAATGTGTGTATTTACACAATAGTGTTAGTATTTATTCACATTAGAATCCAAGGTACTATTTGAGTGAATTCCTCAGTTTGATTATATAACTATTAACTAGTCATTTTAGATATATTGAAATGGCTAATTGGTCACTATTGATCCGATTGTAATCAGAAAGTAAAACTCCTCGTACTACATCTTGACGGAAGATGCTTGAAGCAAACGTTTTATTTTATTTCTCATTCGAATTTCCTACTAGCTTCCTACTAGGTAATGTTTGACAGTGAGATTCATTCTATGAGTGTCACACTCTGGAAGATTTTTGGCAATTAAACTTTAATATGAACTCTAAGATATGATATCATCATTTCAGATTTCATATGTTTTAAGTCATTAAACCTTGGGTCATCCGTAGATTCCTTCCGGTCCCATTTTTTTTATGTAAAAATTCCATTGTTAATTACATAGCTTAATATGAAAATTTTCATAAGAATGTTTTATTGTATATTTCAGTTATCATTTATTATTCATCAACACAATGGAATTGATAAGGATTTTCTTTGTAATCAAAGATTATTTGATTTATCTTTGTTTTTAACCGTATTCGAGGAAAACCACTTAGATAATAGATCATGATTTAAATGTGATGATGCAATTATTTCATATTTTTCATCCGACTTAAATTTTTTCCACAGAAATTTTTACCATGGAATAGAAAAACAAACAAAAGTTCTCATATAAAAAATCTAGCTTTCTTTCGAAAATATTAAATAAGAGTATATAATAGGTTCATCCCTATATACAGATTGCGAAAGGGCTTTTCGAACCGTACGATTTGGGAGAAACAGCTTGAAAGAGAGAGAAATAACAACTGTGCGTGACCAGCGAGGGCGTGTATTTAGTTCCAGGAGCCGGCCGAATGTCCACTGCCTCCCCATTTTAACCGCTGTTGCCAGAAGCGCAGTCCAATTTGTACAAATGGTATTTTTGTCTCGTCATCGTCGACTCCTTTTCGAGCTCATGCACTATTAGGCAAAACCAAACACCTACATTCTTTACAGAGAGAATTCACATTTAAATTGCTATTCCTAGGTCTTTTCGCTACAAAAGTTGATCACGTATAATATTATTTATGTGTTGCAGCAGGTGTACTACAATTCGAATGTAAATAATAAACTGATATTTTCTTGATTATTTACGAACCCATTTTATTTTTGGAAAATTTGTTGAATAAACGATGGAAGATCACAACCAAGTTAGGATGAATATTTAGGGGATAATTTTTTCTACGCCATGTTAAAGTGTATTAGAAATGGAACAGATCAGTTTTTGTCCCATTCGAAAATCTCTATTCGTATAAGAGATATAGCCTGGATAAATTAGTCTGGGACACCCGGTAAACAGGTTCGACAAATGTTCAATTTATCTTCCGAAGGAATAACAGTGAGCACCTATACATAAAACTTTATATGTCCAAGAGAGAACAAAATACTTTCCCTCCATGAAACACCCACCACTCTAGACTCGATTGGTCTCGATACACTCTCCGGAGAGGGGAATGCGACATTGTCTCTCTGTTATTCTATAGCGTTCTCTCTTTGATTCACAGAATGACAATACGGAACATAAATATTTGCCTAGCCTGTACATGCACATACAACTACGAAGATTTGTTTACCAGGAGTTTGCCGTGTCTGTGATTTGTCATGTGGCTCCAGTATATCTAATGTTTTGTTTGATTCCACTGAGATGTACAGCCACTTGCTCCAGTTTTTGATGACCCCTTGAAATTGCAAACTTCTTTATATGTTTTCGAAGGATTATTATGAAAAGAAAAGTTCACGATTTGTTTCAGAATTTCAACTACTTCCAATGCATTTTTGTTATTTGAGCTGTCACGAATTTCGGCACTTTTTCGGTTTTCGATATATTTTAGTTCATTAAGAAACATCAAACTCATTCATCAGAGTTGGGAATTCTTAAACCATTGGAGATACTTGCCACTGAACACTGTTTACGCTACCATTACACCAACACTAATACTTTAGACTATCAAGGATGTCAAAATGTAAAAAACTTCATTTTCGCAATTTTTTATGGTCAAATTCTGAATCGAATATAGGTATAAATGTTTAAATGGAGTAGTTGTAATGTCAGATTTTTTAAAAATCTTATCTCCTACACACCTTACCTATTAACAAAAAGGAACAAACTTTTCCACTTGGTAGACTAACAGGAACTACGTGTGAGTCAGAAAATAGAATCAAATTTTAAATTGTTATAATTAGTATACTTATACAATCATCTTTATATATTCACCGGAAAAAGAAACCACATCTTCACGATAAGCTTCAGATAAAATTCTTTTTATTTTATAATAACACACAGTATAGCTATATAGCTATATAGTTTATATTATATTAGAAGTTTCTATTGAACCAACCATGCAACTCTTAACAACCTTACTCTACTGTCTGACAATTTTCTACAACACGGAGGCGAAAATTTTCAAACGCTGCGAGTTTGTTCATCAGCTAGTAAAACATGGAGTTCCCGATTGGCAAATACCGACTTTGACATGTCTCGCAAAATGGGAATCAGGATTCGACTCTGGAAAACTTGATTATCAATATGGAAAGCATGGAGTGTTTCAAATAAATGAAAAAGTTTGGTATGTTTTTAAATATTTAATCACTTTTATCCATAGTACAGTAAATATCAGTAACAATAAATACTTAAATATATTTTATGTTGATAATAACTTAAGAATATGACAGTTCTAAAGGCAAAACATTTCGTCTGAACGGGCACCTTAAAAAGCTCAAAATGGTGGAGCAAAAAGAATATAGATTCTGTGGAATGGAAAAAGATTCGAAAGTATGCGAACTGCACAGCAATTCAGAATCCTAGGAGAATATTGTATAGAAGGAGCTGAAGCCTGAGAGGATATCCTAAAATTCCTTTGGAAAATAGGTCTAAAGGAACTACTAGTCTCTTGAGACTTTCCTCAGGAACTAAGTAGAAGAAAGGGACACAATAGATCTTTTAGTCTCACCCCAATATACAGACATCCTTGTGGTATATTCATTATTTTGTTTGTTATTTTTTTATAACGATACTAGAACGTTAAAATGAAAATAGGTAGAAAAAATGTGGTTTTATTACCTGAAAATAAAAAACAATTAAATGAGATCCCAGTAGTAACAGAAATAGCAATTAATATCTTGTTTTTTTATAGGTGTTCACCACTGGATTATCCCGGAAGAGAATGTGAAACAACTTGCAGTAATTTCAGAGACAAACACTTAGGAGATGACATTACCTGTGCTTTAAAAATTTACAAGGATACTTTGGAACTATCAGGAATAGGATATGACGCTTGGGACTCCTACTGGGAACACTGCGCTTCCAGCGACAATGTGGATTATATAAAAAATTGCTATTGAACATTTTAAATATATATATCGGTGTTCAAATTAATATTTATGTAGTATAACTGTTCGGTTATTGCTTTAATAAAACTAATCAATATGCTGCTTGATTTTTTTTAACGTCCAGAAACACTAGAAAAATACTAATATTATTCAAAAGATTAGATAATTGAATAAGTCAGTTTTTCATTTGATTTGTGAAAACAATTCAAAATTTTCCAGGAACTGGTTACTACAATAATAATTTCATTCAGTTCGACACGCAACCTTCAGATAAACTCCTGGAAGAATTGAGCAGAAACTCTACACCCAGGAGTATGCTTATGATCTGACAATACTTCTAATGAGGAAACACTCTAACATTATATAGGAGCAAATGCAACACGCTCTGGAAACGTTGGAGAAGTGGTGTTAGAAATAATGGCTAAGAGAAAATCTTGCAAACACTATGCTCATTTCCTACGGTACAAATAGGAAGTTTAAGAGATTAAGAACTGCAGAGCATGTCCAACGTGCTACTGTTTCTAAACCAGGAGGTCAAGTATATATGGGCTGCCAAACTCCGTTAGGAAACACATAAGGACTGAATCGTACAGTGGCTGTACACTACTGTGGTGAGGCCCATAGTTATCTATGGAGATTTAGTCTGGTGACCAGAAATAGATCAAAGGTAAGCAAAGCAGGAGCTATCAAAGCTTTAACGTAAACTGGCTCTACACTACTGTGATGGGATCCATAGTTATCTACGGAGATTTAGTCTGGTGACCAGAAATAGATCAAAGGTGAGCAAAACAGGAGCTATCAAAGTTTTAATTTGCAACTTCAACTTGCTTGTCTGTGTGTAGCGGGTGCGATGGGTAGAAGCTCGGCCGTGGTAGTGGAAGCTATAGGTACCTACTCAATTGTCTGTCTTTTGCTCTGCACGTTTAGTCGGAAGAATGGCTGCATACGGGCTGGAAAGCAATAGGTACCAACACCCACATAACAAATGTTATCACAAACTTGCAATAAGAGGTGATAGCATGTTGGCCATAGCTAACGACAGTCAACCAGACTATATCTTGCTGAACTGGAACGGGCTGGAAACACGCTGGATATAGAGACAAAGATTCACTCTTCGATAGTCAAGCATCACTGAAATGTTTAGCAAGTCTCCAGTGCAGATTCAAACTTGTCTGGGACTGCCTTTAGAAACCCAAAAAGGAACACTTGATTTTATATACAACAGCTACAATTATATGCATAAAGGATTATTGTTTTCTTTAGGACGCCATATTTAATTTTATTTGATAGGATTTCCAGATAAATGAACACATTTTTTTTAAACTGTTGATTATCTTTGTAGATACCTTTAGACGCTGGATAATTGATTAGAGTACCACATAGAAGTAGCGGAATGGATGAAAGCCTAAACGACTAAGTAACAGTACAATTCAATTCTGATCTATTGTTTGGCAAGTTTATCTGAAGCCGTGAAAGGAATGCAGTCGAAAACATTCGATATTGCCACGTTTAACTATAAAAAAGCTGAAGTGCTAAGTATATATAGTGATAATAATAACAATATGATTCAACGTTAATTCTTTAATGTGCTTGCTTCCTTTGATTTTGTCTATTAACATTATTTTTTCAATTTATGAATATTAAAAGATGAACACTTTTCCAAATTTGTTATGGGCTTCTTCAAGCTCTGGCAGCGTTGTGCGAAAACCATAATTTTCACGCCCTCCGAACTAACTCAATTGGTGAAATTTATCGAAATGCCTTCGTTGCTTAGCGACCAGCTGACTTCCTATTGGCAAGCGAGTGCGTGTGTTCTTCCCTCTCACTTCGTCAATTAATTGACTGATATTGATTATCCAGTGGCGTTGGTATTGTCAGTGTTTTGTGCGGATTTTGAACTATTTCGTATCCATATTGAATTCAAGTACGATTCTTAACATTATTTGTTTTTAAAAAATATCTATCGTGTTTTGAAAAAATACCTCACCTTTAAAGCAAAGCAAAAATCAGTTTCTATATATAATTATTATATAATAAATATTATTATTTTCAATACTTTTATAAAATAGGTACCGTACGCCATTGGTACGTTTATGACAGATATCCGCCAAGTTTCCTCGCCCCTTACCGATGCCGCGTAGCTTCAGATAAACTTGCCAAACTTCTTACTTTGAGAATGATCATAAGATGTAACGATAGAAAGCATTACGAGATCAAAAACAGCAAAAAAGCAGTTTCAATCGCGATAACTTGGATGCTCCACTTTTATCAACTTTATTAGCAGTAATTACACAATTGAACAGGAAATAATTATGGAGCAGAACTTAATAACGAATCTATATATAATTGAATTGTTGGAAGTCGCTTCCATAATTTCATCTTAATCAATATAAATTAATTTTTAATTGACAAAAGAATTTCCTAGATTATTCAACGGAAATGTTCGATTTACCTTATCTCAGTTAGCCAGTTTAACCAAATTATAAAGCTATAATTTGCAAGAAACTTCAACAAACTCAAATAGAGTTACAGCAAAAATTAAATTTACCAGTCACATCATTATAGAATTGTTATTTCATACGATAGGCTTTTATTTATAATTCGGTAATTGTTAGAACGTAGTACAGGTATTGTCACGTAACAATAGCTTAGTTTACACCGTGTGGAGAGCAATTTGGTCCGTGGACTTATTTATCTTAGAACATAAGTGTTTATACGGACTGTTTTGCTGGATTAAAATAGTCCAGGTTTAAAGCCTGGACCAAAATTGACATTTCCATATTAAAATGACATAACCTTAAATTGTTGCTGTGGTAATAGAGTTCCTGAAAAAAAAATATATTCAAAGACTTAAAAGATTTAAATTAGAGTTATCGAAGTCTCCATATTTAAGAAGCTTATTTGCTTATAAAGAGCAGTAATTTTGTGGGACTGTTAAACAATCACAGAATATGGACCACTTTTAATATCATTTTTTGGATCCATTTTCTAATATTATTTGGTATTATTCTTTTAGTATTTATCACAGTCAGTTTTTTTAGGTTATTTTGACCCGATCTTACGTATTTTTACTCTGTGCTTTTAGCAAACCGTCACTTTGGTCCACGAATACTAATGTGCCGTGTTTACACCGTTAAAATTTGAATTCAAACTACCCTAGATGAAATGGATCAAATTCGAGTACCAAATTTTACTTCTTGGGTGTTTGTGCAGGTGTTCCTTTACTGGCACATGAACGGTCATTAAGCCTGTAATGATTCCAAGCTGATTTCTGCACAGTGTAAGTAGTCTCAATTTAAAGTTTATTTCACGATTATCGGATTATCGGCAAAAGCTCGACGAGCAGTGTTTAGCTTGTTCAATTCAGTAAGAAGGACAAAAGTAAATTGCCCTAGTACCACTTCTAGACACAAATGTAAAACAATTTTATTTTTCCCATTATTGTATTCGTATAAATAAGAGATCTGTTTACCAAAAATTAATAAAAAAAGAAAATAAGGGAAAAACATGTTTAAAAAGAATAAAATGTTCGGGTTTCTAACGCATCAAATATTGATTTTTAATATTTTTTTTATTATGTCATATATTTGATAGAGAATTTGTGGTTCAGCTTCATTATTTATTATTGATTCAATGTCAGTTACGGATCGATATATTTCAAGAAAGGGACGTCCAATTCCTTCATACACTGGACAAACAAAAAATAAGTGTTGTAGAGATTCTAAAGCAAGGCAGTTACAAATAGTATACTTCGTTGGTTTTTACTGTGTATGCATTGTTATTAACATACATGTATATTATATTACTATTGTGAGTGCGTATCTGTGAAATTAAGCGTTTAATATGTAGAGTTATGGAGAGATCTAAGTGATTTGTACAATGGAAAGGATGTTTGCCTTGTAAAATTTGTTTATACATTGGGCAGTATGTACTTAAAAGTATTTTGTTCCAATCTTCTATATGACTATGTAGCTCAAATCTTTCTAAAATAATGCTGATTGTGTCAGAGTCAAAAGTATCAATATTAAGTTCCGATTTTATGTAGAATGTCATTTAATTGGCTGATCCAATTATATTTTGATACTATTTTATTCTGCTGGTTTACTAATAGAAAATCGTTTACTAATAGAAAATCGATTATTATAATGAAAGATTTTGTGTACCTCAAAAACGCTCGGCCGACTGAAAATTTTTAAAATCGTACATTTCTGGAACCTTCTTATTCCTCCATTTTCGTACCATTTCAAAATAAATATTAATTTCGTTGAAATATCCATAGTCAGTGTCACTTTGTTTTCTCTACTGTGCTAATTCTTTCATTAAGATCAATCGTCAAAACAATTCTAATTTTCTTTTCTAAGCTTTTGTTGTGCTTTCATTTGTAGTTAATTCTACAATGGTAATTTAAAATAAACAGACAAGAGGAATCGGCATATAATTCTGTATAAAAGCGCTGACAACAATATTTGCTTTCAGATCAAAACACGAAAATTGTTTTTGCTTGGCTGTGAATACCTTTTGCATGAAAGTTCTGATAACAAGAATATTTTCAATCAATCAATTCGGAAATACGTACTCCCTTGGAATACAGAGAATACCAAATATATTCTTCATTTAGCATAAATGTACTTGCACGTCATAGCTGTCATAACTGGACTATGTTGCCAAACAGTTAAAATAGTATAAGAATCTAGTAAACGTCAAATAAAGCTTATCTAATATTCTTCTTTTAATTGGCTACAGCTAGTTATACTAGAGCGCTGTAGACATAGGTATTCTCGTCCGCCATTTTGGTGCCTTGTTGTACGTTGAATTTGTTGTTGTGTTGGTCAAGTATTTGGCATGAGATTCGGTATTTCTACTCAGAGACGTGAGCATCCATTCGTTGCACTTTCCCAATTTTATGGTGTTAATAGTCTGAAGGAAAGTTGGTAAAATGAAATCTTTTGCTCAATATCAATACAATACACAATATGTCAACTCGACACATCACAAAACAATAAAATTCAGGCACCAAAATGGCGGATCAGAATACTCATTTCTTTAGTGCCTTAGTTGTACTCAGTTTAATTTTAATAAACTTCGAGATTTTCAGCGTTCTCAATTACACGTTGTATATGTCCTACTAATGGCCATAGGCGAGTGGTAGTCCTCACGCTAGCCCAATGCGTATTGGAGACTTCACATTCATCCATAGAACATAATATGTCAATGCATTCATCATCTATTCGCTAGCTTGTCGGTGAAGGAACAACATCGTGAGGAAACCTGCATACATTTACAACGAAATAAAAATAACAATTTAATTTCAATAAGATATTTATTAAGAAAAATCTTTTTTCGAGTTTTATATTCCGCAAAAGTGTCTATAACATCATCAAAGTTTAAAGATCGGGCCATAGAATTTTCAGTAGACAGAATTGAGAATTCCACTTCGTCTAATGCTTTCAACCTGTTAAAAAATACAATTAACGAATTATTGCCTCTTGTTACTACTGAAGATTCCCAAAGTGGATATGTGTCTACTACTACTAGTTTAGTCAGGCGAACCTTGGCCAAGACAAACTCAAGCCAAGGTTTCGGCACTGAGGCCACTGGCGGGCCCATTGTGCCATTCCTGCTACTTATGCATCCATGAAGCCGAGTCCCTTGATGAAGGACTCAATCCTCTTCAGTGGATGCCTGCTTATGTCCCCAGAGGCCATAACAGGGACTCCGAAGATTCGCCTGCGTAGCACAGCCCAATGTGGACATACGAAAAGAACGTCAGCCATGCCGCAACTCCTGCACAGGGGGCTTTCCTCTAAAACTAGGTAACAGAGCAGTTTCCTCAGACAGCAGTGCCCTGTTAGGAGTCCTGCTATCTTTTTTAACCTACTCCTTGGTAGTTCTAGAGCAGCTCTAGCATGTCCATCAGTCCATCCCCTCAATAGGAGCTTGGCCTGCCTGAGACCCTGTAAGTAGAGCCCACCAGTGAGCAAGGTGCTGGTTTCTCAACCAGTTCCTCGTCTCCTTACGGATTGTTTGTTTTGTGAGGCCCAAGGTCGGGCCCGGGCCGTTAAAAGGAGTAGCCGCCCCTTCCACGGCCCCTTCATTACCTTCAAAACCAGAGTGGGTCGGAATCCATTCTAGCCACACTGTGTTCCGCCTTGCTAGGTCAGCAAGGCGTTCACGACATTCAGCAGCAAGCCCTGAGAAGATGGTATATCTACTCAGTGCCTTAATTGCCGCCTGGCTGTCGGTGTATACGGTTATGCGTCGATCCGTATAACCTTTGTCTAGGTTTATCTGCGCACATTCCAAGATAGCGTACACCTCAGCCTGATATGCAGACACACCCTTACCCAATGGAACACAGACTTGTGTCCTCGGGTTCCTCGGGTTCCTACGAATGAGTACCTGCGCTCGAGCCAAGACAGGGACATCTCCCAGAAGCCTGAGCTTATTGACGTGCCTGCACCCTTCCTCGTTTCGCACATATCCCAAACTTTTCAAGCGTAGGAATGCCCTCCCAGCCTCAGCCTCGATCACATGGTGAAGAGGCCGAAGTCCAAGAATCACTTCCAACGCAGCAGTTGGTGTAGTTTTCATGCAGCCAGTTGCCCCCAAACCGACCACCCTTTGGAGGCGCGCCAGTTGCGATCTAGCCGTGGCCAGGGTTACCATTGGCCACCAGACCAGAGCCGCGTATGTGAGCATCGGCAGCATGATCACTTTATAAAACCACAAGATCGTCTTATGGGTTAGTCCCCATTTCGGACCAATGGCTCTCCTACAGGCCCAGTACGTGTTAGTCACCTTGCCCAGGCGACTATCAAGGTGAGCCTTTCAAGTCATAGTGTCTTATCCAGGATCAGTCCCAGATATTTCACTTGATCAACCACTGGAACTGGCACACCACCAAGGTGCAGACTATCAGGTCTTATACCTCTCTTCTTGGTGAAAGCAATTACCTCAGCCTTGGCAGGATTAACTGCGTGGTCGCTGCACCACCCCTGTACCCTATTCAGGGACCTTGGTATGAGGTCCATGAGGACGGTGATATGCCTTCCAACAACAAGGACAACGATATCATCGGCATACCCAATTGCCATAAAGCCCTCACCGTTTAATAAGGATATTAATTCGTCGACTACTAGGTTCCCGAATGTGGGCGAAAGGACGCCCCCTTGTGGACATCCCCTGTCGACGATCATTTTAGCCACAATATGTGTCTATAGAAATTACCGATTTAAAATTGTTAAAAACAATGGAAATTCGAGAGTTAAAATGATGAAAAACATAATACCTAAAAATTTAATTTCCAATATGTATTGATGGTTACCTGAAATATTGCATTGAAGTGCAATAGTCAAAATTTCCATACATAATAGGAGTTCGAATTTGAATTATTATTGTTTTTCATAAAAAACTTGTATAAAAATTATGAAATACATAATTTTAATTCTTCAACAGAATAATCATGGAATAAAAAAATTTTTTAATGGAAAGATATTTTTGTTTTTGTTTTATAATCGATGTTATTGAATATTAAACCGGCACGCCATATCAATTTATGGAAATTCATCACTTGAACGAAAATGTAAAAACTCCTTATTCACGCCTCCGCTTTCATTATTGCTTCATTTCCAAGGTTTGTTCATTGACGCCACGTGTTACGAAAGGTAATGGACTTCGTTTCAAACACTGTGTAACGAGAACGTCTTTGAAGATGCCCTATTAAATTTATTAACGACCAATTAAATTGGTGTATTTCTGGTTTGCATGCATTTTTAAGGTACGTTTATTGGAAGTGAAAATTTGGAGCTTGACAAATTGTAATGTGTAATGTAATGAGGATACTGGGTGTAGTAGGATAGTAGAAGGGCCTCTGACTAGGTGGTGCTGCTGGTCACTTGGTGGGTCATCCCCCAGGAATAAAACAACTACCTGTTTCACTGGGACATGTTCTATTTAATATTTACTATACATTAACCACTAACACTAATTGACTACTCTTAGATTACTACTTAGAATGAATGATACTGACTGTAATCATCCTTTCATGAATGACCATCATAATGACTTAATAATAATAATGAATCAATAATGAATTGATAATCAATTAATAATGAATTAATAATGAATTAATAATGAATCAATAATGAATACTTAAAATACTATTGTTACCTATATATACAAAGAGTCAAGTTCACTATAAGTAAACATACATGATACTAGATAATGTTTATTTGCTTTGACATTGACTCGTACGTGTAACCTTTATATTTATTATTTATAAAACAATTCGTGGTTTATTGGAATTAGCTGAAGGGAATTTATTCGATAATATTTTAAATAATTAATGACTTAATGTTTAGGCCAAAAGGCATCACACCTTCCCCTTTTACAAAAAGAATAAATTCCGTTGAGCTTCCTTTCCCCCTAATGAAATGAATTTACAATTATCCTAAAAATAAATGGTAGATGGTTATTAAATAATGTCACTAACCTACGATTACATAATATATTCATAAATAAATGAATGTTCATTGCCTTTAAAAATTGTTTACGATCACTTAGTTGTTTATTTATTTTCACTTCAATGTTTTGAACGTTTGTTATAACACTTTTGTTTATTATTCGGAAATGTTTATAAACTCACTCGCACTTTCAATTTTACAATTTTTAATTCATTTTACAATAAGGATGGATTCTGTTTTTGTGTATTTCTTTTATCACACCTGATTCTAATTTAATTTTACAGTTAACATCGCTCACCTCTGTGACTGTAAATGGACCTATATATTGAGATTCGAATTTGGTTCTATTTTCCCTCTTTACTAACACTGAATCCCCTATTTTAAAATCAACTGGATTAGCTACCTTACTATTTTGACTTTGTCTACTCAGTTTATGTTTGGTTAAATATTTCTCTGCTCTCTGATGAGCTACCTGCAGTTTATATTTTAACTCATTCTGATATTCATCAATATTATAGCATGGCTCAATCTCGTTTGTTAGATTCTCGGGTAAGTTAGCACGTCTACCGAACAATAATTCAAATGGCGTATAACCATGATACGAGCTTGGAGTCGTATTATAACAATAAGCAAATAGTTTACACCATTCATCCCAATCATCCTTACTTTCATTTATAAAGTGTCTCACATACTCATTAAGCGTTCTATGTAATTTCTCACAACCTCCTATAGATTGATGATGATATGCTGTTGAGTAATTATGCCTAATATTTAACATTTTAGTTAAAGCGTTGAATATTTCATTTTTATATTCTGTGCCTAAATCTGTCCTAATTAGTTTCATTAGACCGTAATTTGGTATGAAATTTTCAAAAATTCCACGAGCTATCGTGTTCGCTTCTTTGTTTTTAACTGGAATTATTACTGCATATTTCGTTAATTCACATAACATTGTGATGCAATAACGGTTACCATTTTCACTTTGTGGAAAAGGACCGACCGTATCTATATATGTTATATCCCATGGTTTTTCTGCTGTATCCGTTAATACAAATTCTTCCTTGTGATTATTCTTTGCTTTATTGACCTGACACTTGTGACATTGCTTAATATATTTTCTTACATCTTTTTCCATGTTTTTCCATCTAAAATTCGCTCTCAATTTTTTCAATAGCCTGTTATTTCCTACATGACCTCCAAATAAAGGATCATTATGATAAGTTTCTAAAATCTGTTGCTTTTCTTTTTCTTTTTCCACCATCTTAGGTATATCGCAAATACATATTTGTACGTTTTTTAACGTATTGTTTCCTTTTTCCATAAACTCTTTTATAGTGCACTGTGTGAAAATAATATCATTCATATAAATTTTCATCCTTTTTATACCATTATTTACCGCTAGCTTATCAAGCTGAACTAACGTTTGACCTAAATCAAAGTTAACTATATCGGTATTTAATAAGGCTTGGCTAAATCTCATCCTGTTTTTGATCCGTATGTTCATCCTTAACGAAACACGGTTATTTTCAAATTGCAGAATTGGTAATTTATGCGCCTCTAAATTATTCAGTACTTTATATACTGCTGGCTTGCGAATATCTTCCTTTATTTCTGTGGAAACTATTTTATCTTCTCCTAAAGGCTGAGCTTTATTATGACGAGTTTTTGACCTCGTTATTGCTAAAATGTGAGCATTGTCAATGTACAAGTCTTTTAATTCATTTATGGATATCCTTGAAATACTGTCCGCATAATTTGAATTTCCTTTCAAATATTGTATTTCGAAGTTGTATTCTTCTAGGTCTAGTCTAATTCTCGTAAGTTTCGAAGTTGGGTCTGTCATCGAAAAAAGATGTGTTAACGGCTTGTGATCCGTTTTCACAATAAAATGTGTAGAACCATATAAATAACACTTAAAATGATTAATTCCCCAATGGATAGCTAACAGTTCTTTCATGATTATAGGTTTATTTAATTCACTTTTCTTAAAACCTCGCGATGCATAAGCTATAGGTAGATCTATACCTTCGTATTCCTGGCTAAGTATTGCAGAACACGCAATATTTGAAGCATCTGTTGTCAATATAAATTTTTTATTGAAATCTGGATATTTCAAAATAGGCGGCTGAATTAATGCCGATTTTAGTATTTGGAATGATTTTTCGCAGTCTTCCGACCACTCGAATTTCACATTTTTCCTAGATAATTTATTGAGAGGTATGCATATTTCAGCGAAATTTGGAATGAAACGTCTGTAATAGTTACAGAATGCTACGAACCTTTTAGATTCTTCTGAATTTTTGGGCACTGGATACTTCTCAATGACTGAATATTTTGCCTTATCGGGTAGAACCCCTTCGCTGGACAAATTGTCCTAAATACGTTACTTCTCGCCTGAAGAATTGACATTTTTGTGGATTTAATTTAAGGTTGAATTTCCGACATGTGTCAAACACCCTTTCGAGATTACTTAAATGATGATTTTCTGACATCCCTATTACGACTATATCATCCATATAAAGAAATGCTTTTTCTGGAGTTAATCCTGAGAATGCTATGGACATCATTCTTGAAAAACTATTTGGACTTATATTTAAACCAAATGGTAATCTTGTATACTGAAAAGAACCTTTTTCTGTACTAAAAGATGTATATTTCCTTGAAGATTGTTCTAAGGGAATTTGATGAAAACCTGACATAAGATCTATGACTGAAAACCATTTCGACCTCCCTAACTGATCTAAGATCGAATCTATTCTGGGTAATGGAAATTTATCTGTGACTATTTTCTTGTTCAATTGCCTGAAATCTATACAAAGTCTCCAAGACTTCTCTCCATTGATTGCCTTTTTGGGAACAAGTAAAACTGGACTGTTATAATCTGAGATTGAAGATTCAATTATACCTTGTTCTAATAACTTTTGGACCTGATTATTAAGTTCTGAAGATTGAGAATGTGGCGTGCGATAATTTTTAATATATACTGGAGTATCATCTTTTACCAATAGCTTTTGCTCATAAAAATTATTATGCGTTAAAATGTCGTTCTTTAAAGCAAAAATATCTGAAAAATTCTCACAAAGATTTATTAGCTTATCCCTCACGTATTCTGGTACCTCTAAATTTAATGTTTTTCTTAATTCTTTCAACCTATTCTTACTTTCATTCTTCACAGCATATACATGAAATAAATTTAAATCCAATATTTTAATATTGTTTGTATTTATCGACTTGCTTTCATAATTTGTGTTTAAAATTCTGACATAAGGATTAGTTTTTGATATAATAGATCTTGCTATAAATATTCCTGGTAATAGTTCTTGTTGCTCGACAACTTTATCCTGTCTTAAGTTTTTGAAACTTTCTACCAACCGATAGACTTCACATCTAGGCGGTATTGCCAAAGTATCATATTCAGGATTGTCAAAAATTTCTAATGTTACTGTATTCCTAGATTTACAATCTATGTATAATTTTAATTCTGAATAATCTAAAATACAATTATAATTTCTTATGAAATCCCTACCTAGAATTCCATTCGTAGGTATAGGAAATTGTGATGCCTTTTGGCCTAAACATTAAGTCATTAATTATTTAAAATATTATCGAATAAATTCCCTTCAGCTAATTCCAATAAACCACGAATTGTTTTATAAATAATAAATATAAAGGTTACACGTACGAGTCAATGTCAAAGCAAATAAACATTATCTAGTATCATGTATGTTTACTTATAGTGAACTTGACTCTTTGTATATATAGGTAACAATAGTATTTATTAATTCATTATTAATTCATTATTAATTCATTATTGATTCATTATTATTATTAAGTCATTATGATGGTCATTCATGAAAGGATGATTACAGTCAGTATCATTCATTCTAAGTAGTAATCTAAGAGTAGTCAATTAGTGTTAGTGGTTAATGTATAGTAAATATTAAATAGAACATGTCCCAGTGAAACAGGTAGTTGTTTTATTCCTGGGGGATGACCCACCAAGTGACCAGCAGCACCACCTAGTCAGAGGCCCTTCTACTATCCTACTACACCCAGTATCCTCATTACATTACACATTACATGGCGATCCTGCAAACAATTGGAGTTCTGTAACAATGGGTGGTAAAGCAACGAAACAAGCGGTCCAAGAAAATGGCGTGGTCAACAGTAATTTTATAGTACAAGAAGAGGAACTCAAAGCAGATCTGGAGGTGAAGATTCTTATCTACATTATTGTGGTTGTTTTGGTACTACAATTTGGATGGTCTATATATAAGAATCATAGAAGACAAATGAAGAGGGAGATAAGAAGAAATCTACAGCAAAGCACGCTAAATCTGTAGGATGGTGAGAATATTATTTTTTTGTAAACTTTAAGGGTATATTCTGTTTTGTGGCTAAAATTTTTTTTTGATAATTGATATTTCATATTTTTATTTCTATTGACAATGAATTTTAAATGTCCTCGAGTGATGGAAATGCAGTAACGTGGGATGAATTTGAGATTAGATTGAATTTAATTTTAGAAGATATACGTAGGAATAGTAAGCGTGTGTTAAAAAAGGAGGTTCCAAAAAGCTCAGATAGTCATATAGATATAATAAATAAGTTGTGTGATTCATTTAATAGTTTCTCTAAGTTAATAAATAAGAATTGGTATAAGTTAGAGGAGAATCAGCAGAGTACATGTATTTTATATTTTAACAAAATTAGAGAAAAGGTAGAGAAAGCATTTCAAGTGTTAGATTGTCAGTATGAAGTTCCGTCTCAATTAATTACGCGTAATAATTTAATTAATAATTTAATAGTATTAGAAGCAATGAGCAAAGATAAAAAGGAGAAAATGGCATTAAGTATGAATGACTTTTTCAATTTAGCTGGTAAGATATTACCAAATGAATTTAATGGGGATATAAGCAAATTGCAATCTTTTGTAGATGCTATAAGTTTGCTACAGGTTGGTGCAGCAGAGCATGAGGAGAATGCTGTACTATTTGTGAAAACTAGGCTAACTGGAAAGGCCAGGAGTCTAATCACCACCGAAAAATCGTTGGTAGAAATTATAGGAACCCTTAAAAAGGGACTAAAGGGAGATAGTGCTAGTTTAGTAGGAGCTAAATTAAGCAAATTAAGACAAAACAATAAGGATATAGTTGAGTATGCTTCAGAGATGGAGAAATTAACAGATCAGTTACAAGCCGCGTATTTGGCAGAAGGAATGCCAGTACATTTAGCAACTAAGTATACAACAGAAGCAGCAGTAAAATCACTGATCGACAACTCAGCATCAGAGCGGATAAAAACCGTTATAGCAGCTGGGAATTTTACGACACCGCAAGAGGTGATGACTAAATTGGTTTCCATTAATGTGGGAAACAATCAGTCAACAGGAAGTGTTCTGCATTATAAGGCAGATAGAAATAAGTTTGTGTCAGGAAATACCTATTTTCCACAGCGAAATACCTATTTTCCTCAGCGAAGACACTCTTATGTAAATCATAATGGAGAAAATAATTTCCATAGGAAAAATAACTACGATAACAGTAGGAAATTTCACGCCAATCAAGGCAATAGGAGATTTACTGGTTACAGGGAGAAACCAGAAGAATATAGGAACAAGCCTAACAATAGGTTTAACAATGATAATAAATATAGAAATGTAAGAATGTGTGAGAGTGGAGAGACGAGAGTGGAAGATGAACAGAAAGAATTGGGGTTTTGAAAAAGAAAGGTGAAAAATCCAAAATTTTAAATAACTTGCATAATAATAATCATTACATTTATAACTTTGATTTAACTCTTTCAAACTTTGTGCAAATTAAAACTGACATATCGGATAATATAGATACTTTTATATTAGATACAGGTGCAGATATATCGTTATTAAAAATTTCAGATAATTTTCCACATCACTTAATAAAGACAACACAAATCTTAAATATTAAAGGAATAACTCAGGGAGAAATTAAAACTTTGGGTACAATAGAAACTTTTCTTTTTATTAAGGGTATAGCATTTCAACATTGTTTTCATGTAGTTGAGGAAGAATTTCCTATACCTACGAATGGAATTCTAGGTAGAGATTTCATAAGAAATTATAATTGTATTTTAGATTATTCAGAATTAAAATTATACATAGATTGTAAATCTAGGAATACAGTAACATTAGAAATTCTTGACAATCCTGAATATGATACTTTGGCAATACCGCCTAGATGTGAAGTCTATCGGTTGGTAGAAAGTTTCAAAAACTTAAGACAAGATAAAGTTGTTGAGCAACAAGAACTATTACCAGGAATATTTATAGCAAGATCTATTATATCAAAAACTAATCCTTATGTCAGAATTTTAAACACAAATTATGAAAGCAAGTCGATAAATACAAACAATATTAAAATATTGGATTTAAATTTATTTCATGTATATGCTGTGAAGAATGAAAGTAAGAATAGGTTGAAAGAATTAAGAAAAACATTAAATTTAGAGGTACCAGAATACGTGAGGGATAAGCTAATAAATCTTTGTGAGAATTTTTCAGACATTTTTGCTTTAAAGAACGACATTTTAACGCATAATAATTTTTATGAGCAAAAGCTATTGGTAAAAGATGATACTCCAGTATATATTAAAAATTATCGCACGCCACATTCTCAATCTTCAGAACTTAATAATCAGGTCCAAAAGTTATTAGAACAAGGTATAATTGAATCTTCAATCTCAGATTATAACAGTCCAGTTTTACTTGTTCCCAAAAAGGCAATCAATGGAGAGAAGTCTTGGAGACTTTGTATAGATTTCAGGCAATTGAACAAGAAAATAGTCACAGATAAATTTCCATTACCCAGAATAGATTCGATCTTAGATCAGTTAGGGAGGTCGAAATGGTTTTCAGTCATAGATCTTATGTCAGGTTTTCATCAAATTCCCTTAGAACAATCTTCAAGGAAATATACATCTTTTAGTACAGAAAAAGGTTCTTTTCAGTATACAAGATTACCATTTGGTTTAAATATAAGTCCAAATAGTTTTTCAAGAATGATGTCCATAGCATTCTCAGGATTAACTCCAGAAAAAGCATTTCTTTATATGGATGATATAGTCGTAATAGGGATGTCAGAAAATCATCATTTAAGTAATCTCGAAAGGGTGTTTGACACATGTCGGAAATTCAACCTTAAATTAAATCCACAAAAATGTCAATTCTTCAGGCGAGAAGTAACGTATTTAGGACACAATTTGTCCAGCGAAGGGGTTCTACCCGATAAGGCAAAATATTCAGTCATTGAGAAGTATCCAGTGCCCAAAAATTCAGAAGAATCTAAAAGGTTCGTAGCATTCTGTAACTATTACAGACGTTTCATTCCAAATTTCGCTGAAATATGCATACCTCTCAATAAATTATCTAGGAAAAATGTGAAATTCGAGTGGTCGGAAGACTGCGAAAAATCATTCCAAATACTAAAATCGGCATTAATTCAGCCGCCTATTTTGAAATATCCAGATTTCAATAAAAAATTTATATTGACAACAGATGCTTCAAATATTGCGTGTTCTGCAATACTTAGCCAGGAATACGAAGGTATAGATCTACCTATAGCTTATGCATCGCGAGGTTTTAAGAAAAGTGAATTAAATAAACCTATAATCATGAAAGAACTGTTAGCTATCCATTGGGGAATTAATCATTTTAAGTGTTATTTATATGGTTCTACACATTTTATTGTGAAAACGGATCACAAGCCGTTAACACATCTTTTTTCGATGACAGACCCAACTTCGAAACTTACGAGAATTAGACTAGACCTAGAAGAATACAACTTCGAAATACAATATTTGAAAGGAAATTCAAATTATGCGGACAGTATTTCAAGGATATCCATAAATGAATTAAAAGACTTGTACATTGACAATGCTCACATCTTAGCAATAACGAGGTCAAAAACTCGTCATAATAAAGCTCAGCCTATAGGAGAAGATAAAATAATTTCCACAGAAATAAAGGAAGATATTCGCAAGCCAGCAGTATATAAAGTACTGAATAATTTAGAGGCGCATAAATTACCAATTCTGCAATTTGAAAATAACCGTGTTTCGTTAAGGATGAACATACGGATCAAAAACAGGATGAGATTTAGCCAAGCCTTATTAAATACCGATATAGTTAACTTTGATTTAGATCAAACGTTAGTTCAGCTTGATAAGCTAGCGGTAAATAATGGTATAAAAAGGATGAAAATTTATATGAATGATATTATTTTCACACAGTGCACTATAAAAGAGTTTATGGAAAAAGGAAACAATACGTTAAAAAACGTACAAATATGTATTTGCGATATACCTAAGATGGTGGAAAAAGAAAAAGAAAAGCAACAGATTTTAGAAACTTATCATAATGATCCTTTATTTGGAGGTCATGTAGGAAATAACAGGCTATTAAAAAAATTAAGAGCGAATTTTAGATGGAAAAACATGGAAAAAGATGTAAGAAAATATATTAAGCAATGTCACAAGTGTCAGGTCAATAAAGCAAAGAATAATCACAAGGAAGAATTTGTATTAACGGATACAGCAGAAAAACCATGGGATATAACATATATAGATACGGTCGGTCCTTTTCCACAAAGTGAAAATGGTAACCGTTATTGCATCACAATGTTATGTGAATTAACGAAATATGCAGTAATAATTCCAGTTAAAAACAAAGAAGCGAACACGATAGCTCGTGGAATTTTTGAAAATTTCATACCAAATTACGGTCTAATGAAACAAATTAGGACAGATTTAGGCACAGAATATAAAAATGAAATATTCAACGCTTTAACTGAAATGTTAAATATTAGTCATAATTATTCAACAGCATATCATCATCAATCTATAGGAGGTTGTGAGAAATTACATAGAACGCTTAATGAGTATGTGAGACACTTTATAAATGAAAGTAAGGATGATTGGGATGAATGGTGTAAACTATTTGCTTATTGTTATAATACGACTCCAAGCTCGTATCATGGTTATACGCCATTTGAATTATTGTTCGGTAGACGTACTAACTTACCCGAGAATCTAACAAACGAGATTGAGCCATGCTATAATATTGATGAATATCAGAATGAGTTAAAATATAAACTGCAGGTAGCTCATCAGAGAGCAGAGAAATATTTAACCAAACATAAACTGAGTAGACAAAGTCAAAATAGTAAGGTAGCTAATCCAGTTGATTTTAAAATAGGGGATTCAGTGTTAGTAAAGAGGGAAAATAGAACCAAATTCGAATCTCAATATATAGGTCCATTTACAGTCACAGAGGTGAGCGATGTTAACTGTAAAATTAAATTAGAATCAGGTGTGATAAAAGAAATACACAAAAACAGAATCCATCCTTATTGTAAAATGAATTAAAAATTGTAAAATTGGAAGTGCGAGTGAGTTTATAAACATTTCCGAATAATAAACAAAAGTGTTATAACAAACGTTCAAAACATTGAAGTGAAAATAAATAAACAACTAAGTGATCGTAAACAATTTTTAAAGGCAATGAACATTCATTTATTTATGAATATATTATGTAATCGTAGGTTAGTGACATTATTTAATAACCATCTACCATTTATTTTTAGGATAATTGTAAATTCATTTCATTAGGGGGAAAGGAAGCTCAACGGAATTTATTCTTTTTGTAAAAGGGGAAGGTGTGATGCCTTTTGGCCTAAACATTAAGTCATTAATTATTTAAAATATTATCGAATAAATTCCCTTCAGCTAATTCCAATAAACCACGAATTGTTTTATAAATAATAAATATAAAGGTTACACGTACGAGTCAATGTCAAAGCAAATAAACATTATCTAGTATCATGTATGTTTACTTATAGTGAACTTGACTCTTTGTATATATAGGTAACAATAGTATTTATTAATTCATTATTAATTCATTATTAATTCATTATTGATTCATTATTATTATTAAGTCATTATGATGGTCATTCATGAAAGGATGATTACAGTCAGTATCATTCATTCTAAGTAGTAATCTAAGAGTAGTCAATTAGTGTTAGTGGTTAATGTATAGTAAATATTAAATAGAACATGTCCCAGTGAAACAGGTAGTTGTTTTATTCCTGGGGGATGACCCACCAAGTGACCAGCAGCACCACCTAGTCAGAGGCCCTTCTACTATCCTACTACACCCAGTATCCTCATTACATTACACATCTTCCTCTACTACATGAAAACAATGTTGAAATGCTACACCCTTAATAAAAAGAAAAGTTTCTATTGTACCCAAAGTTTTAATTTCTCCCTGAGTTATTCCTTTAATATTTAAGATTTGTGTTGTCTTTATTAAGTGATGTGGAAAATTATCTGAAATTTTTAATAACGATATATCTGCACCTGTATCTAATATAAAAGTATCTATATTATCCGATATGTCAGTTTTAATTTGCACAAAGTTTGAAAGAGTTAAATCAAAGTTATAAATGTAATGATTATTATTATGCAAGTTATTTAAAATTTTGGATTTTTCACCTTTCTTTTTCAAAACCCCAATTCTTTCTGTTCATCTTCCACTCTCGTCTCTCCACTCTCACACATTCTTACATTTCTATATTTATTATCATTGTTAAACCTATTGTTAGGCTTGTTTCTATATTCTTCTGGTTTCTCCCTGTAACCAGTAAATCTCCTATTGCCTTGATTGGCGTGAAATTTCCTACTGTTATCGTAGTTATTTTTCCTATGGAAATTATTTTCTCCATTATGATTTACATAAGAGTGTCTTCGCTGAGGAAAATAGGTATTTCGCTGTGGAAAATAGGTATTTCCTGACACAAACTTATTTCTATCTGCCTTATAATGCAGAACACTTCCTGTTGACTGATTGTTTCCCACATTAATGGAAACCAATTTAGTTATCACCTCTTGCGGTGTCGTAAAATTCCCAGCTGCTATAACGGTTTTTATCCGCTCTGATGCTGAGTTGTCGATCAGTGATTTTACTGCTGCTTCTGTTGTATACTTAGTTGCTAAATGTACTGGCATTCCTTCTGCCAAATACGCGGCTTGTAACTGATCTGTTAATTTCTCCATCTCTGAAGCATACTCAACTATATCCTTATTGTTTTGTCTTAATTTGCTTAATTTAGCTCCTACTAAACTAGCACTATCTCCCTTTAGTCCCTTTTTAAGGGTTCCTATAATTTCTACCAACGATTTTTCGGTGGTGATTAGACTCCTGGCCTTTCCAGTTAGCCTAGTTTTCACAAATAGTACAGCATTCTCCTCATGCTCTGCTGCACCAACCTGTAGCAAACTTATAGCATCTACAAAAGATTGCAATTTGCTTATATCCCCATTAAATTCATTTGGTAATATCTTACCAGCTAAATTGAAAAAGTCATTCATACTTAATGCCATTTTCTCCTTTTTATCTTTGCTCATTGCTTCTAATACTATTAAATTATTAATTAAATTATTACGCGTAATTAATTGAGACGGAACTTCATACTGACAATCTAACACTTGAAATGCTTTCTCTACCTTTTCTCTAATTTTGTTAAAATATAAAATACATGTACTCTGCTGATTCTCCTCTAACTTATACCAATTCTTATTTATTAACTTAGAGAAACTATTAAATGAATCACACAACTTATTTATTATATCTATATGACTATCTGAGCTTTTTGGAACCTCCTTTTTTAACACACGCTTACTATTCCTACGTATATCTTCTAAAATTAAATTCAATCTAATCTCAAATTCATCCCACGTTACTGCATTTCCATCACTCGAGGACATTTAAAATTCATTGTCAATAGAAATAAAAATATGAAATATCAATTATCAAAAAAAAATTTTAGCCACAAAACAGAATATACCCTTAAAGTTTACAAAAAAATAATATTCTCACCATCCTACAGATTTAGCGTGCTTTGCTGTAGATTTCTTCTTATCTCCCTCTTCATTTGTCTTCTATGATTCTTATATATAGACCATCCAAATTGTAGTACCAAAACAACCACAATAATGTAGATAAGAATCTTCACCTCCAGATCTGCTTTGAGTTCCTCTTCTTGTACTATAAAATTACTGTTGACCACGCCATTTTCTTGGACCGCTTGTTTCGTTGCTTTACCACCCATTGTTACAGAACTCCAATTGTTTGCAGGATCGCCATGTAATGTGTAATGTAATGAGGATACTGGGTGTAGTAGGATAGTAGAAGGGCCTCTGACTAGGTGGTGCTGCTGGTCACTTGGTGGGTCATCCCCCAGGAATAAAACAACTACCTGTTTCACTGGGACATGTTCTATTTAATATTTACTATACATTAACCACTAACACTAATTGACTACTCTTAGATTACTACTTAGAATGAATGATACTGACTGTAATCATCCTTTCATGAATGACCATCATAATGACTTAATAATAATAATGAATCAATAATGAATTGATAATCAATTAATAATGAATTAATAATGAATTAATAATGAATCAATAATGAATACTTAAAATACTATTGTTACCTATATATACAAAGAGTCAAGTTCACTATAAGTAAACATACATGATACTAGATAATGTTTATTTGCTTTGACATTGACTCGTACGTGTAACCTTTATATTTATTATTTATAAAACAATTCGTGGTTTATTGGAATTAGCTGAAGGGAATTTATTCGATAATATTTTAAATAATTAATGACTTAATGTTTAGGCCAAAAGGCATCACAAAATGACAAACTGTATTGTCGTTTATTTTGAAATTTATTTCCAAGGTCACGCTCACTTTCAAATCAAATTGGTGCAAGTAGCTTGACTTGGTCAAGAAAAATTCGTAAAATTCATAAATTTGGCATTTAACACTATAGTTGCCACAAAAAGTCGTAAAAATGTACCGCGGCCACTATAATGGCCAGTATTTTATACTATTTTAATAGAGCGTTGAATTGGTGTAGGACAAAACATTTGAATCATCAGGAAGGGTAGGGTAGGGAACACGCCCCCGGCCTTTATATTGGCCGTGCAGTACCTCCACAAAGTACATTGGTCTTTATTTAACACTAACACGTGTCTTGTTCAATATAAACCTGTGTGCTACAATAAGTACACGAGCGGTATTGATCGCTCTTATCAAATGATGAGCTACTATTCAACTCCGATAAAAACCATAAGATGGTATCGCAAGATTTTTTTTCCATTTATTAGATATTTTGCTGTGGAACGCATATTATCTGTACAAGAAATCGATTGATAACAAAATGAAATTTTTATCCTTCAGAGAAATGATTATCAAAAGCCTAATTAGTGTTGAGGGAAATGAAAATAAACACAAAACTGCAAAAACGCCACACACAGCGAAATCCTTTCATTGCCTAGAGCCGATCTCCAAAGAAAACCAGAATTCAGCACCCTCCAAACAAAATAAGAAAAAGGACCAGATACCAATGCCCGAAGTGCAAAGGATGTTTTTCTGGAAAAATCTTGGTTTATTGCATGGCCATGATAGTGGCCATTGGTACATTATCAATTATATTTATTAAAATGTACCAGTTGCCAATATAGTGGCTGAGGGTCACAGGGGTCAAGGTCATATGTAGACATTATTTTAATCATTTCTGTCATAGTTCCATCTAATTATGTAAATCCGTTCCAAAGTTACCCATTGCGGTACATCCGTAAGGAACTGGCTTAAGCAATGGTGGTACTCAACGTATTGAAGGTTAGTTTTCTGTTTTGTTGTATAGTCTACTTCTTAATGTCTGACAGCACGCGAAAAGGTCACAGATGGTAGTCAGGTAGTAAACCATAAGCGTCACCGTTCATCTAAGGAATTTATTTACTATTTAATTTTATACCCGATCTGATATATAAAGGTAATATAAATGTAAATTCGGTTAGTTAAAACAACTAACTGACCTTCATACATTTGTAGAGTACATACAGTTAAAACAATAAATTATTTTTGAAATAATCTTATAACGCAACTATTCTGACTGAATATTTCATTAATTATCTTGAGAATTTGGAGCAGGTCAATTCTTGGGAGACATATCAACAAACCATTTATCAATTCATTCTCCAGATAATTATTTTCTGATTTTCGAAATGTTAATAATAACATTTCCAAGAAACATTACAATAGAGTTTTACCCCAGTAAAGTGTAAGAGCGTGCTTAGCTTACAAACGAAGACTGTAGTGTTAAATGTGCATGATGCTGTTGTACATCAAATGCCGTCTGCTACTGTTAGGTATATAGTTTCGACATGTTCCAATATGACAGGAGTTAGTGAATCTACTATTTACAGGCTTCTAAGAGAGGAAAAATGGAAATATATCTCCACCTAAAAAGTCAACTGGAAGAAAACCACTTGACCTTGATGAACATATGCAAAATACAATAAGACGAAAAGTACATGAATTATATTTTAAAAAAGAGATCCCAACCCTTGACATAATTCTAAAAATGGTGAAGGAGGACGAGAATTTGCCTGACAGGGCGAAAATATTACACAAATTAAATTTTACTTCGGAGAAGCAAACTCGCAAATCGCAAATCAGTGCTAATCGACAACGAAGAAATAATATGTTGGAGACGCCAGTATTTACGAGATATCCGAAAATACAGACAGGAGGGAAGACAAATCTATTATCTAGATGAGACATGGCTCAATGAAGGACATTCAGTGAAAAAGAAAAATTAATTAAAACTACTTTATGCATGCTACTTTTTTAAGAAAATTTGGAATAGCTGGCAACGTAGCAGCAGGTGGATTGGAAATCGAATAGTTCAACTCCAGTAATTGGCATAATATAACGAAGTAACTGGTCAGTTATTAACGCGGTTCACTGTTTCATAAAAAATGTTAACGACCTAAAGAAGCTGGGGTTACTTAGCATTAATTCACGGTATTCGAATTTGTAAAAAAAAATTATATGCACGCCATAGGGCGGCATTTCTCATCAATGAAATTAAAAATATGGGTCATTTCATTACATTAACATTAGAATAACTATACACATTGTTAATTTTCTGTTAATAATATAAATTTGTGCTCTTATTAGAATGGGTAAATGGTATTTATGTATCAAATTATGTATCAAAGGATGTATTGTGAACATCACATTTATGCATAGTACACAACGATTCACCGTCTTGTGAATATAATTTATCTAATAAATATAGTAACCTTAATTCCTCTACATTAAAATTCTCAATATCTACCACAGTTAAATACAACAGCCATAACATATTTAATAAAAATCAAAACAAGCAGCTGTCGATTGTTTGGAGGTCCTGACTGTATTGGTCGTTCCAAAAAACCGTTACCCGGAAACTCCATACAAGTAGCACCAAAAACACAATACGACTTAACAACAAATTCTGTGTTGTTAAAATTTATTTTTACCATAGGCGTACGATAAACTTTTTGAAAGGGGTACATTAATTTGTGTTTTCACTGCTATCTTCACGACTGCCTATTCATTTTTCAATATTTTAAATTGATTTGCTAGTTGATACAGGAGCACTTGGGAAATGCTCTTTTCTACATTCATTCACAGCCAAGGCACTTGTACTGAATCTTTGTACCATTTCCCATGTCATCTACTTCCATTCCAGAAGCTTCGTGTCTTCTATTAAGCCACTAGTTTGACTGGAGAGATTTTCAGTAGTTGTAATGGTTGTATTATTTCCTCTCCAAAATGATTCCGTCTGAGTCCTAGTAAGTAAGCAGAGTATGTGACTAGGTGTTTCATTAAGGTGCATTTTCACCAAAAAAGCGAGCACGAGCGAACATTCGTTTTGCTCGTGTTTGCTCGACATATTGTTATCTCGTCCACACCAGAGCGAATATGTTCAAGTTCGGAGTTGATCCATCTACTTTGTGTGAGCGTGGTAAATATGACTGACCATGAAAAATTATTATTAGCTAGTGCTGATCTTTTTAATTTCTGCACTATCAGTCCCTAATTGATTGATTGATTGGATCAGCACACCAGTCAAAGGATTGATGTCCTCGGCACCTCAGCCTTAAGGCTTTTTGTGCTCTTGGTTGTGCCGTTTATGTGAAGAGACCAGCAGCCCTTATCAGGCTCAGCAGACTTTTCACTAGGTTCTTCTTGGAGAAATCCTCCCTTGGAAATTCTAGTCCTAGGAGTCTATATCTCCAGTGAGATAGTGCTTCACAATCAAAGATAATGTGAGAGGCTGTTTCCTCCTCTTCCATGCACAACCGACAAATAGGTTCCTCCCTATATATGCCGATTGTATGCATGTGCTTCCTTAGAGTGCAGTGTCCAGTGAGTAAACCCGTCACTATCCTTATTTGGGCCCTGCTAAGGTTTAGTATATCATTGGTCAGCTTCTCCGAGGGTTTTTTAACCAGGAGTATGCTGTGTTCCTGTTTTGGCACGTGTCTCCAGTACGACTGGTGTTTAGTTTGAGTCCACCAAGATATACAACCACGTGCAGCAGTTTTGGATATCCCAAATACTGGTTCAGGACCAGTGAATGCTGTCTCGGAGCCCAGCTTTGCTAGGTTGTCCGCCTTTTCATTTCTTACAATGCCCTGGGACCCACTTAAGAGTAACTCTATTATGGTTAGCCAGGGTTTTAAGTTTCTGTAGACAATCCCAGACCAGTCTAGATCTGATCTGAGGACATGCTAAAGCTTTTAATGCTGCCTGACTATCAGAGAGTATTAGGATCTTTTGACCCCTGTACCCCCTTTCAATATTCAGTAGCAAACACATATCGATAGCATAGATTTCTGACTGGAATACAGAAGCAAGATTCCCCAGCGGTGCATGAAAATTGCACCTGGGTCTAGCACCATGAACTCCAGCACCTGTTCCACTGTCAGTCTTTGATCCGTCAGTGTACCACATCAACGTTCCTTCCTGACTGCTTTCTTCCAACCCGTCCCAGTTTAGCTGGATTTGGTATGGTTGGGTGTCGTTGCATCTTGCCAACATGTTGTCACTTGAGTTTGTGATAACTTCTGTGATTCTGGAGTGACAGGGGGTGTTGGTTCTTTCATGCCAGTTCCCATTACATTCCAGTCTGTATGCAGCCATCCTCGCTTCCGCCTTGACATGCAGAGCAAGAGGCGGAAGATTAAGAATTGCTTCCATTGCCGCAGTCGGGCTGCTTCTCATGGAACCCGTTATGCACAGACAGGCAAGCCTCTGAAGTTTTGACAGCTCCAATTCAGCTTTCTTCTGATCTGTTTTTGGCCACCAAACTAAGGCGCCATAGGTAACCATGGGTCTTACCACTGTTGTGTACAGCCAGTGTACAATCCGTGGATTTAGTCCCCAAGTGTTCCCTATCGCCCGTTTGGCAGCCATTAGGACCATTTTCCCTTTATTAGTTTTATCATGAAGGTGTGAGTTCCAGGTTAGTTTTGCATCCAGAATTAAACCCAGATACTTAACCTCCTGACTTAGACACAGCTGCACGTTAAAGAGGCTTGGCAGTTTTAGTCCCTCAAGCTTCCTTTTTCTAGTGAAGGGAATAAGCGCGGTTTTTGAGGGGTTCACCCTTAGGCATTCCCTCCTACACCATATCTCCACCATTCCCAGAGCCTGTTGCATCAGCCCTGATATGACATTAGGGTATTTCCCCAGTACAAGTATTGTCAGATCATCCGCATACCCCTGGGTGTATATCCCTTTCCTGTTCAGTTCCACCAGGAGATCGTCTATGACGAGGTCCCACAGTAAAGGGGATAGAACTCCTCCCTGTGGGCATCCCTTCATTATCCGCACCTCCGTGGAGTCTCCAAATAAAGTTGTTATTGCAGTTCTGTTGAAAAGCATGTTTTTCATCCACCGACATGTGGTGTCGTCTGCTCCACGCCTAGCAACAGCAGCTATCATAGAATTAAAGGATGTGTTGTCGAACGCTCCTTCTATGTCAAGAAATGCTCCGAGAGCAATTTCTTGATTTCCTAGTGCAGCCTCAATTTTCGACACAAGATGGTGTAAGGCTGTTTCGCAGGATTTTCCTGATAGATAGGCATGTTGGTTATAATGAAGAGGCCTTTCGATGAGAAAGTTTTCCCGAACATGCCTGTCAATGAGTTTCTCCATTGTCTTCAGCAAGCAGCTGGAATGTATCCAGTTGCCAGTGATGCTCTGAAGAGTTTACAAAGTACTGGAGATAGATGTGGTTGCCTTTGCTGCAGATGCGCAGGGATTATACCATCTGGTCCAGGAGCTTTGTATGGCTCAACCGAGTTGATGGCCCAGTCCCTAACTCGTCGGCTAATTCTCTCCAAGCATCTTCTTTTTTATTTCTATTTTTGTAAAATGGGTCCGAAGAATTCCATAAAACCGACCAAATGCGATAGCCGTCTATCAATTGCAACACACTATCATTAGACCATTCCATTTTAAATTTGGGTCACTAAAAATACCTACAAATAACCGAATTAATATTTAATTTAAAATGTAAATAATGTACCGCCTTCCTCTCGATCTTTTTCGAACGCGAACAAGCAAACGTTCGCTCGCTCGCTAGCCCGTACTCACCAGACAATTATTGACGCAGAATGCTCGCTCGCTCTTGTTCGCTCGTGCTCGCTTTTTTGGTGAATACGCACCTTTATACATTTCCTGCACATACGTTCACTAGCTTTGCCCATTTTGTGCAGATGTTTCTCAGGGTGCAGTATCCAGTCACCAGGACGGTAACTGTCTTCATGTGTCTCCTACTCAATTTCAACAGCCTGGTTGAGAGTTTATTGTCTACCCTAAACTCTTTGTATGGAGGTGACCTTGTGCAACCTCTATTTGAATTGGTGCTGTTTAAACCATTTCCCGATTTTGCCTCTTATGCAATCCTTTGTGATTCCACAAAATGGTTCCGGACCTATAAAGCGTCCTTTATGACCTTCTTTAACAAGCTGGTCCGTCACTTGCAATCCCCTTATGTGCCGGCACCCATAATAGAGACCTTTACCAGTCTAGAGTTAGTAGTTGGATTGTTGACATATTTAAACAGAGCCTGGCTGTGAATATTTCAATGTTTTGTCCTGTATATCTTCTTCTGATGTTTTAATTAATACGTGCTATAGCGGCGATCGTTTCTGCTTTAAACACAGACGTATATCGAACAAGGTTGAGAAATATACTCTTTCTGGGTCCATTTATACCAGCCCCAGTGCCTTATTATTGACTTTTTTAATCACTCAAATATAGTTTTACCATTAATTAGATGGTACTTATTTAAAATAATACCGATTTCTTCGCATGGTATACTTATATCACATGAATAAGTCACATTAATAAGTATGTGAAGAAGTTTTTGAACATTATTAATTTTTTATATATTATTAATAACCCAAATACTATTTTTCAATGTTTACGTTGTTGTTGTGATTGTGTTCGTGAACAAATTCGGCTCCTTCCTTCTTATTTCTTGCTAATATTTTTGCCCCATTCCATCATTGTCCCTTTTCATTATTTTATACTCGGCTAAAATGTGCTCTCACATTTGTCTGACAAATTAATTTTAATTCTTGATTTGCATAGACCGTAAATCAGTTTTAATTCACTAGATAATGTCGGTATAAATTGTACATAATAAAGCAATTTAACTGACTTAAATATGATTCGAGTTGTGTTGAGTATTATGATTTTAATTCTAATTTAGATTTCACAAAAAAGGGAGTCGGTTGTTTAAGGAAAGAAAAATAGATAATGGGGCCATTTAGGTCAATTAAATTTTTACATTATTGGTTAAAATTCCAATAAATCCGCTCCATTTATAGTTACCCTGAAAAAATTAAATCGATTGAATCAAAACTATCCCAGATATTAGAATGTAAAGTTAGCTCCGCCCATTGAACGAAAGGTGCTAACGTGACGTCACACCAGCCGTGGAACTCGGCAGTATCGGTTCCAGGCGTAGAGACTAGTGTAATAATTAAATTGTAGAACGGCTTTGTACGAAAATCTAATCATCCGAAATGGTCTCGTTAGAAAAGGTTTTTTAAAGGCAATTCTGGCAATTTGCCGATGATGGATGTAATAATGGTTATGCAGTATTTTAACCAAAATAAGGATTATACCTATCAGTGAAAATGGAAAAAGTACCTAAGTGTTCGCAATCGTATTCGTTATCGTAAACGTAAATGGGTACAATTTATTAGCAGGCGAATAAAATTTAAAAAATGAACACGTGAGGTCGGGCTCGTCGGCTCGTCGCCAGTAGGCTGATTTGACGTCACAGCTTGGACACGCCCCGTTTCAAAGCTGGCCATATTTTAATACTATCGGTTGGATAAAATTGTGATTTTTTGGCAATTGTCTTTTCGAGTAGAGAACTTCTTAAAACTAAAATTATCGAATATGGCCCCATTGGAAACATTTTTTTAAGAAAATTCTCTTTTATGATTGAGAGTATTTCATTTTTATTGCATTCTTTTCCCGTGATTTGATGAAAATATCTATTTTATTTCAAATGCAGTCTTTGAATTAGCAAATTGTTTTGTTATTATACGTAAGTTGTCAGTATCATAATTTTAGTTTGAAATTCGTTAACTACAATTCTGAAAAATGGTGCGATTAACGGAAATACATAAAATTACAGTTTTACAAAAGATTGGTTACTGAGATAAAACCTGAAAACAACAGGAAATAAAATAATTTATTGAAGCGATTTTCGTTTGAACTATTTTCCGCCCAGAATTTTGAATTATGTATGTAAGTAAGTAATAAATAAACATACACAACTCCCACTTTTATGTTCCAACGACAGAAAGATCCAAACTAGTATAAATCCAAAACCATGCTTGGAAGCGTAACCATGCCCAATACAATGGTGGGGATAATTTTTGCATGCCCACCTGTTTCCTGATTAATGGAAACTCTGAATACTGAAGCTCACTCGCTTTTCCGACAATCTGCTGCGATCTTTCGTCGCTCCAGCACAACATCTGGAAAGCGTCCGGACGCGTTTAATACTAAAAATTTTCGTCGTCGGGAGCGTATTTCTGAAACTTTCAGTGGGTTGTTTCTTTATTGTTACTTGTGAATTTTCTTAAATAATTTTTGGGACGTTAAATAGCAGGTTAGTTGTGTTTTGTTTGAATGGTACATTTCGAGATTATTTAAAAAATAAGAAGGCTGGAATATCCAATAAAAAATACATTTTTTGAAGTAACTCTAATTGATTGAATTTTTTAATATACATTACAAATGAAAAATGAAGGCACAATAAACATATTTAAAAGCTACAGAGAAAACAATTGAAATAGCGCCGCTAAATATGAAACTACATTTCAGTTCATATTTAAAAAATTGAACTCAAATTGGGAACCAACAAATACTGTATACCAAAAACTTGGGAGATGATAGAGAGATTGAAAATTATTTTAGTATTCCATATGAAATTTATACGTTGCGCTGTTCGTTACCGAAATATAGGGCTGTAAAGTTGGGAATTAAAAATGGTTTTTTATTTATAATTCTTAAACGGCCTATTGGTGATTAGTGAAATTTATCCGTTCATGAACACCATAATTGCACACTTTACAAGTTTACACTACACCTGTGAACTCAGGTACGAACTAAGTGCAATAGTTGATGCGGCAAGTTTTCGTTAAATATAACTTTTTTCAGTTATAAATGAAACAATTAACTTTTTTAAAACATTTTACAGAAAAAAGTGATCCTGTGATACCTCGATACAATTAACGGTTTAAGTGACACGGGCAATTTTATCACTTACTACACACCTATATTGGCCTATTATATCGAACATTTGTTGTAATTTTTTTAAAGCGGTTTGTCATTTTGATTATAGTTAATTAATTCGCCACTCGTTTTTTTCTTTTAATGGAATGTTATTAATTACTATTTATATATAATATTTCATTTAATTTATATAAATTAATGTTCGTTTTACTAAAGTTTCCAATAAGTCATTTAAAAGTTATAAATAAAAACATTTTTAATTTCAAATAAAATATATAATAAATATAAAGTCAGTCAATCAATGAAATGGATACGATATTCAGCTGAATGGAAGAGATTAAAAACATACATTTTTGCGGTCAATACTAACTGCCCCACGGAACTACTTGGACCCATTAAACCCAAGTACTTACTGTCCCATTTTCAAGAAAATTGGAAAATATATTTAAATATTTGTTATTGGTCGGTATTTAGGAAAACCAAATTTGATTATAGTTGAAAAAGTAGGGATAAAATTGAAAGATATTCATTTTCAGTTATTGCAATAATTATGACGGTATAATTTTTGTCCGTAAGTATTTGTTTCGTGCTGTTAGTATTTAACTTTCAAATGGCGAATCCAACGACGATGTTTCGTCAAGGGAAAGGACTTTTATTAATAATCAATGAATATAAATATTCAAAGGGTCATGTCGCCAAAGATGGAAAAGTTAGATGCCAATGCATCAAAAAAGGGCGTCAACAAGAAGTGTACACAAAGGAAGGTGATGAAAATTACGTAATTCTTGAAAAAGCATTAGTGGGGCATAATTATGCTCCAGATATCCACGTTTACCGGCAAATTTATAGTAATTCTACAAAGAGGAAAGCTGTAGAAAATATAATGTAAAAGACCTTTGAAGATTGTCCACAAGGAATTGAGGAAGGAAAATTTCAGCTATGACGACGAAAGACATTTTTTGCGTTCGAAGAAATATCTATGCTGCAAGAAGAAAATAGAAGACAATCCACACCACCATTGCCCAAATTACAGGAAGTTCTGCAAGGGTTAGTAAACATAAATTTGAAAACAAATAGAGGTAAAAACATTTTGTTATCCACGATAAATTCTAGGTAGCGTGGGACAGTTCGTAGTCGCCCAATTTTTGTAGGTATTCAATTTTCATATCACAGAATTTATTTAGGAATGTAAGAAACTGACACAGTTACGTATACAAGGGAAGAATTATACCTGCAGATAGCATGTATGTTTCTGCAACCAAAAGCATATTCCAGTTCATCATATTCTTCAAACAAATGATGTCCGATAACAAAGTTTTTCAAATTAGAAACTTATGCTATACTTTACGTAAATTTATAAATACTTTGGAATCTTGTCTTTCAAATTTTTTCATCTGGTGTCTCAAGACATGACAGCAATTTGTTGTTGGTATATTTTCGCAAAACCGATTAATAGAAATGCAGATTTGATGTCATTAAATTAATGTTCAATGTGTTATTTGTTGAATAGATAAGGCTTTTACTTGATGAAGATTCATACTTAACTATGAAATAAAACAATAAAATTTTTTTGTTTAAACCTTCATTACAATTGAACTATGTTCAAATACAACTTGTGACGCGTTTCGCTACACATTCGTTTGAGAAAGCTACTGTGTAGCGAAACGCGTCACAAGTTGTATTTGAACATAGTTCAATTGTAATGAAGGTTTAAACAAAAAATTTTATTGTTTTTTTTCCATAGTGTTATTTGTTGGTTAGAAATATAATAATTTGAATATAACCGAAGTGGAATACAATAGAGCGTTTACAAGTGCGTCATCCCGCGCCATGTTGTCAGCTGATCACGGACAACCTTCAAAAAGATGGATGGAAATTGCATTTTTACCGATTTAAATGTAAATTCAGACTAAAAGTTAATTGGTTTTGGTGAATTTGTGTACTAGTGTGTATTAGTTGGATACTAAAATAATTTAAAAGTGTAAAAAAGCAATTGTTGTTTGAGGTTATATTGGAATGTAGCGTGGAGGTTGTCCGGTAACAGAAATTCGTCACGATGACGTACTTGGAAAATGTCAATATGATTGGAGAGGTATGCCAATAATATTCCCACTACCCCAAGTATATTTCAAGCGCATTACACACTTATCAACACTACAATACGATGGCATTTTAGATAAATGCTAATTGTAAATTAAAGTCCAACTATCATAGATGGGCTACCAGTAAACAATGAAAACTAAATAAAATATGACCCAGAAAAATATGGCCGACCTGTTAATGGCGTCATACTGGAATGATCTATAACTTTTCTGGTTTATTGTTCAGAATGTATTTACAATATTTTTAACTGTTTATTTGTATTTTAGTCAAGTTTAAAGAACCAAAATTAATACATAAATAACTCAACTCGGATGTAAACTATATAGTAGACTCCATTTCACATTAGAAGAAGCCACGAGAAGTTTGCTAACTGTCTTGCGCAGAAATCAAAATTGGTCTTGTTTATCTTTGTCGCCTCGTAACGACCGTTTCATGCCATTGGCGTTACAAACGAACATCTCTAATCGTTAATTAATTGAAAGTAAAAATATTTCAACGATACCAAGTATTTTCATATATCAGTGTCTATTGTAAGTGAAAATATTTTGAAAAGCTTCAAAGAACTCCTAAATATGTTTTATTTAAACTATACATATGATAAATACATTTTTAATATTCTAATTTTGTGTTAACCTACAAAATGTGAAAAAGTTACGCTACTGATTTGAGGTCGAATGTCAAAAATGGCGGTGATATTGGCAACAAGTTAGCACATACGACTGCAACTTCAGGAGGGTTCTTCTTATGTGAAACGGAGTCTACATTTCTTTCATTTCTGGTAGATCCAATCCACTTTATCGTTTATGATCGTATGACACAAAATTGTCAAGGTTTTTATAGAGTCGACATAAAAACAACTGAACATCCTTTTCAAATATTAAAAAAGGTTCTATTATATAATTCAGTAGACAGTGAAAATTTTCAAATTATGATAAAAGCCTTCGTTGCAGCTAATTATTATCAAGAGCTTTATTTATAAAGATATTGTATTGTTCTGACAAAAATGTTTTCGTTTTTTGTTCGGTAACATAATACGCAGTATTACGTTTAATCCCTTATGTGTAACGTATATGTCAGGGAGACGTACGAATTTCTTAAAGCACCAGAATTCCGCCAGGATTCCCATCAGACAACTTTTTTCTAGATTAATTGATTTCTTAAATGCCAATTAAAGTGTGTGTTCGGAAAAATTTTAACAAACTAAAATAAACATTTCGGAATAGTATATTCATCAACGAGTATATAATGACGGCTATTATTCACGCGGATAAAGTTTCCAAAACGAGCGAGCGCAGCGAGTGTGTTTTGGAATCATCCAAGTGAATAATAGCCATTCTACACAAGTAAGAGACTATACTTTCTCCACGACTATGTTTAAAAAAAAGTTTTCATCAACCACATATTTTTATTGAAATGTAAAGAACGTAAATATAGGTAACTCATATTTTTGATAGAAACTCTTACATTTTTCAATGAAAGTATCACATTATTAGAAATAATAATAGAGATAACATGAATATACGTCATAAATTGAATAGATGAGACCTTTACTTGATGAAGATTCATACTTAACTATAAAACAACTATAAAACAATAAAAAAAATTTGTTTAAACCTTCATTACAATTTCATGATACCTCCATTCGTTTGAGAAAGCTACTGTGTAGCGAAACGCGTCACAAGTTGTATTTGAACATAGTTCAATTGTAATGAAGGTTTAAACAAAAAATTTTTATTGTTTTATTTCATAGATACGTCATAAAACATATTAAAAATTCACTACCGCTAGTAACTGTTGTCCATTTTGTTTTCTGTGTGTGTCTTCTAGTAACACCTCAATCCATCTTTTCCCTGGTCTGCTTCTTTTCATCTTGCCTTCCGGAACTCTCCATGCTATTTGTTTCATTATTCTTCCTCCTTCCATCCTTTCCGGGTTCTGTAAAGATTCCATATTGTACTCTGTTTTTTTGTAATTGGTTTTTTCTTCACCTCGGACTTTTTAATTTTCATTTCTATTTTCACCAAGAAATGGTCTGAATTAATGTCAGCTCCTCTACATGACCTTACGTTTCTTATTATGTTATACTCAAACAGCAAAATATGTCCAGTGTACGTACATTTTAGACTCTTTTTAAGTCGTTACGTCCTTGTCCCATAGTAAACGAAATATGTATAAAATAAGTACGTACAGTAAAGGACATTGGTTGTAGGTACTATACGATAAGCAATGTAAATACGTACGTACGTAGACAAACTTTTAACGTACTTTGTGTACGTATGATACGTGTATACAGAGGCTAAGGAAGCAGAGCAGGAAATAGCATGAATGGCCCCGCGCATAGATGACGCGCTATGAGGACGCGAAGACTACACCGACAAAGAGCTGACTGGATGCTATACCTTCAGGCGACAGCAGTGTAGAAACAGGAATTAATTGTTCTTTGTCAACTGTTTTATTTCTCTCAGGACTCTGATTGATAATTTTTTGATGTTATATATGTTGATCATTTATTTTAATAGATATATGACGCCGTTACGATTATCCTTATTGGTAGACATTTTCTCAGGCATGTTAAAGTAATATTACAGTTTACAGTGTAATAATTAAACAAATATAAAATAGATCTCTGAAATTTTATATTCATGTACACTTTAAAATAACTGGTAGTAGGAAATTAAAAACTGAAAAATTAGTAATTATGTGTACGTACAGTGGACGAACATAGTTTGTGACCACTGTGCAGTATTTCTGGTTGATACAAACAAGACAAAATACAAACGTTTTATGTACATACATACTATTAATTAGCTGTATATTATGTGTATGTCTATTGTACGTAATTCCTGTACGTAATTTGGACATACTGCATTGTGGAAAATGTACATTCCGAAAATGTACTGTGTACGTACTTCGTACAGTGAAGTATGTATTCTGGACATAACTTTTGTCAGTTGGTAACGTACTTCAAACGTTTTGTGTACGTATCGATGTTGGTTGGGAAAACTTCTTATCTATTATAACATGATCTATTTGGTTTATGTAAGTTCCATCGGGAGATATCCACGTCCCTTTATAGATATCTTTTCGCTTAAAGTATGTGCTCATAATTTTCATTTGATGTTCTGAGGCGAAATAGGTACCCACCCCTGAAATGACCTGTTACGACAGTTTTATTATACCGCACCGATTGCGATTTTTTCCAATTCGCTTGCCATATTCGCAGTGCTTGTTGTATTTGCCGTGTTCCCAGTTTTCTGTGAGATAGTAAGTTGTGTTCGTCGAGTTGAATCTTGGATTTGGACAATGTTATTGTGGCTGCTGGTGCGTTTTTCTTAATAAAAAACTTAGCAAAAACAATAGAGAAAAATGTGAGGTACTTCTTTCTACGACGTCAAATTGCAATACTGCTGAGGTATATGAATAGTACCTAGCCAAAATTTCAGTCGTATGTCGGCTGAAGTCTTCGAAAAATTTATATGCTTAGGGAATGGGTCCCATATTAATTTTTCCCGCTCCACTCCATTTCCACTTACAAATTTAGCCTACATAACCGTACTCACTCAACAAATAATTTTCATTCAGCAACAGATTTACCGAAAAGCTACAGAAAACGTTCAGTGGGTTCTGTTTGGTTCGGCGACTGGTACTGACTACGCTAATTTGGGGGATAACCACCTCGAGCATTGAAACATGAATACTATTTATCAACTTTCGAACAAATCACAGCAGAATAATTGGAATTCAGTGAACTATTGATAATAATAATCATAATAATTCATAATTTCATTTTAAGCTATTCAGCTACCTTCAAATAGGTTTTTTTTTAAATATTGTGGAAAAAAATTGGTGAATATGTAGGGTACAAAAAAAAACTTATTTATGAAAAAATTTTCCCATAGGTAGTTTGTGAAGAGGACCCTTTGTTTTAAACTTTAATAATGTAATTGGAAAAAATACTACAGACTTCTAATTTCACGTACTCATCGGTGAAGATGATCGTTTAGATCAAAGATGAAAAGGCAGTTTATAACGTGCGAGTCTGGAGTTGAAAGCGTTTGATCCTATTTAATTGCCGTACGATTTACATAAGCCCACTACTACATTTGAAAAACATGAATATTCACAAATGATGAAACATAGAGTGGTTAGTGTGATCAATTACAAAAAAGGTCGTTGCCGACAAGGTAACCTTAAAAGTAGGAAATACATGTTTGAGGTTTTTCAACGTGTCTGAAATTTACAGAACGAACCAAACTTAAAATAAATATAAGGGCGTTACCATGTTGTGGAACGTTTATCAAATTGCATCTTCTTTTACAAGAAACTGCAGCTTTTGCCGAATAAACTAATATTATAGAACTGCGTGAACTTCACAGTTTGAAGACTATGTTCTTGAAATTAATTATAACTTCTTAATACATGGCAATAAAATATAGATTCAATTTTAACGATACTTTTTGTGAATTCAAAATAATCTACGGAACTGTACACAAGCTGGAAACGTAGCTTGACCGAGCGACCGCGACGGGAAGTTTATAGAAAAGAGAAGACGCGAGCAGCTGGTTCTCGGCTTTTCGAACGTCCGGTAAGATTTATCATTTTATGAGTGTGTATTCAGTTAGGGTTAGTTAAGTTTAGGACGAGCTATTGTAAAAATAAGTTCCGAAATGAAAGTTTAGTGATTTAGGTCTTGTTATAAGATGGACCTAAAATAGTTTATCGTAACGTCATTTATCAACTACTAACGTACAATTCAAGTCATTTTCGCAAGAAATGGAAAGTGTATATCCAGATATTCCATTACACAGATTAGCCGCAGTTAAGTGCTTTCGAGATTTGTGGCATAAATGGCAGATATTAAGTCATTTTTGTCAGGACCTCTTCTGTAAATGAGCCCGGCCTCAGGACGCAAGATTGAGGAGCGTGCCATATTTTAAAATCACGCGCCAACGGATCGCGTGCCAACCCTCTCCACTCCTCCCCCGCTTCACGCATGACTCATTACTGCCACTGCCTGCATGTTGCTACTTGATCTTTGCTTTGTCTTTCTTTGTCAGTTCGTTCGCTGAGAACAAATGTAGGAAAAAACCAATCATGTAAAGTTTTGAGTATTTATGTTTGTAGTTTCACCTGAAATAAAAGCTAAATTTGATTGAATTTGAAGTTTTTTCATATATAAACCCATTTTACTTTTAAAAACTTGTCCTTGTCTTTGCACGTGACTGAGAATAAATTAAACTGATGAATGACAGCGGCAGTATGAATGGGGAGTTCGTTCGGGTGACATCGGCAATGCCCGTGAACTCCCGTTGATGGTAGGGGGAGGGGCGGAGATCGGGCCCATCGCGCGTTACATGCAAACCGCGGGCCTGATTTTTGTTGCAAAAAAATCAAGCTCAAGTTTTTCCTGAACTAGATAATAAAGAATGGATTTGGGAGTTTATGTTCCTAACTGATATTACAAATCATCCCAGCTAACTAAACCTCAAGTTGCAAGGATCGGGTCAAACTGTTTTAGATTTGTATGATTACTGGAAATCTTTTAAATTTAAAAAAAATGCGTTTATTTGCGATATTACCTCCCATACATAAAAATACTTTCCGAATCTAAAAACATACGCACCTAACCTTAAAAGTTGTGATAATGCTGCATTTACTGACTTTGCTGAAAGAGGTCATCTTGATAAAACCGGACTTAATAGCTTTTACTCGCATTCCTTTTAATGATCCTCTTTTCGCATAGATGGAAATTCAAGATCTTGAGCTTCAGCATATTGAATTTAGGAACTCCGAGTTATGTAAGACAAAATTTGTGGGAGTAAGAAGAGTTTTAGAAGGTTATCTCCAGGCTAAATCAAACGAAATACTAAATTGTTTGTCAGATACATTTATTTGCATTGAAAAAAGTGGCAGGACAAGGATCGCAATGAAAACGTTTCGAATTTCAAACAAAAGGTTGTCTTATATGTAGAAACATATATTTCGTTTAACAGTAAAGTATGTGCTATGCATTCGTTTTATTGAAATTTTCAGAAATATTGTTCATCATTTTTTTCATTTTATTATAGTTACCTTCCTTATCAATCTTAACAATTATTATTCGTATAAAAATTATAAGTTTTTCATAGTGGCACTTTGGCTTCGTTCAAAATTGCACGTGGGCACGTCTTTGTTAAAAGGTTGCCGACCCCTGCTATAGAGTGATTCAAATTTGTGGTAAAACACATCTTCACATCATGTATATTTTTAAACTGATCTCCAATTCAAAAAAAATTCATCCAAATCAAATGAGTCGCTCAAGATATAACACTTTTGAAATTGTGTCAAATTTTTGGCAAAAATTACAAATTTGAATTAAACAGTTTTAAAATGTAAATCAACAGAGAGTAAGCTATTTTAGTTAAATAATATTATATATTCGATTTTATCTCGTTCATTGGCATTTATACACCAAGTTGAAGTTTAAGTCGTTGGTTTTACAAAAAACAGAATTTGCTAAAAATTTCTAAAATAAACTCAAGGAATAGTTGGGTCATTATTATTGACTTTATCATGATACACGATTAATATATCATCTTTTTTTTCACTTATTATTTACAGTAAGAAATCCAGAGGTGTGAGATCCTAGAGGCACTATCCATCTTCTCGGAAATATATGATTTAAGTAGTTTCGAATTTGCTTATCATAATGAGGTGAAGCTACGTCTTGTTGAAAAATTATTTGGATTAAGATGAATGAGTACAGACGTTGACACCTTTGTATATGTAATAGCTACATAGTTTCAAAAAATCGACTAAATATATTGATGGAAGCTGATTATACAAAGGGATACATTTTTCCGAAATTGGAAAAATATTTTTGATCGCCCAGTATCTTCCAAATATTTAAAGTTGGATGGTTGGTTTGAATGAAAAATACGATCGCCTTCTCGTACTTTAAAGTAACATCAATTGCATATGGATCTGCAGGAAAACGGATATTTTCTCGAAAAAAGTTCGATAAAAATTACCAAAAACATAGTTTAACCCTCTGTATACCCGCCAGTTTTGATTCTAGAAACTTTTTTGTCATTAGCACTATTTTATGCACATATTGTAGACTATTCCATTATAAAAATTCAGATCGATACGATGAAAATGGAATTCCGGATTTATTGAAAAATCGTCAAAATATCAAACTTTGACCCCCTTTAGAATCCAAACGCCGGAATTCAGAGAGTTGGCGCGATAATAACGTTTTTATACGCACATGTCCGTAAATGTCAAAAATCGCACTGTAGACATTCCTTGTAAGTGACATTTAACAATAACATGCACGTAATGAAATTCTCATAACATACACGTGCGTTTGGATAAGAAAACTTAAATTTTTATTCACGTACTACTTTATTTAGTTTATTTACATACTTTTAATCAATTTAAAAACATAAAAGCTCTTAGCATTAGTGAAATACGTTTTAGATTAAAAGAGTGATGCCCCTAAATGTCGGCAACACATTTTACAATTTAAAAAAAAATAATTCGGCTTTTCTTGATATGGGAATAAACGTCATCTCATTTATGCTGTCAATTTTTTTAACAAATTATAGTATCCGAACATTTTCTCAACATTACCTACGAATTTGTCTGTTAGTAAAATGAAAAAGATAAAATTATGAGCACTCAGAAGAAAATAGATGGGCGTAGAAAAAGTATAGTACGTTACACGAGTTGTAATCCCACTACGCACTGCACGGGCTACTTACAACTCTTGTTACGTAATATACTATTGTTCAGGTTGGCATGTTGAAATTTCAGCGATTTTCACCGAAATCGGTTTTCCATAAAATTAGTGTGGGGTCCTTTAAATGAAAAAAAAATCTACTCTGTTATTCGCCGAAACATCTAATTTTCATGGAAATTAAAGTATATAATACTCTCGAAACTTTTCGTTATACCAGATTTCTACGGTTTGTCGGTATACATTACCATTTAAATAGAACGTAGCTTCATTGGAAAAACAAATATGGTTTCAAATAGTTTGGATTTTGAACAAAAGAATCATCTACTATTTCATAAACGGATGAATATTGTGTTTTATTTAATGTTTTAAACGTTCTTGTGACTAGCCTCTACTTGTCTTCTTCTTACCATGCCGTTTCTTGATTTGGATAGAAAAGGTTTATTGTCACTATACGTTACATTTCCGTTCTGTAACCATCGCCGTTCGAGTAAATTCAGTCTTATATGGTGGTGAGTAAAATTAATATGCACCGTTTCACAATTTGTCGGCGAGATAAAGAAACCTGTAAGCAGAAGCAGAACCGGTTTCAGACAAATTTTTCATTATTTGCAGGATCCCGACGCACTAGCGATTTTTCCGATGAATAGCAGTTTTACCGATAACTGTGGTAATTGATTTTTTTGAATCTTTTGTCAATTATGTATTCTTTCAGCAGCTTCATGCTTTGAACCATTATTTTCTTGTTTCAGTTGCCTGTACATATTTTGTATCATTTTTTGCATAGATAGTGACTGGAACATACCAAATTCCTTTCTGTCTATTGTCTCAAAACCCTACTCTCCACTTTCAGAAATTTCAAAACCTTTGGTAAAACATTTTAACAAAAAAATATTCATGTTTTATATTTACTGCAACATGGAATCAAGCAGAATGAATAAATCAACTTTGACATTGTTTATGTTGGCATATATAGAATAATACGTCTGTTTAGTCTTCTAGAATCATTGTTCGGGTCCTATAACAATATCTTCCTCCTCGAATGGTCGCCAAAAAGCCATAATTCTAATTATTACCAACAAAATAGTTTTAGTAATTAAAATAAAATCTCAATCACAGCAACATTTGAAAACACAATATTTCGTAAATAACAGAAATGAACTAAACTCACCCTGGGACGTTAACAGTCCATGTGGACTAACAGTTCAAGTAAATTTTTCACAGACCAATCGGAAGGTACATTGCACCAATGAGAATCAATTGTTCGCTTGTGGGTAGGTAGAGACTGAAATGATTTATGGCTTTTTTATCTCTTCATCCTCAAAGAGACCTTGTCGTTTACTGTTATTTTATTGTGAAACAGTGCAAACTAATTTTACTCACAACATTCTTCCGTCCGTAGTTAGTTACTGATGTAATGTTAGCCAAAGTTATTTGTCCGATAATATTTCATCCAGGTGGGATTAGACAGCTAGAAAATGATGCTGCTTTGAACAGTTTTATAAATCCAAAATGTACCGGAAAAATATAAAAAAATTGCTTCAGAATGAAGATGATTGAATTAGTAGCATTGTCTGTTAAGAAAAACTATTTGTTCCTGATTGATTAGAAGCTTACAGGGAGTAACAAAGCTATAAAACACAAGGTGTTCCTAAGGGCAAGTGTGTTTATAGTCTATTTCGGAAAGGTATAGGGTAATAAAATGGGGAATTCTGTCCATTTCGGCTCAATTTCGGTGTCGGCCATAGGCGTAGGTCTTGAAATAGTATTGTTTGTAATATTAAAATTTCATGTAATTGCGTTGATGAAAACACCAGAAGTGTGATTCGAAGAAAAGTTCACTATTTTTATTTTAGAAAAGAAATACCCACCCTAGATAAGATTTTAATGGAGCTTGGCCAGGATGACAGTATTCCGTTGATAACTAAAAAACTTTCATGGACTTCTTTGAGAAATATGGATTTTACCTGGGAAAAGCATAACCATAAAGCATTTTTACTGGAAAGCGAAGTATAAAGCAGTACAGAACAGAGCAGAAGAAAATCTTTTATATTGATGAGACGTGGATTAATGAAGGTTATACAGTAACAAAAATGTGGCAAGACAAAAATATAACCAGTGCTCGCCAAGCTTTCATGGAACGCCTGTCAACGGGTATTAAGGTGCCTTCAGATGAAGGGAAAAGACTAATAATCGTCCATATTGGAAGCGAAGAGGGATTTTTAAAAGAAGGTTTGCTAACCTTTCAGTCGTGCCATACGGGAGATTACCACGAGGACATAAATAGAGTTTGTTTAACCATCCTTTGCCGTTACGTCATAATCGGTGACGTATTCTGCTGTTTTACGTTTGTCTTATATTAGTTGAATGTTATTTTACACTTAACCTCAAATTATAATCAATGACATATGTTAAGGTGAGTTTGTATGAATACATTAGTAATGCCAAAAATTGTATTCTGCTTTTTGCGTTGCGTACTTTTTTACATAATTTAGTTTTGTTTTAACTTGAAATCCCCGTTTTTTTTTTAACTGATTTGTTTCAAATTTCTAGCTTTAGGATGTTTAACGCCCCTGAGCATGATTTTTTACTGAATTTAAAAAATTGCATACCTATAATATATGTTAAAAATGTATTATACGATTATATTTTTGGGGTCAACCCAAAGGTTATATAAAATTAGATAGAATATCTATATGCTCATATTTTTGTATAGTAATTATTGTTTGTGTTATTGTGAGAAACAATTTCGTAAGTATTCCTGAGAAATGCAAAAAAACACATGTATGGGAGAAAACAGGCAATAAATAAATTTCTTTCTGAAAAAATCTCCCAATAAAAACAGGAAAAAGGAACGAATATAGGTAGATACTTACGTTGTAGACTGCATTTAACGGTAAAAGCGGGATTTCAATGAAAAAATAATTGAAAAAGGGCGAAAATGACCAAAAATACTGAACAAATCAAAATATGACAACTGAACTGTCAAAAGTAACATAGATTTACGGCGAAATTAGCTAAGAAATACGTTAATGACGCCAAAATTCCGTCTCATCCATTTCATGAATGAAAGATAAAGCTGGACAATGTATGACGTAACGGCAAAGGACGGTTAAACAAACTCTACTCCTGATCCAATAGTAATTCCGGGTATCAGCCAGGAGGCGCCTTTTGTTATAGTGGGTGTTGAGGCTTTTCCCTGTAGACAACTTTATCAAATCAACAATGAGACGCCATAACGGAAAACATTTTGTATTAAAGACTATTACATGCTCGAAGATGTTCTAAAAATTCTCTCGGAATTCTGAGTCCGAAGTTTCAATTTTATAATCGGACATTAAAATCCTCGGTAAAATATGCAGATAAGATTGTACTAGAAACTTGTATATTGCATAATAATATCAAAGATTTCACCATTCGCTCGAACAATCTTATCACAGATACAAACTTTTCCTTCGGAAGTTTGCAGCAAAAAGGATGAAATGCTACATCTACTGCATTTCAAGTTAGAGATATTAACAAAGATTATTTTAATTCTCCAATAGGAGCAGTTGACTTACAAAAGCAGTTTAAAAAGTTTAGCCTGTATTATTATAAGATGATAATTTTGTTAGTATTTTTTTTAATATTCCTCGAATTAAAGAAATATTTAAATATGTTTAAATACTTTTTTACTTACCAAATGAAACGTTCAGTTCTTTTTCAAAAGCTGACCAGCACTAATATTTATAGTTATTGTCACTATATTTATCATTTTCAAAATCATAGTGGATGGGATTCCAAAAAAAATATTGATAGATAAGTCTGGAATAATGCCGGTGTATTGAACTTTCAGGAAAGAGCTTAATAAACATTCTAATAACTAATTACGACCTGGACTACTAAACATGAATATTGCTTCAAATTATTCTAGAAATAAGCACTTAGATGTTGACTACAATAAACGGAATTGCTAGAGGCTTATTATTGTTTTAACGTCTTGTCAAAAAAGTGAACAAGTCAAATTGATTATTTGAACGGCGTACAGTATAAACCTTAAAATATTAACCGTTTGTTTAAAAGGTGAGTATAATCAATTTTTGGATACTAATTTTCAAGTCATTTCCAACAAAGTGTCGCACTTTGTTATTCGAAAAAACTGAGGTGGAGGCTGTCATGTGTTAGGAAATGCAGGGCGTGGCATATTCTTTTACGCCGTGAAACGCCTAGATTAGAAAAAAATTTGACGGGTTCGAGCGTTTCAAAAGAGTTTACAGGAGGAGTAACTCTATTTCTAGCTGTACAATAATTTATAATGGTTTTTCTTTAACCTTTTTTCTGATTTTCGGCAGCGATATTGAATCGATTCACTAGTTCGTAACAAGTTTCTAGATAGAGAAACCGTAAACGATTTTTTTACAATTGACCAAAAAGGTGAATGCAATAATATTATTAAACAGTGGATATTTTTATTGATGAATGCTTTTAATGTTTCAATAAACGAGTAAACTAATCTAAAATAAACACTGTGTTACTAGTATAGATTCACTGATTAGATACACGAAATATAAACATCCAGGTGATAATAAAAGTGTATGCTGATTGATTATTTATCAAATGAAGTAAAAAAAAAACTAAATATGTTGGGTTATTGAATACAATGTAAAGTGGTTGAGTGATCATAGTGATTGTTTGGACCCTTTGAGGTTTTTTATGTGCCCGAACTCTATCGTCTCATAGTGTACGATGTGCTAAACAAAATCCGTGAAAATACGTTGCTAAAGCCTGCCATATCGTCTATCTATTTTTGTTGGTCATAATAACCTTCCTTACTCCACAGTTGGCGGAACTTGCTCAGACCAATTATTGTTTAAAAATGTCCACATCAGATTTCAAATCTTTTCAAGTTGCAAGGAAAATTGGAAGAAAGCAATAATCGAAAAGTATATTTATTATAAAATAAACTAAATAATTGAAAGAAAACTTTAAATACTAATTTAACTTCTTAGTACATACACCAGTTGCACTTGTATGTGTACCAGGGGCTGAAACTTAATCGTGGAAAAAACTAAACAGAATACCCAGTGACATCTGTAGTTGTCATGAGTTATAGCCAATACTTTTACGAAACTTCATAATAATTTCCAGAGGGTTGATACAGATTTTTTCTCCATGCTGTACGATAAATAGTTTCTGAGATACAGCGGGGTACCTCTCATAATCAATCACCCAGAATTTTAGATGAAAACATTTTCATGTTTCATATCTTTTCATTTAATACCCTACTCGGCATCATTGTAAATAACCCTAGTTCAAAACTTTATGTCCTCTAGAGGGCACCATGTTCAATTTAATGTGACATAAAATAACCTATAAATAGCGGTCGTTCAGGATGCTTTCAACGATACGATGTTTGTCAAATTGTGATAAGTAGCTTAGAACTTATAAGGGAACAGATGAACATATACATACCGGTCAAAATGGGCCAAATCAATTATTTCTTGAAACTAATGTTCAAAATATCTTTTTACCCAATTGTGCTTCCACGCTAGTTTTCACCAGAATGTTAAAAGCTGTGGATTCCACGACACACTGGAATAGGAGGAAGTGAAATAGCAGGACTAGCAAAGAGGGCAAAGTAATGAACCCTTTTGCGGTATCAGCCCCAGTGTTATTCTTACGAAAAGTGTCAAAAACTGATGCACAATGCCGTCTTGTTTATAAATTCGTTTCATTACGTTTGTATGTATGTATGATGGGGTGACATTCACTGAGACCTAACAAATCTATTGTGTCCCCTAACTTCTACTTAGTTACTGAGGAACATCTCAGAGACTAGTAGTTCCTTTAGTCCTATTTCCATCAGGAATTCTAGGACATCTGCAGGCTTCAACTTAGGTAAATGTCCCTCTTCTATCCAATAATCTCCTAGGTACTGTCCCTAGGATTCTGAATTGCGGTACAATTCCACTATTTCGAACTTTCTCAGGTGCCCGTTCAGGCGGCAATGTCCCGTTAGGATCCCTGTTGAAACTCTTAGTGCAGTTTTACTTTTACTTATCCATTCATTTGATCTGTACGGGTTGTAGCCACCCATCAAAATCTTTAATTGTCTAATGCCTACTAGATCTTTCCAATGATCAGATCCCTTTTCTTCGGCTTCACCTATTTCTTCCAATACTACATTGGCGCTGATACCGCAAAAGGGATTTTCACTCCCCCTCTTTGCTAGTCCATCTGCTATTTCATTCCCTTATATTCCAGTCTATCCTGGAATCTACAGTAAGGTTACTATATTGTTCTCGCCTAGTTTATTGAGTATGCCTAGGCATTCCAACACCAATTTGGAACTGATTACACAAGAGTTCAGTGCTTTAATAGCTGCTTGACTATCCGACATTATGGTAATCTTTTGCCTTCTATATACTTTGTCAATATTGAGCTGGGCACACTTTCATGTGGCGTGAATTTCCGCTTGAAAGATACTTGTGGTTTTTCCCAAGCTTTGGTTCCTGGCCCGAACACTCCTATCCCAGTTCCTTCTACTGCTATTGAGCCGTCTGCGTACCATTGTATGGCATTCTTTTCAAGTCTGGTAATGGTATTTGGATCCCATTTCGTTTCATCATAATAAAACCCTGAAAGTTAAGATCTGAATTCCTTACTCGTCTAAAATTCAATTTGAATTGTACTCCATAATCCTGAACTAATATGAAAGATTAAATCTTAGTTGAAATTATTCTGTTTCTCCTCTCTTTCACAATTAATTATCTTTTTCTCTTTTAAAGTGTACGAAAAATATCAGGAAATGAGTTTATTAATTGAAAACTAACATGATATAAGATACTCCAAAACAGATGGCTTTAAACTCCGTTTCATATAAGAAGAAGCCACGTGATGTTTGCCAACTGTCTTGCAAAAATATCAAAATGTTTATCTATGTCGCCTCGTAACGACCGATTCATGCCATTGGCGTTACAAACGATGTTTCATGCCGACATCAATTTTATTATTGACTTTGGGTTTGTGTTTTACTGTCGAATATTTTTGATTTTTGAATATTTTAAGACGTTTAGCTAGTTTATATGAGGGTGTTGTGTGTTTTATTTGATCTAAAACCATGCCTCCTAAAAAACTTGTTGGTTTTAAAGGAAAAATTATCCAAAGTCAAGACCGACAGATTCTAATTATGTGCTAACCTACAAAATGTGAAAACGTTACGCTACTGATTTGAAGTCAAATGTCAATTTTACATTATGGCGCTAGTTTTGACAACAACTTCGTTATTACGACTGCAACTTCGGGTGGGTTCTTCTTACGTGAAACGGAGTCTACCATAGAAGCAAAACAGTGACAGAACCATTAAATTATAAATATGTATATTTTCCGTGAATCCATTCACCGAAACCAGTTGACACTAGTCAGAGTTTATCAAAATTTAATTCATTCTCCTGTTTCTGTTTTCCTTTGACTCAGTTTTGAAAAAATAGCAGCAGCGTCCTATTTGTTTTTTGTTAAACATGAAAAGGTTGCGCTCGTTAGTGTTTAGCTAGATTTTAACTCTCTCTCAAAAAAGGTGACGGTGACGTGATCTAATACGGTCGTACAGGGCGAACCATTTGAACAGCTGATTAGTTTTGTATTGTCTATTCAATGGTATAAACAGTGTTCAAACACTTTTTCGTCGATTTAATTAGTGTTTTATACATACACTCACCGGCAAAAAAACTCGGCAGACTAAAATTTTGCTGAAGTTCGTTGTCTAAGAACGTAAGAACGTAATTTTTCATCGATTTGCTCTGCAGTTATTTCCGCTAGAGGTGGGCGTACGAAATATTGAAAAATGTTAATTATGTGTTTCTTTTTGTTTCAAATGACTGTTGAATATTAAAACATTACAAACTAAATTTTCTTCCTAAAACAATTCCAGGCTTTTATTTGAATACGAGTATCTTCAAAAGAAATCAAGATATCAAGGTGAAATAAAAACTGATATACCTATATGGCGAAAGGGATGGTCTATGTAATAAACTGAGCGCAAACTCTACAAATTACCCGAACTGTTACATAGGGTGTAAGAAATTGGACCACAAATACATGTTTTTTTGAAACTGATGAAAAATTACGAAAGTTCTTGGACAACGAACTTCAGCAAAATTTTAGGTGGCCGAGTTTTTTAGCCGGTGAGTGTATATACGATGTGGTTTGACTTTGAAAACGTTAATAAGATTTTGAGAAATGGATGAATTCCTAGATATGGATATAAATAGTTATTTGGTATTTTGCTCCAAAGAGCAGATGGAGGCTTTCAAAAGTTTACATGCCTACAAATATTTCGAATGTTTGCTTTGTGTTGAAAGTTGGATATACTGGAGAATTTGTTTTAGAAGGCAATGTTTGAGTTTATTATTTTGAATTTTATATTAGTAGTATTTTGGGAAAAAAGCCATGCTATGTCAGTTGAATGCCACAGAGCTAAGGATACAGGTCACAAGTCCAGACTAATGAATTTTCCATAACGGTGGCGAACATAAGATTTTTTTCCCTATTATTTTTGTAATTTTTAGGAAATCGAACCGCAATCTTTTTTACATTTTTAATTCAACGTTTCAGTAGCGGTCCAGCTACCGTTTTCGAAAATAATTAAGTTTTTATAAATTTCTGGCCCCTATCTGACAATAATGATATTTTTCCAGTTGTTTAGCCCATGTTAATCTCGAGTCAATAATTACCCCGAGATATTTAACATCCTTCACCATTGGATTCTCCGTTCCTTTCAGGGATAATCCACTCTATACAGCAGTTTACTGTGACAAATCCTAAGTTTTAAAGCTATAAAACATCATTAGTTGAACAAGGATAGGATCCCAATTTTCTCTAACCCTAGTATCGTCATACTATACTTGAATCTACCAATTTAATTTACAGGTAACTCTTGACCTTAATAAAGGTCCACCGTTCCAGCTGATTTCATCGCTTTAGCTTTAAAATATGTTACTGAACTGCTACTTTGTTGAGAGGCAAATAAATAACGTTGGAAATGTTGAGAGGGCCGAATTTAAATCTTTTCTGACAAAGCATAATAAAAAGGAAAAAACATAAATTTCCAAAGGGCTAAGCCATCACAGTAGAAGAAAGCAACGTTGCGAAAGAGTCATAAAGCAGAAATGGGCATAAAGCGTGAGAAATGTTTTAATTTTTCTTTGTTTATATAAAAAGAGAGTTTCTGCCTCAACGTAGACTCCGCCTTTCGCATGTTTATATTTTTATGAAGCTTTTAAGGGTCTTATATGATATAAACATAGTAACAACTAAACATTCTCTAAACGCACCAAATTTTCACTAGTAATACCACTAGAGGTCAAAAAATTTCTGGATTTAATTTGACCTCGTGTGGTATTCGGTAAATAAATTCGACACCAAATTGTGTTTGAAAATCAAATAATTTAAATTTTTTTCTGATGTAATGATCGATCATCGTGCGATGACTTATTTACCCGCATTAATAGAGGAATGTGGATCCTACTTGAAGAAAGAAAATTTATTTCAATTCATTCACGAATATTTGCATCTGACCTACTCAAAATTCAAAGTGCTACATGGAAAAAAGATGAATAAAATAGTGTCTAAATAATATTATAATATATTATTTACTTGATTATTAAAATTTAAGCGTTTTAATTGTTTTACACTATTAGAGAATTATATACATTCTAAAATACTGACCATCACTATTAATGATCGGTCTAATTTATATACTGGCGTCAGTATTTTCATCGTGTAAAGTGAGATACGGTACCTATAATTTTGTGGTGGGTGGTGGTTATTTTTATTTTATTATTTTACCTATAACCTCACTTTTCTGTGGTTTGTGCTTCGTTCTTTGTTTATGTCTATCAAGTTGTCAATTTTACTTTTGGAATCTCTTGGTGATCTTCACGGATTCGAATAATGGAAGAAATATTACAAGCTGCCATTCTAGGAGGTGCAAATGACGAGGATATAGAGTTTGTAATATTAGAAAATGTCCTAATTGATACTAATGAGATATACAATTTTGTTTTACGCATGTCTCAAAAATAGTGACGCCAATTGTGTCCGCCACTATCCAGTCCTATACCTACTATCCCTTATTTTTATCTACAACTACGCATGCGCACTTGTCAACAATGCCAAAATAAAGACGCATTTATTAGTGACTGTCACTATTTGAACTTGCCATAATTGTCTAGTATTTTGACGTCTATTCATAACACGCTTTACTTAAATATAACAATTGATACAGGAAACTGTTACCAAGTAAATAGCCTACAAAACCGAAATGATTTTTTGTCAATACAGAATTTTGGTTTATATTTAGTTGTGGAGATGACGCTATTATCACATTCTTGGCATTCCCTTCCCTGGGTATAATGTATTAATGTGATTTCAGCGTTGTCTTCAGTCCAGGATTAGGCTCTTAGAGCTTCTGGACGGATAATATCTACCTTGTACTGATGAGGCGCAAATACGCCGAAACCGGTCGGCAAGTGATATTGGCCGCATTCAGAAAAGCTTATCGATGACAACTGCCAACGACGAACTGAACGCGGACGTAAAGTTTATAATTCCTACTTTAACGTCAAATTGAAAAAATTCATGGCAATAAATACTTAGAAAAAATAGTAAGTTTATATCACCTGTTTCGGAAGTTTTTCAAGCTACGGTCTACTTAAAAAGAGATTAAATAGGACGGAAAAAACTTAGCACCCGCAGTTTATAGAGTTATCTCAAGAACTTTTCATCTTTAGAGGATGGGGAAAATTTAATTCCAATACGTTGAAATTATAATTTATCTCTGGGGATAGAAAGTTGTGAATATATCTTTTCCAGGCTTACTTTAAAAATACTTAGTGCAAATGCGTGCTACTGTATGAGTATTTGAAAGTATTGGAGAGAATTTCTAATTTTCAAGAAAATATTTAAAACTGAAATGAAAACACCGGTAAAATATTGAACATCCGAAAGGATAAAACAATAATGGTTTCCAGCTCCATGTATTCATCCCATATTTGATATTCTGCAATTAGGTACAGTATCCCAATTACTACCCTATAACTGTGCATGAAATTAAAACTCCGCTATACAAGAAAGCCGAGCTGCAAATACAATATTGGTGGAGCATAGAGCTGAAAATATCTTTTCAAACCCGCACCATTGTTCTTTGTAAGACCCACTTTTTCAAATTAAATGAAAAACTCAGTGAAGTAGAAAACTACACAAAACGTGTAGAGCAGAGAGTAACTGGATTGTTTTGTGAAACATACCAATGCACACAAAGCGGTAACAGAATAATAGTAGTTGATCAATTGCTTGTGTGTTCTGAGCCCAGCAATTGTTAAACTCTTTCAGTAATCAGTCTTCGCAAACCAGATTTGATTAGACTCAACTATTGACACATTTTTAGCTTTTTTAGCTCGCCCACATTACCTGGACCCGAATCTTAATTGAAGATAACCGAAATTTTGTGTGACTACGGTAACGAAGTAAAGAAGAAAGATAATATGAGCTAAATATTCTGAAAATTGAAAAAGCGAAACCACCGAGACCCCTTAGTTACAAGCCCTCACGCTAAGCCCTGCGCTATAGCGGTTCCTACCTATCAATGTTGTGTTCGGTATTATAAGCTACCATTCAACCGCGACTGCGTCTTACATTCGGCCATCCTGCTCCGCTCCTCGTCCTCGAGGTACCTAGAGTGCTGGACCTGACGTTTGTGCGTACACCTATCTCACCTACTCACTCCTGACGCCTGCACGCCCATTCCAGTCACCCCCTCTCACTATCACATCACATTATGGCCTCATGTGGACATTTCGTAGATCTAATCCCACTTCTGATATATAAGCTAAATATTCTGAAAATTGAAAAAGCGAAACCACCGGGACTCGAACCCGGGACCCCTCAGTTACAAGCCCTCACGCTAAGCCCTGCGCTACTGCGGTTCCTACCTATCAATGTTCTGTTTGGTATTATAAGCTACCATTCAACCGCGACTGCGTCTTACAATAAAGACACAATATGTGTTATTTTTGGATATTCTACTCCCTCAAGAATCCAGTCCTAGGGTAGTTGCAATTTACAGTAAAGCATAAGTCCTTTGGACTCGATTTTGACCCAGATTGAATGAACAGATTAATTCGAAAATTTGCACACACGTCAAGAACCGATGCCAATACAATATAGTACTAAAATATAGGGTGCTATTAAATCTTAAGCTTATTGTATGAAAAAGTTCATGAGGTAGAGTCCGTTTCAATAAGGAAGAAGCCACCTGAAGTTGCAGTCGATGCGCGACCTTGATGTCAAAACCAGCGCCATATTTAAAAATTGATATTTTAATCTAAATCAGTAGCGAAACGTTTTCACATTTTGTAGGATAACACAAAATTAGAAGTATTAGAACCATATAAATAACTGATAAGTGCAGCAGATTATACGAATTATTAGCAGAATTCAATTATTTTTGAAGTAATGTATACTCTTCCATATATTTTACAACAATCTGAATGCCATGAGTAATATATTGGATTATTATACTTTCTTATTTGACTTACCGATGATTTTGTAAAGGAATTTGGATTCCATGTTCACCTTTAGACTCCATAAAAGTTGCAACGTTTTTAAGAATCTGTCGGCCTTCACTGTGGATAACTTTTCTTTTAACACCAACCAGTTTTGTAGGAGGCATGGTTTTAGATCAAATAAAACAGACAGCACTCACAAATAAACTAGCAGAACGTCTTAAAATATGATTGTTTCAAACACAACCTCAGATGTCAACAATGTAATTGTAACGCCAATGGCATGGAACGATCGTTCGACAGATTCTGACTTATGCGCAGGTCGGTACGCCAACTTCAGGTGGCTTCTTCCTTATTGAAACGGACTCTATGTATTGTTTCTGCTTTTTTGCTTTAACGTTTTACTAAAGCAAATGCACTAACTGGCGCCGTTGCTTAATTGGTTGAAGCGCCTGTCCAGTAAACAAGAGTTCGCCAGTTCGAATCTTCGCCTCATTTTTTTTTCCTGAATTTGTTACATACAATATACTATTCTTACATTATTCACCTATACCTATAAAGCGTGTTTTTATTTTTTTCAAACTATAATTTTCAGTTTAAATTTCACAATTTCTTTCTGAATTTCTCTTTATACCTTTATCAACCACCACTCGATTTCTCGAACTCAAAGAGGATTATTTCTCATAAAACCAATATTATTTTCTTGTTCAATATATCTCTGTCTATATAAGATCAACACTCACAACGTACAACTGGATGGAGTTAATATCTGAACGAATTTTTATTGGACGAAAAGTTTCATTTTTGTATCTATCCAAGCGGGAGAGAGTACAATAAAATCAATATTTTGGGAAAGTTACGACAAAAGTCTATTCGGAAAATGAAGACACTCAACACATTACAACAATCTTCTGTTTTCATATTAACGTTGAATAAAAACATAAAAAAAGGTTGTGGTTCGATTTCCCAAAATAAATAGCAAAAAGAGAAATGAATTTACCAAAAGGAACATACAGAAGATAACAAGTTATCTCAGTCTATCTCTGTAATGTTCCCATCTCATTAACAACAACAAATGTTTGTATTAAGACAGAAAGACGCTAATTACACAAAACTTATTTGTACAGAAAGACGCTGAGTAGGTACGCAAAACAATGTTTCTCATAGATATTATTCTTATTTAAATTAATGTAAGTACGACCATGTTGGGAGGAATGGTTTTAATACCTACCATTTCAAATCATTCTACAAGGCAGTTAAAACTCATCTCTAGTTCTGTTCACGTTATCTTAAGTACCAGTGTAGAGTTTAGGATTGTGAAATCTATGTAATATTAAGTTAATAAACAGTGTATACAAATCAAGGGCTCTCTTTTCAACCGATATGCTACGAGGATGTATTGATATCTAGTTAGCTTAGACCAGTTCCATGCATAAACAAAATATTGCGTTACCATAGCAACGAACAATCACTTATTAGAAGTGTCAGTGTGAAGTTTGACGTCAAAAAAGTAAACCAGAGTTACGCAATAAATTAAAAGAAAAAAGATGTCCACCGAAATTGTGAAAATCGAAAAATTGGAGTATCGAGCCATCATCAAGTACCTGTATTTAAAAGGGTTAAGAGGTAAGCAGATTTACGAAGTTATGCTTAATACCCTTGGTGATCAATGTCCTTCGTATGCGACCGTGAAAAATTGGACTGCAAGCTTCAAAAGACGTAAATTTTCCATTGAAGATGATGACCGATCGGGAAGGCCAGTTTCTGTGTCAGTCCCCGAAAATATCGATGCAGTTCATGACATGATTTTATCAGACCGTCGAATTGGGCTAAAGCGGATATCTGAAGCACTGAATATTCCATACGAACGCATTCATCATATAGTTCACGTTAATTTGGACATGAGAAAAATTGCTGCACAATGGATCCCCAAATGTTTGAATGTTGACCAAAAGCGTGCAAGGGTAGAAGCCTCGCGTTCGATCTGTGCTCGATTTGAAAACGATGTAGACTTCTTAAACCGAATTGTTACTATGGATGAGACTTGGGTACATTTCTACGATCCAAAAACAAAGCAAAAATCGATGGAGTGGCGACACTCTGGTTCTCCAAGACCTAAGAAGTTTCGTGTCCAAAAATCTGCTGAAAAAGTTCTTGCTTCAGTTTTTTGGGATTGCCATGGAGTAATCATGATTGATTTTTTGGATAAGGGTAGAACAATAACTGGAGATTACTATTTGACATTACTGACCACTCTACGGGAAAAAATTGAAGAGATAAGACGCGGAAAGCTATCCAAACATGTTTTGTTTTTGCAGGACAACGCCCCTGCACACAAATCTCATGTTGCCATGAAAAAAATTCGTGATTTAGGGTTTGAATTACTAGAACACCCCCCTTATTCACCAGATTTGTCTCCGTCCGACTATCATCTCTTTCCTCAACTGAAAAAAAGTTTAAAAGGTCGTAAATTTTCTTCCAACGAGGAGGTAATAAAAGCTGTGGAGGTCTGGTTTGCAGAGCAAGAAGAAACATTTTTTTTGAAAGGTCTAGAGACGTTGCAGGTCCACTGTAATAAATGTATACAATTAAGAGGAGAATATGTTGGGTAATAAAATATTTTGACATTGAAATTTTGTTTGGTTCTATAGTAGGCTAAGAATTTTTCAATATATCCTCATACATGAGATGCCATTCAAGAGGTGAGTTTTGTAACAATTTATTTATAGAATTTCAAATTGTAGTCTAACTATAATATGTTAAATTTGGTTTTCATTTATTTCCTCTCATAATTAAATCACCAGAAATACATAACGAATCCTCTAGCAATGATAAGCCACTGGTGGAAAACTGTCTTATTGATTTGATTTGGATGTTTATGAGTTATGACGTAACGAGAAACATTCGTGACTTATACCATAGTTGATTTTATGAATTGAAGCTGGAAAAGTACCATTTGGGGAAGAACATTCCTTTTTATTATAATTTAGCGACACCTTTTTATCGAAACGTCTAGATTCGCCTCACACCACTGTGGACAAAGAACATACGTGAACATGAAAAAAAATTATGGGTTTCAGGGACCGTGAACATGTATATTTAAATTCACGCCGCTTATAAGGGCGCCGTTTCATATCGTTAAAAATTTATTTCCTATTTAAACATTATTCTTGTACTAAAAACTAATAATAATCAATAATCAATTTAAGAGAGGTGAGTAATCAAACTCAAATGTTTACAACGAAACTGTAATAAATTTCAACTTCTACAAATGTCATGTTTGATTTGTGATCAGCTCGTTTTCAGAAGGTAAAAAATACGCATAAATTCGGGATATTTGATATTCAAATAAGAAAATTTATTTCCCCATAAACCGTAACACCGATTTCCCATGACAGATTTTTGCTTCAAATGCAATAAATTCGTTGTCAAGAATTTAGGGACTTTTTATTTTTGTAACTTTAAAGCAAACTCGAATTTCCAAAATGCAAATATATTATAAAACAACTACTACTAAAAATTTTGTTATGCATATTTATAAAAAGCTTTGTCGTCCAAGGGGTTATCTTTGAAACCGATAAAGTGAAAGTTATGAAATTTTAGGACGATGGGACTTTATTTTGCATATTTTAGAGCAAATGTCAAATGTTTTTGACGTCATCGTTCAGCGTACGGTCACCATCTTGTATTCCTTCCCGGCCAATCCTTACTTATGGAAGTGAAACCTGGATACTATCACAGAAATCCAAAAGTCGTATCCAAGCAATGGAAATGGAATATTTGCGAAGAGTGAAATGAATAACACGAAGAGATCGGATAAGAAATGAGTACTTATGTGAGAAAGGAACTTAAAGTAGAACCAATACTCAAATTATTAGATAACCAAAAGCTTAAGACCAGTCAGGAATATGTGGGAAGCCCGAGTTAATACAAAAAGAAATAGAGGAAGACCTAAGAAAACTTGGAACCAAGAAGCTGCAAAAATACTGAAAAGAAAAAATATAAAAATGGAAGAAGCAAAAAAGATGGCAAAAAATAAAAAAAAATGAACCAATTTCTTCTACGAACAAAAATTTTAGATATAAATACATACCCTTACACCTTCGGGTTTTAAAAAGGTTTTTGCATATTTTGGAGCAAATGTCAAATGTTTTTGGCGTCATCGTTTAGCGTACGGTCATCATCTTGAATTTGAAATTAGTATCAATTTTGACAATTTGGATATAAACTGATTTCGAGGGGCAATAATTTATATTAAAAAACATTCGAAGGACCATTCGAGCAATAGCTCAAGAAAAATGGAAGCTGAGTTAGGGCTGTAAATTATCCACAGTGTTTGAAACAAAATGATTTAAGAAACAACAACAACAAAAAAGATATATACGTAGCAACGAAAAAACTAGAAAACGACTTACCGGTACTTTATCTTCTCTCCTGCAATGCTGGCTAGCTCCGAGGATGTTATATTTCACGAGGTGCTCCCACAGTTCACCGCGGATTTGAATTGCTAGTCTAAATTATCTAATAACTATCACAATAAATTAACTAAATTATATACAAAAAATGGTGTTTTAACAAATACGGCGATATTCGATAGTACTGCTCGAACATAGGTCTCTGGAGGTACCTACTACTTTTTGTTTTATGCGCACAATCGTGGTCGCTTATATATTCATTTGCCTTTCGTTGGTATTGAAAAATGCGCGACATTTGAAATAACTGTTAAACAGTGGCTGTGGTAAATCTACAGCGATTATAATATATGATATAAATGAGAAATTACCTAATTAAGTATTTAAAACGCCTTCCAAAATATGTGTTATGAAATTTGTTTATAAATAATGATGTTGACGTTTTTAAAGCCTACTATTGTTTTTTGTTTAATTTTAAAAACCTACGCTAGAATTTCATAATTTTCCATCCAACCGTTTCAAAGGTGCAAGACTTTTCAGCAACGCTGTATATTATTTTGACAGAAGGAAATGAAGCGATCACAATAAAAATAAAATAGCATTTGTACTGTTATAGCTATATAATAAATTGTTGAAATAATGTCAATATAACATTCTGTTTCCGATGAGAATTACAATCATTTATCATTTCTCGATTAATATTTTACTGTTGGATCCATTTATATCATCTTAATCGTTAAAAAATGCCGCTTTCATTAACGAAAATTGATGGAATCCACTTTGATGTGTAAAATTAATTACTTTTGTTCTACTATGTATGCCTGACTCTATTTAATCAACGACAAAAGGAGATAACTGCTACCTGTGTATCGAAGTATTTAGGGGAATGAAAAAGCTGACGAACACAAAAACATGGCCAGAGAAGACACAGCCTGAGTCTGGAGTGCGTGGTGATATATTGAAATAAGAACAATGAAAAACGTTCATCAATGCTGTGCCGTGTCGACCCGAGTCGAGTAGATTCAGTGCGCGTCCTTAACACTTTTCCAGACATTGCTCCGCTTGAATATTTGTTTCCATCAAGAAGCAGTGTAAAATTAAAACACGAAATTGTTTTTGATCCATTGTTTTGAAAATATTAAAAGTAACGTCACCCTTAGCACAATAACTCACGAACTAATGAATAGAATATCATGAAATTTTGACAGCTGTCTTTTTAAGGTTAGTACTTACTGAAAAACAGTCGATTGCAATAAAACTTGGTCCATCTATGTGCCAGGCCCGAAAATTTTCAGCCCATATGTTACAATGACTATTTTTGTGATGGTATTTAATGAGGTAAATTTTGTAAAATTTAGCTTTTTAATTGACTTCAATTTAATCATGACATCTAGCGGTGGAAACTCCTGTAAATAATCTACTGGTTTTAACTAAACATATTTTCTCAATGCTGTATTTTTTATTATAAAAACATCAATATTATTATTTCGCATTTGTCTCTTCACAAATCCTTTATATGACAACAAAACTAATAGAATCTCTGGTAAAGGAAAGGACGTTTTGTGATCAAGGTCAAGCTGAAGCATAAAAACTTTTGGATTAATCTACCAAATGAAGTCCACATTTATACGGCAAAAGAGAATAGAAAAATCGAAGGTCGACTATATACTATTTGCTACAAACGTGAAAATACAGGACATATCAGCATCGACTTTCATTTCAACATCAATACATATTTCATGAATACATAACACCCTATAGGGTTCTACGTAGCTGTAATAACAAATGGGAATTTTTAGTTTTAAATAAAACTAATTCCATGGGACTTGCACTCACCGTTTTTTTTTAAATAAAAATCACCTATGCATTGAATGATTATTGCTTGTCATTTTTATTTTTTATGACCATACGACTTCTATTAACCCCTTCACTGCGGCGTGCAGTTTGCAACCGTGTGCGGCTCCCGAACAGCTCTGCGGATGGAAACGTTTCTCGCAGCTTCGGTCAGCAGATTTCTGGTGTTATTTTTAAACAGTAGCGTATAATTTATATTATTTTGAATAAAAATACAAGAAATAATACACTATTTTTGGTAATAAACTAAATTAACTAAATGCAATACAATACGTAACAACCAAATGTGCATTGCATGCACGGAACTGACAAATTTTCACAAGTTTGGACGTCTTCGGTCGGTTTCCGCAGTAAACGACTTACGACATCTAGCGACCTGGGGAGGCAAAGGTTCATAAGTAGAAATCTACTAACGAATGCTTTCGCTTGGTTCTAAGTTATCTGCCAACGTTGGTCTCTCAAGGTCATACATTTTTGTTACCAAAACATCAAAGAGATTGCGTCGGGCTTCGCTACTTGTTACGCTGGTGTATTCTTTGGTTAAACCTTCCGGAGACCCTTACGTTTGAACACGGTTCCCGCACGTAGATTGCCGCTTTCCGGTGCGGCTCCGAATGATTCCACGTCTCATCCAAAGCCTCTGGCTTATATAAGTTGGTACCTTTTCTTTCGGAATATTTTTCAAGGAACTGTACCAAAGGAAGCTACATTGAAACATTTTTATTGTTAGTTTGTTTAACTTTGAAACCATTCCAGAATGACGTCACTGACAGGTCGACCATATTGTTCTGGGTCCTCATGATATCTATCTAAAATGCCATAGTTTTGTAGTGTCTGTGGAATGCGGGAACAAGAGATAAGGTATCTTTTTTTCGATTTCGGACAGTTTCAACCAAGCGAAGTGACTATTTAATTGATCTCTCTGTGCACCTGAATCTGTGGCTTTTGACTTTCGTTATAATCATATAACTCTTCTGTTGAACTGAAAATATGACAGCGTAATTAATAAAAGTAAACATTCTATATTCAAGTGGGGAAATAAGGTATTATACTTTAGCGTGGTTTTACCAAGCCACTCATGGTGCAATAAAAGATTGGCATTATCAATAAGCTAAATGAAATTTTGGACAACCTTACTTTGTTAGTTTATGCTATGCGATTGATTCTACTCCGACAGCCAAGCTGCACTAAATGCGATAAGCTCATATCGGACAACGTCAAATCTGGTGTGGGAGTGTCGCAAGGCCCTCAACAGACTAGATAGTCATAATAGAGTGACCCTAGCCTGAGTGCCAGGTCACCAAGGAATAAAAGGCAATGAAATGGCCGATAAATCAGCCAAGCAGGGAGCGACTGAGGTCATGATAGGGCCAGAAACTTCCTGCGGAATTGCAAAAAACCTCATCAAGGAGAGCATCCACCAATGGATTAACAATCAGGCGCTGTGCTGGTGGCATAAAACCCCAGGACAAAGGCACGCTAAACTATTCCTTAAAAGCCCTTCGGCCAAACTGTCACGCGACCTACTATATCAAAGTCGAGAAACGACGAGGATGATGGTGGGAATGCTGACCGGACATTCTAGGCTGAGGAAGCTATGTAGGTTTTGCCAGGAAGAAGACGAAACCGCGGAGCACATACTTTGTGAGTGCGAAGGCCTAGTAAGGGTGCGGTTTCACCTATTCGGAGAAGAAAAACCGAAGGCAGAGAACTAAGGATAGGGAAGACCACAATAGATCTGCAAAGGTCGCAGTGGGATAGGACAAAGAGCCGCTCCATTTCTAATATAATCTAATCTATGCGATTGATATTAATAAAAGAAAAACATTATTGTAACAAACCTCATTTATCATGTTACAAATACTAAAAAATCACCATACACCAAGAGTAGCGATATAGTATACTCTAACTAAAGTCAGTGTGATGACCATAAAATAAAGCAATGTTGTCAGATATATTTTTTAAAATTGTTAGGCTCGCTACACAAATGTTCCTCTTACTTTAGTAAACTGTTAGCTCGTGATGTTATAAGAAAGTTTGGAAATATTTTAAAAAAAATACATAATGTAAATTTATTAGTAAACATTAAAATAAGTCGCTTGAAATTACTGAAAAAAGAAAAATTAATTAAAACCACTTTTTATATGTTACTATATTTAAGAAAATTTTGAAGACTTGGCAACGTAGTAGCACGTCCAGTCAAGACTTCGAAACAACCAATCAGCAACTGAAGTATTCATCGCAATATAACGAAATAACCGAAGTATACTCCGTTTGACGTTTTTGGCAGAAAAAATTCTACGGTCTTGAGGGTGTTCGGGGGGGTTGTGTTGTGGTTCGGCTTATAATCCATTAGTATCATTCAGTGTCGGGTGTGAATTTTGTTTTAAAGAAATATTTAATATAATATATATTTCTTGGTTGAGTGAGTTTAGTGAATTGTTATAGGTATTTATAGGAAAGTGTAGGTGATCTAGTGTAGAAAGGTAACATTAATTCAAAACCTTTTTGATGGTGTAGTAGTTAGGTCGCGTCAGTGAATTGATATTAATACAATATTCATTTGTTCGTAGACGTTAGGGTAAGTTTTATAATATATTATAATGAATTAGAATGACATTTTGGAGACCATTTGAAACAACAGTCCAAGATGATGCGCAGGATTATTGAATTGTGGATTTAAATATGAGAAGTTAGATAATCGAATGGTAATAATGGAGTCTCGGCGTATCGCTGAACTTAGACAGGAGTATTTGCACAAAATAAAAGGGTACCATGATTCAAATAGAACTATAATTTATTTAGACGAAACTTGGTTTGATACACATGATGTTGTCAAGTGTTTATTCATTTATTTGTTATTCAAACAATCCTTACGGTTTTATTACATGAATTAATATATAAAATAAAATACATTTTAACTTAACATGTAAGAAAATAGTAGTAATGGTAATTATATTATAATTAAAACTGTATGAGGATATACACCCACCTTTGAAAAATGGTTGGGTTGACGATACAAAAAACTGTTCTTTAGATACTCCGTGTTCTAGAGGAAAGCGCTTTATTATTGTATTACAAATTTTATGAATTTTGTATGCAGGTTAATGTTTTTCATTCAATTTGATATAGTAGATTAACATTATTTCACAATATTCGAATTTATAAAAAATTTATATGCACGCCATTGGGCGGCTTTTTCCTTCAAAATGATTAAAAATATGGGTCATCACATTAACTTTGGAAGAACTTTACAATGAAAAATGTATATTAGAGTAACATGAGATAATTGGAAAATAGAAATAGGGGCTTTGTCAACATTCGTAGCAGGAGTAAATTATTGAAATTGAACAATTCGCTTCTTGTACCTACCGCAAAGAATGAAACCTTTAATATTGTACCAACAATAAAAGCTGTGGTAATAAAAAAACGTACAAAAACACCAATTACACCCTAGCGTGGCGTCCAGAAAATTGTATGGTGAGATGTCGTAAATAGGTAGGTACAAAAAAGATGTTTTGTTAATTAACAGTAAATGTATCTCAAACGGTATAATGAAAAAAGTCATATTCTCACAGGTATTAATGAAGCAACTGAATTTTTACACATATTGAGAATTATTGTAGATATATTTTCATTTTAATTATTCACTATAGTCGGTTAAGTTTAAGTAGGGCTTTCGCCTTTTTATTTGATCACACTGTGAATATATAAGTAACAAAACCTACGTATTTTGGGACTTTTCAGAAACTCACTTCAGTAAGCTCCAGTAAAAAATATGGCAACAGGGCGTTGTTTTAAGATGACAAATGGTTAAGAGATTAAGACCTATATATATATCGTTTCTCCCTCTCAATTTTTAAGACAAATTTAATGTAAAAACCAGGTACAATAAGGCCATTATCCAAGACCCAAGCTGGATAATCGATGCTACAGTGGACATAAACCTAATAATTTCAACGAAACCAGAACAATTGAATGGATGCCATGTATTATACTTGAACACATTCATTGGGTAATACTTTTCATCCGAAAACAACAAATCCAAGTGATAAAGGGGTTGATAAACGAGTGTTGGAAATTAATAAAAAGGTGAAAAAAAAACAATTATTTTATGAAGGTATGCCGAAAAAAGTTTAGACTGTTATTTTTGTAGACGTTAATAGTAGTTTTTCTCCGATCGTGGGAGAAGTGACACTATTTTGACCTGTTTTCTATGCGCAAAGCTTAACATTCCAGAATAGTGGACAGCTGCTAAGCAATTATAAAATAACAGTGCGGTAATATTCTTTTCCTACGATCACATAGGGAAGTGACATATCGCACTGTCTAGTTCTATGGAAAGTACATGTATGGATAAAAAAGCTGTCAAATTGAATGTTGAAATGCTAGTCTATTTACCCCGCAAATTTATATATATGTTGATATTATTTTCGCTAAGAAGAATTAAAATTTTAATTCTATGTGAGAAAACGAGTATGGATGAGCTTGTGAATTTAATGTTAATCGATAATTTAGAGCTGGCGGAAATAGAAGTTCAAAATTTCCGGGTTCCGCGTAATCCTTCGAATCCCTTCACGACAATGAATGAAGCGGCTTTTATTAAAACATTTCGTCTTTTGAATACTATTTGGAATATACAATTTAGTCCACTCTTCTACGGAATCTTTAAAGGTAAAGTTATTTGTGAATTTACCACTAATCATTTCATCCTTCCCTTGCAAATATTCCGCCATCATTTTTCTTTGCTTTTCCTCCGCGACCGCGTAATTCATTATTTAAACTATTTGGATCCATTTCACAAAGGATTTTTAAATGGATATACATAAACATAACCGTAAAATTGGAATAATTTGACAGCGTCAAAGATGAGCGAACGTTTTATTTACGGTATTGCCAAATTTCTCGGGACGCCCTTTAACGAATCACCTCAAGAATTGCATGGTAGTTAAGTCTTCGCTAACTACTGCTTGTTATGCTGTGAATTCGCTCGATAGCGAGTGATGTCAAGAATTGGGGTCCTGCTGTAGCGTGCGGTAATGTTACAAATGGATTATTACTATAAAATGAAACAAAGTATGGTTTTAATTTTTATATTGATAAAGTTGTTATAAAAGAAATAAAAGAAACATCTAATTTGTAACGATATTCTGGAACACAAATTAATTGTTGTTAATATTTACATTTATTGTACAATTTTACAATTTGTAAATTGTAGTTAATTTTTTAAATGTAAATCAACGATCGAAGAAAAAATAGTATGTATAATTCGTGGGAAAAGCATATTCCCAAACTCCTGTGTTACCAGACTCGTCGCTACGCTCCTCTTCTGGTAATTATCACAGTCGTTTGAGAATATTATGCTTTTCCCACTGATTTTACAATATACTATTACCTAACAAGTGCGAAAAGTGATACTTTTCCGCACGCGATTGCAGATGGCCGAACTACGCGTTCAACATATCAACAAATTAATTATTATTAATATTTGTGCATTCTGCAAATTTAATGCGGAGGCTAAAATGTTTTCCAATGATATCAGATTTCTCACTTCTTTGTCAACACTAATTGTTGCAACCGTGGCGATGAGAACTTGGCTGGAAGAGGTCATTTTGGAAGGCTTTACTGGCGACAGCTGCTGACTAGTGGAAGTTTAATATTTTATTCGATAGGCCCTTTTGGAAACTTGGCGAGCTTTCTACATAACCTTCTACGGCGCTAGAAGATTTCCAAGCTCCGAGGCGTTTAATATTTGTTATTCCTTCTCCGGAATCTGCAAGCATTGTGGTGGCGGAACGTCGGAAACTGTGGCCCGTATATAAATGAGGATTTGGAAGCTTCAGATAATTTACTTTTTCGCACTAAGTGACTAGTGCGGAGAAGTGACTCTTTCAATACTAAAATGAGTACGGGAAAGTGGACTTTTCCGCACGCTAGTAGAAAATAGCTATTTGTGCATCAAGAGCAGAAAGTAGTACTTTGGTAGTCGAGACAGAAAGTCTGTCTGTCTGTCGAAACTACCAAAAGACTTTCTGCTCTAAATACACACAAGATTTTTTCTACTATAACACCAAAATTAACTACTAGCTTTCTCTAGGCATGCGCCAAAGTTACTTTCTGCTTAAGAGCGCCAATAATGTCGAATTATGACAGCTCGCGGAAAACATCAACTTTGCGGTTGCTTTTCAACGCACAACGGACGACTTTCGATAGTGATAGTAAAAAAAACATTAGTGGCATAGATTTGGCAACAATACTTCATTTGTTAATAATTTCACAAATATAATGTTAAAGTTATAATTGAGAAAAATTAACTTATGCATGTAACTTTTTGTGACATGACTAGAAGATGGGATTGGTTCCACCAATGGTTATTGGCGTTATTTATGATAATTAAACCGGGTTTTGAACTATTTATATATCATTATGGTAGTCGCCGATTTTTCAGTTCTTTGGAAAGCTTTAGCCGCTTCCTCGACAAAACCGTTCTCTTCCGCTACATGTATGATTATATATTTTGAGCACTTGCCTGTTTTCTTGCCTTGATCTTCCCATCTGATCTTTGGTAAATATCTTATTCAAAACGTTTGGTTGATGCTACCTTTTCTTTCGGAATATTTTCTAAGAAACTGTAACCCCTTGAATCGTACAGCTGGAAGTTCTTCTATTATCAGTTTGCTTAAACTCAAAACCAATTTTATGTATCCAGTTAATGGTGGTTAAAGTATTTCACCTTGTTTCGAAAAAACAATCACATAAAATCTATTTTTGTTAACTTATTGTGAATCATTGAAAAAACCAACACGAAAACCACGTATCCATTTCGTGCGAGGCTGCCGCGCGTTTATTGGTAACGCGCGACTACCGCACTAATTATTGTATCTAACCCAAAAACAGTTCGCGCGGCAACTCGAGCCACAGCTACGTGACCGCATCACTGCCGCTGCTGCCAATATTTTGATTTTGACATAAATGGTTAATAAGAACAAACTGCAGATGCTGCTATGAAGTAAAATATTAACCTTCTATATATACTTCAAATTTTTATACGAATTATTTCTGCAAGAGACTAAGAAAAAGAGATAACGCTCACGAAATTAGAACTAAGTGAAACAAACTTTACCAAAGCCTTAATTCATTTTAATGATCACGTACAGGTATCCCATCTCCCAAGAGCATGATAGTGTAAATTAGTCATTGTGCCTGACACCTTCTATATTCCACTACCTTTTGACCTTTTTGACCCAGTATCGGCTAGTATATTTTTCAACTTAAAATTAACGTGTGAACTGTAAAACTTTTACATTAAATTAAAATATACTGTCATAAAATAAAAATAAAATACACTACAAGATACTGAGACGACTTCAGCGGTTTTGGTGAGTTCATATTTTCATAAATCACTTTTTACTCGCAAAATTAGCCACTATAAGGGAAACAATGTGAAATGGTCATTATTAGGATATATTTCTTGGACTATATAATAATTTTTTCAAAGCTAAATTATTGTGAGCCGAAATCTGAGGGATTATTTCATTGAATCATGCTACCGAGCTGAGATTCATTATCAATTTACGGTCGTATAGAATCAACAACGGTCTGACGTTCCTTCATTTCATGTTCTCTATTCCTCATATCTCTGTCACTCCTTAAAGTCGATTAGGTTGAACAATTTAATCCTATTTGCTTCATTCGCATTTGCATTGATATATATTAATAAACCAACTCCCATTAGGCAAATCTCCAGAACTGAAGGCAGATGAAATCTGAAATTTGAAATGAAGATGTTTTGCAGGTTTTGATCTAATAAAATAAATTGACATCTTCAGTTGAGCCGAAATTTTCTATAAATTATGGTTAAATTGGAGTCAATTTAAAATTTTCTCTCTTTGAAAATCAATATGGATTCATCAGTGTCGGCCTCAGGAGCAAGTTGTGTTGGATTTGAAGAATTTTAACTTTCTGCTTTGGAAAAACCACTTTAATTAGTTTATTGGTACACGAAAAAGTTATTTGAAATATCGGATGGCCCATGCAAGCTGGGTTCTTGTTTGCTTCTGTCAAACTTACTTATTTTCTGTTTCATTGTCTAATTTACCGGCCATTTTTGATCCATTATCACTTATAATTGCACAAGTGGTTTGTATTTTATCTGGTAAATTTGGGTTGCTTAATGAGAAACTGTTTCCTAGCAATTTGACGAGAATAACTGTCAACTTTTAAAAACACGACACCGAAGGTGGAGTGTTTTTAGGTTTAGAATTTGAACAACACAAATTTACCCAATATCAATACAAACCTCGAGTGTAATTCGGCAGGACAATTTAATTAATGAAAAATTTGGAAACATATCAATGCAAACTTTATTTATGAAACATTAAAAATAAACATATTTTTATTTTAATGTACAATTATTAAAAAGGCAGTTATTGAAATTGATACTAGGAACAGTGATATCGCTGCGGGTGCCACAGCTAATCGTTTCTGTAGTAGATGTTGAAGTTTTTTCATTTTCCAAACGAATTGATTGAATAATGCTTGAATAATACTCTTTGTCAACTTGTATGGTTTTATTGATGATGAATTGCTGTGTCTTGTTATTTTTATTAGAGCTTGTTCTTCAATTCAGCTTTTACTTAATTCGCTAACTGCTGCCGCTCGATTTGAGTGATTTGTAATTTTGACACGTTTGACATCTAAACCAATGCGTTGTTCTGAGCGTTTAGTCCATTTGGAAATTTCATTAATTCCAATGGGCAAATTCTTGTACCAACCTTTAGAATTTTTCTTTTTCCAAAAGGGATTTGGTGTAAGAAATACTCTGTCCGAAGTTATGAAAGTGTTTCGTTTTTCCATTAACTTTCTGAATAAACGTATTGGGCAAATATCTTCGTCGAAAATATTAGGTGTGATCCATTTGCTGTCACATAATTTATTGTTGCCGCCTTGTCTCGTTTTCGAAAATAGAGGATTATACTCGATACGTCCAGTTTCTTTTCCATTATTTTCAATTTCAGATATGAAATAAGTGGTTTTGCAGTAAGCTGCTTCTCCTCCGCGCCAAGCTAGTTCAAACGCCAAAATGTGATATACTTTCTTTTGAAGTCCCTCCGGTTCATTTTCGTTATATAATCTGGCCATTGCAAATACTTCAGATTTATTAAGAGCTGATGCACTACATTTTCTCTTTTCGGGTTGTGCTTGTAGGATTTTACGTTTAGCATTACGTGCAGCTCGTGATGAATTAAACTGAACATTGGTGAAAGGGTTGAATACAATATTAAATTCGTTATAATATTTACTTTGTAGCATTTTAGCGGTGGTGCTCCAAATTGTTTTAACTACCGCTTCTTTGTAGTCTTCTTCGTTACTTTTTCGCATATTAAATGCCCAATCTTGCAATATTACATTCAATTTCTCGATGGAAGTATCTGGCTTAAATGTGTATCTTTTTGCATCGCAAAACGTAGAAAATTGTCGCCAGATTGATGATTGCGTCGCAACTGTATTAGTAGGCACACAGGTATTAACAATTTGACTAATTTCGGCGTTTGTAGACACACCGAATCGACTCATTGTTAGTTCTTGAAAATTCAATAAGTTGTTGACAAACATGCCAAACTGTTTATTCTCGTAACCAACACCGCAATAACTGATGAACAAATGAATAAGTGAAAAAACCATTAGTGTATTTGTCGCTGTAAAAGTTAAGGTTAACTTTCGCCGCTGTCAAAGTGACAATTGCACTGTGGTATTATGCGATTTTTTATACATGACTTGAATTGTCAATTTAAAAATTAATTGAGTATATGACTGCGACCCAAAATTCTTATTTTATTTCAAGCACCGAAATCAGTTTTTCATCTATTAACAATTTGAAACATTTATATAGGTAATATAAACATTTGAACTACATTATTTTTCTAAATTCCTATCATTGGCAATGAATGGAAAATGAGATTGAAATTTTAATAATAAATATCGAATTTTCTGTTTGACGTAAAACATGCACGGTCTGCCGCACGCACATACGAATGATGGTTATTTTATGAAAGCCTTGTGAACATTGAAAAATATTTTGTTAAAGAATGTTATTTTCATAAACCGTTTTTTTTTTAAATTTAATTTCAGGTTAATAGTATAAAGGAAACCTACACATTGTTAACGTTTTTATTATTCCAAAATACAATACGAGCGAAAGCTAAAATACCTTTATCAGCATTTATAGTTGTGAGTAAAATTAGTTTGCACTGTTTCACAATAAAATAACAGTATGCCGCAAGGTCTCTTTGAGGATTAAAAAGCCGAAAAGATAAGAAAGCCATAAATCACTTTTAGTCTTGACCTACCCACAAGCAAACAATTGATTCTCATTGTTGCAGTGTAGCTTCCGATTGGTCTATGAAAAATGTACTTGAATTGTTAGTCCACATGGACTGTTAACGTCTCAGGGTTGCTGTGATTGAGAATTTGTTTTATTGACTGAAACTATTTTGTTGGTAATAATTAAAATTATGGCTTTTGGCGAACAATGAATATACTAGAAGAGTAAACAGACGTATTATTCTATGTCAACATGAACAATGTCTAAGTATATTTATTTATTCTGCTTGATTCCAAGTCGCAGTGAATATAATAAGTTGTTTGATTGTTGTATATATAAAACATGGATATTTTATTTGGATTTATTTTTACCAATGGTTTGGAAATTTCTGAAAGTGGAGAGTAGGGGATTTGAGACAACAGACAGAAAGAACTTTGGTATGTTCTAGTCCAGTGATCATCAGTTACATTTGGTCAGGGTCCATTTTGGATTTACCAAAGTCCACCGCGGGCCGGAAAGCTTTACAAGACATCGGTATTCTCATTGGTAATACTTCAAAATGAGCTTGAATCAAAAAAGTCATATTTAGGCCCATCAATTGTTACTTTTGTATACGATTCACAATGTTTAGCTTTATTATTGTATTGGTCACTTTTGCAATATAAATGTTTAATATAATTGTGCGAAAAAGGTAGCACAATTATTTCATTTAATAAAAAAGAAATTAGATTATAATTTTCTTTGGCGTGATCTGAAACGGTTTTTGATAAAGTTCAATTTTGAAAATGCAGACTCACACGTATATGTTGAACCGAACATTGTGCAAAGTTGAACAGCCAATTTACTCAATTCAGGGTATTTTTCATTGCTCACATACTTAATCCAAAACTGGTCACAAGAAAGATCTTTACTGACTTGACTAAATTTATCCTTCAAACTGATGTCCTCTTGAAACTCCGCCATCTCCATTTGCTAAGCAGCTTGACTTGAATGAAAAATCTGCGCTGCTTCATTTAACCATTCGCCATTGGCTTTTAAAGAAAAGCAGTCATCGCACGAGCACCATCCTTTGTTACTGATATTAACTTTTTCAAATCTAAATCAGCATTTCCAAATAAATTCATAATTTTTCGCGGTCCGTTCTAAACGAGTTCGAGGTCCGGACCTGGCCCGCGGGCCGCCATTTGAGGACCACTGTTCTAGTCGCTATCTACGCAAAAAATCATACAAAATATGTACAGGCAACTGAAACAAAAGAATAATGGGTCAAAGCATGAAGCTGCTGAAAGAATACATAATAGACAAAAGTTCCAAAAAAAATCCTTATAGTTATCGGTAAAACATCTGCTATTCATCGGAAAAAAAAGTACAGAAATCGCTAGTGCGTCGGGATCTTGCAATAATGAAAAATTTGTCTGAAACCGGTTCTGCTTCTGCTTACAGATAGTTTGTTTAATCATCCTTTGCCGTTACGTCATAATCGGTGACGTATTCTGCTGTTTTACGTTTGTCTTATATTAGTTGAATGTTATTTTACACTTAACCTCAAAATTATAATCAATGACATAAGAATTGTTTTCAATCATGCACGTTAAGATGTGTTTGTATGAATAAATTGGTAATGCCAAAATTTGCATAAGTTGCGTACTTTTTTACATAATTTAGTTTTGTTTTAACTTGAAATCTCCGTTTTTTTTTTAAATTATTTGTAACAAATTTCTAGCTAGAGGATGTTTAACGCCCCTGAGCATGATTTTTTACTGAATTTAAAAAATTATGGATTACCGATTTGTGATTAAATGGCGAATTATATAATATATGTATATTAAAAATGTATTATACGATTATATTTTTGGGGTGAACCCAAAGGTTATTTAAAATTATATAGAATATCTATGGGCATATGCTTATTGGGTCCCAAGTAGCAGGTAGTTCAAAAATAGCGTGCTTATTGGGTCCCGAACTTTAGTCCTACCTGAATAATAATGTATGGATTCGGTCCCAGCCACCTGTTGTTAAACCAAATGAAAAACAGGTAGTAAAACTAATTTAAAAATTTGATATATTTATTACATTGAAATATTATTGTAAAGGTATACATTTTAGGATTTAAAAAAAAGGTAAAAATAAAATAGAAACACATATACATAAGATATATTATATATATACATATACAATTAATTATTAATAGAACAATAAAATGAGATACATTTAATGAAAAAAAATCGACTTATTTTTCCTTTTTCATTTGCTTTGTCTCCATTTGAAATTCTTTTAGTTTTTCAATAAAAACAAATATATTCGGGTGGGCTTTATAAAAAGAATTATTAAAATGGCTATGAAAGGATTCACAGGCATTCGTAGTACGAGTAAGATCCGCTGAATTTTTTGCCCAAAGGGATGGAGGAAATAAAGATTCTTCAGATATATAATTTTCAATTAAATAATCGCAATATTTTTTTATGTTTTCCTGGTCTGGTGCTATTGAAAGCAAATCAAAAATAAAACAATCACTCACTTCCCTAGGAGGTAAATACGTTAAAGCAAAGGTCATCCTTAGCCATCTACCAACTTCAGAAGATTCCTCGCTGTACATTGATATTAAACCACATTTTTGTATTTTTTTATACCATGACTGTGCAAGGTGAAATCGACAGCCAATAACATGGGCTTTTGGCCAAACTTTTTGAATAGCAGTATGAATACCTATTTCAAAATCTATAACTGCCTCAGTGATATGTAAGCTAGTAGAGTGTTTTAAAGCGATATCTTCGAGAATATTAAATAATTTTTGATAAGTTGAACTACATTTATTAGGCAACAATGAAAACACTAAGGGAATGTAGTGTCCATTAAAATATCCAAAAAAATTGTGGACAATAATTAAATGTGCCGTCTAAATAAATTCGATTAACTTTTCCCAAAAATTCAATATTTGACTTGCATGAAAATACAACGATCTGGTCTATTTTATTACTAAATAAGATAAATGGTTCACCAGTATTTGTTCCAATGTTTTTGTTTTTTAAAATATCGAAAGTTTCATCGATGTTTTTTGGCAATGCCGGCTGCATTTTCCTACGGGAGCAGTACATATACCTTCTAATATTTGCTACGTCATTTGTTGTAATGGTTGATGGCAGATTCTCTTGAAGTACACGACGAATAATTTTTGCAGGCTTTTCGGACAAGTCTTCAACTGCCTTGCGTTTGCAAGAAGAGCTTACAATTTGGCGATTCAATTTTTCTATATTTGCGCTATGACAATGCTCTTCAATATGTTTTGTCAAAGTTATATCTTTCGATTCACCCAAACTAAGTATATATGATTTACACTTTTTATTTGTACATATGCAACGCCTTTCTCCACTTTTTAAGCACTTTTGAAAACTATATTTAAAGTTATTTATCACTAACATTTGTTTTCCTTTTTCACTTAAAATAATATTTATATTCATTTTTAAAATGTTTAAAACAACAGACAAATTGATCTGGAATATGAAATGCACTCGATGAAATATAAACAATGAATGAAATAGTATTTAATTTAAACATTCAGATACAATAAAAAGAGGGAGGATTGGATTTCCGAAAAGAGGTACATTTCCCCGAAGAATATCTTCAGGTAGTTAAGTACCATTGGGACCCAATACGCCTATAGATAAAGGGATTAAAATTTACACATTTTAATCTATGACCTGCCGGGACCGAATCCATCCACACCGATATCTATATGGTCATATTTTTAAAAATTGTATAGTAATTATTGTCTGTGTCATTGTGAGAAACAATTTCGCAAGTATTCCTGAGAAATGCAAATAAAACACATGTATGGGGGAAAACAGGCAATAAATAAATTTATTCCTGAAAAAAACTCCCAATAAAAACAGAAAAAAGGAACGAACAAACGGATAAGAAAGGTAGGTAAACTGAAATAGCATATGTAATGAAATAATATGCAAAGTCTAAGCTCCATCACTGACAAAATCATCTTTATCATCAATGTGGGAGTCCGATTCATTCAGATCTATGATAACAGGACTGCATTTAACGGTAAAAGCGGCATTCCAGCATCTCTGTTTTTTGAAAAGTAATTAATCAACTTCAAAATTAAACTTTTTTTCATTATACCGGGAAGGAATTTTGACAATGAAAAATTAATTGAAAAAGGCGAAAATGACCAAAAATACTGAACAAATTAAAATATGACAACTGAACTGTAAAAAGTAACAAATAACATGTACGTCTACATTAGTTAAAAAATACGTGACATCATAATTCCGTCTAATCTATTTCATGAATTAGAGACAAAGCTGGACAATGTATGACGTAGCGGCAAAGGATGGTTAAACAAACAAATTGTGAAACAGTGCAAATTAATTTTAACTATAGGTACTGTGTATGAAGAATGTTTTTTCCTTAATCCTTAGAGGGGGCGTGTGTAATCCGAGCAAATTTGGAAGTCTTCTTATCGACCATATCCATTGAAACAAGAAAGTTACATTTTTACATTAAACTGTAATCAGTTGGTATGAACACAAATATTCTATCAACCAAATGTTGAATATTTATGGCATCGAAAAATATCAACTCTTTTAAACAGATATAAATGGGATATGTACCTATGTGCTCCCAGAAAGGCATGGAAAAGGGTATTAAAAGATATTAAAATATTGTTATAGAGCTTGAGGGTTCTGCGTGCAAGTTTATATTTTCCGATGTAACTTGTCTAACTATATTCACAAGTGTTTTTCTTTTATTATCAATAGATTCGTCAATATGATTTCCAGTATTAGCGTTGGAGTTTCATCCACCATGCCTCTTTAACGTTTATGTACATCAGTACAAGGGTTATCTCTTAAGTCTTGCATATAACAACAGAGTTGGCACCTTTCAACAAATATCAATTGTCAAAATTAACTTCCATGTTCAGTTAACTTAACTCCAAAGTTTCAGACCGTTCTGCTTGAAGTTGTATCTAAACTGAATTTAGTCAATTGAAAAATGGAATTAGGAAATTTTGCACGCATCTGTTGACGGAAAAACAGAAAGTCAATTGGTTGAGCACAGAAAGCTGAAAAAATATATACAGTAATGTCAGTGGAGATGAATTGGATCCAAGGAATACAAAAATGTATTCATCTCCGTGCAGAATACTTTGAAAAAAAATAGTGATTAAAAGTTATCTACTGTTTTTTCTAGCTTTATATGCAAAATGCGAAAGACAAACCACGTACCAGCATCTAAGAGTAGGTAGCGTTTCTGACGCTAGTGTATAATAATTATTATTATATTTAGACAAGGGCAGAGGGACAAGTCCCTATTGTGCCCAAAAACAGATAATTACATAAGTAACCTACTAGTAGGTGAAGAAAAGAAAAATAACTTCAGCATATACAATATACCAAACAAAAAAAAAATTAAAATATTAAATGAAAATAAAAACTATAGGTGCTCTAAAAGCGTACGATCAAGTCTATTTTTAAAAGAGTTATTAGAAGGTGCAGAAACTGTGGATACATCAAGATTATTCCAGCTGTCGAATACCCTGTTTGGTAAGAAGTTTTGTCTTGATCTGACGGTAAAGTTGTATTTTTCTAGTTTAATAAGGTGTCCTCTAAGGCGGTCATCTGGATTTAAGGTGAACATCATATCAAGATTACCAAAATTAGATTTTAATATTCTAAAAGTGGTAATGAGGTCTCCGCGGTGTCTGCGAAGTTCAAAGGAAGTTAGATTGGTCATGGAGAGCCTTTCTTCGTAGGAAGGTCTTCGCGGTCCTAGGGACAGTCGAGTGGCTTTTCTTTAAACATTTTCTAAAAGATTTTTATCACGAACTAGATCAGGGTACCAAGTTGGACCAGCGTACTCGAGAATTGGTCGGACTGAAACGAAACGCTCGAAAAGCACTTGCGAATGAGATACAGTCTGGTGTTCGCGCGCTTCCAGACTGAAGTTATATGATCAGACCAAGTTAGGTTGCTATTTACGATAACTCCGAGGTCGTTATAGGAAAACACAGAATTTAATGGTCGGCCGTCTACGAAGTACGGTAGTAGCGGGTTATTTTTGCCGATTCGGAGCACTACACATTTTTCAGCGTTCAACGGAAGTAGCCATTGGGAACACCAGATGAAGATGGAGTTTGAGTCCAACTGGAGGGTTTGTTGGTTCGTGATTGGATTTGTATATATCTTTGTGTCGTCAGCGTAGGAAAATATTTTGGTAGTTACGTGATAAGTGAGATCACTGGTGTAGACCGTAAAAAGCAGTGGACCAAGAACAGAACCCTGTGGAACTCCACTTTCCACCAGTCTATCCCTTGAGATATCTTCGCCAAACAATGTTGCTATTTTTTCATGAGATGTCAATCTGGACCACGTATGGAAGCTGTTTCATACGCGATTTTTTTTAACAGAAAATTTGCTACAACAGCTTTTGCAACTTCTTCAATGCTCTCGTCAGTCGTATCGACTGGCAGACTCAGATCCATATCCGTGCCCGCAGTCAAATATATTCACTCGCAAATATACGCTATATCCTAGGTGAATGCGTGAAATGCGAGGAACGTTTAGAATAAAACAACGAGTATGAAATGAATCCGTCCAGCGTTAAAACGTGGCACGTTAAATTCGCACGGAGGTAGATCACCGCAACGCACGCATTGTCTTTAATTTAAAACATATTTTATTTTCACCGCAGTTCTAGTCCGATTTTCAATGGAAGCATTGATTTGCGAAGTTCAAAGGCAAAATATTTTGTGGAATAAAATGTACTTATCGTCATCCTGGTGTACTGGCAAAAAGCAACTTCATCAGTTCGTAACTCAAGATACAGATGATGAAATTAACCGTAAATTAACCTGTTTTTATAAATCCTATTAGTCATATTGACGACGCCGCCATCATTGTTGAAATTTCGTACTGTAAAATTGCACCGCTACACCCGCATTCACCTATGACATAGCGTTAGCAATAAAATAAATATAAGACATATCAGATAAACTAGCATCTGGTTACGGTGTGATACCTTTCAAAGCCGCAGTGTACACCACACTGGTATAATGGAAAACGACTCCATTTGACGGGAAACGTATGTACGCTACCAAAAATAATTGTCTGCACGTTTGGCTGTCTATATGACACGTTGAGTACAATCGTTTCCCGCAATAAACCTTCAAACAAGCACTTCGAATATAGTCGTTTCTCACAGTTAAAGGGTTAATTGGTTATAGATCCCTTGAATATCGTACGTATGAATCTACCTAGGGAAATTACACTAGAACAGTTTTAATTGATGGACAGCCAACCATCTTTGATATCTTTGCTGCTTGCAATATTATTATAAACTACAATCTGCACAACCATACGTGCATAAAAGAGATACTTTATATCGATTTTAAACTAGAAACGGGAATTTTTATGAACATTCCATTCCGTGCATATGTTTATTACACCATTTGATGTGGCTATTCGTTTATGTAAAAGCCATTCAACGTAGCAAAATTAATTTTGAATAATCGCAAGTCAGAAAAACATTAAAAAAATACTTTAATTCTGATGAAGCCAATATAAAATTCTGTTTGATTTATATACGTCAATATCTTGAGTTTCAACGATAAAACCCATCTAAATATTATGCTGCTCATATTACTCTGAATCCATAAAATACTCCAGTTTAAAGTTCAGTTATGTTTGTTTGTTGTTTGATCTTGGAGGCTAACAATATTTTATGTAATGAACCAGGAATATCTACATCTAGATAGCTTATTTATTGTCGTCTTTCAGCAAACAATATAATCCCGTTTAGTTTTGAAATTGTAAACAAAAAGAACAAAAATTATTTTTAGATCGAAGACCGTATATTGTTCCGTTAAATCGCATGAATAAATGACAATTTGTGTTTGAATAAAGTAGACTTTCCAGTAGGGAAAATGGTAGCTGAATTTTGATGTGAGAGGGGTTTAAAACCTGTAGAGAATAATTGTTCCAACGTTGTCTCATTTCAAGAGCTTATATTTTTAGCAAATAAAATCAGCAAAAGCATTTTCAAATTCATTTTTTTTTAATCACTTGTTAGGTGAGCGGTGTACCCGTAAAATAAACCATAGAAAATCGAGGTGACCGACCACGAAGAGGTGTATGGATGAAACCTATTACAGTATGTGCATTGAGTTATTGCAAACAAAAAAACTTCTGTGACTTTTTTGCGTAGGAGTGGTCAGTAATTTGTTATTAACAAATAAATTGCAAAATAGCAAGAAGCTAACAAATAGAAACCGAGAACACATTTTTTATATATTTTGGGGAAAAATAGACACTTTTTAGGTCTTGTAATTTTTTCTAAAAAATGGGGTGAATTGGTAAAAATTACAACTTTCTTAGTCGTTGGCTTAGTAGGAAAAGTGGTGCTAGGATAAAAAAAATACATCATAAAAATACAAGTCTCAACGAGCAATTTGAGAGCCGCAAATTTCAAAAAGCTTTGGTAGAAGTCGAGACAATTTTTTTTTGAAAATTATGAATTTCGCTACGCTCGCTCGTGCATCCAAGTCCCGCCGCAAAATGAGACGCAGCTTGGTGAGGTGGTTAATAATTACTAGTAGGTGACTATTCAACTATATAGAATCGTCTCCTTCAAGTATTCTGCATCGACTTCTCCTTCGATCAATACTGAATGTATATTTTTCTACTCCTGTTTTATAATATACTTATTAAAAGACTAAAATCTGTATCATAATGATATTCATTATGATACAAATTTTCATTATGATACAGATTTTTAAGCCAATAGGAATGCGACATTCGCACAATATTCAATATAGCCATGGATACCTGGTTGACATTTCTGAAATTAATTATATCAGGTCTGTTCCCTGCGATAAAAGTGTAGCACTGAGCTATACGATTTTATTTATTTTAATTATGTTTTAATGCTTCTTGCACTATAGGTACAAATGCAATATACATAGATAGTCCCAAATTTAGCAATTTTACACGCATTTTTTCACAGATAGACCTGAATTTTTCAAAATTATATAGCTCAGTGCTACACTTTTATTGCAGGTGAACAGACCTATTAAGTGACACTTAATTTGACAGCTGTCAAATAATTTTGATTTTGAAAAGTAACTATATTTAAAATTAGTTAAACTAAATAATTAAATTGTGTTAAAATAATGAGTGATAATTTATACATGTACAAAGAAGATTAAAGAATTAATATTATTATGTTCAATAGTTTTAAATTTATTTGTTGTACAATTTGTAAAATTTATTTGTTGAAGTTCCTTTCATTGTTCTTGTTTTTTATAATAAATGATAATTAAATAATTCTTATTAATCGGAGTAGAAAAAATATTGTATGCAACTTTCATGTAATGGCCATTAATACACTTGCATATTATATACGAAACTCGCCTGCGGCTCGTTTCGTATCCTACAACATGCTCGTGTCTTAATGGCTATCATTACATGATCGTTGCATAAAATACTATTATTAGGTTCACAAAGAGTCGCCGTGACTAGCGTTGCGTCACCTAACCAAGCTGTGTCTCATTTTGCAGCGGGACTAATAGTCTTGGGCTGCTAAAGCTCATTTTCTGCCCTAGTGACTCAAAATACTATTCCTGCATGTGTGACACACTACTGTTTTTCGCCTACCGAATAACCAAAAATAGGAAACATTAACAAAAAACATACATGTTAAACGTTTAACAAATCAAGTGACAGATGGAGAAAAACACCACACAAAAATCGTGGCGTTATGAATTTTCCGCCCTTGGGCTGCTAAACACTACTTTCCACTCTATTTTTGGTGTTTATATCATTTTTCGGTAGGGTAGGCGAAAAAACATTTTGCATCGTTAAAAAATGAAGCACGGGAATGATCTTTTGATGCTATTTTATTCACTAGTAATTTTTGGTGACGCAACCTTTTGAAACTCGCTGTATATGATCTTTGCGACTTTTTACTCCTTCAATTTTTCACCCAAATGGAAGCAAACTTTTTACGATTAATTCTGGTAGATGCACTTTTTAATTTATATTCCAATCGTAATTCATGCGATCTAGAAAACCTCCGGCAACAATTTTTAATATTTCAGATTTTTATGCTCGAAATACTACTCTTCTTGGTACAGATTCACGTATACTTAGTAAGCGTGAAAAAATTCATATAATCTACGAAAACTTTTAATATCCGTCTACAATCTGAAATTGAACTAAGGTTTGACCGATTGTGTATTGAATGTCGAACTTTGACAGCGATTTAATACTGCGAGGAAGAAAAGCCAAACCAGATGAAGATGCCATCTTTACAGACAACCAAACTGTACTGAAGGTACTCGATTCCATTGTGATTTAATATGCTGTCCTATTATAACATGTACTGCAGACTGAAATATTACATTGACTTGAGGGTTATCTTAACTTTTTGCATGCACAGTGTTGAAAGAAACTGATTGATTTATAATCGATAATTTAAAAGAAAAACATATCATCTTTTCAAGGTGTCACAAATATTTTTGGTTAAAAAATGTATACCACCCAATGAATTCTCAGCACAGGCGATTAGTGGAATGCTCTCCTCAAGGAAAAAAAAATATATAAAAACCATGTTCTACTTTGGTTACTAAAAAACTTTTTAATTGAGGATCTTTAGCGAATAAAGGCTTCCCCAGAGGTATGCTAAATATTTTCGTACAAAAGAAAAAACGAGAGAAATGAAAATATAAAGCAGCAGCTTTTCCAACCCAAATGTTCACAGGATCTTTTAACTTCTCCAAAAAATATTAGTGAAGCCAATTAACTTATTTCTTCCAATTTGTCCGTTATAGGCTTTGCACGCCTTGGGGAATTTTATTAAAGCAAAATCTTAAATCAAAATATTAAACATTTGAATATTTTTGTGTTAGTTCAAGTTCCTAAAACGTGTAGTAAGTTGAACTGAGCTATAAAGCAGGATTAGACAGCCCAGAATGAATGAATTTGTCTAAGCCAGAGAAAAACTGGACTAAGAGTCTTAACAGGTATTCTGACGGGACACTGTCATATTAAGACGCTTAAAGTAGTGGAGAAAGCAGAATCCTAGCACATCACTTCTATGGCTCCACTGGATAAAAAAGGGACACTAACCTAAACTATAGCCTGCGGATATCCTAAAACTCCTTCGGGAAATAAGTCTAAATGAACTATTATGTACACAATAGATCTTTTAGGTCTCAGTGAGTGACACCCCAATATAGATACATCCATACAATGAAACCTCTTAATAGCGGACAGCTAAGGTGTCCGTTATTGAAGTTTAACAATATTAATATAAAGGAGATTCGATATAAACCTTTAATGTCTTTCTATTTTGAGATACACGGTGACAAAATTGAAAGGTACTTACTGTAAAAGTTATTTAAAGTAGTTTTCTAAAAGAAAATCCCTAGGATAAGAAATTTCATGTCAGTATATTCAGAAAATTTAGCGACCCATAATTTTTACAACAAAATTATAAGTATTTTTTTAGCTCACTGATATTTTTATTATACAGAACTATATCTTCAATCAGGTTTTGTTGTATTCGTGATATAATGAAAGTATTTTGACGATTTTGATATATTCAAACCTAAAGCGGAGGTCACACTAGGCAGCGGCTGTTTCTTCGAATCGTTACTGGCAACAACCTAGTATGATCAGCACTTTAGCGGTTTTTTCCTAATTTTACCAAATAACACAAATCACCTGTTTGTGATCTGTGGTCAGGGCTTTACGCATGCGTTGTGTCGACTTCATGGAAGAAATTAATTTCTTAGTTAAAAGCTAGCCATTTATCTTAATTTTAATTTAAATATAATTTCTTAGTTTATTGCATGAACATCTACATTACATTACATGGTTTTATCTTCTTAGTTTTAGTTTTAAATTAATCTTAGTTTTAATTTCTGCTTGCATGAATTCACCTTTAAACGTGATATTGTGTCTTTTGCAAAAATTTGTCCAACCATCCATTTGATGCTTTGAAAGTGTCGCACTTCAATTGTTTTACAGCTTCTTGTGCCTTTTCTCCAATTAATGGCACAGACAAAGGAATCTTCTTATTTCGTAGTTTGGAAAACCTCTCAAAAACAATCTGATCCACAGCAAGGACCTCCTCAGTTTTAAGTAATTTCCGTTTAACTTCGTAATTATTAAAGCCAATTTTTAGTTTTAAAAATACGCTAAAAACATAAATTAAATTAAATGTTTAAAGTGCATGCCGTTCGGCATAGGTGAGTTGCGCGCAATGGTCAAAATTTTACCTTATAAGGGTGTCTCAGGTAGTAACCGTCAAGGGATTATCGGCATTACCGAAATACGTAATTTTGACGATACTACAAAGGGTGCATATGCTAATAAAATGAGGAAAAAACCAAAATACTGTGATTAGGATATTTGTTGTAATAGAATTTCAAGACAGAAACAAGCCAATAAATGTTCAGTTATCGGGACTGCCCGACTTACCCTGGCAGGGGTAGGGAGTAGGCAGAGGTTTTATTAGAACCTTTACCATTTAATTTATTTTATATTTCCTTAATCTCCTTAATTATGTGTTTATCTTGTTGCGCGCAATGCGGCTCCTAATTTTGGTGTTCTTACTCGTATTCAGGTAGGAAATGACCGCTGCGCGCAACTCATCCCTGCCCATGGCAATAACCAAGACTATTTCTAAACTCCTCCAACATTTTATTTAATGTTTCCCGGCGAATTAATCTAACCTCATTAAGGATTCTCTCTTTCGAATATTTGATATTCTTATGCCTATTGATGGTTGTGTTCAGTGTTTCATTAAGCAGCGACGTGAAAAATTTACTAAAGACTATGGAACAATCCTATAGACACGAAACCTCAATAACATACTGAGCCTGGCAGACGGAGGTAGAGAGAATGTAATGTGGGCCTAGGAGAGAGATTAACTAGATATAAGAAGGTCGGTCACGGGTGTACTCGGCAAATTGGATTTTAATTTAAGTTTCCGACCCCAAAACATATATTTCCGTAAACTACACTTTTATGCACCTTATCAAAACTAAATCCAATTAACTTGCACAGCAATTCCTTGTTTTCCGACACCAGAAAAATCTCATTTCGATGAACTGTGTAATTTTAAATGTTTCCTCTAATGAACACAGGGCACTAAAAATGGCAAATAGGAAATCACTAATCCTACATGTTTATTAACATGTATGTATGTATGAATATATGTATAATGTGGTGAAATCCACTGAGATACATAAATATCTATTGTGCCCCTTACTTCTAGTTAGTTCCTGAGGAAAGTCTCAGCTACTTTCGTCCAATTTCCTCCACTATTTTCAGGTGCCCGTTCAGGCGGCAATGTCCCGTTAGGATCCCTGTTAAAACTCTCAGTGCAGTTTTACTTTGACTTATTATGCATTCATTTGATCTCAACGGGTTGTAGTCACCCATCAGAATATTTGATTGTCTAAGCCCTACTAGATCTTTCCAATGGTCAGATCTTCTCTTTTCTTCGACCTTGCCTATTTCTTCTAATATTACATTGGGGCTGATACCGCAAAAGGGTCCCGGTCACCAAAAGGGCCTTTCAGACCCCCTCCTTGCTAGTCCATCTGCTATTTCATTTCCTTCTATTCCAGTGTGTCCTTTCCTTCTATTCCTGTGTGTCCACAGTAAGGTTACTATATTGTTCTCGCCTAGTTCATTGAGTATGCCTATGCTTTCCCCCACCATTTTGGAACTGATTACACAAGAGCTCAGTGCATTAATGGCTGCTTGACTATCCGACATTATGATAATACTTTGCCTTCTATATCCTTTGTGAATATTGAACTGGGCACACTTTCATATGGCCTGAATTTCCGCTTGAAAGATACTTGGGTTTTTTCCCAAACTTTCAGAGTGTTTGGTTCCTGGCCCATACACTACAATCCCAGTTCCTTCTATTGCTGTTGAACCGTTTGTGTCACTCTTTCCAAGTCTGGTAATGGTTTTTGGATCCCATCCCTTGTTGTTGCTTAATTCCGTAACGAATTTCTTTGAAAAGTTATACCTTTTCATTATACCATCTTGTAGCATGTCCCAGGTTTTCTGATTTCTTACAAGTAAGGAGGTGGTTTTTTTAACGATTCCTCTACTTAGTCTGTAATACTTTCCGCCACCATATGTAGTGGTGTGAGGTTGAGAATCACTTCCATGGCTGCAGTTGGGCATGTTCTCATTGCTCCTGTAATGCATATACAGGTTAGTGTTTGGATAAGTTTCCTCTCGTCGTCCTTAGTTCTACTACTCCACGCAACGGCTCCATAAGTGATAATTGGATATGGGATTGTACATCCAGCTCAGGATTTTTGGTTTACATCCCCAATTTCTCCCTGCCAGATTCCTGCACACCATCAGAGCCATTTTTGCGTTGTATATAATCTCCTTTTCATGTTTGTTCCACAGGAGTTTGCTGTCTACAGTCAAACCTAATTACTAGACTTGTCCCCATTCAACCTCACTGCCATCAAGTTAAATGGTTTTGAGGTTGAGTCTTCTTTTCTTAGTGAAGGCTATTAAGATGATTTTGGTGGGGTTGATGCTAAGTCTCACTTGCCTACACCAGCTATTTGTATAGTTCAGACCCTTTTGTAAGATGTCACAAAGGATGTTTCCGAATTTTCCCCTGGCTGTTATGTCACTATCATCGGTATATCCTTTGGCAGAATTTTCAGAGGTCAGCCAAACCATACAGGAGTTCGTCAATCACATTAATGGGGATGCTACTCCTCCCTGTAGACATCCTCTGGTTGTACAGATGGAGACGATGTCTTTGCTTGTCCTCGTCTCTGCAAATAGGAAACCATTAATCCTACATGTTTGTTAACATCAAAAGATATTATTCATTTATTTATTCGCGTGCTAACTTTGATCAATAGGTATACAATAGAATGAAATGCCAAACAACTGCATTTGAATAATAAATTGGGCGTAGTAGATTTAATGTGGTTTTCATATAAGAGGCTTATATTGATTCCAAAAATCGATGGATTTGATTGACAATATGGACCAAGCAAAAGAGCATGCAAGTAAAGTAACTTTTGACAAAAATCCTAGTAGAAAACGGATGGTGCCGTCATATTCAAGACATATTTTCTTCAATACTCGTGCGGTCCCGGACTTTTGCTGAACTCTGTATATCTTACAGATGAAGTTTCTGTTTTTTTATGTTATGGAAAGGCCTGCCGGAACTGAAAGTTATTAAGCAACGGAATTAAGTAACAAAAAGGAATGGGATCCAAATACCATTATTAAACTTGGAGAATGCTATATAGTGGTATCCACTCAAAAGCAAAGGAAGGAACTGGGATAGGAGTGTACGGGCAAGGAATCAAAAACTGCGAGTGGTTGGGAAAATCCTCAAGTATCTATTAAGCGGCTGTTCACACTATAGAAAAGTGTGCCCAGCGCAATTTTGATAAAGGATATATAAGTCAAAGGATTATCGTCAAGTTGGATAGTCAAACTATCGAAGCACTGGAAATACTGGAATAGTAGGAAATTAGAAAGCAGATGCACTAGCAAAGAGGGTAAACTTAAAGCACCCTTTTAGGGGCCGGAACCCTTTTGCGGTATAAGCCCCAATGTAATATTGGAACAAATAGGCAAAGCCGAAAAAAAGAAGGTCCGTTGGAAAAATCTAGTAGAACTTACACAATCAAAGAGATACTTCCTGTTGAACAAATTAATGCCTAGGTCATGGTAAAGCTGCTCTAAGAGTTTTAGCAGGCGTCCTAGCAGAACATAGTTGTCTGAATGGAATAGATCAAAATAGTGGAGGAAGAAGAATGTAGATACTGAATAAAAGAGGGACCCTTACCCGAACTTAAGCCTTCAGACATCCTCAAATTACTTCGGGAAACAGGCCTAAAGGAGCTACTACATAAGTAATGTCTGAGCCAGATGAGCAACATAATCTCCTAAACATTTTTTATTTTGTTGTTATCAATTATATTAATAAGCTGTTGTGTTCGAGCCTCAAGACAACTCGAAGTTTGACTTTGCTGGTACTGTTTTTTAATATTACAGCTATAAAATCCATTATCACCTTCCATTTAACAAATTAAGATGTTCTCATGTTAAAGAAGGACCTTCTACCAAGCCGTAGATAGCAAAAGCAGCCTGGATAATGCAAAACATTTCCAGAATTTAGCACCTATCGTTAACGTTTTTTATTCTTTCAACGTCTCCATAGTAAAATAGTCATTTGTATATTCAGGTATTTTTTATTATGAATATGGAATTTATTTGTTAAGGCGCCAGACTAGGAGAATAAATTTCGACGAGATATAAAACGGTAACTTTAAGTGCTGAAGTGTAAATTACTTTTTTTATGAAATTTTTTCACAATTAATAGCCTTGGCGTTAGGCCCTTCACCCGAAAAAATATCATAACTATGAAGAGGAGACAAATGCCGGAAGTTTTATGATATTCATAAATTAAATATTTTAAGCGGGATTTATAGTTTGACGTACTGTAAACGTAGACGCACTGTGAAAAGATCAACTATCAGAATTTACGTACCTTGTTTATAAAGGAACGTAAGTGCATGACGTAACGTAAGGGGAACGGACTGGAACGAAAGAGTTGGCCAACTTTTATCTTTTTACAGTGCGTTCCCACGTCCGGCCAATCAAAGGAAAGAATTTTGTGTGATGTCAGCGTGGCTATCAGCTGTCATTTAATGTTGTGTTTTTGAATGTATAATACAAAATTTAAAGCTCAAAACAACATAAGACACAGGCTGTAGATGATTTATATAATTTCTAGGTTAATTTGAGTGTCGCGAGTATGTTACCTCTGCCCATGCGCAAAATTTCCGTTCCGTTTATTTATAACTGCAACAACTTTTACATACCGTTCGTTACGTATCCAGTGCGTCTACGTGTGGTATACGTTTACAGTCCGTCAATCTATAAATGAATGTTATGTAGCGTCGTAATGTGAAAATTTAAGACGAGGGAAACTAAAAACGAGTTTTCACAAGTATGTTTATTTCATCTACCTTTTCATCAACTCAGAGAGGACTACTACCCTGCCATGGTAAAAACAAAGGCCGCATTTACAAAAAAATTCGAAAATTGAGTTACTACTGCCAAATGCTTTGCAATATGGTCCAAGTTTAGTATTAACTGAAGGAAAAGCTGTATTTGAACGGAATGCTGAAATTTCAATAAAAAATGGCTGTATCATTGAAAAGTGTTTGCTTTGTTGAGAGCAACTGTATACCTATCTGCACCATGTCAAGTCAAAATGCCGTGTCTGCTACACCTCACATGCATATATGTATAAGGCGTTTGTTGTAAGGAACCGACATATCTTCTGTTTGTTCCTTGTGGTGTATTTTTGTTTTGTTCATTATTTTGAGAGATTACTCAACCATATTTTTTCTATTTTTTTATTTAAAAATTAAAAATATTTGTCTGGTAGAGATATGCAGACGATTTTTCGCAATATGGCCTTATGACTTATATAAATGAAGAAGGAAAATCTATATAATTTTAAATTTAAAATAAACATTCTTTGCCATTTTTAGATGTTCTTATCAATAAAACATCCACATGGTATATTTTATCATTTAAATTGGCATTTTTCATTAATTTTGTGGTTTAAAATAGCAGTTTTTAAGAATTTTATCATTTAAATAAGCATTTTCATTAATTTTCTGGTTAAAAATAGCAGTTTTTATGAATTCTACATTTTAAAATATCATTTTTCAACAATTTTGTTGTTTAAAATAACGGTTTTTATGAATTTTATCATTTAAATGATCATTTTTCATTAATTTTGTAGTTTAAAATGGCAGGTTTTATGGATTTTTTATTTTAAAATAGCATTTTTTATCATTTTGTTACATAAAATAGCGGTTTTAATGAATTTTATCATTCAAATTAGCATTCATTTCCGACTGAATTCGAGCTCCGGTGACCGTTTCCGACTATAATTACGTGAAATTGAGCATTATTGGATGAAATAACATCGCATTGTGTGTTTACAATTTTGTGGGTTAAATTAATTTTCTGGTTAAAAATAGCAGTTTTTATGAATTCTACATTTTAAAATATCATTTTTCAACAATTTTGTGGGTTAAATTAGCCGTTTTTATATATTTTACATTTAAAAATAACATTTTTCATCAATTTTGTGGTTCGAAATAGCAGTTTTTATGAATTTTACTTTGTAAAATAGCATTTTCTATAAATGTTGTTGTTCAAAATAGCAGTTTCCATAAATCCTATCATTTAAACGAGCATTTTTTATGAATTTTGTGGTTAAAATAGCAGTGTTCATTAATTTTTATTTCAAAATAGTATTTGTCATCGATTTTGTTGTTTAAATTAGCAGTTTTTATGCAGTTTACATTTCAAAATAGCATTTTTCATCAATTTTGAAGCTCAAAATAGCAGTTTTTATGAAATTTGCATTTTAAAATAGCATTTTTCATCGATTTTGTGGTTCAAAATAGCAGTTTTCATGAATTTTACATTTTAGAATAGTGTTTTTCATTAATTTTGTTGTTTAAAATAGCACTTTTCATAAGCTTTACCATTTAAATAATCTTTTTTCATTAATATTGTTGTCTAAAATTGCAGTTTTCTGGATTTTAAATTTTAAAATAGCCCTATTTTTGTCGCCGAATTCAAATTATGAATAATAAAGAGAGTACTGGGAGCTTATTTTTTTTTTTATGAACTTTCCTCCACTTTTTAGACCTTTTTTTTCAATTTCGAATGGTTTCGATAGTTTACGAGATATTCGGAAAATCCAAACCCCTCTTTATTTTTAATAAATTGTTTATAACTTTTGCAATTTTTATCGGGCCCTTTTGGGACCTCTCCTCAATATTTCTACATGATTTTCAGTAACGAATGACACCTTGATCGTGATTTTCGGTGAAAAAATTTATGAAAAATGGTACATGTGAACCAGACTATATTTTGAAATAAAAATTCCCCGTGGCTTATAACACAATTTACTGACATTAATTTTTTGACGCAAATAAGTTAATAGCGCAAGGATCGTTTTGAAAACAGCTGCATGTCAAAAATTGAATTTTTCTGAGGTAAAATCGGGATATTTTTCCAACCTCGTACTTTTAAGTGGACATTTTCACCACTGAAATGAAAAAAAAATATCGATAAGGTGTGCTGAATTTAAGTTTTATCCGAAATTTCTAAAGCTGGCCCTGCTGTAATAAATACTTATAGTATGAATTTCAAAGATTGGCATAGAAAAGATTCAGGACTTGAAACTATTGCAATTATATTTTCTATTTATTGGTATTTGAAAATGGTATTCAAAATATTGCTTATTTAAGTTTTTTATATGATCTAAATTGGAATATTCAATTTAACATGCTCTTACGACGTTTAGAAATAGAAACCAACTCGGTTTATCAGTGGGCTGGTTTTTTGTTCAACAAAAAACGGTACGACTATGAGTAACAATAACAAACACTATTAGGAAGCTCGAATTTAGTTGTAATAAGAATTTTACAACGGAAGGTTTCGTGTATCGGGAGACTTCATTTATTGTCAATCAAATGTTTGCTGTGTAAGTTTTCAAAATTTTAATGATATAAAATGAAAATCAAGTGCTAGACTTTGTAATAATCTATACTTTCTTTTTATAGGGCCTTTATTAGCTCATCTGTATGTGGATTGTGGATATGTAGGTAAGTTTTTTTTCTAATATATATATATTTAATAATAATACAAATAAAAAATAGCATTTTTCATCAATTTTCTGGTTTAAAATAGCAGTTTTTATGAATTTCACATTGAAAAATGGCATTTTCATCAAGGTTCAGGTTTAAAATAGCGGTTTTTATGAATTTTACATTGAAAAATAGCATTTTTCATCAATTTGGTCGTTTAAAATGGCAATTTTCATGAATTTTATCATTTAAATTAGCATTTCTTATTAATTTTCTTGTTTAAAATAGCAGTTGTTATGAATTTGAAATTTTAAAATAGCATTTTTCATCAATGTTTTGTTTAAAATAGCAGTTTTCATGAATTTTATCATTTTAATGAGCATTTTTCATCAATTTTGTGGGTTAAAATAGCAGTTTTTATAAATTTTACATTCCAAAATAGCATTTTTCATCAATTTTGTTGTTCAAAATAGCAGTTTTTATGAATTTCACATTTAAAAATGGCATTTTCATCAAGGTTCAGGTTTGAAATAACGGATTTTATGAATTTTACATTGAAAAATAACATTTTTCATTAATCATGTTGTTAAAAATATAGCAGTTTCTATGTATTTTACATTAACAAATAGCAATTTTTTTGCTTAAAATAGCAATTTTCATGAATTTTATCATTTCAATGAGCATTTTTTATCAGCTTTGTGGGTTAAAATAGCAGATTTAATAAATTTAACATTCCAAAATAGCGTTTATCATCAATTTTGTTGTTTAAAATAACAGTTTTTTAGATTTTATTATTGAAATAAGCATTTTCCATCAATATTGCTGTTCACAATACCTAGCAGTTTCCTAGAGTTTTACATTTCCTCTCCTCAAGCATTCTACATGATTTTCCGAATCGAATGACACCTTCATCGTAATTTTCGGTGACTATACAAAAATTTTATGTAAAATGGTACATGTGAACCAGACTATACATTAAACTAAAAATTTCCCGTGGCTTATTACAGAATTTACTGACATTAATGTTTTGACGCAAATAAGTTGATAGCGATAGAATAAAAATTAAGAGCTAGATTTTGTAATAATCTATACTTTCTTTTTATAGGGCCTTTATTAGCTCATCCGTATGTGGATTGTGGATATGGAGGTAAGTTATTTTTCTAATATATATATTTAATAATAATACAAATCAACAAAAGTTGCAAGGGGAATAACAGCACACGCAATAATCAAAATGTTTCACTTATTAGACGATACTTTCGATACGAAAAACGGGATTTTCAATATGCATTAAATATAAATTAAACGATAGTTTTACACTGGTGCTACAGCTTTGTAACAGGGTTATTTGCCTTTTGTTGTTTTGAACATTTAAAGATGTCAGTGATTTTAGTTGTACTGAGTGCAATCGAGAATTATAAAATGCCAAAAAGATAAATCGATAAAATTTTTGAAGACGGTGAAGAAAATTGGAAACTGCTGGGTTATCAATTTTCTTGTTTAAAATAGCAGTTTATATGAATGTTATCATTTAAATAAGTTTTTTTATTAATTTTGTTGTTTAAAATAGCGGTTTTTATGAATTTTATCATTTAAATGATCATTTTTCATTAATTTTCTGGTTTAAAATAGCAGTTTTTATAAATTCCATTACTCAAATGAGCATATTTCATTAAATTTGTGGTTTGAAATAGCAGTTTTCATAAATTTTACATTTTAAAATAGCATTTCTCATTAATTTTGTGGTTTTAATAGCAGTTTTTATGCATTTATGCAGCTTTTTTAATTAATTTTATCATTTAAAAAAGCATTTTTATCAAATTTTTTTATTTATTTCATGAATTTTATCATTTCAATGAGCATTTTCCATTTATTTTCTGGCTTTCATGAATTATATCATTCAGACAAGCATTTTTCATTGATTTTCTGGTTTGAAATAGCAGTTTTCATGAATTTTGTTGTTAAAAATAGCGGTTTTTATTAATTTAATCATTTCAATGGCCAATTTTCATTAGTTTTCTGGTTTAAAATAGCAGTATAAATAAATTTTTCAATTCAAAATAGCAGTTTTTATGGATTTTATAATTTAAAAAAGCATTTTTTATCAATTACCTTGTTTGAAATAGCATTTTTCATGAATTTCATATTTTGAAACACATTTTTTATCAATTTTGTGTTTCAAAATAGCAGTTTTTATAGATATTATCGTTTGAAAGAGCTTTTTCCATCAATTTTCTTGGTTAAAATAGCAGTTTTCATGAATTTTATCTTTTAAAAGAGCATTTTCATTTATTTTTTTCATAAAGAAATCACTTTTAGCGCTAGTGCTGAAACTATTCTACTTTTAACACCAGTGTCATGAAAGTTCATTTTAGACACTCACAGTATGCGTTAAAAATTAAACTTTTACTTACGTTTGTAGAAAATAGTATATCATGCAACGATAACGTAATAACTATTACATGACAGTTGCACGCACTACTTTTTCTACAAACAAGAATTTTTTTAATTTCCAATACTTTTTTATACAAACAATAAGAAATGAAATATTAAAAAAACATTAAGTTCTTCAACTTAATTTTTATTCCTATAAAATAACCAGTGCAATAATTGAAAATAAACATAAGCGAATTCTTATGTAACATTAAACAAGTTATAAACTACATTCTGATGAATTCTGTTCAAATATACATTTTGAATAGTACAATTTTCTAAAAAGTACTCGAGGTGTACCATCTTTAGTCACAAACGAATTTGTACTCGTAGATTTCAGGTGGTGTGTATGACTAACGCAAAAGATTGAATCTGTCACAAAACACGAACTGTCCAGCATTCTACAGAAAAAATTGGGTCTGCATAATTGATTATTTAAAAATCTAGATTTATATTGGACAATTTTTCAGTTTCATAATGAAAACCAGTATTATAATGAATATCATTATGTTATTGAAAACTGGCATTTAATTAATAACGTATAGTATAGGAGTAGAAAAATACAATTATAGGTTATACAGTGTGTACATAAAGTAACGTAACTTGCTATTTCGATTTCCGTTGGGTTTACAAAAAAAAAGTTGAATAAAAATTTTTTCAAATAATCCAGACCATCTGCATAAATCGATTATAAGTAAACAGGGTACACCGTTGCTCCAAAATAACTTATAAACAAATTTTTTTAAATAGCACATCATGTATATTTTCAGTTTTTCATAATCTATTAAATTACAAGTACAACCGTCACGACCGCATAATTTTACCTTTAATAATTCCAAAGTTACGTTGGTTTGAATCTAAAATCATAAAAAAATTGCAAATGTCAAAAAAGTAGTGGGTTTTTTTGTCATTAATATTAATTAATGAAGTTTTAGGTTTCTCGCCAAAAAAATCCAAGTTTCCCGCCAAAATTTCATAATTCCTACTAAAAATTTCAGGTTTCCCGCTCAAATTTCAAGTTTTCTGCCCAAACTTTAGGTATCCCGCCAAAAATTTCAAGTTTCGGCGAGAAACCTGGAATTTCGGCGGGAAACTTGAAATGCTTGGCGAGAAACCTAAACTTCATTAATTAATATTAATGACAGAAGCTATTATCCAACGTTTTTTTTTTGTAAACCTAACGGAAATCGAAATATTAGCAAGTTACGTTACTTTATGTACACACTGTATTTAGGTAGGTGAATTAGTCATATTAGGTAAGTACTAATATTAAAGAAATTATAGATTTCTTAGCTGTGAAAATAGAATTGTTTTACCATATGCGATGTTTCAATCAGTATTTATCTTCGATCGTTCAGTAAACAACAAAGATAAATACCTGCCGATTGAAATGTCATCTATACTAAAACAATCGAGTAATGAAAGTCCTCAATTAACAATTAAATAGTTATATCTATCACTGTTAATAATCCATTTAATTATCATTATTAACCAGATATTCACAGGTTTAATCACTATTACCAACCAGTTCCATTGCTATAATTAACGGGTTCAATTGTGTTGAGTGATAGCGTTATTCGAAAAGGAACCAAGCAACATCTTTGTAATAATGGAGTGATTAACTTTTAAAGTTTCTTCAAGCCTGTTAACTAATTATTAGCATATGTAAATTGCAATATGATAAAGGAACTATAATATTTTTTTTCACAAATAGTGAGTTTTATAAAAACTAAATTCCAAATATTGCTAAATAAACTTTTCCTTGCATTTGGAATTCTTACGTTACTTAGTTTTTGTCTAAGTCAAATTTTTTTGGTATATCATTTTGAGGATCAATGATTTAAAGACATAACGTTAGTATAAGATGACTAAGAATCTGGAAACAAGCCCATTGCTGACATTTAATTTTTAATTTCGTACTGTTTCCCCTTCAACCTCATTCTCTTTTTCTGAGTGTCTCTTCATCGACAGTATCCTCTTTGGTTCGACCTTGACGTGTCCCGAATTCCATTAGTGCTATCATGACGCAATTAGTCTTGTCCAAATAGCGGATTAGGGTCAAGTATTACGATCGGCCGATGTTTTGGCTCGGATCAATTATACGCACATCATTGTATCACTACGGGGTTATAACCTCTAGTTTTGCTTCAAAATTTTTAATTTATACTGAATGTACTAGGCGAGACAATAGACAGTTTTTCGTCGAGGTGCATATTACATTTTTTCGTTAACACTACAAACTTTTTATGGAAGTGAGAACTTGTCTAGCTGCTAGCTTCGGCTACGTCTCACTCTTCGAACTATAGACTCGATCAAAATTTTAATAAATATAAACAAAATATGATCTATTTCAATTATACCACAAAGATATATCAATCTCGAATATTGATAATGAACGTACAGTTTGTGCAATTATTGTCGAAGAAGAAGCGGGTTTTGCTTTTCCGGAAACCCAATCATTTGAACACCAAACATAGGGCTAAAAGTACTGTTAAGCAACCCAAGGGCGGAAAATTCATCTTTTTTGGGCCGAGACTGGAAAACTCATGTTCGAATGGGTCATATCCATGACCCAGACAGTGTTGGACTTATCACAAGGGATGCCTACCAACCAAACCCACTTCAAAACTGGCCGTTACACCCGCCTCGGAATCACTACCCTAGCATACTTCGAGGCGAGCGGCATTCCGTCACACACATTCCGTCATCTTCTTTCTTCTATCACTCCTACCTCTCATATCGTATCAATTCCTTCTCCACCCCTAATCATTGACTCCACTACGCCACTTACCTCCATCCATTCCTCCTCTCCCCTTAACGTTATCTTCACCATGTTCTCCCAATACACCGCCTCCCCTAGTTTCTTCTTCAATTTTTTCAGCACCTCCTCGCTCTTCCAGCATCTAAACACATGCTCCATATCATCCTCGCACACTCCAGTCTCTCTTTTCCCAACCTTGTGGAGGTACCCTACTCTCGACCTATGCCCAGTGAGCACCTGTGTTAAGAAGTAGTTCACCTCCCCGAATTTCCGGTCCAGCCAATCTCTCCCAGTCCCAATCGTTCCTTTTAGCGCGCACTCATACTTCTCCCATCTTCTCTTCATTTCCTCCTCCAGCCATTGCTGCATTTTCTCTATGGTCGCACCCTCCAGCGTTTGTTCCTGGCTCTAACCTCTAGCCAATGAGTAGTGCCTTGACAGCATCACTGCTGTCAGTTCACCCACTGTCCTGTATCCCTCTACCACCCTCAGGAGTATCCCTCTCTGCACCCGCAGGAGTGGTCTAGCTATCGCATTTACCCCCCGCTCTTTCACCCCACTCTTCCACACCGTGCAGCATACTCTGATCTACTGTACTACCAATTGCCCTCCTCTTCCACTCTCTCGGCAACAATCTCCCCAGCTTTGCTGCTCTTACTTTCGCTTTCTGTGCCGCCATCAACATGTGTGCTTTGAAGGATAATTGGCTATCCAACCACACCCGCAAGTATTCCACAGACTCCTCCAAACGAATTCTTCTTCCCTTCACTAGCAACCCCACCGTCTTATCTTCCGCCACTTCCAAACCGCACTGTTCTTCTCCACAATCTTAATGCACATCCTCCTCGCCTTTCTTTCTATCTCCGCATCACCCTTTGCCGTACATACCAGACATACATCATCCGCATACACCGTAATCTCACATCTCTCTTCACATACCATCCCACAAACCTCATCAAAAACACATTTCCAGAGCGTCGGTCCCAGAACCGAGCCCTGTGGCACTCCAACCTCCGTGTGATATCTCCTAAGGGCGGAAAATTGTTAACGCCACGGCTTTCACCATCTGTCGCTTGTAATGTTGACGTTTCACATAAATTTAAATGTAAGTGTATTTCAAAGTTTTTCTAATATTTCCCCATTTTTTGGTTTATTCGGTAAGCGAAAAACAGTTGTGTTGTGTCGCACATGCTGCAGCTGCTCTCGTTTCGCTGCTCTCTCTCGTGTATATAACAGTCTCGGGCTGCTAAAGCTCATTTTCTGCCCTTGTGACACAATATACTATTTTTACCGATTTCCTGGCGTCACGCTATATCTATTCGTGTGAATACAGATAATTAATAAGTTCTAATTCTCAAAAAATATGGAGGAAATATCCTTGAGAGGCGTGTTTGAAGGGACGTTAACCTTAATGTTATTATGTAATTATGTAAATATTCATTATACCGAAAAGGTGAATTTCGTAACACATTCTGTACTCAGAAAGACCAGAGAGAACTGATTCTATTATTAAAGGGACTGGGCCTTATTAGCATGGGGATTAACCTTCCTCTTTCACCTATCAGGAACCCTATTGTAAGACTAAAATTCGTCATCTGTTCAAACTACTACTGCGTGTTTTGTTTTGAGTATAACTAAAACATCGCATCAGGACATTTGTCAATGAATGTGTTTAGAATCGGCTTTAACTCGACAAAGGATGACAGTCTTTGTGCTTCGGTGTTAATTAGTTGTGTTTAATTTACATTTGGAGAATAAAAAGCTTATCGAACAGACTGGATCATAAAGTAATGGACGAAATGTAATTTATAGATGTTAAGTGAACGCGTTTAATTATTGTCTTCCATTATCATAAAGCTTTTATAATTGGAGTCGCTTCGAAGTTAAATGAGTGAAGGGAATAGCTTTGAATTTATGGTTTTTATGTTTCAAATTTATTGATCTTCGATTAAGAATAATCGGTGAGTTTGGAACGAATCTACTAGCGCAAACTTCTTCGCATTTATAAAATTTGTAGCAAAGTTTATTGAAAATAGAGATAATAATGTACTGAACGCTAAAAAATAATTTGACAGGTAGATATTAGGTACCAATCAATACTCCATACTGGTATTGATAACACAAAAAATGGAATCGTGGTGCGTATCGTAGCCTGAGTAAATATACAGATAGATGCAATGAGAAACGGAATGTATTCTCCGATCTAAAAAGTCCACCAGCAAAAAATTTCTATAAATTTACTTCAATAAATATCAAGTATTTAGCTGGACAGGTTGATTCAGAACCACTGTAAGAAACCCCGCCTCTTCTCCTTCCAATATTTATTAGTTATGTGGTCCTATGATGAAATCAACTAAAATTCCCGTCCACACATAAAGTTTTTGTGGAAATTGCTACGAACGGGAATACTTAGATGCTTATTTTCCCAAGACCAATACCGAACGACAGATGGATGTGCTTTATGTAAAGAGAAAATGTCGATTCATCCGTAAATAAAACGTTATTTAAAAAATTATTATTTGAATTTTCTTTCTTCATCATTTCTTCACAGAACTACATCCGTTTAAAATTGTCGTCGGGAAATAGCTTTTGTGTAGTTTGCACCTTATAGCACCGATACCCATTTCTTTTTAAATTACGCCAAACTGTACTTTGATTTACGTTTACTTCTTCAGCAACTTCTCTGCTCGAACATGGTTCACTATTTTCAACCACTGTCGCAGTTTTATTCGATCAACTGTAGACTGTGAAGGTGCTGGTCGGTTTTCAAAAGCAACAACGAATAAATTTACAATTTCCTCAATCGAGTGACGTCCAAAATACCACGATAAAATTTGAATTTTTTCCTGAAGGGTGTACATTCTGATTTCTCTACGAATTTATTTTATTTTGAATAGTTATGGGTTTGAACAGTACTCGCATGTCGGCTGCTGTTTACATACTGACCATGCTCTGGTAACTTCCATTAGCGTGTAAGTTCACTAAACATTTTTATTTCCTAAACTCACCAGAGGGCGAAACAAAGTTCCGCGATTGCGCATTGTGTACCAGCGTTTCTAATCGATCAGCTGAGAGGTACTATTTTTATTTCATTATTTGTGTTTGGTATTTTGATTTGTGCGTTAAAATTTTTGTGTTATTCTTTCATTTGAAATCCGCAATTTTTTCTGTTATTTAAAATTTAAAGCTTATTAATTGAGAACTTTTTCGACATGATTTTTAATTGTTGCGTTAACGGTTGTAACAATTATAACAAGGATGCCCAAATGCATATTTTTCCAAAAGATAAAGTGGTAAGCGAAAGAATATTCCATTAACTTCATCCTTAAATTCATGTTATACATTGCACATGAAAAAACTGAAATTTTTTAATATAATTTAAGTACCTATGTAATTATATACTTAGTGTTAATAAAAATAATATATTGTAGAAGTGTTTTATTTCCTTTACATAACGCTTGCTTTCCTTAATCGAAATGTTCAAAATTAACCTGTACATTGATTTGAAGTGGAACTTTTAAACATCCCTTTTTTTTTCTCTTATTTTTTTGGGAATCAAACCACAATAATGTTTTTTATTTTTTTATTTCGATGTTTCGTTGTGTCAGATAGGGACCAAAAATTGTTTCATTACTAGTTAATCTTGACAACGGTAGCTGGAACGCTACCGAAACGTCGAAATAAAAAAAAAATAAAAAAACTTGTGGCTAGATTCCCAAAAAAAATAAGAGATTATTATCTTTATCTTCATTAAAACTGTTAGGCTTAAAATTCTTTTTTTATTTTCAAATTTCCAGTTTTTATTCAGTTACTTTTATTTCTCATTCTATTTACTCATTGCAGTCCTTTTGTATTACAATTTTTATTTCGTGTCAATTTGTTGCAATCTAACTCGTCCAGACATAATCCTTCCAGAGACTTTACTAGATTCAGTGCCACGTAAACGTGTGCCCTTCCTAAAAAAATTTCCTTGCATTTTTTTCACTCACTTTTGCACGTTTTGCTCTATTCTTTTCTTCCGCTTTTCAAGCCTTCTTTTTCAGTCTTTGTTTTATTATAATTTGTGACCATTTTGTTCCCAAGAGTAATGAACATTATAACGGTCGACCCCTCAAGAGATCCAATAGAAGGCTCTAATTACAACAAGATGTTCCCAAGTTTTGTGAGGAAAACGCTAACGACGTAACATTTTCAGCCACCCTCACGCCACACAGCAAAAGTTACATCTGAAATTCCGCAGATGCGTTCAAGCCGAGAAATGTACAAAATAAAAAATTCGAGGCTGAATATCAGATCAATCTAACTACAAACAAACGCTGAAACATTATCCAGGTTTATTTGCTATAACACACCCAGCTTAAATTGAATAATAATTACATTATTTAATGTCGTAATGCTATAAACTTACTGTTGTAGTTTCGCTATGCGTTATATAAGTGGTTACAACGACTAAAACATTTTTAATGATAAACTTTATAGCTAGAAGTCTAATAAGAACCAAATGTTTGATAGTGTTGTAATCTGCAAAGTGAAATAAAGTCATATAAGCAATTTAATAAAAGGTTTTATGCCTAGGAAATGACTGAATCATAAAAACTGGAAAGAAGAAGTATTTTTAACGAAATAAGTCGGATAGAAAAGTATGATTAAGAGATATCGAATACAAAAATGTATATAATCGAAGTTTGTTAAGCTTTTTATGTAAAAAGATATCAAACTGATATACAAAATGAAGTAATGGAAGAGAGTGTTATAAAGAATGCTAAAACGGCGGAATATCCAATAGCTTGTAGTGTGCTTGGTAAAATACCAGAGGTAAACAGATTGAATACTGTGAAGTTTCCGTTTACACAACTATGAATTGGGAGCGGCATTTGACAACTTAATGGTTCGTTTCTACAAATGTATAGACTGAGGCACACAAATGGAACATTTGATTAAGAGTGTCCTGAAACATGTTTCTTAGTATCGATTAGTCATTACTTTCAGTTACTAGCTAATAAAATAGTGACAATAGGGTGTTCAACTTCAAATTTTAACCCAATGTTTCATTAGGTAATATTAATTTGTGATAAATGGGATATTCAAAAATAAAATTATTTCAAATTTAATCTTTAGATTAACAGATGAAAATGAAAATAAAAATTCACTGAAATTATGCAACTTATAATACAGATATGTCACTACTTTAAATGTGAAGTTGTCGATAGTCTTCCTTTGTTGTTCCATGTGTCAGCTGTTTCTTCTTCCTCTTTTCTTGGGATGTTTGAGCTTATTTCGGGAAAAAATCATGGAGACTATATAGTCTCCATGGAAAAAATGCTGACATCTAACATCTATCACTCTGTTGTTCACCTTCCTTCAGTTTGAATTTGAAGTATTTTATTTATAAAAGGCATACAGCTTAAACTCAAACTTAAATTTAAACCAAGATGCGAATTCAAACAACTCATTGTCAATAGACGTCAAAATAATAGTGTAAAACTATTAAAACGCCTTACAAATTAGAAAATTACTTTCCAAAGGATAGACCGTTCACGAGGAAGCAACATCTACTTAAATATGACAATTGATACAGGAAACTGTAATCAAATAAATAACTCATTGTCACTATAACCTAAGCTTCTTCTTTTCTTCTTCAATATGGGTTATTACCCTCTCTTATGATTATTTTGTTCCATGTCAAAATATGTGACTAAAAGCAAAACACTATTAAATTTGATTAAATACGGTGCGACGTAAATACGAAACAGTTAGTGATATAAGTGAATGTCCAAACAGTAGATACAATAGAGGAGTTCAGTCTAAGGTCAGTGTAGCCAACAAAAGGTGTTTTTTTTTGACAAGAATGACAGTTAATGTCTACCATTCAAAACATAAGGTTTTTGCAGGTTTTTTATCATTGCGAACATATATATTGCTTTATTAAAACAATGAATACAATACAATATAGCTAAGCCCGAAGTCTCCTGCAGTACTTTAAGAGTAACAGAAAACTTGCTTAGAGATGGAGAAATTGTGGAGTCAAAACATTTCATACAAAATGAGAAAAAACATACAAATAATGTTCATAATTATTGTAATATTTGTACTATTAATATTCATATAAATAAATAAGATACACGTTTCATATGGCATGAATTAAAGCCACCCCATCCAAAGGTTGACTTACATCCCGTCGTCAAGGGCAATCGATACCTTTTTGATAAATTGTTACTTACGTACTTCAAAACAGTGTCAAAATGCGCTGATTACAACAAAAGGAGGAGGAAAAATATATTTTTTCAAATAACAAAGCTGCTATCTTTATTAGTAGCTTCCAATAAACAAATAATTTATGCTAGTCACCACATAACCTGTAAAGTTAGTTATTGGAATATGATTATTATCACTATCAAATGTTACAATTACTCATTTGGCAGACATTGTTAATAACGGCGATACAGTTCTTATCAAAGTTAATTAAGCATGTATTATAAATAACACCGAATTTATGGATGTGTAACTGGAACAATATTAACATGAAAATAAAAATAAAAACTGGCTGCTTATCTTCAAAATAAGTGATTATTTATTATTAAATCCATAAAAGATATGATTATCGTAGGTATTTATCGAAATAATTGTCCATTTTTCTAATTACAAATAATTTATATAACTCGAGTGCTTTTTTTATATTACTGTTAATATTATTTCATATTCATAATCTGGAATGAAATTCCAAGAAACACCAAGTCATAACCAGTACACAGATCCGCTAATTAAGAGCAATATATTTTGTGCTCAAGAGTGCTCAGTATTACGTGTATGCTTAAAGTTAACAATTTTAAAAACCGTCATGAATTATTATTTTTTTATTTTCTAGAAAGGAAATTAAAGACAAACGGTGAATATCCTTAGTTTACCTTAATCTAGTTCATGTGTTTGTTAATTTAGCAGGACAAACTTCGGAATTAACCCTTCAGTTACATCATGAAGCAGTATATATTATTATCAGTTTAAACTTCGATAACATGCCGTGTTTCGGGTTCTAGCTGACTTAAAACTAATCACGACCAATTGTTCAACTGTCCTTCCAGCATCTAACGTTAGACTAGCCGGTATTGATATCTGTGTTTACGCAGTGACGAGCTGGAAATTCAAAACCTAATTGAAAATTCACTCTAGAGGGTTTATGCTGTCAATTTTGATTGAGCTCTCGAACTTGCTTCGTTTGCGAAAAACCAACTCAGAAGAGGTGTAATTGTAATACGTTTGATTTAATTAAAGACTCGAAGCTTGCTAAATGTTTTCTTTACATTCTGAGGCGAATCACTCTTTTCATTCCTGAAAGTTTTCCGTGATGATTACGTATTTTTATAAAATACTAGCTGACGCGGCAAACGTTGTTCAGCCATATAACTTATATCTAGTGAATATTTTGCTTGTTAATTAAAGAATAACGAATGATTTCAGAAGGTGTGTGGATGGGATCTATGACAGAATGAGGAATGAACTATCTCAGAGCTGATTAACTGTTACGTCATGGTTTGGAATACAAGTCGAGGAATATTGACTGGTTAACTTATAGTTTACCCGGTTTGTGTGGACATGCTCAAAGAAAAATGGCTTGAGTGTACGATATATTTTGCAAACACAAATAGGCTCGATAGTTTGCCCACGCGAGAACATGCCACGTATCAAAAACAAGTTGTGCCCAAATCTAAAACTCCTTGCGACTTATTGATTGTAATTGCGAATACTCATCTAATATGAAATTGAATACGTTTGAATTCAATTGGTACGTTTGTGGGAATAATCGGAATTCATGGCAGCAAAACATTTTTGGCTCGGGATTTACCTTCGATAACATTTTTCATCAATTCCTCAATCGTTCGTGTGCCCTTGCATATACGTGGTGGGTTCATATTCCGAAGTAAAATAACTGGGGATGCCTGGTTAATTTAGTGAGTTGAAAAACTCTGTTGGATAATTTACAGCATCGCAAACTGTATCGATCGATTTGTATGACACTAAGTCACGTGGCAATTTTTTTCTTGGTTATAGTATATATAGAAAAGCTTGAGCTAGTACCTCACTCTGCCTATATGTGCTGGAAGTTCGACGAGACGGACGTCGCGCCATCTATCATAGAACACATGAATAACTTCTGTTAGAAAGCATACAGGCGATAATAGCATATGCTCAAAATGTTGACCAATCGTTTAATTACAAGCCATCTGATATTTGAAACTTTGCAATACTTCTTGCAACGCTCCTGACTGTTCAATTCTTTTTATCTCTGTAGTAATCCTTTCTTTCAATTCCTTAACATTGGCAGGTTTTTTGAACGATTTTCATTAAGTGACACACAGGAAATATAGTCTAAAGAATTCATGTCAGCCGTTCGATAAAACTACGCCTTCCAATTAATCTTTTGGGAAACACATTATCCCACCACACGCGCATACTGACGTGGAGCACCATCTTGTTGCAGCCAAGTATTGTCGTTTAGGATATTGTTATTGTCTAAAGGTTCCGACTAATGTAATTTCTACATTAAAATGTTATTGAAATTACTTACTTGGATTTGGAAATAACCTAGCCAACCCAGGTATAATACTATTTTCCAATAAATCTAAATATTCCAGACCATTTAAGTTTCCCTCAACGAAAAAGGGGCCAATTATTTTGTCGCCTATTATTCCAGCCCATACGATCAGTTTTTGTGGATATTGGGTGTGGGATTCACGCATCCAACGAGGATTGTTACGTGACCAGTATCTACAACTATGCCGATTTACTTTTCAATTAATAAAAAAGTGGCCTCATCGCAAAACAACATTACTTGAGAAATTTGTATCGTTTTAATTGTAGCATGTTTCCATCATTACGTCTGACAGCTCTTCACGTCTATCAAAATCATCATCTGACAACTCTTGAACTAATCTTATTTTGTATGGGTGGAATTTATTTTCATGTGAAATTTTCATTACGGGTGTTTGCACAATATCAAGTTCCCTGGATATTTGTCTACCACTCTAGTTTGGATCGTACTAGTAAAGATTTGTTTTCAGTTGAGGCAGTTTTTCTGCGCCTTAATTTGGATAAATCTTTTACTGAATTAGTTTCGGCAAACTTTTTTACTAATTTAGGTCTTGAAATGGAATTTCAGTTAGGATATAAATTAATTAAGACATTACACGTTTCTTGCCGACTTCTATGCACATCACCAAATCCCAATATCATTAAAAACTCAATTCATTCCTTTTCAGATATACGATCCATTGTGACTTTCAATACACATTACTTTAACTTCGGCGGACATAATGTAAGTGTAGTTATAACTCTGAATTTTTGGCATTTAGGTAAAGGGAACATCACATGGAAAATATTCAGTATATTATCCATTTGAAATAACAAAGTTCATTATTACTCCGAACAAAGGAAAGATCTGTAAAAACCACCATAATATTGGCCGTATCACAACAAAAACTATAAAAATTTGGGAGATACACCAAATTACGACTCGCATTTCCATCAACAACTTTCAAAATTTTCTCTATAAAGTTGACAAAACGAAATTATCCTATTTAGGAGGAATGTTGATAATTCTGTACTTGTTGCATGTAACCGTGGTCGATATATTGGTATAGTTGACATAAAAGATATAGTGCCAGCTATCTAATCGTATATCCCCTTTAAGTTATGTGGCGGACCTAAACTCTGAAAGGTATTTATATTATTCTCGTTTACTTACCAAACATAATTCTATATTGTATTTGTATTTTGACCCATCAGTTCATTATTTCTTAACCGTATCGTGTGAATCATACCGAGTTTCGTACAAATAGATAATTGCTAATAAATATATGTATACTTACAATTTCCACACAAAAACACACACACTTTCTTGATGTCAGACCACCGACTAAAGAGAACACCTGCAACTATCCTTCAAAAATAGTTAAAGTTCAGTCAAACTATTAAAGGCACTCACTCGCTATCGCTCGTTCGTGCTTTAAACAGTTTCGTTTATCAATCGCCTTCTTTAACAAACTAGTAAATAACTATTAACGATTATTAATTGAAATTATAACATTAAATGAATTTATCCTCAACTAAGTAAGCATTTTAAATAATTATAATATTGACTGGGCTATGACAGTATACTCTTAGTCTTAGAGTCAAAAAAGCCGACAACTTTAAGTTCGCACTATACCTTTTACGTCAACTATAACTAAACTTCCGTTCAATATTAACTCTTTCATTAAGGAATTCTCTTTGTGATTGCCAATGTTTTAACTAGTAGGTAATTGTTTGTACAAAATCTGCCAGACATAAAAGAGATTAAAGCAAAATAATTCCATTTTAACTACCAATTAAATGGAAAGATGAATGATTCATTTTGAAAGAAAAACTTTTAAAATATAGTTATCCGGGTAGAAATTGAATGTGGGTGGTTATGGTGATGGATTATTATTAATTATTATTAGATGGAGGGAGAGAGATTTTGACAGTAGAGAAGATTATAAATGTTAAAATAATCCATTGAATTTAATATACAGGGTTGGGATAAAGTATGGAACCAAGTAAATATCTTTTAAACGAAAAGAACGATATTTATGAAAATTTGCAGGTGAGTGCAATGGAACAAAACGCATCCGATGTACATTTTTTTTAATAATATACTTCCGGTTAAACCGGAAATGCCATCAACTTCTTTAATTTAAATGGGACACCCTTTATATTTTTACAGATTTTGAAAGAGCTTGTTATTTTGAATTCATACATACTGAATTTAGTGTGAAAAAATTTTTAAAAACGAGGAATATAGCACTTTAATTAACCTCTTTAAAGTTTTTTACGCTAGAGCAAAAAACTATTTAGATAAACCAACTGATGTTGTAATAAATAAACGAGTACTGTTTAGTACGTCTTTTGTTCTCCAAGTGTCAAATTCTCATTGACGGAAATGAATTTTACAATTTAGAATGGTTCAATTAAGTGAAAAAAAACGTATTGAAATTTTAATGATGATCGGTTATGGTGATCGTGTTAGAACTTATGAAGAAGTGTGTCATACTTTTAATAATTTGCACCCGGAGAGAAATCCTATATCACGCTCAACTGAAACATTACAACCTTTTAATACAACTGGGATCGTAAAAAATTTGCTAAAACCTGGAAGACCGCGGACTGCAACAAAATATTGCAATCGATTTAGAATAATTACCTCAAACTTCCACCACAAATTTGGCACTAAACCTTGGTATCAGTCGACGTTCTGTAGGAAAGATATTAAAAAGTGAAAAGTATCATCCGTATAAGGTACAGTTGGTTCAAGAATTGTCAGACGATGATTTTGACCGACGGCTGGAATTTTGCGAACGGCTAATGGACATCTGTAATGTCGACGACAATTTTGCTTCTAACATAGTTTTTTCCGATGAGGCAACTTTTTGTTTAAATGGAACAATTAATCGCCATAACTCAAGGTATTGTTCAAATGAGAATCCTCATTGTATTCATGAAGCACATACCCAGCATCCACAGAAGTTAAATGTTAAATGTTAAATTGTCGAAAATAGGCTTATAGGCCCATTTTTTATCGACGGAAACTTGAATGGTGACAAGTATTTGGATCTACTGAATAACGAATTCAACAGAATGGGCAATTACCACAAAATATTTGGTTTCAACAAGATGGAGCACCTCCCCACTATGATAGACGGGTTATGGATTTTCTGGATGCCAATTTTCCAAATCGATGGATTGGACGTAGAGGATTCATAGAGTGGCCTGCTCGTTGTCCAGATCTGAGCCCGTTAGATTTTTTTCTAAGGGGTTATCTAAAATCACGTGTATACGTTAGACGACTAACAAACTTACAGGAATTGAGACAAAGAATTATTGATGAATGTGAACTAATACGTGGAGAAGTCTTGGAAAGAGTGACTCAAGAATTTGTTAATAGGATGGCATATTGTCGGCAAGTAAACGGCGAGCACTTTGAATATTTGAAGTGATTTTGTTTCTCATTATTCTAAAATAATGAAATGTACACCTATTGTACTAACTAACAGTGAGTTATTCCTCGTTTTTACAAATTTTTTTACACTAAATTCAGTATGTATGAATACAAAATAACAAGCTCTTTCAAAATCTGTAAAAATATATAGGGTGTCCCATTTAAATTAAAGAAGTTGATGGCATTTCTGGTTAAACCGGAAGTATGTTATTAACGAAAAAATGTACATCAAATTGTACAAATTTTCATAAATATCGTGGTTCGTTACTTTATCCCAACCCTGTATATTTATCCGGAAATTAAAAAGGAGTACATTTTTCAAATTACTCTTCATGATTGGAAAGAGTATAATACCTTATCAATCAGATTCTGGAGAGCTCATATTTATAATGTATTCCTAGAGTTTCTGTGGACTCTAAAAAAGACAGCTTGTCACCTGCCAAAAGCAACGACAAGCGGCCATACTGAATTTTTTTTATTGTTCAACTGAAATCGTATAAACTATACCACAAAAGTAGATTGGAAGTGAGATGTTTTACTAGCTTGGAGCCTCCAATACAACACAACACAAAAACTTGAAAAATGTTTGGATTCCCGAATGGGACCAAAATATTTTATTATAGTCTGCGGTATTTTCGTGGTAAATTTTAATACTTCAATGCTATTCCATGAAAATTATAATTTTTTTCTGACATGAATCCCTAATTAAGCTCCTTAATTGTATTTCTTGATTTAAAAATAATAGAAAGCCTTCAATACACCGAAAAGTTCCTTTTTGAAAGAAACGTTCTCGGCACGTTTTTCAATTAAATACTTTGAGCTCGTCAAGGCTTAGGGTTTCATTCCATTTATTGTTAAACAAAGCAGTTCTTCATTGACGCATTTGTATAGAAAATAATGAAAATACTACCAATTTCTAATTTCGATACAGCTATCACATGATGTAAAAACAGCAGAATTATCATAATGGTCGGTGGTCATTTGGGAGATAGACCAAATTACGACTCGTATTTCCATCAACAATTTTCAAAATTTTCTCTATAAAATTGTTATGGTTATTCTAATGTAAATGTAATGACAAATATTTTTAATAACATTGATGAGAAATTCCACCCTATGGCATGCATATAATTTTTTTTTACAAATTCTAATATCGTGTAATAATGTTTTTCATTGAATTGAATATAGGTAGTAGATTAAAATTAACCTGCATACAAAACTCATAAAATTTGTAATATAACTAAACTCACACAACCAACAAATAGGTATTATATTAATAATATTTCTCTACAACACAATTCGCACACGCCCCTGGATGAAATTATTGCTAAGTAACCCCAACTTCTTTAGGTCGTTAAAAATTTTATTATGAAACAGTGGACCGCGTTAATAACTGACCAGTTGTATGTATGTATCTTGGGGTAACATTCACTGAGACCTAAAAGATCTATTGTGCCACCTTACTTCTACTTAGTTTCTGAGGAGAGTCTGCAGGCATCAACTTAGGTAACTGTCCCTCTTCTATCCAGTAGTCTCCCAGGTACTATGCCCTAGGATTCTGAATTGCTGTGCAGTTCGCAAGTATGTGGATGGAGGTTTCTTCTTCCATTCCACAAAATCTACAATCTTCTTCCTCCACTATTTTGAGCTTTTTAAGGTGCCCATTCAGGCGACAATGTCGCCTTAGGATTCCTGTTAAAACTCTTAGTGCAGGTTTGCTTTGACTTATGCATTCATTTGATCTCAACAGGTTGTAGTCACCCAGAAGAATATTTGTCTTTGTCAGATCTTCTCTTTTCTTCGGCTTTACCTATTTCTTCCAATATTACATTGGAGCTGATTCCGCAAAAGGGTTCCGGCCCCCAAAAGGGTATTTCAGTCCACCTCTTCGCTAGTTCATCTGCTATTTCGTTTCCTTCTATTCCAGTGTGTCCTGGAATCCACAGTAAGGTGACTATATTGTTCTCGCCTAGTTCATTAAGTTTGCCTAGGCATTCTCACACCATTTTGGAACTGATTACACAATAACTCAGCGCTTTAATGGCTGCTTGACTATCAGACAATGTGATAATCCCTTGCCCTCTATATCCATTGTCATTATTGAACTGGGCACACTTTCTTGCGTGAATTTCCGCTTGAAAGATACTTTGGATTTTTCCCAAGCTTTCAGAGTGTTTGGTTCCTGGCCCGTACACTCCTATCCCAGTTACTTCTATTGCTTTTGAGCCGTCTGTGTACCATTGAATGGCATTCTTTCCAAGTCTGGTAATGGTATTTGGATCCCATTCCTTCTTGTTGCTTAATTCCAGTTACTTCGTTATATTATATGCCAATTACTGGAGTTGGACCATTCGATTTGCAATCCACCTGCTGCTACGTTGCCAGCTATTAAAAATTTTCTTAAAAATAGTAGCGTACATAAAGTGGTTTAATTATTATTCTTTTTCCAGAAATTTGAAGCGGCTTATTTTAATGCTTACTAATAAATTCATATTAGGTATTTTTTTTTAATACTTCCAAACTAGCTTTCTAAGAACATCACGAACTAACGGTTTACTGAAGTAAGGGGAACATTTGTATAGTGATCCTGACAATTCTAGAAAATAAATCTGACTACATTGCTTTATTTTATTGTCGTTACATTCACATTAGAAACACTATAAAAGCGAAATTATATCCTATTTAGGAAGAATGTTGATAATTTTGTACCTGTTACATGTAATCGTGGTCCATATATTGGTAACTAAACTTAATATCCGTTCAACATTAACTCTTTCAATAGGGAATTATTTGTACAAAATCTGCCAGATATAAAAGGGATTAGAGCTAAATGATTCCATTTTAACTACCAATTAAATAGAAAGCATTACAGTTGGAATTACTTGAGCGGGACTGTAGCTATGTTATATTCAAATTACTGAGTTACTACTATAAATAATAACAGCTTTAAATGTTTGAAGATATGTCAGTGTGTGATAACGTTTGTACATAACCATCGGGTCGTTTTGGTCTGTAAGCCCTAGTTCTTACTACACATTCCTTTACATCTGGGAAGGAAATAGCTGATTTCTGTATAGCTTGAGTGTTCCATGTGAGCCTGTGATCGAAATAATCTCCAAGATATTTCGTCTCTTTGATTAATTCCTAATTGGGCTTGATAGTGTTGTCTGTCTTGTAAAGTTGATAGATGAGGAATTTAACTGTGACACATTCAGGCCCAGTAGATGAGAATTTAGGACCAGAGAAGTTTAGTAGCCATATAATCTGTTTTCATATTTAAAATAGCTTCACTTACGATATCCGCAATGAACGTGTGTCCTGATTTAACTGTCTCTTCTCCTTTTATTATAAGGTGTAGTGTGATGAGGCCAAATTAAGCTATTTTCCAATTATTTTGCTCCTGATTACTTGGTTCAATCAGTAATTTTGAGGATAAGTCATCGACTGATCATATGAAGCATATTTTATTATAAATAAAAACTCCATTGTAATGGAATCTTTTTTAATTGAAATAATTAACAATTCCCATCAAAAGCTAAATTATAACGGAACAAACTGCATAAAATTATAAAAGCCGAAAACGATATATCCTCAACGAGTAGTGGCTCTGTGTACTAATGATGGTCCTGTACGCAAAATAATTATGCTGTTCACAACGTTATGCCGTTTGTTCGTGCATAAAACATTTCAGTAACGCTAATTTGTGTTTAAAAAAAACCCATTGTTATACGGTCATGATTTATTTATTCTGTTACATTGTTTTTTTTTATTATTTGTAAGGATATTTTTTGTTTTTATCGATATAAATATATTGTATTGCCAAAACCACTTCTGTAGTAGGGCCAATATAGTGGTAGTGGAAACCCTATTCCAAAACCGCCAAATCTTCCAGGTCCAAAGCCTCTACCAAAACCAGGTCCAATGCCTCTACCAAAACCACGTCCAATGCCTCCTCCGAAACCACGTCCAATGCCTCCTCCGAAACCACGTCCAATGCCTCCTCCAAAACCATGTCCAATGCCTCCGCCAAAGCCACGTCCTCCACCTCCACCTCGTTGACCGAAAACGTCATTGTTCAGAATTAATATTAGAAGTAACAGCAACGTCACCTGAAAAATTGAATTGTTGTTATTTTTCACAAAAGTGTTCAAATAAATGTTAAAGTTGTGGTAGTATATTACACTAAAAAAACCGGCCAAGTGCGAGTCGGGACCCGCGCACGATGGGCTCCGTACCATTATCTATTAAAACGGCAAGAAAATCACGTTTGTTGTATGGAAACCCTCCTTAAATATCAATTGATTACAATTTAATTATCTATTTTTAAAGTGAATAATTTTACTCAATATTCCGTGAATATTTCAAGAGTCTATCTATTATCGTTATCAATATCGAGCAAAAAAAATACGTTTTTTGTATGGGAGCCCCCTTAAATATTTATTTCATTCCGTTTTTAGTATTTGTTGTTATAGCGGCAACAGAAATGCATCATGTGTGAAAATGATGATGAAAACTATCTAACTATCACGGTTCTTGAGATACATACAGGCTGGTGACAGACTGAGTCTTAGTAATAGGGTCCGTTTTTTACCCTTTGGGTTCGGAACCCTAAAAATGGTAAAATACACAAACTAATTAAATTGATAAAGTTGCTCAATTTAAAATCAATCCAAACATTCTTGAAGTAATTTGTTCATGATTCAAGTAAATAAATAGAAAATAGAGAAAATATTTTTACTTAAAAAACTAGCTATTGAAGTGCTTGAGCTGAAGGGGGTGAACAAATAGAAAACTAGACGCATTTTTATAGTAATTTACACTCTATTAGTTTGAACAGTCTTTTCATTTGACATTAATATTCTCAATTTAACTAACTTTTTTTTTTAATATTATCCTGCCGTTCTTTTCAAGGACATGCTGTGTCGTCCTCATATTTTTATTTCAATTTTGTGCGTACCCCCTGATATATGATGTATTAGTATCAAAATTAAATATGGGTATTGGCACGTGTTTTAATTTTATTTGTGTATCGGACCATGTATAAATTTCTACTACAAAAAGGGTAAGGGGCGTAAAATTATATTTTGCACAAAGGCGGCTGAATCGCTTGGCGCGTCCCTGTTCACAGGCCGGTAAATGGTTGTGTACTATGCAAAAAATAAAGTATGTTCACGATACAGCATTTCACAGGTAAGCAGCAAGTTAAGAACAGTTTTACAGTTTTGAAATTACCAGGGCTGCATCATTTTTTTATGACGATGAAGTTAGCCGCGACATTCTAGCCGCGTTTGGAAAAAAATCTTTGATAAAAAAGTTTTCCGCAGCCTGGCGGGGTCGGGCATGATTTTTTTCTATAATATACGTCCTTAGCTATTCAATAAAAAATATTAGACCATGATTAGAGGTGGCAGGAAAAAGTTTGAGGCGATCGAAAAAAAAATAGTGCAACTTGACGTGTTTCGGCTCAAACTCTTTCCTGCTACCTCTAATCATGCTCTATTTTTTATTGAATAGCTAAAGACTTACATTATAGAAAAAAAAACATGCCCGACCCCGCCAGGCTGCGGAAAACTTTTTTATTCAAGATTTTTGTCATCGTCATATTTTTTTATATAACAATACCATTTATCTATTCTAATAAGATGGCAAATTTATATTGAAAATAAACAATTTAAGATAAATATTTCTATTAAATTTGAATCCTCACACAGCACGGCACTGTTATTGGAATCAGCAACCTTTGCTGTTTGTATTGCTGTTATTTTTTTGGAATGAAAATCGATTTAGATGTGGGTTATAAATAAGCAAAGGGTGTTGCTAGTATTATAGCTGGTTATTCATCTAGTCTCTTCTTCTTTTAATATTATGTTCGCTAAATCCCATTAAACTATTCACAAGTATGTTAGCAAATGCCTCACTCATAGATCTCCCCATCTTCAATGTACTTTTTTAGGTTTCTTCTTTTCATTTCCGAGAGTCTAGATGTTTATCCCATTGCTGTTTTTAATTTTTTTGGTTTAGTTTTTGTTAGGAAAGATCTTTACCAAATGAGAAATAGAGAAAAATCAAACTTCTGATATATTTATTTCCAAAATTCTGACAAAAACTAATTTTCAACGTCTCCTGTCGTAATAAGACACAAATATCTATAATAGGTGTTGATCAACAATAATGGTGGTTTCTGTACAGTAGTAATGGGACTTCCATAGGGATTAACCCGGGATGGTAGTCTCCTAGCCTAGGACCAAAACCTCCTCCGTGAGGTGGTCCAAATAATTGACTTTCGCTGTAGTCAATTGAGGATAAAGCAAGTAAAATCATTACAGCAATCTGAAATAAATTAATACTAGATGGTTTGATCTGAAAAAGTAGCAAATGGCACTCAGTTTCAAATTACAATAAACTACATAGGATGTATAGTAGGAATTCTATAAAAATAGTAACAGTTCTTTACTGTTCCAAAACTCGATTAATTATATTCTTAAAATTCCCATTTTCCATCAAAAAAACATCCAGCGGTTCGAATAACTTCATGCATAACGGATCAATACTATTCATCCAAGCTGAACAATACAAAAAAAAAATAATATTTTTTTACTAATATAAATATCTGGAACTTTGGAACTGCTTAAGAATTTGATAACAGTAGAATAAAATAATATTTAAAGGTATACTCTAACTATTGTCAGTGTGATGACCATAAAATAAAGCAATGTTGTCAGATATATTTTCTAAAATTGTTAGGCTCGCTACACAAATGTTCCTCTTACTTCAGTAAACTGTTAGTTCGTGATGTTATAAAAAAACTAGTTTGGAAATAATTTAAAAAAAATACATAATGTAAATTTATTAGTAAACATTAAAATAAGTCGCTTGAAATTACTGAAAAAAGAAAAATTAATTAAAACCACTTTTTATATGTTACTATATTTAAGAAAATTTTGAAGAGATGGCAACGTAGTTGCACGTGCAGTAAAGACTTCGAAACAACCAGTCATCAACTGCAGTATTCATCGTAATATAACGAAATAACCGAAGTAAACTCCGTTGGACGATTTTCGCAGAAAAAATTCTACGGTCTTGAGGGTGTTCGGGGGGGTTGTGTTGTGGTTCGGCTTATAATCCATTAGTATCATTCAGTGTCGGGTGTGAATTTTGTTTTAAAGAAATATTTAATATAATATCTATTTCTTGGTTGAGTGAGTTTAGTGAATTGTTATAGTTATTTATAGGAAAGTGTAGGTGATCTTGTGTAGAAAGGTATCATTAATATAATACCTTTTTGATGGTGAAGTGGTTAGGTCGCGTCAGTGAATTGATATTAATATAATATTCATTTGTTCGTAGACGTTGGGGTGAGTTTTATAATATAATTAATTAGAATGGCATTTTGGAGACCATTTGAAACAACAGTCCAAGATGATGCGCGGGATTATTGAATTGTGGATTTAAATATAAGAAGTTTGATAATCGAATGGTAATAATGGAATCTCGGCGTATCGCTGAACTTAGACAGGAGTATTTGCGCAAAATAAAAGGGTACCGTGATTCAAATAGAACTATAATTTATTTAGACGAAACTTGGTTTGATACGCATGATGTTGTCAAGTTTTTATTCATTTATTTGTTATTCAAACAATCCTTACGGTTTTATTACATGAATAAATATAAAAAATATAATACATTTTAACTTAATTTGTAAGAAAATAGTAGTAATGGTAATTAAAACTGTATGAGGATATGCACCCACCTTTAAAATATGGTTGGGTTGACGATACAAAAAACTGTTCACTAGATACTCCGTGTTCTAGAGGAAAACGCGTTATTATTGTATTACAAATTTTATGAATTTTGTATGCAGGTTAATTATTTTCATTCAAATTGATATAGTAGATTAAAATTATTTCACAATATTCGAATTTATAGAAAATTTATATGCACGCCATTGGGCGGCTTTTTCCTTCAAAGGGATTAAAAATATGGTTCATCACATTACCTTTGGAAGAACTATACGTCCATAGTGCACCGCTTCTCGTTACCTGTTCGCAGGCTTTATCCCGTGGCAGACTCTGTCCGCTTTGTAAACCTGCGCGCTTGTAGCAGGCGGTGGTCACAATGCACCGCTTGCGAGAACTTCTCGCTCGATCCGTCTCAGTCAGTGACTTACGCTTAGGTTTTAGCAGGCATCATGGAGATATGATCTATTGTGTATTTTATTACTATAAGCTTGGATTTTTTTCAATTATCTGTTGAATTTCACGCTTACCTTCTTCTAAACCCATTTCGCCCGCTATCTCCTTCCATGCTTTGTCCACCATGTTGCGGTTTGCGTGGTTCTTCAACCGTTTGTCCCATATAACATTTCTTAACAACACTTTCGCAATCAAAATCTCTTTATCCACTTCCATCCTACTTATTTATTAAATTTATTTCATTCATTTATTATTATTTATGTAAACAAACGAAAGTTAATTAATTAGAGCAGCCACTGTGTTTTACAAAAAACTGACTAAACTGACCAAGCTGGTGAAGTAAGAAGCGAGAAAAAGAAATGATAAATAATTCGGGTAATAGCAGATTAAGCCGGTTAAAGCAGACTGGCAGGCGCACTATGTTCACACACATAAGTTTCTTCATACATTTTCCCCGCTATTCTGCTGCGATAAGGCGTGAAGCGAAAAGCGGTGCACTATGGACGTACCTCAAGGCAGCACTAGATGCCTTGACACCAGCTTATGCCCCAAATAGTGTTCGTTCAAGATATATAAATAGAAAATATTTATTTTTTGCAAATTCTCAATTTTTTTTAGCGTCTTTAACTTGCTTGGTTATTACTTAAGACACTTTATTTAATGTCAATTTTTCCCACATATTTTTTTTACCGATTTCTCAATTATGTGGTATAGGAAAATCATTTCCCATCATAATGTTAATCTATAATTTGTACCACATGAAAGCCTCACCTCTAGTTGCGCAATTTATTAGATAATTAACCGACGTTTAATCGTATCACAGTATCGTAATTTGTCATCTGTATTCACATAAAATTATTAAGGCAATATGTAATATCACCAAAGTGAAGGAACATTCCCAAGTTCATGAAAATTGGAAGTGATTAAATCTTTGAAATATTATATAATCATTTCTACCAAGTAAAACCAAAACCTAACCCAACTTATATTAACCAAATAAAACTCAATAATGTTCTCTAAACTATAAAGTGTGAAAATCCGAAGAATCATTTCATTCATTTGAAAGTAATAATACCTATACCTTGTTTTTAAACTAGGAGGAGCATTTTAGGAAACCTCAAGCACACCACTAAAAGTTACTAGATTGGGAGTGTGTTCCGAAAGGGTCGTGCTCAGACTTTTTGAACTAAATGAAAAGTACGTGAAATATGTATTGTACTGCTCGCTGTTGTCGTGGCCAATGAGGGATCAAGGCATGTCTAAATATCGAATGATGATTGGCCACAGCTCATTGCGAAAGTAGTAACCAAATGTCACATTATTGTGAAAAGATGTAAGGTTATAATAAGTAGTTTATGTAAAATGTTTTAAGAATTTGAGGATTAATCAGAATATTATAGAAATGCAATTGTATGATTAAATTTTTTTTCAACATTTGAGGCTTTGGTGTAAAACTAAAAGTGAACAGAAGTTTTGTTATCGAAAAATACCATAATATAGTACTGCAATGTATGTAAAACTTGATGTGAAACTTATATTAGATTTTTTCCATGAAAGGGAATAAATAATAAAAATAGCAAATACCTTGGGTAAAATATAATACTTTGTTAAAAATAAACAATAAACAACAAACGTGGTAGTAATGAGTGAACTAATGACTATTTTCATATAAATAAACACAAAACTGACAAATGTCAGTGTCATTGATATCAAAAGAGCTGTGTGAAACTGGTGGCAATCTGACCAATCACTAGGCAGCAGAAATGCCAACTTAAATTCAAATCGCTCCTTTTAGTTTAAAATCAAGGTATATATGAAAAAAACAATGTGTTCCAGTAGTAAGTTGTTTTGAACTGTTAATAGTGTAAGTAAGGTATAAAACAAAATCTAAGAAGATAAACATTACACTCTAAGGATGTTAATAATTTCAATTTTTATAAATATAAGTGCAAATAAGTTTATGTATTCATACAGGGTGTATCATGAGGAACTGTACATACTCCTACCTCGTATGGACACCCCTATGGGGAATGTCAAATGGCCATTAAACAGTGTCTGCTCCCATATTTTAATAATATACAGGGGTAATTGTGAATTTTGACTGATATTTCTTCTGATCATAACTTTTGGACGGTAATTTAGATTTGTCTTATATTTTGGTAAAACGTCACACTACTATCACCTAATTAACGGATTTATTCAAACTAGAAATAGACCAGGACCGGATCACCCTGTATATGGATTTTCAAAACTCTAATAGGCAACTTACAAAGTACACAAAAATGGCGTATTTATTAATCTCTCCAGACGATTGCTCAATTTTTAACAAGAAAACCAAATTTAACTATAAACTGAAAGTTGAGCCATACATTACCAAAAATATAATTTTCCTGCAAAAATATAATTTTTCGTACAAAAATTACACTTTTCATAATTAGTAGTACCATAGCTCGTGCTATATTTTTAACAATACAAATGTTTTATTCATTTCCGAATCGGCTTTCAATAAGTACACACTGTTTTGTATAATATTAAAACATCACCCTGTATAACATTTCTTAAATGATTCATCGATATTGTCATTGAACCGAATTATCAAAATTTTCTTTTACTTTTGCTCAAAATACAAAGCTACGGTAATACATAATCCCTCAAAAATGAATGAAGGCTCAGGATGTGGAGTTTACTCGAGAGCACTAAGCCTAAGGATCAAGTGGGGAATGGGAAACAATACCAGCGTAGTTCAAACAGAACTGGCTGGTATCTCAATTGCCACAAAAGAACTAATCAGAAAAGGAATTTCTGACAAAAACATAATAATCTGCACTGATAGTAGACAAGCCCTATTAGCCTTGAACAGACAACGTGTTATATCAAGACTAGTACTAGAGTGCCACCAAGATTTAGCTAACGCCTCGGCAGATAACAATATTATCCTGAGGTGGGTTAAAGGGCACGACAGGAGTAAAGGAAATCGCATTGCTGATTCTCTAGCCAGGGAAGCCGCTGGACTGAAAATTCTTGGACCCAGTGACACCTACGGCCTGACGAATTCGACAATTGCGGAACTAGCCAAACGTTACACCCATGCTCAATCCCTTGAGAGATGGGAGGCAATCAAAGGATGCAGTTTTGCCAGGATCACCCTGGGCGACCCTGGGAAGATGGCGCCGAAAAAATACTTGGCGATGACCAGAAGAAACCTACGTATAACAGTGGGATTCCTGACTGGCCACTGTCAACTAAGGAAACACCTCCATACTATGGGGCTAGTGGACACATCTCTATGCAGGATGTGTGAACAGGAAGATGAGACTGTCAGGCATGTCCTATGCGAGTGTCCGGAGTTATCGTCGATAAGAGAGTGTGTGTTCGGTGAGTCTTGGCCTACACCTGCCGATATAAAGGAGATGTCTCCTGGTGACCTGTTCACCTTCCTGAGAAGGACAGGATGGACGATGACCTAGGAGGACAACTCCTCGGGAGGATGTACAATGGGTCATATGTGGCCTAAGTGCTGTGAGCCTACACTCACCCTCCCTACTCTACAGATAATACATAATCCAATTTCATTTTGATTTAAAATTGAGAAACTGTAAAATGGGGACAAACATAAATAAAACTAAATTAAACAAATCTAAACAAGAAACTTTGATTTTGATTTTTGTTGTCTATTTGTGTACTTTGTAAGATCTTTATTAGAGTTTTGAAAATCTATATATAGGGTGGAATACATTTTTTATATGAACTAAACAAACTAATTTTCCATGACACGTCCTAATCCGGTCCTGGTCTATTTCTAGTTTGAATAAATCAGTTAATTAGGTGATAGAGTTTGACGTTTTACCAAAAAATGAGACAAATCGAACATTGTGGCAGACAATTTTGAAAATTTTTTTGACAGTAATTGAGCAGGTCTGCCATCAATATATTATTTTATTTATTGTAGTCTTAAAAACTTATATTGATTACGGCAGACGTTTTCATTCTGTACAAAACTCAGCAGAGAACAAAATCTGAGATACTACCCAGTCAGATGTAAAACTGCTATCGTAATATATAGACATCTGTTTTTAAGACTATAATAAAGAAAATATATTGATGGCAGATCTAGTCAAATACTGTCAATATTTTTTTCAAAATTGTCTGCCACAATGTTAAACGCATGATAATGGTCTGCCATTAATAATAATAATATTTTCAAATATCAAAACGGCAGACGTGGTCAAATGCATTTAAAAATAGCCAAAAATCGATACCTGTCTTACCTGAGCGCCCGCCGCGTCCACCACTTTGGGCTTAGTGAGTCCCCACCTCATGTACGGTAGGTATAGGGGCCTCAATGTACAAAAACCCAGGTCTGGTCAAATACATACAGGTAGCCGTTCACTGGCTCTTAGACTATGAGCACTTATACATAAAATTGTATGGGTATGTCCAAGAGAAAACAGACTCGATTGGGAGTTGCTGCTTCCTGCTCAAAAAAGCCAAAAAGTTAATATTTTGTTTTATAGTAATAGTAATATTTTGTTTTATATAGTTATAGTTATAAAGCTCCAAAAAAAAATCAAGAAACGTATATTTTTGTTGGGAAATCTTCTCGTGAGTAAAACTGAAGAAGGAACGTGAAAAAGTTATTATTAGCGGCCGAGATAGTGACCAAAAAGTGAAAAAAGTGCCGAAACATTGTTTTTTGGAGAAGTAGTTCCAAACTAATCCAAACAAGACGCCTGAGACAGTTTCCAAAAATTGCTATAGCCTTTAAATGCATTAGACATATTATTAAAAACATTATTATTAAGTAAAATATGCAGCACCTATATAAGATTATTGTAATAAGCTTACCTTAGCCAACATCTTCATAAATACAACCAAATATGACCACTCTTGTTAACAGTACGATAGCGATTATAACATTTTTGTCATATTCTCAAGTACAATTGTGTGATGTTTAAATAACTCATTAACACTGAATCGATGTCTGGGATTGTTCTATATGGTATAGGATTTACTGGGTGTTTCTATATTCCAAATAAAACTTTTCCATATTTTGTGAGTGAAACACTATTTAAATTTGATCAAAATTGCACGATTGGGAATTTTATTTTCGTGAAATTTCAGTCCTAGAACCACATTTCTTTTTCAAAGACGTCCAAGTAGTTTCTCACCAAAACAGAATAGTCACAAATCATTTTTGTTGGGGAACAACATCAGGTTTAGTTCGTGGAGCAAAAAGTTCTTCAGAAGCTCTAAATTTCTAAGACCTGTTGAAGTTTCTTCGAAAAGGTAGGATTAATAATAACGTGTGTTTACCATTACTAAAATGCAATTTTTATATGGATTGGCTAATAGTAATTCCTCAGATCTCAGACGTATGTATGCCCTGCGTTATTCAAATAACCACTAGCCATATTTGTATAACTGGAAAAGTGCATGAGGCCATGGTTAGCTTCATAGAGTAACTGTAGTTGTCGAATTTTTTCGTAGTTTCAGATAGGGACCAGAATTTTATAAAAACTCAATTATTCTTTATAAAAAAACATACAGAAGATATGTAGAAAGTTCAAGATTTTTGTAACGCAAACACTTGAAATATCACAAAACATAGAAGAGCAGCCATTAGATATTTATAACGTTTGCTTCCTCACTAATGCCTTTCCGTTCTATCCTTTTCCTCGCTATTACATCCATTTTCACGACAATACCACGGGTACAATTCAATAGCTGTTACACTTTTCTAGAGATTATTGTTCGCCCACCGTAAGAATTTCTCTCAAAAGAATTTATAATATTACGTAATAGTGTTTTCTGATGTGTGAATTCAGAAGCATTTCATATGTCGAAAAGGGATTTATATTTTTGTTTTATTTGAAATACTTTTCGATTCAAATAACAATTTTATCATAGCATCAACCCTTTTGAAGGACATTCTTGTGCTAGGCAAACTCACATTTACGTCTTAATGAAAACAAAATACGAGTTGATGGAAGGGCTAGAATTATAAAGTTCAGCCTTTGAACGAGCGTTGTTTTTTATATTTCGCAGGTAGAGCTAGAAAGGACACTATTGTTTTTCGAAGTATTCTCCACGAAGAGAAATCCTTTGGAACAGCCATGGAAGTGATTCTCAACCTGGCACCACTACATATGGCGGTGGAGAGAACGAGATACAGACTAAGTAGAGATTTAAAAAAAAACCTCCCTACTTCATAGGAATCAAAAAACCTGGGACATGCCACAAGATGGTATGATGAAAAGGTATAACTTTTCAAAGAAATTCGTTACGGAATTAGCAACAAGAAGGAGTGGAATCCAAACACCATTACCAGACTTGGAAAGAATGCCATTCAATGGTACACAGACGGCTCAACAGTAATAGAAGGAACTGGGATGGGAGTGTACTGGCTAGGAACCAAACACTCTGAAAGCTTGGTAAAAACCCCAAGTATTTTGCAAGCGGAAATTCACGCCATAAGAAAGTGTGCCCAGTTCAATATTGACGAAGGATATAGAAGGCAAAATAATATCATACTGTCGGATAGTCAAGCAGCCATTAAAGCACTGAGTTAATCAGTTCCAAAATGGTGTGGCAATGCCTAGGCAAACTCAATGAACTAGGCGAGAACAATATAGTAAGCTTTCTGTGGATTCCAGGACACACTGGAGTAGAAGGAAATGAGATAGCAGATGGACTAGCATAGAGAGGGACTGAAAGATACTTTTGCAGTATCAGCCCCAATGTAATATTGGAAGAAATAGGCAAGGCCGAAGAAAAGAGAAGATCTCACCATTGGAAAGATCCAGTAGGGCTTAGACAATCAAAGATTATGATGGGTGGCTACAGCCCGTTGAGATCAAATGAATGCATAAGTCAAAGTAAAACTGCACTAGAGTTTTAATAGGGATCCTAACGAGACACGGCCGCCTGAACGGGCACCTGGAAAAGCTCAAAATAGTGGAGGAAGAAGAATGTAGATTCTATGGCATGGAAGACGACAACATACTTGCGAATCCAGGGCACAGCACCTAGGAGATTATTGGATAGAAGAGGGACATTTACCCAAGTTGAAGCCTGCATATATCTTGAACTTCCTCAGGAAAATAGGACTAAAGGAGCTACTAGTCTCTGAGACATTCCTCTGGAACTTAGTAGAAGTGAGGAGCACAATAGATCTTTTAGGTCTCAGTGAATTTCAACCCATCATATATACATACATACATCCTTTGGAACCTTCGATCATTAAACAAACTGGATTAATAACTCGCTATACTGATGACACACTTTGTTCACAACAAACATCTAAATCGATTCTCTCATTCTAAAACAAGGATAGCAATACACACAGCAAAGGTAACTGTGTTGAGGATTTAAATTTAATAGAAACATTTATCTTAGATTTATTTATTACTCCAGGAATGAATTTTAATTTCCATCGATATTGAATTATAAACATGTATAGTTACATGCTGTTTATTTTTGGTTAATAATATAAATATATAATCTTATTAAAATGGGTAAATTGTATTTATATGTCAAATGATACGACACTGGTAATTTCAGAACAGTAGAACTGTTCAGAGCTTATTGCTAACCTGTGAAAGGATGTATTCACATTTTCCAAGTACCTGCTTCATTGTGACGTGACGCATTTCTGTCACCGGACAACCTTCACACTAAATTCTAATATAACCTCAAAACTAATAATACAACACGGCTATATTCCTAACAATCGATTTTTTACACTTTTAAATTATTGTAGTATCCAACTTATACACGCTAGTGCACAAATTTATCAAAACCAATCAACTTTTGTTCTCGATTTATATTTAAATCAGAAAAAAATGCTATTTCCATCCATCTTTCTGAAGGCTGTCCGTGAACAGCTGACAACTTGGCGAGGGATGACAACACTTGGAAACCCTCTATTGTAAACATCACTTGTCTGCATAGTACACAACGATTCACTGTCTTGTAAATATAATTTAACTAATAAATATAATATCCTTATTTCGCCTACATTAGAATTCTTAATATGGATACAACAGCCACAACTTATTTATTAAAAATAAAAACAAACAGCTGTCAACAAATGTAAATATTCAATATAAACCGTTTTGTCACATTTACTGAGAAATTCAGATTACAGAATGTGTGTATGATATTTTGTGAAATATTGAATATAATTAATTATATAATAATTATTAAAGAACATAGGCGTGCCTAAAGGGGGACAGGGTGGTCCATGGCCCACCATAATCGGTCCACCCCAATTCCTCAAAATATCAATCTATACCCCAATCGGTCCACCCAAATTCCTCAAAATATCAATCTATTAAAAACATTTTATAATTTTTAAATTTTAACGTTCACTAATTGAAAATAAATGGAAAATAAAAAAAGAATTGGTTGCCGAACTGAGTAATCGTTGAGTGAATTTTCACTCAACGGTGTAATACAATTTGATAATTCTATTTCTGAAGGTGTTAATCTTGATGATTGGATGGCTTGGATCCTTTCCTCAGACAACTAAAAAATATACACTAGCTTTTTCACGCTTTTAAAAATGTTTGCTGTCATACCAGTTACTAGTTGCTCTTGTGAACGTTCGTTCTCAAAAATTTTTTTTGGTTCGTAAATGCCTAATTTTAAAGGTGATCGTAGATAGAACAAATTTAAGTCATTGGTTGATTATTAGATTCAAATAATACGACATGGCAATATCTGTGGAATCCAGCAAAATGAGTCAATAAACTTTGATAATAAGTCTGTTCACTTTTCTAGTAGAGAGTTGAAGTGATGTCACGAACGGTAACGTAAACGTGTAAACTGCCAGTTGCTCATGAGCAGTAAATAAATATTCACGTTAAGGTTTACGGACCTACGTTTACTAACGTGCTTCCACGTAAACGTCTAGCGTTAATCGATGCTGTCCGAAGCCCTACCGGAGATTACCGATTCCTATATTTTGTTATTAAGTGAGTATATCTATGATTTGGATCTTGTTCTGTGATGTTTGTTTGTAACATAACCACAAGAATTATCGATTATCGCAAAGTTTGAGTTTATTAATATTTTTTGTTTGAATATGCATTTATTATGAGTGAAAACAAACACCACCTTTTCAAGAATCGTTTTCGCTTTTCCGAAAATCACGATCTCCAACTCATACGAGAAGTTTATAGACAAAACCACTATGAAGACCATAAGAGATGGTCTCTTATTCAGATAAATATGCTCCATATTACTGGTACAGTTTTAAGTCCTCGTACCCTTCTAGAACGACTTCAGAACTTGGTGAAAAAAAAAACAAAAAGTTAGGTTAGTTAATGAGTGTAAACAAAACTTTACGTTAACATCCGTGACATCACTTAAACGCTCTTTCATACAATTGAACGTAAACGTAATATTCTTGCGTTAACGATAACGTTCGTGACATCACTTAAACTCTCTAAAGCTTGGCAAGTTTATCTGAAGCATCGGTAAGGGGCGAGGAAACATGGCGGATATCTGTCAAAAACGTACCAATGGCGTACGGTACCTATATTTATAAAAGTTTTAAAAATTATAAGAATTATTATATAATAATTATATATAGAAACTGGTTTCTGCTTTGCTTCAAAGGTAAGGTATTTTTCAAAACACGGCATTTGTTAAAAACAAAAAGTGTTAAGAATCGTACTTGAGTTCAATATGGATACGAAATAGTTCAAAATCTGACACTCACAATACCAACGCCACTGGATAATCAATAACAGTCAATTGACGAAGTGAGAGGGAAGAACACACGCACGCGCTTGCCAATAGGAAGTCAGCTGGTCGCTAAGCAACGAAGGCCTTTCGATAAATTCCACAATTGAGTTAGTTCGGAGGGCGTGGTAATTATAGTTTTCGCACAACGCTGCCAGAGCTTGAAAAAGCCCATAGCAAATTTGAAAAATGTGTTCATCTTTTAATATTCATAAATTGAAAAAATAATACTAATAGACAAAATCCAAGGAAACAAGCACATTAAAGAATTAATGTTCAATCATATTGTTAATTCTGTTAATAATAAGAAGTCCATTTTCTAATTATTATCACTACATACTTAGCACTTTAGCTTTTTCATAGTTAAACGTGGCAATTTCGAATGTTTTCGACTGCATTTCTTTCACGGCTTCAGATAAACTTGCCAAACTATAGTATGTTTATTGTTCGAAGCTTGGCACCAATTCTGGAAGCAGTTATTCCACTCGCTTGTTGGTACATTCAAAATAGAGTTTTTGGAGACGTTGACTACATCTTCTGGTGACTGGAACTTTTGACCACGTAGTTCATTCCTTATGTTTGGAAAATTGAAAAATTCCATAGGGCTTGGGTCAGGACTGCATGGAAGATGTTCCATATAGCTCGATGTTTTCTTGCTTTAAAAACTCAATTGTTTTTAGAGCAGTATGGCGGGTATTTGTCTTTCTGGAGGATAAATCGTCGTTGGGGGTTGGATCTTCGAAGCTCAGCAATTACTTCCGGCAAACAAACCGATATGAACCAATCAGCAGTAACAGTTCTTTGATGTTCTTTGAGAACGAGTGATTATCATTGGTTTAGGTTTATCTAGGAACACCCGACTGACGTTTATTTTCAAGTTTGTAAGAGTAAATCCAGGATTCATCCCCACTGACAATACTGTAGGTATATAAGTTTCCTTCATTAAACCGGTTTAGACTTTAATTGCTTTCTGTTCTTTTGTCAACAGATGTGGTATCCTACGGGAAACCAATTTCTTACATATAACTCTTCATGTACCTAACATCTTTTGAATTGTGATATTTATAATGCCCAGTGATGCTCCAATTTCAAGATGTGAGAAATGTCGATCTTCTTGGATCAGCTTACGTACAGCATCAACATTTTCCTGGGTATTATCCGTTTAAATTCTCCATACTAACGATAAATTATCGACCGATGTAATTTATTGTCGACAACAGCAACCAACTCGTCAAGGTATTCTTGTTGAGACAAATGTGTTCATCCCCCGAAAATTTTCTTTTCTTCACATTCTTCGACTGCCTCAATTTTAAAAATTCAGTTAAGCTACAGCTAAACATGACAGTTAATTTTGACATTTAATATTTGTTGATAGGCGCCAACTATGTTGTTATAGGCAAGACTCAAAAGACAACCCTCGTATTACTCCTGTGAACATTTCCTTGAACTGAAATGAAAATAAGCCACACCTCGTAAAAAAGAATATTCTAGAAATATTAAGACTCCACCCAATTTAACTTTGTTAATACAAAAATATATTATATTGTGCTAATTTGTTTCGTGTGAAAAACATGCTAGCGAGAAAAACAGAATATACTGGACATGTGTGAATGTGAGTTGATTAAGTTAGACGGAGAATTAGAATGAATGACGACGAAGGTTATAGAGGACCGAAAAATAAATCTGGGATATATTTCAACGAACTTTACGAAATTCCCAGCGGAAGATTACATAAATTAAACGTCGGAGGATAATTGCGAGTACTTTACCTAATTTGTTTATGTAATATTTACGATTTATATTTTTTAAGGCTTCGTGTATAAGTATTTACATCTTGTCATTAAATAAACTGGATAAATAACTCGCAATCATGGCCATACACTCTTTATTAATTAAGCGGTTTTATTTATCTTTCCTGGTAGTGGTTTGTGTCGAATTTGGTAATTGAAATTTCATCCACCTCCTGTTGACAGATTCATCTAAAATTTGGTATACTGTTTTAGTTGTGATGGCAATACAATACAATGGGGTGTTAGCACTTCTTTTCTAAAATTAATTTAAAAATTTTTTAAACCGAATATTTCAGAAGAAAACTGGAAATTAAGAATTCCTAAATGTTTGCAACTTTCACTAACCAAACTAACCAAACCAAATCGGTACAAGTTACATTTACAACTCGACATGGAAACTGCCCATCCCTAACAATGAATAATATACCTATTCCTGTCAAAACCGAAGCAAAGATCCTTGGGCTGCACTTAGATCGACAACTTACATGGAAGACACACATCGAAACCAAACGTCGACAGTTGGACATCAAGTTTCGACACATGTACTGGCTGCTCGGCCGTAAATCAAAACTGTCGTTAAACAACAAGATTCTTCTATATAAAGCAATCTTAGAACCAATTTGGTCATATGGACAGCTTTGGGGATGTGCTAAACCAACCAGAATCAAAACAATACAACGATTTCAGTCTAAGGCACTCAGATCAATCGTAGATGCACCATGGTATATCAGCAATAGAACTCTCCATACTGATCTAAGCATTCCTTTTGTTACGGAAGAAAGTCAAAAAATAGCCGCCAGCTACAGGGACCGAATCACCAACCATGACAACCGCCTAATTCAAGAACTATATAACAATGGACCTGATGCGAGAAGACTACAAAAAATATGGCCGGAAGACTTAATCCAACATAGAAATAATCAATAAGGAGAAACACTAATGATTGTTTCCCTTCCAAGCCTACTCAACCAACACATTTACTTAATGCTCTGTAAGAAGCAGATTGTAAATAATCAATAAAAAAAAACTTTCACTACAGATACGTCACAAACCTAAAGATGGGGTTAGCTACTTTCCAATTATATGTTTTATGAATTAATAGCCAGTTACAAAAAGGCCATTCGAATTTGAAGTTTGAAAAACTGTCAAAGTCTGTATTTAATATATATGAGTGTTTTTGTTTACAGTTCATACGAATTTGACGTTTCAATATTGTAAAAAAAATAGAAGCATTGTGTTAATAGTTTTTAATTAAATTTAGTTCGTTTTTCTCCACAATTTTTCCAGTCAGAATAATGGCAATATCATATAAATATTGTTTTGTATCATGCTGCAGGAACACAACAGTTACAACGTCTCGTAAAAAGTTTGTAACTGTGCCTACAGTATAAGTTACACAAAGTCATTCACGCATTACAACATAAGCATAACCTAATACTTCATCACGAACACGATTTTAAAAAAGAAGACGACAGAACTGTGGTCCTATGTCAACTCTTATGTAGCTAACTTCTCTTTTAGGGTATGTACGTCAAAGGCGAACTATTTAAATTATCCAAAAGGTGAATTTTCAAATCTATATAAAAACCTTACGAGAATAGAAACATTATAAATAGTTGATTCCTGATTATGATTTTGTCCATCACTAACTATCAACATTGAGGAAACATCATATTTTTGTTTAGCTTAACACCTCTTTATGTCTATTCGGAATGATTGTAAATACAACATGACCGCCGCCACAAAATGGCGGATTGCATTTTTTTTTCTAACCCTCGCAAGATGGATATTCAATGAAATGATTTCACTAGTAGAACTGGCGGATCATAGAGCTCTTCATTTCGCCTATTTCTTTCAATATTACATTGGGCTGATACCGCAAAAGGGTTTCAGTCCCCCTCTCTGCTAGTTCATGTGCTATTTCTTTCTGTTCTATTTCAGTGTGTCCTGGAATCCACAGTAAGGTTACTATATTGTTCTCGCCTAAATCATTGAGTATGCCTAGACAGTTAATGATCAATCTGATGGGCAAAATGGCGACTGCTACCACAGCGCTCACATCAGTCAGTTGACAAAACAAACGTTCAGCATGAAATTGATTATCGCTCCGGAAGCGCGATGTTGGGATGAACGCGACCAATGCATATGCGCATAGTGCCAACCACAGTGCTGCAGCAGCGAAATTCCGAAACTCTGAAAACATGCCTCGTATTTGAAAGATATATGAGTGATTTTATCATATTTAGGAGCGTTTTAAAATGTCTCTTAAGATGTCAATAAATTTCATTTGACTGTTACAAACTGTATATTGAAACAAGATTGCTTGGTGAGAACTGTCTGATTTATATTATTAAAAAACCTGATCGTTCCAGCAACATTGTTGAAGAGACTTCATTTGTTACTTTTTGCACTCAACCAATGGATGCAATTCCCAATGTACTTTTAAAGTAGTAGCAATTTCGTAATTTAAGCACGACGTACTCGTTTTTGATTTGTTTACTTTGATATGTTGTTTGGTTCGAGCGTAAAAACAGATGCATTATTATCGGAAATCGAGAAATGAAAACAGTGATTAGCTCCGAACAAAGCAAATTGCTGCACGATGAATGTAGACAAATAAATATCATCACAAACCTAATGTGACGTCTGAAATAAACATGGTAATAGTAGTAAGATCAATAGTAAGCCAAAAAATTGATAGAATTGTATCAAGGATCTTGAATATCGGTTACAATGCTTACGTTCAATCCGACAAAGTTGATCAGGTGGAGATTTTTAGAGTGATCCATCGATTCTTTATTCTTCTGAACGTGCTTAACACCACTACCACAGCGCTCTCATCTGATCAGTTGACAAAACACGCGTTCAGCAGGCAATTGCTGATCGCTCCGGTAGCGCTACGTTGGGATGAATGCGACCAATAACATTATTAATGCGGCTGAACACATCGGGATATTTAGATGTTTGGCATATAGATGACACCACTCGATGTCGTTGAATGCATATAAATCAAAGGCACAAATATTTAAATGATAAGTGAAAAAATGCACTCATCCGATAACATGAGATGCAGCAGATTCTTGTCTACCCTTTGGTTGGGCTCCAACGTACTGATTGTCTTAGCCCTATTAGATCTCTCCAATGATCTAATAGGGCTAAGACAATCAAAAATACTTTTGGGTGACTGCGGTTTGTTGAAAACAAATGGATGCCTAAGCCAGAGTAAGAGTTTTGACGGAAGTCCTGATGGGACACTGTCGCCTAAATGGGCACTTTGAAAAGCTCAAACTAGTGGAGCAAGAAGAATGAAGATCATGTGGGACGAAAGAATAATCCTCCATCCTTCATTCACAAACTTGCGGATTGCATAGCAATATGGAGTCATAGGGCACCTAAGAGTCTACTTTCCCAAACTAATACCAGCGGATATCCTTAAATTCCTCCAGAAAATAGGACTAAAAACATACATCCTATCTGCAGGTTACCTCAATAACTTGAGGGTAAAATTTTGAAGTGAACTTATTTTGATTGGAATACCTGAATCCTGGAACTTATTATCATATCCATTCGTGCCGAATACTAATTATTCATTCAAGTTAAATCTTTACTACTGATCGTTTTCCTGCTCTTAATAGGATCCATAATTGGATCTCATCTTAATAAGATAAGTGTATCGATATAGGGTCGTGCTAACGTAAGCAGTTAATGGATGTTGTCAAATCACTTGTAATGACGCCGAAATTATTGGATAATCATAGTCGCTTGCTTGAGAAATCGTTCTACTAACGTATTAATTAAGACACTTTGTAGATACAAGTAAAATGTTTCCTTAATGATGGATTTTTGGAAAAGTTTATTTTTGATAGAAGCGATGTTTTGAATAAAATGAAATATGCATGCATTTTAAGTTTGTCTTAGATTATCGAATCGCTATCTACTGTATAACCGTTAGTTTTATTTTCAATTCCCTTTCAATCACCTACAGTATAGTAAAAGTCACCAATGTTTCTCGTTACGTCATAACTCATAAGCATCCGAATCAAATCAATAAGACAGTTTTCACCAGCGGCGCATCATTGTTAGAGAGTTCGGCATGTATTTCTGGTGATCTAATTATGGGAGGAAATAGATCAAACCCAAATTTAACATATCATAGTTAGAGTACAATTTGAAATTCTACAAATAAATAGTTACAAAACCCACCTCTTGAATGGCATTTATCGGCAGACTGAAGTGGTCCGCCATTAACCAATTCCTATTGGAAATATTCATGTAATGTTCTAATACACTCACGTTTACTTTACTTTACTTTACCACACTAGATAATTTACCACACTAGTGCGGTAAAGTGAAATTAATTGGAATGAACGTGTCAAAGTTGACAGTTTGCAGTTTTTCGTATCTATTGTGGGATTTAGCGTGTTCTAGGGTTTGTATTGCGTTATTTGTAGCAAGTTCTATATCAGAATCCACACTTTCATAGTCGGAACTCATGTCGATACAATTATACCAAACTGAAGTGAACGCGTCAAAATTGACAGTTCGCAAAATAAATCAACAATGCTTGTTACATGATTCTAATATCATTAATTTCAGGAATATTGAGTAATTTTGAGTAAATAATTAACAATATTGGTAGTAGGTAAAATAATGTACCTACTATATTCGTATCGTAAATTCATATTACGACGTTCAATGGGTTATCAAACTCGGCCTGACGGCCTCGTTTGACAAATTTCCTACCTCATTTCGTAATATGAATCTTAACGACACTTATATCGCAAATATATATTACCTATTTAAAGAAATGACAATGACGACGAACTTCAATGGTGACAGAATGATTTCCGCATAAAGTGACGTTTCACTTTTTAAGTACAATCGTTGTCACAACACAAGACAGAGTGACAAACCGATAAAGAGGCGTAGCTTAATTCAGGCACAAAAGACATTATGTACCTTTCCATTTGTGTTAATTGGATATACGCGGTCAGTGATATCCACATAAAATTAGAGTGTCTTTCGTACATTCAGGGAAGTATAACGTAACGAGAAACATTCGTGAATTTTACTTTTTTGTAGGTAATAAGTACCTACGCTAAAAAATGGCATGATGTATGAAAAAATGTGATACAAAGTATGTCTATCAATTTCTTGCAATTTTGACGGGCTTGTAACGTGTTTGTAGTGTTAGCTGAAGAAAAAAAGTGTTTTAGTAGATTTTTAGGAATTCTAGCGGAAACAAGAATCATCTCGAATGATGATTGAATGTGGCAAAATCAGAAAATATATTGAGAATAGATGCTTCAAATCGATTTCACTTTTGTTAAATGGAAAGGATCTTGCAAGGTTATCTAAATTGAATGAACTATTAATAAACTGATGCGAACAAGATGATATTTAAAATTGAATTCTATTCACTCTTAGGGGTCTATTTTGTACTACATAACGACGTCTTTTGTGGGCGATTATCGTTTATGAACGACTTTTTCTATTTTATAGTCAACGGTAGTCGTTGTTGGACGACAAAAATGGCTACCAAGTTGTCGTCCACCGACAGCTCTCGTTGAGAAAGTAAAAAGTCGTTAACTAACCTAACATGAGGTGAAGGTCTTTGTGCTCGCCTTTATTTATCTGAAGTGTTCGTATTAATTAAAATTATGGCAGGTAAAATAGCTAATTTGGTTTTAGATGAGTTACAAAGGAGGTAATGCATTGCATTGTCTACATAAATATCTATTTAGAATGTTAATTTTTAATAAATTGGCATCTACATTTAGAGAAGAGACCCGAGAAAGATTACGTACACTTAGAGATACCAGTAATCCTTTTGAGCTCCCAGAGGAACTTTTTAGGCAGTTATATAGACTGCATGTTGTATCGGCAAAAGATTTATTTGAGGAAATTTTACCTCATCTATCTACTTAAGCTTTTTTAATTGAATCATTATCCTCAATGGAATCCAGAAACAGTCCTAAATTATCAAAATTGACATTAGAAGTGACACTGGAAACACAAAACATCTAGAAAAATAATATTCGACGTACGTTTTCTGTCAATTTATTAATACCAACCTTAAAATTTGCCGTTAACTTTGATCACTAAAATAGACACTGAACGATAATGTTACAGAATAGAGTTAAGAGAAATTGTCGTTAACAAATAAGTCGTCTGCGTAACGATATCGTCTGGAAACGACGAATTACAAAATAGACCCCTTAGTTAATTATCTTCGAGCTGGACCTGGAACATCTTATTCTGCATGAATTTCCTTTAGTGTTAGCTGTTACATTAGATTTAACGAGGTGTCCAATCGGCCTATTCCACTACGGCCTTTTCAGATCTATTCTGGTCCTCTGAATCTAGACTGATTCTCCTGCTAGTGTTGGTTGTTAGTAGAGAAGAGAAAACATTTTGCCAGGAGTCGTCTTCTCAGTACAGATATATTTCAAATTCCTGTGATATTTTTTTTATTGATTGATAATTGATTTGACATGTGGCAGTATGTCTGATGTTTGAATCGACCGAGATATACACTCTGTTGCTGCAGTTTTTGATTTACCAAATGCTAGTCTACTGGGTTAAGAGGCAGTTCTAGACCACGCAGGATCTGTTCTGAGCAGGGCATGCTAAGGATTTTAGTGCTGCCTACAATATTCGCCAACTAACTTGATGTCCCAGAAATTACGAACTAAGAGAGACAGAGTAATAGTGTCCTGCCTACTCGGTTGCCATTGGTGGTAAAATTTTGATGCCAATTGCATCGAACCTTATTAGGTGTTAAGATTTCCAGTAGCTTAGCGTCACACAGTTATTGTTTCTGCTTTGTACAATAAAGTGTTTGTAAAAATGTCAGCCGTTAATGAAGAAAATCGTAAATGTACTGAAGGCCAAACTCGTCAAGTGATATATAGAGTGTTATAATCTTCAATTAGATAAATAACATGTTATTGTAATGGGAACCTTATTGTTAAATTATTATTTATGTACTCAGAATTCAGGTATAAAGCAGATCCGTTTCTATTAAAATCAATATACCAATAATTATAACAAAGAATTAAATATTATTTATTAAGTTAGGATCATATATTTCCGGACGGACTTTACTTTATTAATTGTACAAGTTGTGTTAATTTGTTACAGAAAGCGTATCCTCAGAGCTTGCTCGGCACTGTTTACAGTTATCGGATGGGCGGCGTCAATAGCTCCTTAGAAAGCATTTCATCAAGTTAGTTGGCGAATACTGTAATTGAATGTCCGCCTGGAATAAGTATGTTAACTTTCCCAAAGTTGTGTTAACATCGCACCTAGGCTCAACACCATGGACACTCATGTTCCTCTATCAATTTCAAATCCGTCACTGGAACACACCAACGTACCATCCAACTTGTTCCAGTTGGCTCTTATGAAGTATGGTGCTGCACGTTGAAAATAATTAGCAGTATTAATTTCTTGAGCTTTTTTTCTGGTGTAGAAGCTGAGCGAAGCTTTTGAAGGATTGACGTTAGGGTATTTTTTCATTATAAGCATTGTCAGGCTAATCCAATTTTCTTAATTGAAAGCTAAACCGTAAGAAATTGTGACCTTTTTACATGTGCACTTTTTACTTTATTCCCTGTCACACCTCGTTGAAAAGGATTAGAAGTTGAGTGGGTGGTTTTTACGAATAAAAGTGTTTAGCCAGCCTACATAAATCCTTATGTATTTTTCAAGTTTTAAAGTGCACTATAAGTGGAATAATGTGTTTATTTATTCAAACTCGAAAGCTCAACCTAAAAGCTTCTACTATCAAAAACTTTCAAAATTTTATAAACCCATACCAGACTTGTATGCCATCAAGAATTTTATGTCGTTCATAAAACGTGTCGCTTTACAGCATTTGTGAAAAAAGAACAACTGTAATTTTTATTTTTTTGTACGCTGATGGAAATATCTAAATTTCTTACACGTATGGAATTTAAGTGTATAATAATGATAATAATAATAATAATAATAATAATAATGATAATCTCTATTGCCCATCATGATAATACATCATATAACAAGGATTACATTTAACTTTGGACAACATAGTTTACAGAATATGAAAATTTTTATGTAAACAAGTTTTCCTCTAGTAGGTAGGTATTAATAAAAATATGAAAATTGTCTTCAACTTCTGTTAGCTCATAGATCCATCATTTTTATCAATTTAATATTATTAGATACTATTTCTTTCTACAACTCTCACGCTACCTAACTCAAATTGTTATATCTCCTCGTTCAAACCGTTGAACAGTCAAACACGATCGTTTAAGTGCACCGAGTTTTGATCTGCAGTTCAGGACTGATCCAGTCTGATACAACGTGTCTAAAACCGCGAAAAAAGTTCAATCTTGAACTGATATTTAGCTCAGTTGGTACAGCCCAGCCTTAGTAATAACTTAATGAATGTATGTTAAGTTTATTTGCTCTGCTGACCCTAAAGAGAAATGTAACAAAAGGTGCATACCTTTGGAAACGTCTCCTAGAATCCAACCATTCTAAAAGGTTTTCCGGGAACTTCAACCAGAAAAGATCAAAGGCACGATGAAGCCTTAACAAACACCAACCAAAAATTCTTAGTGGATTTCTCACAGAGCATTATAAGCAGCATATACCTCCAGGCGGACAAATGTATGTTGCTTCTGTTAGGAAATCTTGCACTCACTGACATAATGCGACCCTCTCTGACTAAAGAAACTTCTCCTTCTTGGCAATCCCCAAATAAAAGAGGGAGAAATACTTTCCTTGAAACTGCAACAAGTCCTGCACTTCATAGGAGGAGTGGGGTAAGTGATGCATTTAACTGAACAAGAAGGTGCACAATAGACCTTATGTTGTTATCGTATTGTTTCAATTCCTTAAATAATTCAATTAAATAGTATTGAAATAAGTTCATAATTTCATCTTTTTTTTGTTTTATGTATTTATTTAAACCTGATGCGTTTACAGCACAATTACAATACACAATCATAATTTCAGTTGATGCCATCTGAAACTGGTTAAAAATACTAAGAAATGATAGCAACGTAAATTCTAATGTATGTATGAAAAATGGGGTGATATTCACTGAGTTCTAAGAGACTTAGAGACTAGTAGTTCCTTCGGGCCTATTTTTCGGAAGAATTTAAGGATATCTGCAGGCTTCAACTTAGTAGTGTACCTCATCTATCCAGTAGGATTCTGAATTGCAGTTCAATTCGCAAATATGTGGATTTTCTTCCATTCTACATACTCTAGGCGACAATGACCTGTTAGAATCCTTATTGAAACTCTTAGTGCAGCTTTACTTTGACTTAAGCAATCATTTGATCTCAACAGGTTGTAGTCACCCAGTAAATCTTTCTAATTGTCAGATCTTCTCCTCTTTTTGGCGTTGCATATTTCTCACAATATTAAATTGGAGCTGACACCGCAAAAGAGTTCCGGCCCTCTCTTTGCTAGTTCATCTGCAATTTAATTTCCTTCAACTCCACTATTCCTGTGTTTCCTGGAGTTTACAGTAATCTCTTCAGCCAGAGCTTGCCAATCAAAATGTTCATCAAAATTAATATTTATAAACACTCAATATAAAGCAAACAACGTTTTAAGAATGATTCGGTATATTAAAGAGACCAAGATGGAATTAAGAGTTTTCTAAAAATTCCAAAACTTTTTCACCATTATTGCTTTAAATCAATTCAAGGATTCTAAATGAACAGTTTTATATACAAGGAAGCTCAATATAAACAAATTTAAGGCACTACTTTATCATTCTCACGCAAAAACTCAAAGATAATTTTGATTTTTGTTACAGATATGTAGAGCTACTGTGCTGTTCTGGTAAGTACATTTTATTATTATTGGGCGCATGTAAATTGTTTGATAATATTTATATGTATATACCTAGAGGCAAAAATCGTTTGAGTTTACTGTGATTCAGGCATTACTTTTAGATGATTCAGTCGAGCAAGTTCTAATCAATTTTGTTAAAAAGGCACTCCAAATTGAGGTTATGTTTAATATTAATTGAGATACAATGTATTATGTCTGGACACGCCAAGCAATATATACTGTGAGTTTACAGTGATTCATTTCGATAAAAATATAAATACAGAAAATGACAACCCGGCATCTTAGCTCAATTACTGATCAGAAGCGCGTGACGTCACGCTTTTGCAAACTTCATTTGACATTGTGCTTTGGCATTTTGCATAACGTTCGCATGTCCATTGCATTTGATTTTGCCTAGTTTATGGGATATTCACTCGTTCTAAACTATTGAGAAACTTAAGTTTTATCACCAACGGTAACAGTACGACAAATTATTGTTAGCTATGAAATAAGGTAAATAGTTCTTTGTCAAGAATCGACTGGTTGATGCTAGGAGTATTTTTTTGTCTTAAAGCGGGGCTTGACCAAACCGGGGTGGGCCGGCGACGTTATCGACTTTGGAACCGGCTTAAAACTCAAAGGCTTTTTCAGTTCAGTTCAGTTGGTCCTTTTCAAGAATGTTTGACGACGATGAGACTATATTGGGATATATGGCACTTAAAATCATTATCGATAATAAGAAACATGAGAAGCTCTGGACTGGAGTCAGGGGAGACGAGATTAAACTGTCCTCAACCGCACATTATAAACTAATTTTGATAAAAATCCTGTGGAGATTCCTTTGATCATTTGGCTGTTGGCAAGAAGAAATACCTTTTTCGGGGCTTTTGCCTATCTACTCCTACATTGTAGAACCGCACATTAGAATTCATAAAAGAATTTAAATTTTGTATCAAAAGAACTAGTTAGATGTTTGTGTTTATGAAAGCATTATGTCATGAACAGTCGCCATTAGTATTCTTTTGTTTTTGCGGGTGATTTAAATTGAATTTTAAAAACGTGAATTGAAACCTATATTTGCAGGAATAACATTAATTTTGGATTGAGAATATGCGTGCAAAGTTTTTCAAAATTAGGCCTATTCTCATTATCCAGTACTGAACTCTCCAATAAGTACGAAATAATCTTAGTTGCTGAGTTCAGCAACTCTTGAACGGTAAAGTGAATCGATACAACTCCCTATTAATCACACTTATCACAACTTATGCTAATAGGATATATGAGACTTATACACAACATCCCCACTTATTGTCGGGTGGGTATTTACAATATCAGCATTGTGGAGGCTTTTTTCATACTAGATGAACTTTGATTATTAACAGCTTTCCAACAGGTGAATAGAGAATTTCGGAGTAATGTGTGGTTGTTACTCCTTTCATAACAGATTGTTAGATACAGGGTGTCAATTTTAAAATCTCGTGAACGAAAAAAAATTTCAAAACGATTTCTAGGGTAGAGAATGAAATGATACGTCGTTGGAAAGTGGTCTATCTCATAATTATACAGAGTGTAACAATGAAGCAGAAAAATGTATTTGGCAACAAAAATAATAATTATTTGTTGGAACGATACATCGCTTTGAAAACCTCCAAATAAGGTGTTAAGTGTTCTAGTAATTGTATTTAAAAAAAAATTGTTTGCTTTGCAGTTTTCAAACAACACATTTTGTTATTCTGTTTTGCATTTCCTTTCTGTACTCAAAATTATTTGATACTTACCTTAATGTTTTTCTACTTTATTGTTACACCCTCTACAATTATGATTCAAGCCGTTGGAAAGCATTTCCTACGGGCTTTCCAACGACGTAGCACAAATAGGGGGTTGCCATTTAAATTTTTATACGTGGGACATAGGGGGTTGATGGGGGTGCGTTCTCTCCATGTCATTTTAGTTCCCCCTCTCTACCCCAGAAATGGTTGTGAACTTTTTTTGATATATCTTTTTGTTCACGAGGTACAGCCCATTGTAAGTTTTAAAATTGACACCGTGTATAACAGATTGTGACAAGCGCTTTTACTCACAAGATATAATTAGTTTTTACATAAACTTGCAAGAACAATCCAAGAGAGAGAGTTTTATGTTTTATGTTACAAGAGAGTTCACATACTAGGCTACTGTACTTTAGAAAATAGGGCTGGTCCTTTTAACGGTTCATATTAGCAGTGGTTGTGAAGCTTAAGTTTTCGCAGTATACGAGGATGTATTGATATCTAGTTAGCCTAGACCAGTTCCATGCATAAACAAAACATTGCGTTACCATAGAAACGAACAATCACTTAAGAGTTACGCAGTAAATTAAAAGAAAAAAGATGTCCACCGAAATTGTGAAAATAGAAAAATTGGAGTATCGAGCCATCATCAAGTACCTGTAATTAAAAGGGTTAAGAGGTAACCAGATTTACGAAGATATGCTTAATACCCTTGGTGATCAATGCCCTTCGTATGCTTCCGTGAAAAATTGGACTGCAAGCTTCAAAAGAGGTAAATTTTGCCATGAGTAATCATGATTGATTTTTTGAATAAGGGCAGAACAATAAATGGAGATTACTATTCGACATTACTGACCACTCTACGGGGAAAAATCAAAGAGAAAAGACGCGGAAAGCTATCCAAAGGTGTTTTGTTTTTGCAGGACAACGCTACTGCACACAAATCTCATGTTGCCATGCAAAAAATTCGTGATTTAGATCCCAAAGATCCCTGCAAAATTTCCGGTTACGGGTAATACGCGCCAAATGTCTTTCCTAAATTCCATATTCGCAGGTAACGGCGGTTAAACAAATAATGTATTGAACCTGAACACTTTTATTTAATTAAAGTGGTCTTAATGTTGCTATAAAATCTCGTTCATGCGAATTGACTCAATAAAGACTAATTAACATCATTATTTGTCCACTGCACCTTTTTGGGAAAAACGTACAAAAAGCGATAGACTCATTACTTACCAGCAAGTGAACATAAATTTGAGGATGTGTCGCGTTGGAAACACAAACAAACCTGCTTTGAATCGACAATTACACAAACCCGGCAACATAATTTCCTTTAGTCGAGTTTTAAATGATATTGTAAATGTACCATATATTATTCAAGTGAAGTGAATTAATTAATTCCTCCGTGAAATGAAAAAATTAATGTGAATCGGGTCAAAAATGAGTACTTGTTGAGTATAATGAGTATAGTGTATATAAACTTTTTGTGTTTCAAGAAACCTGTAATTATTGGCCAAGCTTATTATCATTTTTCAGAAGGAAAATTCCCCCAATGGGGTTTAAGAAGATAAAGAGGGTAGAAAAGGGCATAATAATGCAAGGAAGAAAATCAGACTCGGAATACATGCAGTGAAAGAGGGGTAAGAAATATTTTCTTCAAGATTTGCCTCATAAGCTTGTCCATTTTTGAATTTTTTGTTTCATAAAGTATACTAAATTTTAAAATCGTTTTTCGCAAAAAATTGTGGTGGGTCTTGATCTGGTATCAGCTGCTTCGGCGGGGTGATCGTCGTCGTTTTCTTGGTTGTGTTGCTTACTCGGCATGTTGTCTGTTCAAGGTAGAATCCCTGGCAGTTGTAGCATTTCCTATCTTCTTCTCTGACTCCACAATGTAGATGGGCAGTGGTTTCCTTTCATGGTACCTTGAGTAGATTTGGCTAATCTTGCCCATTCGGACCTTTTTGATTTCCTGTCGTATTTCATTGGTGTCTTAGCTGTTCGTCAGTCCTCGGATCACAGTTCTTCCTTTCTCTTCTATTGGCGTGTATGTGTACCATCCCCTTTCTTCTCTTTCTTTAAACCGGTATAAGGTTAGTTCTCAGGTACTTCGCATAAGATCTTCACTCCGAATCTTTCTCTTTGGATGGTGATTAATTTCTGTATTCACTAGCCGGTAAAGTCCTTCCTGACAGAGTTCCAGTGCTGAACACTCCTGAGTATGACAAGTGGTGGCCTTTTTCTGGTCTTACATTGTCTCTTGATTGCTTCGTTCGTGATTTTTTCTTCTCTTTCCTCGTTTCTCTGGGCAGCTCCTTCCTCCGCTTTTTGTTCTTGATAGATGTAACTTCCGTGATGTCCGTTTACTCGTCATCTACGTCTAGGGGGGATTCTGTCCTCCATGTCTTCGGACGCTCTCTTACCGGCCCCTGCTTCTCGTCTACTCTTGCGTATTTTCCAATACCTGTGACATTTTGTTCTGCGCTTTCCTTAGTCCTTCCATTTTCTTTATTTTCCTTTCCTATTCTTAGCACTTGTTGCTTCGATTCTGCTTCCTTTCTTGGATATCCTGGCCTACTTATACCTCATATATACTCATCAGGGAACCACCTCCTTCCATCCTCAACCCTTAAAAAATTTGGGGATTACGCATCTTGAAAACTTAGCAGCTCAGGCACCCTATACCTGACATTTAGTGCAAAGTCTGTCTGAAGTGAATACTTAATATACCAACAAAAAAAATGCCATCTAGGATTTAAATCATCAAATTTAACCAAATGGCGATTATTACATAAAACAAAAATAGAATTACTTCAATTTTTCCGTAATTACTGTGAGGTCGCGAACTTAAAACCAATCTTGTCTGGTTACCTCGACTCACTCTTTTTTGCTGAGTTTCCAAGCTCATTTACATTTACATTAGAAGAGGTGAATGAATAATGCAGAAAGCAGATTGACAGGGATATAAATTTGACTGACTTGAGAATTGTAAATTAAGCGCCTAATGAGGTTTGATCTATGCAATGTCGTAGTGACCCTCGAAATATCAATTTCTTCGAAATTCATTTGATTTTACACTACAATCCGGTTAACTTCCATCAGAATCTGCAATTTTAAGCTATTGAAATTTCCGTTTACTCGTTTACAATATTACTTTTTCAAATACTCTGCATAAACAGACAGAATTAACACCGTAATAATCAATTATGCTCTTCCAATACAAAGCCGCAAAGAAAGTTAAAGACTGGAAGACAATTTACTTAGTTACCTACAGTTTCCTGTTACAATTGTCATAGATAGTAATGCGTGTTATCAATAGAAGTCAAAATAATAGTATAAAACTATTAAAACGCCTCACAAATTAGAAAATTACTTTCCAAAGGTTTAGACCGTTCACTACGAAGCAACATCTACTTCTCGGGATATATGCCCCGCCAGACAATGAATTACACTTCCAAGTTAAACGGGGTTGGTATATATAAAAATATAGAACCAACCATTCTGGTTTATAATTAGAAGGAACAATATCACTTGCAGGTTTCGTCGTAGATATTCGTCCAGAAGCTTTAAGACTGAACACAACGCTAAAATCACATTAATACATTAAACCCTGTGAAGGGAATGTTAAGAATGCGATAATAGCGACATCTCTACAACTAACCATATACCAAATTTTTATATTTTGACTTCTATTGATAACACGCTTTACTATGACAATTATTACAGAAAACTGTATTTAAGTGAATAACTGCAAGACCGTAATGGTTTTTTGTCAATATAGAACTTTGGTTTATGGTTAGTTGTGAAGATGTCGCTATTATCGCATTCTTAACATTCCCTTCACAGGGTTTAATGTATTAATGTGATTTTAGCGTAAATATCAACCCCGTTTAACTTGGAAGTGTAATTCATTGTGTGTGGGGCATATAGCCCGAAAAGTAGATGTTGCTTCCTAGTGAACGGTCTAAACCTTTGGAACGTTATTTTCTAGTTTGTAAGGCGTTTTAATAGTTTTATACTATTATTTTGACTTCTACTGGAAGAAAAATTTCATCAGAACATAAACTTTTTGATATCTCCTGTACTAAAATTCGCGCCAGAAAAAAATTCTGGAAAGAGGCTGATTCAACAAGTCCAGTTTTAGTTCAAGTTATCCTCCTAGAAGATATTTGATTGCCTAGAGCAAGACTAGATTTTTTCTACTGTAGTCCCCTGATATATTATCCAATAAAGAAAGAAGAACCCAATCTTACTTCATACGGTGTCTCAACACGGTGGAAGAAATTTTGAATAACTTGAACCCATTTTAAAATGAATCATCATTTCACGGAGATATTAATTTAATTTAAATAACTCTGGCTCCACAATGAACTTACTTCACATTATCCAATTTTATTTAAATTGAACGATTTATATTGTGCCAGTTTCTGTCTCTAAGGGCGCACCTCGAGAGGAGTTGACAGTCTTTAAAGGCAACTAGAGTATCAAGGGTGTATTTTGTGGCTGAAAAAGTATGTGTAGCCTAACTGAATTAAGCATATCTCCCGTAACTATTAGAAAAATATTTCAGAGTTAAAATATAGATTATCAAAATTACTATAATATTTTTCTTCTTTATTTAAATTGTTTTCACGGGTGGGCTATGGCTAATTACTATTGATTTATTTATAGAAACACACACAACTCAGTTCATGTACACACTCTAGTTTTAATTTATTTTCACCGTTTGAATTATAACACTATTTATATTGAATAATTCACTATTTCATTCAATGTCTGATTAGTGAAAACTGCCTGTGACCTGGCTTTTCTAACTCACTTTTTAACTAACTCTTTGGTCGCAGGTATTGACACGTTCCAGAAGCTTTGGCTTCTCGGATTAATAGGGGCCGGTTTCCATTTCAACACCTTCGAGAACCTTCGGCTTCTCGAAGCTGATTCCCAAAAACAAAAAAACGACCTTCCTAGAATTTTCTATAATGCATATTCGCCATAAAATTTATTACTCAGTGTCGGGGCCGGTTTCTGAGTTGGTGACTCCGCAACATCACACACATATACCGATGGTCCCAAAACAGAGGAGGGTGCGGCTGCAGCAATGGAATTGTTTGCTATTTTGAAAGCACTGGAATACACAAATACGCAAGAAAAGTTTCATCATTAAGCATTTCATTTAGCACATTTCTACAGATAAAATCGCAAAATTAATTAACGGAAAAGCTGACGAATTAGCCAAGACTGCTGCAACAGCTTCAACTTCAGATATTGCGATACTGCGAGTTACTTGTTAAGCCAAGGTAGTTCAATGAGGCATTACACATTACAACGGTGGTAACAAACCATCTTGTGTGCCAACCGTGTCAAGCCTAAATGTCGGTTAAACATTTTCTTGTGGAGTGTCCGTTATTTGAACACGAGGGAGCGCAGTGTCAATCTAAACTAAATTAGGGTCCCCTTATGACGGCAGTGTAATGTTGAAAACTGGTATGGATATTTTAAGGCAATCAAATTGTATATACAAAAAATTTAATTCCAACGTTCTAACAATATCCCCCGAATATGCGAATTGTCTGAAAAAAATTCATTATGTTGAATAGTGAAAACCAACAGAATATTTATATATTATTCAATCATTTGTCGAACAACAGACAGCAGAACGTGATTTGAGAAAATATGTTCAAATTAACGCATATTATATGCTTTCGCACCAATCTGTCACACGTTGCAGAATTCGGTCATTTATTGGAAAGTGTTTTCAATATATTCCCGACACAGCTTCATCGATGAGAGATAAACAGTTTGTCGATCATTAATGTGATTATCCGACAATCTCGGAATAAAATTCTTTGTTATTCTCGACACTAAAAACACACAGAGTGACCAATGATAGTTTTCGCACCTACTTGACTGAAACAACTGTCGAAAGGCACAAAACAATCTTGAACTATCAGTTCATGGATTCCAGGAGGAAGGTGAATTACTCTTTCGGGGGCCTGAACCCTTTTGCGATATCATCTCCAATGTAATCCCAACCAGCATCGATACGTACACAAAACGTTTGAAGTACGTTACCAACTGACAAAAGTTATGTCCAGAATACATACTTCACTGTACGAAGTACATACACAGTACATTTTCCACAATGCAGTATGTCCAAATTACGTACAGGAATTACATACAATAGACATACACATATACAGCTAATTAATAGTATGTACGTACATAAAACGTTTGTATTTTGTCTTGTTTGTATCAACCAGAAATACTATAGTATTGTCACAAACTATGTTCGTCCACTATACGTACACATAATTACTATTTTTTCAGTTTTTTATTTCAGAGGTCTATTTTATATTTGTGTAATTATTACACTGTAATATTACTATAACATAGCTTGAGAAAATGTCTACCAAAAAGGACAATCGTAACGGCGTTACATATCTAGTAAAATAAATGATCAACATATTAAAACAACAAAAAATTATCAATCAAAGTCCTAGGAGAAATAAAAAGGTTGACAAAGAACAAATAAATCTTGCTTTTACACTGCAGGTATAGCATCCAGTCAGCTCTCTGTCGGTGTAGTCTTCGCGTCCTTATAGTGCGCCATCTATGCACGGGGCAATTCATGCCTATTTCCTGCTCTGCTTCCTTAGCCTCTGTATACACGTACCTACGTACACAAAATACGTAAAAAGTTTGTCTCAAGTACGTACTTACTGCTTATCGTATAGTACGTACAACCAATGTCCTTTACTGTACGTACTTATTTTATACATATTTTGTTTACTATGGGACAAGGACGTAACGACTTAAAAAGAGTTTAAAATGTACGTACACTGGACATATTTTGCTGTTTGGGATATTGGAAGAAATAGGCAAAGCCGAAAAATAGAGAAGATCTAACCATAGGAAAGATCTAGTAGCATGACTAGCATGCGGCTTCTGAGCTAATTTAGAATTTCTAAAATAAAAAAGGAAGAAGTTTTTAAAAATTGTTTAATTCCTAATAGTATTCTACGTAACAAGAGTTGTAAGTAACCCATTGCGCACGATGTGAAAACGTAAATTTCACGAGTGCTTAATGGAATTACAACTCGTGTGACGTACTATACTTTTTCTACGCCCATCTATTTTCTTCTGAGTACTCATAATTTCATCTTTTTCACTACTAACAGACATATTCGTAGGTAAAGTTGAGAAAATGTTCGGATACTATAATTTGTTACAAAAATTGACAGCATAAATGAGATAACGTTTATTTCAATATCAAGAAAAAGCGAATTATATTTTTTGAAATTGTATAATGTGCTGCTGACATTTAGGGGCATCACTCTTTTAATCTAAAATGTATTCCACTAATGCTAAGAGCTTTTATGTTTTTCAATTGATTAAAAGAATGTAAATAAACCAAATAAAGTAGTACGTGAATAAAAATTTGATTGCAATTTGATTCAACAAAGAAATTTAAGTTTGCTTATCTAAACGCACGTGTATGTTATTGTTAAATGTCACTTACAGGGAATGTCTACAGTGTGATTTTTGACGTTTACGGACTTGGGCGTAGAAAAAAATACAAAATTAGAGTACGGAAACTTACTGAAAAACTTCAGTTTGTTTTTGTAGGGCCAGCTTCTTGATGTCAGGTTCAAATTTTGTAGTGGCGGCTCTCAGTAAGTAATGAAGATGATCGTCTATAAGGAGAGACTTTTCTTTGCTCCAGATGCACTTCATTCTTGAAAATGTTCTCTCGCACAAATAAACGCGTTTTGCCACTTTTTTTTATTTCGGGAAAACTCTCCTCAGCAAGATTTTTATAAAACCTGGGCAAGTTTTTTCAGTTTCATTTGTACAAGTCTCGCTTATCACTTTAAAACTTTACACAAGAGTAAAATCTTATTTATTTTAACTATATCCTGAAGAAAATCATAGACTGCCGTTTAAGTTTATTACAAACTAGAATTTTTATTTAGTCTTACTCTGCAACAACGAGAATTCGGTAATTATTTTTAACTCAAAAATGTAATCACTCAAACAACTCCGCTGTTTTAATATTAACTATAATTTCCTCTGAAATGTTCATTACAATTTAATGAATCCCATTACACTATTCCACACCGGTTCCAGCCATCACAATAGTTCACGTTAAATTTGACTTAGAAATTTTTGACATTTGAGTAATTCTGCATAGCAATTACAATATAGAAATTAGAAAGGCGAAACGAGAGTCTAGGAAAGAGTCGAGATATGGTCTATAAATCGACCTGGGGCTAGATTTTTTACTGAGGGAGTAGTGCTTACCGATAGAACAAAAATTTTCGGTGTTTCGGAATTTGGTCCGGGTACCTGGCAAAAGGGCTACCTGCTCACAGGGACCTTGTCCAAATCCGAAAGGGTGATTTCGTAATTCGGTCCGCTGTCGAAGCAGGTAGATTTCATATGGGTATTAAAAGATTATTTTTAGCAATTGTTCTTCTGAAGTGCAGAGTGTAAGACGTGTTTATTTGTGTCCGTTATTGTGATTTTGTTTGTTTGTTTGACATGGAAAATATTAATTTCACCTCTATGACGAGTGAAAAGGGTAAGCGTTTATTAATAATAAATGGGCTTAAATTTTGTTTTCAAAAATCATTATCTAAAAAATACGAAGGTGGTTTGGTAGGGGTAGGTTTGGTTGGGTTATTATTGAAAATTATTATAATTTATTCTTCAAAAATTGACTAGAAATACGAAGGTGGTTTGGTAGGGGTAGGTTTGGTTGGGTTATTATTGAAAATTATTATAATTCATTCTACAAAAAAATTGACTAAAAATACGAAGGTGGTTTGGTAGGGGTAGGTTTGGTTTGGTTATTTCACGTACTGTTTTTATTTTTGACGATACGCATTTAGCGTAAATTTTTAAACATGCCAGTATAACAACAATAAGTGTGTTCTGTTGGTCCTAAGCACAAAAAAATGTGAAGGAAAATAAAAGTCAAAAAACAAATAGTAGGTACATGGGACCCAATTCCGAAATCGCATTTTCGCTGGTGTGACCACACTTCGAATTTAATCCGTTACAGGTACTCCCTTACGCAGGTAGCGGGACCGAATTCCGGTGCGTCCAAAATTTTGTAAGCAAGAAAGATAAAGACAAAAGAAGTGTTCTTTCGTCAAATTCTGTGTGAGACTGTTTCCTCCTCTACCATGTACAACCGACAGATATGCTCCTCCAAAAGGCATGAGCTTCTTTAGGGTACAGTAATCCCCACCACACTTACCTCATCTTAACCCTGATGAGATTCAATATTCCGTTAGTCAGCGACTACGAGGTTTTTTTACCAGGAGTTTGCTGTTAGCCGTGGCTCCAATACGTCTGATGTTTAGTTTGAACCCACCGAGATGTACAAATACGTACAACGGATTTGATATTCCAAATAGTGTTCCAGGCCCAGTGAATGCAGTTTCAAATACTAGCTTTGCTAGGGTGTCTGCCGTTTACTACCTTTGTGTCTCGGGACCCTGGGATCTTTTTGGCCTGTACACCCCCTTTCGACTCCAGCTTCTGTCCTGTCAGTTTGAGATCCATCTGTGTACCACTCCAACATTGACTGCATGCTTCCAATCCATCCCAGTTAAGCTGGATATGGTATGGTTGGTTGTCGTTGATTGTGGCCAACATGTTATAACTTCTCATCTCAAGAAGCAAGTTTGTGATACCATCTGTTATTTTGAAGTGACTAGTTCCTTCGTGTCAATTTCCATTTCATTTCAGCCAATTCTCGCTTCTGCCTTAACATGCGCAGCAAGAATCAGAAGATTTAGAATAGCTTCCAGTGCAGCAGTCGGGCTGCGTCTCATCGTACAGGTTATGCACAAACAGGTCAGCATCTGAAGTTTTTATAGCTTTCCTTTGATCTGTGTTTGGCCACCAAACTAAGGCTCCATAGGTCTCACTACAATGTACAGCCAGTGCACGATCCGTGGATTAAGTCTCCACATGTGTTTCCTATCGCCCATTTGGCAGCCATTGCAAAAATAAAGTCTTAGAAGTCGGCTCGATAAAAAATGTCACCAAATATATGGTACCTAGGTATTGCATTTAAAAAAGTTCCCGATGAAAATAAAAAAAAGTGTGTCAGGTTTTAAGTTTTTAAAAAAGTTTTTGATGAATTTATCCTATATTTTACCCTTGAGTATATAATCAAGGATTTTACGAACATCAATTATATCGATTGTTGTAGTTAACTGGAAGTAGCAAATCAGCTGTAACTAAAAGAAAAACGATATTTCTCAAGAGTGTCACTTAATTTAGAGCAGCAAACCCTGAACAAACACTTTGGAAGTTTTTTACAGCTACCGTGATTGAGGTAACTGCTGAGACGCCGCTATATCGTTAGTAAATAACTTGCATCTTTCTAATAGAAACTTCAGCCACAAATTAAGTCCTCAACTTGATTACTGTACCTTCGGTTTTGTGGTACTCGGAAGAATTTCTCATTCCATTTAATCAGTCGGTTTTAATTAACAAACTTGTCACTTTCCGAATTTTCTAGTTGAAATGAATTTTATAACAAAATATCGACTAACTAGAATGTAGTTTACTAGACTTCATAGCCCAGTTGAAATAGGAGTTGTCTTTAAGACGTAGTTAACAGCCAGTTTCACAATATTAGGTCCCTGTATAAATGATTTATACAGGGTCTCCTCGAATATACCGACCAGGTAAGTAATTAATGGTTACTGTGGCAATCAATGGTCCTTTGTATAGCAATTACCTAATCACACCTCACCTGAACTATCCATTCTTGATTTTTACTAGTTATCTAGAAGTTAATTAATTTTAACAATAAGTGGTTTAAACAACTTGACCAAGAAATTTTCCATTTCTATATCCAAACCCAACCTCACTAACTTCACACGCAAATCACGGACTATCAAATGATTGGCTGAAACCGTGAAAAGTTTATCACTAAGTAAGGTATATATGCTTCATTAAGAACAGAGAACATTGCGTTATTAGTTCGTAATTTTAGGATTGCAGGTTATATCAGGTTATATAAAACGTGTATTCCTTCATATTTCCATTAAGATGATTTTATCTGCAATCAAATTTTAATTATGAATATGTCAATTATTCACAATTATGAATAGTCGTTTCCTTTTTGAACATATTAATTTTGCTACAAAAAGAATAAATGTGAGTAGTGAAATATTTTTATTACATCAGCTTTTGATTGACGTTCTGTCCTCTGTAATTTAAAGAATGTATTTTAAACATTAGCAGAAAAAACGTCGGACTACCAAAATACCCTAGAAATAGTCAAAAAGGAAATTCATGTCTGCTCTTATGTTTATATTACGAAAATTCAATATCTCAACTATAAAGGCCGCTTGACATGATGCAATACAACGTGCAATGCAATGCTACATTTATTGATCGAAAGCATGAGCAGTTGAGACCTAGCCGATCAGTTTCTGTAATTCGATATAATTACAATTTTGTAGGTTTGATGCTATGTCTATTGCATGCAAGGCGCAATTCTAGAGAGAAATCTAGTTTCTTTTGTTACCAGGTAACTAACAATTTCCAATCGAATGATAGACTCCGTTTCACATAAGAAGTTGCAGTAGTATCCGCGAACTTGTCAAAACCAGCGCCATATTATAAAATTGACATTCGACTTCAAATCAGTAGCGTAACGTTTTCACATTTTGTAGGTCAACACAAAATTCGAATCTGTCGGCCTTGACTGTGGAGGAGTGATTTGAATTTAAGTTGTCATCTAGTGATTGGTCAGAGTGCCGCCGGTTTCACAGCTCTTTTGATACAACTATTGACGACATTTGTCAGTTTTCTGTATATTTATATTAAAGATGAGTACGATAATTACGCGCTTTTCTAACTTTTCAACCCGAAGTGTCTTTTAATTCAGAACTTTTTCCACTTTTTAAACTGATTTCTGTACGATAATTCGGTTAAAGTCAAAATAGTTTTAAACTTTTTACATTCGATTAAATTCGAGTTAACCCAGTTATTCTTGTCATTGAAATTTGGCACAGTAATTTCCACCTTCTCCAAGACTTCCATATTTTCTTCATCGCTTTCAACTAATTCCTCTACCACACTTCTTACGGTATTCATCATGACGGCTGTAGATGCAGACACCTCCATATCGTTCATATCCATTGCAGCAACAGACATTTATTATTTAATTGTTTTACACTAGTTAAAATTAAAATTTAAAAACTATTTGTTATAATTTTACACAAAACAATACAACCAAAATACGATTGTTAATTCTTGAACGTTTATTGAGGTAATTTTCAATTAGTTCAAAAATTCTCACCACGACCCTTTCGGAACACTCTACAAATCTAGTAACTTTCAAAGTGTGCTTGAGGTTTCCTAAGATGCTCCCCCTAGTTTAAAAACTAGGTAGTGTCAATTTGTCAGTTGATGGACATTCTTTGAAAAATATCATGTATGTTTGGCTTGATATTTGATGCTCCACACTACAATTCCACATCTGAGTGTCTTCATTAAATATTTAATATTTTAAAACTGCAATCAATAGCTGTATTCGGATAGTCGGTTTCGGGGGATACTTTTGACTCCTCGTGATTGGGTAGTGCAGTGCTAAAAGTGTTGTACGTTCGACTCATATCAGTCGGGACTGCACAGTGCGCTGGGTGCAGAAACTTCAAACTCTTTGGAATTAATGCGGCCTTACGGTGCGGATCATCAAATGTTGACAGTTGAAGTTATGTTTTGAAACTGTTTGTTTATATTAAAAAATAAAATTGGCAAAATATGAATAATGATAATATCACTTGGTATCAATGCGCAGTGTGTAGATACGTACCAGACATGAATCGACTCGATATTTTATTTGACTGATCCCTTAGACGAGACATCGGGAACAGCGACTTTTGCGGACTGCTCAAGGTAACAGGCATTGTGAGTGAAGAAACAGATAAAAAACGTCGTGCATATACAGATTGAGAAAGGGCTTTTCGAACCGTACGATTTACACAAACACGAGAAGGAAAATATAACAAAAACGGCTTGAGAGAAAAAGGAAGAACTGCGCGTGGCCAGCGGGAGCATACAATTGCATGCCTTCCAACGTGATTGTAGCGAAAAGACCTAGGAATAGTAATTTAAATGTGAATTCTCTCTGTAAAGGACACTGTTGCCGGATGGAGGTGTTTGGTTTTGCCTAATAGTGCATGAGCTCGAAAAGGAGTCAACGATGACGAGACAAAAATATCATTTGTACAAATAAGTCTGCGCTTCTGGCAACAGCGGTTGAAATGGGGGGCAGAGGACATTCGGCCGGCCTCTGGAACTAAATACACGCCCTCGCTGGCCACGCACAGTTGTTCTTTCTTTGTCTTTCAAGCTGTTTTTCTCATATTTTCCTTGTCGTACTTGTGTAAATCGTACGGTTCGAAAAGCCCTTTCGCAATCTGTATATGCAGTCGGTGAAACTGGTATTTCAATGAATAGCTGGTGAAAAAATTTAAATTTATTTCTCTCGAAAAGGGTGCATAATAGCGCATTCAAACATAAGCACATTTTTTTGGAAAATACTTTTTTAACTGAATGTGAAGGTAAGAAAACAAAAAAAATTAAACCGAATTTACCCGTTGTCCTTCCCACTTTGAACGCTTGTGATGGCAATAAAAAATGCGGGTTTGTAGGATATCACTGAAAGGTTATACAATACCAAGTGGGAAGCGGTTTTTTTGAGATATAGTCAAAAAACTGATAGCTCCCTGAGTTGGAACTTTTGGATGAAGGTAAATTAGGGAAGATGGCCATAGAATAACATCTAGTGTCTACAGTATGCGTTTCGGAGGATAATTTCTGTATACCCTGTATAATAATATTAAGGATTCACAATAAGAAATCGACAATAATGAATACGTAACACAAAATTTGGCTCAAGTTTCGTTTAACCGAAATCAGTTACATGGAATATCGGTTTATAGGATGATTCTATACGAAAAAGCTAGCACTATATAATTTGATTTTTGCCGCGGAAATTCATCGTTTCTGAGAGAACTCGAATTTTCAATTTTCTACTTTTAACTAAAATTCGAAACTTTACGGTGTCTTTAATAGTATTTTCGTTATAGAATGACGTAAAAACATTTAATAACAACGATGTGAACTAATTTTTATTCGAAAATGTATTTTTATCACAATAATTTTCATTGATTTTTCCGGGTTTAGAAAAGCCGAAATGTGATAGGAAGATAAAAACTGCATATTTTTGTTTAATTAAGAATTTGCTATAACTTTTCTATATTACTTTTTCCGCGGAAATTTATCATAAGGGCGGTGTAAGGGCCGCACATCAAAGAAACATGAAACCTAAAACATGAAGCATGAAACGTGAAACACGTTTCATGAAAATAGAGCACGGCCAAAGAAATAGAAGTCCGCCCACTAATGAAACAACTGTGATGCATGTGCCTAAAACATTTTTATCGTGTTAAAAACGTGTTTCATGAAATAGGTCGCGTTCTATTTTTCTGTTTCAGTTGCATTGTTTTGGTCAATTGAATACGTGCGTAGAATGAATAACTACCAAAAATTTAGTATTGAAAAAGATTGGCAAACTGTTGCCAATCAGGTAAGCATAAACATTGTTTTTATTTAGTAAATAACATTTCACTGACGTAAAAGTAACAACAATGTTCTAATATTTTATTTTCAATATGCGGAACCAAAATTTGACAAACTATAATTATTATAATAGCCACTAGTTGGTATGGAAATTCAGTCATGAATAAATTCGGATAAGCAGTTAAGTTTTTTTTGTTATGTACATGTAACGTAATGGATATTTACCGTCATCACTTTCTATTGTTGACTATACAAATTTTATTTTTGTTTCTTTGATTAGTATGTAAAGTGAAACGGTTTCGTTTTTTTTCGCAATTTATTGTTTCATGTTTTATGTTTCTTTTATGTGCGACATCCCTAATAGAAAATCTTCAATTTTTTGAAGTTTATTTCCATAGTATTCTCAACTTTTTTACATACTTCCGGGATCGTGGAGTGAAATGGGGTGCTGGGTGGGGAATATTATATATGTGCGGTTTTTTTGCATTTATTGGAGATTTTGACCTTATTACTGCGCCTTATAATTCACAGAAAAACAGATTTCGTTTGAACGTAAATATGAACGAAATGATTTAACTCAACTGAATATAGAATATTAAATTCACATATATGTACAATGTATATGTTAGGATCAAACACCGATTTCAGCCAATGGTCGAAAAATACGCCCAAAACGCGTTCTGGCCCTCAGCATATTGCCAAAATCCGAAATTACGTTTTCCGGCCGCTTAATATAGACCAGAACGCTTTCGGAACCTTTTGCGATTGCCAGAACGCGTCTAACACACAATTAAACCGGATCTAGGTAAATTGTTCGAAATCAATTCTTCGAAAGTCAATTCTTCGAAAGTCAATTATTCGAAAATCAATTGTTCGAAAATCTATTGTTCGAAATTCAATATTCTGAATAGAATATACAAAAATAGATAGATAGAAGTTTTTATTACTTTGTTTACCTTATTAAATGTTTGTTAAGCGTTTCAATAATAACCCAACCAAACCTACACCTACCAAACCACCTTCGTATTTTTAGTCAATTTTTGAAGAATAAATTATAATAATTTTCAATAATAACCCAACCAAACCTACCCCTACCAAACCACCTTCGTATTTTATCACCATTAGGAACCTGCCACCTATTCGATAAATTGATTTCGAACAATTGAGTTTCGAATAATTGATTTTCGAATAATCGGTCATTCGAAAAATTGATTTTCGAACAATTGATTTCGAATAATTTACCGGTACCCCAATTAAACCGTCGAAAAACCGATTTTGTGCATGTCTCAGCTTGCAAACGACACATACTTAGAACATCTACTTGTTTTTACACGAACTATTGTTATGACACCTGCTGTTACATAGTACCCTTACCCTTATTTTTACAAGCTTTTGCTACCTTTATCTCTGTAAGTAAGGGTAAGGGTACTATGTAACAGCAAGTGTCATAACAATAGTTCGTGTAAAAACAAGTAGATGTTTTAAGTATGCCATTAAGTCACCAGAATTATACGTAGACGAATAACAAAATTCTTTCAGACTAGTCAATACACATTCTGGCAATTGCAAAGGCTCCAGAACGCGTTCTGGTCTACATTAAACGACCGGAAAACGACATTTCTGACATTGGCAATATACTAGTGGCCAGAACGCGTTTTGGCCGTATTTTTCGACCATTGGCCGATATCGGTGTTTGATCCTAACATATACATACCTACCTTTTATACTTTATCAGGATTGTCGTTTTTATGCTTTATCAACAATTTTTTTAAAATTTTCGCATTTATTGACCATAGCGATATTAAGTTGATAAGAATAGATATTATTCATTGATCTGTGTTAAAGGTCGGGAAGAGGATCAACGCATTTCCGCTGATTTTCATTTTCGTATCGGTGCTTAAAAATAAGTCTACAATATAAAATAACATTAATTTTTCATGAACCTCATTTCGTTACTTCTAAACCGCATTCAAAAAATGGCAACAGCGCATTTTCGCGGCAAAATTTTTTTAGTAATATACTCCTAAATTACAACAGATTTAAGCTAAACGAAACTTGACCCCAAAATTTATCCCAATTTTCAAAAGATTTACGCAAAAATAATTTTTGCATTTAAATAAAATATTCAAAGCCACAAAAATCACTAAAATGTATCTTTGTATGATTTAGTTTTCTTTATATCCGAGTTTTGTGTTTACTAAACTGAAATATTATGTTTATTAGTTTTTATGGCAGTTGGATAATAAAATTATTTTCACGTGCTATTTTAATTTCAAATAAAATTGTTTTGATACTTTGTTTAAGGATACAATTCTGTTCATTTTTAGAATTGGATTTATTATGTGTGTGGTAGGATTTACAAAAATAAATTTTCTTATACCTTTTTTTTTATAACATAACATAATAATAACCAAAATTCATATCAGATTATTTTGAGATCATATGAATCCAGCGGCGTACTTAGACGTTTGTATTTAACTTCGTACGTTCAGGATGTATAATAATTATATGCGAAAACAGCTTTTGTGAACTTCTCTAATTTACTATTATGTCTAGGATAATTGTAGTCTCTTGATTAAGCCAGTTATTCCTTGGAGGCTGCTCTACTAATTTCCTCAAGTATTAACGACACCTTCTAATCCCTTTTGAATAATTGTGTAATGGTTTTGCATATTATATGTTATATTGCCTGCAGTTTGTTTATTTTGGGTAAGTCATTTTACAGAGGCGGATCAGTGCTGCCAAGCGTGAAATAATTAATCTTAAATAATGGTTACTTAACATTTTTATTATTTTTTGAATCATATGGAAGATATTTAGTTATGGTCAATCTGTTGATTGATTCCAAAATTCCAGCTTCATCTTCAAATATTTATTTATATTTTAATGTTTTTGTATTTTTCCTTCAATAAAAAAAACAGTTAGGTACATAATTTCTATCTCATTCAATTATTTAACGTAACTACTAGGACTTGATATTCGATAAAAATGGGACCTTAAAAAGCTCAAAATAGTGGAACAAGAAGAATGTAGATTTTGTGGAGTGGAAGAAGAAGTCTCCATCCACATACTTGCAGATTGCATAGCTATTTGGAATCCTAGAACACAACACCTAGGAAACTGAAGATAGATCTTTCATTTCTCAGTGAATATCACTCCAATATGCATACATACATGCAAGCTGGACTTCACCAACTTTGAAAAGTTATTATGCCGACGTTTAAGAAATTCATTATGTCGGCGTTACCAAAAAAAGCAGAAAAGCAGTTCACCATTTTAAAACGAAAATTAGTAGTGATTTGAAAAAATGACGAATCTTGCTTCTAATTAAATTTGATCTTTGAAATACGGCTATTTTTGGAAGAGATTAGATTAGAAATGGAGTGGTTCTTTGTCCTATCCCACTGCGACCTTTGCAGAACTATTGTGGTCCTCCCTATTCTTAGAGCTCGATATCTAGCTTTATTATTTTTGTTAGACCTATTAGCCTGGATACCGCCTCCCTTACGTAGCTCTCTGCCCTCGGTTTTTCTTCTCCGAATATGTGAAACCGCATCCTTACTAGGACTTCGCACTTAAAGAGTAAGTGCTCCGCGGTTTCGTCTTTTTCCTGGCAAAACCTACATAGGCTGTCATCTGCTAGGCCAATTGTGTGCATATGCTTCCTCAGCCTACAATGTCCAGTCAGCATTTCCACCATCATCCTCTTCGTTTCTCGACTTTGACATAGTAGGTCGCGTGACAGTTTGGCCGAAGGGCTTTTAAGGAATAGCTTAGCGTGCCTTTGTCCTGGGGTTTCATGCCACCAGCGCAACGCCTGGTTGTTTATTCATTGGTGGATGCTCTCCTTAGTGAGGTTTTTTGCAATTCTACAGGAAGCTTCTGGCTAATTCATCGACCTTTTCATTGCCTTTTATTTCTTAGTGACCTGGCACCCGGGCTAGAGGGTCACTCTATTATGACTACCTAATCTGTTAAGAGCCTTGCGACACTCCCACACCAGATTTGACGTTGTCCGATATGAGCTTATCGCCTTTAGTGCTGCTTGGCTGTCGGAGTAGATGACGATTCTTTGGTTATCCACCTCCCTACTCATCTACTCTTCTGCACAGCATTGCACCACCATTACCTCTGCCTGAAAGACAGTGGCATGTTTCCCTAGGCTTAGAGAGATCGTGAGGTTCTCTTGACCCTACTATATATTCCGGCTCGTACTCAAGAGTCTGTTTTAGAGCCATCAGTGTAAATTCACTGTTATAGGAGGCCCTGCTTCCCAGTCCTTTCTCTCTGGAATTACTAATACGTATTCATTTTTGAAGTTGTATTGTGGGCCAATCTGATCTATTGGTGGAAGAGATAGTCTCAAAAAATATTATTTTTGGACGGCAGAACGTAGAGAAAGGTTCATGGAACTATTGTTCTGGTCGATAAGTTTGTAGGAAAAGTATTCAATATAAATGATTCGAAATAGTTAAATAAGACAGGTTGTTAAGCATAAAATAAATATTCTATTGTAACAACATACATAATAGCGTACAAGGTCACAGTACTTCATACCTTCCTTTGGTTTTTTTTCATAAGTACCTCAAGTGTAATATTTTCGACACAGCTCCTTCATATCAAATAATAGTTTGCGTCAATAAGTAATTAAATTTCAAACGAAGTGTCAAGGTGTAACCAATAAAGTATATTTTCCACGTTTCGACAGATCGCAGCGACTTGTTGCTGGGACAAATCGCTGCGAGAAAAAGTACAATCAACACATCGATAGTTTGTTGCTGCGACTCATCCAGGCATAGGTTACGTGTTGCCAACTTGGTTGAAAAATTGGCAGTTCTGGATTCATAACCTCACTGAGTGAAAAAAATTATCGGAAAATAAAGCAAATAGGAGTAGTTTCTCTAGAATCAAGTCTTGAAGTTAATAGAATGGATGAGGAAAACATTGAGGGAATTGTTTTAGTAACAGTAATTAGTATTATGGCCTGTGATGCTCTACCAGAAGAAAACGTAGAAGAAATCCTGTGACAACAATGTCAGAGCGTAGCAGCCAATATAAATTTTGGGTTGGTGCGACAAATTCCACCAGAAAAGTTACCAAGCTGCAGCGACTCGCTCGAAAATAAAGCAAGTTCTCATTCATGCGACCGACGCGCCCAAGGAAAAAAAACGCCAATTTGCATACAACTTTTTCGAGTTGCAGCGTCAACTCGCACCGTGGAAAATGGACTTTAAGGTCATTTTAGATTAGACAATTTCTTGTGCAATATTTAGTTCAAGTTTTGGAACAATTCAAATTGTTTAGTCCAAAATTAAAAATTGTATTAAAGATCGTCTGTAAAAAAAATAGGTCAGGTTCTATTTTCTTAACAATTTGATTGTATAGTTTGTGTTTCAAGATGAAAATGGTCTATGAAAATGTCATTAATCTGGATAATTTGTGGTTATGTGTTAAAATGGTTGAAGAATATTATTATGATTCTGAGAAGGATCTAAACTAATGATTGGAACTGAATTATTTCCATCTTTTAGAAAATAGACATTTATTACTTTTTATATTTATTGACATATGTTATTTTATGATTAATTTCAACAAGTCTCTTAAAAGGTCACAACAATTCTCCTCTCCTTATAACAAACTATTTTACAATATAAAGAGACAACTTTTAAAACATATAAACATTCCTATACACTGTTAACATACACTTGAATTCTTATTTTATGCCATTACGTAGTCTTTGGACCTAACAAGTGGACGTTTTTCTCTTTGAGGTCGTAATAATGACGCATCAGGTGTTGGTTCACCTAAATGACGTTCATTCAATAAATCTGGATTACTTTGTGGTACTGCTGGAAGTATTGGAACAATGAATGACTGAGTGGGTCCAAACGTTACTGTCTTTTTCCGGACTAGCGTTAATTTCAATTGGTTAACATGTCTTTTTAATGTTCTTCCTGAGTCTAAAAGGACCAGATAATGGAGTTTCCCAAGTTTCTTTTCTCCATTTCCGAGCTGCTATATGTGTTTATTATTTATGAAAACTCTAGCCTGGATCCTCTTCTCCACTAGAAATGAACGTGCTGGTTTGTATGAAATCTGTGAGGCTTTGGGGTCGATAAGGAAAAATTGCATCCAAACGGATTCGCATCTTCCGATGTAAATACAACTCTGGAGGAGATTCACCACAAACTACTGATGTCGCGCGATACCGAAACAAAATGTTTTGAACTTCGTCTTGAATAGGTATACTGTCATGCATACTCGCTTTTAATCTATGCTTTAAAGTCTGCACGTTTCTTTCTGCGAGTTCATAATTAACTAACGTAACGAAATTTTTGAAAAGGTTATGTCAGGTTATGTTTATTTTATCATTAGATCAAATGACTGCGCAGAATCTTGAACTAAATATTGTTCAATAAATTGGAATAGTCTAAAATAGCTTAACAGTTGGCCAATATTTCACACAAGGAATCTATTCCAAAACTTGAACTAAATATTGCACGAAAAATTGTCTAATCTAAAATGACATTCAGTCTCATATAATTTATTGGTCACATTGGCAGTATGACAAACATTTTTTCGCAGTATAGCGAGGTTGGAGTAAATTTTCGACTATCGCTGTATATGTTTAGCAAAAATATGATGTATCTTTTCAATACTAAAAATAACTTTCACTGATCCTCAATACATAAACAAACGTTGCGGCATCCGAGAAATTGTGTTGATATTACGGAAAACTAAATACTCAATAAATAAACCAAATTTCAATAAATATGTCGACATGGCGGTTAATATTTTTTAATTAATCGTAGTATTAATTTTTGGAATTTAGGTAAGCTGTTTGAGGTAAGTTATGCAAGATGTTAAACCAAGCAATTTTACGAGTATGACTGGCAGCAACACTTTTATAATCTGATGAAATACAGGACTTTTAAAAATAATAAAAAATAGATTAAATCTTTTTTAAAAACAGTTCAAATGCGTGAGCTATTAAAATTTAGTGAGGTAGAGTGTTTTTAGTATGATTTTGACAGTTAGCAGGCTCTCACAACGTTTTGTGAATTTTTTTAAGACACCAAATTTAAATTAGTTCAAATATTAGGAAACCATTTTTCATGCGAAAGATTTATCTCATAAGTCAGTTATAAAATAATCATAGAGTTTCAAAGGCTGAGTGATTGTTGGTCTTGGTTGGTGTGGTGTCCATCTAACAACAGTATTCTTCAATTGCTTCTGTTTATACAGATTGCGAAAGGGCTATTCGAACCAAACGATTTACACAAGCACGACAAGGAAAATATGAGAAAAACAGCTTGAAAGAGAGAGAAAGAACAACTGTGCGTGGCCAGCGAGGGCGTGTATTTAGTTCCAGAGGCCGGCCGAATGTCCACTGCCCCCCATTTCAACTGCTGTTGCCAGAAGCGCAGACTAATTTGTACAAATTATATTTTTGTCTCGTTATCGTTGACTCCTTTTCGAGCTCATGTACTATTAGGCAAAACCAAACACCTCCATCCGGCAACAGTGTCATTTTCAAATACAATGGCATGCACTTCCAACGCGATCAACGTTTGTAGCGAAAAGACCTAGGAATAGGAATTTAAATGTGAATTATCTCTGTAAAGGACACTGTTGCCGGATGGAGGGGTTTGGTTTTGCCTAATTGTGCATGAGCTCGAAAATGAGTCAACGATGACGAGACAAAAATATCATTTTTTGTACAAATTAGTCTGCGCTTCTGGCAACAGCGGTTGAAATGGGGGGGGGCAGTGGAGATTCGGCCGGCCTCTGGAACTAAATACACGCCCTCGCTGGCCACGCACAGTTGTTTTTTCTCTCTCTTTCAAGCTGTTTTTCTCATATTTTCCTTGTCGTGCTTGTGTAAATCGTTCGGTTCGAAAAGCTCTTTCGCAATCTGTATGTTTCTCGTTTGCTGACATATTGTTATAAAATTCCGATGTACATTGTTAGTTAACTATCTGATCAATTCTTCCTTATCAACTGCCCGAAAAACTGAAGAAAACCAATACAGATGTGGTTTATTTACGATAAAAAGACGATGCCGTCATTTTAAGTTACTTTCCTGCTTATCTATAAATATAAATTTAGAAGCCGTTAATACAATTTATACACAATAAATAGGGCAATTTTACAGTCTACGGGTTGGCACCAACAATACTAATTCGAAATTGAAACGACAAAGTAGTTACTGTAGCAGTTATAGCCATCTAAATATATTATTTTAACTTCGGCAGAGATAATGTAAATGAAATTATCTGTCGGTTGTGCGTAAAAGAGGAGGAAACAGCCTCTAATATTGTCTTCGATTGTGACGCATTATCTCATTGGAGATATAGACTCCTAGGACTAGAACATCCAAGGGAGGATTTCTCCAAGAAGTTCCTAGTGAAAAGACTGTTGAGCCTGCACCGGGATTCTATTTTACGATACAATCGTAACGGTCGACAAGAATTGACAATCAGCGATTCTATTTTTCGATTAGTCGTAGAAATACGAGTTTATTTACTCGATAGGTATGGATGAGTCGTATTCGTTCACATATTTTCGCATTTCCTGATGTATTAAAATCTGAGCAAAGTTTTCTGCCTATTTTTGCGAATATTTACGAAAATAACATCAAGAGAAGTCAATTTTTATGCAATAAAATATTATTTTTGGTCCAATGTTGCCTATTGTGAGGGAGGGTCTTTTAATGACGGGACCAACCCAAAGAAATGGACTTGTGATTCATAAAACTTTATAGATTAAAAAAGAGGTAAGTTCATAGTGGTCATCTTGAAAATATTGATATGATTACTATATATCAATAATCTATATCTTTTAGATAACCTAGAACTCTTATAGATAACCTGAGGGTCCTTTCGCAAGAGCGCATATTAATAAAAGGATTATTATTTCTCCAACTCGCGAATTTAGTTGGAATACTAATTCGACCCATTTTGTTTTTTATTTATCCCTTCCTGATGTCCCAATGAACCCGAACTTTATTTTTCTCCATTAATTGGAGGAGAAGCTCTCAATGCCAATCTCGTATCTCGAACGATTTTATTATAGTAAATATAATTATCGAAAGTTCAAAAATGTGAAAAGTTTTTGTAATCCTCCAAATTTCAAATGAATTCTGTCGAAAAATATTTTAGACTAACTCCATTTTGAAAGGAATTGCTGTCCAAATCCGATATCACCCGATTTCTATTCGATCGTAAAATGGAATGGGAGGATCGAATTGAAGATTGTCTTCGACATCGAATGACTCGATAAAATCGTGTCGTGAAATCGAATCCCGATGCTGATAAGGGCTACTGGTCTCTTCACATAAACGGCACAACCAAGAGCACAAAAAGCCTAAAGGCTGAGGTGCCGAGGACTCTAAGCCTCTGACTGGTGGTGCTGAACCAATCAAATAATCAAGCCATAACCAGTCGCGTATTTAGGCTTCCTGCCACCCTAAACCCAGTTTGATGCGCTGCCCTTTTAGTGAAAACTTCTTACTAGCAGTATCGCAACGATCTAAAACTGCATTCAAAACAATTACTAGAATTGCTGTTTCTAAATGCTGTAATTTTCGCTGCAATCCTGTAGCTTCAGATCGCGTACTTGGTCTCTCATTTTTTGCTCTCGGCAATGAATTCCAGTGCGTAAATTATTCCAGACTACTAGTTTTCTAATGCGTAACTTGCATCATGCCGAGCCAATGAGTTTGAGAAAGAATCATACCACCACAATATGCTTAGAAAACTTAAAAAAAACTCAGTGCCACAAATAAGGTAACCCTGAAATGGGTGCCAGGTCACAAGGGTATTGAGGGGAATGAAAAAGCAGACGCCCTAGCACGAGAAGGATCGGCAGCCGGCTACACCGGCCCTGAGCCGGCAACCGGTGTAACAAAGGCTTCGGTAAGAACCACATATTACACCAGTGGGTGCACAAACAACACCTCAAATACTGGCAAACAATTCCGAAGCTCAAACACAGTAAACTGATAGTTAAACAACCCATACCAAAACTTACTGAAGAAATCCTAAAGTTAAATAAGAGAGATATCAGGCTGGTAACCTGCCTTATAACCGGACACTGCGGCCTGAGAAAGCACCTTCACACAATGGGGATCTTCCATGAAGAACCCATATGTAGATTATGTGGTGACGGGTTCCGAGGTGGCTTGTTGCCTCTATCTGTAGTATCTCTATGGATAATTGAAGCATTTCATACTTAAAACTCACTTAACCATATTATCCAATACATATTATTATTTGAACATTCTAAATGCTGAACATATAGAGGTTGTTGTTTTGAGATTGGTTGATATTTATCAAGAATATTTCATCTCAGTAACTTTGACTGATGTTTTAACATCTTCTTCATGTGTTATTCCTTATCAACAAAGACAAAGTCTTCAAACACCTCAAGCCATCTTGTTGATAATAGTTTTGCCATATTTTCTCATTCGTCTACAGCAGATTTTTTTATATATTCACCGATTGGATTCATTTTTATGGGTTTATTTTGCAAAGTAAACAGAACACGTCATCATAATATTTAATATCCCTTACATAAATTATATTCCAATTCTAGATATTTAATGTTTGTTGTTTTCCATCATAACATTCACACCTTCATTTAATTGGCTTATCGGTGTTTACAATACGCACTGTTGATACCGCAAAATACGTAATTAAAATACAGCTTGTCCCAAAAAACAATAATAAGAGAAAACGGTAAGACTAGAATATGATAGGAGTTGTGAAATATATAGATAATTCATCCAACAACCGTCCTAAAACTCCATATATAAACGTGATAGCAGTTTTAATAAACACAATATTAGATATGAAATTTTCGACTTTTTATTCAGGGACGAAGCCTGTAAAGATGCTTCAACCGGCTCTTAGGCGAATATTAAATTCACGAAATATGCCTTTATTGCCTTCATTGAAGTTTCTATCTTGTAATAAATTGTGCACTTTTATAAAAAAAATTCAACCACAATCCTTTCATTTTATATATATTTTTTTCAATTTTCTGTAATTTTGTTTTCAAACAAAAGTATTAATATTTTTAGTTAAACCTAAACAAACATCTCCCGATATATGCCAATTATATGCATGTGTTTCCTTAAGGTCACGTACAGAACTGACGTTTCTTATTTCGACGAGAACTCATGATTGGAATTCGTGATTTTGTTCAGAAATACCAATAAAAGAGAGAAAAAAATATGCCTAAGATATATTTGCCAATGAAATAACGAAAATAATGTATTATATAAAGTTTACCTCGACAGACCGGCAACCTAGTTATAAAACAGACAATCCAGGGTGTTAACTTTATTCAAAATTTATCCTGATTATGATTATGATCTTTATTTTCATCAATGTTCCGATCTTTATACATTGCTCTGTCTTAATCTTTATCCCACTTCTGATATGTAATTCCGCATAAAAAAAAACTAAGTATAACTAAATTATACGAGGTCTCTTCGTAAAATAAAAATATAACTTATTTAATAAAAGTGACTTTCCTTATCTGGTCTCTTCTAAGGATATGTACAACTACGTGCTGCAGTTTTTGATATTCCAAATACTGGAACCCACTTAAGAGTTACTCTATTATAGTTTGCCAGGGTTAAGTTTGCCAACCCAGTCTAGACCTAATCTGGGAAGTATTAATAACAACTAAGAGGATTCGTGTTAGGAAAATAATGTATTTACAATCTTTCTAGTACATCTAATTAACCAAGTCTTCAAACAGAGACACTGTTAAACATAACTCTTAGAGCTGAAGACTCCAACAATTTGATTCTACATATCACAGAAATAATGGCACCTACGGCTTGTTCACATTTTATTGCAGTCAAAATTAAATAAGACAGAGGACCTAAATATGTATTACTCAATTCTATTGTGTCATTGTTAACATAAAATGTATAGTTTGGTTTCCGGAAACCACCCTTAGAAAAGCTAGCGTATTGTTTTTTTTTTCAAGATTGACTGTTCAACGTTTAGTGTCAGTATATTTTTCTAAAATTTTCAGTTTCCTAGCAACATCAATTTTAGAATGAGCCTGGATAACGAGATCATCTGCATAGAGAAGTATTAATAAATTTTCAATAAGAAAAATCTCAGAAAGTGATTAAAGTTTACGCGAAACTTGAAAAAATTGTATTTTACCTGTCCAGTTAATTTTGCAGTGTACTTAGTTTATTGTAATCTTTAATTAGTTAATTTCTAAGAGCTTTCAGTTCCTTTATGTCTTAGAATTCAAATTGAACAACAAGGGCATCTGTAGTATACTGCATGTCTGGAACTACAATACTTGCGACACCGTGTAAACCTACGTAAATTGTAAATGTTTGTTCTTTATATTCAATTATTTATGACTATCTTGCTGTTGACTTCTTATTTTATAAGCAGTTGTCTTTATCTGTTCGTGCTAACGGGTCGCTCGTATATATACAGATAAAGAATTATTTCATCCTCTTGAATTAATAAACTCAATAAATAGTTTTATTTGAAAACAGTGTATTCATTAATTTGGTTTGTTTGGTAAGAGAAGGACAAATATTTGTAGGGAAAAAAAGGTGAGTGTTATCGTTTGCTTGAACTAATAAAGTAACGAAGAAATAAAATGGAATGGAATGTGGGTATTAAGTGGATTATGAGATCCTGTAGCGTTGTTGGAAAATGGCGAGTTACGTATTAAATGTCACGCAGCATATGTTACTCACGAATGTAAATAGATAACTTCGATAAAGTATTTTTCTTCTCCCCTTTTCCTAAAACCACAACAATCCCTTCTCCTATCTCTTCTCTTCTCTTCTTTTCTCTTCTACATATCTCTTCTTATTGCCATTTGCACCGATTTCCTTTATTTTATCAATTCACTTAACACCGGTTATACTGATCATCCAGTAATTCAAAACATTTATGACATTTATCAAATTTTTCCAGCTTGTGACATAGCACCCATGTCACATTGGAATTATTGGCAATGAAAATGCCACCATTCCAAAGAAGCCACCTCTCTCATCCCAGAAGACATCAAACTTGTATTTAAAAAGTCAGTAAATGAATACTGGCAAAATTTTTGGCACAGCAGCAAGACAGCTCTTCAGAAAATCCAACCTTTTATTAGTTGTCCATGGACTTCCTATCCAGGAAAGAAGCTGCTATCATTAGAAGATCGCGGATCAACCATTCAAAAATATACTCACGGTTACCTTATGTCTTCTGCTTTGAACGTTGAGTATATTCTCACTGCCAGATATACATCGGTACATGCCAATTCATGGATCTGAAATCAAACCTAAGTGAATTACTAAACTACACCGCTAATATTGTGGAGGTGTTGAGGTTCTTAAGAGTAGTCAACCTCTATAAGAAAATATGAAAATATCATTGACTAAATTGTATGGTTGTACTTTTAATTGATTATTTATGTTATGTTCACGATTATTCATTTTATGTACTTTTGTATAATTCCAATTGCTATAGCTGTCGTGGCACTTAAATTCCAATGGAAAAAAATACTAACTAGTTTTTTTTATTTTCATGGAGCGTATTTCAGTATAATTTTGTTGGTTTTCTTGAAAAACCTACCTACTTAAACTATAAAATGTCAACTAACAATTTTTCTACACAACCTACACTTATTTAAACGTCCAAATTCACCCGAATATAAGTAAGCGCCATAATGTTCGCGGATTGTGATCAAGGCATGTAAAACTGAATGAATCATATCAACTTAAATCTTCATTAGTCTCCATTTATTTCCAATCAGCATTATTCTGTTCTGCTCTGCTCTGGGTGGCAGTGGTGTGTTGAACAGACCCACTTACCTTAAATCTAATTCAGCTTCAACTTCTGATACTACTTCCCTTGGCCAGTCTTAATATAATTCAAAATAATCAAATTCAATTTTATGATCAAACCTCTCTCCAACATTGACATTGACACCTGGAAGTTACCAAATGCAATATTTGCATACTTACGAATTGCACAGCAATTCAGAACCCTAGGGCACAGCACCAGGAGATTATTGGATAGGAAAGGGACATTTACCTAAGTTTAAGCCTGCAGATATCCTAAAATTCCTCAGTGAAATAGGACTAAAGGAGAGCTACTAGTCTCTGAGACGTTTCTCAGGAACTAAGTAGAAGTAAGGGGACACAATAGATCATTTAGGTCTCATTGAATGTCACCCCATCATACATACATTACATACATACCAAATGCAAATATGTTTTTGGGAAGAAATGGAAAATTATTTGATCAGTATAATTTTCTCCAATGCTTTTTTATTTAAGAAATTGGTTATTTCTCACTCTCAATTTTGCATGAAAAAGGTTTCTATCTAGTCAGCTATGGCACACATACACATCAACACCCTACGTTTTTATTTTTTGGAATTGGTGAAAACGTAAGGAAGCGATTTGTAGCAGTATTAATAATAACATGACACCGTTTCAATTCATCATAATTATAAAAGAATGAAAAAACAGCAGATAATTACAGGTGAAAATTTCCTTTGTGAAATACACGATCGTTTTTATACCAGAATGTAATAACTGTTACGCACGATATATAATATATATGATTGTTGATACATAAACCTTTTAATTATTAACTCACTGCCGAATATACCATTTTTATTTGAAAATTCATTATTCAAAATTCACATCCTGGTTCCAGCTATTTCAATATGTATTGCAGTTTGATGAAATGCAATTTTGAGTGAGACGAAATTTTAAAGATGCTAATAAAATTTAAGGAACAATTTAAATTTGGAATTCTAGTGAGAATATCAATTACGTTCCAATAAGGACGGACTCGGCTGAGTGATTGAAAAAAAAAGATTCATCTTCATGACGAATGGAGGGAAAACGGTCCTAATGACTGTCAAACGAAAGATAAAGAACGATATAAGGATTGAATCCTCGAATCGTACACTAGCTGTACATAGCCAAGGTGACACTCATGCCTATAAATCCTTAATCTGGTGGCCACAAACAGATCAAAGGAAAGCTGAAGTGAAGCTATCGTGAATCTGTTCATAACGGGTGCGATTAGTAGCAGCCCTACCATGGTGAAGGAAGCCATACTTAATCTTCCGACCCTTGCTCTGCACGTTAAGGCGGAAGCGAGAATGGCCGCATATAGGTTTGAATTCAATGGAAACTGACATGAAGGAGCCAGCACCCACATTTATTGTAGAATAACATGTTATCACAAACTAGCTTCTTGAAATTAAAAGTGATAACATGTTCGCCATAATTAACGACAAGCAACCATACCATATCCAGCTAAAGTGTGTTGTAAACATGCATTAAGTCATTGGCATATACCTCGATTAACATATCTGTCTATCTCTCTTCGGTCCAAGCTGCAAACCCAAGAATTTTTGAATTTCCTACCACTGGGAAACGGAAATTTTAGAACGAATTTCTCATTTTAATGCTGCTAATTTGGTTGATCGATAAGCAGTGAGCTAAGAAGAACGCGTGTGGTAATAAACTGCTTATTTCTCACAAAATGAGCGTGTAATGCAACTAGTTTGATAAAATAGATTAGTTATTAAAGGTTTGGATAAAAATGATATCACAATTAATCAGTATTAAGATAATCATGATAAAACTCGATTAAGTACATTTTGTGCTGATCAGAGTTCATTGTAATATATAGATTGAGTTCAAATATAAAATACTAGTCACCTTTCAATAAGATTCTCTATTCGTGACCAACTTTCCACCGTTACAAAAGTGAAAAGACGTCCATATCTCACGGTCGTGGATAAAATTCTTTATTCCCACTTTATTTTTGGAAAGAATACATTTGTAACGTCACATTTTTCTTTTTTCCATTATTATAGAAAATTATTTTTATGTACCTTGCTTTTGAACTCCGGGGATGCTTCGTAGGAGACAGGATCCTAAATTGGTGAAAATCAGTTATCTTAGAAACGGAAAGACTATTACCCAATTTATAAAATGTCCTCTCCAAATTGAGCCCGTGAATTCCATTCAAACTTTGTACACTTGTCAAGGACCGATGATCATACAATATAGTAATAAAAAATACAATATAGTAATAAAAGATAGGGTGTTCCATTTATAACGTAACCCTTAAACTCGATTTTCACCCACTTTAAACGCTCAGATTAATTCGAAATTTTTTTTGCACACCTGTCAAGGAAGGTTGACAATACAATATAGTAGTAAAATTTAGGGTGTTCCATTTATAACGCAACCTTTAAATTCTATTCATACCCACTTTAAAAGCTCAGATTTATTCGAAATTTTTTTTCCATAATTGTCAAGGACTGATGACAATACAATATAGCAGTGCAATATAGGGAGTTCCATTTATAACGCAACCCTAAAACTCTATTTTTACCCACTCTAAACTCTCAGATTAAGTTGAAATTTTTTTGCGCACCTGTCAAGTAAAGTTGACAATAAAATATAGTAGTAAAATAGAGGGTGTTCCATTTATAACGCAGCCTTTAAATTCTATTCATACCCACTTTAAACGCTCAGATTTATTCGAAATTTTTGTTGCACAATAGGGAACTTGCCCATTTTTTTTTTATTCTACTAAAATGTGTGTTTATATATGAAAACACATTATACCAAATATCAGTCCTTAAATCGCAATACTTATTTCACAATAAATAATTAAAGTTGGAATCGCCACCGGGTGTATTCAAACGAAGAAAAATGCGCGGCAGCGGCTGTGACGTCACACCGCACCTCGCGCATCGGTAACCGCAGAAACAGCCATTTGAAGCATTATTGATTTTTTATCGAATTCGAATCGTTAGCGTTAGTTTCTCAGTTTTTAAGTGTTGTTTGCATTGTCGGTTCACAATCGCCTGACTCGAAAAGTGCGGTCTGACGTCACAACCAATGGCAGCGCGTTTTAAGAGTAGTTCAAATCATTCAAATTTTAACCCTTTATTTCTCAGGTAATTTAATCGTTATTGGAATTTTTCTTTTTCTACGAAGTTCCTTATGATAATATCTTACGATTTTAATTGTTTTTAAATGATTTTATTTTTTTGGCAAGTTCCCTATTGTCAAGGACTGATGACAATAAAATATAGTAGTGAAATATAGAATGTTCCATTCATAACGTAACCCTAAAACTCGATTTTTACCCACTTTAAACGCTTAGATTAATTCTAAATTTTCTTTGTACACCTGTCAAGGAAGGTTGATAATACAATATATGTAGTAGTAAAATATAGGGTGTTCCATTTATCACGCAGCCTTTAAATTCTATTCATACCCACTTTAAACGCTCAGATTTATTCGAAATTTTTGTTGCACAATTGTCAAGGACTAATGACAATAAAATATAGTAGTGAAATATAGAATGTTCCATTCATAACGTAACCCTAAAACTCGATTTTTACCCACTTTAAACGCTCAGATTAATTATAAATTTTCTTTGCACACCTAGGGTGTTCCATTTATAACGCAACCTTTAAATTATATTTATACATACTTTAAACACTCAGATTAATTCGAAATTTTTGTTGCACATTTGTCAATGACCGATGACAATACAATATAGTAGTAAAATAATATAGAGTGTTCCATTTATAACACAGCCTTTAAACGCTCAGATTAATTATACATTTTTTTCACACACTTGTCAAGGTCCGATGACAATACAATATAGCAGTAAAATATAGGGTGTTCCATTTATAACCCAACTTTAAACGCTAAGATTATTTAAAAAAAATTTAACATATTTTTCAAGGGTTGATGACAATAAAATAGAGCAGTAAAATATGAGGTGTTCCATTTATAAACCATACCCTTATAGTAGTAAAATATAGGGTGTTACATTTGAAAAAAAATACATAACTTTTGATTGGTATAGAATTTGAAAAAAACTAAAAAAACATACATTATAGTAAATCGAACTAAAAAGTGAACAATCATTCTTATTTTAAGAATAAAATGATGAAGGAGAAAATTAATGTCATTATGGTAATAGTGTGGGGTACTCAATATCAATTGTTATAATGTCTCACTAGTTCTATTCCGAAATGCAGAGTTAGTGAGTAAATGTAGTACAAAGCAACCCACGCTTTTATCATAATGACATTAATTTTATCGTTAACCACTTTATTCTTAAATTCAGAATTATTTCTCACTTTTTAGTTCGATTGCCTATAAAGCGTATTTTTTAATTTTTTTTTAAACCATAATTTATTTTTTTAACGACATAGCGTGTTTGTGAAAATTTCAGAAAATTCGCTACAGCTGAAAATGTTCTTACTGCTAGAGAATTTTATTATTTCAATTTAACAGCTTCATAAATTTGCATAAATGAGAATTAGGTCACTTACAAAGTCTCATTTTATAACCAATTATGTGTATTATATGACGTAGGATTTCGTGCGAAGGGATACATCAATTTTAACCAACCATAAAGTCTAACCAAATTTATTCATGCAAATACAGGGTTAATATAAATTGATTAAACCTGAGCAATTTCAGCAAAATTGTACGGATTTATAACCAGTATTATATGACTAAGTACCTACTGGAATAATTAAATACGTCCATTTTATTGAAGTCATATACCTACAATATCTTGGCCTGGCGTTTTTGAGGCACTTATTTTCACGAAAATCTATTGCTTGGAATATCGTTGAAGTATTTTCCAGGGCTGTTGATATCCATCTTCATGGATTGGTATCTCAAGATGCCCAGTTACACCATTGGAAATCAAACATTTAGGCTGACTCAGCCTGTAGACATTTTCCAGAGTGATCCTCCGTACCTGTTAAGTATCGAATATATTATTTTCACAAAAAGTCTCCGCTACACAAATGGTTGAAATAAATCGTAGTCATTGCGCTAGATTCTGAATAGAACAGACCCAGAATAACGTCCACTTCCACAATGAATTCGAGCTTCTATACCTTGTTTTTAAACTAGGAGGAGCGTTTTAAGAAACCTCAACCACACCACTAAAAGTTACTAGATTGGGAGTGTGTTTCGAAAGGGTCGTGTTCAGACTTTTTGGACTAAATGAAAATTACGTGAAATATGTATTGTACTGCTCGCTGTTGTCGTGGCCAATGAGGGATCAAAGCATGTCCAAATATCGAATGATGATTGGCCACAGGTCATTGCGAAAGTAGTAACCAAATGTCACATTATTGTGAAAAGATGTAAGGTTATAATAAGTAGTTTATGTAAAATGTTTTAAGAATTTGAGTATAAATGAAAATATAGAAATGCAATTGTATGATTAAATTCTTTTTAACATTTGAGGCTTTGGTATACCAAAACTAAAAGGGAACAAAAGTTTTGTTATCTTATATTATTAACAAGAATGAAGAAGCATGGATTTTTTCCATAAAAAGGAATAAATAATAAAAACAGCAAATACCTTGGGTAAAATATAATACTTTGTTAAAAATAAATGATTGAACTAATGACTATTTTTATATAAATAAACACAAAACTGACAAATGTCAAGTGTCATTGGTATCAAACGAGCTGTGTGAAACTGGTGGCAATCTGACCAATTACTAGGCAGCAGAAATGCCTACTTAAATTCAAATAGCTCCTCTTAGTTTAAAAACAAGGTATAGGTAGTCGATTAAACCACCTCTTGGAAAGTTCTTCTTTTGTTGATTTCGGTAAATTTCACCAAGACTTAACTACTTTAGAGCACCTTATTCTCCCCATAAGTTTTAAGCTATCTCAAACATTCCTAGTTCAATATTCTATAAAATATTAATAGTTTACTGAGAATTTGGGTATTCAAGTTAAAACCTCTTCAGAAACTTTCCGTTCGAAGTTTCAATGCGGATTTAAACTGAACGTATTTATTTTGTTGTTCTAAGTTATATAATAGTTTGATGGATTGTACCAGCATCGTTGACAAGATACTTTTTAATCTCTTCGAAAACACTCGAGGTACACAAACTTAATTTATCATCAAAATAATTCGAGAATGCCGACGTTCTTGACAAGATTGAATAGAACAGCGTTGAACATAGTTAGAAAGGGAAAGTTGTTAAAGTTTCCAGATTGAATGTCAATATTTACAGAAAAATAATGATTTCACCACTGGCTTGGATAATATTTTAAAATAATAATATTTCCAATGGAATAAAATTAACTAATCTTAGTAAGTAGACAAAATAATAATGTATAGTTGACGTAAAATATATAGTATATATGTTACGTCGCAAGCCCGATCTTGTACGGAGTCGAGCTTCGTACAATGAATTTGTACGAAGTCCGATCTGTACAAGCCATTTTGTACGAAGCCGAGATTGGCGGACTTCGGACAGAGATGATTGTACGAAGTCGACTCTGTACAACGCTGGTTGTACGGAGTCGGAGCATTGATACTCACTCGGTAATGAGGGTAGGGTAGGGTAGGGTAGGTTGGGTTGGATTTCCTTCGCTTCTAATGCACTTTACAACATTTTGGAAAATATCCATTAAAAAAGTGTACGGAAAGCAAGCTTTTCTGTGAATTATACAATTCCATTTTTCGATTTGGGTTAGGGTTGGGTAGGTTGGGTGAGATTTCCTTCGCTTTCAATGCACTTCACAAAAATTTATGAAATTTCCCTTAAAAAAGTGTATAGAAAGCTAGGATATCTATGAAAAGAACATCTCCTCGCTTTCCATACACTTTTTTAAATATATCGTTTGAAAAAGTGTATAGAAAGCAAGTCAATTCCTAACCTAAACCACCCTACCCTAATCCGAATCGAAAAATTGAATTGTGTAATTGACAGATTCGTCCTAAGTCTGCGCTAAATGTGAAGGGGGATATGTTTTTTTTTAAAGAAGACCTGATGGGCCGATAATATCAATTAAAAACCCATAAACACCCACTAATTATCTTTGACAGCGTAATTCTACCCTCCTCCGCGCCTTCGAGTCAGATAATGTTCAAATTATAATAATTTTCAATAATAACCCAACCAAACCTACCCCTACCAAACCACCTTCGTATTTTTAGTCAATTTTTGAAGAATAAATTATAATAATTTCCAATAATAACCCAACCAAACCTACCCCTACCAAACCACCTTCGTATTTTTAGTCAATTTTTGAAGAATAAATTATAATAATTCTCAATAATAACCCAACCAAACCTACCCCTACCAAACCACCTTCGTATTTTTAGTCAATTTTTGTAGAATAGTATCGATGCTCCGACTCCGTACAACCAGCGTTGTACAGAGTCGACTTCGTACAATCATCTCTGTCCGAAGTCCGCCAATCTCGGCTTCATACAAAATGGCTTGTACAGATCGGACTTCGTACAAATTCATTGTACGAAGCTCGACTCCGTACAAGATCGGGCTTGGGACGTAACATATATATGTAATCGTATATCCCCTTTAAGTTATGTTGCGGAGCTAAACTCAGAAAGGTATTTATATTATGTTCGTCTACTTACCAAACATAATTCTATTTGTATTTTAACCCTTCAGTCCATCCTTTCTTAACCGTATCGTGTGTATCATACTGAGTTTCGTCCAATTCGTCCAAATAGATAATGGCTAATAAATATAGGTATAGTTACTTACAATTTCCACACAAAAAAACTAAAAAAAGGCACTCACTCGCTATCGCTCGTTCATGCTTTACAAAAACACACACACTTTCTTGATGTCAGACCACCGACTAAAGAGAACACCTGCAACAATCTCCCACAAATAGTTATAGTTCAGTCAAACCACAGTTTCGTTTATTAACCGCCATCATTAACAAACTAGTTTATTAAATAACTATTAACGATTATTAGTTGAAATTTTAACATTAAATGAATTTATCGTCAACAAAGTAAGCATTTTAAATAATTATAATATTGACTGGGCTATGGCGGTATACTCTTAGTCTTAGAGTCAAACAAAAAGCCGGCAACTTTAAGTTCGCACTATACCTTTTACGTCAACTATACTTACCCACTAGTAAAATACTCGAATGTCTTCGCTACCAATTTTCTTGTAATTTATACAAATTTGATTGAGTATAACATTAATTACTATTATCAACTATTATAAAAATGTTTCGCTTCGATTTCAATTTGAGTTGGCATCTATGCAGCCTAGTGATTGGTCAGATTGCCGCCCGTGTTACACAGCTCTTTTGAAAATATTCATTACTTCAATCTTTATTAGGTACACCTTTTGTTTTTTTGCATTTGTTATTTTATTTTTAACTGAGTATTATATTCCAACCAAGTTAAGTGCTATTTTTATTATTTATTCTGTTTGATAAACAAAATCCATGCTTATAATATAAGCTTCCAGGTGAAATCCTATTTTTGTAGATAATTTCACATCAAGTTTTTTTACATTACAGTACAATATTATGGTATTTTCCGATATCAAAACCTCTGTTGACTTTTATTTTGTGCTCAAATGTAAATAGAGAATAAAACAAACGTACAGTCGCATTTTGTATTTATCATCAAATTTGACATGAATTACTTCTTGTAAGCTTACATTTTGTTCACAATAACGTGACATTTGGTAACCAGTTTCGACATGGCCAATGATGATTCGAATTCTAGACATGCCTTTATGTTCTATTGGACAATACAATAAGTATGTCACGTAATTCTCAATTAGTTCAAAAAGCCGTAACACGACCCTTACGAAACACACTCTCACTCTAGTAAATTTTAGTGATGTCATTGAGGTTCCTTAAAATGCTCTTCCCAGTTTAAAAACAAGGTATAGTTTGAGACAAACTCCCGCACATGAAACTATTGATACCATTTTCTAAGGACCTAGTTCTGGTACGGGTATACCCAGAAAACCTCGATGAGCTAGGTGAGGACAGCATCATTATAGTTTGGCAAGTTCATCGAAAACATTCGATATTGCCACGTTTAACTATGAAAAAGCCAAAGTGCTAAGTATGTAGTGATAATAATTAGAAAATGGACTTTTTATTATTAACAATATGATTAAACGTTAATTCTTTAATGTGCTTGTTTGCTTGGATTTTGTCTATTAACATTATTTTTTCAATTCATGAATATTAAAAGATGAACACTGTTCCAAATTTGTTATGGGCTTCTTCAAGCTCTGGCAGTGTTGTGCGAAAACCATAATTACCACGCCCTCCGAACTAACTCAATTGGTGAAATTTATTGATAGACCTTCGTTGCTTAGCGACCAGCTGACTTCCTATTGGCAAGCGCCTGCATGTGTTCTTCCCTCTCACTTCGTCAATTGACTGTTATTGATTATCCAGAGGCGTTGGTATTGTCAGTGTCAGATTTTGAACTATTTCGTATCCATATTGAATTCAATTACGATTCCTAACATTATTTATTTTTAACAAATACCGTGTTTTGAAAAATACCTTACCTTTGAAGCAAAGCAAAAATCAGTTTCTATATGTAATAATTATTATATAATAATAATTATTATTTTTAATACTTTTATAAAAATAGGTACCGGACGCTATTGGTACGTTTATGACAGATGTCCGCCATGTTTCCTCGCCCCTTACCGATGCTGCGTAGCTTCAGATAAACTTGCCAATACGTTACTGTGGATTCTAGGACAAACTGGAACAAAAGAAATGGAATAGCAGGTGAACTAGCCTGGGAAGGACTGCAGCTTCCTTTTAAGGACCGGAATCTCATTCTGGTATCAGCTTCAATGTAATATTGGGAGAAATAAACAACACCGAAAAGAACCCAAGTAGCAATTCACGTTGCGGCGACGAGTTTAAAAAAGCTGCGCAACCAAACATAAACTAATTGGTAAATCACACCAAAAATAGGGCGGAAAGTATTGTTTAGCAGCTGAAGGGTGGAGAATTCATAACGCCACGATTTTTGAAGTTTTTCACCATCCATCACTTGATTTCTTTGACGTTTAATGTGAATGTTTCAATTAAACGTCAGTTTATGTCAAATTTTATTGTTATATTTGCCTATTTTTTGGTTTATTCGATAGGCGAACAACAGCTGTGTGTCACAGATGCAGGAAACGCTTTAGCAGCCCTTAACTATCAGTTGCCTTCGTTATGCTACGCTCGCTCGGGCATCTAATAGTGTTAGGCTGCCCATGTGACACAATATACTATAGGTTTTAACTTCAGGTAGCAAACGGTCGTTTCCTAAACGTTGCTGAATTTACTTAATCATACAAAGTTTCGTTTCCAGTCTGTGTGTGCGTAATTCATCCTGTAAAACTGTTCAATATTGTCCCATGAAAATAACTTCATTTAATATTAATTCTTGTAGTGTGTTATCCAAAAAAAAACCTTTTTAAAAAAAGTTTAATTCAATCCCATCCTGAATATGCAATATTCAATAAGAAGCTAATGAAAAATGATATTTTGTTTTCGTCCAAAAAGCTAAAAGCTTTAACATCAAATTCCCTTATTTTTTAGTCGAACTCGACAGTGAAATCAACAGCATCGGAGCTTTAAGAAAAGCAATTTAATTAAACTGTGACAAAGCGGTGTTTTTTCATCTAAATAACCAGTCAGAAGCACTCTGTTCTGCCTAGACAGTTTAGAAGCCTTTATCAATTTTATAAATACATTCCACCTCTGTACTCTTAATGAATTTTTTGTTGAATATACTCATATTAGGTAAAAGACATTTTACAATATTTCGTTGATAAATCCCTCATTATGCAGTAAACAGTAACAGAGCCGTAGTCGGTAAAAGTTAGATACTAAAACTGTTGAAATATTCAGGGTAGCCCACCGTATACACTTTGATTTATTACATCTAATTGGCAGATGTTATCAAAAAATGTTTCAAATAAAAAACACGTAGTTTAAAAATAGCTACATTTAAAAAAAATTGTACTACCTATGCAGGGTATCTGCAAAACAGTGGAAGGTATCAAAGTTACATTTTTCAAATAATAACTATTATGATATTGAAGTAGAATCGAATAGAAACAAAGTGAGAAGTACATGCTTTTTTTATACAATCTACGGTTCGTATTATTTGTTTTTGGTATTTGACCAAATGCAAAAGGATATAATACGAAGAACGATAAACACATTTGATTTTATTAGCGTCACTTCATTTTTTTCGTTTATGTATTGGATTATTGATAATGACTTTTACTGTGAATATTTGGGTTTTGGTTAACCTACATGTTTATTTTGCTGCATCGGTTATACTATAACCTCAATGTTTCAATGATTCAAATACATTTTTCACAATTCGCTTCGCATCCGGCAATAAATGCACTAAGACGCCACATACTTAGTCTTAAACACAATTCTGAGTCAATAAAAAAATTTCTTGTAAAAATTAAGTAGCACAAACAGCGTTTGCGTGATTTCCAGTTTCACCAGAACATTTTCAAATTCCACTGGTAATAATGTTGAAGGTAAAAATATTCCTCGATCCATGTTTTCTGCAATCGACGTAAATTGAACGTTATCTATGAATTAAACATCACATTTCAATGTCAAAATCAAATTTTGAAAGTGTCGATCTACAAATCGGTAAGGAGCGCCCTAATCGTTGAAGCTGATTTCTCCCTAGGCGTTTACCTCTCCGTCTGACTGATACGTACACTATCTGTTTTCGCTTCTCACCTACACACAAATCAGTGGCGGTCATAGGGGGGAGGCACGGGGGCCATGGCTCCCCCCTAGTCCAACCGCAGTTGTTCAGAAATTAAAAAGAATAACATTCTCATGTGTAATTAACAATTAAAAAACACTTTAAAATAAAATTAAAAAACACTTTAAAATAAAATAAGTCGAAAATACTTTTCTCATCTTATAGAGGAATTTTAAACTTTGGCAGCTGGACAAAGCAGGTAGAAAACCATACATTATACGACAAACACTTATCCACTGCCTCGCCAAGTCTTCATTTTTTGGAAATCCATAGTATTTTATACCGTTTCTTTCGTATTGCGATTGGTATTTTTGTATGTAGCCACGGCACAGCCCGGCATCATGGTCTTATAATTAAAGTAAAATAAAGTTAAACGTTTTAAAACAAAAAAAACACTTAGATCAACTCTATAATAATTTTAAACACTGGCTTTAGCATAAAACAATATCAATTAACGCAGAAAAATCGAAAAATCTCAGGAAAAACAAACTAAACACGTACAACTCTATCCAACAATTTCTGATTCTGATTCCAAGGTGACGTCATGCGCAGAGCGTGCACAATTTGAGTCGACAAGTCAGCATACCGTGGTTCAGTCATATCAGACAATCGCCCATGGCCTCCCCCTCTCAAAGTTTATATGACCGCCACTGACACAGATTATGAACGCACTACTTATATCATCAGTCATTTTTGGTTGATCTATTATCTCTGGATTTTCAAAACATTTGAATGTGTCCATTATTGTCCTAAGTTTTATAGAAAAAATTATTAGAGTTTGTTCAACCATCTATATTCAAGTACAAGATATATGGGAAATTATAACAACATTGTTGCAAAAAAGAGAATATTATTATCTCTTGAACTTGGACAATTAATAGTTATTTACGTAATTTGCAAAACTCGGTAGCGCTCGTTTTGGCAAATATTACGCTTGTTGAACAATATCGCTCTATACATTTATCTAATTCCGCGCTTTTATAGTATTCAATAGAATCTTCAATTACAATGAAAATATTAATGTGGGATGAAACGGTGGTGGAAGTATTGTTACTATGGAAGCAAACAACGATTTTTCAAAGAGAATATTCACCCAGAAAATGGACTTACTTTAAATAACTGTATCTTTAATAATGTTGTTTTCAATGTTTATAAATCTTAAAATACTATTGAATTAAAATAATGAGTTGATTTACGGTAATTGATAAATTATTCTTTGAAACAAATAGTAACGTAAAGTTTTTACTACTTTTCATAACTGTTATATGAAGGTTATGAAAAATGTGACATTTCCTAACGTCAAGGAGTGACTTAAAGTGTCACATTTGATAGCTGAATTAGGTAAAAACATTTCCAAAACCCATTGGCAACATTATATAACTTTTTAGATGCTACTTGTTGGATTTGTCGTTTTCGTATAATGTAATCTTTTATGACAGAGACTCTGTCTAGGATAGAGATTAGCGAAATATCGCATTCGCTCACATCCAGCCACTAAACATTGATGAACCAAATGAGGAATAGTCATAAATTCGACAACTACTGACAGTGTAAGACCAAAATAATAAAACACTCACGTTTTGTAACTTTATATTGACAGTATGATAAGAAAATCTCTAGCTCAATTTCCCAGACCATATCTGCTCTTGATTCGCGAATACTTTGACACATTCCGTTGTTATTCTGTAGAACGGATCGACATTTTGTAGGTTTATCGCGATAGGATTGAACAGGGTAAGGATTTTATCTACCATATTCCGTCGAGTGAGACTGTAAATCTTTTATAGGAGATTGAGCCAGTAGCGGTTTATCGTATATTCAGTTTATAACTTTATTTCCATTCAATCAAAAAGACATCGATCCTATGTAGACCTCACCATATTAGTTTGGATCACCCTTGTGTAATGAAATCTGGTTTTACAATGCAGAGCCCTAAAAATAAAAATCGATGTGTTCAGGTTTTCTTAAGATTGTTGGTTTGTGAAATAATTATTGTATTCCATCTTTCTCGGACACACTTAAATATCCAAATCTAGGAAGCCTCAAAAACTACGAATTCTTCCAAAGTGCATCCAAGATTGTAATTCCGAATAGCTTGCAAAGTATTGAGTGAAAAAACTATGAAACATATTTTGAATAAAACAGTTCTATCGCTGTTACTTTTGTTCCTTGTCCCATGGTTGGAATGTAATGGCTTTTCATTGAGAAAGTTTCCCTCAGCATGCTTATCAATATGGTTCCTCCATTATCCTTAACATGAAAGAAGACATTGGCCTGAATAACTTTGTTTGAGATGTCATTTCCCCTACTGCAAATATAAATGGACTATAATTAAAAGCTCTGTTAAAGTAAGAGTGCAGATAGGAGGTCAAAGAACGGAAGAGTTTTTAATGAAGAAAGGTATAAAACAAGGTGATAGCTTAAGCCCACTGTTGTTTGTCATTATTATGGACAAAATAGTGAAGGAAATAAAAAGACAAGGAGGAAATCTGGACATGATAACCCTGTTAAGCATAAGAGTCGTATCTCCATATTTGAATATTTTGAGAAAATAAGAAAAAACCTCTGTCTTTCTGCCAGCTTAAGTACTAATATCCTTGAGAAATATAGTTTATTGGCCAGTAACGACATTTTGATCTAACAAATAGATGAAAAACTTTGATATGATGAGAAATACCAGAAAATCTCAAAATTGCCAAAAGGTGCAGATACGACTCTCATTCTTAACACGGCAGAATAGTGCACAGAAGCATGGTGCCGGTCAGATTAAGTAATCTACTGTATGGAGACGATATTGTACTCGTAACAAAATCAAAAAATAAAATGCAGAAACTAATTAACTTATACCAAAGTACAGTGGCGTAGCTATCATAGGGCCAGGTGGTGCAGTGCACCAGGGCCCCGGAGCTCAGGGGGCCCTCTAACCTCAGCTTTGAAAAAATAAAATAAAAAACCTTTCCTATACCTATAACAATTCACTAAACTCACTCAACCAAGAAATAGATATTATAAATATTCCTTTGAAATAAAATTCACACCCGGCACTAAATGTCACTACTGGATTATAATCCGAACACCCCCAAGAAGTTTTTATGAGAAAGTGGTCAAAGTGAGTATACTTCGGTTATTTCGTTATATTAAGATAAATACTGCAGTTGATGATTGGATTGTTTGGAAGTCTTGAGTGCACCTGGACCTACGTTGCACCAGGGCCCTAGCTACGCCACTGCCAAAGTAACGATAGTAAATGGAAAACAGCGAGAGGGAAGTAATACAAGGAATTGAAATGTAATCACAAAACATTAGAGAGAGTAACAACCTATAACTACCTAGAAAGAATCATAACAGAAGATGGGAAAATAGATGCAGAGCTTAATAACAGAGCAGATAAATCAACAATATTATATTATTCCTTAAATCTAACATTACATAAACACATTGATATGGACACAAGTTGGAAATCTACAACAAAATTACAGTAGCAACTATAACTTAGGCTAGTGAGAATTGGGTTCCGCAGAAAAAGCAGGAAACAAAAATAAATACAATGGAAATGAAACATTTAAGGAAAATCGCAGGTAAAACGAAATGGGACAAAGTAAGGAACGAATAAATCAGGATCAAGGTCCAATAATATCAAAGATTAAAAAGAAATAATTAAACTGGTTTGGCCACCCAGTAGGAATGAAGCAAGATAGAATTGCGAGAAAAGTTATGGAAATGGGAATATAAAAAAAGACAAAGAGAAAGACCCAGAAGGAAATTGATTGACCAGATTGAAGAATTTGAAAGGACAAAGGAAAAACATTAAGATAGATGAAGGCATTGGCCAGGGACAGAAAAGAATGGAAAAAATGGGTACAGGAAGAACTCCAATCCGACGCCTGAGAAAGCATAAGGATAAGAGAAAGAAAGAAAATATTTTCAAAACATTGTAAAGCGTTAGAATATTTATTCTTCGATATCTATTTCTTCAATTTATTACTTTTTTAGCTACATTGCATTCCTATTTTCTTCCTAAATTTGAACTATTTCGAGTTCTTAATTATTCTTAAGCATTATCATTTTTTTTGCTAATTTTCGTCTACTGTAATGAAGTGATTACTTGATGTGAAGTTATTCTTGCTGGTGGAGAAGATTAACAATTCACGTTAAGCTGGAATCCATTTTTTAAACCAAACGACCTTAGAATAACTCGCCAAATTTTGGTATAAGAGCAACTTTGAAACTACCTAATTAATATTTCCCCTCACTATTTTATTTAGCGTGTAGAAATTTCGCAATCAAAACCATTTTGTGGGAATTCTTAAAGCCTAGATGGCGCAAATTTTGATTTTAACCTCCAAATGTAAAAATGTAATTAGTATGTATGAGTTACTAAATGAATCTAATATAAATAATGATGTACCCATTGTCTCTCCCTTTGTTATTATTATTCCTCCTATCCGTTGCCTGTCCTGTTCGTGTTTATACAAGTCGCTGTGACGGGCACCTTAGCGTGAAATGAGTAACCCTGATTTTCCTTTCTCTGTTTTTTTTTTATCTTTTGTTATTACTTCATTAGATGTAATTTGATGGAGGTATGAAAGACTGAATGCATGAATTTACTTATTGCCTTCACTCTTACATTGGATTCAATAGGCACAAGGCCAAAAAAACAAAAAAAATAATTAAAATCTCCCGTTGTTGATAGTCCCAGTTAATAATAATTGAATCAACAAACAGCAGTTTAAAAGAATATCGATTTATTCAAATTCATAACAAAATACATTTAATAAAAGATCCAGAACACGGACGTTTGGAAAATTGGTTATCCTGAAGCAAAATAAATCCGAGATTTTATATATATGATAAAAGATAACACGAGTAAACTTACCGTTTGAGGGCTGGGATGCTGCATCTTCTAGCAACGTACTTAACGGTGTCTTTGAGCTCAGTTTTCTGTTACAAACTAGCTCCTACTTTGCGGCTTCAGAATAGCGAAAAAGAGAAAAATGGGGATTGGGGCGAGAATGGATTTTTAGAATGAAACGAGTGAATAGAACAAATCGGGCTCTGGTGCATATAAAATGCAAAATCTATGTCTTATTATGTCTTGTTTTTGAATAAGCAAGAAAATAAATTCGTAAAAAATTCTCTATTAAATTTATTCTGGATCTATTTTTTCCTGGTATATTTTTCCTTCCTATTTTAATTTCATTAGTCATGGATTACTCTGTATATTATGAATGCCAGGATATAGATTGTCCTGCATCTTGGGCAATTATCTCTCAACTATATAATTCACTCTTGTTAAATCCCAAGTGACCAAAATTAATTTATCAAACTGTACACACTGTTGTTGTCTCAAGTGGAAGTTAGTGTAATCAATTTTCACTTCACTAATGTCCCATCGGACGTTATTAATTATTTTTATTTACACCAACTTACAGTCGGATACAGTTTCCAATCGACTTGTCATTCAGCTGCCTCTACGCATATACCATTACTCATATTGCAGGTTACCTTTACACTATACGGAATTTAATTTCTATTGAAAATTCCACACGTGATTTTTAACCAATCAGAACGTGTATTTCTGACATATCACCATCGGAACGGATGAATTTTAGTGTAAATTTTTTCCTCGTGGGTACCCAACAGCGAATTATACTGGAAATTTTTTTGACGGTTATAATGACAGAATATTTTTTTGACAATGTAATTTTTATTTGTTCACATCATAATTTTGATTCATTTCAACTACAAGCTTAGATGTTTTCTAAATTCTTTGGACTATTATGATTAATGTTTATATTAAAAACGCAATTATTATATACCTACTATGGCAGGTTGATTGGAAGTTGCTTGTTCTTGATTTAGAGATTCTTGGATTGTCTTTCCAGAAGTTGAAGCATACCTCATTGCGTCAATTATATACTGATGATGGCCCGAGTCAATTTGCAGATATGGTTTCATGGAGTGACTGCTACCATGCCCTGTTATATTAATTAATTGCTGATCTTCAATTCCCGTTTTGGCTAAAGTTGAAACAGCAGTGGCCCTCACAGAATGATTTGTTATCTTGATCTTGTTGACATCGATTCCAATCACTGATGCCGCCGATTTGAACCAGGAAGATATTGTATTTTGTCCAAACGGGGCTGTTCTTGTACCAGCCTTTGGAGTTGGGGTGCTGCCAGTTTGGTATTGGAGTTAAAAATAAACGATTCGTTTTGATAAGTTGGTCTCGCTTGCTTATTAGCTTTTTGAACAGTCTTACTGGGCATAATTCTTCATTGACTGTATTCGGTACTAGCCACTTACTGTCGGCCATTCTTTTTGAACCACCTTGGGTGGTCTTGGAGAAAACCGGGTTTTACTCAATGCGTCCTGTTGGTTGCCCTTGATTGTCAATTTCCTCCACAAAATATTCTATTGTTGCTGCCGCCGCTCCTTCATTTCCTCTCCAGGCCAGGGCAATGTGAAAGAACTTTCTTTGCAATCCTTCCGGAGTGTTTTCGTCCCAAAGCTCAATAATCTTTCTCAATTCGTCTGCTGATAGTGCGGATGAATTTGCCTTTCTCTTGGTTGGAACTATTTGTAGCTTCCGACGCTTAGCATTTTTTGCAGCTCTTGCGTTGACAAATTCTATGTCAGAGAATGGATTAAATGTGCGATTATACCTTTCGAAAAATTATTCCTGGAACTGCTTAGCTGTAGAGTTCCATAAAACTTTGATAACACTATCCTTGTAGTCTTCGGAGTTCTTTTTTCGCATGTTGAAGGCATAGTCTTCAAGAATAAGCGCTAGTTCTTCCACAGGTATATCCGCTCTGTCGTAATCATACGCTTTTTCTGCGCAAAAGTTTATAAACTGCTTCCATACCTTCCATGCCCTCAATTTCCTAGTATTCGCAGGTGTCAACTGCCTAATATTCTGGCGGCTATTTTCTTTACTTTCTGGACCGAAGCGAGACATTTTTCTACGTCGTGCTGTTTTTGACAAATTCAAAACAGAAATAATTTCTAGCTTAGAGTTTCACTGAGTTGCCATGGCAACTGAATAATCAAGTCGACAAAACCTTTTATATTTTGCAAGTACTTGATGAAGACGAAAATTGATGTTGCTGGAAATACATTTGGTGTGGAATTTTCTTACCGAATACCACACGAGGTCAAATTAAGTCCAGAAATTTTTTTCTCGCTCATGAATATTTTGAAAATTATAATAACCCTCGGACATTGATGAATGCTCAAAAATTTTAACTTTCTCAAGCTTGTTGCTTGTAGGCAACATACCTCCGCCTACGGCGTCGATCTGTTTCCAAGCAACTTGCTTTCGAAATCTGTCATAAATTTTTTTCGAACAATAATTATCAATGTTCTTGGGTTATTACTACTGAAAATTACATCACTGTAATAAAGTGATTAAAGCGGATTAGTTGAAAAAACATTAAGTTAAAATATAAATAACGTAGTGTTACTTAGTCTGTCAAAACACAAGCGACTAAATTTAGTTCAATAATACTCCAAAGTTATTCCAATTTCAGGCTGAGCCGCGTGTGAACAAATGCATGTGGAGCGCACGTAAACAGTATACGCAGATCGAGCTGCTTTTAGGAACTTTATACAAACCACGAAAGGTATACAAGTATAACTAACTAACTGTTAACCTTAGTAGGGGCCAGATAAGGATTGTGACGGGTTTACTCACCGGTCACTGTACCCTAAGGAAGCACATGCATACAATCGGCATGTATAGAGAGGAGCCTCACAAAAAGCCTAATGGCTGAGGTGCCGAGGACTCTAAACCTTTGACTGGTGTGCTGAACCAACCAATCAAACAACTGTTTCCCTCACTATATGCCACGAAGGACATTGAATTATACTTCTAAGTTAAACGGGGTTGGTATATCTGCAAGATATAACCATTAACCAACCATACATAATACACGATACAAAAAAGCATTTGAATTTTTTGTAGAAAAAACCTCAAAAACAGTAGGCCAGAGATCATTTTGTTACACAGGCCGCAAAATGTTTGGCCAAGTTCCCCAGTCTATTAGAAATATAAACAATACTTCTTTATATAAAAAAAAACTGAACAACTGTCCGCAGAAAATATAACAGAGATGATGAACACTCCCTGATAGCTATTGACATCTTCTATAAATGGCCCTTGCAATATTGTATGAATGAATGAACATATTATTGTTCGTTCTCTCATTTATGTTATTCATTCTGCTAATTTGTTCCTAATTCAAGAGCTTACTTTATGGAATTATTTTTATTGTTATACTTTCTACATATTACGATTAGGATTACATTCACTTTTAATATTTAATATTTGAAATTTTATATTTTACACTTACATTTCAATATACTGCCCACGCACAAGTTTCACTTCTGTGGGTCTTCTTTTATTTATTCACCATTGCTGTATTATATTGTATACTGTATATTCAAAATTTCTGGTAAATAAATAAATAATTATTATCATTCTAGTTGGTACTCAGAAGGGATAATATTACTTGTAGACCGGTTTTGGCGTATTTGCTCTCAGAGCTTCTGGACGGATGATATCTACCTTGTACTGATGAGGCGACTTTAAAAACCATACATTTTGAAAAAAAAATTTAATACGATCATTAAAAGCCGAGAAAACGAAAGTCAAAGTTCGTTAGGTAATGTTAGGATACTATTAAAAAGGGACGCACCGGAATTCGGTCCCGCTACCTGCGGAAGGGACTACCTGTAACGGATTAAATTCGAAGTGTGGTCACACCAGCGAAAATGCGATTTCGGAAATGGGTCCCATGTACCTACTATTTGTTTAATTTGACTTTTATTTTCCTTCACATTTTTTTGGGCTTAGGACCAACAGTACACACTTATTGTTGTTGTACTGGCATGTTTAAAAATTTACGCTAGATGCGTATCGTCAAAACTAAAAACAGTACGTGAAATAATAACCCAACCAAACCTACCCCTACCAAACCTCCTTCGTATTTTTAGTCAATTTTTTTGTAGAATGAATTATAATAATTTTCAATAATAACCCAACCAAACCTACCCCTACCAAACCACCTTCGTATTTCTAGTCAATTTTTGAAGAATAAATTATAATAATTTTCAATAATAACCCTACCAAACCTACCCCTACCAAACCACCTTCGTATTTTTGAGATAATGATTTTTGAAAACAAAATTTAAACCCATCTATTATTAATAAACGCTTACCCTTTTCACTCGTCATAGAGGTGAAATTAATATTTTCCATGTCAAACAAACAAACAAAATCACAATAACGGACACAAATAAACACGTCTTACACTCTGCACTTCAGAAGAACAATTGCTAAAAATAATCTTTTAATACCCACATGAAATCTACCTGCTTCGACAGCGGACCGAATTACGAAATCACCCTTTCGGATTTGGACAAGGTCCCTGTGAGCAGGTAGCCCTTTTGCTAGGTACCCGGACCGAATTCCGAAACACCGTTAAAAAGATTTAGGTTCGTATTGATTCGTTCGAAAATTAAATCTAATATGTAAGTTAATTCATGCTTCCATTTTCGTTGTACCACTGCATGTGTGCAAAAGGAGCAATTATTCCGCGATTAGGCGTCATGGTGGGATCGCAAGCTCCAGCGGAATATATTCGAGAATTTAGGAAAATAATTGAGAATCAATATGTTCTCGATTAGGGACATAATAACACAATAGCTTCTCCGGACTAAAAATACGTCATTCGGCTTCTCACTACATAAAAATATATATTATACAAATTTCATGTTTTTTTGTGTAAATATCTCAAAAAATAAAGAAGATATAATAGAGAATGAAGGGTGAAAATAAATAGATATGCCTCTTTCTGTTGATCACTCCCATTACAACGACGATCGGTTCTCCAGATACATTTTTTCTCATTTGGTACACTTCGTACAATCCTACCAGGATTCTGGCTCAAATAATATTTTTATGCTCCAGTCTTAAGCCGGTCCCAGACACTACGTGTATTTGGCAAACATTTGATATTCGGACTTATTCGCGTAGCGTGTGGGAAGTTAACTTTGGCAAATATTCGTCCTTCGTTATTTTCCCGGCGCTGGTCGGAAACTAGCACGAAGTAAAGGACGCCGTAGTTAAACGAAGTAAACTACGTGTACCTTTGCTATACTACGGCACCGTGTGGGAGATCAAGCAAACATTCGTGCAAATGATAAATATTGGCCTATTCGCCAAATACACGTAGTGTCTGGGACCGGCTTTATCGTTTACTACAAGAAATAGGTCACACTAAAACGCTTTAACATATAAAATTAAAATCTTATAGAAATTGTTTCTTGATAAATTGAAAAAAAAGTTAATAAAAGAGGGTTTTAAACGAGAAAGTGGCTATATGTATTTTGTGTTTAATACCCTAATAAAAAAGAACATTTAAAGTGTTAAATAGCTATTAATATTATACCAAGGACGAAATACTGTCTATGATAGTTTGTATTTGAAGAAAGTTGCCGACCTGGTGACTGGACTCTGTAACCTGATGAAGCATATGTACAGAATGGGCAAAGTTAGTGAACCTATGTGCAGAATACGTGAACTGTATGATGAAACACTTACTCACATACTCAGCTTCTGTGAGAACTTACGACGACTCAGACTCAGACGGAAGCACTTTGGAGAGGAAATAATACAACCATCACGGCTACTGAAAATCCCTTTAGTCAAACTAGTGGCCTATATAGAAGTAGAATGGAAGTAAATAACGTGGGAAATGGTTCAAAGATTCAGTTCAAGTGCCTGTGCTGTTGAACACAACCCAAACGTATGAATGAATGAGTTGAGTCTGCAAATTGATAATCGAGGCGAAGCCGAGACTCTTAATCATGCAATACAATAGGCAGTGAGTGTTTGTGTTCTATGAACAAAAATTGACATCTAACCTTCGATAAAATGTCGAGAACACATACGCCAAGCTCGAAATTATGATTCACTGACGGGGCCCGGTTTCAAAGAACTAATCGAAGAATCGCTTTTGCACAGAGAGATCAATTAAATAGTCACCTTGCTCCGTTAAAACAACCGGAAATCGAAAAAAGATACCTTATATTTTTTTCACTCACTCCATACTTACCTACACTACAAAACGATGGCATTTTACACACCTTCAAGAACTAATTTGTAATTAAAGTCTAAATATAATCCGTTGTTTACAAGTAACCAATGAAAACTAGATAGGTTGTGTGCCCTCTAGCACAATATGGCCGACCTGTAAATAAAATGGCCTATAAAGATTTTTTCTCTTAATTGAAATGATGAAAATATTCAGATATACATTTTTGTGGTGATTCACAGCTTCTAATTATATGACAAATCCATTCTGCAGTCATAAGGGAATATAACATTTAGAACGGAGGATGTAGTGTGTTAAGCTCTATGAGTTTTTCCAAGAATTATCTGTTTCGGCTGAATTCACAATTTAAAGCACTATGTTGGTAACCTCCACTTAACCCACATTGAAATAAAATGATAAGGAGCTGGTCCATTTTAAAAACGTTTGGGCCCGACCCTTTTTCGACAAGACCCATGCTAATTGAAAGGCTTAACATATAACTTACGGGAAAGCAGGTTTCATAATGAATAATTGATGATTTTTTTCAAATGGACAACTTAAAACAAATAATTCACTGTATGTTAGAAAAGCATATGCAAGGAAATTTCGTCTTTTATATTTTTCTCTTCTACCCGTCTGCTAAATGGTGGATATGCTCTACGAGTCAATGATTTATGATAATTTCCTTGGCACTCCCTATAGCAAAAGCGACATGTCGGATTTTAACATAATGAATGACTTTGGTTATGAAACTCCAGCATAGTGTTAGGGAAAAATAGAGGGGGAGGAGGGCTACTAAACAATATTTTCCGCCCTATTTTTGTCGTTGATTTGATTGGTTTTCCAATAAGGTAGGCGAGAAAATTTATATTACAAAGGAAAAATTAACAAATATATATTTATATAAATACTCGTAGATTCAGATACAGATTGCGAAAAGTCTATTCGCGCCATACGATTTACACAAGTACAAGGAAAGTATGAGCAAAACTACTTAAAAGAGACAGAAGAATCTGTAAAGGACACTGTTGTCGGATGAAAGTGTTTAGTTTTACCTAATAGTGCATGAGCTCGAAAAAAAGTTAACGATAACGAGACAAAAATATCATTTGTACAAATTAATCTGCGCTTCTGGCAACAGCGGTTAAAATAGGGGGGCACAGAACACACCCCCATCTGTTTTTGGTAGCTAGAACTAAACGCTCATATTTTCCTTGTCGTACTTGTGTAAATCGTATGACGCGAATAGACTTTTCGCAATCTGTATATTAATTTACTTGTTTAGAGTTTAGAGCTAGACTAAATGCGAGCTCCTACAGATTCAAAGTGTTAGACATTAGAGATGTCAGTGCAGTAGAGGTACCAGTTTGGTTAAAAGCATATCAATAATTTTTTGGAATTAAAGCCTTTCGATAACATATAATTGAAATTTCTTTGAGAACAATTGGCAACGTGCCATTTTATGGAATGGGACCAATATACGAACTACTGGCTTATTAAAAGGTCATAAGATATGAATATCGAGATTCAGTCAAATCCCTGTGTCAGTTTTATCGTTTTCGATTACCCACGAACCGAAACGTGCTGTTGGTGTGATTAGAGCTGTGAAGAAGGCAGATTAGATCTATAAATCAAAAAACCGTGCGAAAACTGAATATATAAAATCGTCAACAATAGAATGTTGTAAGTTTTAGAGAACATAATCGCTTATCAAGTGTTAATATCTACAAAATTTACTGTAGGTATATTCTTCAGGAAAAAACAAAACAAACAAAAATGTTTCAAGTGTTCTCAGGATCCTTATGAATGTATCTGACATTATTGTAAACACAATTTCATTAAATGAAAATAAAAATCTACGGAAGCTCAACAAAGCCAGAAAGCAATTTTTATGATTAAGATAGAATTATATAAAGAGAGAAAAATTTCTCCACCGAAGATTGAAATACCTCAATTACAATTATTGTTTACTAGAAAAAAAAATTGTATTTCTTTTTTAGCAACACAATTTTTTTTATTGTTCGAGCACGATTTCACAGGAAGGTGATGGTTTGTCGAGGATTGATTGGCGTGGAACTGGAAAATGCCTTATAGCCCTGTCCCTGGGTTGTAATTATAGTACGCCAGTATGAGATGCCGAGAGTCTGAATTACCATCCTACGAGAGAAAGGGCTAGTTCTCTTTCTCAAGAATTTTTGAACGTTCGAAGTGAAGTCAAATGGTATTGGTGGTTTTTGTATGGTTATATGAGCAGTTCCCTCTAGTTTTTAGGAGGTATTTCGGATCCTAGGTAATGTGGTCGTCACCACAGTTCCTGCAACATGGCTTTTTTGCCTTGTCAGATTTGTTCGTGGCTTCCACAATTTGGGCAGGTATAAAGGTTGGCTTTACGTGCAATGGAGAAATGGTGGAACAGCGTGTACAATATTTTGGGACGGTAGGAAGTGAGTTGGTGGTTGATATTACATACCGGAGGTTTGGGCCGTAAGCAAAAATTCCTTTGGAGAGGGCCCATGTTCAAGAGTCAGTAATGACCTCGATTAGAGAGGTAGTTTGGGTTCTTAGAGACAATATTTCAGTATTTTTTTCAAGTTTATATTGAAGTCTTTGAGTGGGTCAGAAGCTTCGTCGTTTGAAATAGTTTCATAGACGTTGGAAACGGAGAAGCTTGGAGTGTGTTGTTTGTTGGGGATGTTGTTCCAGGAAGTAGGATATTGTTGGAATTAGGTGAAGAGTGAGATGAAGATTCAGACTAAGAGAACAAAGGATATGTTAAAAGAGCATGAAAATGAGATTTTGCTGCCTGGTCGGATGAGAAGTTAGCCAGAAGACTGGGATTGGTTTAAATGGTTGTGTGACCTTTTCACGGATGAATTGCATTTCTTCTGTGCTTGATTTGTTGAGATTTGAGGAATGAATAAGTTCAGATGGTGTTTCCAATAGGGGACGTGTATTTAAAGATCTAGAGGGCGTGTCTAAGGTTTAGAGATTAGAGTTGGGAAAATTAGAAGAAGGTAGTTGTGGGAATTTGTCATCATCATTGTCTTTTTTCGTTAAGTTTTAGCTTTTGTCCTCGTACGGGGGATAGTTAAGAAGGGGGATGGTTTTACTGTTTTCCACCAGTATTAGTAACTGTGTGTATTAGTGGTTTCTAAAAAGAAGCCAACCCCAGGATCAGTTAAATTGTGTTATTGTTGACTGGCCTATTTTCAGACGGCAGGAGTAACGATGTGAATCAGCGACCATTTTTTTGCCACGTGCCTGCTCACTGTTCCTTTTATAGTCCTACAATAAATAAATGGACTTCAATTCATTTATTTCATAGCTGCAGGATAAATAACCCCAGCCGAATGATTCACTATACTTTGTCTACGATCGTTTTAAAAGACTTAACTTTAAAGGTTATGTCATTTAATTTTAATGGAAAATTTAGTGAATATAATGAATTGATTTAATAAATATTCAACGACGCTAAATACACCTGATTCCAACCGATTTGTTAAAAGACAAAGGAATTCATTTTGGTTTTAATAAGATGAATCTCATGCGCACAATAGTTAGTGATTTTTCGTTTCCCAGTATTTACTTGAACAATTTCTTCTGATTTTTTACAAGACAATAGATTTACAAGCCTAACATCGCGAGTTGGGAAGATTCAAGAAGCAAATATAAAACTACGAACCAGAGGTATTTGAACTATTCTCCATGATTTCCACAAATATATGTGACATCATATGTTTCCGATACTGGTACGAGTAGGAAGCAGCCCGACTGAGACAATAGTTGCTTGCTAAACTCAATATTTCGTCTTTTGACCTGCATGCAAAGGCTGAAATATTGGGAAAAATTTTGGGAACGTCATTTCCGTGGTCGTATTCAGCCAGAGTCATCTGTGGACAGTTGTACGTATGGTTGTATGTATATTGGAGTGATGTTGACTGATACCCGAAAGATCTATTGTGCCTCTTACTTCTACTTAGTTCCTGAAGAAAGTCTTGGAGACTAGTAGCTCCTTTAATCTTATTTCCCAGAGGAATTTTAGGATATCTACAAGCTTGGGTAAATGTCCCTCTTTAGGATTCTAAAAAGCTGTGCAATTCGCAAGTATGTGGATGGAGGTTTCCTCTTCCATGCCACAGAATCTACATTCTTCCTCCTCCACTATTTTGAGGTGCCCATTCAAGCGACTATGTCCCGTTAGAATCCCTGTTAAGACTCCTATAGCAGTTTTACTTTCACTTGTGCATTCATTTGATCTCAACAGGTTGTAGTCACCCAGAAGAATATTCGATTGTCTAAGCCCTACTAGATCTTTCCATCGGTCAGATCTTCTGATACCGCAAAAGAGTTCCGGTCCCCAAAAGGGTATTTCAGTGTCCCTCTTTGTAAGTTCATCTGCTATTTCATTTCCTTTTATTCCAGTGTGACCTTGAATCCATGGTAAGGCGATAATTGTAAGAATATTTAATCAAATTATGTTTCGCTAACTCCATAAATTACTAGAATAATATTAAAGGCATAAATGTCTCTAGTTTTCCTGCTCTAGGAAACACCTTATAAATATTTAGTAGGAACTACATCCCTTAACAATATTCGTGAAATTCCTCTCAGAATTACCTGTCGTGGAAAAACTTATTAAGAATGGAAGATTGAACTGGTTAACGTGGTCTTGAATATAATTGGAAAAATGACTTTCGTAATTGCATATTAAAATGCAGGCGTAGCGAGCTACTTGACACATGAATTTAACTTTTATTCGTTTTTCCACGTCTACAAAGATAAAAATAACAGAAAGATTCTAAAAGAGTTCTATTTATGACGGACGACAGTTGATATTGTTCAAACACCAATCTTTGTTTGAATGATTAAAGTTTTATTAGCTTTAAAGAAAATAATATGTTACTCACCTAAACCATTTACTATGTATTCCACTATTGGGTCTGGTGAACTATACGGAATCACGAGTCTTTGAATGTTTGTGCAGAAAATCGACAGAACTTACCTATTTTGCTCAGCCACTTGAACGCGCAGCTGTGTCTAAGCCAGGAGGTCAAGTATCTAGGTAGATTTCTGGATGCAAAACTAACCTGGAATTCACACATACTTGATAGAACAAACGAAAGGAAAATGGCTTCCAAACGGGCCGTAGGAAACACGTGGGGACTAAATCCACGTATCGTATACTGGCTGTACACAACTGTGGTGATATCCATGGTTACCTATGGATCCTTAGTCTGGTGGCCAAAAATAGTTCAAGCCGAACTGGAGCTATCTTTCAGAGGCTGTCCATAACCGGTGCGATGATAATAAGTAGCCCGACTGCGACTATAGGTATTGGCACAAAGGAACCACCACCCACAGTTATTCCAGTCTGGAAGGACTGTTGGTGTGGTACACTGACAGATCTAGAAAGAGTAGAAGACGACTTCACGGAGCAATGTACACCCATCTTTGGAGAAGTTTGCATCCGTATTCCAGACAAAAGTTTGCAAATGAACATCGATAAGTGGTATAGAGGCGAAGAGATCCTCAAACTCCCAGATAGTCAGGAAATTTTTAGCATATCCTCAGATATAATCTAGGCTGGTCTGAGACTGTCTACAAAAGTTCTTAACCCTAGCAAACCCTAATAAAGTAACTTTTAAGTGGGTCCCGAGTCACTGCGGTATTGTAGGCAATAAAATGGCAGACACTCTAGCAATGCCAGGGTATATAACTGCATTCGCTAGTCCTGGATCTGCATTTAAAATTTCAAAATTGTCAGCCTGTGGTTGTACATCTCGGTGGATTCAAACAAACATAAGAAAGCACATGCATGCAATTTGCATAATTACAAACCCGAGCTTTTATAGAACTTTTATAGAAAGGAGTGTTTGTCAAAGCACCTGATTCGATCACGGAGATAAGACAGGTGAAGCTTCTACACGACGAACAATTTACAATGTACGCACCTAAAAGTCGAATTTTGTCGTCTTAACTTGAATATGTTTATATTCCAGAGAAAAGGTAATCAAAAGAAAATAAGAAACACAGTGAAACAGTACATTTTGAATGTTCCCCTTAGGCGCTTGATACTTTTTCGAGCTCATTTTAAACAATGTGAAATGAATATGTATTTTCGAATACGTTTTCTGAACAAATATTTTTTATGTGAATATATTATTAAATATGAATAATTTCTGCCTTCAGTCAATTTTTTATCATCATATCAGTTATCGGAAATATTATTTTTTTGGCTTCCACAAAGATGATGTCTATGTGAAATTCAATTCTACACAATAGTTATTTATACTATAAAGGATGCAAGTAACATTTACTAGTCGAGAACAAGATTGCGCCCGAGCGATAGCGAGGGCTGGCAATAACGTTCGAGTTCAATTATTTATATTTTGGTTATGTTTTGTTTACTTGTTTGAAACTTTGATGTATATATTTATGTGCAATTTTATTTTTTAGTTCAGTTTAATTATTAATAATCAGTAGTAATAACCCAAGGACATTGATAATTGTTCGAAAAAATTTTATGACAGATTTGGAAAGCTTGTTACCTACAAGCAACAAGCTTGAGAAAGTTATCATAAAATTTCTCAGCATTTATCAATGTCCGAGGGTTATTCGGACAGGAAATTTTTTGCTAATTATAGAAAAAAATCGTGAAATTTCGCAATATTAAATATTTGAAACTTCAAAATCGAAATAAATCAATATGTGTCCATAGCAACGTGAAAATAGCCCATGGTCTGTTATCAGTGTAACGTTGACATGATTGGGTGAAATTTTTCATATGATAAAAAATGAGGAATTAGAACCTATTATTTCTTATATTCGAGCAGTAACCAAAGCACGATTGTATTTAACTGAAAAGGTAGGTAGACATTTAAAATAAAAAAATGCAAACAAAGCCTGAGTAAAATAATATAAAAAATCCTCTGCATTATCCAACTCTTAAGATACCAAAGGAAACGCTAAACTATATACAGATACATGCAATGAAAAACGGAACATACTTAGGGATTTTTAGCATTGTATCAGAACTGCTTTTGAACTAGTCGACCAATATCAAACTTCAACAGATTAAAAACAAGATTATTACAATGGTTCATTTGGACACCTACAACATATCGTACAATTCCCACCACTCCGTAGTCTTAACTGTGGGCGGTCCTTAATTAGCGTCAGACAGTCAGTATGTAAACAGCAGTCGACATGGGAGTACTGTTCAAGCCCATAACTATTCAAAATAAAATAAATTCGTAGAGAAATCAGAATGTACACCCTTCAGGAGAAAATTGAAATTTTATCGTGGTATTTTGGAGGTCACTCATCAGCGGATTTGTCCCCGAATGATTTCTTTTTATGGGGTTTTTTAAAAAATTAAATTTATCGGCACAATTTTGAACGGGCTCAAAATTTGATAAAATTAAGGGCGAAAATTGTCCAGCTTTGTGCAAACATTACATCGAATCAGCTCAGAGATACAAGATTCGGTTTCTGTTTGGCTCTGACTATTTGAACCTTTAATTCATAATTTTTTTAGTTTTAGCGTTTTAATTTGTTTTTCGGAGTTTACTTTCAATTTGTTTTAATTTAAAGAATCCTATTTTGTGTTATTTACGAATTCATTTTTATTCTGGAAGCCGTTATGGCCAAAATAAATCAAAAGACATTTGAATCCTAAATCGCGCATAAGCACATAACCACATAACTAACAAATAATGGAAGGAGAAGAGCGGGGTTCTGAATCCAGCTATCCAGTTAAATACTTGATATTTATTGAAGTAAATTTATAGAAATTTTTTATTGGTGGACTATTTAGATCTGAGAATACATTAAACGTTTCTGATTGCATGTATCTGTATAGTATTAGGGCAATAACGTGCGAGCTGATCTACTTTTTTTGTTTCCGACATGATAAGTTTTCAAGTTTAACGCAAGTTGTTTTCTTTTGTATTTCAAAGAATTTTATATCAGTTATTGTTTCTATTTTATTCACTCAACTGTAATTTGTAATTTATAATTTTGTTTTGAATAATGCCAGACGTGAACTTAGTGCAGGCGAAGCTAGTAGGACTTCTGTTTGACAGGTTTTACTCCAACCTTGGAAACAAATTGATCCTATTGAGTGAGACCACCTTATTGAAAGTATGCAGAAGTTTTGTTTGGCTGTAATTGGAATTAAGGCGGACTCCCACTACTCGTGTATTTGGCTAATATTTGTCGTAGTGGGAGTGGTTCACTCGGCCAATATTTGTACAATTATTGGCCGCTGGCGAAGTCCCGTCAGTTGTCGGTAAAAATGCCACGAGTCAAAGGGATTTCAATACTTGACAAGTACATACTCGTCGATGCGTTCTCACTATTTGATGGCCGGCCGCAATTAATTTCTGGTCTGCTTTTGTTGTATGACTTCCTTCACGTGTGCGTGGTGCGTATTTCTCTAGAGGTTTTTCGAAATGGAGTAGTCTCAAGAAGTCGTTTTTGAATTTCTCAATCTGTTCAAAGAAATCATCCACCATCTTCTTTTTCTTTTTGTTTTCTGAGCTTGACGGGCGTTAATTCTTCTCATATAGCAGCCACTCAATACTACAAACGCTGGTGCAGTGACAACGCGACTATCCATAATCGAAACAAATTAAACACTGAATAAAAACCGCGAGCCGACAAAATCTGGCGCACTTGCCAAATACAGGAGTAGTGGGAGCGCCATACTTGTCAAATTGAGTTCAACACTTGGTGTACTTGCCAAATACACACATATTGGCGTACTTACCAAATACACAAGTAGTGGGAGTCCGCCTTTAGAGGAAACTATATTCGTCAATAACATAATGTACTCTAGTCATCTATGATAAGAATACTGTTTCCAATTATGCGTTATGCTGTTAATATTATATACTTATTTCAGGTTTTTGATAAACTAATTTACATTTTCTATTCCAGGTGAACCTACTACTATCGTGTGATATTGGAGCATGAAGAAACAAACGATTCTAATAACTATGTAGCTTCAGCACTGAGTTTAGTCGCAACGATCATAATGTTAATACCAGCTCATGAGTAATTAATTTCAAACACCAAATAACATGGCCAAAAACAGTACTTACATTAACCAAAATACACCATGGCCCAATTACACAAACTATACGATGGACTTGAATTTTTCCCATTTGAACCTAATAAATATAACAACGGAGATGCCTATAACTTATGCGATACCATTATATGGTTACCTAATGCCGATTTTACTTATAGTTACTATTATTGCCAACACATTAATCGTGATAGTACTGAGTAAAAGGCACATGCGCAGTCCTACCAACGTGGTGCTAATGGCGATGGCACTCTGCGATATGTTAACATTATTGGTTCCGTCACCTTGGTTGATCTATATGTACACGCTGGGAAACCACTACAGGCCCTTGTATCCAGCTGGACTATGTTACGCATGGAGTTATATGCATGAGGTAAGTGTGATTGAAATATATATTATTGCAAAAGTATTATTATCTAAAACACAAAAGCAACTATTCAGGGCCTGTCCAGGCGAGCTATACTATCTATACAGGGTAGCTGTTAAAGATGGAACCAAAGCTTAAACGGTTCAACATACAAAACCCAAAATTTCAGAGTTTCAACTAAATATATTTGCGCATATTTTAGCTCAAAAATTATGTTTTCTTATAATTACAAAATTTTAAGCATGGCCGCCAATTTGCTTTTTTTGAATAGCAACATAGGTCATGTTATATACCATTTGAAAGGGTTTAACACCCTGATTACAAAAATGTATCACACATGGGTTCCAAACACAACAGAAAGGATATTATTAATAGGGAGCGTAGGGGGTTGTGCATTTGTCACAAGACGTCAAATATTATAACAATAATAACAAGATCAAACGAACTTACCTGTGATGTTCGATCTTGATTATATGAAGGCCTCGTCGAAGTAAATAAGATGCTATGTAGTACCCTCGTCTCTGGCGTTATCGTCACATATTTTAAAGTAAACAAAACCTCCTTGCCTCTCGCCCCCGGGGTGCCTAACGCACCTCAGTCTTCATTTTGGGCGAACATTTTTTGCAACTATTTACGGGATTGGGTGTATACAGGGTGGGAACTTATTTACTTCGACGAGGCCTTCATATAATCAAGATCGAACATCACAGGTAAGTTCGTTTGATCTTGTTATTATATTCGGCCTCGTCTCGTAAATAAGATGCTATGTAGATATTTAGAGAAAGTTGCAAAAAGAAAATTCCTGGTCCAAGAGGAAGAATTTCTAGAACATTACACGTTTTCTCAAAAAACTCAATTGTTAATGACCCTGGAGTAATTATCAAACATATAAAATTAAATAGACAAAACTGTCTCCTCAAAGGATAAACTGTTGTACACCTGGGAAAACATTTTAGATTTAGTATAGTATCAAAACTAACACCTTTCCTATTCGCAGCCGAGGTCGAAGCGTGTCTCGTGCTATGAGCAGAAAATTTGTCCGTATCCATACCACTTTTCCGCAAAAAAAGCTCCTGTGTGAAAATATTCTCATAAGGTTTTGTATCAGAAATAAATAAACTTTCGATTAATCCTCTAAGTGGACTTGTTTTTTCCAAGTAGAAAAGCAGAGTTGAGGCTACGCAGATTTCCGGATCAGAATTCAAACAAGGGTTAAAACCTGTTTTTGGCTGATGTTTTAATTCTCTTAAGAATAGCAATTTCGATATTTGCCTCTGCTGGCTACTTCTATAGAATATAATGTTTGCAGGCGATGACTCGTCGTTAATGCTAATAAGGTAGCTAATTTTTGCGACAGAATAGTTAAATATATTTACGCATTTTTATGTTTCCTAAGGTAAACTAAAACCTCCGAGGGATCCCAAGTATTTTTATATTTTGGCATACCTGGTCTTAACATGTGAACCCCATTGAGAAATCTTTGAATTCTATAAACCTTGGAAAGGTCTATATGAGCTAATAAGCAACTGTACTTATTGAGACTCTTACTGGTGAAACAGAATAAGGATCGACTTTTTCAGAGATGTTAATCTCCCGCCTGATACGTATTGCTCTGGTGTGTTTTCGAAAGTAGATGCCATGCAGATTTCCAAGGATGATTCGGGAACTTGGCCTAGCTGCAGCGCTTTCTGATAATAGACCTCCCATCAAAGAAAGGTGTGCTGATAGTGGATGCTGTAATCTGCCAAAGGAAAGAAGATTGTGCTTAGGAGTAAATGTTAATGGTTTCCCTACCAAGAGAGATGAGAAAATCGGTACCATGACTGGTTAGGCCGCATGAGAACCACTAAAATACCTTTCGCTTGATCAGTAATAATTTTTTCTAACGTACGCAGAATGCCCGAAAAAGGCGGAAAAGGCGTAAAAGAAAGAATTCGACCAATTTATTGTAAAGGCATCTATCGCGCTGGTATATATGGGTCGTTAAGCCATGAAACATGAAGGTTGCACTTTTTATTTATTTGGTTTGCGAATAAATCAAAGTCCGGATGTCCAACTGTCAACTAAAGACTGGAAATTTGAATCGGCAAGAGCCCATTCTACATCTATATGTACGCTCCGAGAAGTCTTATCCGTTATAATATAGGCCGATGATCTAATGTATGACGCAACGATGAAGATCTCTTTTTTCACACCACTGCCAAATTTTTCGAGCAAGACAATTTAGCTTAACGTATTGTACACTCCCCCTACGGTTAATATGAGCAATAGCGGTAGTATTATCGACCCGGCAGAGCAAAGAACAATTTTTTAAAGTTCTGGCGTATCATCTTAATCCAAAACATACAGACAAAAGTTCGAGATCATTTATATGCTCGGATTTCTCCTCCTCTGACCAAAAACCATGAGAACTGTTATAATTTCAGTTGCTTCTCCACACCGTATTAGATGCGTCTGAAATAATTTCTTTAACGAAATCATGTTTCTTTAAAGAATTTTGCTTTTCAAATTTCTTTCCACCAATTGAAGCCATCTCTTAAGCTATTCGATATATTCATAATAGCGTTAAAATTGGCTGGCGATTTTCTAAGAGCTAATTATTTTCCACGCTCAAACAATTTGAATATATATAGCAATATTTCACAGCAAATAGATATTAATTTACCTATTATTTTTGAAAAATGTATAATATGTATAGTTTTAACTTCTTAAAATTTTGCAGCATTACAATTAATTTTTTACGTTTATCTTTAAGAACCGAGATACTAAGTTCCCGATAGATAAACTTAAAGCCTAAGTAAATACATACTTTGCTTGGAATTAAGAAACTGTTTTCATAATTAATAACAAAACCCAAATATTTTAAGAGCGATACCTTTTGTGATATATTTAGTAAACACTCCCTGTATAGTTATTGCCCAGCAATAAGAAATCATCTAAATAGACACATCCCTTTTTCCTAAGGTAATGTTAACCGGTTCTAAAACTTTCGTGAATATCATAAGAGCTACATTTATGCCAAAGCAAAGACAATAATTATACTCATAAATATTGTTGTTAAATGAAAACCTTAAGTATTTCTTATCTTTCGTGAAACTGGACCAAAAAATATGCTTCCATAAAACAATTTCGATTAATTAACCTGGTGGTCTTCTGATATAAAATGAGATGTTTTTATATATTGATATAAATTCTTAAGATTCAATATAAAACGTGAGGTCCCATCTTTTTTTTTTGCAGTTAACAAATACTTGGATAAGAATTGATCTTTGCAAGCTTGAACTTTACTAGCACCGGATTTTAACATTTTTTCTATAGAATGTGTGATAGGCACTTTTCCCCTTAAGGACCATTCCGGCTGTTTAGGCGACACCGCCTGTGAAGGTTTATTAATGAAAGGTAATTTAACCCTGCTTACCCAAGACAGGATTTGCTTATTGTTTGTGATTTCTTTCCAATGCGACAAAAAATATTGTAACCTTCCTGCTAATTTCTCTACCTCTCCTTCTGGCGATACCCCCTTTCTATGGTGTTAACGATGTAAGCGATTCTGCTGGTAGTACTTGGCGGTGGGAACACGAGGCTGGTAGTGTCCACTTCCTGAAACTCCTTAAATGGAGTTTTCGAGTTTAAAGAACTCCCGGCATTGAAAACCTTTAAGTGGAGATTTATTAATTTTGAGCTGTATCGAAGACTGCTGAATGTTTTGACATTTTTGAGTCTATCCTCCAAATTCTCCACAAACAGTCATTTATCACTGATTGACTGTAATAATGTGAGGTATAGAAAAACTGCTGAGTGGTGAAGATCAGACAAAAGCCGACCGGCATCGCTAACACGTTCAATAATGACCTTATTGTCTTTTTGTCTCCAATGAGTCTGAAATTACCGATCCTATTGCACCAATTTGAAGCTGCTTCGTGAAAAGATGCTCGTCTCTTTTTATTACAGGCTGTCACCATAAGGTTTAATTTTGGTGTCTCCAAACAACCGACTATTTCTCTCGGAATCTAGCCGGGATTTAACAATTTGAAGCCATCTGTTGGAGAATTGGCGGTCCATATACTTTAGCGGCGCCTATCTACTCACCTAGCATTGATAAAATATCCTAGTCAAGACTGGAAGTCGTAGTCGAAGCTGATTTACCAGTTGCTCTGTCAATCGGTATGTTAGTCGCATTTTCTTGATCGGGTTCAGCTTCATGAGGCCCATCCTCTCCTCTGCACAGAGGAGAAAAGGGGTATACAATAAAAATATTGAAACCACTTGTATCGGCTGTTATCAAGAAACAGAAATCCTGCTATCAAAAATAAGCTCGGGTCAGTTATAGTGTTGCGATAAAACATAGGCATGGCACGACGTCAAAGCGTGCCCAAACTAATGTGTGCGTTCTATCAAAAGAACAACACATCCTGCTATCAAAAGCAGGTACTCTGATATCAAAATCAGGCAACACATTCCGATGCCCAGCATGTTTAACACCTAAAATAAGTATATGTGAAAGTAATGAAAAAAAACAAAATAATTACCTTCATTCGAAACTCTTGGAAACCACTTGGCTCGGCAGATTCTGTTATCAAAAACAGAACTATCCTGTTATCAAAAACAGGCTCGGGTCAGTTACAGTGCTGCGATAAAACATAGGCATGGCACGACATCAAAGCGTGCCCAAACTGATGTGTGCGTTCTATCAAAAGAACAACAACACATCCTGCTATCAAAAGCAGGTACTCTGATATCAAAATCAGGCAACTCATCCCGATGTACAGCATATTCAACACCTAAAATAAGTATCTGTGAAGGTTATGAAAAAAAATAATTAATTACCTTCATTCGAAACTCGTTCCGAAGATGTATTCCTAGAATAATTTTTTCTGGTTTTCACACGACGTCTATTACTTCTTTCTAAAGAGGTATTATAAACCGTACTATAACTCAAACGTTTTGACCTAGACTTATGTCTTTTTAAGCCAACCATGTATGAATGTATGTAACATTTTAATAATACCTACTCCGTTATCTCCATACGGAGAACGACTTCGCGATCTTTTAGGCATTGCACAAAACCACTTGATTATTTCAAGAAATACGCACTACACAAAAAAAAAAATAATCGTTATGATGTGATTTCTAACGCACAAAGATGAAGACTGAGGTGCGTTAGGCACCCCGGGGGCGAGCGGCAAGGAGGTTTTGTTTACTTTAAATTATGTGACGATAACGCCAGAGACGAGGATACTACATAGCATCTTATTTACGAGACGAGGCCGAATATAACATTTATTGTTGATTATGTTGCAAGAGACAGTGTTGAATTGTAAAATAATTTGTTAAATTGAATCATTTCAAAGTAATCAGTAATAATGAATCAATAGGGTGTTAAACTTAACAAAAATATGATGTTTTCTCATTTTTAATAGTTAGTGGTGGACAAAACCATTATGGGGAAACAATTACTTTTAATATTTTCATTCTCACAAGGTTTTTATGCAGATTTGAAAATTCAACTTTTGGATGATTTAAATAATCCGCCATTCCTGATGTGACGTATGCTCACTAAAAGAGAAGTTAGCTAATGAGGGTTGACATAGGACCATAATTCTGATGTGATGAAGTACTTATAGGTTATGCTTATGTCATATTGCTGTTATAGGGACTTAGGAATTTTTTTTACATCCGATTTATTTTTACGGCTATTACTTTGTTTTATAAGTTTTATCGTTACCATTATTTCGTTAACGTATTCAGGTAGTTAGTTTTTATTTTTGTTAGTGCTAGATATTTTTCTTAAATTTTTAGAATAACTTCTTTTTCATTGGTGAGGTAGATGCTTTTTTTGTAATAGTCAGATTCAAAGTATCCGATTTAACAGTATTCTGAGTTGTTAACCGACAACTAAAACCAACACTTTTTACTTCTAAGGGACTTGTTTGTTGGTATTGATTGATTATTGCCGAGGAGGTTTGAGTACCAACATCATAATCATGAGAATCTTCTGTTTAAACAGGTTAGTTTGGGACTACCAGCTCATCTAATTTTAGCTTTTTGATTGAAGAAGATTCTTACATTAAAATGATCTTCACAGCAATAGTAATTAGTTTTAGTCTGTTTATATTTTCTTCTAGCAGCCTCAAACTTAACGAAACTTATCCAAAAAGGTGTTAACACAATTTTTTTATAATATTTAAACGTCTTCTTCTTCTTCTTCTTCTTCTCTTTGTTCGTGGACTCGCGTCTTTTCAAACGGCTATCCAATTAGGTGCTTCATGAAAGGTGTGTCTTGAACACGTCCGGAGACCAGTTTTCTTCAAGGTTTGAATCCATTTTTTAGAAGATCTTCAATAAGAAACTGCATTAGTTTGGATCCTGGAGTAGTAAGAATTGTTTGGATGTTAACTGGTCCTTGATGGTATATGGAATCTTTTATATATCTGTTGTTACAGGAAATTTTATTCATTGGACAGTCAAAAATTATATGATTAAGGTTGCCTTCAAACTCGAATAAACTGTAAACAAAACCAAAACATTCATATATATTATAGATTTTGACAGTTCTTCAAACTTCAAATTCGAATGGCCTTTTTGTAATTGGATATTGATTCATAAAACATCTAAATCAGAATGTGGCTATTCATATTTAGTGAGGTGACGTATCTGTAGTGAAAGTTGCAAACATTTAGAAATTCCTAATTTCCAGTTTTTTCCTAAAATGCTCGGTGTAAAAAATTTTTAAATTAATTTTTGCAAAGTATTACCAATATACTTTAATAAAATATCAAAAGCCGAGTATCGCTTAACACCCCATTACCTTGATCGTGTTGGTATTGGGGATGCTCACACAGAATTTTCTTATGCACATCTCAATTTTAAATTAAAAAAATTCATATCTTAATAAGTAGATATAAATTTTAGATATAGGGTGTTCTACACGAAGTGACATTAAAATTTAATAAAGAGTCTAGAATGTTAATAATATACAGAATGTTAAATTTAAAACAATAAAGTTGCCGTTCACTTTCGGTATAACAGAAATTGACATGTGTCAAAATATTTTAAATGCATTCGCCATAACTTGTTCTACATCTATGTCAATTTTCGGAAGTAATTGCACAAGTGCATCAAAATTACTGATAATTTGATAAATGACCGAATGTAGTTTTCCCAAGACACTACGCTCGAATGCAAAATTATCTGGTTATTTTGATGAAGTAGTGTAATTCGGGGGAATATTTCCCGAATACAAATATTGGTTTAAATATTAAATGCCTATTTCTTTTTTTTAATACAAAATATCCATTTTAAAACATGCTGTTAGGTACAAACAAAATAAAAACCCAGAAATACGATTTTTTCTCAACTATTTTTAATAGAAAGAACGGAAATATTTAATAAAACGATTTTTTTTAAAGTAAACCTAAACTAAAAGTTGCAGGAATTGTGATGAAACACACAATTGTAATAACTCTTTGTGTTCTGATTAGACAATGCAGAAACCGGTACATTAACGGCTGAAAATGTTTGAAAGTGCTGTGGTCCATCAATAGCACGCATTTTTGTCACTATTTCTTTGTGATGATTTTCATCCATTTGAAGATATGGCGTTATTGATTTGGAATTGGAATGGCCAGTGATCTTTATAAGTTTTATGATCGAATGGGACACAAATCAGGATTGATTTTATTCAATATTAGCCATTTCGGTGAAGCGCATGGTTTTTCCCCTCCTTGCGTTGTCTTAGTAAATACAGGATCGTAAATAACCCTTCCTGTTTTTTCACCTATGTTATTTTTTCTTCTTTAAAGTATGAAATTAAGCACTTGTAGCCTTCTCCACCACGCCAAGCTAACTCAAAAGCAAAAACAAAAAATACCTTCCTTTGTAACCCATCTGGGGTGTCTTCATCACAACCACGAACCATATTGTGAAATTCATCGTATTTTAGAAAAACTGCACTTTCTTTTCTTTTCGCTGGATCAGTGTGTAATTGTTTTCTATTGGCAGATTCGCATCTCTGGCTGTTTTGAATTCAATGTCAGTAAAAGGGTTAAAAATAATTTTATATTCGGTAAAAAACTTATTCATTAGTAATTTTGCGGTGACGTTCCAAATTGTTTTAACAGTGAATTCCTTGTACTCTTCACCATTTTGCTTACGCATTTTGAATGCCCAGTCCGTTAATATTTCTGCCAAAACGTTGATTTGTGTTGTTTCATCCAATGTTTATTTTTTCCAGCACAAAAGCTCATAAACTGTCGCCACACGTATTGTCTGTTGTGTTTGGTGTTCTTTGGTTCGCTTTCCATCACTTTATTTCCTATAATTTCCAATGAATCACATCCGAAACGAGACATTTTTAAAAATATTTTTTGACTTTACCTGTCAAACTGATTAGATTTTTAATTATCATGGATTCACAATGGAATTACCGTGGATACGTAAACAATGCAATTATCGCAGTGCTCTTTCGGTTTCTACAGTGCAGTTACCGCTGTAATCACTCGATAATTGCACTCCTCTCATGGGATTTTTTACACATGAGGGAAATATTCATACAAATTGTGCTAGTAGTCTCCAATATAAATAGATATTCTAAGCTCGTCGTGATTCGGCTTTATATTTAATAATTCAATCAAAATTTTAAGCTAATCATCTTACATCTTCATCCACTTAAGAGTTGTGCTTTTGCAAAGTTTTGTATAAACTGACAAAGCTAATCAATCAACAAAAAATTTGTCCAGCGTTGTTGCACATACTAATTATATTAACAAAAGGTTTGTGAAAATTTTCACATAATCTGTTCTCATTAAAATATTTTTATTAAAATCTTCTGCAAAGTTATCTCATTTTTGAGATGAGAAGAGAGTTACATTACATGAAGATACTTAAAATTTTTAGAATAATTGGAGAAGTTTTTGTAATTTCCTTCTTCTTCAAAACTTTCAACTGTAATACACAATTATTTGTAAACTTTGTTAAGGTACTTATATAAAATGTATGTTGAAAATCAAATTCTCAAAATATTGTTGTTGACTCTCAAACATATTTAAAAACTTGCTACTATAAAATATCATCTTCCGTGTTATTATGATTTTTCGAAAACATCTACTTTAGACATTTATTAATAATTTTTCAAATATGATGTAAAAGTTATAATTAATAACAATATTAACTTATACTTGTTACTTTTTGCACAGTGAAATACTTCTATTCTTATCCTATCTACAGATTGGCCGCCAATTCCTAACGCTACCATTTAATTATTATAAATTACTCTGTTAATGAATACAAATGTTGAGCATTCTCGAACAATTAACATATATGTATGTCATTCAGTATTAAAAAGTAATCAATTTTCCATGCTCCTTTCGTTCCTGTCAAAAATTATAAGCGTGAGCGTTGAGTTGCTTAATGTAGCAGTCACTATACCAATAAGGTACGACTACTTAGGTTGTTATGTAATTTGTTTGACATTAGCAGATACGTCAGACCATAAAGTTAAAATGCATATGATGTTTGTCCACGACCACTTAGTAATAAGTCAATATTTTACCTCCTAACAAAAGGTATATGGTACCCATATATCTACTAGAGTGAATTATGGTTCATAATTCACGCTTTTGTAGCATATGTTGCTACGACAACACAATACTCACAACATTCCGGCACATAGGTGACTAGAGATGGGGGTACAACATGAAATAAACTATTAAATCTGCGTATTTTGTTTAGGAAATACGGTTCGGGACGCAAACGTCACCCTGCGTGAATAATGGCTATCATAAATTGCTCGTTTAATAATATACTAGTAATTGCTTCAAGTGCAAAATGACAAATTTTGAGTTATGCCACTCTTGTCGAAAGGCAGTGATATTTTAAAAATGTTTAAGACGTTTCGTCAAACGGTTAAACAGATAAATTCGGCGATTTTACCACAACTTCACCCTTAAATGGAAGGTTAAATTTTCTTGACACAGTACACACTTGAGTTTAAAAGCTTTCCGACACCGCTACATTATTCAAAGCACTAAGAAATAGCGCGGATGCCAAAACATTTTTTTTCCGCTTTCCGCTCGACTTGTACGTACCTTAGTTGTGTAAACACTGTCTCAGGAAGTCTCGTCTAAACCATTACCGACTCGTGCAATGCAAAACACTGTCTTACCTTTCCTTAACTACATTGTAAACTCTTAAAATGTACAGTTCATGCGAACCAATTAAGGGGAACATTTTTTGTTTGGTAATTATAAGAGGAGTTTCTGTTATAAATTTACAGCTCAACACCTTACCCTTGGGATGGGGCAAATAAAATTTTAAAGTGCGAAAAAGTTACTGTTATTCCTAACATGTGCGGAAAAGTATCACTTCTCAACTAGTTAGGAAAATAAATATTGAATCAATGGGAAATATAAAGTCTATGTCCCAGTATTGACTTATTTGGTGCGCAGTACAGTCTCGTTGATTTATTATCCCTTTTTGTAATTTCTGTTTCTATCTTTCCATATTCCATCTATATAGTTCCCAGATATTCCTACGTCGTTACCTTTTTCCAGTGTCTCGTCTTTACATTTTATTTCATTAGTAATTTGATCCTGTTACTTACAATTTATGATAACCAGTTCAGTTTTATTAGTATTCACTTCCATTTTCATATTTTCCATTTCTTTGGTCCATGTATTCACTAGCTTCTCATCTCATTTCGGGTAATTGCTATCAATACCACATCATCTGCAAATACACTGTGGGTCGAAATAAAGGAGTACCTACATTTTTTAATTGAAAAAATCTCTTTTTTTGGTTTTTGGGCGATTTATTTTCTTTTTGCAGGGCTAATAACCTAACATGTCCTCAACATGACTGTAAATTTGAAATCAAAAATAATGTGCAGGGTCGGACTTATAAAAAAAATTATATAACAGTGCATTTGAGCTCGTTGCAAATGAAAACTATCTTAGCTAAAATTGTACTAATATGCTTTTTCGGTAGATAAACACTTCAGTTAAAAGGAAATTTTCCAAAAATACCGGACTCGCGAAATATAATTTCTTTATTAAATAACAGTTTAGTAACTTTAAAACTTAAAGTAAAATATTATGAATGTAAAAAAAAAACTTTAAAACTTAGAGTAAAATATTATGAATGTATGGCCAATATTTAATAAAAAAAATGGTACTTCCGCCGGTAATTTCAGAAAATTTCCTTCTTACTGAAGTGTTCTGGATAATTTATCTACCGAAAAAGCATATTAGTACAATTTTAGCTAAGGCAGTTTTCATTTGCAACGAGCTCAAATGCACTGTTGTATAATTTTTTTTATAAGTCCGACCCTGTACATTAGTTTTGCTTTCAAATTTACAGTCATGTTGAGGACATGTTAGGTTATTAGACCTGCAAAAAGAAAATAAATCACCCAAAAAACAAAAAAAATATTTTCAACTGAAAAATGTACTCCTTTATTTCGGCCCACAGTGTATACTTTAATCAATATAAATGTACTTGCACGTCTTCAAAGTGAAGAAACCACGCTGTTCGTTTGACTCATTCATTCATTCGTTTGCTGCTGTTAATCAGTACCTTTTGTCACTTTAAACTTGGTAAATATTGAAATTTTTAGGTCGTATGTTATTAAAAAATATAAATATATATCCAAAGAAACGTTTTGTTTCTAATTTCATGCCAAATAATTTGAATAAGCTGAATAATTAAATATCAAATTCAAACTAACGTCAGTCGTGCTAAAAATTTTATATGTTGGCTAAAATGCGCGCTGTTGCCGCGATAAAATTGGTTTATCAGGCTTTATTTGACGTCTACTCTTGATTTGAGGTTATGTTTTGAGAATTTCAATTTGTTCATTTAATATTTCGATTCTTTAATCTACGAGTTACTTAAAAACTGCAAAGAATTTTGAATAATATTTCAGTGGCCGTGATGAGTTATAAAAGTTAAGGGTGCCTCCAAAAAAACGTATTAATAAAACTGCTAAGAATACTGCAATAGTTGATGCATTTTTTGCTATTGATTATACTATTTACAGCTGGCATGAAGCAAGTAATATACATTTTATTATCCAGTTTGTTATACCTATTCAACAATTTTCATTATATTCTGTTATATTGTTTATAATTCTTAGAAATTATATCTGAAAATGTATTTACAGATAATAATGTTACTTCAGTTCAAGGAAAAACAATTATTCAATGTAGAATGTTTCTGAGTAGTTTAATAAAATATGATCCATACCCACATAATACTTATGTGGAAAATTATTTTTTTATAGATATATTGTAGGTACTTCAAGCTAGAAATGAGGATGGTATTTTCAATGGAGCAGAAAGTGTGTTATCAAAACTTATTGCTAGATGAAATAAGTTTTGTTTCTATCACACATAACCTATTCTTAAGTTATCTGTGGTTTCTTCTTCTTTCTCATTTTTTTGAAATTTTCTGTGGTACTAGCTTTAGCCAAACAAAAGGAAGTATATTAGAATAGCTTCATTTGACGTTTACTGGATTCTCATACTATTTTAACTGTATGGCAACATAGTCCAGTTATGACGTGCAAGTACATTTATACTAAATAAAGAATAGTAGTGAATTCATTTATAAGTACTGGTCATTTTATCCATAATTATTGATATAAAAAAGCGGACTTGTATCTATTTATTTGTTATTATTATTAATACGCCATTTAATAATTATATAAAAAAAGTGATTTTCAACTCCCAACTTTAGAGCCCTACAGCTCGTTAACGAAAGGCGTGAGAAAAAAATATAATATGAAGTATGAAGTACTATAATTAGTTTTAGTCTCTCTATTACCTACAAAGTTTTTGATACTATGTTCTGTATATATAACACACTACATTACACCCATTCAATCCCCGTCATGTCATTTGATAAAGGATAATTCATAACTTATCAGGACACATAATTTGAAAAGTAGTTGTCTCCTTTATGCTTAGGTATACTTGGTTTAAATAACAAAGAATTATTTTTGTTTAAAAGCTGAAGTATGTCGTATTCATAAAAGAAATAAAATCGTAACCGTATGTGTGGCTCCTCAAAAATTAGATTATTGAAAAATATAATTTGATGTACTATTAAAAATCCCTTTTATGTTTAGAAAGGCACTTTTAATACCAAATTCATTTTTAGTTGTTCTAGGATTTTCAACATTGGATTAAATTAGATTTGATGAGGTGGCTAGTCGGCATATTCCATTGTGATCTTTTCAGATCTATTGTGGTCCTCTGAATCCAAATTAGATTCTCCAGTCCGTCTCTTTTCAAGTAGCCAATCTACTAAGACTGAATCTTTCATGTAATTTCTTGCCTGCGGCTCCTCATCGACAGTTTTCCTATCTTTGCTTATTAGATCTGCCGTAAAAGTTGGCAAATATCGTCTAATAAACTGTTCCACCAACCTGCGACGCCACCGCCATCAATTCGTTGCCCTGGAACCCAGGTTACCATGACCTTTCAATGGTGTCCAAGTGCGTTTAAGGCACCTATCCAACCCCATATTAGCTTAAAATTGACCTCTATGGAGTCAAGTGTCTTCAGTGCAGAATGGCTGCCGGGGAAAATGGCAAATGCACGGTATGTCCATTCCTATCTTTTAATGTCTTCAACGCAGTGGTGAATCACCATCATTTCAGCTTGGAAACTTGTGACGTCCTTAGATAGGTTTATCGAAATAGCTATCCTTTTTTCATCCCTACTATTCCGGCTACTACACCTACTGCTGTCTTGGAGTCGTCCGTAAAAAAGATTGCCTCAGCCTGTATGGATCCACCTTTCTTCCAGTATTCCCTACCAGGTATAGTCTTTATTAAAGCTATATCTCGTAGCCATTGCGCCAATGGGTTACCCCTTTAAGTCATTCGCCTTTAGCTCCTCGATAAGCTCTAGATAGTCAGTACCGTGCGTTTGGTTATGTATTGCTGACTTTGCAGTAGTCTATGCGTTAGAGATCTGGCTTTCCCCTATATAAAATTGTATAGTGGAAGATTTACGAAGATTTCTATCGCGCTTGTGGGAGTCTCACTGCTGCCAATTACAGTTTGTTTCCAATATTGGTTTGTGATGTTTTTTTATTTCAACAAAATAACATGACAAACTAGCCACAAGAAAAGACTTACTCTATATCATAGAGATCAGAGTATGAGAGCCGATTCACATAAAGAAACGGGAGAAAATACGATGATGTTATCCATGAGCCTAAGGATTGAGCAGCTTAATGACGATAATGGTTGAAAATGCGGGTTATTTTTGCTGATTTAAGAAAACCAACTACTAAATCCACTCTATAGTCCATTAAACATAGGGCCATGAACATTGTTCACATAAACGGCTGATTTTTTGGTGTACAGGTAGTATAAACGATATGATGTTTCAGAAGTGTCAAATTAGCTCTCACATTTTTTAAATGTCAATTAAAACTGTATCAATCGTCCTTGAAAACTATTATGATTGGTTTGTGAATTTATCAAGACATAAGATATGATATACGAGTATAGAAATTCTCACAAGTAAATAACCCTAGCCAAAAATAGTCTAGCTCGCATTAAATCGTAATTGGTTTTAAAATGGTATGGGAAAAACTAGGAACCTCAATGAATTAAGCGAGAACAACATCGTTACTTGACTGTGGGTTCCGGAACTCTTTTGCAAAGTAATATTGGAACAAATAGACAAAGCCGAAAAAATAAAACTGATCAATGGAAAGATCTAGTAGTACTTAGACAATCAAAGATACTTCTGGGTGATTACAGCCTGTTGAGAACAAATAAATGCATGAGCCAGAGTAAAAATAGTTCAAAATTGTGGAGCCAGAAGAGTGTAGATTGTGGGGTATGAAAGAAGAAACCTCCATACACATGGCATATTTACGGATTGCTTAGCAATTCAGAACCCTAGGGTTGGAAAGAAGAGGAACACCCAAACTAAAGCCTGCAGAGATAGAAGTCCTCCGGGAAATAGGTCTAAAGGAGGTACTAGAACTACTACTACTACCCGAGAACTAAGTAGAAGTAATATACAATACAAATACATACACATTATTTTAAATATTCGAAAACATGTTTTTGATGTTCAAGTTTCCGTTGATAAGGGTTTGATCTCTAAAATAATAATAGTTATGTTATGCATATGATTTCACAACTGTAACGGAAATAAACCTCGATTTATAAACTAAAGGTTGTGGTTGCCGCTCATCGTGCCCTTTCTGCTTTCACGTTACAATGCCCTTTTGTTTACTCATACATCCTGCCAGCTTATAGCTATTATTGTATAACATAGTTCACGGAGATTATATATAACAACGAGCCACTTCAATTCGCAAATATTATTATAGCAGAATTTCAACTTTGTTTCCATCAAACTTAACTATTACGTTATTTAAAATAATTAAAGTGTTTAAACATACGATATTCTCATGTAAAATTAACAAATTCCTGAACTTTGTTTCGATTTTGCTTCATTAAAAGCACTCGAATTTATTCATTTTGCTCTTAGAATAGCTGTGAGTCTGGAAAGCCGTAAAGTTTTATTATAGCTTGCCCTGTTTGTTATTTGTTTGATTGCTTGGGTCAAGTTTAGTAATTGATATTTTACACCCTTGCTGCGGACATATTGATCTGAAATTTTGTACATTGCTTAGAGGTGATGACAGTACAATTGTCTATTCAGAGTCAAGTCCAAGATGGTTTACATTTTTTTTCAACCTGCTCAAAATGTGACGGCAAAAGTTTCAGCGATATAGCGCTGAGCAGGTAAGGTATTAAGGCAAGCGTTTGAGGAAAATACCATTGTCATATAGTCCAACAGCCAAGTGGTAATAAAGGCAATAAGTTCCATGCAAATACATTCCAAACTAGTTTCGGACTGCTTGGAGACGATACAAAAGCTGGGAAATCAAAATATATGGTCATTAGGCTAGATATCAGGTCACTAAGATCACAAAGGCAATGAAGAGGCAGACTTACCAGCCCGAGAAGGAACACGATGTACTTGCAGTGGCAGTGCAGTGGCAGCGAAAGCGCTGCAAGAAAACAAATAGCAAACTTCGGTAAAAAAGCAATATCGAGAATGGTGGAACAAGGCGTCAAAAATGAGGCGTACTTACTGATCCAGAAAAGGAGAACAATTAGGATCTTGGATGGGCTCCTGACAAGGCATTGTAGACACAACAAACACCTGAATAAGATCGGATGGGCAGAGACAATCATATGCAGGTTTTGCCAAGAAGATGAGAAAACCGCAGCATACATACTGTGCTACTGCGAAGGCCTGTCTATGCTGAGGTTTTCGACGTTAGGGGAGGATATATATGGAGGACCTGAGGCTTTGGCATCCGAAGTTTAGTAATAAAGATTATCAACTAACACTTTTTCTTGCTAACAGGGAATTCGAAACCTCAGTCACTGTATCTTCGCTAACCCATAAGTTACAGTCTTGGCTCGATAATAAAAAGTGATTTAAAAAATTAGAACTTTCAATTAGGACTGGTCTTGCCGGTGGCCGTTCACCCACAGTTCCTGAAGCTAATTATCTCTTTAAACTTTTATTCCATCGTGTAATAAAAGTTTCCACATGTTGCAGAGCTTGCGTTGAATAATTTGAATAAAATTTATTCCTGGAGATCATTTTTTCTGCATAGGAGGTGCCTTACCCTTTTCTAGACTCCTGAAAATGTGTGGACAAACTTTACATGATGATCCGTTGGGTAGTTAAGGCGTAACAAACTACATAAATTCCATTCAAAGATATTTCGTAACACCAACAGGATTGAGTCAATAGAAAATCTCGTATAAATAGAATTAATTAGTTTTAATAATCGCCTCCATTCAAACTTTCACTGGGATATACTGCAAGCCTCTTCGTTCAATCCATCGTTTTCGATACGTAGCACAAACCATTACTCCCAATAATATCTGTCCACTATAAGAGGAGGACGACAATTTCTGAGTGGAACTGGAGTTGAACAGCCTAGTTGTTGTATCCCAATTTTCGACCACACTAATTTCCGAATCCGCTGTACCGATTTTGTAGAATACATGTGTATCACTTGGTCAAGCTCAACCACAACAAGTGACCCTACATATTTAAGGCTTTTATGCTCCCTGAGTTTTTAATAGATGGCGGTGTGATATGTAGCACCACACATAAACACCCTTCGTCATGTAGGTTTTGTGAGTATTCCAGGGATATACAATTATACATATATACAATTATGAACATGTTACTTGGTATTTTATCATTTCTAATTTCAATTGTCATATTACTTTTGATGTTCACTAAGCTATTGTGAAGAAATTGTTGGTTTGTGCTTGAGTGTAAAACTCTTAGTGTCGTTTCACATCGAGAGTACCGTACGTGCTGCCGGTTAGGATCCATGTGAAAGGGTATTAAGCCCGGTGATTCGGAAGCGTATTGAAACTAGAAAATTAGTAATCCTGTGAAACGGGTGAAATACTTCCAAAGAAACGTTTCATATTATTTGTGTAATTCGTTTAAGTATCGTTTTGTGATTATTGAACCGTATAATAATCAAGTATAAAATGAAATGATCTGTGAAAAAAAGCTTTCATTGAATATACTCGTATAAATCATACATACAATACATTTGAAATATTTGGCGATATTTGTGAAAAATACGAAAATGTGGTGAGAAAAAATCAATTGGAAAGCTGAATTTTGATTGGTCACTGTTTTTCCATTTTCATACATGTTTAAAACAATTGGAACATTCATTTTCTCACAGATTCAGGATTTTTCTGCATTCATGCGAATAAATTCGAGATTATTGCCCTTATAAAGTTGTATGTATACAGATACATGCAATGAGAAACGGAACATATGGTTTTCAAGCATTGTATCAGAACTGCTTTAGAACTAGTCGACCAATATAAAGCTTAAACGGATTAAAAACACGATTACTACAATCGTTCATTTGGACAACTACAACATATCGTACAATTCCCACCACCCCGTAGTCCCAACTGTGGGCGGTCCTTAATTAGCGTCAGACAGTCAGTAAACAGCCTTCCATCATATCAGTAGATATTATCTACTGCTTAAGCCCATAACTATTCAAAATAAAATAAAATTCAAATTTTATCCTGGTATTTTGGAGGTCACTCGATTAGGGAAATGGTAAATTTATTCGTTGCTGCTTTTGAAAACCGATCAGCGCCTTCACAGTCTACAGTTGATCGAATAATTGAAAAATTTCTTAAATGTGGATGTTTACAAAACTGCAACAAATGTAGTAATCTCGGTAAACTACCTGTAAGGCAAATGAGTGAACAACGAATAAATAGAGAAATTGATGTTTGTGCTGTGGTTGAAAATAGTGAACCATGTTCGAGCAGGGAAGTTGCTGAAGAAGTAAGCATAAATCAAAGTTTGACGTATTTTAAAAAGAAATAGGTATCGGTACTATAAGGTGCAAACCAAACAAGAGCTATTTCCCGACGACAATATTGGAAGGAGAAGGGGCGGGGGTTCTTACAGTGGTTCTGAATCCAGCTGTCCAGCTAAATACTTGATATGTATTGAAGTACATTTATAGAAATTTTTTGTTGGTGGACTATTTAGATCGGAAAATACATTAAATCCCTGTTTCGTTTCTCATTGCATGTATATGTATACGGGGTTGGGATAAAGTATGGAACCAAGTAAATATCTTTTAAACGAAAAGAAGTGTATTTATGAAAATTTGCAGGTAGGTGCAATGGAACAAAATGCATCTGATGTACATTTTTTGTTAATAATTACTCCCGGTTTAACCGAAAATGCCATCAACTTCTTTAATTTAAATGGGACACCCTATATATTTTACAGATTTTGAAAGAGCTTGTTATTTTGAATTCATCCATACTGAGTTTAGTGTGAAAAAATTTGTAAAAACGAGGAATATAGCACTTTAATCAACCTCCTTTGAGTTTTTTGCATTAGAGCAAAAAACTATTTAGATAAACTGTTGTTCGTACGCATAGTAATAAATAAACGAGTACTGTTTAGTACGTCTTTTGTTCTCCAAGTGTCAAATTCTAATTGACAGAAATAAATTTTACAATTTAGAATGGTTCAATTAAGTGAAAAAGAGCGTATTGAAATTTTAATGATGATCGGTTATGGTGATCGTGTTAGAACTCATGAAGAAGTGTGTCATATTTTGTATAATTTGCATCCGGAGAGAAATCCTATATCACGCTCAACAGTAACTAAAACATTACAACGTTTCAATACAACTGGGATGGTAAAAAAATTGCTAAAACGTAGAAGACCGCGGACTGCAACGAACGAAACTATTAAACAAAATATTACAATCGATTTAGAAGAATCATCACAAACTTCCACCACAAATTTGACACTAAACCATAGTATCATTCCACATTCTGTAGGAAAGATATTAAAAAGTGGAAAGTATCATTCGTATAAGATTCAGTTGGTTCAAGAATTGTCAGACGATGATTTTGACCGACGGCTGGAATTTTTGCGAACGGCTAATGGACATCTGTAATGTCGACGACAATTTTGCTTGTAACATAGTTTTTTCCGATGAGGTAACTTTTTGTTTAAATGGAACAGTTAATCGCCATAACTCAAGGTATTGGTCAAATCAGAATCCTCATTGGATTCATGAAACACATACCCAGCATCCACAGAAATTAAATGTTTGGATAGGAATTGTCGAAAATAGGCTTATAGGCCCATTTTTTATCGACGGAAACTTGAATGGTGGCAAGTATTTGGATCTACTAAATAACAAAATTATTCCTGCACTTCAACAGAATGGGCAATTACCCCAAAATTATTGGTTTCAACAAGATGGAGCACCTCCCCACTATGATAGACGGGCTAGGGATTTTCTGGATGGGAATTTTCCAAATCGATGGATTGGACGTAGAGGATTCATAGAGTGGCCTGCTCGTTCTCCGGATCTTAGCCCATTAGATTTTTCTTTGGGGTTATCTAAAATCACGTGTTTACGTTAGACTACCAACAAACTTACAGGAATTGAGAAAATGAATTATTGATGAATGTGAACTAATACGTGGAGAAGTCTTGGAAAGAGTGACTCAAGAATTTGTTAATAGGATGGCATATTGTCAGCAAGTAAACGGCGAGCATTTTGAACATTTGAAGTAATTTTGTTTCTCATTATTCTAAAATAATGAAATGTACACCTATTGTACACCTAACAGTGAGTTATTACTCGTTTTTACAAAATTTCTTACACTAAACTCAGTATGTATGAATTCAAAATAACAAGCTCCTTCAAAATCTGTAAAAATATATAGGGTGTCCCGTTTAAATTAAAGAAGTTGATGGCATTCCCGGTTAAACCGGAAGTATATTATTAACAAAAAATTGTACATGAGATGCATTTTGTTCCATTGCACTTACCTGCAAATTTTCATAAAGATCGTTCTTTTCGTTTAAAAGCTATTTACTTGGTTCCATACTTTATCCCAACCCTGTTTATATATGTTTGGTAGAGTGACATTCACTGGAAACTAAAAGATCTATTGTGCCCCTTACTTCTACTTATTTCCTGAGGAACGACTCAGAGAGGTGCTGTACCCTAGGAATTTATGCTTTAGAGCTGTGTGTACCATTGAATGGCATTATTTCCATGTCTGGTAATGGTATTTGGGTCCCACCCATTCCTTCTTGTTGCTTAATTCCGTAACGAATTTCTTTGAGAAGTTATACCTTTTCATCATATCATCTTGCCCTTATGAAGTTATAATGGGACTTTCCGATAACAAAATTTCCTCAGCTCACAGTCTGTCACCTCTAAATGGTGTTGACTGATATTTATTTCTTTATTTTTTTCTCCCAAAGTTAGGTGAAGAATATCATCCATTTGTACGTATTTCCCGACGCTCATCGGAGGTTTACACAGAAATTCAAACAGTATAGTTGTTTCCGAATAGCTAGGAAATCACCTCCTGAATTTCTTCGCTTGAATTCAGAAGCATTTGAATGAATTATCAATTCTGTTTTATAATCGACAACAACATGTAATCTTCCTGTATAACACATTATAAGCTCTTTGTGGGAAAATGGGTTCATCAGGTCGTGTTGAGATCGCAACGTAATACACGAAATGTGTTTGTTACTTGATGTTTGTGTTAGTAATGCATTTGTAACGACATTACTCACGAGATAAGTGGAATTAGCTTGATGTGTCGTATGAGCGAATTTGATTAGTACCTTCAACACCATATTATATTCCAGCGTATACTTGTCTTGGTGGTCTGACGGATATACTTATATATATATATATATATATATTGGTGTTTTTTAAAAGTATTGCTTTTAGTTTCAAATTCACGTTTACCAAAAATTGACTAAAAACCAACTACTAGCAAACTATTTTATAACATTGGAGTTCTCCTGATAATCAAAATCAAACATGATTTGTAAACGATACCACAAAAGTTCGATAAAGATGACTCTATAACATTGTATAAAATACATTTGTTTACATTTTTAGTGAACCCAAGATTACATCACATTCTAAGGTAACTTGCCGACCCTTTGCCGGATGTCTTACTTTTCCTTTGAATTGCGACAACTGAATTATAGGACACGATAGAAACGTACAAAATAAAAATGTACTTTTAAGAAATTACATAAAAACGACTTTAAAATAATTATTCTAAGTAGTTTATGTGATAAAAATATGTTTTTGTTTGAAACTTTTGAGGTTTAAACGAAACAAATGCGTGTTAATAATTTTGTCTGTCTGAAATATGGCAACACCGAGAAAAGGACGGAAACCATTTCACTATCAATTTTACCTGATTTTACTACGAAGTTTCAGCGTTCCTAGTTTATTGAAGCTCTTGTTTTCATCTTTTCAACTGATATTTGTGTGTGTACGTACAGATATAATTAAAAATAAAAATTTTTTGTGGAAATCATAGTTTGTCAGTGCCAAATTTGCCAAAAAAAAACAGTCGGAATTTTCCTAACCTCTCTTTTCACCTGTAAGTAAATAGTTCTATTGGCCAGTGGCACTGTCCGACAGTTCTCCCCACTCCTTGAAAGTCATTGATGAAAACATATGTATGGCGATAGAATGTTAGCCGCCCTTTCTGATAGTTTTATGAATGACTTGCGGACTCTATTTGTAGTATTACTCTAAGATCTATACCAACGACCACAACTTTGATAAGAAAGCTGCAAATGATAAAATCTTTGTATGGATATATGAATTTCAAGTCTTAATTAACAAAATTTCCATTAATCACAATAGATTCTTGTTAATGATTGGCAGATCTTTAATTCTAAGTCAACAAATAAAAATAGATTCTTATTAATGATTGGCGGATCGTTAAATCTAAGGGAACAAACAATTAACCTTATCAAATTTAATAGAGTTGTTTTGTTTTTATTCTTTTATTTTGACGTCACTAGTATAAGTTGAAGTTAGTCACATATTTTGACGTGGGACAAAATAATCATAAGAGGGGGTAGTCACCCAAATTATTGAAGACGAAAAGAAGAAGCTTAGGATAAAGTGGCAGTAAGTTTTATGCCTTTTAGTGATTAAATGTTTCAAATTCAAATTGAACAAGATTAACAACAGAGTGATAGATGTCAGATGTCAATATTTTTGTCCTGAACAAGCTCAAACATCCCAATGAAGTAGTAGGGTAAGGTGTAAAATAGAACAGCAAAGGAATGCCACAGTGGAACAATTTGTATTATTTCACTTTCCAATTGATGGATCTCACAAGTTTCCAAACTCCTGCACTTTGCTGTAGAAACTGATATACAGGAAGGAACATATCCTTAAATCTCCAATATACGCAATTGCAACTGGAACTTTACACGATTAATACAATCTGCCCCTACAATTTTTTCAATTTTATACCTGTTCTCGATAAAATGCGTCACTTTATCCTACGGCTCGCAAGAGATTCAAAGTATTTTTATCGCATTCCTCCTTCCTTGTTCTCCAGATAATTGAAATGCGGCTTTTCGAGCCCCACTGTCAGTCGCGCGGGTCACTCGCCTAACAATTCGTACAATGTATTCAAGCTTTCCAATAAAATTCCTTCCTTTTTTACCCTGATGTGATTTTTTAGCTTGATGTCTGTTTTAACTATTCCAAACTTAGAAAAGTAGTCTCCCTTATGTTCTCTTGTCCTTAAAATACAGACACCTGTTTTTCCAACCCAAAAACATTATTTAAAATATTATCAATAAAGAATGTAAAAAGCGATGTCTTTACATTACATCCAATTATTCCTTCAAATTCTCAAATAACCTGTACGAAATCTGGAATCTGTAACCCAATTAGTTTGCAAATGAAGTCGTTATAAACAAATCAATTGATTCTCGCCCTGTACGACATTGCGGATCACCCGTAATTGTGCTGTTTGTTTTGTTGGTAGATTTCTCTTTGATAAGTCATGTGTCGTTATTATTTTCCAGAAATATTCAATTCTGCAGCCGTGGGAAGAATTTTTTCAAACGATCAAAGCCGTAAAATGCAATATACCGCATGTCCAATCGTTTTTTGGCAATATATTATTACGTACGTTGATAAGAGCATGTAGCATGATTTTTTATAAATATGTACAGTAACCCAATTAATTAATTTATTCAATTTTATAATTCCGGTTTGGAAAGAGGTTTTTTAAGAACTTTAATTAACACTTTTTATAATAATTACTTTATTGAAATATTACAATAATATTCATAATAAAGATAGAATAGATGCAATAACCATGAACACGGTTGATGTCGCTAATAGAAGACCGTTGGCCCTGTCTGCTTGCTTCTTTATATTATGTGTAATTAGGTCATCATCTCTAATAAGGACTTTCTACTTGATAATGACTTAATGTTCTTGCTCCTTGAACTCAGAAAATAGAGGGTCTCTGTTTTCTGACTGGGATGCATGGACTATGAGGTTTCTTCGCTTATGACATCTAAGAGGCATCTTTTTCTTGATGATCTTAAAATATGCTATCAAACTTATTATTATTAGTATACATATTATTATTAGGATTGTGTTAGTCCAAATATTTCTTTGAGCTTGGTAACTCTATATTTTTGGAAAGAGAGGCTAGATGGACAACATACATATAAGTGCATATTTCTAAATGCACAAATCAGGCTTATACAGAACGAAGCAGAATGCTAGTGGACACTGAAAGTCACAGTATTCCAAATAGAGATGAATGGGTCCTCCGTAAGGATGAACTATTAAGAGCAGACAGCTGTTGGTACACAAACGGTTCAAAAACACCGTCAGGCTCTGGTGCAGGTGTATACGGGCGCAGACCTAGGACAGAAATCTCAACCTCTCTAGGATCCTATGCAACCGTATTTCAGGCGGAAATTTACGCCATTGTTTCATGCGTGAGCAAGCCAATCTCATACATAGAACATTAAAAATTTTCTCGGACAGCCAAGCGGCTTTGAAAGCACTTAGCTCTCACCGTGTAACGTCGAAATTGGTTTTAGACTGCCAAAAATACTCTCCTCAATAGGAGAACTCAATAAAGTATTGCTGTTCTGGATCCCTGGCCATTCTGGCATGGAAGGAAACGAGAAGGCAGACTCTCTTGCAGGGGAGGGAGCCGCACGTGTTTCTATTGGACCAGAACCTACAATTGGCATCGCAATAAGTTTTGCCATACAAACACTGAATACCTGGACGGCAAGAAAAGCTTTAGACTTCTGGCATAATTTACTAGGATTGGTTCATTCAAAGGCTTTCATACATCCCTCGAAGAATATCTCCAAACAAATGTTGGACTATAGCAGGCATGACCTACGTTATCTAACAGGCCTTTTAACAGGCCACTGTCATCTGAATAATCATAATATACTAAAACTTGGACTGTCGGAAGATCCGACCTGCCGTCTTTGTCTGGAAGATGATGAAACAGCAGAGCATATAATTTGTGCCTGTCCCGCCTGAGCCACAATAGACTCTTGCGAGTCGCAGTGGTGGACCTTATAGACCCACTCATCATAAACCTAACCTAACCTAGCTCTATATTATGAACCATGTTTTCAATTTGCTTAATCTCCGTGTGAATGGATATGCAGAGGTGGAAGTTTTTTCTTATTGATTGTAAAAATTATTAGAATACTTTCTCTTCGTGCAGAGTTTTTTCCTCTTGGTACATTTCATCATTTGCTGTTATCGGACAGTTCCCGATAGTGATTATTGAAGGTTTTTTGATTTAGTAGACTACATCCTACTGACTGCGCCAATTTTATCTTTCCGGTATGGAAAGAGGTTTTTTAATAACTTTATTCAACACCTTTTATAATTACTTTATTGAAATATTACAATAATATTTATAATAAAGATACAATACATACAATAACCATAAATATGACTCTGTTGAAATCGCAAATAGAAAACCGTTGTCCCTGTCTTCTTTATATGTCTAATTAGGTCATTGTATCTAATGTGGACTTTCTACTTGATAATGACTTAGTGTCAACATAATTATTCCGTTTGGCTTTTACACAATCTTTAAAAACGTACGAAATATCATTAATTCTCAAACTAACTCATGTGTGAAAAAAATCTACATTGGAATCATTTATCATATTTTTTAATATGATTTACGTATTTCGAGATACTTGTGTAAAATATGAGCATCTGTCTAAGAGACAATCTGGAAGCAAGGAGATAAGATTGAAGGACAGTGGTGATTGATTACTTCAAAATGTAAACAAGTGAGTCCTTCATGTCTTTGAATATATTTTGAAAGACCGAGGAAAGTTTTTAGTTTTCACACACTAAAATCGCAATAGCCGGAATCGTCAATTGCCCGACGAGTAACGGGTATGATCATTCAAGTGTGGGAATTTGCTATTCGAACAGTAAGCCATACTTAACAATCAGACTGTGTTGTGACGTAATAGTAATAGATGACGTCACAGTGCCACTCTGGCCAATAATTTTAAATAGGACCTTATGGCAAGTGATATCTCATTTGAAATGCATTGACATTGGCTACATTACCATATGAATTTTGTTTGGGTTTAAACTAATTTTGAAGGATAAATTAAATAAATACCAAAATTATTGAAATTATTTTTTTCAATTTAATTAATCAAATATCAACAATGGATTCTTATAGGAAGTGTTCGAAATGTGCTCCGTCTACTTCCCGACAGTAATACATCCTATTGGTAAACTCTTGTCGTACTCTTCGAATGTGTCAGCTGAAATTGCATTGCATTTTTCAATAATTCTTTCTTTCAAAACGCCAATGCTATCTGGTGCCTTAGTATAAACCTTGGATTTCAAGTACCCCCATAGAAAAAAATCTAATGGTGTCAGATCTGGTGACCGATGTGGCCATTCTGTAGGACCTCGCCGGCCGATCCATCTACCTCGATATTCTTCATCCAGGTAACGTCTTACTACACCATAATAATGTACAGGAGCACCATCTTATTGAAATATTATTTCCAGATGGCCGAATTCATCTGGATTATCTTCCAGAATTTCAACAATTAACGGCTCAATTGCATTTTGTAACATCTCCAGATACTCTTCACCGCTTAAATTTGAATTTAGGAAAACAGCATCAACTATGTGGTTTCTCAAAATTCCTTCCCAAACATTGACTTTTTCTGGAAATTGGGTATGTTGTTCACGAAGGGTGTGAGGATTTATGTCACTCCAATACCTTACATTTTGTGTATTCACATTTCCATTGAGGCAAAAAGTACTTTGGTCACTAAAACAAATTGTTTTTGTGTAATGTGGGATTTTGACTAATTTTATTTGTCATACATTCACAGAATTCGAGTCTTTTGTCGGGGACGTCATTTGAAAGGTGGTGCACCATTTTTAACGTGTATGGATGAAATTTATTTTTAGCCAATACTCTCTGTACTGTACTTTTACCTACTTCACATATAGACGCAACTTTAGTTGAAGAGGAAGTAGGGTTTACTACCATTTCAGCAACTATATCAATTTTTTTGTCATCACTAAATGTTGGTCGATCAGATCGTTTGGCATCTTGAACACTACCTGTTGCTTCAAACTGGTGAAGAAGCTCCCTTAAATAAGTTCTCGAAATAGGGCGATCTGGGTATCTCTCATTAAATAAACGTTCCGCTTTATGGAGATTCTTTCCAGATTCACCAATTGTTAAGATAGCTGCTACTTTGTCGGCTTGAGTACGTACCATTTTGCCTATGTAAACTCTTAAGCTTCTCGTTAAACAATAATAAAATTAAATATTTAAGCTATTTAGAAAAACTTTGCAAAGCAACAAATACTATTAAATTAAAAATGTCAATTTTTTTGACAACTAACCGGAGGCGGACTGAAAAATTTTCAATATTTAAATGTGAAATAATCATTTTGGTATTTATTTAATTTATCCGTCAAAATTAGTTTAAACCCAAACAAAATTAATATGGCTATGTAGCCAATGTCAATGCCTTTCAAACGAGATATCACTTGCCATAAGGTCCTATTTAAAATTATTGGCCAGAGTGGCACTGTGACGTCATCTATTACTATTACGTCACGTGTTACCATCCGTAGAGAAGTTTACAACACTTTATTTCCACACTCCAAATTTTATTAATGTAAGTGTAGCCGTTCAAAAGATACGAGGGGGGAGGGGACTTTTGAATAGCACTGTATACATTGCAAATACGACTCATTTCAGATAGTCTGATTCTCGTACTTAACAAAGTTCCAGTCTGCGAACGTGATCGTGTATAAAGTGTAAAAACAAATCATCTAATGTTTATTTGGATGTGGAATTAAACATGATGATGGAAACAATACCAGCATGGGGTGAACTCCAACTAATTTAAATGTATCTACTTGCGAATAACAACAAAAAAAAAGCGTTAAAAGTATGGATTGTTTTGTATTGGACGCCTTAGTGTGAAAGAAATTTGAATATTATAGAATGAAGGAAGTTTTAGAACATTGGTATAGTCAGGTTTGGGATGTCGGGTTAATTTAATTAGTGTAGTAGTAAGTGGTTGATGAATTCTACAGATCCTATTTTCCTTTTTATCCTATGGAATTGAATAACTGAAATTAACATCATTGTTTTGTAGAAGTTTATAAATTTGAAGATGAAGTAGTAGAAAAATAATTCAACTAAGCTTTCACTCTCAAATTAGAGACATCGACGAAAACACATGGATAGCTACGAATTATGTTTTTTGTCCTAGATCATGATAATGAAAATAGAGGAAGCTGTGAAACTTGGACGCTAATAAAACTGATGAAGCGAACCAAAACGAACATGTCGAACAATATTAAGTGAAAATGAGGGAGAATTTCTAAGGGGAATTGCTGGTATTTGAAGTAAAATCGAAGTCGAGGAGTATTTCTATGGAATAATGCAAAAACACTCAATTATAGACCGCTTTTGTATAAAAAAAGAACTAATGGATAAACGAAAAATGGAGAAAGACTGTTTATGGCATAAGGTTTAAATAAAACTGTTATAGAGAAAGAAAAAGCAGTAGTTATGAAATTTATGGGAAGACATTTCTCACAAGACGAATTGGAGCATTTTTCTTACAAAGTATCGGAAAGCTCATTCCAAAGCATGATTTTTTCCATTATTTCAATGTACATTTTGGTCTGTTTTTTAATCAATCAACTCTGAATTCTTCTTCTTCAGTTTTTCATCAGTTGCATTTACTTTAATGCCCAATCAATATAAAAATTCGATAAAATCGTTGATATATTCAATAGTGAATGCTCTGTTGACAAATCAATCAGCCCACCTATAGCTGTCACCTTAATTTTATGAAAACTAAGGTTCGAATCACTCTGTATAAAAGATTTTATTGTATTTGTTCTAAATTGCCAACTAAAGATATATATATTTGTAATCAAGGTATATTAAAACTTAACTCAATCTACCAGTCATCTTATGAATGTTCATGTTGACTATTGTTTTGTTAACCTCAATAAAAACTTTGAATTTCTGCAAACACATCGGCACGAAATGCTATAAAAGTTTCAGAAGTTTATTCCCATTTCATCTAAGTAGATAGAAGTTTGAAAATTGTGTTTTCCTCAGATCGTTCCAAATTGATTATATTGTAAGGAAAAGATTTTCATTTTAATATTTAATTTTATAATAGAAAAAGTAGTGAAGGATATGGAATCACTCGAGCAAACTTCATTCATTTTTTTTATGCTACAATATTATTTATGAACTTCCTTGTTTTTCTTGTCGTATCAAATAGTATACCATTTTATTACTCAATTTTTTCCAAGAAAAGCTTTGGTTATTGAAATGTTTTCACAATTAAACACGTACAACTGTAAACTTTTGTTTTATTATTGATAGATCAAAGTTTTGTAGTCTTAGTTTTAATTTCATAAAATGTTTTCTTAATTTGTTAAAAGTCAATTATCATTCGAAATTTACTAGTTATTAATCTCATTTATTTGTATATCTTTAATTATAATATTTGTTTTGTATCACATCTTTGTTGGTACTTTCATTATGTTCCAACTTTATAGGAAATTTGATATAAGATTAATACTAATAGATCTTTATATCAGGTCTACCATATTTCTATATCTATTATAGCCTGATGATGGTAATATATTACCGAAACTAGTTACAGCAAGTTGATTGGTCCTACTTGGGGCAAATATATCATATTGTGGTTTGACTTAAAGTTTTATTGAACCCTCTTGTTTGGATTTTAACCGCATTTGAGATGTGGATGAACTCTTGGAGTTATAATTTATTTGTAGAATGAGTCCCATAATTGAAATTATCTACTTCAAACTTTGTAACCAATTGTAAATTATTATTTAATCCCAAAATGTATTTCAAGCTGATATCTTCGCCAACAAAAACACTTTCTTATTTGTTTTTTAATATTCCTCCCACTTGACCTATTCCCCTTAAAACTTCATTGCTGCCTGACAAAACTAATTTGAATTTTTTCCGAGTTTTTTATTATTAAAATTTTTTTCTCACAGAACCCATTTCCATCATGTTTTTTAACAATTAATTGCTTCGAGCGTGGAAATTTACATCGTGTTGTTACAAAACTTTCAAGATCACTAATTGTTTTTTTAATCCACATCTTTGTATAAACCTGGTTCCTATAAGTACTACTTGGGTTTCAAAAATTTTCAATTCAACTTTGCATAAAAATATTATCCTGCAATGTCGGTCCATCTGCGTTGATAGTAGTTATGTAACAAGGACGAAAAACCATCTATTATAGTCGAGTCTGCAAATTGATAGTCGTGGCGTAGCCGAGACTAGTAAGCAAGCGAGAATGTGAAGTTATCCAGTTATGTTGATACGAGTGTAATTCGGAGGAGTATTTCTCTAATAAACTGTCAACTTGTTAAACTGACGTTATTAATTCATAAATTCCAAGCTAGTCATCAATAAACATCCCGTAACTGGAAAAAAAGTAGAGGCGCAGAAATACGATTGTTTTAATTTATTTAGTTTACATATTACTATACCTGTAGCTGACCCGACAGCGTAAACACATTGTTTACCATGGTGCAGCTAAGTTCGCCGCTGTACCACGGTAAACAATCAAAATATACTAACGCTCTTCAAATGAATATATTGTTTACCACAGAGCTGCTAAGATCACCGCTGTACCACGCTAAACAATCCAAATATACTAACGCTCTTCAAATGAATACATTGTTTACCACGGTGCAGCTAAGTTCGCCGCTGTACCACGGTAAACAATCAAAATATACTAACGCTCTTCAAATGAATATATTGTTTACCACAGAGCTGCTAAGTTCGCCGCTGTACCACGCTAAACAGTCTAACTATACTAACTCTCTACAAATGGATACATTGTTTACCACGGTACAGCTAAGTTCGCCGCTGTACCACGCTAAACAATCCAAATATACTAACGCTCTTCAAATGGATACATTGTTTACCACGGTACAGCTAAGTTCGCCGCTGTACCACGGTAAACATCCAACTATATGTGTATTATTTTCTCACATTTACTTCACGTATAGGTACAATATGAACAACCAACAAAAAATGTAGCTAAAGCATTTAGAAAAGAAAAAATTGTTCTTCCTTCATTTGGTTGTATCCTTCATTTTATTGTTAGTGTGATTTGGCGTTTGGTTTATTTAAGTTTATATTTGCTTGCAAACTTCTTTGCCTTTTTTTCTGAGAAATAGACTCATATTTCGAAGGTCTGCCTGCTTGAACCCTTTTTGCTCCTGACGAAAGTACAGATCGAATTTTTCTTATAAGAATTTTGGCTCCACACAAACAGCACGACACTGATACTGGAGGCATCAGTTATTGACATGTTTACTTCTGCAAAGTGTATGGTTAAGGGCCGGATTTATGATCTCCAGTTAATTGTTGGTTGAGTTGAGAACTGATAGTTTGTGTTTTATAATACTTCTGGATGACCCTATAATGTAAGCTTTCTAATAAATGCAACCCAGCTTTTAGTCAAGAAAGTATCACAGTTATTTCATGTAATAACTTCATCTCTCTAACAGTTTGCACACGTCCTGACTCTACGCCTTTTTCTCCGGAGACTATGGAATTTTTTTTTTGTTTTCTTTTCCTCTCCTTATTTTCTGTTGCATAATAGTTTTTTCCAAAAGCCGGCCTAATAAGTTTTTAATGCAGCCTTTCTTTTGATGTTCAAATAATAAACGGTGCTGCCAATAACAATCAGAAAGGTAAAATGGTGATGGTTTTGTCGTCTAACGAAAAGAATGGAATACGGTAATACCGGTGAGTTTCTTAAGTACTTGCTCCTCTCTGTCGTAATTTCCATAACAATACAATGGTAGTTTGTACAAGTGCGCAAAGCGTCACTTTTCCCACGAGCACAGAAGTTTGTGGGAACGGCTATCCCAATAAAACCGTACCTGGAGCGTGCACTTCACTGGATCCCATTCCTAGTAGACTGTAATAGTGTTGGAATGTCATACAATAAAATGTTTTGTTTCACATTATACCAAGGATATGATCTGCTGTAAATGAACCTTATAAAAATCGACAACAAATTTAAAATACCTATTATAGATTGTTAGTTGTCAAATTTTGTGTCAGATAGGGACCAAAATAATATAAAAAATATTGTGGTTTAATTTCCCAAGAAAACAAACAAAATAATAATTATAATACTCTGAAATTAACAGATGTCGAAAGGAATAATTATAAATATCCAACACTCTATGAATTTTTTGAAAAATAATATTTTTCAAAAACAGTGGCCGTTCAACTAAGGAGCAACAACTACTTCCCGTGCAATATGCACCGCCGGATATTGAATTACACCCCAAAGTCAAACGGGGTTGGTATATCTACAAGATATTTTAAAACCAACCTTTCTGGTTTGCAATTAGAAGGGACAACTCAACCTGTAGACCGGTTTCGGCGTATTTGCGCCTCATCAGTACAAGGTATGTGGTGTCCGTCCGAGAATCTCTAATCCCGGACTGAAGAGTACACTTCAATCACAATCAATACATGCCTTCCAGTAACGGAAATGTAATGATTGTGACGGCAGCGCCCTCTTCACTTCCAATCGCAAACCAAAAACCTTGAATTTTTGACAACAAACCACGTAGGCTTGAAACAATAAATCTTATTACAGTTTCCTGTAATATTGTCGTATTTAATAGAGTGAATGTATCAACAGATGTCGAAAGGAATAATTATAAATATTCAACACTCTATGAATTTTTTGAAAAATAATATTTTTCAAAAACAGTTTGACCGTTTGACTTTGGGGTGTAATTCAATATCCGGCGGAGCATATTGCACGGGAAGTAGTTGTTGCTCCTTAGTTGAACGGCACTGTTTTTGAAAAATATTATTTTTCAAAAAATTCATAGAGTCTTGAATATTCATAATTATTTCTTTCGACATCTGTTGATACATTCACTCTATTAAATACGACAATATTACAGGAAACTGTAATAAGATTTACTCTGAAATTGTTTAATTTGTTATAAAAATTGACAAATCTCTTTTAAGACAGTATGGTAGTATGTTTCAATACGTCTTAATAATTATCTTGTTAATTTCCATATCTTAGTAAGCATATTATTTCCAAGACATTAATAATTATTTCTACAACTGATTGTTGTGTGCATGAATGCTTTACAATATCTCATAATTTACCATGTTGCGAAAATTAATTACAAAATTTCACGTGTCTCTGTATTACTCAAGTCCCGTTAAAACCGGTTTGCATTTACGATCTAGGTCCGCTTCCTACATTAAAATTGATTTTATGTATACAATAGCTATTTATGTTTGTTATATGAAGGGGTTTTGTGAGCAAACGACTGTAATAAAATACTATAGTACGTATAATATGCAAGATTCTATCTGTGCTTAACTTACACATTTTTTAATACACAAAAAAAACTACAAATCACTCTATATCTAACGTCTACAAGTAATTAAAAATATACACTAGTGAATATTTTACTGTTTTAAAGTTATTTTCGTAGCAACCAAAGTTGTCTAAACGACGCGAAGTGCACGTGTTGGGTAGGTTCGCCTAGGGTATTTGGTAACGAATAATTAATAAAAGCGAGGTTAAAATTTCAACTGTATTCCTGTGGCTCTGTAGCAGAATAGCGCTGGTCAAAATCGCGCTGGTCAAAAAAAGCGCTGGACAAAATAGCGCTGGACAAAATAGCGCTGGTCAAAATAGGGCTGGACAAAAACAGCGCAGGACAAAATAGCGCTGGACAAAAACAGCGCAGGACAAAAAATAGACTATAGTACCGAATTAGCATAATTAGGAATAACATATTTTTCATAAATTACAGTCATAACAATAGTTTTCCTAATTCAATTCGTCAATTCAACATCGCTTTCCGACCAGCTGACAGTGATCAAAGTGTTGGTAACTGTCTATAACAATATCAGAATATAAGGAATGGAAAACAAGTAAGAACAACAATCAATATTTTTCATCATACTTCAACACATATCGCTTCCCGACCAACTGACACAGATAAAAGTGTAAATAACTACTTGTCAGTATCATATTTATTTAAAGTCTAAAAAAATGCAATTTGGTAAGTCTCAGAAAGGAGGTGATACATTATTCCACGAAGGATATAATTACCGAAATGACAAGCAACATGAAATTGCATTTTTGTAGACTTTAAATAGATATGACAATGACAAGTAGTTGTTTACACTTTGATCTGTGTCAGTTGGTCGGGAAGCGATATGTGCTGAAGTATGATGAAAAATATTGATTGTTGTCCTTACTTGTTTCCCGTTCCTTATATTCTGATATTGTTTGTTGTAAAGGAAGGTAGAGAACTGAGATGGCAGAACCGATATGGTGTCCCCATGTGGTCTACGATACGGGATACATTCCTTTCTTCTATACTCATCCATAATATGAAGAAATATTGTTTATCATTTTCCAACTATACCATACATAACCTCAGTTTTTTTGCATATTTAGGACTTTTATATGAATTGCGGAATAAAGTTTCGGCAAATCGAAAAATGTAGACAAGACTATTAATAATTACGAAGATTATATTATGTATACGTAGCAAAAACATTATTTTAAAAGTACAATTCATAGCTCTCACAACGATGTCAGAAGTTTGAGCCATTCGGTATATTTTCTTTTGAATTTTATTCCTCTTTATCAGAGATTTGTTTACGTAGGCGTCCATGGGAGAGAGCAGCTATTAATAGCAAGCCTTAGATACAATAACGATGTTAATGGATGATAATACTGTACGATGTTTACAACCTCCAAACTAAACGTGTGGGAGTTGTGTGCCTTGTTCTTTGGCAATTAGGCAACTATCTGTAAACATCTGTATTTGAAGAATTTAATCCAATAGTGAGAAAAATATTGTAGGTTATTTACTTGATTACAGTTTCCTGTATCAATTGTCATATTTAAGAAAAGCGTGTTATGAATAGACGTCAAAATAATCGTGTAAAACTATTACAACTCTTTACAAATTAGAAAGTTACACTATTATTTTGACGTCCATTGACTTCATGGTTAATTAAATTTCTAATGAGAATCCTTCAGGTCTGGCTCTAAAAATACGGTAAGCAAGATATCCTATCCACCTTATCACTCTATCTGGCTTAAACGTAGTTGAGGGCGAGCTTTATTGAATTGACGTGAAGGGTCTTGTGTCCCTGGATAGATCAATTGTGGTTGTAGTACCTCGAAATGTGATGCTTCAGCGACTCGATAACCGTCCTACGGAATGATGGCATTGCATTCAAATTTCGTGGGAAAGTCAGACGATATTGGGGGTTTTTGAAGAGTTATTGGGCTGTTTCCTAGGGATTTGAGAAAAGAGTTTGCCTTTTCGGGCATTTTGGTTCGAAGGTTACGTGGTAACCATCACAGTTTCTACAACAGTAGATTGGTTGGATTGCCGACCCGATAATTTGGAACTTTGAACTGAGATCTCTTCGGCGACCTAACGTTATGGGTTGGCTGCGAACAGAGGCGATTTGAGAAAAGTTAGTTCGTTACATTGAAAACGTATGATTAGAATTTATTCATTTTTTCCATAAGCAAATGGCTCTTAGGACTCGGGATCCGGCGCTGATCAATTCTTGGATTATTAATAGATCGAAATCAATAAAACTTATTTATTTATATTTCCACTGATATTTGAAACCAAAAAAAAAATAATAGTGGGATGATGGGGGTGAGTTTTTAAGGGTACCTAAATCAAAAAAATGACAGTGTGTTTTGGACATAAAAAGGTATAGTTGACGTAAAAGGTATAGTGCGAACTTAAAGTCGCCAGCTTTTTGTTTGACTAAAGGTGCTTGTCCACATGAGAATACATTCTGAGAGTTGCTCTCAAGAGTACTCTCATGGCTGTTTTCATGTGAGAGTATTTTTATGCAAACTCCACTCTCACGAGCAGTTCAGATAGTAGCCTTAAGAGTTGTTCTCGCAAATTACTCTCAGGACCATGTCCACTGGAGAGCAAGTAGCTTATGAATGTTCCATCGCAACTCGTGTCAGTATCGGTCGACATGTGTTCTGATAAGCAACGAACCGCTGCAGCACTAATAGTTGCACTCGAAATTCTTAGTAAAAACATTGGTATTGCTAAGACAACAATTCGGTGTCGCTAACAAATCTTGTTTGTGAATTGGAAATCATGGACAGGTGTCAATTTCGAAATTTTATTCGAATGATCGCAGTGCGATTGGAACAACTAATAGAATTAGTTGGCCCAGTAATTGCGAAAAAAGATATGCCAATGAGACAAGCTATCCTAGTAAGAGAACGCATACTGGCAACCCTTCGCTTTTTAGCATTGACTTACCTGGTTTCGCAAATTATGCAATTTTCGTTGGATCTCTTCTTTTGTACTGTGAAATTGCAATGCAATTTTCGACAGCACCTCATTTTTCAGCGGTACTCCTCGCATTTCATATTCCAACAGGGATGTTGCGAATGCTGATTTTTTCACATCCGCGGATGCGGATGTTGAAGATATTATGTAAACCATCATCATCATCATTTCAGCCTTTATTATGTAAATAAAGTCTATTAATGAAGAATTAAAACAATGATAACTTAATAATTAATATTTTTATTGTAATTAAATCAAACATTAGTATATATTAAACACCTATTGGTATATTAGTAATTAATAAAAAATGATCAAGAAACTTACCTGCGTCAGATTTCATCTTCTGTAATTTTTGTTCTTTACTTATGTTCTCAAAAGCAGAAAATTCTTCTGAGTGCATCGACTTAAGATGATTTTTTAAGGACGATGTGGTTCGGCCCTTGCGAGAGTAGCTTTTATTGCATATTTTACAATTAGCTTTATCCTGGTCCTCTTTATTTGGTTCAAAATAATTCCATATACTACTTTTGGTCGGTGGTGAGATTGTTAACAATTTACCTTGCTAATGTTATAATCTTGCGATCTTATATTAAGTGATAATTTCACAGCGCAAACAAAAACGTAATGATTTATTTATGAGAAACAATAAATTATGATGCTCCACAACAACAAATGTGTGGAGCCTTGTCACCAATTTCTTCGCTCCTATTGGTCATTGTCACGTGCGACCGGCACGCGCCTTCCGCCGGGCCCCGCCCATTTCTTTCTTGTCGCTACTTGCATGATATTCGCATCCGCATGAACATCCGCACTGATTAATGCGGATGTGGATGCAGATGCAAATGTCCAAATCTATGCAGAAGTTCCGCATTTGCGGATGCGGATGCGAATGTTCGCAACATCCCTGTTCCAAAGTATTGGATTTTTCTCGTGTGATTCGATTAACGCACAAGTATCTTCCTTGGTGTAAGTGTGTCGTGCCATATTTGTGGTTCTGAGAGAACTCTCACAATACGGACTGCAGACGAATATTTGCGAGTTGCTATCCGATAGCGTGTTTGCGCGTGTCCACTTGAGAGTAAGCTTCTACGAAAAAACTATCGGCGAGTTCAACGTGACTGCCTGCGAGTTACTCTCACGAGCGTGTCCACTGGCGAGTACTGCTCTCGAGAGTATTACTCTCATGTGGACAGGCACCTTAAGAGTATACCGTGATAGCACAGTCAATATTATAATTATTTAAAATGCTTACTTAGTTGACGATAAATTCATTTAATGTTATAATTTTTTACTAATAATCATTAATAGTTATTTAATAAACTAGTTTGTTAATGAAGACGATTACTAAACTGTTTAAAGCACGAACGAGCGACAGCGAGTGAGTGCCTTTATTAGTTTGACTGAACTATAACTATTTTTAAAAGAAAGCTTGCAGGTGTTGTCTTTAGTCGATGGTCTGACATCAAGAAAGTGTGTGTGTTTTGTGTGGAAATTGTAAGTAAATATACATATATTTATTAGCAATTATCTATTCGGACGAAACTCGGTATGATACACATAACTTAAAGGGGATATACGATTAGATATTTATTTTACGTCAACTATAAGTTTTCACTAAATTTGGTGAAAAAAATGTTTCAAAACTGAAAATAAAAAACTTGGTTATTTGAATTCACAGACATTATGTGAAAAAAGTAAAGTGTGAAAACATTTAATTACCTACAACTTTGCTATTTAACTTTTTTCCATAGGACTTTTAGTTTTCACGGAAATGGAAACCGTTTTACCCCTAAAAACCCACCTCTTTCCTCTTCCCGACCTCAGATCGCCAATAAATTATTTTTCCTGTGATTTCTCTTCCTTTGCCAATGGATTTCATCCTATTATTTTCTTTTTTCCACTTTTCACCATTTTCAAAGGATTCTGCCCTGGTCTATGAACATTAACTATTCATTCAGTTAGAACATTAACAATAAGTAATGTGGTTTAAAGATAACAGCAGTATTTAATTTGTTGTATTATTAACATTTATCACGAAACATCTGCTTTTCAAATGCAGTTTTTAACGCGTACCTTGTCCAGACTGGTAATATATTAAATACTTTCCGTGTTAATTGCAAATTTAGTAAATCCTACTGATAATCAAACCAATTCCATGTTAATCTAAAATTCTGTTCACCAGAGGTAAATTGTACTAAGCACCATTTAGCAAATTTTACAGTAGAGCGGTTTACACTTTCACTTGTGACCAAAATGTCGATTATTTGTTAATTATTGTTTCGATTTTCTTAAAAATGCCAAAAACCAAAAATAAATATTTTTTTAAAAAGTTATAAAAAATTGGAACTGGTATTAAAAATTTCAGCAGATGTCACTTTAAAAAATGCACAGGAGTTAGTATGTTTTTTCTGATCGTTTTGTGAAAAATTCCTGTTAAATTTTGATCTATTTTTATTCTAAGCTTAGGTTTACAAGGTATTGAAACAAAACGAACACATGAGCTACTACAACTATAGTAAAGTTATAATAATTTTACTACTTACTGGTAGTTTAGCATTCAGTAATAAAACAAAAATTGGGTGAACCTACCTAAGAACAATGTTTAAGAACTCTTTGCAATAATAAAATGGAAGTATAATAAAAAAAATAAAAATAAGGTCTTAGTAATACTAATACTAATACTAATCTTCGTCATCCGGAATATTATTATTATGAGGAAGATTTTGGTAGAAACATTTTTGGCACCCACATTAATAAGTTTTGAAGATGATGATGACTTTTTTCCCCAGAGGTTGTGCATTTCTAATAACTGGTACTGCAAGCGCCAAACGTGATGGCGATCCCGCCCCCATGCGCACAAACTCATTTTCAATTTTACCTCCCACTACAGCTCTTGCAAGACATAAATACTCTGTACAGAGGCGTATCATTAGTTGTTCTCCAGTTCTGTTGGCGTTTGGCATTGTCTGAATAATTTTTGTGTTGTTTCTGAAAAAATGTCATCGCCTAACAAAAAACCAGACATCAAGAGTCAGGCACGTGAAATAATTTTTAAAGTGTTCAAATGGGAGTCGGTTACATGACAAGTTGATCCCAAATTTACTTGTGAATTCGATAGTTGTGACCGATAATGTTCCATACCATAATATTCAAATTAATCCAGCCCCCAACACAAATTCTAGGAAGGCTGACATGGTGAAGTACGAAAAAAACATTTTGTTCACTCTTGACATGCTCATACCCGAATTATACGAGTTGATCAAGAGAAATAAATAGGATCATATTAGATACAAATTTGATGAGGTTATGCTTGAACACGGACATAACGTTTTGCGACTTCCACCCTACTATCCGGATTTGAATCCCATTTAACTCATTTGGGCAACTGTCAAAAACAATGTGTCCCAAAAGAATGTAACTTTCAAGTTGGAAGATGTGAGGAAACTGGCGGAGCATGAGTTTGATCAAATCACTTCCGAGGAATGGCAAAAGTAGATATAGAGCGGAAATATTGGGAAAATGAAACATTCACAGATGTTAAAACAGAGGTAAATCCAGTGATCATAAATTTAAATGACGATAGCAGCACAAGCACAAGCAGTAGTGACGATGAAGAAAATTTGTATTCAGATAGTGACTGATTATAGTTATTATTCTAACTAGTGTGGAAAGTGATACTTTCCCGCACGCGACTGCAGTTGACCAGAACGACGCGGAGCGGAGTTCGGGCAAGCGGTCAAGGGCGGAAAGACACTTTACGCATGAGGAACCGTATATACAAAAAAGTATACCAAATTAATTATTTCATTTCAACATAGGTACATATACAAAACTTTAACCAAAAACTACTAATTATTATAAATATTAATATTAAAAACACAATTTGTTGCATTCTGTAAGTTACTTAAAATTGCCGGTCCAGTATTAACTGGTAAGTAGATGACGTCAATGAGGATGGCATCGGTTGCAGGTCGCATAAAAATGACGGTGACGGCATCGGTTTTAAGTGATTTGTAGATGAAAGAATTTCATTTGATTTTTTTTTTTCTGATTCTCGGAGTCCTCCAAACAGCCCTCGGCGACAGTAGTAGACTTCCAACCACCGATGCGCTTTCTTATAAGGTCACAATTTGCATAATTTGAGTGCGGGAAAGTGACACTAAAAATAAAAGGCGGGCGGGAAAATGGGTTAAAACGCACGGTCGTAGAAAAAAGTTTATTTTTTAATAAGTGTATCATCATATAACATTTTAATGAACTGTACTACTACCTATAATAATGAATAAAATATGTAAAGAAATTACAAAGAAATCATAATTATAGATACGACACTGACCGGCAAGGAGCTTATCGTAATCCAATAGTAATTTAGTTGAGAGAGTCTATACCTGCGCGATCGCTCGCCATCACGTTTGGCGTTTGCTGTATCTCGTATGGGAATGCCACAGACTTCCGTGTATTTTGGTGTAAATCCAGAACATTAAAATTTTTTAAGTCAAAAGAAGTATTGCAGAAAACAGAATTTCCTGTTCCAACTTTTCGGGCTGTTTTGATGGAGATTCTATCTTGAGTTTCAACGTGCGATAGAGATAGTATCTCGAGTTTGAACGTGCGATGGAGATAGTATCTTGAATTTTATACCAAATCTACCTTCAATGGAGATAGTACAGCAGCTCAAAAATACTTCCTCCGTTTGATATAGTTTACCTCTCAATGACTTTGTGACTTAGTACAGTTTATCTTTGGTTTTTTCGTTATTCTGTTTGGATTTGACTTTGAAAGTATTTTTTTCTGATTTCCTGTAAAAAGTTATGTCAGTATCACTAAAAATCCGTTTACCTCTGGGGTACAGAATTACATCTTCAGTTCATGAGATTTGCGTGATTATCCAATATGTTTTTTGTTTGTTAGAATTCTTCAATCGGTTTTTCCGTTTTGACACATGAAAATGTTTCAATGTGGAACATTCTTACAAATAAGTTTGAACTAATGTCAACACGTATGATTTTCCGTAGAAAATTCTCGGGATTGTCAGGAATATTCGAATCTCTGAAGATAAACTTTATAGCCGACGTTATTCGAAATTTATTTGTTTGCTTATTCTCCATCCCGTCGCGATATAACGAGAACATGTAAATTGACGTTCCCGAATTTTGCTTTCTTTGATCCGCTCTAACATTATTCCATAATTGGATTTGTAAAGTTGAAGCAGAATATTTGCGTAAATTTAAAAGATTTGTAAAAATTCCATAATAAACTGCTGTTATTTTTTCATACGTAAAATCCCTGCTAATATCGGGAAATTTAATTATAAACTGGATTTAAAAATGTTCGAAGTAGAACAATGGTTATGTTGGTAAAATATCTACTGTATTCATTATTATGGTTTTAACGGTTTTAATGAATAATCAATACCCTTCATATTGATGAACTAATGAATTTAAAATATACAGGGTGGTCAATAATATCTAAGTCATACGAATTCAATTTTTATTTTTACGAAAACTAAAGATTTGTTTAAACACAATGTAGAAACATGAAGAAAAACGGGATTCTTATGAAGAAAAACTATACGAAAGTTATGGTTATAGGAGAAGAACAAGAAGAAATACATATAGAAATTGGCGGACGAGTGAGTGACAAGTGAGAACATTACAATACTTAAGAATAATGATTGATCAAAAAGGAACACAAGAAGCAGAGGTTAATGGGAATATTGAAAAAACAATGAAACTCTACCATAAAATGAACAAAACATTCATAAAGGTGGAAGTTGAATCAAACACAGAAAAGCAAAATACAGGCAGTTGAAATGAAATACTCAAGAGGAGTACATGTCGTTGTGCGAACAAACATTTTCAAGAATAAAGTACATCAAGAGCAAATAAAGGTCTAAACTTGATTGATTGGTTGAGCACCACCAGTCAGAGACTTGAGTCCTCGACACCTCAGCTTTTATGCTTTTTGTGCTCTTGATTGTGCCGTTTATGTGGTGGTCCTTATCCGGCTCAACAGTCTTTTTACTAGGTCCTTCTTGGAGAAATCCTTCCTTGGATATTACAGTCCTAGGATCTCCAATGAGATTATGCTTCACAATTGAAGATAATGCGAGAGAATGTTTCCTCCTCTTTCATGCGCAACTGACAGATAGGTTTTTCCCTATATATGCCGATTGTATGCATGTGCTTCCTTAAGGTGGAGTGACCGGTGGGTTAACCCGTTACTATCCTTATCTTGCCCCTGCTAAGGTCTAGTATTTCGTAAATCAGCGTCTCCGAGGGATATTTGACCAGGAGTTTGCTGTGTTCCTGTTTTGGCACGTGTCTCCAGTACGACTGATGTTTAGTTTGAGTCCACCGAGATATACAACCACATGCAGCAGTTTTAGATATCCCAAAAACTAGGTCAGGACCAGTCAATGCAGTCTCGGACCCTAGCTTTGTTAGGATGCCTGCCTTTTCATTTCCTACAATGCCCTTGTGCCCCGGGACCCACTTGGAGTAACTCTATTATGATTAGTTAATAGTTTTTGTAGACAGTCCCAGACCAATCTAGATCTGATCTGGGGACATAAAGATTTTAGTGCTGCCTGACTATCAGAGAGTATAAGGATCTTTTGGCCTCTGTACCCCTGCAAACACATGTCGATAGCGTAGAGTTCTGCCTGGAATACAGATGCAAGATCCCCCAACGATGCGTAGATATTGCACCTGGATCTAGCATCATGGACTCCAGCTCCTGTTCCAATGTCAGGCTTAGATCCGTCTGTGTACCACACCAACGTTCCTTCCTGACTGCAGCATGCTTCGAACCCATCCCAGTTTAGCTGAATATGGTATGGTTGGTTGTCGTTAATTGTGACCTCGACTTACAGACCATCATCTTTATTACCTACTAAGGGACGCCACAAGAAGCTGGCCCTACAAAAACAGACTCAACTTTCGCATTAATTTCACCGTACTCTATGTATTTTTAGAACTAAAACAGTTTCCAAACCCTTCTTCTTTTTTATTTTAGAAATTCTAAATTTGCTAAGGGGCCGCATGGCAAATTCCCGCAGGCCGCACGTTTTCATGCCTGGCCTAGATCTTTCCCTACATATTGACTATTGGTTAGTGCTCATCGTTCAACACTCCATCCCTTATAAACCTGTCCACTAGCATTTCTAACGTTTTTAGTAAAAATAACGGTAGGCTCATTGTCATTTATGACTTTTAATATTAAGTAAGATACTCTTCCTATCTCGGGTATGTAAATGACTTTATCCTTTTGCCATCCTTCCAGTGTATAACCCCATAAGATACTCTTCCTATCTCGGGTATGTAAATGACTTTATCCTTTTGCCATCCTTCCAGTGTATAACCCCATACCAAACTGGATTTGGGAATATCACTCACGTGTGGTATTAGCAGATCTATTCCCATACATAATGTATTGAAGTTTGTATGGCGATGAGAATTATCTTCTTTATCCTGAATGAAATTTTGAGTACTTTCAGCCTGTTTTCAAGTATTTTTAACTCATTAGAAGGCTTTATATAAAACAATATTCTGCTCTCTGAATTTGGTACAAATATTTATTTATTTCGCTTTATATTTAGAGAAGATGTACCTAATGGGTCTCAACAAAGCTTTTTATCCAAAATATTCGTTATAAACTTTATATAACTTGCTACACTTATTGGATTCAAAGCGGGCTTCAAAAAGAAACACTTTTTATCTTAAGAATTTTCTTTCAACATTTTAAGCAACTTTTTTATAACAGTTACATTTTAGGTTCTTTCAGAATCTTAATTTGTGAAGAATTGAATAAACTTTTTAACATGCACGATCTTCCTTTCTCCCGAATATCGAGTTTTTATGTAAATGGATTTCTCGTTTGAAGGAGTATGTAGGGTCTGGGGAAAATAAATTGAATAGGAATATTGTAAAATCCTTGAATTTCAAAATAAATTGTGTCAACCTATACCAAAACCAAAAGCCACCATCTCATTAGAATAAAGTTACATTGTATTTTCTCTGCTGCTACTTAATTTTCTACAGGGTGAGTTTTAAGTATGAAACGCTCGATGATCTCGACAACTTGCACGACTTATGCACATTTTTGTTTTTATGAAAATACAGTATAATGCAAAACGCAAAATACAGATGATAGAAACAAAATCCGGAGTTTAATACATGTGCTGGAAAGTCCCGGACCCGACACATAGATGGTGCTAGTTTTACTGCATTCGAATGTTTTTCAGTTAGTACTAACCTTGAGAAGACAGCTGTCAAAATTTCATGATATTCTATCCATTTCTAAGAGTGACGCTACAGTTAACAGAAGCAAACATGAGCCCCGGAAAATATGCGAACTAAAAGAAAGGTAATCGCAACGAGCCAATCCGGAGCTAATGTTAACGATTGTACATTAGTAATTGTCAAAAAAATCGAAATAATATGACCAAGTGATTTTATCAACATACATCGATTTTAGTGTCTGTGTCAATGCGAGGATAATTATCCGATTTTCACATGAAATTTGAAAATATAGACATTTAGGGCAGATGGTAGTTTTATCCAATATAAATTGTTTTATTAATATTTAGAGTTAAATTTTTAGCAAGTTTGACTTGATTTACATATCTCTTGACACTCGCTTGACAGTTAACACTTATGGTATCGATATTTTATTATAGATTCAAAATCTCGATTGTTACTACAAAAGTACAACTACAGTGACATGAACACCCAGGGCTCATGTTTGCTTCTGCCGACTGTACTTTTAATTTTTGCAAAACACTACTTCTTGATGGGAAAAAATACCGTTCAAGCGAAGTAATGGCTTGAAAAGTGTTATGGGGATTCCGCTCCATCAAAAACAACAATAAAACGATGGGTTGTTGGTCGTAGAGACACCGATGATGCGGATCGCAGTGAACGTCCAAATAAGGCGGTAACTCCATAAAACATCAAAAAAATCCACAAAATTGTTTTGAATTATCGAAAAGTGAAGTTGCGTGAGTTAGCTGACATCGCAAATATATCAAAAGAACGTGTTGGCTTTACATCGCATGAGAAAGCTTTGTTCAAAGTGGGTGCCGCGTTTGCTCACTGTTGACCAAAAACAAGAACATGTTGATGCTTCTGAGCAGTGTTTGACCATGTTTAAGCGTAACAAACCGGAATTTTTGCGTCAATATGTGACAATGGATGAAACATGGATCCACCACTTCCCTCCGGAATCAAAACGATCGTCATCTGTGTGGACAGCAGCTGGAGAACCTCGTCCAAAGCGCCCGACAGCACAACAATCAGCTGGAAAGGTTACGGCCTCGGTATTTTGGGATTTACGTAGTGTAATATTCATCGACTATCTTGAAATGGGAAATACCATCAACAGTGAATATTATATAGCGTTTTTGGAAGGCCGGAATTGCAAAGCAATGTTCGTTGTTTCATCAAGACAACGCACCGTGTCACAAGGCAATCAAAACGATGACAAAACTACACGAATTGCTTCCAAATCCACTGTATTCGCCAGATTTGGCTCCCAGGGACTACTGGCTGTTCGCAGACCTAAAATAAATGCTCGCCAGTAAGAAATTTCGCTCGAATGAAGAGGTTATCGCTGACACTGAGGCCTATTCTGATGCGAAAGATAAATCGTTTTCTTTGTTAGGCCTGGGACTTTTCAGCCCATGTGTTAGTATTAGAAGACTCGCGACTATGTAATCTGCAATTTCTAAATTCACTATATGCACTATTATTTATAAAGAAAGCCTTTATCCGTTCCACTTTCAAAATGTTCATGCGAAGCTAGATGGTGATTTCGCTGGTCGAGTAGTTTTTGGAAACTGGTTGCTGGACAAAAAGAACCGGGATCTTAGTTTTTTCTCAAAACTTTAATTGACAATGAAGCTAGGTTTACTCGAAACGAAATTTCTTATACGTTACATAATGCACATCATAATACTCACGAAATGGATCCCATCCGGCATCTCAAAGCCGGTCTGCAATTATAAACCAAAAGAGTTGGTTAAGTTTTGTAGATCGTACCATTCTGTTAACTTTGCAGTGTCATCCAATGTTCGTCAGGGCATATAGCCCGGAAAGTAGTTGTTCCTTCTTGGTTGTGAAAAATGTTTTTTCTAGGTTTTTCAATTTTTTCTTAACGATGTACCATTCCTCTAATTCATGATACTTATTCATGGAACACCCTGTACAAAATATTCTAAATTTCTTAACAGAAACCGATTTTTGTATATTTTTATATAATTTCTCAAATCGTAAATAAAATCTGTCTTAAATTTGACTTAATTTAAATACTCATCGTAAAAACTACTGTCACTGGGTCATCTACAAACAAAATAAAAACAGTCGAACTACTCTTACCAATTGAAAGTACATACACAACCATGAACCATAATTTTTCGATATCTATGAGTTGACAAATGTTACTACAAAATGTGAAAACAAACACCTAAAACGTTTAGTTAGTTTCTGGTAACATCCTGAATGATTCATTTATTCAGTAGAATGAGCTAGGACAAATATTATGCGTAAAGTTGTAGGCAATGTTGCCAGTTTTGATATTTTACTATGAGAGAAATATGGGAGTGCCTAGGCATACTCAATTAACTGGGCGAGAACAATATAGTAACCTTACTGTGGATTCCAGGACAAACTGGAATAGAAGGAAATTAAATAGCAGATGGACTGGCAAAGAAGGGGACTGAAATACCCTTTTGCGGTATCAGCCCCAAGGAGTAGGTTAAATTAGATAGCAGGACTCCTAACATGGCACTGCTGTCTGAGGAAACACCTCTGTAACCTAGGTTTAGAGGAAAGCCCCCTATGCAGGCGTTGCGGCATGGCTGACGAAACGCCGGACCATGTTCTCCTCGTATGTTCACATTGGGCTGTGCTACGCAGACGAATCTTCAAAGTCCCTGTTATGGCCTCTATGGAGATAAGCAGGCATTCACTGAAGAGGATTGAGTCCTTCATCGAGGGACTCGGTTTCATGGTTGCTGTTAGAGTACAAAGCACCTAACCGGTGAATTGATAGCTCAAGGTTCGGAGATAGTTTTGAAGTTAAAATATACAAAAAGTTGATGATATCTTGAAAAAACTCATATTTTTCTATATACTTTGACAATCTATTCTTCATAATCAAAATGACAAACATTGACAACTACTTTTAAAATAAAATACCAAGTGGCAAAAAAATATACCATACTTTTGTAGCCTTATAACGTAGGACTTAGAGTGTATTGTCTATTTAGATAAAAGGTATGTTCCTTTTTTTTTTTTTTTTTTTTTTTTTCTTTTCCTTTTTTTGTAAAGGCTTCTGAGGAAGAACAGTTTTACTGATCAGTAGTCCTTTTGACCAAAATTATACTAGGTATACTTATTGTAATATTCAGATTATTATTTTTTGTTTATCTTGGTCAATAAATCTATTATTATTATTATTATTATTATTATTATTATATAAACACTAGCATTTTCCAACAGATGCATAAGTAGCAGGAATGGCACAATGGCAAAGGAAATAGGCAAAGCCGAAGAAAAGAGAAGATATGACCATTGGAAAGATCTAGTAGGGCTTAGACAATCAAATATTTTGATGGGTGGCTACAACCCGTTGAGATCAAAGTAAAACTGCACTAAGAGTTTTAACAGGGTTTCCTAACGGGACATTGCCGCCTGAAACGGCACCTGAGAAAGCTCAAAATAGTGGAGGAAGAAGAATGTAGATTCTGTGGCATGGAAGAAGAAACCTTCATCCACATACTTGCGAATTGCACCGCAATTCAGATTCCTAGGGCACAACACCTAGGATATTATTGGATAGAAGAGGGACATAGTTGAAGCCTGCAGATATCCTAAAATTCCTCAGGGATATAGGACTAAAGAAGCTGCTAGTGTGAGACGTTCCTCAGGAACTTAGTAGAAGTATACATACATATTACATACATGAGAAAAATATTTAATTGATGTTTATAATGAGTATCCTAGTGATACAATAATCAAAAGATTATGTTAATTGAAAGAATTTTGAAATATATTTAAGTATATTTATATTCAGATAGTACCACGAGTGTGAGTGAAAATTTTGTCATAATTTTGTTTAAATAAAAATATAAGTACAATGTGTAAAAGAAAAATAAAGAAAAAATAAGAAAAATAAAGATGAAGCGATGTTAGCTAACACTGACTATATGAACAATTTGGTCTCTTATTTATTTAGTCTAAGCTCCAAGCACTACGAGCCTTGATAATTTTATGATTTTTATTTAAATTTATCGAATCACATATTCTGCATATAGAGAAGATTAAATTTCTATCCATTCAATGTGAAATATATTGCTCCAAAGCGGAAGAACATAATTGTATTACTGACAAGACTCACGCTACCAGCTTACTGTATAAAATGCAGCTAAAATAAATTTGATTTCCTTTCAAAACGTATAATTGAAATATTCCATGAAAACATGCCGACTGCTCCTGTCAATATACTTAAAAGTTTGTAAAGGTCCTCAGAATATTCTTAGATTACAGTTTTCTTGCTTTGCAAGAATTGCCAGATGGTTTTCCATGTATTAAATGCATATCTACATATTCACTGATTGTGTATTCTCTAATCCAACGTCTGGCATGACAAATAAATTGACAGTCGCTACTGGGGAAAAACAAATGTTTAGAATGCTGCTCAGGGGCGTGGCATGGAACTCCTATTTTGTCCCATTCATTAACAAAAAAAAATCTCTACATATATGATGAGATGACGCCAACACACACAAAAGATCGACCAGACCACAATACATGAATGTAATACAACATTTTATCCACAATAGAGAGTTTTTGGAACCCTTAATTTATTCTGTAGTTAGTTTTCGTCTTTGATAGCAATGATAGCATAATTATTTATTAAAGACCCTATTATCAAAATAAGACGAAAAATATCCTCACATTGGTATTTTTCGAACCACCGACACAATTTTACCATGAAAATAGTTATTTATGCAACAAGTGCAAAAAGTTACTCTGATATTCAATAAATATCATTTACCATGTCATAACTCAGAATATATTTTAACCGTTCTTCTTTTTTTGTATCTTTATGGCCTTCACCTTGTCAGTACTTAATCATAGCTGGTTTTCGCTTCGACCATTTAAATTTTAAGTAATCAAAGATTTTTGCATTAATTGTAACTCGTTGAGACTAAGTAGTAAGAAATACATATATTATTGCTGTATTAGAGCAGGATCAGACACTTGCTCTGGATTTTTATTTTATTTAAATGTTTATGTTTGTCATAAATCATCACAAAACTGACAAGAATGACAGATGAGTGCAACAAAAATTTTGTTGCACTAGTGCAAAAAAGAACCACTTTTTCCATTAAATGTGATTCACAAAAGTGTTGTTTTTTGCATGAATGTAGAAAAAATATATTTATTTTGAAGTAATAAATGCTGTTTTATTTGTTGAATGGAAATCTGACAACACGAGTAAGGGGAATGCAGCGATGTTTAATTTTGAAATAATTTGTTGTTTTTGACATTTGGTTGATCGTGTATATGGTGTATATAATCTGATTATCATCTTTGGTTTTGTGCTAGTGTTACCATTCCAGAAATATTTTAGCAATAAAGCAGTATCCATATATTAAAAAATAATGCAGTCAACTCTATCATCATAAATGTCGAGATCAAATCCCTCAACTTCTTCAAAATCAGGAAGATTTTCGAATAAATTTTGGAGAATAATTACACGAATCATGTCATGGTAGTGATTTAATACAATATTCAGGGCTTCCTCCATCACTACCACGATTACAATGAATTATAATAAAAAATCCAACTCACTATATAGCAAAACAACGAACGTCTAAAAAGTAAGGTTATTACCAACAAACACCAAAGATTTGACGTAGGTATTTGACATTAATTGAATTCACTTTATTTTTAAGTGTTTCAAAAACTATTTATAAAGATCTCACTGAAGTTTATCATTTCACTTACTGCACTTACGCCAAATAACGATAACGTGAATAACAAACGCTGAAGTTAATGGTTCCAAAAACTCTCTAATGACAGTCACTTAGAATCAGATTCCATCAAAAACTGATTTGACATTTCGCTCTGTAACGTCAAAAATTATTATTGAAATGAGATTGTATTTTTTTGTTACTCCACTAGTGAATAAAGTGGTACTTTATATGCTTCATTATTGAGGATAAAACTCCAATTATAATGTGATAGTCAATAAAAAATATCAAAACCGGACTCTAGTTCTCAGATTAATACATTAAAAAGATACATTTGTTTACATTTAAAAGTTAACCCAACATTACATCACATTCTAAGGGAACTTGCCGACCCTTTGTCAGATGTCTTATTTTTCCTTTGAATTGCGACAACTGAATTATAGGACACGATAGAAATGTACAAAATAAAAATTTACTTTTAAGAAATTACATAAAAACGACTTTAAAATAATTATCCTAAGTAGTTTACGTAATAAGAATATGTTTTTGTTTGAAACTTTTGAGGTTTAAACGAATAATTTTGTCTGTCTGAAATATGGCAACACCGAGAAAAGGGCGGAAACCATTTTACTATCAATGTTACCTGATTTTATTACGAATTTTCAGCGTTCCTAGTTTATTGAAGCTCTTGTTTTCATCTTTTCATCTGATATTGTGTGTGTGCGTACAGATATAATTAAAAACAATGTTTTTTGTGAAAATCATGGTTCGTCAGTGCCAAATTTGCGAAAAAAACTGTCGGAATTTTCCTAACCTCTCTTTTCACCTGTAAGTAAATAGTTCTATTGGCCAGTGGCACTGTTCGACTAGTCCGACAGTTTCTCCCCACTCCTTGAAAGTCATTGATGAAAACATATGTAAGGCGATAGAATGTTAGCCGTCTTTTCGGATAGTTTTATGAATGACTTGCGGACTCTATCTGTAGTATTACTCTAAGGTCTAGTTTGAATAGCAACATTCATGTTTTATTGCCTGGTACAAATAACATAAGAAGCTCCTCTTAAAACTTGGTTAAATTTTTTATGAACTAATATACCAAATAGGACCAAAATTTGCAAAGTCAAATACCTCAACCACATTTAACAAACTAATTTCAATAAAAGAGCATCAGGGTCTACTACCCACGTGAACCGCAGAGATTCCTTTGATCTTCATCGACATTTTGGCCGTTAGCAAAAACAGACCGGTGACCTGAAAATATATATTATTTACTTTCAATTTTATGTTGGCAAAAGCCTTTTCCGTCGGCCTAGCCTAGTTTGGTGAAGGTTTTGTGCATATTTATTAAGACAAAGAGTTTATAATTTTCAATAAAACAATGAAAAGTATCAATTTCCCCCCCTAAAATTATCATCAGCGACTAGGTGCTTTTTTGAACAGAACGAAACTGAACCAATCGGATTCGTACCACCGGGAAAAGCTGCGGTGCACATTTGCATTATGTTATATTCCATACATGCCTTTCCATTAAAAATAATTACTATCTCACATCTACTTCTTTTATTTCCCTACGGTGAAGCAAAAAGTAAGATTATGATTTTGACCGATATGTATGTATGGCCATCTATCATAGGAGTGCCTACAGGGGAGGCAGGGTGGTCCATGGCCCAAAAACATTTTATAATTTTTAAATTTTAACGTTCACTTTAATTGAAAATAAATTTAAAATAAAAAAAAGAAGAATTGCTTGCCGAACTGAGTGCAATAAAATTTGATAATTCTATTCGTAAAGGTGTTAATCTTGATGATTGGTTGGCTTGGATCCTTTCCTCAGAAAACTACAAAATATACACTAGATTCACGCTTTTAAAATGTTTGCTGTCATACTAGTTGCTCTTGTGAACGTTCGTTCTCAAAAATGGTTCAAATTAAATCAAAACTGAGAAGTACCATGTCACGACAGAGTCTCGATTCACTTCTCTTTTTATTCAATGAACAAGAGAAAACGGCGAATAAGAATTATGACAATGTAATAGACGAGTTTAAAGTGTTATCCGAAGCAACACGGTTAATGCGTTTGTAGATTAGTTGATGGGATGTTATCATTATCTATCTTTTTCCTCTAGATTCCATGTATTGTTACGAATAATACGTATTGTTTTTCTAGTTTATTGTTTGGTTCAATATATTTTGTTCTATTACTTATAATTGCGTAATTACTAAATCTTTTAATTAGAAATGGGGCAATGACGTTTTTTTTTTGGCCGATGAGCCTGCAATGGACTTTTGCGTTATAGAAAAGGCAGCGTTATTGCTTAATTATCATTTTTAATAGGCATACTCAAATGAATCAATAAAAAAGTCTGCGCACGCCTATGTCATCTATTCTCTTATAACTTTTAAACTATTTATACTAATTTGAGATGTGGTTGGAATCGTAATCGTCCGCGAGCTTTAGCTTATGTGACCTCACGTAAAATTAAATATGGCGTCCTCTAAACGACATAAAGACAATAAAAAAACTACGGAGCTAATTGCTTCTCTGACAAACCTTTCTGCATATTCGGTTCCTGGATTCCCACTAGCTTTGCGTTTCTGTTACACTGGACGCACCGGAATTCGGTCCCGCTACCTGCGGAAGGGACTACCTGTAACGGATTAAATTCGAAGTGTGGTCACACCAGCGAAAATGCGATTTCGGAATTGGGTCCCATGTACCTACTATTTGTTTAATTTGACTTTTATTTTCCTTCAGATTTTTTTTGGGCTTAGGACCAACAGTACACACTTATTGTTGTTGTACTGGCATGTTTAAAAATTTACGCTAAATGCGTATCGTCAAAAATAAAAACAGTACGTGAAATAATAACCCAACCAAACCTACCCCTACCAAACCACCTTCGTATTTTTAGTCAATTTTTTTGTAGAATGAATTATAATAATTTTCAATAATAACCCAACCAAACCTACCCCTACCAAACCACCTTCGTATTTCTAGTCAATTTTTGAAGAATAAATTATAATAATTTTCAATAATAACCCAACCAAACCTACCCCTACCAAACCACCTTCGTATTTCTAGTCAATTTTTGAAGAATAAATTATAATAATTTTCAATAATAACCCAACCAAACCTACCCCTACCAAACCACCTTCGTATTTTTTAGATAATGATTTTTGAAAACAAAATTTAAACCCATCTATTATTAATAAACGCTTACCCTTTTCACTCGTCATAGAGGTGAAATTAATATTTTCCATGTCAAAAAAACAAACAAAATCACAATAACGGACACAAATAAACACGTCTTACACTCTGCACTTCAGAAGAACAATTGCTAAAAATAATCTTTTAATACCCACATGAAATCTACCTGCTTCGACAGCGGACCGAATTACGAAATCACCCTTTCGGATTTGGACAAGGTCCCTGTGAGCAGGTAGCCCTTTTGCTAGGTACCCGGACCGAATTCCGAAACACCGGTTACACTCACCCCTGATTTATAGATTACGTAACGTAACGTAACGTAACGCAAGGATTTCCGTGAGACGATAAAAGATAAATCATAGGACGACTCCACTACCATTCATAGATTACTCCTGTCATCGTACCACAACGCAACTTCAAAAAGATGGAGATGGGTATTTCTCGCGTTACAGCCGCGATCAGCGTCGTGCGTAAGGGCAATCTATGAATGGTAGTGGATTGTCCTATGATTTATCTTTTATCGTCTCACGGAAATCCTTGCGTTACGTTGCGTTACGGAATCTATAAATCAGGAGTCACAGTGTCTACTTAACGTACCTACTATGGTTGGGCAGTTTTCCTATCTTTGCTTATCAGGTCTGATTTCGGTGCCATCCATTTTCTTGGGACCTTATTTATTGTTGACTTTGCGATGCTGCAGAAGGGTTCCGGTCCAATGATTGGCATTGATGAGCCTTGTCGGGCCATTTCATCAACCATCAACATTAAAAGGTTAAAAATGGATGTTCTAATTTTAGCTATTAATGGATTGAAACGTTATAAGTTTTTTTTCAATATCTTCATCGTTGGTATTTCCTAATCCAATTACTGAAGACGTCTTTTTTGATGAATTCATTATTGCTTTAGGTAGTTTATATTTTTTAGCACATTAATTTTTCTTTTTTTTTTTATTTAATTCTGCATTTCATAGTAGCTAAGATTAATATTCGCAGCCGGAAAAGCACTACAGTAAAATTACTAAAAACGACATAAAACCATTTTACATTTAAAATATGTTTTCTTGGAGGAAATCATCATTATCATCTTTTAATTATTTACATGTTTTCACCTCTATAAAAATGTTTTTAACTAGCAACTTAAACACTGCATAATATATGAAATTAACTTATATATTATTCGATATTACAGCGCGCTTGTGTAAATTACCTACCGTTACTTTGAATTAACTGATTCTTAATATTAGAATATAAAACGAGTTTATTGGTTGGATATGAATAACAAAGTGCCCCAAATTTATGAATGAAAAATTGAAAATTGAATTGCGAAGGCTCTGATATCGAAATTTGGAGATAACAAAGCCAGTTCTCAGGACTTAGCTAGACCGACCACGATAACTTTGGGACACCACGTGGTCGCGGGTGTGGCGTATCAGCCAGTGGCGTTACTGACTTGCATATGAAAATGTAATTTTCATACTAAGTTTATTGTTAGGAATTTATTTCAAATATATATCAAACTTTATGGTTTTGCATACCTGTAGAAAATTAAATAATGGTATCACTCGCTTTATACAGGTAGGCGACAGGATTAAAGCTGGTCCTTTTTTGAATTCATTAAATAATTAGCAAGGAAGAAAACAATTTACCTAATCTAAAGTTAATATATTCCAAACCTAAACACTTTCACAAATGTATCTAAATCTAACATGTCAACTTAAACTTATCAAAAATATAATCTTATTATTAATCTGAGTCATCAGCTGATTGTACTGGTTGTGCAGGTGTACTACTGACGCTATCAAGATCTGAGAAACTTTCATGAAAAGAGCCAGTATTAACGTTAAAACATAAATGATCCAACGTATTATCGAGGATGTGTTCTCGTTCTATTTGTGAGTTTTCATATTCTTTGACGTGTCGACAAATATTCGTCCATTCACTAAGTGGCAACTCGTCGAATATTTTTCGGGATAATGCTTCAACATCCTTTAAAACAAATGTAGTATTATGAGCTGCTACCCAATTTTGACTGATTCCCATATTTTTTCAATAGGGTTCAATTCAGGTTCAGGTTCAATATGGCGGCAATCTCAAAACTTTATGTCCTTGATTTTCCAACAACTGATCCAATACATATGTGGGCGGGAATCGATGTTTATTTTCCTGAATTAATGTGTAGAGTTCTGGCTTCGTTAATTTTTCTTCAAAACCAATATTTTTATCCTGTAGCCACTTAACCATATCTCGTTTGAGACTTGAAGAGGTAATATTGTGGTAGGACGCGTTGTCCAGTGCTAAACCAGACCTCTTTGGCAAATTTGGCGTATTTTTGCTTATTCCTGTTGCAGCCAATATTCTTTCCCTGTAACAGAATTGAATAAAAATTTAAAGAAGTAAGACTTCAGGCCCTTCAAGAATAAATTGTTTACAAGGACAATTAAATATTTTTTTAAATAGGCCACTAAGAGGAATTTGAACTCCTTCCTCTCTTTCTTTTTGCATAAATGCAGCAACTAGGTCTATAATTTCCTTTGTTTGACTATGCAAAGCTTTTCCCTGTTTCACTCTCTTGGGAGACATGACACATAAAATTAACTATTCGCAACAACAAAATCGCACAAGAAGACCGAAAGCAAAGTACTATCTGGTCTGCTGTCAATACTGAAATGAAAACGAAGAAGCTACATAAAATAAAGATCCCGTTGCTAAGCCGCTGACTCGAAGCCGCAGCCAATCAGAGATCGGCATCGCATTCGAGGCGGCCCTACGTTGAATCACGTGGTATCCCAAAGTTATTGATTGATATTAATATAACAAATTTCATTTCATAGGGTTAGAAATAATTCAAATTGAAAATCAGCTAACTTTTGCCTATTGTCATCTGCCAGGATTTTAGATAGTTACCTTTTCTTGTGATCCTTTTGTCATTTTTGTTAGGGATTCATGTTGTAGCTAAGAATTTAATAGTATATTATTCAACAAGCATATATTGATGGCTATTATTCACGTAGGTGCGTGAGCCGCAGACGAGTGACATAAACACCAAACGAACGGAGATTATCGACAACTTCATATTTAAACTAGTGACGTATCTGTATTAAAAGTTGCATCATTTCAGTGAATATTCATTTCATTTTTTTCTGTTAATCAGCAGAGAAAATATGAAATAATTTTTTTTTGAATAAACTATTTGCCACTTATTTATATTACCCAAAAAAATATGGGGTCAAAATTTAAAGTTGATATTCATTCATTGATATAGCTTTACCGGGACATTTTATGTCAATACAGATTTGATTCAAAAAGTAATACATTATTTTTTGAAAAGTTGGAAAAACTGGATCGGACTAATTTGTCAATGTTAGCCAAAGTTATTTGTCTGATAATATTTCATCCAGGTGGGATTAGACAAGTTAAAAATGATACTGCTTTGAACAGTTTTATAAATCCAAAATGTACCGGAAAAATATAGAAAAATTGCTTCAGAATAAAGATGAGTGAATTAGTAGCATTGTCTGTTGAAAAAAACTATTTGTTCCTGATTGATTAGAAGCTTACAGGGAGTAACAAAGTTATAATACACAAGGTCTTCCTAAGAGTCAATTCTGTCCAGTTCGGAAAGGTATAGTGTAATGAAATGGGGAATTCCGTCCAGTTCGGCTCAATTTCGGTGTCGGCCATAGGCGTAGGTCTTGAAATAGTATTGTTTGTAATATTAAAATTTCAAGTAATTGCGTAAGAGAATTAGGAAAAGTATGTTTTCTGGCCTGAAGTGCCAATATCGAAATATTGTGTAGGGATTACTTAGGTAGTAGATTATACAGTTACGTTTTGCGTTTAACAGGTACCGTTTAACCTTCTATTAGTGCCTCTGCCTAATTCCAACCCTATTTGAGATTCGGCTTAACCATAAGTATATTTGTTTCGTTTAACGCATCAGTATTTGTTGTTAAGCCGTAGGTAAATAGTGTTCACAGTATTATATGATTTGTAATAAAATGGCGACATTTACACCAACGAAAAGATGTTCCAATAATTCTCCACTATCAGTGAATGAAAAACTTATTATTTTAAATGTACACGATTGCATAAAATACGATTACCCGAAATTTACTGTACAAGAAACTGTCGACCAATGTTCCCGAATGACTGGAGTTGGAAAGTCCACCGTTTTTAAATTATTGCGGGGGAGAAAGATAGCAGGCCAAGTGGAGCCTCCCAAGAAAAGTACAGGCAAACCAGTAAAAGTCCTTGATGAAAACACCAAAAGTGTAATTCGAAGAAAAGTTTACTCTTTTTATTTTAAAAAAGAAATACTCACCCTAGATAAGATTTTAATGGAGCTTGGCCAGGACGACAGTATTCCGTTGATAGATAAAAAACTTTTATGGACCACTTTGAGAAATATGGATTTTGCTTGGGAAAAGTATAACCGTAAAACACTTTTACTGGAAAGCGATGAAATTGTTTGCTGGCGACGAAAGTACTTAAGAAGTATAAAGCAGTACAGAACAGAGCAGAAGAAAATCTTTTATCTTGATGAGACGTGGATTAATGAAGGTTATACAGTACCAAAAATGTGGCAAGACAAAAATATAACCACTGCTCGCCAAGCTTTCATGGAAGGCCTGTCAACGGGTAGCGAAGAGGGATTTTTAAAAGAAGGTTTGCTAACCTTTCAGTCGTGCCATACGGGAGATTACCACGAGGACATGGATTCGGATGTTTTTGAAGACTATTTTGGTGAAAGATAAAATATCTTCCGGCTGATTCAGTAGTAGTTATGGATAACGCAAGTTATCATTCTCGACGCATAGAGAAGACTCCAACTTCATCTTGGAGAAAACAAGAAATTATTGACTGGTTAACCACCAAAAGTATTGAATTTGAAGATAATTTGATAAAAAAAGAACTATTAGCTATAGCAAATTTACACAAACATCGTTTTATGAAATACGCCGTGGAAGATATAGCAGAAAAACATAGTGTAACTGTGCTGCGCACACCGCCATATCATTGCTAACTAAATCCTATAGAACTCATATGGGCGCAAGTGAAAGGATTTGTGGCAAGATACAACACGACATTCAAAATGAAAGACGTTAAGCTACTGTTTCATCAAGCCATTAAGGAGGTGACACCAGAGAATTGGCGAAAAGCAGTCCAGCAGTCATTAAACAAGAGGAGAAAATGTGGGATCTTGACTACTTGATCGATCGGACCGTCGCATCGACCCGTTAATTATAACGTCAAGAGGAGATGACAGTTCCTCAGATGACGAAGAATATTATGATTTTTTATAATTTAATTTCTGTATAATGTATTTTTTGTATAATGTTCAATAAAAAATAAGTGTACCTAATACTATATACATAATGCCTAATTTTTATTCTGTTAAAATAAAATTATTTCCTTTTTACGAGTATCCTACCGGCACGCCTTTGGCACACTATTTTCAGTGTTTGTGAATGGATAACAATAGGCTAAACCCATATATTGACCCCAGCCCGGGTAGTACTACCTGCACTTGATAAAAAGAAAGAATTTTACAATGAAATCAATGCCAAACTATGAAAGTGGCTTAAATATTCGTTGGGTCACTCTGTGCTCCCTTTGCATACCTAATGAGGCTTTATTACCCTATACCTTTCTGAAATAAACTATAACGTTCCATTAATTGAATATAACCCAATTCCAATTCTATAACGTCAATATTTAAAGGATGCTTTTGAAATCATTTATTTTAACGGCGGTGTTGAATGCAATAATGTCGAACCGAGAGTCGACTATATTGATTTTACATGTGATATAATTTAAAATTAGCCCCATATAACCAGAATTATAACTAAAAGATACAGAGTATGCCGATTACTCATTGACACCCGCTATACTGTTAACGATTCATTATTTTTCATTGCTGTTTAAATCTGCCGTATCATTTCCTACACGAAACATTATTCACCGCAAAAGAATTATTGCCAAAAGTATAAATTAAAAATCATTATAGGCAAGAATACGAAAGGTAGCGAATGATCCCTTATGCATATATTTTCGAAATTTAATGCTTTTCACTCCTAGTTTCAACTTATGGTTGCTGTTCAAAGGAAATGAAACACATTTAAAATATTATTACCCAAACATTAACTTCAATGTTCAAAGCTATCTCATTTTTATAGAAATGAAACTGCAGGACGCAGGAAATATAACCGCCTTGCTTATAGACCGGGATATGCATGGACTTGGACGTGCAAAATAGTGACACCGTATTCACTCAAAACAAATATGTTTATTTGAAAGCTTACTGATAATGTTTCACTTTGTGCAGCTTTTTTCTAATATAAACGTCAAAATATCACTAACTTTAATAAAAAGGTTGAAGAAACATTAGGGTAATTCGAACATTTGTTTGACCTTGAGGCAAGTGAAGTCATAAGGTCTGAAATTATGTTGGCAGTATTTGTCAGAGTGGCTGGCCATTTGCTGTCTGTCTAACCTTAAATAATCAAAATTTTTATAAAATATATAATTCATCATATGTAATGTAAAAAAATACCTCTATGCTTTGTCGCAATTAGAATTTAAGGTAACAGCAGACAATTTAGCAAAACAATCAATGTTTTCAATAATATCTTGCAATATAATGACGTAACCAATATAGCCAAAAAACAAATTCGTATCGATTGGGAGGAACTAAAAACTTCATGGCAAAATCTAGTAATCATTACGTATTGATACATCCTGCTATACCACATACATTTCCACATCTATCCAAATGTAATGTATCAAGGAAAAATTATAAGATTTAAACTCAATCATGACAGATTCCCTGCACACTTACACAAATGTTGACTTATCTCTTCATCTTGTGCCTGTGATAATTCTTCAGTGTGTGATTTGAACCACATCTCTTTTTCTTGCAAAAACCACCAAAGAGAAATTAATTTATTGATAGAAACTTTAAAAGCAAATCATATTGTTCTACCATTGAATATTACAACTTTACTTAGCTCTACTTGTGGGGTGAATTGTAATCCCTAGGGGTGAACCACAATAGACCCAACGGGGGTCGCAGTGGAGGTGGCGAGAAGGCCCCACTCACATATAACCTAACCTAGCTCTCAGAATAAAATTATTTTTAATGCTTTAACTAGATATAAGCTACATCCACACATATTCTCTAAGAGTCTGTGGCAAATGGAATTCTCCAATACCAACACACCCTTCCACACACGCCACACACACAGTCTGTCTGTCGGACTGTCGTTTTCAAGGTCGTAGGCTCCATATCAAATATAAAGTATTTAACTATATTTTATATAAAATATCTGTCCAAATAGTGGTGGTGGTGAAACAATATTGTCTGTTGGATTTTTCTCTATAAAATCTGAATGTACTACAACTTTTTGGTAAAAAGATCTAAAATCTTGTATAAGCGATTTCCAAGCCGTCACGAGTTACGGAAATTAGAACTGGCAACATTGTCTATCCACCGCTCTTCCTAAAATTTGTGACCATCTGATATCTAGACATACTTAATTGTCAAAAAATTTATAAAAATGGCGCATTTTTAGAAGTTTCAGCTGAAGAAACATTGTTCAAGTTATATTCAGATAATGGTGAGGCACTGTAAAGTAAACAAAAGACAATTTCGAATCGTTTCTCAGGAATACTAAGGCACTGAGGTGCATTCATTAATTCATTCGATTGGGTTGTACTCATCAGCCCAGGAACTTGAACTGAATCTTTATACCATTTCCCTTGTTATCTACTTCCATTCCAGAAGCTTTGTGTCTTCTATGTAGGCCACTAGTTTGACTGGTTTGACTGATTCAGTAGTTGTAATTGTAGTATCATTTCCTCTTCAAGGTGCTTCAGTCTGAGTCTATGTAAGTTCTCGCAGAAGCAGAGTATGTGAGTTCATAGAGTTCACATTTCCTGCACAGGTTCACTAACTTAGCCCATTTTATACAGATGTTTCCTCAGGGTGCAGTGTCCAGTCACCAGGTCGGTAACTGTCTTCAAATGTATCTTACTCAGTTTCAATAGCCTGGTTGAGAGTTCCTTGTCTTCCTTGTTCAGTAAACTATTTGTATGGAGGTGCCCGTGTGTTGACCTCCATTTGAGTTGGTGTTCCCTATCTAGCCAGTTCCCGATTTCTCCTCTTATGCAATCTTTTGAGATTCCACAAAACGATTCCGAACCTATGAAGTCCACTTTAGAGCCTTCTTTAGCTAACTGATCCCCTAATGTGCCGGCACCCATATTAAAGACACTTTGTTGCCTCTTGCTAGCTTGTTGAGGGATTCTTTACGCACTGATGTGCAATTAAGTGACCAAAGTAAGCATAATTTAACATACCAACACACCATAACATCCAATAAAATAAAAAAAAACTCCCAATAAGGATTTAAAAACGCTTAATCTCATGAAAAAGCACAAAGTTCTTCGAAAATTCCGTCAACAAATGAGTTTAATCAAATTTAAATTCATCTACAAACAACATATAGATTGGTTTTATCTATTAATAATGTTTTTTTACTAAGAGATTAAATGCCGGGTGTGTCACCTAAGATATTGAGCTACAACGGAGGCTGCAGCTTATTGTTAATAATTTTTAACAAACTGAAAAATTAAATGAATTTTTATTCACTCCGTAGAAACAATTATTCACCAACTATGACATTACTAGGTTTGTTCGTAGAAAGCAATTTCCAATCGATTGGGAATTTCTCAAACTCTGACATTCCCTTTGTGATTCGTTGTGAAATTTTGACATGACGCATGACATTTAATCATTAATATCTACTCATATTAATCTGATTGAATAACTCTAAAGGCCGTATAGTTGTCAATGTCGACAAAAACTAGTGGACTACATATCGTTAGAATGTCATAAAATAAAATATTTTATTTCACATTTTACCAGAGGTGTGATCTATATGAATGGAGAAAGTTTTGTAGTCTTAAACATCAAAATATTATTGATATTATTGATTGTCTATAGTTAGATTTTTTCGTTGTGTCAGATAGGGACCAAAAATTATTTCTTTACTATAGTTAATCTTGACAACGGTAGCTGGAACGCTACCGAAACGTTGAAATAAAAAAATAAAAAACATTATTGTGGTTCGATTCTTAAAAAAAATAAGAGAAAAATAGGAAACTTTACGCCCATTAAATTGTGTAAGACACTTATCGTCGTTCTAAGATGCAAATTGCCTAGCTCAGTTTTGCAGGAGAGCTAAAAAACGTTTTTAATTTTAATTGGAAGCAAACCAAATTTAAATATTTTTCAACATTTCCCGTTTTTTATAAATGTTATATTAGGGATTTGGGCCGCTGTCAGATCATTGGTTTGTGCGTTTGTCACCAGAAGGCACTAATACCTTTTTTTTTCATCAAAAATGGACTTGGGCAATTTGCATCTTAGAACGACGTTATGTAGTTTTCGATATTGAAATTTTCAAAAACAACGCCTCTGATTGGTGGTATAGAGCTGCCAAAAGTTCTTGTCAATTGACATAACGACTTCATTTCATCCTGATTCCATTGTAATATTATAGAGACGTTATTTTCCATTGAGTATTTATTGTTAATTTTTTTAATTGATTTTGTTTCCATTTTCAAACAAAAAGTCCATAACAACAGGAAACCGGATAAAATTATTTCAACTAAACAAGGAAAGCTATTATCTAGGTTAGGCTAAACATAAACACATATCTGTATCTGACACCGACACGATATTTGACCTATTGCGCAGAAACTGTACAGAAATATGATGGGGAATGGTATTTCTGTACAGTATTCGATGTCGAAAACTGCATGCTTGTATAACACTATACAGTTGTTGTCAACATTGAAAACTATACAGAAAACGATATCGAAAACTACATAATGTCAAACGGCCTTAAATTGAATTTATGGTCGACATTCAAGGTATGTTTGTACTTTTCAAACCTAAACTATATTTTAGAAGGAACTGGTTTGTTATTTCGTTGTTTTTTTCACAATAAAAGAAAAATATTCAAAACCAAAAGATCTGAGTTCAAAAACAAATACCAAACATATATCACACCTTTTGTCACTTTCAACAGCACCACAATGCGCATGCTTCTAACTGAAAATTTGATCCCGGTCAGCGGATTATTCTGATAGTTGGCAACTGGTCCGAAACTGCAAATTTCTTTCTTCGAACCAAGTATTTTTAAATCACCAACTACCAAATTGTTTCTACGATCGCTTTTTCTTAATACGCATGCATCTGACTGTTTTTTTTTTAGTTCTTAAAATCCACCGATATACTCTATCGATAGATGTCTGTGATATGTCAGATAAATGTCAGGTAGAATGTAGTTTTTCTATCGGTAGACGATTATAAGAACATGATTTGTGATTAGGACGCAAATAAACTTTTATTCTTTGTATTAATTAAACATTTCACCATTATAGGATAATTCCATTTCATAATCCATTTTTATTAACAAAAAAAATAATGTATATAATTTTTGACACAACAAAACAACTAACCTCAATAAATAAAGATTATTAATTGTCATTGCGCATGATTGATGATTGTGCATACCCCTTCCAAATCTACCAGATTTATAGAGTCTCAAGCCCGGTAGAACTGATGGATGTTCGATAGAACTATCGGTGAATTTAAGAACGCTGGGATCATTCTATCGACAATCTATCGGTAAATTTAAGAACAGCTTTGGTAGATACAGTATTTACCGATAGATGTATCGGTATATTTAAGAACTTGTCTTTTCTGATTGCTCTACGAACTAACCTACTGAATACAGTATTAAAAGACCTTTCAAATAAGGTATTACAGGACCCACTTTTAAATTAAAAAAAAATTGACAATTACGACACGACGTCGAAACTGGTGACGCATATTATTCAAGAAATCGGCATTTAAAATTAATAATCGACCTATTACATTTTTTTCCGGTAAATTGTTTGCAGAATAGTGAATTTGTTCCATAATTTATCCGTACTCTGTATAAAAAAACACATACATGAACTCATCAAATAAGTTCGATTACATTCAGAAATTCAGTGGAACTAGAATTCTAGATTTGATTACATAATGGATGCAATATGCAGATTTCAGACGTCATTGGAATAGTTTCTGAACCGCAAATACTAATCCTAAGGATCTCGAGTGGATAGTTAAGCGGCTGAATACAACTTTGCAGTTACCGGAGCTTTTTGCAAACTATTTATCTTGTTTAAAAGTTTGGTCATGCAAATTAAATTGAAGTTTCAGTTGAATACTTACAGAGTTTGGAATTTTTATTATCTCCCATGTGCTCAAATTTCCACTTGCAACTGATTTTCTTTTTATTCATTGGTAACCTCTGTAGCCTTGTAAAAAAAATCCATCAAATAATGTCTATTTAAAATTGAAAGTTCGCTTGGAATTAGCTGAAATTCATTGTCAACTTTATAGATTTATGGAGAAAACATAGGGTGCGTTCAGCTGGGCTCAACAGTTGGAACTAAGCACAAAACAAGTTGAGTCTGGTCAGTTGCTAAGCTCCGTCTGAAAGATTTGCTGCAAGCTAGCGATAGAACATAACCTAAGAATGGACACCTCACTTTGACAGGTCGGCGATATTGGGCTGGGTCCCCCGATCAGCTGGAGTTGAAGTTTCTGTTTTGAGATATGGCGTAAGTCAGCTGGTTGTCAGACAGACTTTGTAGAACAATGTCAATGTAATATAAGACAAGTTCTTAAATTTACCGATATATCTATCGGAAAATACGGTGTCTACCAAAGCCGTTCTTAAATTTACCGATAGATTGTCGATAGAATCATCCCAGCGTTCTTAAATTCACCGATAGTTCTATCGAACATCCATCAGTTCTACCGGGCTTGAGACTTGATAAATCTGGTAGATTTGGAAGGGGAATGCACAATCATCAATCATACGCAATGACAATTAATAATCTTTATTTATTGAGGTTAGTTGTTTTGTTGTTTCAAAAATTTGATACATTATTTTTTTTGTTAATAAAAATGGATTATGAAATGGAATTATCCCATAATGGTGAAATGTTTAAAGTGATGGTGGACCCAAATACGTACGTCGTGCTTTTACGAGGAGAAATTTTGTATCGAATTGAAAATTAATACAAAGAATAAGGCTACATCCTCAATCAATCTGCTAGCAAAGTGGCACTTCGGCATGCGTGCTGCAAAACGGATACCCATCCTCAATCATGTCGTCAGCCTGAATGAGATTGCTCATGCGCATTTTCTTTGGTATTGCTATTTTATTATTGTGGATGCGGAGTTTACCTTGTGAATTTTCCTGTAAATAAAAGTAGCGAAGAATTAGTACTAATAATGTTCCGTTCCATACTTAGATACCAAGTACTTATCAACGACAACAAATCATTATAATAACGCAATAAGAAAATAATGTATGATTGTTTACAAAAATAATAAAATAAAATAGGGTTAGGGTACCTAAATTATTTTTTCCATGATAAAATGCGCATGACACAATTCGGCACGCACCAAAAAAGCTTACACCTTGCAAGCTTGCACTTCTACATCGGCGTGCATGTCAGCACGAAATTGTATTGAGGATACTTACGCTTAAACATCATTATCCTAGCACGCGTGCCGAAGTGTCACTTCGCCACTAAATTGATTGGGGATGTGCCCGGAAATTTTGAACTTCTATTTCCGACAGCTCTAAATAATTTATTAACAGTAAATTCACAAACTCATCCATACTCGATTTCTCAAACAGAATTACAATTTTAATTTTTTTCCGCAAAAATAATATCAACCTATAAGCGAGCTGTCACTTATCTTTCACTTTCAGTATGAATATGAAGATTATCTGGTTATCACGTACAAAAATGTACGTTTTTTTTAATATCCTCTATATCCTCTTGTTGTTTTTTATTCATAGTTAATGTTTCTGCCCCATACATCATCACCGGTCTGATTATTTTATTTTTTAATAATTTTTTGTTTGTCTGAAACGCTTTGTTTGTTGCAACGATTCTTTCCCTTATCTCAGTCTATTACTACTATAGTAATAATTTTAAAAAATGTTTCGTCCTCCTTAGATCAGTTGGAGAACGATAAAACAATTTGTTTCAACGATAAGAATCTACCTACAAAGCATGAAATAGTAACCAACGTCCAGCAATGTTTCAAACACTGTGAAATAACTTTTTGTTTGTTGGTATAAAAAATGGTTTATGGGAATTCTTTATCAACTAGAAAATCTAACACCATTAACCGCAAGTATTTTCACGAAATCTACCAAACCAGTATTCGTTTAATTCCAAGAGCCCTTTCTACTCAGACAACAAAATAAATCTCTCGAGATTTAAGTGACAGCACCATTCTCATTCTCACGCGTAAAAGCTTTATTCCTATAAAAACAGAAAAAAATCATTAAAACGAAATGGACACTTTTTAGCGTGAAAACGATCGAGTAAAAAACCTTTCTGCTCCTTATAAATAAGGCACAATAACCAAATTAATTAAAATAATGACTTGGTTGACATAATCGGAATATTTTACTGATATATAATTCATGATAATAAATTAATTAAAACTTTTAACTTAGACTACAATGGATATGGTAGACAGACAGTTAAAAATACTAATATCATGAACTGCACCTTTTCAAACTTGTAGCATGTCTATCGACCTGTTTCGATTTTACGAAATAATTTCCCTAATTACCGCTCGCCATCATAGTAACCACTCCCAATATAGTTCTGTGATCTAAATTTCTCCCACTCTACCGTTAAGACAATTGACATATTATGTCAACGGCCGATTCCATTTTGGAAACGATCGCCCTTTCTTTCCGTTACCGACAGTCTTACAGTAAAGACATACCTTATCGTCTCTCCAATTTTACCTTTAGTTTTACCTGAAGTTGCTGTGGTAAGTCCAAAATTATAATTTATATTTATTAAGCTTTTTCTAAAGTAGTGGCTGAGATAAACTTCATGATATGTCAATTGTCTTAACGGTATAGTGGGAGAAATGTAGATCACAGAACTATATTGGGAGTGGGTACTATGACGGCGAGCGGTTTAAACAGTTTTCTTTTCAGATGACATCAATTATGACGTAAAAAATCTTTGAGATCAAATAACGTTTTAGGAAAAATTGCAAAAAAAATTAATAATATTTTCTTTCAAAAATATATTTACTATATCCTATTGAAAAAAAAACCTGTAACTTAAATGGTCCCTGGCTAGAGCACTCCACCTCAGGGAGTTGAATTCGGCACCAATTAAACTATTTTATTCGCTATCACTGGGATGGGATGTACAATTAATATTAAATTGGAAGCCACAAGCTTTTTAAACGAACGAAAGCAATGAAAAACAGAAGCAGAAGGTGAAAAGCCTTGTGAAAATTAACCTCAAGTTACTTTAAAAAAAATGAAATGAAACTACTTATTTCCGAACACGTGTATCCAATTTAATAGATATTGAATAATCAATACAAAAATTGAATACTTAGAAAAAAACCAGCCGAATAGGATACCAAATTATAACCTAGCACGCCAAATCCAAATCTCGCACACGCTAAAGATAAGACGAGAGAACTTATCTTAGAAGGATAGGGATGTTTTGCAGCTCTTAGCGCGATGGCAGCAATGGCTTCAACAGGCTGTGTACACTCCAACCGGTATCTCGTGAAATGAGGTGACGATGCGCCGTAACAAATTTGAAAGTGGGTATTCAGCAAAGCCAATCGTCCGGTAGACTTTATGCAGTGTGCAGCTCGATATTGGCCGAATACGTTCTCTCTCTGCGTACTAGAAGCTCCGCCTTGTCACGAGATACCAGTTTACCTGTATGTCGTGCATGGGAACGAGAACAGGAAAACTGAGGTTCGCTGAATCTTGCCTCAAACTTGTTGTCGTAAACTTGCTGGTTGCAGAGATCAAAACTGTTCACCAATAATAAATTTTAAAAAACATATTTAAATGTTGCCTTTTTAGTGGCAGTTAGAGGAAAGAAAGAGTTCCATCGAAACTTGAAATTTCGAATATCTAAAGACAAAAATGGAAGGCGAATTTAATAAAAATTAATGTTTTATTTTGGAGTGACTAAAACAACAAGGAAACGGCATGTTTAGAAATTTAGTAGAAAGAAGTGACTATTGAGTCACAAACATTAACTAAATAAACTAGTTTTCAAAACGTAATAGGCTGAACTGAATGTTACAAAACGATTACAAATTTGAAAATTTAACCAGATCATCCAAAACCATGTAAAAATTCAACAAAACATTACCAATTTAATTAAAAGTTAATCACGTCTTAGCCAATGAGTTTTAAGCTGACAAAATCCCAATTTAAGACACCTACAAATTTAATCATGGAGTTTTAAGAAAATTGATTTATTAGTGTTCAAGTAAATGAACTTCGCAACCGTAACAATTTGTCTTGAATCTGTCTTGTAATTTCCTTGACACAAATTTGAGGAAGAATTTACATTTATCTTATCTTCAACAGATTTATCGGTAACAATAACACTTTATTTTAGTATCTAATTAAGTTGAAATTGGAATCTATCACTGCCGATATACTTTTCACAACTTTTATCTGCTTTGTGTGTATAAAAAATTATAGCTCACGGATTTTATAAAGTTTATTACAACGTTGGAAGCAGCGCTGGGGCTAATGAAGCCGTTGATAGGGTCAAATAAAACGGTTAATGCTCCATCGTCTCACGATATCGGACACTTCTAATTTATTTTATATTGAATAAAAGAATAGATGATTTTTTTTTTGGTGTAAGTATTTTAAAATAACGCCAGAAAAATGATTTATTTTGGGCATGTTTAAAATTATTTACCGTTTTGTATGTAATATATTGATTGTTTACTTGCTTAGTTTTCTTGTTTCCAAGTTTGTAACTTTAAAGCGAGTTGTTTTCTTCTGCATTTTTAAGACATTCACATTAATTTGACTAATGCCTAGACGTAGATCTTTGTCGGGGATATTGGTATGATTGAGCCAGGTCGTCTTCAGAGAGAAGTTAGTGGAAGTGTCATTTCATGGCTTCCCCATAAATATGGAGAAGCTCGAAAAGTTAGAGAAAGACCTTGAAATAAACGACCAAAGGTTACCATCACCGCACAAGATCGTTATCTGACTGTGACTACCTGTAGAGCTCTACCTGTAGAGAACCTCTAAGTACTTGACGGATCATTCAACAACGTCTTTTCAATGCTTCTGTTGTTTCGATTACAAATGAAGCAGTACGTCTAAGATTACACGAGGTTAAGGGGTCTATTTTTTACCCCATAACGACGTTGTTCGTGGGCGATTATCGTTTATGAACGACTTCCTCTATTTTATAGTCAACGGTAGTCGTTGTTGGACGACAAAAATGGCTACCAAGTTGTCGTCCACCGACGATACCCTGACAGCTCTCGTTGAGGAAGTAAAAAGTCGTTAACTAACCTAAAATAAGGTGAAGGTCATTGTGCTCGACTTTATTTATCTGTTCCTATTAATAAAAATTATGGCAGGTGAAATAGCTAATTTGGTTTTAGATGAGTTATAAAGGAGGTAATGAATTGGATTGTCTACATAAATATCTATTTAAAATGTTAATTTTTAATAACTTGGTATCTACATTTAGAGAAGAAACCCGAGAAAGATTACGTACACTGACAGATACCAGTAATCCTTTTGAGCTCCCGGATTAATATTTTAGGCAGTTATATAGACTGGATGTTGTATCGGCAAAAGATTTATTTGATGAAATTTTACCTCATCTATCTACTTACGTTTTTTTAATTGAATCATTATCCTCAATAGAACCCAGAAACAGTCCCAAATTATCAAAATGGACATTAGAAGTAACAGTGGAAACACAAAACATCTAGAAAAATAATATTCGACGTACGTTTTCTGTCAATTTAATAATACCAACCTTAAAATTTGCCGTTAACTTTGATCACTAAAATAGACACTGAACGATAATGTTACAGAATAGAGTTAAGAGAAATTGTTGTTAACAAATAAGTCGTCGGCGTAACGATATCGTCTGGAAACGACGAATTACAAAATAGACCCCTTAATTACGTTCACGAAGACTTTTAAGATAATGCTCGATCGCAACGTGATAGAGTAGTCGAAGACGCTTCGGACTTCCATGGTATTCCGCATTTGGCACTGCCAAACCTTAATCCAATCGAGCGTGCTTGGGTCCAGCTACAAAGAAATCCCATAGACACTCCAGGAGTTTAGACAGGCTTCACCCCATCTTTGGAGACACATCGATCAGGCTACTTCAACGACCTTATTGAAAGTATACAGAAGATTTGTTTGACTGTAATTAGTATTAGAGGAAACCATACTCGTTATTAATGATCGAGCTCCTTTAAAAATTTCAGTTGCTAAATCGCAACCTTCTTAAGATCGATGTATGTGTTTTTGTGAAGACCTAGTTTGGTGAGGCTATCTTGTAGAGTTTTGGGAAGTAGTCCCGTAGATGAAACGATGACCGATATCACCTCTACTTTCTCTGCATGCCACATCTGTCCTACCTCAATTATTGCAAGATCAGTATATTTTGCAATTTTCTCGTTACATTTGTCTAAAATATTGTTGTATTGGGTACAGCAACATCAACTAGAAGAACCGAGTTAGCTTTTTTATCTACAACTACAAAATCAAGCTGGCTGTACACCACCCGTCTATCGGTGATAATTGACCTATCGTACTATAGTCTAAAATCAGCATTCTCTAGAACTAAATGCGGATGGTACTTGTAATAAGGCGTGTAGGTATTAACTAATCCAAATTTGCTGGCCAACTTCTGATGGATGATGTTGCAAAGTTGATTGGGTCTGTGTAGGTAATCAATGCTATGGCTGAACATCCCGGCGTAATATGTTGTATCGTCTCTATTGTTTGTTGACACCTTCTGCACTTGTCCGACACGATGTTTGGATCTCTTATGATAAATTTCTTATAATTGTTGGTATTAATGACTTGGTCTTGAATTGCCATCATAAATCCTTAGGTTTCTGGAAATAACGTTCCATCAGAGAGCCACCCATTTGATGCTCCCTTGTCGATTGAGGTCGTGATGATTTGGTCCATGAAGCGCTTTCTGGAACAACTCCGCCTGTTTGTCAGAGTCTGTACAAGATCTGGGAATAGTTTTTATCAGTTTTGCGACCAGCTCACGCAATTTAGATGTTTGATCCTTGCCAATGAAGAATTCTTAGAGTTTAGACATTTGTTTATAATGTAAATTAACTGTGTCAGTTAGAGCGATAAATACGCAGTAAAATTGCGACTAATTTTAAAATATGAGCCATAAGGCTGTATATTAAAGAGTAAAAAATAAAAATGTGTAAACATCAACACACAAATCACATTCCACACAAAAGTTTGTACCAGACACTATAGAGAGTATTCTTGAGTTCCGTAGATAGAAAACAATGGTAGTAATTAATTGGGGTTTGTAGTAGTTTGAAGTCGAAATAAAGTCAATAGAAATAAATAAAAGTAACATCCCAAAAGTCGGTGAAATAAACTACAAAACTTTTTTCTTGCCATCCCAAACTAAATGAAATACTGAACTGAAAGAAATAAACAACGATTAAGCTGAGTTCCGGAACATAATTTTCTCGAACGCTTAAAAAATGTTTGCTTGAACGGCTTGAATCTAAAACATATGCTAGGAATGAGATGTTAGGTTATTTATTTTTTACGCCCAGGAGCTTTGAATGTTATTAAAGACTCTGCTCTCCTGATTTATTGTCCAATTACGTCTACTTTGTTGAGAAAAAATTGAAAATCTCCATTCAGTATAATTTAACTAAATTTCAATTCATAAATCTGATTGATAGGTCCAGTAGCTTTGATTAAAACTCTTAGTACGGCTTTGCTCTGGCTTAGTCATTAATTTGTTCTAAGCTGGATGTAGTATCCCAATAGCATATTTGATTGTCTAATCCATACTAGATATATCCAATGGTTAGATCTCCTTTTTTTCGGCTTTGTTCCGGTCCCAATAAGGGTGCTTCAGCCCCTCTCTGTTTTTCCCGAGATTTTGGAATGTTTAGTTTCTGGCCCGTACAATCCTATCCCAGTACCTTCTATTGCTCTTGAGCCGTCTGTATACCATTGAATGGCATACTTTCCAAGTCTGGTAATGGTTTTGCGATTCAATTCCTTCTTGTTGCTTAATTTCGTTCGGATATTCTTTGAAAAGTTATATTTTTTCATGATACCATCTAATTACTAAATATTATCTAATTTGATCATCACTTATTTAAAACTAGCAGACCAGACAGACGATGTCCTGTCTTGTCTTGCCGTATTATACAAGTTTTAACTATTTTTATTTTGAATCATCAAATCGGTCCATCCGTTTAGGAGTTGTTCAATATGAACCACTTTATCCACTTGAACTAACACACAAAATCTCATCAAAATCGGTTGAGCCGTTTATATTATGTATGTATAATACATGCAAAGCCGGGGCGGGCTGCTGGTTATAGCCTATGTTACTCAGTGATAATGTAGCTTTCTAAAGGTAAAATATTTTTTGAAATCGGTCAAGTAGTTTTAAAGTTTATTCGTTACATACAAAAATACAAATCTTTCCTCTTTATAATATTAGTGCAGAGTATAGATTGGTATAGATTTCACCCTAGCGAAGCTGAGGCGGGTCGCTAAATATAGCCTATGCTACTCAGTGATAATGTAGCTTTTTAACGGCAGAAGAATTTTTGAAATCTGTCTTGTAGTTTTTAAGTTTATTCGTTACTTACAAAAATACAAATTCATAATATTAGTATAGAGTATAAAAGTATAGATTAGTATCGATAAGTTTATTTTCGATAACTTCTCCTTCAGTTGCAAAAGTAAAATAACCATAAAACCATCCGATCGAAAACCTTCCTAGTTAACCTGTTTAACTTCATACTTTCCTCCTACATTCAAATTGGTAATTTTCCAAGTTCCTCTACTTATTATTTTAATTCTCTTATCCCTTACGATCAAGCCTCTTAAGTGGTCCCCATACGAAAGTCCGATAAAAGAGCTATTTCACTTCTGTACTATGGCATTTTAACTTCGGACTTTCCACACTATGTATTGTTTTAAAACGGTACTAGGTATGAGTATTTAGAAAGTGACCACAATCAATGTGACATTAGATTTTACTATTATCAATCATAAAGCGATTAAGGAAGAATTCCAACGCCAACTGTTTTCTTTAGCTTTTATAAAAACTAGTTAAAAAGTTAAAATAGGCCTATCTGAAGTTAACCCGGATAATTATGATAATTGCGGCACTTAAACGATCACTGGTTATTGTTGCAAATAAACAATAAATTGAAATATTACCCTCAATGTGATAAACCGTTGAATTTAAAATAAAAAGCCTGCTAAGTTTTATCCCCCCTTCCATTGAATTTTTTTCATTGCGATGACGTCCCTGATTCTATGATGGCGTCACAGAGACCCTGTATACCTCTGATGAAATTACTGTAGGTCCCAAAAAGATTACCCAATTTTCAAATAAACTTATTCGTTAATTCCTGAGTTACAGCCTGTAAAAAAATCTTGGGACACCCTGTATTAATTCTTCGATATCTATTGGTAACACGCTTTACTAAATACGACAATTTTACAGGAAACTGTAATAATACTTTATTGTCTCCGGTCTGCAAGTTATGTTGTCCCCGTTTGACTATATTAACCGTTTGGTATATTAACAGTAAATTAACTCCCTTTAAAATTGTCATCGTGCGCCCATAGTAAATGGTAGTTTTTACAATTTTATTAATTTAACTGTCATCAAGAATTATACAAAAAAGTACAATCTCACATGCGACAAAAATGACATTGTTTGAGAATGGACCTTCTGGATATTTAATGTATTTTTAATAATCAGATTTTAAAAATATATAAATATTCAATATTTTGGCATCACTGCAACGCCTATTATCCACCCTCCGCTCCTAATCATCAGGTAAAAACAATGTTAAATAATAATATGGAGCTTGCAAGTTGACCAAGCATTGTTATTATACTTTTTGTCCACGACCACTTAATAATAAGTCAATATTTTACCTCCTAACAAAAAGTATATGGTACCTATATATCTACTAGAGTGAATTATGGTTCATATAATATATCGTATAGATATAATTTCAAAACTTTTAGTATTGATACTTTTCATAACGATATTTTCTAATATTGATATTTTTAAAACACTATATTAATAACGGTACGGTGTATCCATACTTTACACAGTATCGCCCATCTCTATATGTCACATTATTTGACGTACTCCAGAAATTTATTAATTTTGACGTTAAAATTGTCAATAATACCAAATTTAATAAAGAAATCAAAGGTCGTGGACAAAATATAGTATTCTACTCGCAATTTATGGCCATTATTCACTCGGATGACTTGCGCCCCTCGCCTACGACTCGGGACGCAAACGTCACCCTGCGTGAATAATGGCTATCATAAATTGCTCGTTTAATAATATACCATTTTCCTCCAAATTAATGTTAACAAAGTTTTTTTCATTTCATTATAGTTTAATCTTGTTGCGGCAACTTTTTTTACATTTATTATTTATTATACTATCAAGTTTTAATGACAAAATGATCTCTTATCGTTCTTTCAACCTCGAGCTCATTTTACCGTTTCCAAACCATAATATATCTTTTTTCAGGCTATTATTTTTTTTCACTTTATAACGTCTAAGCGTCAGAAAAGAATTATGTTCTCCTTAACACTACCAGCAAATTCGGCCGTTTTGGCAGCTCTTTTTTAATATGTCTGACAACAGAAATATTATTTTATACCAAACTCAAATGTAATTTCAGACACGATACGTATGAATAAAACTGTGAGAACCCTTTTTTACAAATACATTAAATCAATATTTGGATTATTACGCATGTATTTTCGGAACTTTTTCCGCTAAAGCCGCAAATACGCCGAAACCGGTCTACAAGTTGTGTTGTCTCTACTAATCGCAAACCAGAATGATTGGTTTTAAAATATCTTGTAGATATACCAACCCCGTTTGACTTTGGAGTGTTATTCAATATCCGGCGGTGCATATTGCACGGGAAGTAGTTGTTGCTCCTTAGTTGAATAATATTTTTCAAAAATATATGAAGTGTGAATATAAATCATTATTCTTCGACATCTGTTGATAAAACACTTTATTAAATACGACAATATTACAGGAAACTGTAATAGGCTTTGAAATTTATGGTCTTTACGTCGTGTTTGTAAATGAATGGTCAAAGTGTGGCCTTAAAAGAGATTTATTGAGCAAGTTCGAGAGGTCACAGGTACTTAATCAAAAACGTAATAGATTATCTCGTTCGCTCGAGAAAAATCGAAATTGTCGGTTTTGTGTAACAAATATTGATGGAAGGGTTGCAGGGAAAATAACTAAAAGTAAAGTTTTGTTGCATTTTTTTTGTCATTCCAATCTGGCCTACTCTTTACGAGTATGTGCTTTGTAATTAGATATATTCAGTTCTTACTATGTCCGACTTTTTTCTATAGCGTAGTAAATATAAAATGTTTTGGAAAATACCAGATTATTATCAAGTTAATAAATATTCATTCCGAACGAACGTTTGTTTTTCGTTGCAATAAGTTTCATCCCTTTAATGGAGACCCTGAAAGTAATGTCTGTTATTTGAACAATTTTAAATCACGAACCAAACGATCGAAATCTCCTTGAGGTGGTAAATGCGGCTCTTTATATGAGGAAGCTTTTTAAAAGTCAAGAACGAACGTTATATTCTCCAATTCAGAAGACAAAATAAAGCTTTAAGATTATTCTAATATGGGAGGAATTCAGCTGAAAGAGATCGCTCCGTTCAGTAGGTGGCAACTCAGTAATTGCCTTTCAGCGTATAAAAATAATAACTATACTGCTTTCGGCAACAGACACTGTAGAAACAATCAACTATTTCACTAGTACAATAATAAGTTCTATCATTGTACTAGTACAATGATCATTTACAGTGCCGGATTTTGGGTACTTGCGGCCCTAGGTCAAATTAACCCGAGTGGCCCCCGCCCCAGCCGCCCCTTAGGTGGAAAATTGAAATGTGCCTTATTTCAAGCTCACGTCAAAACAAGTGAGTAGTTGAGATATCTTAAAGATAAACACCAATTGGAAAACATTAATGGATGCAGGATGCGGATCCTTTAACTTCACGATTATGGAATTAAAGTATAAAGCAGATTTCATATTAATACATAACGTTTATTTTTATAATTTCACTTTTTAAAATTGGTACAACATATTAGTTCTAAAAATAAACATTCACTCACACTGTATGTATTACAGTGAATGTTCACAGTATGGTTCAAATAAATCTAAACGCTCACTTTCCTAGCTTTTTTGGCTGCAAAATCTTTAATCAACTCATTAAAGTCTAATGCTTGAAAAAGCTCAGAATTTGCCACAAAACTAGCCAAACTAGACAATCGAGAATCTTCGTCAGAAGTCGAGTTCCTCAGGTAGTTTTTTTTCTTTTTAACACGCTGAATGATCTTTCTCCAGATGCATTAGATGTCATCATACATAGTAGAATGCGCAAAGCCGTGTCCATATTCGGAAATAATGTTGTTAATTATTGTTTTTCACGAATGAGTTTCAGATACTCCAAACGTGTATTCCTTGGAGGCTTGGTAATCTTGTTATCATGAGGTTCTCTTTCTTCATCAAATATACCTTCAACGAAGCCTTTGAACTGTACACACTCTTCTCCAAAGTCACCATCTATGTCGGTTCGATACTTTTTAGCCACAATAGAAGCTTTTCTCCTCAATATTTCGTGCGGCCCCCTTTTGCTTGCGGCCCTAGGCCGCGGCCTAGTTGGCCTAGTGGTGAATCCGGCACTGATCATTTATAACAATAACAATGCTTTATCAATTTTTAATACTTATTTAACTTGACGTCTTCTATTTTTTTCAAATGTTATTGCAGAAATGTCTCAAGAATTACAATATTTTTTAAATTGTTATTATGTTTAAAGAAAATAGTTATTTGTGTACCAAACTGGTTGTATTGCCACTTTTTTCTCTTTGTGAATTACAGTATTCATTATATGAAATGGACAACCTAACACAGAACTACTAGTACCTACTACAAATTTGAAGATCTAGAAATTAGAAGACACCTAGGATAACCACAATCCAAAATGGTGTGGGAATGCTAGGGAAACTAGGCGATAACAATACAGTAACCTTACTGTGGGTTCCAGGACACATTGGAGTAGAATGAAATGAAATAGCAGATGAACTAGCAAAGAGGGGGACTGAAAGACCCTTTTGGGGTTTATATACTTTAATAAAATACCAAAAACCGGATATCGGCTTAAAACCCTATTACCACAAAGTGTACGTTTGTACGGGACCAGTTAATCGTAGTATGCAAATTTACTCAGATTCTTTTATTTTGTTCCAGATTATACCATGCATTTTCCACACATCAAGTATATGGTTGACATTAGGATTAGCAATACAAAGATATATCTACGTTTGTCATGCACCGCTTGCAAGAAAATTCTGCACACTACCGAATGTATACAAAAGCGTTGCTGGGGTTTTGCTTGTAGCAACTCTTCATCAAGTACTCAGATTTGTTGACACGGAATATACGACGGTGAGTATACCTATAATTCAATAGCGTAACATGAAGTCGCAGAGCCTCAGATTCAAGATATAAACAATAAAAAAAAACATAAATAAGGAGCCCATGTGAGGCTCCACATACCTCTGGGCTTGGGATAATGATAAGCTGTACCAAATTGCCTCCTTATAATCACCTAGATACATAAATACGAAGTTCATGATAATGTATAATTCTTCCAAAGTTAATGTGATGAACCATATTTTTAATCACTTTTCACAAATTCTAATATTTGAAATAATGTTAATCTACTATATCAATTTGAATGAAAAAAATTAACCTGCATACAAAATTCATAAAATTTGTAATACAATAATAACGCGTTTTCCTCTAGAACACGTAGTATCTAGAGAACAGTTTTTTGTATCGTTAACCCAACCATATTTTAAAGGTGGGTGCATATCCTCATACAGTTTTAATTATAATATAGTTACCATTACTACTATTTTCTTACATATTAAGTTAAAATGTATTTTATTTTATATATTTATTCATGTAATAAAACCGTAAGGATTGTTTGAATAACAAATAAATGAATAAACACTTGACAACATCATGCGTATCAAACCAAGCTTCGTCTAAATAAATTATAGTTCTATTTGAATCACGGTACCCTTTTATTTTGCGCAAATACTCCTGTCTAAGTTCAGCGATACGCCGAGATTCCATTATTACCATTCGATTATCTAACTTCTTATATTTAAATCCACAATTCAATAATCCCGCGCATCATCTTGGACTGCTGTTTCAAATGGTCTCCAAAATGCCATTCTAATTAATTATATTATAAAACTCACCCCAACGTCTACGAACAAATGAATATCATATTAATATCAATTCACTGACGCGACCTAACCACTACACCATCAAAAAGGTATTATATTAATGATATCTTTCTACACTAGATCATCTACACTTTCCTATAAATACCTATAACAATTCACTAAACTCACTCAACCAAGAAATAGATATTATATTAAATATTTCTTCAAAACAAAATTCACACCCGACACTGAATGATACTAATGGATTATAGGCCGAACCACAACACAACCCCCCCGAACACCCTCAAGACCGTAGAATTTTTTCTGCGAAAATCGTCCAACGGAGTTTACTTCGGTTATTTCGTTATATTACGATGAATACTGCAGTTGATGACTGGTTGTTTCGAAGTCTTGACTGCACGTGCAACTACGTTGCCATCTCTTCAAAATTTTCTTAAATATAGTAACATATAAAAAGTGGTTTTAATTAATTTTTCTTTTTTCAGTAATTTCAAGCGACTTATTTTAATGTTTACTAATAAATTTACATTATGTATTTTTTTAGAAATATTTCCAAACTAGCTTTTTTATAACATCACGAACTAACAGTTTACTGAAGTAAGAGGAAAATTTGTGTAGCAAGCCTAACAATTTTAGAAAATATATCTGACAACATTGCTTTATTTTATGGTCATCACACTGACAATAGTTAGAGTATACAACGTTTGGTAACGTTCAACAATGTTTAAGACATTAACATTTTTATATATAAGAACATTCAAAACTAATTTAAATAATTCAAAAAGCTTACGACCCAAAACAACCCGAAAACAGCGCCCATAACCTCACAAAAACCAGTTATGTAATTGAGACACTTCGTCATCTCATACCGGTCTACTATAAATATAATTGATGTGTCCAGGGACCAAGGGGTTGATCCTTTTGTGGCCATGTAGGAGTTTTTATCGTTGTCTAGGGTATTGATGGTGTAGATACTAGTTCATACATTTATTAACACTTCAACATACAAAACGGTACACATACAATGAGGTTAATTACATAAAATATAGCGAAGCTGTCGGGATAAAAGGTGTCGTCTTACGTCGTTGTACTGAGTTCAAACTCTAGAACTGAGCTGGCTTCCTCTCTATTTCGACGGTAGCCGGTAGAGGGGCATGCGTGGAGCGCTGAAAGGCACTTGTTACTCCAGCGTCGCGCTTATAGGGGTTTGGGTACAAAAATGCCTACTCCCTTTTCAAGTGAATGCTTGAATTTCAAGATTACCAAAAAAGTTAAAGGTAAATCAATTGTTCAATCACCGCATCTAGCGACCGTTAAAACCACTGGAATGAAACTATAATTTAATGTTCCAATAGGCATTTAAAATGATACTAAGTTTGTCAAAATCCTTAAAACGGAAGAAAAGTTAAAACAGTTTCATTGATTCATCTTACCCTCTCACCCCTACCAGCTTTTTTACAATTTAGAGGAGAAAGTAATAGAGCAAACTTAAGTAAAATGATATGATTACCAATATATAAATTCGGTGGTACTATAACCCAGTGATGGATTTAGGCCGTGAAGCCTAGGACGGCATTTTAAAAATTGGTTCAGATTAGTTTTAAAAAAAAAATTCTATGGGATAAATTATTCATAATTCAATGCCCAGTCTTTAAATTTAGTAAAATCACGTGCAGTTGAATCTGTAACTGAAGCAGTTTCTACTTTGCAAGTACTAATTTCTTCTCACATCGTTGGGAGTACAAATTTGAGAGTTTCGATTATTTCTCAAACTCGTTAGTCTGCTCGACATGATGCATGTTACGCATTAGAAAAGTAGTAGTCTGGAATAATTTATGCACTGGAATTCATTGCCGAGAGCAAAAATGAGAAACCGACTGCGCCATTTGAAGCTACAGGATTGCAGCGAAAATTACAGCGTTTAGAAACAACGATTCTAGTAATTGTTTGGAATGTAATATAAGATCGTTTCGATACTGCTAGTAAGAAGCTTCCATTAAAAGGGCACCGCAACAAACCGGACCTAAGGGCGAGAGGAAGCCTAAATCCGCCACTGACTATGACGGGACATTTTTGATAGAAAAATGATGTTTTGTGATATTATTGTGAGCTAAGCAGCAGCAGTTTGTAATACAATTTTTTTTCTGTAAGCCGTACGATGAATAGTTTCTGAGATACAGCGGGATGTCCTTCTTAATTAAACACCCGGTACAGCTTTTTAATGACAGACATAGGATCAATTCCAATATCCCTTTCGACCCTCAATTGTCTTATATTTTGAGGACAAGCAAACGATTAGAATTAATAAGTAATTGTCCATGCGTATCGTTAGTGGTTAATAGTATCCTCGACCTGATTTTTTTTATGTAGAGAGAATAACAATAACTTTCCATTGCCTCATGTTTTATGAATTTAATCGTTATAAAAAAGGGGGTGAATAAAGAAAAAAATATCTATAGTCTTGTAAACAGATTATAACTACAAAGACATAAGCAATTTATCCAAGTATTCATTGTATCCAAGCAGACCGATTCCAAAGATAGTTAGCTCAAAACAAGATAATAAATCGTAAAGCACAATATGGAGTTTGAACATTTATATAGTTATTTATGTATAGTTGTGAGTAAACTTAGTTTGCACTGTTTCACAATAAAATAACAATATGCGGCAAGGTCACTTTGAGGATTAAAAAGCCATAAATCATTTCTAGTCTTGACCTAGCCATAAGCGAACAATAGAGGAGTTCAGTCTAGGGTCAGTGTAGCCAACAAAAAGTGGTTTTTCTGACAATAATGACAGTTACTGTCTACCTTTCAAAACATAAGATTTTTGCAGGTTTCTTATCATTATTAACATCTAAATTGCTTTATTAAGACAAGGAATACACCCCCGAAGTGTGAATCTTAAAATTTAAAATGACGTTTCAGCTGAATAATCAACGCATGAATGGCCAATAAATCCAGAAACTTTTGGCATGTCACCATTTTATTTCTGATATTCTGTGACTAGTTATGTCAGATGTCAGTTTTATTTGTTTTTATTGATATTCGTTTAATCGTTCATGTTTATTTTCAATTAGGCTTCTCTAGTTCTAGTTAGTTTTATCTCTTGATTATTTTCATTGCTTTTTCCAGTGACATCTGACATAACTAGTGACATAATGACAGAAATGAAATGGTGGATTCCCAAAAGTCCCTGAAATATTGACCACTGATGCGTTGAGTATTCAGCTAAACCGTCATTTTAAATTTTAAGATTCACGCTTCGGGGGTGTATTCATTGTCGTAATAAAGCAATTTAGATGTTCGTAATGATAAAAAACCTGCAAAAATCTTATGTTTTGAATGGTAGACATTAACTGTCATTATTGTCAGAAAAACCACTTTTTGTTGGCAACACTGACCATAGACTAAACTCCTCTATTGATTCTCATTGGTGCAACGTAGCTTCTAATTGGTCTATTTACTTGAATTGTTAGTCCACATGGACTGTGAACGTCCCAAGGTGGGTGTAGTTCATTATTTATGTGATTTACGAGATATTGCGTTGTTATATGCTGTGATTGAGATTTTGTTTTATTGACTAAAACTATTTTGTTTATAATAATTAAAATTATGGCTTTTTGGCGACGATTCGAAGAGGAAGATATTGTTATAGGCTCCGAACAATTAATATACTAGAAGAGTAAACAAACGTATTATTCTATGCCAATATAAACAATGTCAAAGTTTATTTATTCTGCTTGATTCCACAGATTTTGCCATGTCGCAGTGAATATAATAAGTTGATTGATTGTTGTATGTATAAAACATGAATATTGTATTGTTAAAATTGTTTACCAAAGGTTTTGTAATTTCTGAAAATGAAGAGTAGGGATTTGAGATATAGTCAAAAGCGCTCATATCGTGCGGGTTCAAAGGTCACTATCCATATATATCAAATCAGAAAACACAGAGGTTACCAAAATGTGAGACTACAGATATACCCGGAGAAAAGATTGATGGTTTTATTATTTTAATTAACATAAACGTACCTGGTATTTTTATTTTTGCAAAAATTCTGTAGTAAGTACATGTGGTGATCAAACTATACAGCGTATCTTCGCAAGTTCTTACAGAATGGCAATCTTTTTTATACTTGATCTCTCAGAAAATTTTAATATTGGTAAATGTTTTTATATCTTGAGAAAATTATTCTGACGTATTTAGATTTTGGGTTTTTCGAGTGTTTTTGCCATTGATAGGAGTTCCGATTTAAGCATATTTGATGAAAGATTTTTGTTACATTTTTCAAGCCATTCATAAATATCACTTTTCCGCCAAGATGAAGTAGGTTGTTTATTAAAAATTCTTGAATGATATGAAGCCTTGTCCAACACAATTAACGATGGAGCATCCAAATTTGGTATTAACTGATCTTTTATCCATTTTTCAAACATTTCGCAATTCATATTGTCATGATAGTCAGAACGTTTTGATGTTGAAGAAAAAATTAAGCTTGCACCTGGAACAAATTCTGTTACAGAACCGGCATGCAAAATAATAAGACGCTTTCCCGTGCCACATCCTTTTTTTCTTTTAACGCTTTTTACAGACTCATCTTGCCAAGATTTTGAGCCACTTCCATTTGAAAATATCCATGTTTCGTCTAAAAATACCACTTTTTTGATTTGTCATTTTCCGTATATCTTTTAAAAAACTGAACACGCTGACAATGGTTTAAGTCCAATTTCCAAAACACCTCGAATTTTTAAAGCTTCTTTTAATACTGGAAGAGTTATATTGGTTTTTGTTCTATATAAATTATAAATAAGATCTCGAACTTCCATTTTAATATTTTCACGCAAATCCTCAGTCTTTGGCTTTCTTTGGTTGCATTTTTCAATATTCCTCGGTATTATATTATGCTTTTTTTTATGCACAATTTTCTGCACAGTCCTTAAACTAATTCCCAGTGCTTTCGCTACTGTTTCCTGCACACTGGTTGACGAATTTCCACTTTTTCATTAAGTATTAAGTACCATTTTTTTGCTTGAGGATGCAAAAAACCGGAAAATTGCTTCTTATTATTCATATTATCACTTTGAATTGTCAAAGTCACAAAACTGACATATTTAAATAAAACTTTGCTGGTGAAAAACTTTTTAGAATCGCTGAAAACTAAATACATATCCTTTTTTTCCCGTCAAAATTGCATAAGTCTGTCTTATTCATCTTACGGATTTTATTTGGAAGCTATGATTAAACGCATTAAAAGAAAACAAAAACTATGAGTATGTCTTTGTTGAATCGTATGACCCGCATGATAAGACTGCATTTGACTATAATAGATAGAGATAACTGAAACAAGAAAATAATGGGTCAAAGCATGGAGCTGCTAAAAGAATACAAAATTGATAAAAGTTTCAAAAAGATCCATTATCACAGTTATCGGAAAAAGAGAGTACAGAAATCGCTAGTGCATCGGAATCCTGCAATAATGAAAAATCTGTCTGAAACCGGTTCTGATTCTGCTTACAGTTTTCTTTATATCGCCGACTAATTGTGAAACGGTGCAAATTCATTTTACTTGCAACTATGCCAAGTACGAAAATCTGTCTATTTTAGTCTGAAAATTGCAAGCAGTTAATCGCCGAGGTGCGTATTACAATTTTTGGTAGATCTTTACTGAAACTTACTAATTTTCGAATGACTATTTTGAATGCAGCACTTTTCGTCTGAATACTCTTTTTAGTTTCATGACTATCCATTCTTGATTATTATGAACACTAATATTCACACCACGTTCTTATTCGCATATAAAATCTAACTTTCAGTCGGCTAGACTGCACGCTTTAATGACTCAGAACGTTTATAACAAAGTCGAGCAATATTTAGTATTGCTGATTATAACTTTTTAATTGAGTCGCTGTCGCATTGAGAGAAGTACTTATTTTTATTTGATCTTATATCCACTTCAATATCGATTAAATGGTGTTGTGTTTATTAGGATACCATAAAATGGAAAAACGTAATGAAAGTACATGTTGTATAATTCCACAATCTCTCTGAAATCATTAATATCTTGTATTCATTTTTTGATTACAGCCTGTCTGTTTGTGCTCTTTTTTGAAATTGATGAAATGGAAATTTCTTTTAACGAAAATAAACGGAAAGATTACTAGGAAATTACAAGTCGTCAACTCCAAGAAATATTAGAGACGAAAAAGTGTATTTTTAACTTTGATCTGTATGTATAAGGTTTTTAAACTCAATTCTACATAGGAAATACGTGAAAGAGAACCATTAAACGTATCAACGAAAAAAAAACATCAAATAAAACTGATAAAAAATATACGCACCAATTTAAAACGTGAATATAATGATTGATTTGTCGCCAACATGTAGCAACTTTTATACAGAAATAGAACTTGACAAATGTTTTTTATAGCAAAAATGTGCTATAAACCATAAACATATATTGCGTGACAACGCCTCTCATCAACAGATTTATCCCTAAAAATGAATATAAAATACGGAAAAATCGAAATTATTCGAAGCGGCTATAAACGTACTGCTAGTTTTTGTGTACGTTTAAAATAGGAGCAAACATTATATGAAGTACACGGAAGTAAAGTGCTTTTTTTTCTCCTGGATTTTTACTGAACAAAATGGTAGTACCAGATTACTAAATCTGAAAACGTAGTTATATACAGTAAATATTTAATTTCTTTCTCTATTTTTGCACATAATTTCTCTAATGTGTTAAGTTTCGAAAATTTATATTTCATAAATGTCTTTTCAGAAAATGTTACGTGATTCAAAAGAAACAGATTCAGGTGCACAGAGAGGTAAATTAAATCGTCCAGGTGCAAGTATTGTATACTATAACAAATTATAATGGGAAAATGAAATAAGAGAGCCTTTCGCAAATGAAATTAGTTATAATCTATCAATTTTAAAACTTTTATAAAGTATCTAAAATATTTTCTGGAAAAGCTCAATTAGCCTAATGAAAGTACACATAAAACCTCACAAAAAATACAAAAAACTTGAAAATTCAAAATTGGGTATTTAAAAGGGTGGTGTTTAACATGAGAAAAAGTTTACGATGTTAGGCATGCAATTTTCCGGAAAATCGTCGAGTGAAAATTTTTGTTTTTGTTTTTTCGCTCTAATTGTTTAAATAATAAATATACAGAAAAACTTCCAAATCAGAATTTGTAGCTGATGCATGTATCTACAAATTTTGTCTAAAACGTTTTTCTGTAAATTAAAAAGTGCCCGTGAACCAAATTTATTAACCGCTCGACTTAAAAGTCAATAATTTTGGGCTTATAAGATTCTGAAAAAATAAATAAACCCATGTAAAATGTAAAGAAAGATCTCAACTTTTAGATAGGATTACTTTCAAATTTGAAAAAGTAGATTTTCTGACTGTAATTTCAGTTTATTATAATTCCTATTTAGTTAATACTTATCCCAGCGAAAATTCCTTTTGGATTATTATATTTTTTTTCGAAATTAATATAATTCAATGAAACTTTACTACTAAACACTTTGAAACTACTATACAGTTTTTCCATAAATATTAAATTTTGTAAATAATAGACAATTATTTAGAATAAATACTTAAATCAGAGGTCTGTCAGTAAACCTTCTAAAAATTTGTGAACTTTATAATGAACCTATTAAGAAGTGATCGCGATACAAAAGAACACACCTATGGTTCAGGTAAGAAAGAGAAGGGAGCACAAATAAAGGTGAAAAAGCAGGTTAGAGAGCGTGGAAAATCGATTACATTAAAAAAATTTTAAAAAATTTTTTTTTCAATGTATTTGTAGATACCCCATTTTAGAACACATTTCATATGAAATTTTTTTTCTTAATGTCATTGTTTATTAAAAACATGAAAATTGATGATGTTGAAAAATACTACTATGGAAATTTCGTATATATTTTAAAAACTAATGCAGATGCAAAAAAAATGTTGAGACAAATTTTGTAGATAAATATATTAGCTACAATTTTTGATTTCAACATTTTTCTGTGTCTTCATTATTTAAACAATTAGAGCGAAAAAACAAAAACAAAAATTTTCACTCGACGATTTTCCGGAAAATTGCATGCCTAGCATTGTAAAGTTTTTCTCATGTTAATCACAACCCTTTTAAATACCCAATTTTGAATTTTCAAGTTTTTTGCGGCATTTTACGGATATTTTGTGTACTTTGACTACGCTAAATACAAAAACATTCAGTTTAAATTAAGTTTTTGTATAAATGGAAATAATGTTCGAACAGCCACAATTGAAAACTTTTTATTACAATATATCCACTAGTGGAGCATACGCGACGTCGCTGGATTAGAACTTTTAAAAGTATGTGAAGTATTAGTGTATACTTACCTATGAATAACGTCTCCACGAGTACAGTTAGAGGAACGGGAACACCCCCAAATAGTCATCTAGAAAATGAAAAACCGACCAGCCTCCACCGACATACGACATTTATTCTTATCTAAAATTGGGGGAACATGGTCTAAATAGACTTTTAATCCAAAAATGTAAAAAAAAACGATTTTCGACAATCAACTCGCGGTTTCTCGGCGAATTATTAGTACTTTTTCACGAAAATTTAGTGACGTATTCTCTAGCCAATTATAGAAATAATGAAACCAGTCCGAAACTCGAGCAAAAAGAAAGACAACAAAAAGGGGATGTCCCTCTTCTCTAATGCCCGTACCTATAGTCCCTACTCAATCTCCGACTTGAGACGTGCTTCGCCAAGTCAGACTTCGTCTCAAGTTTAGCTGCTGTACTATAGTCATGACTTCGTGAATTCTCGGGTAAGTTGAGATCCGGCTTGGGTGTTTTGGTAACTTTTGTGTTACTACCAAAATTCTAGTGATTTTAATAAATTCACGTTGCCAGCATTTTAATGACTGACCTTGTTTTGTTTCACAGCACACATAAACAGTTTGGCTTGTTGATAATTTGGTAGTAATACCTCTATACAGACAAGGAAATCGTCTTTTCCACACTCCAATAACTCTTGTGATGTACAATAGGAAAAATAACGTCTCTAATATTTTTTGAGAATCTATACCGAATTCTAAAATCTTCGTCACTATAGAATTCCATAGGATTTGCCGCATCTCGAATATACCGTTTTGGTAAGCGAATATCTGGCATTTCTTCAACAATGTCTATAAACTCTAAAAACTCTTCAAAGTTTTCAATATCCATCCTATCCCTTTGAAAACATAAATGTTTCATAAACCTAACCCTCTTTTATATGTTTATAATGTTTATAAAAAATGACAGTTGAGACAGATTTCTTAAACGAATGCTGTCGATAAAAGCCGAAGACTTGCAAGTCGTGCTCAAGGTTGGTCTCTACCAGACTTGGGCCTGTCTCAAGTCACGCAAGCGCAGTAATCTTACGTTCTGCCCGAGATTCGTTTATAGTATACAGACCCTGTCTCAAGTCGTACTCAAGCTCGAGACCAATCTCAAGTCCTGACTATAGGTACGGGCATAAGTCTTACATACAAATTTTGACTCGCTTCGCTTTAAGCTTGTATACTTTCACCGCGTGTAGAAGCTAAAATTTTCTAACAATATTGTAGGGAATATTGCAAAGCTAGGGTCTGAGACTGCATTCACTGGTCCTGAACCAGTATTTGGGATATCTAAAACTGCTGCACGTGGTTGTACATCTCGGTGGACTCAAACTAAACATCAGTCGTACGGGAGACACGTGCCAAACACAGCAAACTCCTGGTCAAAAAACCCTCGGAGACAATTACTAACAAAATACTAAACCTTAGCAGGAGCAAGATAAGGATAGTGGAGGGTTTACTTACCGGTCACTGTACCCTAAGGAAGCATAATATGTAGGGAGGAATCTATCTGTTAGTTGTGCATGGAAGAGGAGGAAACAGCCTCCCACAATATCTTCGATTGTGAAGCATTATCTCATTGGAGATATAGACTCCTAGGACTAGAATATAAAAGGGAGGATTTCTCCAAGAAGGACCTAGTGAAAAGACTGTTGAGGGCTACTGATCTCTTCACACAACCAAGAGCACAAAAAGCCTAAAGGCTGAGGTGCCGAGGACTCTAAGTCTTTGACTGGTGTGCTGAACCAATAAATCAACAATATTGTATCACGACAACGACCATGAGTATCAAACCGTTATTTAAAATTCACCATAAACTTCGACGCCCATGAGCCGTTGGCCAAAGGTATTCAACCCTTGTAATTAATATGATAAACTGTAAAATTCAAGATAATCTTTGGAAATTAAGATTACGTGCATCCTAGAGTATCCACCTGATAGTAGAATTTCAAAAGACACTAAGCGGGCTGTATAATCTGCATTACATAATAAGCTTATAAATACAAAACAAAAAGAAGCATATTTATTCTAGAGATTAACCATGAAATCTCGAATATATTTTCAGTAATAATATAACAAGAGAGTGAGAATAAATAAAATAGTCACTCGAGCCCTGCGGGCTCTCGTGACTATTGTCAGTTATATTTGACTAGATTATTTTTTTATTCACAAATTTTTACAATAAAAAAGATCAATAAAACTATCATAAAATTATTCTAAAATCTTTTCTGTTATTTCTGCATCAGAAAAGGTACTAAACCGATAATTTTCACCCATTTTATATATCGCGTTGACACAATTAGGTAGATAAAGGCAAATAAAAGCCACAGTGGTTATTCCCGAGAATAATCACAAGAGATTTATTCCCACTATGATAATGACATAATTGGTTGAAACTTACCCTTGTGACAAATAAAGAAGCATTTCATTGGTTTTAAGAAACGTCAAAAAATAATCATATATAACATCACAAGTGCAAAGTTTTCGAAGGGTCAGAAAGTTTGTTACTTGGCAATTTATCAATAATTACATGAGCGAAATGGGGTGTTCAACTTTACATTTTGACCCCATGTTTAATTAGGTAGGTAATAATAATAGTAAAGTGACAAATAATGGGATACTCGAAAATAAAATTATTTTAATGAGAACAAAAATTATGCAGCTTATAAAGCAGATACGTCACTAGTTTAAATGTGAAGTTGTCGATAGTCTTCCTTTGCTGTTCCATCTTCCAGCTTCTTCTTTTTTTCTCCTTCATTGGGATGTTTGGGCTTGTTTAGGAGAAAAATGCTGGACACCTGATATCTGTCACTCTGTTGTTTACCTTGTTTAATTTGAATTTGAAGCAACAAACTTGGATAAAACCGTGAGAACAATTTTGCGTTCATATTTTTTTCTCGAGTGGTATTCGACATACTAAATTCACTAGAAAAAGACAAAAATCAATGAAATTATAAAACTTTTATTCAACAATGTTTATTATCACTACATTTTCATTATATTATAATTAATTTTATATTAGAAAAAGTTAAATACTATAGTTTCCTATATGATGTTCATGCAATCACATTATTGAATTTCAATTACACTATTGCATTAAGAAGTTGGTCTACTTTCAACTATAAATTATAATTACATTATATTTTTAGTGAAAACCATGAAATCGCATGCGCCAAAAATGTTTTAGCTGTCATTCCCAGGTTTGTTTTGTCTTATATGTTTAGGCAGTTTTCAGCGTTATCGTTTTGAACAATAATAATAAAATCGCCTGAAGGGATTTTTGTTGCTAATTTTCCAAAATAATAATGGATTAATAATTGACGTAGTACGTCAGTATACTCATCTTTATGACAAAAAACACCGAGGGTTCAAGAACAAGCAAAGAAAGCAAAATGCTTGGTCAACAATTACCAGAGTAATAGACTGCTCAAGTAATGAAAATGATCTATTATTTCTCATTACTATAATACCTTCTATTTCGAGCAACCACGAATAGTTTCAAAAATAGTGAAGCTTTTGCCGTGAGAACCTCATAATTTCCAAATAATTGCAAATAATCGACTTTGCAAATCCATAATTCACTCGTTCCATGAACTGGTTTCATTAGGCAGAGAAAATGTAATTTAAGTGTAGTTATAATATAATGAAAATGTAATTATAATGAAAGTTGCATGAATTCGCCTTTAACAGTTATGATAATTAAACGTTTGTACATTATTTTTGTCGCTATGATGTGACTGTAGAACGTGTATGTTCGAACTCGTATTGGGAAAATTTACTTGAGCTGGTGCAAAGATGTTCATCTGCGCCGTGGTGTTCCATATGCTTTTGATACTTGACTCTTTGTAGTCCTCTCCGTTTTTTTCATATTGTAAGCATAATTTTCCATAATTTTTGCTAACTCTTCGGTTGGAGTATTCTTTTCAAGCTTATAATCTCTTATCAACAAAAAATTGCTTTGGAGACACACGTATTTGGAGATATATTCTTCGACACCTTCCCTTCAATTTCTGCAATGTTCCAAATTATTTCAGACCTGAGCTAATTTAACGTTTTCTAACAAGAAATAACACAATGACATTTTTAATAACTATCAAAACCATGGTAACACAATTTCCTTTTATCAACGCAACTTGGAAAAATTAAAATTTGGTCGCTGTAAAGATCACAAGTGAATTTTGTCACTTATAATTACACGAGAGCTTTTTTTTTTATCGAAGTAAACTTGACATGTATCAATAAGAATTTTGTTGCCAGTTTTTTGAGTTGAATTACCTAATGGTAACAAAATTCGAATTATAAATGTCAAGTTTACTTCGACTCAAAAAAAAAGTTAGACTATAATTCGGTAAGACAATTTAATGAATATGTAAATCAATAAATTAGTGGAAGTTTCTGCAATGAGTTCATATTTTTTTCCGAACAAAACATCGCAAAATGTTGCCAAATTGATGAAGTTGAATTCACAGTATTGCGAGGCACATTATCATTGACGACTTTTTCAATTTCTCCACTCGAAGACTCTCCAAATCGCGACATTTCCACTAGTGAAAACTTTTCTGACAACACAAGTTTGAGAAAAATTGACATAACGTCATCAAAAATTTGTTTACAATGCTGGTTGTCATGCTTTCAAAAGTTAGGTTCCGTTATTGTCGCTGGAAAAGTTAGGGAAAACTTTTTTCGCTGTCATAATGACAAAATCACGCGGCTTATGGGATTTTTTATACCTACGTGAATTAAATTGTTGGAAGTAATTGCACAAGTGCATCAAAATTACCGATAATTTTGCATGACAGCGTGTTGTCTAAAAACTGCATGAGTTCACTTTCACCTTCGGTGTCGGGATCTTTCTCCAAAATATGAAAATGACCGAATGTAGTTTTTCCAAGATAACACGCTTGAAGGCAAAATTATCTGGTTATTTTGATACACGAGTGTAATTTGGGGGAATATTTCCCGAATACAAATATTGGTTTAAATATTAAATTACTATTTCTTTCATTTTCATATTTTGGAGAAAGAGCCGGACACAGAATATTTAATATTTAATATTTAATATTTAATAGTCAATATTTCTACCAAAACGTTGATTTGTGTTGTTTCATCCAATGTATATTTTGTTTTCAGAACAAAAGCTCATAAACTCTCCCCACACGTATTGTCTGTTGTGTTTGGTGTTCTTTGGTTCGCTTTCCATCACTTTATTTTCTATAATTCCCAATGAATCACATCCAAAACGAGACATTTTGAAAAATATTTTTTGACTTTACTTGTCAAACTGATTAGATTTTTAATTATCATGGATTCACAATGGGATTACCGTGGATACGTAAACAATGCAATTATCGCAGTGCTCTTTCGGTTTCTACAGTGCAGTTACCGCTGTAATCAATCGATAATTGCACTCCTCTCATGGGATTTTCTACACATGAGGGAAATATTCAAAGTAATTGCAGGTAACTTTTTGTCAGTAGAAAATATGCTGTTGCTATGGTATTTTGCCAGTGAAAAACACAGTGAAATAGTCAAGGGTAATAACAAGACTAACGTTTTCCAAGGAACCAGCTTATGTCATTATTTTTTATTTGGGAATAATTTATAAGGGATAAGTTTGTCCGCTGCGTCGAATTTTCATCCACGATTTCCGTTAAATTTGTATTCAGTACCTGGTTTCAATGAAAAGTTATTTTTTCGGGGGTAATATCCCTAGTGCATTTAATTTTTCCGGAAAAATTAGATGCACGAGGGATATTTAGTAAGATTATTTCCTGAGTTAAATAAACATTTTATTTTGATACAACATTTTTTTTAATTAAAATAATAAGAACAAACATGTCAAACTTGCATGAAATTTTTTTTTCCGGAAAAACTAAAAAACAGCTAAATTGACAGTTGTTAAGTAATTTTTCCACTTAAAATTTATATTTGACATACCAACTCTTGATAGCGATTGGTCAAAATTAATAGTAAGGAAATAATCTTTGGAAAACGTCAATAATATAATATATTATGATTGCCAGAAAAATTATGTACCTCCTAATAAGGAAAGTGTTATAGTAATGTAATAAACCTACTGTGTTACTAATAAAAAAGCTTGTATACATAGGTTACACCGAACTTATGTCAGGAATAGTTATACCAAGTATAAGGAAAGTATAACATCGGTGTAACTATTCTCCTTTTATTCCAAAATGATAGTTTGGCAACGTCGTAGCCGTTCACACAAGTAGATAAAACACCCTAAATTTCGAGAAAAGTTGTCATATTCGTGACGTTCTATGTGATTGACAAATGCATTTACGTGCAAAAAAAAGAACGAATTTGTTTATCTACATTTGTGTCATTTGTATTAGCAGTCACGAGGAGTAGTGAATTATTTTAAAAATCCGTTTTCCGTCTATTTTCCATATAAATTATATCATTCACTTCTTCAACAGCCTCTACAGCTCTCAAAAACATTTGCCTCACGTGTTGAACAATCCGTATTCGAAAAAAAAGTCAATTTCTTTTAGGTTATAACACAGTTAAACAAGGGTAGGGGTCGGTATAACTTTTGGGTCACTACATATTCTCAAGTTATTCCGAGTTTATTGGTAGTCATTTTTCTTATTCTTGATTTATTCTTAGTATAATATTTCATAACAGGTTTATTTGTAAGACCGCTAGGTACTATTTTAAAATATACTTTTCATTTTATTTTGTGTGCTGCTGGAATATAATTAATTTTTTGTATCAGTTTTATAATTGAACAATATCTGAAAGCAGACAAGTTCAATAAGTTCAAACTATATTACGTAATAATCCTCTCAATCTACAGCTTACTGAAACGTAAAACTTTTAAACGAAATTTGCTCATCTTTGTTGTAATCACAAACTCCATTTCAAAGAATTTCTCAATTTCGAAGCTATGCTCAAAATTTATTAAATTAGCTAATATTCGAAGTATTCACCTTTCTGACATTTCAAAAATATTATCGGCGTAAAACATGAAATCAGCAAAGCAATCAATAAAGTGTAACATTAATTACACATTTAAGGTTCAAAGCGGTACATACTTAGTTAAAAATATTTGAAGGAAACATATTTTTCCTATTAACTGCTCGATGATAAACTTATGTTTAATTAGTGTAAATAACGAAATCTTGGTGCTTTAAATATTTTTTCTTGGCATCTTGGAAACTAGTATGTACTTTTTTCTTCAAACGTCACTAAATCTGTCATTTTTCGACTGTGTAGGCGACCGTAAAGTTTTATTTTTCCTCCGCCGGAGCTTTAGTTTTCACTTTCCCGCCAGCGGAGGAAAAATTGTTATCATAGCAACATAGATAGAAACAAGAAAACAAGCGTCAACAACTCAAGATTTATTAAAGTAAAAACAAAACTAAAACTTTTATTTATCATTAAGGACGCGTTGTATCGAACACCTAAACTCGGTTTAATTATAACTGATGTTTAGACTGATGTAATTGATGATAATAAATAAATCAATATGTCACAGTCTAAACATCAGTTATCGTTAAACCGAGTTTAGGTGTTCGATACAACGCGCCCTTAAATGAATATTGAATGTACAATGCGAAATTGTTGCATTTTGAAAATTAAACCCGCGCAATACCGTTGTAGCATCTTGTTGTGAATTTAGAGTAGCGTTTACAACTGTTGATGTTACCGAGGATTTTAGTGATGAGGATTCATTGCAACTTTTGTCAATTTCATCGATATTTTGTCTCAGGTTTAATATTTTGCTAGCTGTGTCATTTTTATTTCGAAGAGATTCTTCTATATAGCCCTCAGCTACTCCAGTTGATTTCCAACCCCCATGTATCTTCACAAGATTCAATATTTCCTCCACCATCAATCAATAATGTGGCTGAAGTAGGCCTTAAACAGTGCCCAGTGTATTCTTCGGGGCTGCTCGATCATAGAAATGATGCTACTTTCCTAGATGTCCTTGCTATAGTGTGAATTCCCATTACATTTCTAAAGCATTTCCCACTTTGATATTTCAAAAAAATGACTTTTCCTCCATATTTGTGGGTCTCAATAAAGCGTAACTTCGATATATTTTTAAATATGTTTCTCCGATAATGGTGAAAGAACGAACCTTCCTGGTTTTTGAGTCGGGAATTTTTATAACAATTAAATTTCCTAAGTCTTCTTTATCATGAGTTGCCATTTTCACCATTTCGTCGCATCTGCATGCCCCAGATACTCCAATTGATAGAACAATCTGAATTAAAAAATATCCTTTGTTAAACCACAAATTAATTTAAATTAAACTGTACTTACCTTCATTCCCAGATGAACTGGGTCTGGCGCTTCACATACATATCTTTCAAACTGTTCTTTGCTAAATACCCTGGACTTTTTGGCACAATAACTTTCATTGGTTTTTTTCAGGAAGACCCGTAACTTTAAATATTGACTAATATCCACTCCTTGTTTAATAATTTATTCAGATTTAACCATTGAATACCGAGACCAGAGAGTTGAGGATTTCCACTTCTTCTCTTTTAGCAAATAGTTAAAATAAGCTAGAAGGACATTCTCCGAATATTTGCTGACACCTTTTATATCGCACCATTCAATAAAATGCCGATAGGCAACAGAATATTTCTCGGCAGATTTTGAGGGTCCGAGGGACGATGCTGCTTCTTTTGCCTCCTGCATAATTTCCGGCGGTGTGCACTGCATTTCTATAAATCACTAATTTGGGAACTAATTGGTTATTATTTAAGTGAACTTACTCGATAGAACTGCTTATCAATTCAGAATTAAAACGCAACCGGAGACGCAATAATTGTAAAAAATTAATTAATATTGTTGACAGTGTCCACTGACAGCTTTATGTTACATTACTATAGCAACAACCTGTGCCTACTCACCGACACCGGTCTAAACCGCCTTGCGAACCCAATTATCTTTAATAGTATATTACGTAACAAGAGTTGTAAGTAACCCATTAAGCACGAAGTGAAAAAGTTTACGCAGGAAGCCGCGTAGCGGCGAGTGCGTAATGGGATTACAACTCGTGTAACGTACTATACTTTTTCTACGCCCATCTATTTTCTTCTGAGTGCTCATAATTTCAACTTTTTCATTACTAACAGTCATATTCATAGGTTTGTTGTTACCAAAATTGACAGCATAAATGAGATGACGTTTTTTTCCATATCAATAAAAAGCGAATTATTTTTTTGGAAATTGTAAAATGTGTTGCCGACATTTAGGGGCATCACTCTTTTAATCTAAAAAGTATTTCACTAATGCTAAGAGCTTTTATGTTTTTCAATTGATTAAAAGTATGTAAATAAACCAAATAAAGTATTACGTAAATAAAAATTTGATTGCAATTTGATTCAACAAAGAAATCTAAGTTTTTCTATCTAAACGCACATGTATGTTATGAGATTCTCATTACGTGCATGTTATTGTTAAATGTCACTTACAAGGAATGTTGTCAGTGCGATTTTTGACGTTTACAGACATGGGCGTAGAAAAAAATTATTACTATCAAAAAAAGACGTTTTTGCATTAATTTATCGACATTTGAAGAAAAAACAGCATATTTTATTTGGAGGAAAAGTTACTTTTCATGACTTGCTCTCTATTACCAGCCTCACTCCGTTCGGCTGTTAAACACGAGTGCGACATGAAAAGTATCACTTTTCCTCCATATAAAATAATATACTATTTCCAGTAGTGTCAGAGTCTGGACCACAATTGAGGGGTCCAATGCATAAACCAGTTAAGTCCACTTTTTAGACAAAATGAGTTGGGTTCATATTCATGCACAGTTTAAAATTCTGAATCTTCCACTGCAAAAACCAGACCTCTAACATAGAAATTAGAGTGTATAAATTGGGTGCCTACACTTTAATACTTTGCATAAAATGGTCAAGTCCTGGACTTGACAGGTTTTTGCACAGTGCTGCCAGTCAAAATATTACGACTCTTGGATGTGTTACTGTTGACATCGCGCTATTGTTTTCTCGAATTACATCGGTTTTTAAGTACAAGTAATGTTTGACAGCGAAAGTGAAGATGATCCCTTTCGGGGCACGCGTACAGACAGCGACGAAGATTATATACCGGATAAAAAAAACCCAGGATAAAAACTAACCTCGAAATGCAACTTTTCACACAGTCGTCTTCAAGTGGTACTGACAATCAAATTCCTGGAATTTTGGATAATACGTAACAAGGAAAAAAGCGACTTGTACGTAAAACATCATGGAAAAGAAACATACAAAAAGCTAGCCGAACTAAGGTTGTTTAATGCTTTTGGTGCAGCCCCTGACCCTACCATACTCTACAAATAAGCTGTATAGTGAAAGAAAAAAGCTAAAAAAAAAAATTTACGCTAGCAAAGAACTATGTATCACAGTGTGACCAAAGGTCCTATGAAGAAATCAGAAAATATCATCAGAGCTGTTCGCCAGACGATAAAGAAACTTCAGCTTCTGAATTCAGTGATGATGAATGCTGAAAATATCCTTTACATTTCTCCAACATTTTTCCTCATGTGAGTTGACTGGTTTATGTATTGGATCCCTCAATTATTCAATGTTTGCAACACTCAAGGTTATTGGATTCATACAGAATTCCTTATAATATTATTCTTAAGCTCCCTCTGCTTTGCGCACTCCATACTAGTACCAATTGTTATGCTATGAAATTGCTTGACATCAGATATATCAGAACATCTACGTTTTTTTTTCTCCATCATCTCCACAGCTACTCTGAGCTGCAGATGGTATGCGATTCATTACTTTCCTCTTTCTTCTTGATTATTTTCTATTGTACTTCTGATAACATAATCCAAATTACAAAACTAATGGAAAAAATATCAAAATTGAAACATATACTCATTTTGTTTTTAAATTTGAAATATAATAATTATTAACGTGAAATTAATATCAAAAGATCTCCAGAATAATTACAACATATTTTATATTTTTTATAGCCTGATGATGATAATATTTCACTAAAACTATTAGCTCAATAATCCATTTCAGGATTACTGGTCTTACTTGGTGTTTTATGTGAAGGATCGATTTTGGTGATTATTAAAACTCTAAATCAAAGTTAATTCTGATGTTTTATAACTTTTATATTATCTTACATGAAATATATATTTAAATTTTAACTCCGGTCAGGCATCTGACCTTATTGGAGTTTGAGTTATAATTAATTGTGTGATCAGCACCAGTAGTAATATCTCTAGGACATTGATAATATAATATATGAGATAATTTTATGACAATTGGTAACAGCACGAATTTAAAGGCTGATTTGTTGATTTTCTCTACTATAGAAGATCTATTACCACGCATAATATTTATGATCTTGTTGTCGTGTTCTTGATCCAGATTTAAGTATGGTTTTATAGAATTTTGATTGCTATGACCAGTAATTTTCAGCAATTGTTGTTCTTCTACACCACTTTTTGCCAATTAGCAGTTGATCTATTCGAGTGATTCTTCCAACAGATACATTATCGTAAATTTCTTCCAAAGTTAATGTGATGACCCATATTTTTAATCCCTTTGAAGGAAAAAGCTGCCCAATGGCGTGCATATAAATTTTTTATAAATTCGAATATTGTGAAATAATGTTAATCTACTATATCAATTTGAATGAAAAAAATTAACCTGCATACAAAATTCATAAAATTTTTAATACAATAATAAAGCGCTGTCCTCTAGAACACGGAGTATCTAAAGAACAGTTTTTTGTATCGTCAACCCAACCATATTTTAAAGGTGGGTGTATATCCTCATACAGTTTTAATTATAGTATAATTACCATTACTACTATTTTCTTAAATATTAAGTTAAAATGTATATTATTTTATATATTTATTCATGTAATAAAACCGTAAGGATTGTTTGAATAACAAATAAATGAAAAACACTTGACAACATGATGTGTATCAAACCAAGTTTCGTCTAAATAAATTATAGTTCTATTTGAATCACGTTTATTTTGCGCAAATACTCCTGTCTAAGTTCAGCGATACGCCGAGATTCCATTATTACCATTCGATTATCTAACTTCTTATATTTAAATCCACAATTCAATAATCCCGCGCATCATCTCGGACTGTTGTTTCAAATGGTCTCCAAAATGCCATTCTAATTAATTATATTATAAAACTTACCCTAACGTCTACGAACAAATGAATATTATATTAATATCAATTCACTGACGCGACCTAACCACTACACCATCAAAAAGGTATTATATTAATGATACCTTTCTACACTAGATCACCTACACTTTCCTATAAATACCTATAACAATTCACTAAACTCACTCAACCAAGAAATAGATATTATATTAAATATTTCTTTAAAACAAAATTCACACCCGACACTGCGTGATACTAATGGATTATACGCCGAACCACAACACAACCCCCCCGAACACCCTCAAGACCGTAGAATTTTTTCTGCGAAAGTCGTCAAACGGAATATACTTCGGTTATTTCGTTATATTACGATGAATATTGCAGTTCATGATTGGTTGTTTCGAAGTCTTCACTGCACGTGCCACTACGTTGCCAACTCTTCAAAATTTTCTTAAATATAGTAACATATAAAAAGTGGTTTTAATTAATTTTTCTTTTTTCAGTAATTTCAAGCGACTTATTTTAATGTTTACTAATAAATTTACATTATGTATTTTTTTAAAAATATTTCCAAACTAGCTTTCTTATAAAATCACGAACTAACAGTTTACTGAAGTAAGAGGAACATTTGCATAGCGAGCCTAACAATTTTAGAAAATATATCTGACTACATTGCTTTATTTTATGGTCATCACACTGACTTTAGTTAGAGTATACCATTTGTCAGTTTCATTCTCCAGTGTCGATTTGGTTTTAAGAACAGTCGTGGTGAGGTAATCAGGCCCGCCGTAACGGGCGTGCACAACACGCGGGCGACACGTCAAGGGGAGCGGCAAATCGAGCGACTCATAACGTAATCACGTAATATTCAAAATCATTGTCATAACACCCACCCCAGCTAAAGAATAAACAATGTCAGCATGAAAAAAACCCGTCTGGTGGCGCGCAATTTTAGTGTTAACACCGCCATCTATTATCATCCGTTGATACTAAGATGCAATGAATTTCATATTTGACTACAATCTGCATAAATTTGTTAAATAAGTTGATTGGTAAGTTCACAGAATATCGCACGGATGAACGCTTTGAAATAGTGTTTGCAGAAGCTTCCAAAGTGGCTCACGAGCTCAATGTAGAAACAGATTTCCCAACAATGAATACAATACAAAAAAACCAACACAATTTCAATTTGAACACAGTGATGAAGTTTTAGTAGACCCCAAAATCAAATGTAGAGTAGAGTTTTATTTTAGAGTCCTAGATCAGACAATCAAAATCTTTGAAGGATAGATTCGAGGAGTTAAAAACATTTACCGATGTATTTGGCTTTTTTAACAATAACTTATTCAATTACTCCAATGATCAGTTAATTAAACATTGTAAAGATTTAAATCTGAAGCTTAAAGATGATTCAAGTGGTGAATCAGATATTGACGGTATTGATTTGTTTAATGAAATCATTGCATTAAAGATGTATTTGCAGAAAACCAGTCTAATGATCCACAAACCCTATTACAATATCTTTTTACCAATGACTTAACTTCAACATTTCCGAACACAGCAGTAGCGCTAAGAATATTACTTACACTGCCAGTTTCAGTTGCATCTGGTGTAAGATCCTTTTCAAAATTGAAAATTATTAAAAACTATTTAAGATCAACAATTCTCCAGCAAAGCTATAGTTTCAATTGAACATGAACTCTTAGACAGCTTGGATACAAGAAAGTTGATACAAGATTTCGCAAATATAAAGGCAAGAAGAGGTAAATTTTTGTAGATACGAAAATAACTATGTACCTAATCAAAATAAATGTTTCATCTTCGTTATGATTCTTTCCTTTTTTCCCACCATAATGAGACAGCATTAAATAGCCTTTTTTTCAAAACTCAGCGTAAGTAGTCGTAGGGCGGCATAATCGGTATTGCACGCGGGCTACTAAACAGCTATAGCGGCGGGCCTGGAGGTAATATTATTGCCTCGTTTTGATATGAGTTTATGAAAAAGACGTACAAGGCAGCTTTGTCTTCCACTATTGGAAACCAACAATTTACTACTTGTATGTCGTCTAATATCATCAATATCAAAACCAACAGATTTATATTTACGAATACTTTCATATGATTGTTGATAAACATATGTATCCAATGGAGCGTTTCCAACTGAAATCATCCTGCGCAATGTTGTCAGTTGATCACGGACAACCTTCAGAAAGTTTGATTTTTCACCGATTTAAATATAATTCCAGAAAAAAAGTTAATTTATTTTGGTGAATTTGTGCACTACTGTATATTAGTTGGATACTATCAATTGAGGAACTAGCTAAACGTTATACCCATGCTCAATGAAATCAAGGGATACAGTCTTGCCAAGATCACCCTGAGAAGCTGGAGTCGAAAAAATATTTGGCGATTACCAGGAAAAAACTACATTTAACGGTAGGATTTCTGACTGGCCACTGTCAATTAAGGAAACACCTCCATACAATGGGGCTAGTAGACACACCTCTATGCAGGATGTGTGAACATGAAGATGAATCAGTCAGACATGTCTTATGTTTTGTTATGTTATATCGTCAATAAGAGAGTGTGTGTTCGGTGAGTCTTGGCCTACACCTGCCAATATAAAGGAGATGTCTCCTAGTGACCTGTACACCTTCCTGGAAAGGACAAGTGCTGTGGGCCTAGCTCACCCTCCCTACTCTACAGATACAGATACAGTTGGATACTATAATAATTTAAAAGTGTAAAAAAGCAATTGCTACGTGTTGTTTGAGGTTATATTAGAATGAAGTGAGAAGGTTGTCCGGTGATAGAAATTCGTCACGATGACGTACTTGGAAAATATCAATATGATAAAAGTATTTCATAAGTAAAAGCTGACTATGGTATTTTATTAATAACGCACATTCATTTTAATTATCCGAAGGGCATTACGAACCCTTTTGTAAATAATAACTATATTTTTAGAGCCAAGTTTCGAAAATCTTTCTGTAGAGCTCATGTTCACGATATTTATATAAAAAGTTTTCGTATTATTGAGAAAGTGAAGTTAAACTTCAAGAAACGGAAATGGAGTTTGACTTATAATGTTATAGAATTTACTCCTTTGAAAATTTTTAATAGACCTGTCATATTCATACTACAAACTTTACGGCGCTCAGTTTTCTAAAAAATGAATAAAATTATAATTAATAATACATAAAAAATTACCCGTGGGTTACTGTTTATATTTATGGAACAAGTAATAAAATTTTAAGTAAACATTGAAAATTGCTCAACAGTTTTTTATATTCCTCTTGAAAATTAAAATATTTTTTGTGAGAGCTTAGATAAATTTTCAAAGCACTTTTTATCGCCGATAGAGATACGTAAAAAAAACATGCATTCCGAATGCATCAACAACATTGTTTAACGGTAGCTACCTGAAACAGATCAAAGCAAATTTTGCATCGTAGATCCAATAATAACATCCAGAATTTAATTAATTTCTTCGTAACTCGATGAGTATCTACCAACTATATACATGTACATGAAGCGTGGAACAAGAACTCTGTTACACAAAAGGAAGTAAGCCCATTGATCAATAAACAATTAAACTGAGCACTGAGCAGAAGAGTTATTGAGCAAGAAAAAGTGTATTGCCATATACCCCAAAGGTTCAGAAGCATCAGAAGCAGTATGAAATAAATATATAATTACGTACGGTAGTGTAGATAAGTAGATACGGCAAAACAAAAGGTAAAATCACGGAACAAACAAAGTTGTTGTCAAAAAAGCTGCAATTTTATTGGCTTACTTTTATTTCTTATTTTATTTTAGTCATCTGTATAAACCAATATTTTCTGTCCTAATTTCTTAACTTATTTTAATTAGGTAGTTCCTTATTTTATTTTATTTGCTGTACAATCCCACCTTAACTATTATTGTCTTCGTCACTGATGTAGAGTTCAATATGGAAAACAATGGGTTCGTTCAGACGAGCTTAACTGTCAGCGCTGTTAAAGGTTAGAAGATTTATTTTGTAATTTTTGACGCTGCCAAAGTGTTGGGTTAGTTTACGTTTGGTAATTTTTAAACACTCGTGGTATTACCCCCGAAAATACTTTCTGTTGTGCCCCATTCATTCTAATTAATTCTTCGTTTACAAAACTTATACTCGTACAATTATTTTATTTATTGGCAAGACTCTACAATCCCGAATATAGCCTGCCAACTAATACAATAAACGAGCAAGGAAATCTGCGGTTGGAATTATTCAAAAAAATTTGATTGCATCACACTAACCGCAGATTCCTACGTTTTCCATTTTGCTAGTTGATTTAAAATTCAACAATTAACGTACAAAAATAAAAACTGAAATTGAATTCGGCTTTACAAAATATTTTACATATGCAAATCTACGTTAGACAATAGAACAAAAACGAAATCACAACCTACTAAATAAATACACCTCCAAATATAAAACAATATATTGTTCATTTTTTTTATGGTTTTTTCAAATTTATCACAGAAGCTTAACAACTCAACACATTTTCAATAGTTGATTCAGCAACTGCATGTACATATTTTATTCGAAATATATGTTTCGGATATAAAAATATTTAATAGCTACCGAAACCATAAAATTTGTTGTATATTATGACAATTTAGGCTTTTTATAAACTCACCTTCATAATAAATGTGAATTCGAATGGACAAATTTTAAATTGAATCACTCCTTAACCGTCAAGAAGTTTGAAGCAAATAGATTGATCGTGTGATTGTCAAACTGTCATCAGCTCAGTTTGATTAGTCAAGTTTGACAAACTATTTGATCGTGGGACGCCTGCCTAAGCATTACTTAGTAAAGAACTGCTTAACGCATTGCGTACATGGTAACACTGACACAATCTAGTAAGTTATTAGCAGAGTTGAGCTACTTGCAGGAAAAATATACTATATTCAGTACTTTTAACTTTAAGTAGTTTGATTCCAGTACTTTGAAATTTGAAGGTACTCGGTACTTGTACTCCCAATACTTTTCCTAAAATGTACTGGATACTTCTACTTGTTTGAACTTAAAGTACATAAAAAGTACTTCAAATGTACCTACTGTAAGTAATTTATTTACTCTAGTAATTCGGGTCGAGTATGGACTTTCGGAAATTAATCGCCTAAGAAGCGATAGTTGTCCTTCACTGCCTAATCGCCCGTCCCCCAGTCTCTAGACGGTTTATTTACAGTACTTTTGTTCAAGTTGAATATACAGTAGAGTACATTCTTTTCGAAGTAATTTATGTACCCAGCTACAGAAAGTAGTTTTAAACTTATAGACTTGAAGGCAGCTTTTGACAAAGAAGAAAGAGAGAGAAATTTGGGAGGTTTTGGAAGACTTAGAAGTACCGAAAGCTCTAATTAGTATAATTAAGAGCACACACGAGACTGTTGAAATAAGAGTGCAGATAGGAGGTCAAAGATTGTAAGAGTTTTTAATGAAAAAAGGTATAAAACAAGGTGATAGCTTAAGCCCACTGTTGTTTGTCATTATTATGTACAAAATAATGAAGGAAATACAAACACAAAGAGGAAATCTGGACATGATACTAAAGTACAGAAACAGGGTGCCGGTCATATTAAGTAATCTGCTATATACAGATGATATTGTACTCATAGCAAAATCAAAAAATAAAATGCAGGAACTAATTAACTTATTGGCAAGAGGAAAAGAAAATATGAAGATGACAATAAATACAGAAAATACCAAAGTACAGTGGTGTAGCTATCATAGCGGGCCAGGTGGTGCAGTGCAAAGGGCCCCGGAGCTCAGGGGGCCCCCTAACCTCAGCTTTGAAAAAAAATTATTAAATAAAATAACCTTTCCTATACCTATAACAATTCACTAAACTCACTCAACCAAGAAATAGATATTATAAATATTTCTTTGAAACAAAATTCACACCCGGCACTGAATGTAACTACTGGATTATAATCCGAACACCCTTAAGACAATAGAAGTTTTTATGAGAAAGTGGTCAAACTGAGTATACTTCGGTTATTTCGTTATATTACGATAAATACTGTAGTTGATGATTGGATTGTTTGGAAGTCTTGAGTGCACCTGGACCTACGTTATACCAGGGCCCTTGTCTCCTTAGCTACGCCACTGCCAAAGTAATGATTGTAAATGGAAAACAGCGAGAGGGAAGTAATTACAAGGAATTGAAATGTAATCACAAAACATTAGAAAGAGTAACAACCTATAGCCTAGGAAGTACCATAACAGATGATGTGAAAATAGATGCAGAACTTAATAACAGAGCAAATAAATCAACAAGATTATATTATTTCTTAAATCGAACATTATTAAGCCATAAATACATTGATATGGACACGAAGCTGGAAATCTACAACAAAATCACAGTACCAACTATAACTTATGCTAGTGAGAACTGGGTACTGCAGAAAAAGCAGGAAACAAAAATAAATGCAATGGAAATGAAACATTTAAAGAAAATAGCAGGTAAAACGAAATGGGACAAAGTAAGGAACGAAGAAATCAGAAGCATAACTAATCAAAATCCAATAATATCGAAGTTTAAAAAGAAACAATTAAACTGGTTTGGCCACCTAGTAAGAATGAAGGAAGATAGAATTGCAAGAAAAGTTATGGAAATGGGAATATAAAAAAAAGACAAAGAGGAAGACCCAGAAGGAAATTGGAAAGAACAAAGGAAAAACATTAGGAGAGATGAAGGCATTGGCCAGGGACAGAAAAGAATGGAAAAAATGGGTACAGGAAGAACTCCAATCCGACGCCTGAGAAGGCATAAGGATAAGAGAAAGAAAGAAAGAAGTCGGATCAGTGGTCAAAAATCCCTTTTTAGCTTTTCTTCAATATCCCAAGTTTCTTCCATGTGTGTACTTCCATTGATTTACTTCAAGTACAAAAAGTTTTAGGCGTGGTTTTATGAACAAAACGGTAGCATGAGGTTCTAAGCGTTCTCAGAACGTCGCCTTGTTCCAGAATAGTCCAAAGACACCTAAAAAATAAAAATCACGTTCGGCTTAGGTACTGCCGTCGAGTAGTCATTGGACCGATCGACTTCGAAGTTGAAGAAACGCATCCTTTAAGTCATAATCGAATTTAATAATAGTCAAACCAGTGTAAAGTCGTCTTAAACCGTAAGTGTCGATACGAATTATTGCCTTTATGGCGATAAGATCTACTTTATAACCTCAAAAAACATTCAAAAAAACAAAATGACTTGCCGTAATCTAAACGAAATTATCTCAAGTAACTCCTCTGATAATGAAATAAGAATACAGCCTAAAATATATAGAGCACGTCACCGATATTTTGAAGAGTATGATGATACGGAACTTTTTTCGAAACATTTCTCTTTTTTTTCTAAAGTCGACAACTATAGGTACTAAATTTAGAACGATGTGATCGAAAAGGACAATGATATGTTTTGACAATAATATAATAATTACAAATAATAAAATATATGATCTTGTTTTAGGTTGACATCCCATGGAATAACATCACCACGCCAATATGCATCAGAAGACGTGCTGAATGGATAAACGAATATCTCAACGAAGACATTTATTTTGTGACCTATTTCATGTTCCGGATATTATTTGTTCATTTACTTCCATGCATATCCTTAGTTATCCTGAATCTACTCTTATTTAAAGCACTAAGAGAAGCTCAAAAAAGAAGGGATATCCTGTTATCATCCAAAAAGAGTCAAAAGAATGAATGTAAGAAATTGAGAGATTCAAATTGTACAACGCTCATGCTTATAGTAGTCGTAACAGTATTTCTAGTAGTGGAAATACCGTTAGTAGTGGTAACTATCTTGCATATAATATCCAGCACAGTTTTCGAGTTTCTGGACTACGATGTAGCCAATACATTAATTTTGTTTACGAATTTTTTTATCACATTAAGTTATCCCATAAATTTCGCCATATACTGCGGTATGTCCAGACAATTTAGGGAAACTTTTAAGGACCTATTTATCAAGGACATTGGAAATGCCAGAAACGGTTCTTCCAAATATTCCATCGTCAACGGTCCTAGAACTTGTACTAACGAAACTGTTTTGTAAAAATGTAGAACACTCAAATAATGAAAATATGACGCTTAAGAATTGGACTTAATTATATTTTGTACAGTCTGTATATTTTTACATTGTTTTTTCTGTAAATAGATCTGATATACAATGGTGTGTATTAAAATAATCAGTTTTGCCAAAGAAAAGGTTTACATATTAATTATAATATACTTATATTTATATACCCTAGCCAGAAACAGCTAAAAGCAATGTCACTGTCAATTACTGAAAGGTATCCAAAGAATTAACATAAATGAAACAATCGTTTGCCTCCAAACATTTCACAAAATCATTTAAATTTTTCATATATTTTCATATTTATTATTCTTACGTATGTACCCCTAAAACTGCAGCTTCATTTATAGTGTCCATAAGATCACAAGTTTTAGTTTTTCACTTAAAAATCAATAGAGTTGGAAAATTAATTAATTTTAAACAAAAGTGGGTCCACTCTGAAATCGTATAAAGGTTTTTCAAAAAAACTGTAAGCTTTGCAACTCTGAACTTTAAATATATTTTCGAAATTATTATTTAAAAATTTATAGTCGAGACTTGAGCCGGAGCTCGAGCTTGAGAACGCCTTGAGACGAGAACGTATTTCATAGTCGAATCTCGAGACCCACAGCCTGATAAAAGCTGCAACTGCACATGTGCGACTGGAATTTTGCTCAATGCAACCTGTGGCCTGTCTTGAGGTCGACTTGAGACGCGGTTTCTGACAAATGTTTTGTTGTTTGTGCTTAGAGTGTGTTTGTAATAGAATAAAAATGTTAATAGTGATTAGTGAAAATGAATTATAGAGGCACGAGGATTTTTTGGAATTTCTTGATTGTGGAGTAAAATCTGACAAATGATAGGATTCCAAAAAGATTCGGGATGCAGAAAATCCTATAAAATTTTATAACGCGGAAGAATTTCAAATACGTTATAGATTTCCAAAAAATATCGCTTATGATATTATTGTTTTATGGAAATTTTGACATAATTATGAACATCAAGTAACAAATTCGTATTTAAATTAAGAATATACTCACTTTTATATAATTACAATTTTAATTTATAAAAATAATACTAATATGTCCAAAAAAGTCCGAAATTCACACACAAACAATGAAGAAAATACTCAAAATAGCGTTACGGCATCAAAATCCACGACAAATGGTATGCAAATGGGTCACAATTGTCATAAAATATACAAACAATTTTGAAGTACTTCTTCTTTTCTAAAAATTTCGGCCAACATAGAAAACCTAATTACTTCTAAGTTTACGCTTGAGATACGCCTCGAGTCTTTCCTTCGCCGAGAATTCACGAAGATCGGACTATAATACGCATCCAATCTCGAGTCCTGAGAAGAGCTTGGCCAAGCACGACTCAAGTCGGAGATTGAGTTTCGACTATAAATACTATGCATGCTAAATGCTATGATTTGGCTTTGCATTCAACCATCAGATTGCACTTGATCTAATATATGATTGTAGCATCTCCGATCATTAAACAGACTAGATGATTAACCTGCTATACTGACAACACAGTTTGTTTGTAAACAACAGCAAAGGTCACAGCCTCCAGCAACAGTGTCGTGTGCCGTGCTGTGCGAGGAAAAGCTTAAATTGGCTGAATAATCATATTAAAATTTTCGAGTAATAATAGAAATACTTATCTTAAGACATTTTTCACCTAGCCCAACCATTATATCAATTAAAATGGAATGGCTACAACATACTCTAGCTTCCTTAGGACTATTCTCTTTCTGAATGATATTTTTCCATCGCTGAAGTTGATTTGCATCTTGAGGAACGCAACCAACAATGCATACCATAATTGCTATAAAACATTTGGCCAAATTCAAAGTATACATTGTGACCGTCGACATATTTCGTTACAGAGAGATCTAAATTTGTTAATCTCTACATTTTCCTTTCTTTTTTGTAGTTTTTATGGCACCAGAACATTTTAAGACCCTTTACAAACAATAAATGGATAATTAACTTAAAAGTGCCATTAGATAGAAAATTTGCATTCGGAGAAGGGAAAACCAAATAAGATAAAAAAAAAACCTTTTAAAAATATCGCAGCGAGAAATCGATTTTAGCACTTCGACAAACTGAAATTTTTATGTAATTGTCGATACAGAACAAGAAGTTCGATGTGTTCGATGTTGATAGCTCATTTGCGCCTTATCACATTCAATTTTTTTTATATTTTTGATGTTACTGTTTTAGAAAACTATGTGGCATCAAACATGAAGTGTATGAAGTCATTTAAACTACCGATAAAAATTCTTCCAATGCCTTCTGAAGCTTCTGAGCTACTCCAAAGGTATTTACCTGGTGCAATACTTCCGACATCCTACACACTTATCTTCGAACTGGAAGCCGTTTCACTTAGTGTGTATGAGTAGAAAATGATAAACTCCATTTGGATGTTCAAAAACCCAGTTCCAGAATTACAATGATGGAAACAAAAAAGGCACCACACATGTGCAAATAGTTCATTAAATTTTGTTATTTAAAAATGTAAAAAGCACAGAACGGAAGAAAATCCAATAAGTTTGTTTTCAATTATTATTTGACAATATCAATCTTTCACGATTTTTTGGAGGAGATTATTAACTTGCTGTATTGGATTTGGACAGATTTTGGTTTTATCTCCTGGTCAACAGTTCCATTTCATTGCAAAAACCAAAACCTGATCATCTGTTTATTTTGTAACAACTGGAACCTAAATGAAAATGCAGTTTTTACGAAATGAAAAATAAGATTCCCAAAGTATTACCATTTATTAATATTCAATATATGAAATTACAACAATATATCTTTTCTTTGGTAGCATTTTAATTTTATTCGCACTCTGTAAAATATGTATGTTAAAATACTAGAATTACTGTTATTATAGAATGTTGTAGATAGATAGATAAGTATATTTATTTTTAAAGATTGTCAATCATTTTCAAGACTTAACGAGCCCTAACTTGAAAATGATTTACATTATTATGTGCAGGGTATAAAACATTTCATTGGTAATCTAAAGAATACCTACGTAGTTATAGCATTTGATTTAGTAGTTTTTTGTATCATATTTATGTAAGTATACCTGAATTATATGGAAATTAATAAATGTTGAAAATAGTACATGTTTTATTTTAAAACTCATAAGGGTCTTCTATAAGAAGTGGTTAAAAATTTGACGAAGTTTCCGCTATTAAAAATGTTTTAATCTATACATAACCAAGATTTGGATTTAAATTTTATTTTCAATTTTTATTTTATTTTATGGTGTCCAATTACGGGTTTTCAGTTAATACTTTTAAGCTTATTATAGTAAAATGGAGTTAGCAGATTGTCTAATTTTCAACCATTCGTTAAAATTTAACATGTGCTTACATGGATTCGTAAATCTTGCATTGTTTACTGATGAAAGGTTAGTCCCCGTGCATCCGGAATTGCGAAATTTTGAAATGCGGAAACTTTCCTATTTGCTGAAAAATTTCAATGGCCGGAAATATTCGTAGGAATATGTTAATAAAATTATCAAGAAGTAATTTTAAGGTTTTGCGAATTTCGTGGGGTCAATCGTTGCCAACTGTCATCTAACAGTTCAGTAACCTCAAAATAGACGTATTTTTTTATTATTTTTTTAATATTCGATTTTAATAATAAGTTTTAATTTGGATGTATGTATGTATGTATGATGGAGTGACATTCACTGAGACCTAAAAGATCTATTGTACCCCCTTACTTCTACCGTCGGAAATGGAAGCAAGTAGTGAAAAAAATAGAAGCCAGGGGCCTACAAGGCCTGTAGTGCTAATTTATATATATATATATACTTCTACTTAGTTTCTGAGTAACGTCTCAAAGACTAGTAGCTCCTTTAGTCCTATTTCCCTGAGGAAAGGGTCTTTCAGTCCACCTCTTATTTGCTAGTTCATCGGCTATTTCATTTTCTTCTACTCCAGTGTGTCCTGGAATCCACAGTAAGGTTACTATATTATTCTCGCCCAGTTCATTGATTATGCCTAGGCATTTTCACACCATTTTGGAACTGATTACACAAGAGCTCAGTGCTTTAATGACTGCTTGACATTAGGGGCGCGTTGTATCTCACACCTAAACTCGGTTTAATTATAACTGATGTTTAGACTGATGTAATTAATGATAATAAATAAATCAATACGTCACAGTCTAAACATCAGTTATAATTAAACCGAGTTTAGGTCTGAGATACAACACACCATAGGACATTATATTATAATATTAAAAAACCTCATCTTTATACTTTCTATCTTATTTTGGTGAGAACTTTAGTTTTAGAAAACACATGCTTCACGCTGAAGAATTTACAACCTCTTGTGAAGCGTGGCAGAATTTACGACCCCATCAACGTTATTTTATAAACATCACCAACGTGAATTTGGTTATAACAATCAAATTCCCTACAAAATGCCAAACTTTTCCATGCGATTTCGTATGTAGGTATTAAAATTTTCCGTGCGAATATTTTCTTACGAATCGTAATTCGGATGTCGTAATTCGTACGTATGGAGACTTACCTGAACTCTATAGTCAATTTTTTGGTTCTGTAGGTCTGTGATTATAGCAAATAAAACAGATTTGACATGTGACAGCTCGGGATTTTAAGGTTATCCGATCAGCCGTCGCCGCTAGGATAGGGCATGTCCACCAACTGACAAGTTGACACTAATGACAGTCGCCCTGAGGATAAGCATTCATTGGTATAGATTTTAGATTTGTAATTTAGTTGTTTTGTATTGATTTAATTATCTTTTCGTTTATAAACAGCCAGATAAAATGCCTAAGCAATTAAAACAATGTCGATGAAAGCACCAAAAATCAAAATTAAATTAACTCAAACACTATCAAAACAACTGCAAGAGCTGCGTGTTGTGCAAAGAACGCATATTGATCATCAGATTGATCAGGGCGTGACGTCACATGAACTTGCCCTTTTGACACTAATGACAGTAGTTCTGAGGATAAACAATTATTGGTATGGTATATATTTGTAGTTTGCTTATTTTGCATAGATTTAATGATCCTTTTTATTATAAACAGTTAGATATAGTTTTTAAAATAACTAAGCAATTGAAACAATGACGAAGAAAGCACCAAATAAAAAAATAATCTTAAGCAAGATTAAAATAACTATTAAAATTCACGTGTTGTGAAGCGCTTCTTTATCATCAGGACGACTATCACATGACGTCACGTGGACTTGCCCTATTGGTTGATGTTTGTGCGCCATTTTTTAATCGAAAATTTCGAGATTTCGTCCGTCATCAGAGGAAGTGAACGAAAATTTAACTTTTTGTACGTACGAATTGGCAACTTTAACGTACATTCTACTGTCACAGTCTTGATTGTCGCTATTTTTATTATTAGTATAATGAATTCCGTAATATTATCAGTTCCTCCTACAACAACTAGAGCTAAAGAGTTCTCTATGCTGACTGGCTACATTAAATGGGTTGGAGAGTGTAGTCTGGATGCATAGGATCACAATAGAACTGGAAATTAGCCACCTCATAAAAACTAATCTAAATCGCCTACTCAGACTGAGAATTTTTACTTGTAATCGCTAATTACTCAAGTTGTCCTTACTATTACTAGTGGCGACTAGGAAACGTAATTATAAAAACAAAATTTAAATAGCAGTTTATTTTTTAAAATTTGGAAACCTAATAAAACATTATCAGACAAAAATCAATATTTCTTCAAAAACTCTCAATAAAAGTAATATTTTCGGAGGATTTTTATTTCATACCGTCACCCAGGAATTTTTTTTGTATGTTTGCGCAAATGAGCATCTAAATTTTGACGCACTGAAAATTGTTTTGGGCATATATAACACTGATGTGGTTTTTCACCTGTATGAGTACGCAAATGATCGTTAAGGTGTTGTTTACGAGTAAAGTACTCTCCGCAAATTTCACAAGTAACAGATTTCTCTCCGGTGTGAGTGCGTAAATGTCGTTTTAAATCCTGTTTCTGTTTAAACCGTTTGGAACAGATTTCGCACTGAAACGGTTTCACCCCAGTATGACTGAGAATATGATAGTCCAATATTTTCTTCTCTGTGAATTCTTTGGAGCAAACATCGCATTTAAACGGGGTATCGCTATTATGTCGGCGTACATGATATACCAAGGCAGATCTTTGTGTAAACGTTTTTGAACAAATTTCACATTTAAACGGTTTTTCAACGTCGTGGCAGAACATATGGCGAGTTAAATGTTGTTTAATTCTAAATCGCTTTTGACAAACATTGCATTCGAAAGGTTTTTCACCTGTGTGAAAGAGAACGTGTCGCTTTAAATCTTGTGGATATTTAAACATTTTAGGGCACATTTCACATTTGTATGGTCTCTCTTTAGAGTGAGTAGTGATATGTGAAACTAGACGTGATTTATAACCAACATCTTTACCACAATCATTACAATTAAACGACCTTGGATTACAAGGATGACTATGTAATTTGGTTTCAGAAGAATACCTTTTCTGACAATGGTCGCATTTAAAAAAATTTCTTTTGCAATGTAAAGAAATGTGAATGTTTAAGCTTTCCTTTGTTTTGTAATGTTTTAAGCAAAGTTCACATTTAAACAATTTTAATGAAGAATGGGTGCGTTGATGGCGTCTTAGATTGTATGAGCTAGTGCAATTTTTTAAACATATTAAGCACGTGTGATTTATTCCACGACAAAGGTGCTTATTTAAACTTGTCCTAGATTTAAATTCTCTTAGACATACTTCACATTTTGGTTGTTGAGCTGGTACAAATTCCTGTTGCTCTTGTTTTATGGAAATATTGTTATAATCAAAGTCAATTTCATTTTTAATTGTACTTAATTGTGAAATTGTTTCATTACCCCCACTGCAACAAATACTATTTTTTTGTAAGTTATTGGGTATTGTTGGTACTTTTGTTTTATAATTTATGCAGTGTATGGATATTTCATCTTTTCGTATGCAAACCTTTCCACAAAACATACAAATAAACAGGCACCGTCCAAGGTAATTCTTCTTTCTTTTATTACTTGAAGGCAAATCTGCAAAGAAAAAGCTAAACATAACATTTAAATTATTTATTAATAAACCATATTATTGAATGATCTTGTATTAATAAAAAATTTTGTATAGGCAAACTTCAAGTTTGTTTGATTAGACATATAAAAGTGATTGAAATAAGCTACTTTTTACTGTGACATTTCACAGAAAAGTTTTGTTACTAACATGTTTATTAAAACAGCAATTAGCAATTTCAATAATTAACTGCCCTTTTTTAATAAACTTGTTGGTTAAATGATGTTTATCCGTATTTAATTAATTCCTTATTGCATAGAAAAAGGCACGAGGAGATGAGATTGTGAGTTACGATTATTTTTGAGTTTAACTGAAACAATTCATACTCATATAGCAATAGTTATAAATTTACAAGTGATAGTGGTCAGTAGAAAATAAAAGGATTATTGTTTCAAATCTAAGTACTATCTAGACAAATTAGAAATATATTTTTTGGAGCAGTACCTATATCTTTGTTAGACTCCTTAAGCACTTTATCATTTGTCTAGAAGGATATCAAAAATGTTGACTTATTATTTTATTACAGAAGATAGTCGAATCTAATTTTTAACATATTGTTTCTTTTGTGTGGATTTTTAATAAAAACATAGTTTTTTCAATGGAATGCTATGTATATTTTTGCTATTCTTCCTTTCTCTACTTCAGCCAGTGTTCCGATTTTATTAAAGGATATTGTTTTGATGAGTTGCAAATGAAAATTTATCAAATAGTATAACATCGTTTATGTCTACATTCCTCTGCAAATTTTCAATAAATTGGGATGAGCAAAGTTGTCTTATAGAATCAAATAGAAAATGAAAAATTAATACTTACAGAAGTGGGAAATGAAGTGCTTTTTTCTTCCACCAGATGATGAAAAGCCTAAAATAAAAGTTTAGTTTTAAGCATTTATACTTTAAGAATAATTGAATGTGATCAGTTGATAAAGTTGTATGTGATGTTCACTGAAGCTTAAGACATTTTGTGCTCCCTTGTACCCGAGTGTTCCTCTTATATCCAGCAGACTCCTAGGTATTGTGCCCTATGCTATGCAATACACAATTATGTGGATGAAGGTTTCTTCTTTCATTCCACAGAATCTACACTCTTCTTGCTCTACTGGTTTGAGCTTATTGAAGTGCCCATTCTGTTAGAACACCTATCAAATCTCTCAGTGCTGTCTTATACTCACTTAGAAATCCATTTGTTTTCAATTGATTGTAATTTCCCAGTAGTATGTTTGATTATCTTAACTCTACTATCAAAAGATTGTTTCAGCCTGTCTTTTGGCTACTTTATCTACTATTTAATTCCCTTCTATTCCAGTTTGTCCAGGAACCTACACTTAAGGTATGATGTTAATATTCAGTTAATTTATTTTAGTCATACCTATATTTCTGCTTGAAGGATACTTGGGGTTTTTTCCAATATGTGAGAGTGCCCAGACCCTATTGCTATCTGTATACCATTCAAATTTAGGTACCCATTTTTTATTGCTACTTACTTTTTCTACATATTGGGCAAATATTTCGCATATTTCTGTGGCGAAAAAGCTGGGAATGTGTCTGTGACTGATCATTATTATTGGAAGCTTGTTCAAAATGTTCACTTTTAACAGTTATGTTACATCCTTCAAGAGTTTCAATTTTAGGCTGTATAGGATCGTCAATTTCTGTTTTAATCTCAACCAAAGGAACCTGTAGTAGATTAAAATGTTCATTTTCTGATAACTTTGAATTATTTAACAGCACAGAAGTTTCTGTTTGAGGTTTTTGGAAGAATGCCTTTTGTTTGATTTCCATCTTTAGTTCAACAAAATTATTATCTTCGTTAACGTTAAAACTGTTATGTGTTTCCTCCATGGTGTATTATCACATTTTCGGTACTATTTAATAAAATTAAAAGTCTTTACCATAACCATAAAAAGTATTGGGTTAGTAAATTTCTTCTTTCTTCTTTTTAGGATTTATCCTGAGAGATAATCTACCCAAGGTCATAGCCATAGATTCGTTGTAGCAAGAATGGTTACTACCATAGAGAAATAATATATTGTCCATGGTTACTGCCATAGAGATAGTCAACGTGGGCAACACGTGATTCTTAATAGTTGTTGTTTCAATTGCTGAGGTATTTTAAAAGCTATATTACTGTTTGTAATAAAAAGAATCATCAAATAAATACAAAACAACAAATCTAAAATCTAACAAGTATGGTTTATCATCAGGGCGACTGTCATTAGTGTCAACTTGTCAATTGTGGACAAGCCCTATACCATAGAGTACTAAATTACTCTATGCCCTATACTAGCCACAAATCTGGTGGTTTGTGATACTAGCGATCAAGGAATACACCAGTTAAATGTGTGTATTCTTTGAATTGGTGAGTTCAGTAAGTTTTATTTATAAGTTAAAGTAAGTATGTTATCTGTGAGTTAAAGTACCTATTTCATATGAATACAACACTTTATAGTAAGTCATTTTAAAATTTGTGTGTTTCAGGAGAGTGAAGGTAAAACAACAACAAACAGTATGTTAATCTAAGTTGGAATACGAAAATAGTAGGACTATTTATATAATATATGATTAGGTCAATGCAATGGAGGAACTATGTGTTTTAGAAAGATTCGACTGTAAGTATACATAATTATTATTGATATTCTAACATTACCCGGAAGTAGAAATAACATTGGACCTAAGCAAATAAAGTTTGTTTGAAGAAAAATACATCTCATATTAGAATATAAGTTTGTACTTTAAATTTGTCAGTTGAATTTTTCCAAAATAGACCTTGGCTAAATCTAAAATAGAAGGTCTTTTTGTTATATCTTCTTCCTCCAATGATTGACGTTTATTTGTGTCTTGAAATGTTGTGAATTCAACTGTTTTAACAAATTGATATGTTTAACTCTTACTGCATTGAATGTATCCATAATTCTAAAATAAAATGAATCATAATATATAACCTAATATAATTTCATTTGGACACTATGAGCAATAAGCAACAAGTGAACAGGCATTAATGCATGGTTGGTTGCATACCTATTAGAGAGGTAACTTTCTAGTAGATGATTGACCTCTCTATCTGCTAATAGTATTCTATGATTTACATTTCTGGAAATTATCAATCTATGATTGGCATCAATTGTCAAAGTGTCATCGTTTATTTCATATTTGACAAAATGGTTTAATGTTATATATAAGCTAAGCATTAATGCCTATTCAGGTGCATATATTAGGTTATACAATGATTCATTTTATCTCAGAATTATGGAAAGATTCCACGTAACAAAGGTTGAAACTATTAATTTGTTATTACAGTGAAATTTACAATATTTCCCATTACATCTAATCTTTTATCAATGTAGATAACCACTATTTGTATAAAGTGGAAGCCAAATTTTCATTTGATTTCGTTCTGTAGGCAAGTCTACGTGTTATTGAACTGGAAGTCTTGAAATTTTCCTTTGTACTTGGAGATGTTTACAAAACTTTTATCTCAAAACAAATGTAAACAAAACAGTAATGATGGATTGCTGAAAGAATCGGAGAGTAAAAAGAGATAAAACAAATAAGCAGAAAGTGGACTGTGCTCGAAAACATGGTCAGAGACTCAGAGACAATCTCTGACATGGTTTAAGTTTCGGTTAACCAACATTGAACCAGACGATTTATGACGACACCAATTTGTCATTCGAATACGGTTGGTTCAAATATGATGAACCAACCACAGATAACCAAAGATTATATACACCAGATAACCCAGAATCAACCAAGAGCTAACACCACTCGAAATCGCCTTTATTTACATAGTCATGAAACAAGGAATATTGTCAAATTTATGTAAATTTTTTTGGTAAACAAACATTAAAATCAATTCTCTATCTAATGATTGTGGTAAATAGGTAATCCATATTCCATAATAATTTTTTTATCTTAATACACATTTGCTGCAACATAATGATAAGAAATATTCAAGTTCTGAAGGTCACAATGTGGATTAGTATTAGTCGGTTTTTACTCATTGTTCATACTGGAGGAATTACATAAAACTAAAAAAATTTATAGGCCAGTTAAGTGTAAACAGCTTTAAAGATGGGTCCATTAGTTGGAGCAATAGATGAAGGTATGTTTATATCATTTATCAGTTAATCATTATATTTATTGACGTTTACAAAATGTATTCTACCTCTATCACTTTTCACCCTCCAAATTTTTTTGCAGTAGAATTAGGTGCTTATAATAGGGTTCACAAATTAAATTTTATTTATTTATCTTTATATCCTTGTCAATCATCTGTTAATTTGTTTGAAACATTTATATTTTATAACTATATTTTCATATAGATTTTACATATGGCTTTGCAGTCTTCCTTTTTCTTTTCAACAAAAAAATTTCATTTAAAACATGAAATGCAATCAGAACCAAGTGTCCAGTGTTGAACTATAGTCCAAGACTAATTTTGCAAAAAATCAATTGTACTAACCTATTTATGCATAATATTGGGGAAGACCACTAAAGCCCGTTTGTAATAATTATCAATGATTTATTGTTTTATAAGTTTTAGTCATTTTTTAGGATCTTAAATTTAGGACACTAAACATTGCAGCTAGAAAATCAAATGTATGGCAACACTCGAAGTTTTAATCTCTTAATAAGGAGCCTCCTTAACTTTTAAATGTAGGTAGGTATTTTTATCCTTTACAGTCTACTGTTCTAAATATACATATGTATGTTGAACTTTTATTATTAACATCAGCAGCTGTTATAAATTTAGTAATAAAGAATGTTGCAAGAAAGAGAAAAGCTATAAACAAGAGGGTACTATGGAAAAAAAAAGTAGTGGAAAAGGCTTAGGACACTTAAAATGCACTTTTTACTTTGTAAAAGCCAAGCCCTTCTATATTATAAAGTTCAATCAGCTAGACTACTTGATCATGTGACCATGACATTTTTACATGCAATATTGCTTAATTTATTTTCAACTTTCCACTTTTTATAAACATATGAAAAATGAATAGAGGCTAGAGGCTATGTTGCAGAATCAGTGATACCAATCTCTTTGAAACTGCAAGAATAAACAACGTTAAAGCAAATATTACCCTATGTTTTTGCCCTAAGCTGTCAATTAATTGATAGAAAATAGGACGGGCCCTATAAATATATCACTTCAATTAAAATTGAACAGAAGTTTTGATGATTGATGAATTGATACAAAATGTGCATAAATTTAGGATTCTAAAAAATTGACTAAAACTTGTAGAATTATTGATAATTACATAATATGTGCTTAAGAGATGAAATCATTTCAAATATATTTTAATCAATGAATAATGATGTTGGGTCAGACAATACCATGTGTCAAAATCATATTAAATAGATTTCCTGCACATGAACTCTATAACAGAATAGAAACGAAATTTCTTTCTTTATAAGGAAATTACTTGTAAGGTCACTACTCCATATGTCTATTTGGAGATTCTCAACTAGTTCTGTATGAATATTTGGCAGAATAAAAATTGAAATGGCTGAAAGGATTTTTCTATATACATATTAAATTTGATCCCGTTTTGCCGTTGTTTACAGTTGATTATTGAGTATGATTAGGTTCTGAATATTGTTTATTTTTATTTAAAATTTAATAGGCTTTTTTTCATTTTGTTTAACTATCAAGATAGATGGTTGGATCTATATTCATCTACTTCGCATTTTTAAGCTCCACAAAATCATTCTGGCTTTTGATTTACATCATTTTTATTATAATATTCTGCAAAACTATTATAATTTCTGTTAAAAAATAAAAAAAATTAAAGTAAAAGTAGTATTGGTAGGACTTGAAGTGACTTCCCTCGCTGTGGAAGGAACGCGCTTACCCATCGCAATCGGAAGTACCACAGCAGGTCAATAATACTTAGATATCAAACAAATGAATACTCTCATATTTCAAGTATTGATTAAAAATTATACATTATTTATGGAATGGTAGAATAAAAAGACAACAAAACTTAAAGATGGAAATAATTGATATTACTGGCAACAACGTCAAAAACATCCCAAGATATAAAAATTGTGAAAATGTGTTCAAGTTAGGTGAAGTACCTATTCGTTTTTTTTCTACCCAAGCTTGCCCAAAGTTTTCAGGAAAAAGTAATATTGGGTAGCATTTGTAGACAAATAAATTTCTTTTCTTTGCAATTTCTTTTCTATTTCTATGAAGTTTTGAAATCAACATATTAATAGGGAAAGTCCACGTGACCTCATTGACAGTCGCTCTGACGATAAACAAGCATGTATGATGGGGTGACATTCACTGAGACCTAAAATATCTATTGTGCCCCCTTACTTCTACTTAGTTCCTGAGGAACGTCTGACTAGTAGCTCCTTAGGCTTCAATTTAGGTAAATGTCTCTTTTTTATCCAATGATCTCCTAGGTGCTGTGCCCGAGGATTCTGAATTGCTGTGCAATTCGCAAGTATGTGGATGGAGGTTTCTTCTTCCATGTCACAAAATATACATTCTTCTTTCTCCACTATTTTGATTTTTTTCAGGTGCCCATTCAGGAGACAATGTCCCGTTAGGAGCTTTATTAAAACTTAGTGCAGTTTTACTTTGATTTATGCATTCATTTGATCTCAACAGGTTATAGTCACCCATCAGAATATTTGATTGTCTAAGCACTACCAGATATTTCCAATGGTCAGATCTTCTCTTCTCTTTGTCTAATTCTTCCAATATTACATTGGGGCTGATACCGCAAAAAGGTTCCGGCTACCAAAAGGATCTTTCAGTCTCCCTCTTTGCTAGTCCATCTGATATTTAATTTCCTTCTATTCCAGTGTGTCCTGGAATCCACAGTAAGGCTACTATATTGTTCTCGCCTAGTTCATTGAGTATGCCTACGCATTTCCACACCATTTTGGAACTGATTACACAAGAGCTCAGTGCTTTAATGGCTGCTTGACTATCCACCATTATGATTCAGTAGTATAGTATGTTGATTAAAAATATCGCATATCTTCTCTCTGTTATTCTCGTCAAAACACTTAGCTCTTTGAAAATCGTGTATCTTCATTTTAATGATTCTTTTTATGTTATTTCTCAGCGAAAACTGCCCGTCTCTCTTTTTTAAAGTCATTTGTCTTCACTTATCTTGTCTGAAGATTGAAAAGATTAAAAGTAGTAATACAAGTTTATTGTATAAAATTATCATTATTAGTAATGTCGTATACGCGGCCTTAACCAGGACAGATTCTCGGTATACCGAAAACTATAGTACGAGGATCTGTAAAGACCTGGATCAGAGAACAACATAAAAATTTCTGGGTAAACGTCCCAAGGCAAATGCATGGGAAAACCTTTATAAAAGAAAAATTCCTGAAACGTACAGCGGAACTTCTAACACTGAGAATCATAACAGGTTTCATGACCGGTTATGCACCAGTACAGGAACACCTGTACAAATCAAAACTATACAACGGAGACCTTGCATGTATATTATGCGGTAGGGAAACGGAGACAGTGAAACATAATATACTGTTTACAAGCGAGACTCTTGATCGCAAAAGACAGTGATTACTTGGCCAACCGCAAGGAAACGCTGAGCTATATAGCAAACACCCAGCTATAGCTGTTTGTACAAGTTCTTATAAGAACTTGTACAAACTGGTGCAGGGGACAAAGGTGCTGGACTGGGTGCTATGAGAAAGCACGAGCAAAAATTCAATAAGCCATTAGGTTTCAGTGTTATCGGAGACTTGTCAGAGGCCTCGGGAAAAAAAGTCGTATCTGAAAAGTGTCGTCTAATGGGTGTTTGTAAATTGTTAAAATATTCCTTCTATTAAGGTACTATTTTTATTGGACTCAATCAAATGGTAATAGCAAAATTCTATAATTTGTGAAAGCGTGTGAGAAACACCGTAGAATAACCCATATTATCTAATCGTTACGTTACTAATAATAGCTGAAGCATAACTATAATAAAATTGAAGGTCGTTTAAAACATATTAATAAGTTTAAAAAATAAATTCTTTTTTTCACGATCGAGAAAAAACGAGAAAACATTTATACAAATTTTGTGAATAATGTTCATAATAAAATTGTACTGTTAATATTCATATAAATAAATAATATACACTTTTTTTGCACGATCGGTTTTTTTTTCAATTTACCAACATCGTTAACATAGAAGTAAGTTGTAAATACGATCCTCGTGCCTTTTATAAGTAAAAATTTGGGATTTTTGCAAAAACTTTATTCAAAATTGAAAAATAATGTAAAACCCTAAAAATAAAAGGCATTTATATACCAAATGATATGTAGACCACTTCTGGAATATGGCTCTATATTATTTCAAACCAGCCCTGAACAATCTACAAGTAGCAGAAACAACTTGCCTCAGAAGAATAACCAATTAAAGCAAACGCTGAAAAGTAGCAAATTGGTGCAATGTAGGTCTCTAAATCAGACTCTATTAAGTGTTCCGATTACATCTTACTCAACTGAGGATAAATATTAAACCTAAATTAACTTAGTTACAATAAATATTGTAAACTATAAAAAATTTCAAACATAATACAAGTTCATGTAAACAATAAATTAACACAAATCACCAGTAGGTGATCTGTGGTATTGGTCTTGATACATTAGTTCTTAGTTGAAAGCTGGCCATCTTTCTTAGTTTTAATTCAAATCTTAATTTCTCACATTACATTACATGGTTTTATGTTCTTAGTTTTAGATACAAACTAATCTTAGTTTTAATTTTTGCTTGCTTGAACCCACCTCAAGTCGCCAGACGCTTAGGTTAAAGGTATTTCAAACGCACTTGAAACTAAATTTCTATTTTTAATATTCATGTTTTTACCTACGTCTGACGTTTTTACATATTCTACAAATTAAAATCGTCTGACGCAAACAACGTTGCGAAGTATCCCCACAACGTTTATAAAGCTCTGTCCCACCTGAAATGTATAGATTTAAAAAATTATGAGATAAGATTCAATAAATAATCTAGGCTAAAAATTGGCTATATTTCAATTGGATTTTTTAGTGGTTTGTTGTCAGAAATTTTAAATATATACTTATAATTGGGTCTACATAATAATATGTAAAAACATCAGAAAAGGTAACGAAAATAAATCAGACACAAACGTCTATAGATCATGATTATAAAGGTAACTAAAAATGACGTCCTCGTCTTCTTAGTGTAACTAACCCTTAGATAAACGTATAATGGGAATTTTTTACAGGCACGTCGAGTGCTAGATTTATTTTATTCAAAGCTGGTACCGCTGAAATAGTAGCATCCCATCAACAAGAACTATCCCAAATATACCCTCGAGAAGGATGGGTTGAGCAGGATCCTATGGAAATAATTAGGGTTGTAGAAAACTGTATAGAAAATACTATTGATAAACTAATATCAAACGGTGGAAATGTGGATGATATAGTATCTGTAGGTATTACCAACCAAAGGGAGTCGACAGTATTGTGGGATAGAATAACTGGAGAACCTTTGTATAATTCTATTGTTTGGTTAGATGTACGTACTTCTTCAACAGTTGATGATCTTTTGGAAAAAGGTTGGTTTAAATTTCTTAATAGGTATATATAAAAGATTATTCATTAATAGGAATAAATTTGGTATATTCTGTCTTTATATGCCACAGACTCATGTTTTAAAAAGTTACATGATGAGTTTATAAAAAATCGTTAGTCCTAACTGCTTAAGGCCGTATGACATTATGTAGTTTTCGATATCGTTTTCTGTACAGTTGTCAATGTCGACAAAAACTGTACAGTACAGGAAACTTTACGCCCATTAAATTGTGTAAGACACTTATGTAGTTTTTGATATTGAAATTTTCAAAAACAACGCCTCTGATTAGTGGTATAGAGCTGTCAAAAGTCCTTGTTAATTGACATAACGACTTCATTTCATTGTAATATTATGGAGACGTTATTTTCCATTGAGTATTTATTGTTAATCTTTTCAATTGATTTCGTTTCCATTTTCAAACAAAAAGTCCATAATAACAGGAAACCGAATAAAATTATTTCAACTAAACAAGGAAAGTTATTATCTAGGTTAGGCTAAACATAAACACATATCTGTATGCGACACCGAGACGATATTTGACCTATTGCGCAGAAACTGTACAGAAATATGATGGGGAATGGTATTTCTGTATAGTATTCGATGTCGAAAACTACATGCTTGTATAACACTATACAGTTTGAAAACTATACAGAAAACGTAAACGATATCGAAAACTACATAATGTCAAACGGCCTTTAGTCATTTCCCTAGCTTAGTCGTGGTACTTTCCATTACTAGTCCTGGTTTATAAAACTGTAATTTTATCAGCTGTTATTTAAATATTTTTTTTACTTGTTAATATTCATTTTTAGTACCAAATAAAACAAGAAATAAAAACTATTTGAAACCTCTTTGTGGCCTACCTCTTTCTCCATACTTCAGTGCAGTAAAGATTAAATGGCTACAAGAAAATATTCCAAAAATTAAGAAAGCAATGGCTGCTGGTACTTGTATGTTTGGAACCATTGATTCTTGGTTAATGTGGAATCTGACAGGTAAACAATTTTTTTAGAATTCAGCACATGATTAAAGTAAATCTAGTAATTCTAATTAGCCCATCTCTACTTGCTTCCATACCTTCCACATTTATTAAATAGTCCAATATTTATTTAAGGGGGCAAAGATGGAGGAGTACACATTACAGATGTAACTAATGCATCAAGAACAATGTTAATGAATATCGATAATCTAAAATGGGACCCTGTACTTTTAAGTTTCTTTGAAATTCCTAGTAATATTTTACCAGCTATCAGGTCTAGCTCAGAAGTTTATGGAAATATTAGTAAAGGGTCTTTAAAAGGAGTAAAACTGGCTGGGTGTTTGGGAGACCAGCAATCAGCACTCGTTGGACAACAGTGTCTTAGTAAAGGTCAGGTAAGTAAAAAATTACAACATATTTTTACAATTGTTCAATAATGTAGTGAATTTTGTCTTCCCACCTTCTGTCAAACTCAAGATAGAGTGTTTTGTGACCTTGACTTAATTCTTTCTAAGATCCTAACTAACAAACCATTTAAATTTGGTCTCCATAGACACTTTATAAATTTAATAATCAGTTCTGTTGTTTCAGGCCAAAGCAACTTATGGAACTGGTTGTTTCTTGTTATATAATACAGGCAACTATAAACTAAACAGCGCACATGGTTTATTAACAACCGTGGCCTACCAACTTGGTCCTAATAAACCTGCCGTATATGCATTGGAAGGATCAGTAGCAATAGCTGGAGCTGCTATGAATTGGTTGAGAGATAATTTAACCATTCTTCCTACTTTTGGACAGGCTAAGGAAATTGCAGAAAAAGCCGATATCGTCGAAGGTGGAGATGTTTATTTTGTACCAGCTTTCAGTGGATTATACGCTCCATACTGGCAACAAGAAGCTAGAGGGTAAGCTGAATTTGTATACAAAAATAATATTTGATTAACTAGGAATTGTCAAATTGCAAATTAGAGGGTATACGATAGAGATAGAGATTATATGATATATTGAAAAATGTGTTACACTACCAAACAAAGACAAGACTCTATTTATAATTAAGTATTAAAATTCCCTTTTCAGTAAATGTGAGAATGCTGTGGTTAGCTCTCTTACAACATAAAAGCTCCGTAAAACGTAAATATAATATTACTTACTGAAAGAGAACTAGCTAGAAACTGAATGGCTGGTCAGACCTGTGTTGCCTAAGCTTGGGGAAGTGATGCCTATTATTGGTCAATGTTTATGCTGAAAGTTCTTGCTTTTGGTGCTAAATAATATCATACCAGGCAGTGGATGGAGCAAGCTCAATCTTGCGATGCTAAACAAACATGTTTTTTTATGTGACCTAAGTTTGTAGGGTGAAGTGGTGCATTTATAAAATATCTGCTCGGGTTTTTTTGTTAAACGCAATTATTAAATATTTAGAGTAGTAGGAATTATCGTTCTCTGTAGCTGCTGCTAATATTTGAACATTCTGTTTTTGATTTTTTTTTCTATTCTCAATTTTATACTAGAATCTCAATAAATAGATAAAAAATTGCGATTTTATCTACATTTCCAAGGCCTAGAAATCCTTGCATATCAACGACCTGTTTAATTTAATTTATATATGACACCTTTTTATGAATGTTTTTAGTTTTATAGAGTAAGTAGTAAATTTATTACTTTTTATACTGCTTGAATGAGTGCTTTGTAAACATAAGATAAGTAAACCACACATAATGAATACCTAATTACCAAAAGTGGGTTGAATTTTATGTACCAGTAGACGGTACATAATTCAATAAGTTTCCGTCTATAAACCACATAAAAGTTTTTTTTTGTCCTCAACTTAATATATTTTATTATTTATTCCTCTTTTTTTTAGTATTAATGCTAATTCATTATCTAAAAGGATATACTGGAGTCCGAAAAAAATTTCACTGTGTAAATCTGAAAATATTTATTTCTAAAGATCTGATAAGAAGGGATTATATTATATGTATCATAAGATCATGTTTATTAGCTTAAAACACTCAAGATACAGATAATGTGGCTAATCCTGAAATTTGTTAATGACACTCTTAAGACATATTACATAATAAAACGTTAATTAACATTTTTTCGTGTCTAGTGTCACCAGTTTTGTAGTTATAAAATTTGAATCTGTTACTTAAAGCATCAACCTAAATATTGTTTAAAACAGTTGGTCAGTTAAATCGTTGTTTATTTACTTAATCCAAAACCCAACCAAGTATTATTTTTAGAAATTGGCTACTAGCGAATAATATTAATTGTTATTGAAAAATTGAAACAAAATAATTTTCTTACACCAACATCCAACGAGTAGTAAATTTTTGGTATACCATACCGTTGCTTCCCGACAAGACAGCCACAACTTAAAATTTGTTAATTTTTTTTAAACAATATTATTTGAAAAACTCCCATTTTTACCAGCAAAAACGACATAAATTATTATATTAATTGAAAAGTGGTTACATATCAAAATGTAACAAATGTTGAATGCTGCCACTCTTGTTGGATAGCAACTTTAAGTAAAAACTTATGCACCCCCACTATAGTGCTACCTCTGGTGAATCTTTTTTAAATCTTCAAAGGAAATAGGCTAATAGTATAAGAAATATTTTTATCTAATGTAGTTTAAATAAGTGTTTTTCTATGAAGACTATCTAAAGTATGGTTTTGCACATCCAAACCTAACTGAAAAGTTGACGTTTACCAATATCTGCTATAATTTGACGCTATAGAGCGGCAAAGTTATTTTGGTTTTGCCTATTTTCATAATTTAATGTGAAAAACATGGAAGATGGAAAAGTAGTAGCAGGGCGGAGTAGGATTGACTCCGGTAATGATGGTTAATCTCCCGACCTCCCAGGGAACAATAATTTTACCGGTTTTCTAAAAATTATACACATCCTTCGATCGCACGTCGCTACTCGCTCCCTTTGCGAATGAGTATTACTTTGGTAAAGGCAGAGTTACAAGTTCTAACAAACTTCGATTTTTCCATGTAAAAACTTTTATGAATTGGTCATGAAAACCGACAAATATTAGATGCTGTTCGAAAGGAAAATAAATATAAATTTAAAAATTAATTGAGGTTTTCTTTCCTCTTGCCACCTCCATTCAACATGTATAAAAGTCTCCCGGGTTGGTCCTTTGAGTTGGCAACCCTAGGCTGGAGCTGGACGATTATTTCCTTCCTATTAATTTTGACCAATCGCTATCAAGAATTGGTATGTCAAATATAAATTTTAGGTGGAAAAATTACTAACAACTGTCAACTTGCTGTCAGCAGTTTTTCCGGAAAAGAAAATAGAAAAAATTTCATGCAAGTTTGACATGTTCAATACTCCTGTAACCTACAATAATTGTAATTTTTATATTAATTGTAATTTAAAATGAGTTTGAAGTAATTACCTTTCCTAGCTTGAAAGTTATATTGTTCTTATTCATTATTGTTCTTATTATTTTAATAAAAAAAAATGTTTATTTAACTCAGGAAATAAAAAAACCTATAATTCAAATTATCCAAAATCTCTAACTGCTGCTTTTGTACGTTGAATTAAATCTATTAGATCATTCGGTGATCGACTTTGAGTTTCATTGAACCCTTTTTTTGGTATCAACCACATTGGAGATATGGATGAACTCTTGAAGTTCAGGAAATAATCTTGCTAAATATCCCTCGTGCATCTAATTTTTCCTGTGGAAAAATTGGAACACTCGTTTCTAAGTAATTTGTTTTAATACATAGCATGAGCGAGAGTGGTTTTAAAAACCCTAGTCGAAGACGATGATTTTTCCACTTTCGCTGCACTAGGGATATTACCCCCGAAAATTTAAATTTCACGTCAAAATATTCATAGCACTGCTAATTCATAATTGCCAGTGACAAAACTAATTCTATTCAGTTCCTAGAGTTATGTAATGTGTCCCAATCTTGTGAGTAATTTAAGCAAAAAGTTCTTTACCACTTTCTATAAATTACAAGAAACTTTTTATCTCAAGCAGCAAAGGAACTCTTCCAAATTCATCAATTACTCTTTGCCGCAATCCCTCTATTTTAACGTTTTTTTTGTGTTCGCCATTCCGATTTTTGACAGTAGTTGTCGCACTTTCGAAATTGATGAATTTTTAAAATTTTAGATTATGACAAAGTTATATTTTGTTACAGTGTCATAGTAGGAATATGTGAAGATACGGAAGCCTGTCATATAGTTAAAGCTACTTTAGAAGCCGTTTGTTTTCAAACAAAAGATATATTGGAAGCTATGAATAAGGATTATGGATCATCTCTATCTGCATTGCAGGTAGGTGTTATGTATTTTTAATTCAATTGAAGCCTACTCACCATTACTTTTAAAATTTATGACGGGTAACAATTTTTTTATGAAATGGCTATTAAAAGTAAGCCAGAAAAGTATTCAAATCATACCTGGGGAATGTACATTCAGGTTTGTGACACATTTTTCCCTAAAAATTGATTGAAATCTGTTGAAAATATGTTTTTTACGAAGGTGTAAACTTTTTTTCATTTATCTATAGTATGAACAAGTTTTTTCTAAAACAACCTCCGCCAATCAAGACGACTTCTGTAGAAACGGTGCAGCTTTACCATCACATAACTGTTACACCTGCAACAATATTCATATTAATTAAATCAAAACTTCTGTCAACTTGATAGAAATAATCGTTATGACTAATATTGCAAAGGTCGGCATTTTACGAATTGGTAATTAAACAAGAAATTTAACTTTTTTAATTATATTTATTTTATTTATATGGTTAACGTCGACATATTTATTAAAACTATCGTTATACCGGGCGAATAAGTTACAAAGTCCAACCACCAATAAGTAGTAAAATAAGCATTGTAATATTCCCGACTCACGGCATTTTAGGTGTTATGAAATGTCAAAAGTTAACGAGTTGATCATGTACTATATTCGTACTTACCAATGTCAAATGGAATAAAAAGTCAAATTAGTTCTCACAAGTACTGATTTTAACAATAAATACACTTTCAATCCAAAAATTCGCTAAAAACAAGACAATAAACTAAACTCGCATAACCTAAAATGCGGTAGTGTCAAACTCAAGTTTTAGTACGATCAGTTATACACGTTACGTCAATTATATCGTTGTCTCTTTTTACGATTACTACGGCAAATTTAAAGAAACTATTACGTATGTCCTGTAGTTGGTTTTGTGAATAAGACAATCGATCGTACGTTATTATGTTTGATTTATATTGATAGAAGATGATAGTATGTAGAAAATGTGTGTTGTATAAATCGTAGATTGGGTCACGTGATGGTAAAGCTCCACCGTTTCTACTGTAAGTATGTTGTAAAAAAATTGTACTAATCATTTTAGGTTGACGGTGGTATGACAGCCAATCCTCTTCTAATGCAAATGCAAGCGGATTTAGCAGGGGTAACAGTAGTTAAACCTTCCATGGCTGAAAGTACGGCATTGGGCGCAGCCATGGTAGCCGGCGCCGCCGTTGGTCACTGGGATATAGAAAAAAATAAACTTGAAATTCCAGCCGTAAAATGGATACCAAAATATACAGAAAACCAAAGAGACATTCGATATTCCAAATGGAAAATGGCCGTAGATCGAGCGATGGGATGGGATCTGTCGGTTTAAGATTATAATTAAAAACATTTTTTTCAATATTGAAAAATTCGATATTGATTCAGTATTGATTGATTTAAAAATATTTTTATTTTAGAAAATCCTACATTATTTTTGAATAAGTTAACAAGGTTTATATCGAAAAAAAAACTGTGAACAGAACCATATATACGTTGTTGGATTATAAAAAAACTGGAAAATGTAGATAACGCGTTATAGAACACGGACACGATAGGTTATAATTTTTTTTTAATTCGCAGGCAATGTAATTTAAATGTAAGCTTATAATAATCCAAATGAAAAATTTCTTTCCCGTAGTGCAGCATTCAATTAACAAAGGGCAAAAGTATCATTTTGTTAAAGCTATAGTGCCTACATTCGCTGACGACAGTACGTGGACAGCTTTCTTATTATTAGAAGCTAAATTATGTTATTGTTTGAATAGGGAATAATAGCATTTAGTGGCGTCTAAAAATCCTAACCCTCGAGGCGTTTCTAACACTGGTAATTTTCTTAAATATTTAAGAAGAGCGTGCCGAAATATCACGCAAGATATAAGAGTATTTGATTAAATAAATATTAATAATAATAGGTAATTATAATAATTAATAAGCGTCATAATTTTTTTCAGTAAATTATTGTAATTGTTGGTAATTTTTTTGAATATATAGGATTGTTTACACAACTTATCCGAAAAAGCCTCTTTAAATTCTGCAGGCGCAAACAAAATACAGATGGGCAAATTAATTTGGGCAGTTGACGATGCGCGAGAAAGCCATACAACTTGACAACGTTATAAACGCGAAGAGCAGGCGACGTACATTCCGCATGCAAAGTTTTAAAGTTTGTGAAGCTCACGAATTCTGCCAGCGAAGTGAGCTCTTGCAATCCACATACCTTTTTGCTACGGCGCATCGGACGTTGCCAAAATTAATTTGCCAACCCGTAAATTCTTAGGTAATTGTATTATATTTTAATTAAGGTTACCAAAAAAAGTGCCTTTTCAAAAAAGAGCTCAAAATATGTAAATACTTACTAATTAATGTTGTGTGATTCTGGTCAAAATTATTTTTATTGTAAATACATTATTACTTATATAAACTGATCTTTGATTTTATTTATATAATACCTTCCTTTCCTTATCTAACCATAACACCTAATCACCCATTTGTCATCGATCGTAGTTTCAATTAGGAATAGAATATCAGTCAAAAGCAAAGAGTTTTTCTGTGCAACGACATCCCCAACTGGCTTGATAAGTTCCCTCCTCTTTCCTGAGGAGCTGATCCCAAAATATCGTCCTAAGATAAAGGGAAACTTGACCTTTCTCTGTCTTTCGTGTTGAGAGATACAGTACTTTCCTTTTCTGGAGTTTGTATTGAGATCCCTAGAAAGAATGAGCAACACACCAGGAACCAAATTTTCAACTGATGGAGTAGAACTAGATATTTCTTGTTTACTTCGTCATTGCTGTGTCGATGACAAAATGTCTGTTCTCTAGGGTTCCCTCGGTCAAGAACACGGTGCCAAGTGAAACTATTGAGAGAAAGTCGAGACGAATAGTGACTTCGATTCCCGTTGTTTATTTTGGAAATAAAACTACTGAAACAATGTATATCGGATCGAATGATGAAATCAGCTGGCAGTAGCCTATTATAACGACGACAAATTTAATGGTGAGTGCTGGTTGTTTTGGAACTATAAGTTTATTAATTCACTATTTGTATATTACGAGAAAACCAATTTTTGCTGAACCCTCTTTTTGATTTAACTTGTATATCCAAGTATAGGCCCCAACCATTACATCCCTAATTTAAATATCTCACTGTTTTTGATAATTTTTTAGGAAATCGAACCACAATCTTTTTTATTTATATTATATTATTATTATTATTAGGTATTAATAATGAGCCATTCTTTATATTCCTAATTTCTTTGTTTATAAATTCTGTTGGGTAATTGTCATTTGAAACTGATTTTAGTAAAGTTTTCTACTTTGTGAAGTCATTATCACTAGAACAAATTATTTTGGCCCTATCGTATAAAGATTTTACTGGCCACCAAAATTCAAACACATATTATATTAGTGTGAGTTGGTTTACGGTAAAAAGTTGTTTCATACCCTGTAGATGTTTTATTGATAACATCTAAAAATGGCAAAAAAAATTTATTACCAATTTCTAATTATATAGATTTTTTTCTTTCATTTATATTTGTAAAAAATCATTCAGAGAAAAGGCTATAGTGTGGAAATGTCGTCTACATATCTCCACCATACAATTTGTTTCAATTTTTGATTATTTACTAGTTGGGCTTCAAAATGAATGCACAAGGAACATAAAGAAGATATCTAAACTGCTCTTACACCTAAAGTAGATAAGTATTTCTTGGAGTGTGTTAATGGGACAACGAAGATTTAAAGCATTTTTCTTGTTGTTTTTAAAACACGAGTGTCGGTTACTTCTCTTAGTTTCACATGCAAACTGGTTCCTACATTGAAAATATTCATAAAAGCTTCCTTGCTCACAGGAATTAAATCCCCATTTAAAAAGGGGAAGCTGTATTAATACAACAGGGTATTTAAACACTCTCATTCGCTTAACAGGATATTTTCTTTGGACTTGTTTTGAATCACAATATTTAAAAATTTTGACTTGCTTAAATATTTTGTATTATAGGAGAACTTATCAATGCTACGAAAACAACGAATGTGTAATAATTTATTATTTTAATTGTTTCTGCTTTATTTTTCACCTTTGTTCGTTACAAGTGGTATAAAGACCAATTTTCCACGTATACTTCACTTTTTTATTCATACACTTTGAAATCATAAATTCTGGTTAATATTACGCACCCAAAGTGGCGTTTAATATAGTAAGTGGCTGGTGTAGGGAGGAAGAACTGGCAGTGAACCCCCACAAAACTACACTGGTACCGTTTACAAAAAAGAGAAATTTGCAAGGTCTACAAAAGCCGCAAATAAACGGAGTGGAAATTACATTTGCGAAAGAAGTTAAATACCTAGGGGTAATCTTTGACCAGAAGCTTACATGGAATTCTCACATCGAAAAAACCACACACAAGGCCAGAATCGCTCTGGGAAGGTGCAGGCAAATGTGTGGAAAGAATTGGGGATTAAATTCCAACATGACCAAAGGGTTATATACACAGGTCGTGAGGCCAGGGATAACCTATGGATCAGTAGTCTGGTGGCCCAGGACACTGCAGATTGGAGCGCAGAGGCAGCAAAGTGGTATCCAAAGGCAAGCTTGCTTGAGTATCACAGGGGCCATGAGTACAACGCTGACTGCTGCCCTGGGGGTAATACTAAACCTACCGCCACTGTATATCTTCATTAAGGGAAATGCAGATCTGTGTTAGTCACAGATTATTACAGGGGCCTTCTCCGATAAGTCAAGGACACGGCAATGCCTATAAAAAGCTATATGAAGAAATAAAGGCAGATCCAATACTGGGAATGCCAATGGACCAGATTGCCCCACAATATAGCTTCAAAAATGAATACATAGTTAGTAGTCATTCCAGAGAGAAAGGACTGGGAGGCAGGGCCTCCTATAACAGCGAATCTCAACTGGTACACTGATGGCTCTAAAACAGACTCTGGAGTAGGAGCCGGAATATTATATGGGGTACAAGAGAAGATCACAATATCTCTAAGCGTAGGGAAACATGCCACTGTCTTTCAGGCAGAGGTAATAGCGGTGCAATGCTGTGCAGAAGAGTTGATGAGACGGGAGGTGGATAACCAAAGAATCGTCATCTACTCCGACAGCCAAGCTGCACTAAAGGCGATAAGCTCATATCGGACAACGTCAAATCTGGTGTGGGAGTGTCGCAAGGCACTCAACAGACTAGGTTGTTATAATAGAGTGACCCTCTAGCCTGGGTGCCAGGTCACCAAGGAATAAAAGGCAATGAAAAGACCGATGAATTAGCCAAGCACGGATCGACTGAGGTCATGATGATAGAGGGCCAGAACCTTCCTGTGGAATTGCAAAAAACCTCACTAATGAGAGCATCCACCAATGGATATACAATCAGGCGCTGTGCTGGTGGCATGACACCCCAGGACAAAAGTCACGCTAAACGATTCTTTAAAAGCCCTTCGGTCAAACTGTCACGCGACCTACTATGTCAAAGTCGAGAAACGACGAGGATGATGGTGGGAATGCTGACCGGACATTGTAGGCTGAGGAAACATATGCACACAATTGGCCTAGCAGATGACAGCCTATGTAGTTTTTGCCTGGAAGAAGACGAAACCGCGGAGCATTTTTATTATATCTCTTTAAGCGTAGTTTTTATTAAAGAAATTATTGAATTTTTAATTACTGAAAGATATTAAGTCTTTTTTTCTAACTTTAACCCTATCCGAGACGGTTATGACTTGAAAACAATAAATAAAGTGACACACTTTTTGTAGCTAAGGTTGATTAAGAAAATTAATATTTGCTCATCTGAATATACCATACCAAATGTTTGTTTTTACAGATAAGAATAAGAGTCTTAAGTTTAATGATTACAAACTTAACACCTTTAGTGTTACACATAAATAAGTGAAAATGGCGATTCGACTGAATCTCTCCAAAGGTTTACTTTTTATTTTAAGTAAGTATTTAAATTTATAAAAGTTTCTACTCCAATTTCAATTTTTTAATGTGAATATTACTATAAGAGATATTCCAGTTTATGTTTTGACAGTCAATATGTTATAGTAAAAGCATCCTTTTGTTACTTTTTGTCTAAATAATTTTGTTTTTAGTTTTATTCTTGGCAATTTCAACGGATGTAGATGCCAGAAGAAAGATATTGAGAGGACGAAAAACTATTAACAGAACATACATGAGTAAGTTTACTTTATTCATTTAAAAATGACAATTGATTCATTTAGATAAACACTTAAGCCATCATATAATAATAATTCAAGATATAACGTAATATTAGAAGAAATAGGTAAAACCGAAGAAAAGAGAAGATCTGACCATTGGAAAGACCTAGCAGGGCGTAGGCAATCTAAGAGATTCTTCTGGGTGACTACAACCTGTTAAGATCAAATGAATGCATTAAGTCAAAGTAAAACTGCACTAAGAGTTTTGACAGGAGTCCTAACGAGACATTGTCGTCTGAATGGGCACCTTAAAAAGCTCAAAATAGTGGAGGAAGAAGATTGTAGATTTTGTGGAATGGAAGAAGAATCTTCCATCCACATACTTGCGAACTGCACAGTAATTCAGAATCCTAGGGCACAGTACCTGGGAGACTACTGGTTAGAAGAGGGACAGTTACCAAGTTGATGCCTGCAGATATCCTAAAATTCCCCCGGGAAATAGGACTAAAGGAGCTACTAGTCTCTGAGACTCTACTCAGAAACTAAGTAGAAGTAAGGGGCACAATAGATCTTTTAGGTCTCATACAAGATGTACCTAACGTAACTTCTTTAGTTTCTTTTTATACATATATAAATATGTCACTATAAAAAAATAAACATATCTGTATGCAATTGAACTATTAGATATAAGATATGCAGGTAATGAAGTTTTTTGTCAATTATTTAAAAAAAAGATAAAGTCAAATTTATCATGTTAAAACGCATGTCAAAATTTTGAATAAACAAATGGAAAAATTATTTAAATTTAATTGTTAAAGAGCTTCATGGTATGAAAATTTGAAATTGTAACGAGAGGAAGAAATTAACAGTAACTTTCAATTTATTCAAAATGACAAGTGACAGATGGTGAAAAACTCCAAAAATCGTGGCGTTAGGAATTTTCCGAACTTTCCTCCCTAACATCTATCAGGGTCACAATTCTTGACGTCAATAGAATATAGAACGTTCCCTAGGGATCATTTCTCGATTCTACCCAAAGATTATATACGCGATTCTACCCTACTGCTGTTCTAATAAGATCATAAGTTACGTATACGCGCATTTAGTGAAAACGTCACGACTGCCATATGTCAAGTTTTTGGATGCAAACAAACTTTTATAATTGTGTTAAATTAGTTAAGTAACAATAAATATATGATGTTCATACCTTTTTAATCGTTATATATAGTATTAATACAATAATACAGCAAATATATTTTTAAAACAATTGTAAATAGAATAGCCAAAATTGATTGTTTGCATCCAAAAACTCGACAAATGACAATTAATGACGCGTCCTAAATGCGCGTATTCTGGAGCAAGGAGGAGGCATGAAACAGGGAACAAAGCCACGGAGATGCCGAATTTCGTGAGAAATCATAAAACCAATTTTTTTATAGACACAATAGCCATTTTTCTTTGAACTTGACCACACAAACCTGGTTAACTATAAGTTAACCATTCAATATTCCTCGACTTGTATTCCAAACCATGACGTAACAGTTAACCAACCACACAAACCAGCTCCCTGAGATAGTTTGACAGAGTAGTTATCTTATTTGGGGTTAGGTGTTTGTTTATTTCAGGGTTTCTACAAACCGTTACGTCATAAAAGTTAACCGTGCCGTCATAGTATTGTTAACCCGGTTTACGTGGTAAGGTTCAAAGAAAAATGGTTAAGGGCCGCTTTTATAGGTTACTGTTAAATATTTGAGTTAACTCACATTGGTTAACCATACAGTTAACTTTACCCGCAAAAACTGTTGATTTTATAAATCCATGTCATCTTGATGTAAGCTGTCAATTGATGATAATAGTCACATTAAAGTTTATTAGCCTTGAGTTATCAAAAATTGTCGAATCTGCTGCAGACCCAGGCCATCTACAGACAATGTCTCTTATTTTCATCTTTCCATCAGAAATTGTTTGTACATTTAATGAGAAATAATCTTTTCTATTCCTGAATAGCTGAGCATTTTCTCTCCCTGACATACAAAATAAGTTGGACCTTGGCAATCAAATGGAAACAATCTCTGAATATCCTATTTCGACGAAGTGCCTCAACCATTTCAATAAAATCATCCCCTGAAATATATCTTTAATGTCCTCATACATTTTATCAAAATCGTAGACAGAAATGAAAGGATGAAAAATTATAAACCCACAATAATAATATATAATGCTCTCAAATGTCAAATCTTCAAGTTATCTGACACCTCATCCACCTAGTAAGTTAACGTATACATTTTCGGGTTAACCTCCACTCATACAACGCATCCTTAGGTCAAAGTAGAAGTTATGTCAAGGTCACAGATAACTGCAACCTATAAAAGTGGTCCTAATGCGTGTATTTGAATCTTGTCATGTGAAATGTCATCGGTTTTTAATTTGAAATTTACAAATACAATTACTGATATATTATAATAAATAATAACAACCCAGTGTAGAAGTGATGTAATAATTATACCGATCGTCGAACCGTCTACCGCAACAAAAATCTTTGCATATTGTTATTCATTATTATTTTATTGAATATATATTAATTGAACACTTTACCAAAACGTTTATGGTCCTCAACGTTAAATAAATCAGTTAGCGTTACCTGGCTTATCCCTTCAGTTTACCCAGTAGAAGCATAAGGGTACCATCCTTCTATTGACGTTCGATAGAATGACGTTTAAGAATACCATTTTATCAATTCACGATAGAACCGCACCTCATTCTCTCTGCTTTTCTACTCCCTGGTTTTCAAGAATTCGGTCCCAGGGGGGTAGTATACTCATTCTTAACTCGCTAGAGAGGAAAGTGTGCACTTTCTTCCCCAGTACTTTTCCTCCCCTCATTTTAAGTATGTTGTATTTTTTTAGGGGAAAGTTCAATACCACCGTATGTTGTAGTAATATTGATAGCTATTATTGAGATAATCCTTGGAGGAGCGCTATACATATTACTTAAAATTTGCATTTTGGATAAGCCGATCAATTCAAGATATCAAATAGCTCCGAGGGAAGAAGAAGCATAATACTTGGTATTGGAAATAACATACTAAAATTTAGTTCATAATATATCGTTCAATGTTTTTTATTATTTTACAGTGGTCTTATTTATAAAAAATATAAATTATTATTATTTACTGTATTTTTATTTCTTTATCCGTGATACATCAATTCATATCAACAGATTTCGGTAAAACTACAATGAGTGGACACGGTTAAAACAAAAGAATTTCTCTACCAGTGATTATAAGTGTAATATAAATAAAGGATATCGCTTTTGGAAAAAGTTCCAAGTCTAGGCTTACAGAAAGGGGTCTGGATTTTCCTTCTAAATACGCCACTGGTATGAGCTATTTTTTATAAAACTTACGTCCTTCAAAACAGTGTCAAAATGCATTGATTACAATATAGGGAGGAGAAAAAGGTCAATTTCGGTACCCTAAACAGGCATGTTAAGATAGGGTTTTCAGTATCCAAGGTATAATGAAAAAATAGTTTAAATGGTAGTTATGATACTTTTGGAAAAAACTGAATTTTTTGATGAAACTCGGCATTTAGTTAGATCATGGAAAGACCTTCTCAATGATATATAACATTTTGCGCGGAAACGTTCCGTTGTGGAGATATAGCATTTTAAAGTTAGATGTCGATGGACCCTTTAGATAGGGTTTAAGAAACTTCAAGTAGCCCAATTTTAATGAAAATTTCTAAACCTAACCTAACCTTAATAAGCCATTCTCCTGCCACCATTTGATGGCCATGGTCATTGATCCAGTAATTTCGTGATGAAGTCTGTGTCTATTCCACATTATCTGTAAGGATTAAATTTTTTATAATAAATATTCAATACGTAATTAATATTCAATACAAGGTCTACAGATTACGAAAGGGCTTTTCGAACCGTACGATTTACACAAGCACGACAAGGAAAATATGAGAAAAACAGCTTGAAATAGAGAGAGAAAGAACAACTGTGCGTGCCAGCGAAGGCGTGTATTTAGTTCCAGAGGCCGGCCGAATGTCCACTGCCCCCCATTTCAACCGCTGTTGCCAGAAGTGCAGACTAATTTGTACAAATGATATTTTTGTCTCGTCATCGTTGACTCCTTTTCGAGCTCATGCACTATTAGGCAAAACCAAACCACCTCCATCCGGCAACAGTGTCATTTTCGAATACAATGGCATGCGCTTCCAGCGTGATCAACGTTTGTAGCGAAAAGACCTAGGGATAGCAATTTAAATGTGAATTCTCACTGTAACGGACACTGTTGCTGGATAAAGGTGTTTGGTTTTGCCGAATAGTGCATGAGCTCGAAAAGGAGTTAACGATGACGAGACAAAAATATCATTTGTACAAATTAGTCTGAGCTTCTGGCAACAGCGGTTGAAATGGGGGGGAAGTGGACATTCGGCCGGCCTCTGGAACTAAATACACGCCCTCGCTGGCCGCGCACAGTTGCTCTTTCTCTCTCTTTCAAGCTGTTTTTCTCATACTTTCCTTGTCGTGCTTGTGTAAATCGTACGGTTCGAAAAGCCCTTTCGCAATCTGTATATAAATAACCCATTCAAAAATTCTAACTTTGAAACGCTGTTTCTCCGCGCAAAATGTTATATATCGTTGGAAAGGTCTTTACATGAACTCTGCTGAGTTTCATAAAAAAATTCAGATGCTCGGATATGAACGAACTCTAGCCAAAATTCATATATGAAACATTATATTGTATTCATTTTCATTGCATTCTAATTCTTCCTACTAAACAATAATAAACAAATAGTAATATCAATATTTTAATTTTATTTTAACTAAAGTTTCACTTGCCGCGAAGAAAATGTAGATAATATGACACATCTATAGATTTAGTAAATGATAAATAAAAGGAAGTCGAGTCCATTTTCCCTGTGTAGTACACCTATATATACGTTTTATCAAATCGCTGATAGGGCGTATGCGATAATAAGTGATCGAAGTAGGTAGTCAAGTATCAAATTAATTTATCAGGTTTGTGTCTGATAACTGCAACATAAAAAATAAAATTCATGAATATGAGGCTATTTAGATCCAATGTATTCTACATTGCAATTTTTGCCAGTGAGTATTTTTTATATTATAAAGTTTTTAAACAACCCGATATCTATAACGGAAAACCGAGAAAAAAACAAAAGCAAATGTTATGTTTTACCACATTTTCAATAACCGTGTTATCTAGTTCCAGTTCAAAATATAATTTGTTACTTGGTGGACAATAATAGTTAAAAGTTATATAGGTAATAATCAATTACGTATTAAAGATAGACCAGCCTTGACACATTATTACCTACACAATGTTTTGGTCGCAACATAAATCATGGAAAGTACAACGCACAGAAGCGTATATTTCGAAAGGGTTCATTTAAACTATTTTATGAAAATTATTTTTAGACTAAGTGATGTACGTTATTAAATTTTTCGTTTGAATAAGTGGAAATTATATCGAAGATCGTAGCTTATAGACAAGTTATTTTTTTAATAGATACCTTTGAAGGATTTTGAAGTTAAAACAAGTTTTACACTACAGATTATAAACATGATAATATAATATTGAAAGGTTTTATTTTCAATTTGATCTAAATTCATAGTAAGCGTTCTAGACTTTTTTCAGCTTCGCAGCTAACAGTAACTGCAATTTTAGACGCTTTTTAACTTTTCCAAAAGTTTTTTTTAATTCCTAGTTTATACAAACTACAATCACCTTCTAAAAGTATAGAACACCTGTTTGCAATGAATTTTGTTGTTAAAGATGTTTACCACAAATCCAAGATTTAAGCAACTACATCCTTAGTATATTCACTCAAAAAATAAACCGAAAGATAATCATGATAACGAAGATCTTTTGACAATTCTAAGTATTCTTCAGAACCCTGATAATAAAAAAATAGACAATATATTATATTATGAAAACCATTGTTGAATCCCTCGTCTTATACCTATACTACGCTCATGCTACTATAACCTAACCTGTGAAATGACAGATTATCATTCTTATTCCTAGTATTTTCACACAATATACATTTTCTCACCATCATAAATGTCTTAAAAGCACCTTAATAGACAAATATCAATCAGAAACCAAATAAAAACACAATTATAATTAAAATCTTATTGACAAACTTCACCAAAATGACAGAAGTAGTTCGAGGTTGCCAAGCTAAAAATTTATCAACTATTTTACTTATGGCATTAATAGAACATAAAAAATTATAACCGAAAATCAAAAAGGTGAGCTGGACTGAAGTTTGCTTATACCTATTTTAAATACTTTCCACTTTTTTCTTACATTTTAAACAGAAAATGCTGCTAAAACATAAAATATATTCATCAATTACGATTTTTGTTATACGAGATTTAGCATCATGTAAGAAGAGTCTCGTCTTAAATATGTTGGGGACAACCAAAATGTAAACAAGGCTTGTCTATCTTTAAGACGTCATTGGTAATAATAATTTATTTTTGATCCGTAAAATACACCTAACTGATGCTGCATTTTTATATAAAATCGTAGCAGTATTAATTTCTGAACATCTTACTTAGGTACAACAGAGCAGAAATGTATTTATAATTGTCAGTTAGCCAGGTCTTTAATCACCTAAGGCCGTCATCTATATAAATTTATTCACCTGGAACATATAAATTTGGTAATAAAAAGCTTTTTCGGGGACCGCTAGAGAAAAATTACAGTAAATATCCGAAATACTGTTCAACTACACGTGGGTAGTAGCAATTTTTTCTTTGTCGATTGCTTAAGGTGTATCACTATCAATACTTCCTTAGTATTTACATCTGGCAGTGCCGCGTAAAAACAAACAAAAAAAAATTTTCATGCCGCATTCTCTGATATTCTGATTCACTATTTCGCCCGCTTCCTAACCTCTTTCACAGCATTGTCACATGTAATAAACAACTATGTAAATAGTACATTTTTCTAATTAGGTGCTAAATACTCTAATCACAAGCTCTGAACTTCTATAAGTAACTAAAACGTGCAAATAAAATATTTCCCGTTCACTTGCATTGTAATCTGAATGCTCCAGAGCAAATTTGAAGAGTTGGCAACGTTAACAGTGACCTTTGTTGTGACACATTCATTAAACATAAAAATCTTTAAAATAATGTTATTGTTGTTTAAGTTGTAGGTACATTTCTAATCAATATTCATTTGTAGTATTGTTTATTTTCTGTACTGAGGAGGCTGAAGGTAGAAGAAAAATTTTAATGGGAAGAAAAACTATAACCAGAACATATCTTCGTAAGTATTTTATATAAATAAATAAACAAAAATCAGTAGGTACACAATATTTATTATTCAATATAAATTGCCACACAATATCAATAATTAGGTTTCGTTTCACATATAAGAAGAAGCCACGTGAATTTTGTCAACCGACTTGCACAGAAATCAAAATCGGTCTAACGACCTTGTCATGCCATTGGCGTTACAAACTATGTGTCGAGCTGGCAGCAATTTTATTATTGACATTTGAGGTAGGGTTTGAAACAATCTACCATCGAATATTTTTGATTTTTGAATATTTTAAGACGTTTAGCTAGTTTACGTGAGGGTGTTGTGTGTTTTATTTGATCTAAAACCATGCCTCCTAAAAAACTTGGTGTTAAAGGAAAAATTATCCACAGTCAAGGCCCACAGATTCTAATTTTGTGTTAACCTACAAAATGTGAAAACGTTACGCACTTGATTTGAAGTCAAATGTCAATTTTACAATATGGCGCTGATATTGACAATACAGTTCGCGCCTATGATAGTAACTTCACGTGGCTTCTTATGTGAAACGGGGTCTACCTTGTAACCAGAAAACCATCAAATTTGTAACTATGACATTGTCGCCACCAGCAAACTATGCTTTGCTACGTCGGGCAAAATACTACTAAACTTTCAAAATTTTTTTCGAAAAATTGTCTTTTACCAGTGGTGTACTACATATTAATGAAATAATGTCCACTTTTGGCGAAAAATTGTCATTTTCCCGTGGCATAGTTAAAAATATTTGAAATATTTTGCGGAAATTTGCTATTTACCCGTAGCGTACTACTAAATTTTTAAAAAAGTTTTAATTTTTAGGAAAAATGTGTTATACCACTGTACTACTAGATTTCAAAAAAGTTCAATAATCTAAATACTTTATTTAGGTATATTATGTAAAAAAAATTAAAAATCTGTTTTGTTTTCAGGTGAAAATGCTGTTCCCGCATATGTTATAGTTATCATTGTTGGAATAGGACAAATAATCACCGGTGCTTTTTTGTATCTTATTATGAGAAAGTTAATAATTCAATCATCGGTAAAGGGATCTTACTCAGTAACTCAGTCTGACCCTTAGTTGTTTATGTTTCTGAAGATTTTCTTTAAATTATCAGTATCTGTGAGATGTCGACGGCTTGGTTTTCTTTTTCTTTACGTATACCGTATTTTTCGAACATCCAAATTGTTTGACTCTTTCGATACTAATAAGTGATATTTGTCCCAGCAAAATCGGTCTCAAAATTACATTTTACATTTATGTCCGGCATTATTAAAGTTCAACTTTACTTAAGGGTGCTAGGCATGTCCATTTAAAAAGCATTGGTTATTTATATTTATATTCCATGTCTCTCCACACCAAAACCAAATTTCTACCAGGTTAAAGAGTGTGTGCTTAAAAAGCCAGATATAGATTTCCTTGAAATGTTTTATTTACATTATATCTGCAATATTTTAAATTAAACATTTTTATCTATATACCTGATTTCATTATTATTTTAAATTGAAAATATAAACTAATAGTTTCCTTTTTTACTTCTCATTTGGTGTTTACAGGAAAATTATTGTCATAGATGCGATAACACGATAGACGCAATAAAACGTATGAATTAATAACTGGATTGAAGAAAAGAGGTTTTAGACAGACCTTTACTGCAAAAAGACCATGTATCGCGTTCATTAAGCGTACAGGGAGAAGTGTTAACTACGCTACATAGTAGGACCTCGCAGGAACCGAAGCATTACTGGATATATAAACTTCTACAAAACTTTCTCCAAGACGGACCTTGTCAAAAGACTTTTAATCTTGATAAGGACAACTCCACATAAATAATGCAGCTAAGAGTACGAAAACCCAAAAGACTAAGGTGCCGAGTACTTATTTGACTGGATGTACTACTACTGATTAAATCAATCAATCAGCGCGTTAATCGTTACTTGTTTATTCCCATTTATATCACAAAAGTTGTTTGCGTTTTCCATTTTCAAGGCAGTCGTTGATTTCTAATAATTTAGTTTCATTCATTCATTCGATTGGGTTGTTCTCAAATGCCATTGAAAAATCGATTAGAACTAATTATTATCGTTGTAAAACGTTTCGATATTGTTATCTTCTAGATAATCATATACTCGTACAAATAGGATAAACATATTAACTGACAGCCAGGCAGCCCTTGCAGCTCTAAGTAGCCGCAAGGTAACATCCAGACTGGTAGAAGACTACCAGAAAGAATTAAATGAACTGGCAGACCATAGTAAAGTAAAACTATTGTGGGTACCGGGACCCAATGATATTTCTGGAAATGAACAAGCTGATGAACTCGCGAGAAGAGGTTCAGCAACGACATATGTTGGACCAGAACCAGTTCTTGGCACCACAAAGACGGTGGTCCGAGAACAAATACGAAAATGGGTACAACGCCAACATAGACTACAGTGGAGGAACACTCCAAAGCACATAGGTGATATATGTGTAAAACGGGCTGAAGAACTACTGAATGTTAGTAGGAACAAGCTAAGAATTATTACAGGTTATCTAACGGGTCATGTCCCGGTAAAGGATCAGCTGCAAAAAATGGGGCTATATAACGGGGATCTCAGCTGCAGACTTTGTGGCATGGAGACCGAAACCGTAACCCATATTTTGTCCGACTGTGAGACATTGGACTCAAGGAGACAGACAATCTTCGGAGAGGCCAACGTGCCGCCTGAAGCATATGGCATGCATCCAGTTGACCTATATCATCTACTCGAGGGTACAGGAATGGCTGGGTGGGTGGAATAAAGGTGGTAGAAGAGTACAATAAGCCAACAGGCTGCAGTGCTCCCGGTACTAGAACGGCTCCCAAAAAAAACTCATACTATTATTTATGTTTCTGATATTGTTCTAAAATAGTAGATACATAAGTACACCAAGCGACTAAATAAGTGACCCATTTAATCCCGCGGGTGGTGTTTGATTCCTGAGGGCGGACCCGAGGGAAGCAATCCACCTAAGGGTCCTAAGGGATTAATGTCACTTTAGTCGAGAGGTGTGTACCCTATTTTTTGCAATCCCGGTAATTCTACATACATTTTTAATAAAAATAAATACTACTTACATTTGAAGCCCTAACACAATAAACATAGTATGCTGTTTAATTGATTCTGTGGCAATGATACTCAAAGTCCCTGTCAAAGCGGCGCCATTGTAAACGTAGAGAAAATCAGTGAAAATGAATAAAAGTAAAGAATTCAACGGGGATATTTTAAAGCGCCACGGCGGATGGAAAAGTGCAACAGCTGCCGAAGATTACGTTGAGAGCTCCATCAACAACAAAAAATCAATAGCAGATACAATTCTTGGGCATAAAAATAGACCAATATCACCATTGGCCGATGGGACTTCATCATCTTCCTTGAATCGAAATCCTGACCCATTATTCACTTCTGTCTGTTCAAGTTCAACTAGTTCATCTATTTCTGATATTAATAATCGTGTATTTAGTATGGTTAACTGCAATACTGTGAACATTACTTGTCATTTTAATTCAACAAATAAAGATTAATGTTACTATGGTATGTTTTTATTTGTACTTTAAATCCCTTTGGATTTTAACTGTCACTTTATATCCCTTGGGTCTAAAAGTGACACTTTAGTTTTTAACATGTGAGACTTTATTCTCGGAATTGCAAAAGGAAAAATGAATCAGTTATTGTGAATCGATGACAAATAAAAGTAAACAAAGGTGAAACATCTAAATTATAGTTTTATCTCATTACTGATAAGGTGTATAAGATAAGTGATCGAAAGTACTCAAATGTGAAATTTATTTGTCTATATTTGCGTTATTACTACTACGTAAAAACTGAAAATTTATAAAAATGAAGTTATTCAAATCCAGTTTATTCTACATAGCTATTTTAGCCAGTAAGTATTTTGTGTATTATTCAGTAATCAGTTTCTAATCAACACAAACTATACTTTTACCACATTTCCATTGTTTAATTGTGCTATCTAAAAACATTGTTTCACTAAAAATTTGATGACAAATCCACATAGATTGATAAACTCATATAAAAGAGTAATATCGTGGGAAATATTTGTAAAATGTGAAAAGAAAAATACTGATCATTCGCGACGATGTTCACATCTTCTGCCTTATCACTATGAACTGAGCCCAATAGAAGTGGAGTAAAACGGTACGTGTCTTCTAAACAATTCAAATTTCGGTCCAAACGACGGTAAAACATTAATTTATGAAGTTTATGCAATGGGCAGCATTTTTTGTATATGATATATGCAAGGATGGCTTTGGAAGCAATTATAATATCGATAAACGATTACTCGGAAGATGAACGAGATTATGAAAATGAAGACTTTACCATTTAAGGTCAATATCGGAATTTATTAATAATAGTAGATCTGGTATTTTCTTAGACCACTTATATTAAATATAAATGTTAACAAACAAATTGCCTTAATTATAAAATTATTTGGTTCACGAATATTCCAAAACTTTTTACTCAAACATATCTTAATCAAGCCAGATATTTCGGTGTTCTTCGTCATCGCGTCTTTTATATTATGATGGTAGCAAAACTCACATTGTCTTTCACCCGTTTTACTGCGATTTGAATGTGATTTCCACTTACCTATAGTTCTTTGTTACTATGAAAGTGTAATTAGTATGCTGCTCTCTACATTTCAGTCACTTGATAATGTCAATGTGGCCGCATGTTTCAATATTATAATAAACTAGATATTTCATTGTGCCTTTGAAAAACCATTCACAATTATTGAAGCATGGCAACATTGACATTAAGTGAGTGAAATTGAGATGGTAATTATACTTTTTGGTTACATATTTTTCTACCTCAGACCTACTTTCTACGCGCGCCGGTAGGTCACACCACATATTATCCACACGCACCGGTAAATCACACTACATGGGATGATGTAAAACCATCAATAGGGTGCTCAACTAAAAATAGATTCTTGTTAATGATTAGCAGATCGTTAATTCTAAGGAAACAAATTACGTCGTACCGTATTTCATCAAATTTAATAGTGTGTTTTGTTTTTATCCCCATTTAAAAAATTCTATTTGAATAATTTCTTAATATCCGCCTTTTTGATTTTGACGTCACTAGTATAAATTGAAGTTAGTCACATATTTTGTCATGAAACAAAGTAATTATAAGTGTAGTTACCCAAATTCAAGAAGAGAAGAAGAAGCTTAGGTTAGAGTGACAGAAAGTTGTTTGCATTTTGCATGTGGTTTCGTCTCAATTTAACTTTTTTATTAGTTTGTGCTTAAGTTGTATGTCTTTTATTAATAAAATGCTTCAAATCAAATTGAACAAGATAAACAACAGAGCGATAGATGTCAGATGTCAATATTTTTGTCCTGAGCAAGCTCAAACATCCCAATAAAGGAGAAAGAAGAAGCTGAAACATGGAACAGCAAAGGAAGACTATCGACAACTTTACATTTAAACTACTGACGTATCTGCATTACAAGTTGCATAATTTCAGTAAATTTTTGCTTTCATTTTTTTCTGTAAATCTAAAGGCTAAGTTTGAAAAAATGTTATTTTTGAATATCACTTATTAATATTACCTATTAGTCACAAAAAGTTGATAAACATTTTAATGTATAGTAGGTACATACATTAAAATCACGTTTGTGTTGTTTAAGTTTTTTTAAATACTAATCAAAAATTTTTTATAGTATTGTTTACCTTCTGTACGGAAGAAGCTGAAGGTAGAAGGAAAGTTTTAATGGGAAGAAAAACTATCAACAGGACATATCTTCGTGAGTATACAGTGCATATAATTGAATTTAAAAACTAACCAATATTATATTATTAAGTCATTAATCACATTCATTTATACTACAGTTAGTACTTATATCATACACCTAAACATTTGTTTCAACCTCGTTAATTGAAAATACCATGGAGGATAGATAAAGACGTACTCGTATGAAAAATTGACAAAAACACTCCTGAAGATCGTCTATCTAAGCAGTTTGATTATTCAGCGCGACGTCGCTACTGCAAATCCAGTTCTGTCTAGCCTAAGTTTTTATAAATGACAATGACAGTAGTCAAATAGGGCAAGTCCACGTGACGTCACGCCCTGATGAATCTGATGATAAACAAACGTTCTTTGTACAAAACGTTATTTTTACAGCTTGATCGTATTTGAGTTCATTTAATTTTGATTTGTTGCAATTTCTTCGATATTGTTTAGATTTGCTTTGATATTTTAAGAGTAACATATTACTGTTTATAATAGAAAGGATCATTAAATCAATACAAAACAACCAAATTACAAATCTATCCAAATAATTGTTTATCATCAGGACAACTGTCATTATGTCAGTTGTCCTGTCAAAGCTTATGCAAGGCTGGCATAGTTCAGCCGTCAGATGTTTTTGGTATTGGGTTTAAACTCTGCCCTAAGCCATGACCAGAAATTGGAATACATGGAGTCCAATCTCATTATTATAGTCTACATAGAAAATACTTTCTGAAAACTAATTAAAATCACTTCAAAGTGCGCCAAGCAGGTTGATGTAGACACAAAAACAGACAAAACGATAATGGCTATTTTAAAGGGATACCTTCCTTACCGTACATTTGACTTCCATTATTTAAGGTCGTTTTACTAGACGCTTAAAGGTGAATTTCCACAGATCCGTCATCCAACGATACGACCATCCGAAAGTTCGGTGATTGGTAGAAAAATTCAAAATTGACAAGCCGCGAAATATTTATCCGAAAGTTTTAACTAACATCCGTTATCGGATAAAGTTGAAAAATGTTTAACTTCTATCCGTCATGGGATCTGATTTAACCTAACTTTTTCATGATCTGCCATTTTTGTGGGATACTATTTAAGTATGAATAAAAATAAAGCAACGAACAGTTTGCTGTTGATTTCAATTGTGTTGAGAAATTGGAGGAAGAAAAGAAATCCACCAAGATTTTGGATTAGAGATAAGTATTTACAAAAAAAGAAAATCTCAAATAAACTAATTTATTGTCGAAGACCAAACAACAAACTGTGCAACAAACCAGTAAGGTAAAATTTAAAATTACAAAAAACTGTCGACAATGACTTATATGCTGTCACTTCTCATTCACGTTACCAAACTTAAAAGTGATATGTTACTATTTTTGTTACTAAAACGTACGATTGTTTCCAAGCAATGGAAATTGGCATTTGCATTCATCCGATACGACGTGATTCGACTTACAATCGGACATCGTATGACGGATCTGTGGAAATTCACCTTAATACGTAAACACAAACGCAACATTTGACAGGAAACTACGTAGACCGCAAACGTAAGTTTTATTGAGCCGAGTATCAAGCACTCGGAACACTCTAATACAAAAGATTTACTTCACATGTCACTTCACTTATTTATTTTCATTATAAGTAGAGTTTACTGTTGCCCAAAGTTCTTCCCATCATGAAGAGTGTGTAAAACCAAGGCCTCATCCATATCATCATAATTTTCGTTAATTTTATGTAGGTACATGTAAATTTCCCTTTAAATTATCCGAATCGGACGTTTCGTTTAGAAATTACGACGGGTATAAAAATGCCCAACGTATAGTTTACATGTGAAGACGTTTCCGAGTAAAGCGATTAGCTGTATAGTTATAAATAAATTGATAATGTGTTTTTTTTAGGTGGAAATGCAGTCCCCGCATATGTAATAGTTATCATAGTTGGAATATGTCAAATCATTACCGGTGCTGGTATGTACCTTGTTATGAGAAAATTAATAATTCAATCACCAGTTACGGGAGTTTACGCAGCAGCTCCGACTGATGCTTAATTTATGTTTGTGAAGATTTATTTTAAGCAGTAGCATTAATACTTGCTGTTCTGATTAAAATGATTATTCGAGGATAAAAGTCAATAGAATACTAAACATAAATGGAGTATGAACACTGCTCTACTTAAAATACGCACCATCTTTCTGTGCATTTACCAGTTTTATTAACTGACAAATATAATAACATTATTTCATTTTCCCCTTGTACTCCTCTCTTTAGTTGTTTCTTGATGGACAGTTTACCCATTATTTGAAATTGGTTTAAACAATTGCTAATTCCCGATGTGTTTAAATGCTTAGAAAGTGTTATTCTTTTTATTGAATTTGAACTGATTTGAACCACCTTTATCCAAACGTTAATTTTAATCAGCACTGAAAGTAACTACCATAAAGAGTTAATATACTAATTGTAAAATAAACTTATTTAAGTGTAATAATTTGTAAGTAGGTATTACTTATGATTTATAAGAATAAAATATTTATTACCAAGGACGAAAATTAAGTATATTGGGGTGTCAATTGACTCAAAACTTACCTGGAACCAACATTTGAAAAAAATAGTAAGGAAAGCGGAGACCACGCTAAAACCTGACATGCTGTATTGGATATACAACAAGGTGGTAAAGCCCGCCATAACATACGCCTCTTTGGTATGGTTGCCGAAGACTCAGCAAGGAATGGCTATGATGAGACTAAGCAAGGTACAAAGACTTACATGTCTTGGCTTCACGGGGGCCATACCGTGAACTACCCCTACAGCAGCAATGGAAGTACTATTAGACCTACCTCCCTTACACCTTGTGATACAGGGAGAGGCAAGACTAGGTATCCATAGACTGGAAAACACGATGAGCAGCCTAAACGCTAGATCATCAGGGCACATGAATATCGTAAAAGTTGTGTCGAGGGACGTGCTAAGCATGAGAACAGACTACACAACCGTGCCATATTCCTGGTACACCGATGGGTCTAAAACTGTAAATGGCACTGGGGCGGGAGTATACTCCAAAAAAGCAGGTGACAGCTATAGCTACGCACTGGGAAACTACACCTCTGAATTTCAGGCAGAGGTATATGCAATCTTGCAACGCGCGAGAGAAAACAACAGGAGAGCTGCCGAAGGCAAGCAGATCCATATTATGTCAGACAGTCAGGGGCACTTAAGGCAATCTCAAGCCAGAAAGTGACCCATAGACTAGTATGGAATCGAAGGCACCAGGTCACCACGATATCGAGGATAATGAAAAAGCTGACGAACTTTCAAAAAGAGGGGCAGAGATTACGCATCCTGAACCAGGACAGATTCTCGGTATACCGAAAACTATAGTACGAGGATCTGTAAAGACATTGATCAGAGAACAACATAAAAATTTCCGGGTAAACGTCCCAAGGCAAATGCATAGGAAACTCTTTATAAAAGAACCATGCCTGAAACGTACAGCGGAACTATTAACACTGTGCAGAAATCATAATAGGTTTCATGACTGGTCATGCACCAGTAAATGAACACCTGTATAAATTAAAACTACAACGGAGACCTTAAATGCAGATTATGCGGTAGGGAAACAGAGACAGTGAAACATATACTGTTTATATGCGAGACTCTTGAACGCAAAAGACAGTTATTACTTAGCCAACCGCAAAGAAACGTTGAGCTATATATAGCAAACACCCAGCTAAGAACTTGAACAAACTGGTGCAGGGGACAAAGGTGCTGGACTGGGTGCTATGAGAAAGCACGAGCAAAAATACAATAAGCCATTAGGTTTCAGTGTTATCGGAGACTTGCCAGACGGGCTCGGGAAAAAAGGACGAAAATCTGTCTATAATAGTCAACCCTTCAAATTGATATCCGAGGTGCAGCCAAGTTGTATTGATTTTTCTCAAATGTATTTAAAAACTAAGAATATTTATGTTTGATGGGTAAGTACTATGTCAAAAATAAATGGGACACTGAAATGTCACAAAGAAGGTCGCCGGTTCAAATGTCACTTATTTTCGTTTTACTTGAATGTTTCAACCCCAATAATCATTAGGGTTGCGTTCCGAATGAAGGTCCCTTTAAAAGTTGGTCGAAATTGTATATGGCGACCAAGTAAACAATGATCATCGGAATCTGATTCACTAGAGCTACTCGAAGATGACACACTCTTCCAGTACTACATTAATTTTATAAAAATCAATTAAATTAGGAAACTGCTCACTAAGTACTATTTCATCAGTTTTGTAACTGTCAGTAACTTTGTTTATATGGCCATATGCAATTTTGACCAACTGTAGCCAACCTTACGGCCTAAATTTTGAAGGGACCTTCATTCGAAACGCAAGGATAGGCAGGTAAGTCAAAAACTTGAAGTATCGACACGTGTTTGCAAATGAACGTCGAAAGGGGGTATAGAATCCAAAATATCCTTATACTCGCAGATAGTCAGGCAGCACTGAAATTTTTAGCATCAGAGCAGGTCTGGGACTTCCTACAAAAACTCTTACCCTGGCAAACGATAATAGAGTAACTCTTAAGGGTTCCCGAGGCACAAGCGTATTGTAGGCAACGAAATGGCAGACACCCAAACAAAGTTAGGGTCTAAAACTGCATTCGCTGGTCCTGAAGGGTACCCAATGGAGGATTTCTCCAAGAAGGACTGTTGAGCCTGATAAGGGCTATTGGTCTCTTCACATAAACGGAAGAACTAAGAGCACAAAAAGGCTGAAGAGGTGAGGTCTCGAAGCCTCTTACTGATGGTGCCGAACCAATCAATACTAGAAGTCAGTTTTACGTTTTTTTTAATATTATTGTATGTTTGGTTGCCTATACCAAAATCGATCGTTTCAAGGGGTCATTAATTCATTATTTTGTGTACATCAATATAAGTATATAATCAAAATCCCTGTTTCCATTAAATGGTTTAGGGTATATGTTAATGTCTGTATTGTTAACAATAAATTTTAATATCTGTACACGAATTTTGCCCATGCTTTTTTGTTATTTGCTAGCGCCTTGGCCGCTAACCATGTTGACTCTCGTTTCTTCATTATTTCTCCTAATACTCCATCCCATGTACCTTGAATTCCCACTCTTGCCAGACATGCCTCTTATCCTTCATTCTTTGGAGATGCTCCCACCAGCTAAGTTGTCGTTTTTCAATCAATTCCAGCATTGGTTCTATTTCCAGATCTTCTGTTATTTTTGTCTCTTTTTGTGACACCCTTGACTCTTATAAGATACTTCATTTCTACGGCCTGAATTTGACTTTTTTGCCGCTATGTGAGCACCCATGATTCACATCCAATAGGGCTCAAAACGCGGACGCACCGGAATTCGGTCCCGCTACCTGCGGAAGGGACTACCTGTAACGGATTAAATTCGAAGTGTGGTCACGCCAGCGAAAATGCGATTTCGGAATTGGGTCCCATGTACCTACTATTTGTTTAATTTGACTTTTATTTTCCTTCACATTTTTTTGGGCTTAGGACCAACAGTACACACTTATTGTTGTTGAACTGGCATGTTTAAAAATTTACGCTAAATGCGTATCGTCAAAAATAAAAACAGTACGTGAAATAATAAACCAACCAAACCTACCCCTACCAAACCACCTTCGTATTTTTAGTCAGTTTTTTTGTAGAATGAATTATAATAATTTTCAATAATAACCCAACCAAACCTACCCCTACCAAACCACCTTCGTATTTCTAGTCAATTTTTGAAGAATAAATTATAATAATTTTCAATAATAACCCAACCAAACCTACCCCTACCAAACCACCTTCGTATTTTTGAGATAATGATTTTTGAAAACAAAATTTAAACCCATCTATTATTAATAAACGCTTACCCTTTTCACTCGTCATAGAGGTGAAATTAATATTTTCCATGTCAAACAAACAAACAAAATCACAATAACGGACACAAATAAACACGTCTTACACTCTGCACTTCAGAAGAACAATTGCTAAAAATAATCTTTTAATACCCACATGAAATCTACCTGCTTCGACTGCGGACCGAATTACGAAATCACCCTTTCGGATTTGGACAAGGTCCCTGTGAGCAGGTAGCCCTTTTGCTAGGTACCCGGACCGAATTCCGAAACTCCGCAAAACGCACAGTCGACGGAGGACCTTATTAATGATTTTATTTCCATAATACGGTTGCTTACAGGGTAAGTTAATAAACGTAGTCCATTAATTTAAAAAACTGTATTTTCAAAGGAAATATTTTTATAGAAAATCCAAGACGTGAAATTAAGTTTTGAAAATTAAACATTTAGTCTAATATATGATTCAGAAAACATTTATTATAAATCATTTTGTTAAAAAGTAACATATTTATTATTATTACACAAAAACATAAATAATAAATTTAATTTGATTAAAAATATATATATAAAAGGATTAGAGTTCAAATAAATGTTCTCTTCAGTTGGAATTCGTAAAACGAAATTGATAAGAGTAATCTTAAATATTTGAAAAATGTTTATTTGGGATAATACCGATTTAAAAACATTTAGATTTATAAATCAGCATAGCACTTCGATATATATTTGTAACTAACTAATTTCAATCTCATTAATTTAACTTGTCCGAAATTACCGTCGCAGCAACGGACAACTACAAAACAACAACCGCTGAATACAACGACAGACCGGCGGTCACAGGTTTTGTTGAAAGAGAAGCAAGTAGACGGCTTTAGTCACAAATATTTAGAAGTTATTGTAAATAAAACATTATATTAACCTAATTTTCCGTATCAGCATCCAAAGCTCTCTTTTTTACCAACAAATTGTACAGTGAAAGCTTGCATGCGGTGAGACACTACTCGTCCGTGAGCGCGACAACGGCAAGCGACAGTATCATTGAGTTCCGAATACATTTCATAAAAATATAAGACATCAACTACTGCCGCCTGAGATCTGTCGCTGCAATCTGCAGCCGCCTTCGGAACCGTACCTTTATTAGTATTCAATTTAAATTTTAATTTAATAAAACAAAACAACAATCAAATCAACATTTTTCAAATGTATTTCTATTCCACAAATAAAGTATGTTAATCTTAGATAATTAATCACTGTCAAAATTAATCGATTTTAATTTATCCCAATGAAGTTCTACTGTAAGATTTTGATTGCTGTGTTGTACAACATCAACGGTCACGGGGGAGTATAGATCTTTGTCCATCGGAGACCAACCGGTATACTGCAAAACAAGATGTTTACATGAGAAAACAATATTGATCAAGTTTTAATTATAATTATTACCAGAAAAAATTCAAAAACACGTCCGATTGTGTTTGGCTTTAAAAAGAATGAAAAATTCCGTTAAATTTAAATAAATAGAGAAGGGTTTATTCAGTTCATTAAAAAAAAAGCAGAGAGAGTTGAAAATTTGATTATACAACTCGACCAAATTCATTTCAACCGTGAGATTCGGATGCGCGTAGATCACGCGTACGACAATGTCGGCAGCTACCAGTCCTAGGCAGAACGTTGCACTGGAAAGATCCATTTTAACTGATAGTGGTACAGTCCGCGTAGGAATTTTAATATGGAATTTAAGTCGCTAAAACACAAGATTTTGTGTGCACAAAGTTGTGAAATAGTGCAAAATGTTTTTAAATTTATGACATTGGAGGAACAACCAAATTCTCAGGATTTTATTTAGGAAATATTTAACTAAGTAAACTTTTTCCGCTGAGTGTACATGCGTTTATTCCGCGGGACTGACATCTCTCCCTCTTGCTTCTTTGTTTGCACATCTCAGAGTTGAAATGAATTTAGTCGAGGTGTAATAATATATTAAAGCTGCATTCATTAGCAATTTTTAACCACTTGTTATAGAATTGGCACTAATGTCAGTTTGATTAAACCAGAGCTGTGACATATCTACAACCTCTAGCCACAATAGACCTAGTCGCAGTAAAGGGCTGAATAGGCCTTCTCACCTCAAACAAATCCTAGCTTTTCCACATCCTTCAAAAAACAAACCCACTAGTAGAGTAACACACATTCATATATTTTTATCCCAGATTATCATTTTGTTGGTCGCTTAAATTCCTTCAATGATTTAGGCAGATGTCTCAAAAGCATAAATCTTCACGAACGTTGACAATTGACAGCAAGAATAAAGTATTTACAGTAGTTACGAGTAATTAGCAGATACATATTCAAGTAGATTGAGGATCCTCCCAGTATGGAGTCAGTTGGTATTGAAAGATACTAGAATTTGCACATAAATGGGAAACATGGTTGGTAATTAAAAAAAATTACAATATCCAATACTTTCTTTGACCACAACTATTTGATAATATTTTACGTGTGTTACTTCAAGTATAATGATGTTCATTATTCACTAGTGAATAAACGGTATGGATAATGAACTGGTCACATAACACGGATAAATTAATAGGACCTATATTGAAGGTTATTTATATACAAATGTCACAATATAACAAATAAACATATCACCGCTTCTAGGATTCGAACTCCACACCTAAAATCTTCAGTTTCACAGCAAGACCTCTTTACCATATTATTATATCAACCAAGCCGTTGTGTATGTCAAAAATAAAGGTTATGTTTTAAATAATTTATAGCTGATTATGTAATTATCTTGAATAATAGCCATCATTTTAAACTTGTCGAATGAATTATTACATACATGAGTCAATTATTATCTTCAAGATACTTACTATAGATGTATTTTTATGTCTAACTTTGCCTTCTTCATCAAAAGCCTCATATTTCTGCAAAAGTGCTTTACCATCGATTCTCCAAATGCAAGGATGTTTAGCAGGATCACCAACTTGGGCATCTTTTTTAAGGATTACAAATGACCCAGTCTGCAAAAAAAACGTTTTATTTAAATAACATTCATACCACATTTAGAGTAAGTTTATTTGTTCATAGATCAATGTTGTGGAGAATAGTATTGAGTATTTTAATGCTTGTTTTGCAAGAGAAGGGTGATTAAAATTCCTTCTTGTCCAAAATCTACCAAGGTCTCTATTCCAGATCACCATCATATGTCAAATCAATCAGTTTTTTTGTTTAGTTGCACTTAAGCCATGAGCTGGTGACTTAACAAGAAAGAGATTGTGTACCTATTCAAATTCAGAATAATTTTCTATGAAGTACTCATTAAACAGCTTGATATATTTATCACAGTGAATCTTGAAATTTAACAATGCCTTAAGCTTATTATCCATAACGAAGCTTCCAAGTGAAGGAAAATATTGGACTGGGATATTTTCAAAACTTTTCTTTCAGCTCATTATTTTGTTTAACTGAAAATTTTAGAAAGAACCTGAAATCATCAAGCTAGCACGTTTTCCCTTGAAAAATTAAAAAAAGTCAACATTACTCTAAGATATAGGAAATCCTGACTGAAATGTAGCTTATTTTTCACAACCTATCACAAAAATCAAATAAATACAGAGTGTACCATGATACATCCCATATAATTTTAATTCATTTTAAAAAGTAGCCTATCAATATACAAACTTTTAAAATATCTATGAACCTCCATCCCGTTAGTTGTGATTCACCCAATATAACAATTAATTTCAACCTGAAACTAAAATACTATGAAAACTTGATCAAGTTTCATTGAACCTAAAATTAATGCAAAGAATATAAAAAGACTAAACTGCAAGGTAAGTAAAATACAATTACAAGTAGGTAGCATGGAAACGTAATTCAGCAATTTACATTGAAATTCAAAAGTAATCTAAATTAAAATAATTCCAAATGACTAAAAAGCAATACACTTTCATTTTGGTATATGCATCCTTGTTGAGATCTTGCTTTATACAAAAAAATGTTAAATATAATGGCAATGACTGGGTTACCTCAGTAAGAAAACTAAAAACAAACTTTTGATTGGCTAAGAAAGTGACGTATATTTCAGTGCTAACGAGCTTCAACAGAAATGGGAAAATAAAAAACTGCTTACTGCATACTCCTCAGAATATATGGTTTTTGGTATAAATTTCCTATGAATGCCTCTAGAACTGGCATTGCTGGTGGCAGTAGATGAAACTACTTTTGTTTCAGAATTCTGAGATTTATCTGATTTTTCTTTGGAGCCATCTTTATCAGAAAAATCTTCGTCATCTTCATTCTCTACTTCCTCAGCATCATCCTCTTGATCATCATCATCGCCATCTTCTTGTTTAGCTTTCTTTTTAGAAACACCGTTTTTTGATTTTTTTTTCATAGGTTCACTATCAGATTCTTCCTCTTCACTGCTACCATATTCCACTACAGTCTTTCTAGGTTTTCTACTTAGCCTTTGAGATGATCGTCTGTTATTCTTTTTAACCTATAAAATAATAAATATTATTTACAAACATTTTTTTCAGACAGTCCTTGGACTGTGACATTCTATTAATAGTTGTAGTTACTTAATTATAATCCAAACTTCAGATCTAATATTTCTTTGGTGTTTATTAAATTTTTTGATGAAAAAGCGATCAAAATATTTGGAAATCATATGATCACGTATATTTTATTGATTGGAATGTTTCTGGACACTTTCAGCACTACCACGAACTTTATGTTATTATTCCAACTAATAATTTTTTCAAATTTCATACCTCCTCATCTTTCCATTCTTCTCCAGAGCTCTCATAAACGTCCGGATCATCTTCATTTTCCGAAAATTTACTCATCTTCTGTAACAAAAACTACGTTAAATATTAAGAAACAAATGGCCAAATGGAGAAACGCCGATAAGAATAAACTGAACAAACATGTCGATCATAGATATAATAACTTAACATGGATGCGCCTTAGAAAGAGACATCATGGGACCAGAGCAACCAGACAAAGACAGATATAGAGGAGTGGCAAAAAGAGCGTGAAACATAGGTGAAAGAATTGTGAATTGTGAGTTTTGGATTATTTTGTACTCCTTAAATGATAAATTAATATCGCAAATTCAAAATATATTCGTGTGTACATTATATTGAATATAAAATGGTGAAATAATTTAGAATGAATTTCTACATTTATTTATGTTTAGAAAATAAATAATTACGTTTGCAAAATTTATTTTAATCCATTCCCAAGCCAAACTTCCTAATAAACTATAGATAGACAAAATTAATTTCAATTTTGTATGTATTTTCCATTGCTGGCTCGCGCTTTTTGCCACCCTTCTATCTCCATCTCTCTCACACTGCTAGTGCGACACACGATAATATGAGCTGAATAGTGACAAGGCGCATCCATGTTAAGTTATTATATCTATGATGTCGATTAATAAACGCCATCTACATTCTACCCATAACTTGTTATATTTTTTAAATTGTCTAATAAAAGTACAGATATGTTTGAAGAAAGATTTTTCTGTTACCTTAATGTGTTCTGAAGTGTTATAAATATTTTTTTCCAAGTTCAATTAACTATAATATGTTAATAACATTCAATCATAAAACGAAGTTATTTTAACAAACAGCAACACAGCACACAGCAAGCACGCCTCAGTAGTGACAACTCTCAAATTTGAAAAAAATATATACCAACCCATAGACAAAATGGTTAGGTTATATTATTTCTCTATGTACCAACCCATAGAGAAATGTTTATTTCTCCGTGTACCAACCTAACCAATAACCAACAGTCAAACCATGGAGACTAGATAATTATATCTAGTCTCCATGAGTTAAACCAAACATCGTCGTGGAATATGTCTTTCAAACTATTCAAACTCAAAATTAATATATGCCTGTCTAAGGTGATCTACAGATCTACATTGGTTAAAGTTGTTGGCTAGTTACTAGACTTTGATCCTTTTCTTATGAAACAGAGCATTATGACCAATTAATTGACCGCCTAAAGTATTTCGTTTGGGCTATGAATCAAGTAGAATACCTCTACCGTCCATTAAACAACAAGGATTATGCAGCATCAGAAATAAAAAAAATATGAGTATGGAGCATGGAGAACAATCGATCTGCTTCCATACTCACTCTAGATACTCTGGCTTTGACGTATCCAAAGAATACACGGAGCTGTTACTTAAACACATCTGAGTAAAGTCCATGAAAGGATAATTTATATGTCTCTGCTTTTCTTCTCTTCACTCTAGGGTCCAAAGTGTAAAAGTAAAGAGCAAGAGATCCACTAGGTGGTTTGTGAAGGGATCAGTTTTATTTATATTTAGATATCTCTGATTTACACTTTACAGTGCTGTTCAGTCTCCAAGTAAATAGTCTATTATCTTGTCTACCTCGAATAAAAGTTTAACGTATTCTAATATTATTACTACTTTCCAGTTGCAGGCTAGGGTGCTTCATGTTTCTATTAATATAGTTGGCAAAAAATTCAAGGGAATTGTACTTGATTGTATTTGGTCTGTGATTTGTACTTTGTGACCACAAATGTCAAAATATCTATAACCTAACCCAACTTCTGATATCTTTTTTTGTATTTACATTTTTACCACAAAATACAATTTTTATTCTTATATTAAAACATAATACAAAGTTTTTTATTATAATTTTTTTTAGCAAAAAACGAAACATCCAAAATGTCCTGCATTCAACAGGTTAGTAAAGAAAGTAATAAAGCAAATGAGTATTAAAAAAAAATGTTTAAGGCTTCAAGAACATTATTGAGAAATGGGCTTCGAATTTGCTCAAAATCAGAAAAATATAGTACTACATCTCCTGGAGGTTATAATTTCTGTAAGTATCACAAATTATTTATTGTAATATGTGGTAATGCAACTTAAATATAGGTAGGTAATATATATAAAATCGTTACTAAGATTATAACTTAATAAGTATTCAACTTATTAACAAATTATTAGCATTAGAGAAGAAAAAACTACCATTATATCTTAAAAGTATATACCTAAAGTCTATTTGAACACTTTGTTACTAATTATTTTCAGTAAACATAACATTTATTTCCAATATTTTATAATAAACTAATTTTCTTTTATACCTTATCTGGTAATATTTTATTGAAATAGTAAAAAACAAAGTACCTACCTATAGGAACATTTCAGTTTAATGATGTTTTACTACATTATAGAAATTGTCCATTACTAAACACAATAAAAAATAAATTAATACTATATTAAGATATAAGGGCCGAAAGTGAAGCTTACCAGCTTGAGGGTTTGGTTACCTGCATATCTTATGCTATTTTTTGCATTGTCAGTTTTTTCTCCACTCCAAGTTGTTCCATACCAAGTGAAGCTCCTTTTATTCCCAATAACATAGATCAAGAAGTACATCACCAACAAAGTAAAATGCCTTTTATTTTTAATAATTAAGTATGCTTCAAACTGTTCTATTAATTTTAATATGCATTCATCTAAAGTTAAATTGATTTGTTTATTTTGATATATTGCTATACGGTTTTATGTTTTTTTTTTTAATTTGAATTAAGTTTTTGCAAAAATCCCAAATTTTTACTTATAAAAGACCCAAGGGACGTATTTTCTATGACATCCTGATCCATACAATACAATTTGGTCAAAGGTTGCAATTTTGGCTACTTAACTTTTGAGTGTAGTTAGTAGACCCTTTATTCTTATCTTATTTTGGCAATCTAATTGAATTGTGTATTTCAGCTTTAAATGAAACACAAAAAGAGTTTCAAGAATTAGCTAGAAAATTTACCAAAGAAGAAATTATTCCAGTAGCTGCAGAATATGATAGAACAGGGAACTACCCTTTTGAAATCATTAAAAAAGCTCATGCTTTGGGACTCACTAACTGTCATATACCAGAAAAATTTGGTAAGTTAATATTATAGTGATAGATTTTGCCAGGAAGTTGATTAATTTACAGCTTTAATTTTTTTTTATAAATTTCAACAACAAATTATTATTTCTTAAAAAAGCAAAATAACATCAATTTTTTTGGCTTATGAGTTCTAATTCATGATATGGTTAACACATTATCATGTTTTTTGTTACCTAATTATCATTTTATTATATTGGCTTTAAAATATCCCAATAAAAGTGAGGTTGAATTGGCTGATGAACCATAGTGTGTTATAAATTTGCTCACAGTTGTTCGTTAATTGACATATTAATTTTGCACTGATCTTAAATCTCATAGAAAATAGTTCTAATTACTAATTATTTCCAGTCAAACAGAAATGGACGAAATGATGTTCCAAGCCCAGTAAATGACAACAGCTTTTTTTTAAGGATCCTCAGTTTGATTGAATTTGTGTGTTTTTAAAACTACCACTACCATTTTAAATATATAACTTTTTCAGGTGGAATGGAAATGGGTACATTTGATGAATGCATAATTGCAGAGGAGCTGGCATATGGATGTACTGGAATGAAGACAGCCATTGAAGCAAGTGGCTTAGGAGTGAGTATATTATTAGATCATTGTTGTTCTTACACTGCTTGAAAATCTAATATTATTTATGTGTTTATTATTCACTAATACTTACTAAGCTTAGGTATACATTATTTTCTGCTACACATACCTTATTTGCAATACTAACATAAAATGCTACCCTGCTCAATTTAACTGCCCACCTGCTTTTGTTTTCTTTGGAAGTAAATGCAATCTGAATAGAGTTTTTTCACAATTCCGTACCTTTTATTATTTCTTAGACTTTTCAATTGTCTTTTCTAAGTAAATAATAAGTAAAAGTGTATAGTAAAGTTCCTGTCACAACAGTCAGTGCTACATTTACCTAACTACAACTAATTGCGCTGTTTGAAAGGTTAGGTTTTTATTATTCTCATCTATTTTAAAATAATTTTTATTGGTCACCCTTTAGAGCTATTAAGTATGAAACATTTTCTGCATTTTCAAGGATAATTTTAAATAATGCTGCTCAACACTATCTGTTTAACAATATTTAAATTTTACAGATAAACTTTAATTATTAAGAGATAATTCTCTTTAAATTAATTTAAAATTTTTAAAAACTGATAAAAGTATAATTATAGTACATATTTTCACAATATTTATTTAGTGTTTTAATCTTTTGAATATTAGGTAATAATGATAGGCCTAAAAACAATTGTTTAACATTCTTAAAATGTTTGTCATCAAGATACGAAAATTCAAAGATGCCGAGAGGTTTATCTGTTTATTTAGCACTTCATATCGAAGGTATCTCTGATATACTTTTTAGTGTGTGGTTCGTCCAGAAAAACTATTTAGTTTTTGTTGTCACAATTATGTAGGACTTTTTTGTAACTGAGATCAAAACTTGCAAGTGTGTAAAGTCCATTTTCCACGTTGCGACAAATCGCAGCGACTTGTTGCTGGGAAGGAACCGCTGCGAGAAAAGTACAATCAGCACGTGGATAGTTTGTTGCTGTGACTCATCCAGGCATAGGAGAAACGTTACGTGTTGCCAACTTCGTTAAAAAAATGGCAGTTCTTGTTTCATAACCTCACAATGTGAAAAAAATTAGCGGGAGAAAATAAAGCAGATAGGAGTAGTTTCTCTAGAATCAAGTCTTGAAGTTAACAAAATGGATGAGGAAAACATTGAGGGCATTGTTTTAGTAACAGTAATTAGTATTATGGCCTGTGCTGCTCTACGAGAAGAAAACGTAGAAGAAATCCTGTGACAGCAATGTCAGAGCGTAGCAGCCAATATAAATTTTGGGTTGGTGCGACAAAATCCACCAGAAAAGTACCAAGTCGCAGCGACTTCTCGCTCAAAAATAGGGCAAGTTCTAATTCATGCGACCGACGCGCCCTACGAAAAAAACCTTAAGTTGCATGCAACTTTTTCGAGTTGCAGCGTCAACTCGCACCGTGGAAAATGGACTTCTCATACATAGATTACAATACAACACAAATCTAGGTCTGAATGCGAAGTAAGAAGTAACCTCGCGCCTTAGTAGATAAAAATGTACTAGTAATTGCACTGATCATTTCTATATGAAATTCAAATAAAAATTTAAAAAAAAAAGCTAAAATTAACATTGGTTTTATCTTTATAATTTAGTTTATTTTGTATTGAAGAATTCTTTAATCCTTATATAATTGTTTTTTCTTTCAATTGAAAATGCAAACATGATATTTTGATGTACATTATTGATAAAATGAAAGAACATATTGAACTATCTGTCACTATTTACAAAACATAAGATTTTAGTCAAACGTTTGTAGTTCTATGCTGTTGATAAAAATTTCCAGTCATGGGTAAGAACTAGAAATTAATAAACATCTGTATTTTAATGCGATTTCGTTAAAATGTGCGAAAAATATGGAATTTTTAAGTTAAATTAATCGATATAAAGAATTATTCTTATTTACATTTAATACTCTATAACTTCTTTTTTATTTATCTTATTTTTTTGGGAATCAAACCACAATAATGTTTTTTATTTTTTATTTCGACGTTTCGGTAGTGTTCCAGCTACCGTTGTCAAGATTAACTAGTAATGAAATAAAAAATAAAAAACATTATTGTGGTTTGATTCCCAAAAAAAATAAGAGAAAAAAAGAATAAGTAATGCCACAAGGAACTTACAGAAGATACTCTATAACTTCATTGCTGCAATCGAAGATTTCAATACATGTATTATTTATTTTACAGCAAACTCCCATTATTTTAGCAGGAAACGATGAACAAAGGAAAAAATACCTGGGAAGATTAATAGAGGAGCCTTTAGTTGCTGCCTATGCTGTTACTGAACCATCAGCAGGGTCAGATGTGAACGCCATAAAAACGCGAGCTGTCAAGAAGGGCGACGAATGGATACTTAATGGGCAAAAAATGTGGATCACAAATGGAGGAGTAGCAAACTGGTAAGTATTTGATTTTTAGCGATAGATACTTGTACATGTAGATTTTTTAATGTGGTATTAAATAATATATCTATATTTTTATACTTATGTGGTATGTCCTTTGCTGCACTCACGCGTCTTATGTCTTCCACTTTCATTTTGCAACCAACCCATAACTCTTGCATCTTGAACAAGCCTGTGCAGATTTTTCTCTGGCTAATTGTGGTTTTTAAGAAGTGATTTTGAGAAATTCCAACCATTGGAAAGACCTAGTAGGGCTAAGACAATCAAATATATTCTTTTTGTTAATAAACTTTTGGAGAACTGCAACCAAGTAAGGGCAAAGAGAGAGAGAGAGTTTTGTCCTAACAGGAAATTGCTGCATGAAAAGGTGCATAAAAAAGTTCAAACTGGTGGAGAAGAAAGAATGTAGATTTTTTGGAATGGAAGAAGAAACATCCATTCCAATACTTGTATAATGCAATAGGTTTAATATTTCACAGCCAGCAAAGTTTCTTTGACAGTAGTTTGCTGTGTTACTGTTTTTGCAGTAAGTCTGATGTTTTGTGTGAATCCAGATATACATCTCTGTACCGCAGTTTTGTTATGCCAAATGCAGGCTCGGGGCATTTAGTTACTATAACAATAAAATAAAACTTACAATTTTACCACACATTTTGAAGATGTACTGATTTGGACGAGTAAAAATAATTAAACATGGATGAAGGAGAATATTCTTAACTTTGTTTTTTTTTATTTTAAAAATTGTAATATTTATCTATTATTTAAGAACTCATGGAAAAATCTTCATTCAAAGTAAGTATACAAATTACAAATGGTTATTTCATAACTTATTTCAGTTCAGATACAAATTAATAAAGATTAAATAAACAATAGAAAATAATAATTATTAATTGAACTATTCTAAATTTAAATAAATTGTTACTCAAAAACCTAAACGTGGAAAATAAGTAGTATATTATTCAACAAACCTGTAATGATGGCTATTATTCACGAAGCTGCGCTTATGTCGTATATTAGCTATTATATGCGAGTAGAATACTATATTTTGTCCATAACTATTAATTACCTGTTTAAATATGAGATCTCCAAAGATCTGTTAGTAGTAAATTTTGTTTTGTTGCCAAAAATACTCAGGAAATGTGTTCACAAATAAAATTGTTTTTCAGGTATTTTGTATTAGCTCGCACCAATCCAGATCCCAAAGCTCCGGCCAGTAAAGCTTTTACAGGATTTATTGTTGAGAGAGAGTGGGAAGGAGTAACTCCTGGAAGGAAAGTTAGTACCATTTTTAAAATGTTTTTGCAACTATCACAGCATTTGCGTATTACTATGGAATTGTACTTTTCAATATTTTATAATAATACTTCCTATTTGTATATTTCTTTTCCAGAATACTCCAAGCATCTTTATTTTTTCTTCACTTGTTCCAATGTACTTATAATATCAACCTTAGTCTAGTCTAGTAATTCAAACCCTAAATTACGAATTTTTTGCATGGCAACATGAGATTTGTGGTCAGTAATGTCGAATAGTAATCTCCAGTTATTGTTCTACCCTTATCCAAAAAATCAATCATGATTACTCCATGTCAATCCCAAAAAACTGAAGCAAGAACTTTTCCAGCAGATTTTTGGACACAAAAACTTCTTAGATCTTGGAGAACCAGAGTGTCGCCATTCCATCGATTATTGCTTTGTTTCTGGAGAAATGTACCCAAGTCCCATCCATAGTAACAATTCGGTTTAAGTTTAAGTTTAGATCGTTTTCAAATCGAGCACAGATCGAACGTGAAACTTCTACTCTTGCACGCTTTTGGTCAACATTCAAAAATTTGGGGATCCATTTTGCAGCAATTTTTCTCATGTCCAAATTGACGTGAACTATATGATGAACGCGTTCGTATGAAATATTCAGTGCTTCAGATATCCGTTTTAGCCCATTTCGACGGTCATGAACTGCATCGATATTTTCGGGGAATGACACAGAAACTGACCTTCCCGATCGGTCATCACCTTCAATGGAAAATTTACCTCTTTTGAAGCTTGCAGTCCAATTTTTCACGGTCGCATACGAAGGACATTGATCACCAAGGGTATTAAGCTTATCTTCGTAAATCTACTTACCTCTTAACCCTTTTAAATACAGGTACTTGATGATGGCTCGATACTCCAATTTTTCGATTTTCACAATTTCGGTAGACATCTTTTTTCTTTTAATTTATTGCGTAACTTTGGTTTACTTTTTTGACGTCAAACTTCACACTGACACTTCTAATCAGTTATTGTTCGTTGCTATGGTAACGCAATATTTTGTTTATGCATAGAACTGGTCTAGGCCAACTAGATATCAATACATCCTCGTATATAGTTTGGTAAACCTATCTGAAGCAACGCGGCATCGGTAAGGGGTGGGAAAAAAAGTGAGAGGGAAAAAAATGTACGCGCTACAACTGGCAATAAGGATTGTTTCTGTTCTTAATTTTCCAATTATATGATTCCATTAATTGAACTCCTCGTTCAGCAGTATCATTTAAGACGTTTTTAGTTCATTGATATTATGATTTCATAGTAACTATGGATTAAAATATATCTTTATTTACTAAATACAAAATATCGTTTCTAAAATTTGCAATTTGTAGTGTTTATTGTAAATAATATTTAATGTAAGACCAAAAAAGTCCAATTTAAAGAAAATTTGGTTTCACGAATTATTAACATCCACCTTTCCAACTCTACAGCTCAAAAACTGTTGATCGGAGAGTGTTTTCTCAAAGGAACTTTTATGTAGCAAGATTGATTTAATACAAAATTCATTTTTTCAAAAATTTTCAATACCGAAAAATCGAGCTAAAACCAAAAAAAAATTCCTGTGTTATATGGGAAATCGAATTTTCGAATGAGCGAAGCCTCTAATTGACTTGAAATTTTTTTTCCAACGGGAATATTATTTTTCTAAAAATTATCAGATCTGAAAAAAATTGTCGCCCAAAAATGAAATATCCTAGTATGTAGGTATATTTTTTATTTTAGGAATTGAATATGGGTCAGAGATGCTCAGACACTAGAGGAATTACCTTTGAAGATGTGCGTATTCCGAAAGAAAATGTTCTTAAAACCGAAGGAGAAGGGTTTAAAATAGCTATGGCTACTTTCGACCTAACCAGACCACCTGTGAGTATATTTTTCGAATTTTATTAATCTTAAAATCAGCCAATTTATTATATCAATTTCTCTTTCTCAATTTTCAAAAATATGTTTATTCGTTCTGCCATTACAAGTTACAACATAATTTTGATCTATTAGCTACAGTAGAAACGCTGAATCTTTATCGTAACGTGACAACAACATTCATGTGAATCAAATCAATATGACAGCAGAAATAAACGTTTATGCTTAAGTTGGTAAAATAAAATGTTCTATTCAGTATCACAAATTTTTCAACACAATATGTCAACTCGACACATGTCAAAACAATAAAATTCAGGAACCAAATGGCAAAATGGCGGATGAGATGATGAGAATACTCATCTCTTTAGTGCCTTACTTTCGATTGGCTCAACAGGCGTTGAAACTGACATTTTCAAAGCAGGTTATAAAAAAAGTACTTTCACAACCTATTTCATTATTTTCTAGGTGGCAGCAGGCGCAACAGGTATAATTCAAAGATGCCTAGACGAATCAACTAAATATGCTTTGGAACGAAAAACTTTCGGAGTGCCAATCGCGCAACATCAAGCAGTAGCTTTCATGCTGGCAGACATGGCAATAGCTGCCGGTACAGCTCGTCTAAGTTGGATGAAAGCTGCTTGGGAAGTAGACAACGGACAAAGAAATACTCTCTCTGCGTCTATAGCCAAATGCTACGCATCCGATATAGCTAATAAGTGCGCTTCCGATGCGGTACAAATTTTCGGCGGTAACGGTTTCAACAGCGAATATCCTGTGGAAAAATTAATGAGGGATGCTAAGATTTATCAAATATACGAAGGAACGTCTCAAATTCAAAGAATGATCATTTCTAAAACTATTCTAGAACAAGCTAAACAATCTGCTTAGGTTAAGTTTAAAATGGTTACAGATATTTTGATTTATTTTCGTAGAACATATATTTTTATGGTGTTTTAAACGCAATTTTTTGCAGATAAATATATTTTTTAAATACAATTGAAGTATTAATTATTCTGGATCTTCGAACTTATACACTGTGTCCGTAAAGTATGGAACAAATTCATTTTTAGCTGAACAGACCATTTTAAGAAATAATCCTGAAACACAACTATTTTATTTTTGTCCATCCTGTACCAATTGGAATCAACATGTGATACATTTTTGGAATCAGCTCAGCTAGAGTAATCCGTAAATTGAGAAAAAATGGGGGTGTTCCATTTAAAAAAAATGACGGTGACGTCACTCATTACTCGAAAGTAATTCACCCTGTATATTAGAATATTATTTTAAAATACGGTAAATTAAAATCAAAAATCGACGTGTTTCAGGATTATTTCTTAAAATGGTCTGTTTAGCTAAAAATGAATTTGTTCCATACTTTACGGACACAGTGTATACAATAAAAGAAACAAAATGTTTATACAGTCTTGTCAATTTTTGTTTCTATTTTTTCTGCGTCGACGTTGGAAAATATAAAAAAAAAACTAAAAATTCAAGTTCATCTGCTCTATAGGTATCAAAGAAATTCTTGAAAAAACTTTCGCTGTCCAAAAATCATTCTGAGTAAGTAACTGCTATACGGCTGCCGGAAGTAATGTCACAGGAACAAGATGCTCGCCTGTCAAACGTCATCTGTCAGTACAATAGTAGTAACTAGTAAAATAAATAATAATGTCTAAAAATTATCCTCTTATTGCGCTTATTATTATTATAGTTCTACAATTGCTTAATACAATGGGAGTTTATTATTCGTACTTTATGAGGTACCTACATACATTGGATTTAATAGGCAATGCTGCTAAAAGCTTTGTAAAAGTTACTGATTTTGATTTTATGTTCTTGAAAAATGTTTTTTTTTCTCATGTCCACAGTACAATGGCAAATACATATTATTAAAAAAGTAGGTTATCTTTGGTGCCATTTTTAACGTAAAAACACAACTTTCTTTCTTCACCCCGTATATGGGTAAAACGTTGACACTTATTAGAAACCATCAATACATTTCTTCTATATAAATCAGACTATACCGTGAAGAAAAAATCATGAAGATCCATAAATTGCTTTATAAAAAAATAGTTAAACTTAAAATGGTATGGGAATGCAAATGCATGTAATATTGGAAGAAATAGGCAAAGCCTAAGTCAGTGTAAAAATGCACTAAGAGTTTTGACAGGGATCCTAACGGGACATTGTCGCCTGAATGGGCACCTGAAAAAGCTCAAAATAGTGGAGGAAGAAGAATGTAGATTCCATGGTATAGAAGAGGAAACCTCCATCCACATACATGCGGATTGCAGAGCCATTCAGAATCCTAGGACTTAACACCTAGGAGACTTCTGGATAGAAGAGGAACACTTACATACAGACTTCCTAAAAATCCTCCGGAAAATAGGTCTAAAGTAAGGGAGCACAATAGAACTTTTAGGTCTCAGTGATATACATGCAAACAAGGCATAAATTTATGTGGTGCGATTCATTTTTCTTAAAGTTAAATGAGAAGACAGACCAAAATATTTTTGTACGTTTTCCCGAAATCTGTCTGGGAGTACAGTTAGTATTTTACAAAAAGGCGTTCGGATTTAACAGCTATGTATCGAACCATAGTCGTCTCTAGAACGATGTTTCAGGGGGACATCGTTACAAAGTGACAACTCTCAAGGTCATAATTGTGCACTTGGTACTATCATCTAACATTGTATAAGGATATAACTTATTTAATGGTACTTACTAGTGTGAAAAGTATCAGTTAGCCCTGAATACCAAATAATTAACAAAAAAAAGCAGAAGTGCGTCTCAGGGATTTTAGCATAACTACACTGGCTAGCAAAAAATTGAGTAATTGCGAATAATTTTAGCGTCAATATTGATAAGAACATAATAGTATTAGTAAGCGTTAAAGCAATTTTTTCGGAGACTTGACAGCTGTCATTTGATTTATTAGAGTACGACTTTTATAAAAAATGTGCCTTTGCACTAATTGAACATTCACATTTCCATTGATTCTTTGTGTAAAACCTAACGATTGCAAAGTGTAGTGATTTAACAGGCCCATAATGCCTTAGATCCGATTGTTGTGGCAAGAATTGTTGCGTTGTTACAAGATGGTCGGGAGCAACGTGAAACTGCAAGAATTGTTGGTGCTAGCCTTTGTGGTCTGCAAAGAGTGTACCAGCGGTTTCTGGAGACTGGCCAGATCACTAGAAGACCAGGGTCTGGGCGAAAAAGAGTTACCACTCAACGAGATGACCGTTTTTTGGTTTCCACAAGTTTACGGAATAGGACAGCTACTGCGGTTTCACTGCGAAATCAGTTCGAAGAAGTGAGAAATGTCAACGTTAGTGAATGGACCGTTAGAAGAAGACGTCATGCTGCTGGGCTGTTATGCAGAAGAATGGCTACAGGTCCCCCGTTGCAACGCCAGCAACGGACTGCAAGATTGACATTTGCCAGAGATCACGTTCGTTGGAATGATGATGACTGAAGCGGGGTATTAATTGTTCTCAGATGGATCAGATGGACGTCGACGAGTGTGGAGAAGACCTGGGGAAAGATACGCTGAAGTTTGCATTGACGAGCGTCTTCCATTTGGCGGTGGGTCAGTTATGGTTTGGGCGGGAATCACTGCACAAGCTCGTACAGAGTTGGTCTTCATAGAAAATGGCTCCCTAACATCTCACAGGTACATTACGGAGGTGCTAGAAGACCATGTTATGCCTTTCATGATGACTATGGGGAAACGTGGCATTTTTATGCAAGATAATGCGAGACCACATACAGCCAGAATTGTCAGGGAGTATCTGGATGAGGTAGAAATTAGACGGTTTGTTATCTTTGAATCTAGTCTCAAAATATGCTTATAGAAACAAAAAAAATAGTGTAGGTGTGAAGAGTCGAAAACAATGCTGTATAATAAACATGAACAGCTACTAGAACAATGGCGAGATACATATGTGTGTGTAACTTATATTTTCTTAAATAAATTGTTAACATTTGGGATCTATACAGTCAATAAATATTATATATCCAAATATGTATAGAACTAGATGATTCTTTTATTGTCACACCCATAAATATACATGAAACAAATAATTATGTTATTGACAATTCCTCAATTCTATAAGTGAGTCAAGTGCCGCAGTGTATAAATTTTTTAGACAAATTTACATATAAGTACATTAGATATTCCCAAGTAAGTATCATGCTTTTGTCTTTTTATTATCCATAAATTTTAACATAATCATGATGTCTCAGTTTCTTCACTAGCTTTATTTTGTTTACTTATAGTAACTGGAGGTTTTTAACAAGTTAATAATTTTGATCCAGTAAGATATGCGGTTATTCACCGGTTTTTTGGATGCGTTGTATGGCATTAATCACATAAATTTAGCCATAGATATAGTCAAAAATAAAAATTTAAAACGTATTGGGAGTTGATATACTGTCTCGAATTAAAACCATCCTCTAGTGTCAATTGGTTTTCACATAATGCTGAAAATGGATCGTAATAAAACTCAATACACCACTATTTTTCTCAAAATTTTGGCCGGAATACATGTTAATTGTCAGGTTTTGATGACAGCTCTTCCTTTTCCAATTTTTAGTATTTACCATCATTATTATCCTATTTTTAATCTTATTATCATTCCGACGTCTTCAGTGGTATTTTCATATTTGGTCTCACCTTAATACAGAACACTTCAATGAAAGCCTGAAATCCTACATATTTGTAGTAAAAACATGAGCTGGTTTTTTTAAAAGACCTAAAATTAAAAATTTATTTAATAGTCGTCATTGATTATGCTCTTTCCATGTAATATACTATTTCCATTGTATTTAATATATAGTCTATATATTCCTTAGTAAAACTGCCAGTATCTCATTCATTTGTAACAGGACAACTTCAATTCTTTCAATATCTCTTGTTCTAACGTTTAACAGTTACCTAATGCTTTCCATGTACCTATATTACATTTTTAAATATGGTACAAAATATAATTTGTTTTTTAGATAAAATATTGTTTTAATTTCATATATTTTTGTTAATATTTCCAAAATTGTATCCCTCATTCAACAAATGATACAAGAGCAATTATTCTCCTCTGCGTTTAAATTAGGTACCTAACTACCTACTTGATGGTGAAAATTTCATGTATCAGTCCAGTCCTGTAAACTATTATTTTTTCCTAATCACAACATTGAGTATAGTAGTCTCTATTTCATTTTTTTATAATTACAAATTGGTGCTTTGTATATTGAAGTAATTAAGAAAAAAGTGCGTGGGAAGATATAAACTTTATCAATAGTTTTGTAAATATATTACCAGATTATATAGGAACCATATCCGCAGTTTAAGTATATATCTATCTATTTCTAATTAGATACATGTATCTATTAATTCATATACACACTGTATATATTTGAACCTAAAAATAACTCGTGCAGTAAATATAAATGTTATTAATCGTCATATTGCAATAATCTGTGTAATATTTCTTGCACAATTTATTTTTTACGCAACAATAGATTACCGCCGAAATTTGAAAGTCTAAAACGCTTGCGCGCTGCGTTTCCTCGTGTTATATGGAATGCAAAATACTTTTTTAAAATTGTAGCAGTAGAGCAAATAGTAAATGAATAAAACATAAATCTCTAGGTATTATAATACAACCTGAATTCGAACACCAGTTATGTAATATAGATAAACGCAACAGAATGAATAAACAACTTTGACCTACTTAAAATCTAGAAAGTGTGCGGAGCACGAAATTGAAATAAAAAAGAGAATTTGACGCAGATTTGACTTTGTAAATTGTTATTAATAATTTTAAGACGATTTATCATGACGAATAAAGAGCTTAATAAAGGATGATAGTGTAAGTTGACAATTTCAGGTTATGTAAGCAGTTGCACGTTTGACTAGTACAGTCATGTCTGTCTGTCTGAATGCAAAGTGTAAGCGAAGTGGCCTAGAGACCTACATTTATACAACGTTCGATTTTACATCGTTGTGAGAAATAGATATTTGTGAAACCTTGGCGCGAATTTGAAGGTCAAAATTTCTTTGGACCTTGAGGCGTGGTAAATTCGTTTATCATTTCGGGATAAGTGCGTAATTGAATAAACAATGCATGAAGAAACGACGGGTATGAGCGTTCCTAGCTCTGTTGCCGAGTCTACCGTACAAAATGAAAACGGCACGTCTACTACGGTTTCAGTGGTCAATGCCGAGGTGGAATTAGAAGTTGTAACAGACAATGACAACGTAGAATTACAAGTGCCTTTTTCGATAAATTCAGGAGGTAATTTCCCCTGCATGCCATTTATAATTTGCAGGTTATATAATTAAAAATAGTATTTATTTAGTTATTCTATAATTTATAACAACTCGTTAATTTAGAAGACTCACTTTTGTTTGGTTATAATTTAACATTCGTCTTTGCGAAAGTGGTATTGAAAGCGAAACCAACGACTGCAATGTCTGTCTGTGTATTCGAGTAAGTAGGATACGGCAACGGTGCTTAATATTATCTCGCCTTGTCCTAGGTTACGCCGGGAAAAAGGACATATCCTATCTCAATATATAATTATGTGTACATGTTATTAACCCTAAATCTAATAATTAGTTTTCTTAATTCTACTAACATATCTGCATGAACCAATTATAGTGACCCAGTCTACACGTCTTTTCGATTTGTAGGCTATCCCTGGAAAGTGTGTCCCTTGGCAGGTCAGGTTCAGTTCAAGTGCAGGTGCAAGTGAATTTTAACGGGCCGAAATTGTTTTGCGCTTGCGTGAATTCTCAGCTCTAAACAGTTTTTGGTCAAACAGACTTCTGTTTTGTTTTTAAATTAATTTCGCGGTGTTTATAATACAAGTTAGTATTAAAATCAGATTATAAAATCAACAGAACCTTCTCGATTGTTACCACTTCCTTCCATTGTTTTGACAGTCCAGCCATGTGCATATTAGAATACAGAAGGAATAAAAAAATTTCCAATATTGTTTTCACGTTTTTAGAATCAATAAATACTTAGTATACATTCTAGATACTTACAGTAATATTCATTTATTTGAAAAACAAGTAGCAAAAACAACATTTAAATATTTTTACTTTAAGAAAATAGTGAAAACTTGAAATGTATTAGTTACTCGATATCATTAAATGCAATTTTCTAATGACATAGAGATATAAGTAGAAATGATGCAGGGTTTTTCAAAGTACAATTACAAAGTTTTTGTATTTTTTTAATGTGTTTGTTGCTCACTCACTTGCTGCTTAAGTTTGGACTTATTTCAACGTACTGTTAGATGGAAATTCATGTTAACAGTGTGAAATGCATTTGTTGTTTGCATGCTTTATAGTTTAATTTAATTCGTACTGGTAAATTTTGTATTACGCAGTAGATGTGAGCAAACTTTTTCAGTATTTTCCTGGATTGAATATTTAAATACTTAGTATTCAAAATGATTATCTGTGCTTATGAGTTCAATATCTGCTGTTTAGAATCATCTTGGTCATCATGTTATATTCATATAGTCAGGGAAATATAGAAACCTACTTTAATGCTATCATTAGTTCCAAAGTATATCATACACAGAACATACAAAGAACAACTAAATTGAACAATTTAATTAAGATAAATAAAATAGGTAATATTCTGGTTATTTTTGGTTTGGTGACATGGATTACCATAGTCAATGGTGTTCCGAAAACCAATTAGTTCACTATTTTTTCATAAGTGGTAATGTCACTATTTTGAAAATATACCTACAAAGAAATATGTGTCAACAAAGAGCACATCGTAATGTTTAAAAATGATTAAAACATGAGTTTTCCCGAAATATTAAAAATACAAATAAACTATATTGAAAACAATTGGATAAATTGTGCCATGAATTTTGATTTTAGCACAAAACAATGTTGAATTTTAATTTGTTGTTTTAACTGAAACCATTTACAAAATAATTATATTGAACATTTTAAATCTAGAATGTTTTTAAAATGGATAGGATATTAAAACAATATGACAATTCTGAAATGTTTAATATTTTGTTTTCATTAAGGGAAGGTCATGTGGTACAAAATATATAACTTCATAAAAAACAATTTTCTTATATGATACAGTGTTGAATTACTGAATATAGAACGATATGGATGCTCATTGGAGCAGTATGTGAACAGTAGCTTAATTTTATGATATTAAAATCCATGAAGAGAAAAATACTTGGAACAATGAATATACTTCTGTATGGATTCAAACAAATCATCAGGCATACTGGAACCAGAAGCCAAATCAACAACACAGTAACTCCTGGTGAAAAAACCCTTGGAGTCTCTGACCAACGGAATATTAAACCTCAGCAGGGGTCAAATAAGAAAAGTGACAGAAACTCATGCATACAATTGGCATAATATACAGGGAGAGGAAATAATACAACCATTACAACTACTGAAAATCCCTCCAGTCAAACTAGTGGCCTACATAGAAAACACAGAGCTTCTCGAATGGAAGTAGATAACATGGGAAATGGTACAAAGATTCAGTTCAAGTACCTGGGCTGTTGAGCACAACCCAATTGAATGAATGAATACAGAGATGTGTATATCTGTTGGTTGTGCATGGAAGAGGAAGAAACATGAAATCAACAATTAAATAAATAGCAGTGGGTCTAGAGAGATATTCTTTTTAATTAAGTAGTTTTAATATAATAACAATTTTTTAAAGTAATTGAGCTAAAGACTTTTGTTTTTAATTTATTTTTATGTCACTAGGTACACAATAATGTTTTATTATCCTTTTAAGAAATATCAAATGAAAGTAACAACAAAGAAATTTGCAAAGTTCAATGTTTTGTCATTAAAATTTTCCAAGTTGAGTATCCCGTATTACAAATACTACATAGAGTTGAACGACATATTCACAATTCACATAGTATAGTTTCCTTTGAACAGTGTGTATACACAATTTTGCCTTGAAGATAAAAATAGCAGATGTAAAATATATGCATACAAAGACCCTGTATTCGATTTGTAAGTTAATGGCCAAATTCCTCTCGTCGCTGAATTTGTCGGTTCTCATATAAGCGAGAGCTTTTTTACTACCTACTGTCTAAGTAATTCATTTGCTCTTACTTTAATTTATTTTTATGAAAAATATCTTTATTTATACTTGTGTATCAAAATGAATTTCTCCTGATCAAGTGACCCAATTTGATTAAAGTTTGTGTGTGTGTGTTTGAGCGAGTCCTTGAATCCTTAACAATTGTTTCCGAGAGATGACACTGTAATCGCGTTCACACTGTCCTAAGTGGCTAGGCTGGGCATTTTGATGAACTGTTTGAGTTTTGTGCAATTACCAGGATGATTTAAGTTCGCCATTGTTCCCGGTAGGTAGCGTTGAAATCGAGTTCACCCCAAACTCCTAAAGGGTTGTGCAACCAAGTTCCTAAAAACCATTATCAGCATATTTTTTGTTTCTATAGTTTTATCAGTCTATTGCAAATTGTTTCTTTAGTGTTGTCAGCTCGGTTGTCAGTGTATTGCAATGAGCTTAAATCCTGTTGTTGTGGCGACTTTAGAAGACGGTTGAGGTCAGCGCGAAACTACCAGAAACGTTGGTATAAGTCTCTCGTGTGCAACGAGTACGGCAACGGTACGAAGAGACTGGTATACTTACTTGAAGACCTGGTTCAGGGCGAGGCAGGACTACAACAACTAGAGATTGCCCCTTTCTGGTTTCTAGTGCTTTAAGAAACCGTACGGTTACTGCAGTGGCCTTTTGAAATAATCTGCAAGAAGTGAGAAATGTAAACATAAGTGAGTGGACAGTTAGGAGGCGACTTCACGCTGCTGGTGTATCTTCTCGAACTAGAACTACTGGACCGCCGCTTTCTCGTCCACACCGGATTGCTAGGTTGAATTTTGCACGAGAACACTTGGCTTGGACAATAGCGGATTGGAGTCGCGTATTGTTTTCCGATGAATCGCGATTCTGTCTCACAGGCTCATATAGTCGTGTAAGAGTGTGGCGACGACAAGGCGAGATATATGCTCAAGCGTGTATTGCTGAGCGACTTCCATTTGGTAGTATGAGGAGGCATGTCTTTTGACGCTCTCACGGAGTTAGTCTTTATCGAGAATGGGACGTTGACTGCGCATAGGTACATCAGAGGTTTTTGAAGACCATATTTTACCGTTCATGGTTATTCTTGGAGACGATGCAACATTTATGCATGATAATGCACGGCCCCACACTGCTCGGATAGTTACTGTGTATCTTGACGAGGTTCAAATCACGCGATTTGTTTGGCCTGCCCTCAATCCAGATTTAAATCCAATAGAACATGTTTGGGATGAAATAGGGAGACATTTATGTGTACATGTGCCGGCCCCCAGAAATTCTAGAGAGCTTCGCGATATACTAGTGCAGGATTGGGACAATCTTCCACATAATGTGATCCAAAGCATGCCTCGTTGTTATCACTGCCAGAGGAGGGAGCTACCTTGATTTTAGGCTGGGCAGTGTATTTAAACACTATTGTTTTTCAAAGTATTGTCCACGAAGAGAAATGTAATTTTGCATCCTTTTTTTACCAATTCTCGAAGCAGCTATTCCATTCTCTGGTTGATATACGATCTTTCATCGTTGGGGGTTGATTTTTCGAAGCTTTACTTACGACAAACAAATCGATATGTATTACCCGTTTTTTGGCGTTAAGTTTACTTAACATGACAGTTAATTTTGACATTTGATATTTGTTGACAGGCGCCAACTATTTTATATGCAACACTTAAACACAATAAAACAGTTTTCTTGAGATATGAGACTGAAAAGTTATATTTTAAAATCGAATTCCTGAATTATTTTGTTTCAAGAACTACTATTCGAAGTAACTTACTTGTTTACGGTGTAGAACACCGTTGATTGTAGTTCTATTTTCGTTTTCTCCGGAACTTGGCACGATTTCAGTTGTATGCAAAACCTTGGGTCTATATTTCGCAGTCATACGGTTTAACTACGGGTTAATATGCATCTCGGTATTGAATGCACGTTACCATATATCACGGAGCTTTGTTAGAAAAATATGTATCGTCTATATTATTATTATTTTGCATAACTAAATAAAAAGTCGAGAAGAAACTGACAAATTTTCGTTATTGTTCAGCTCGTTAAAGTTAGGTGAAATCCATAACAATTAGCACATTAACAATAGCATATGCATATTTTTTATGTTGAAAATGCGGTTTTTCGAAAATTACTTGGTATTATTTGAAGGTGTATTGAATACCTTGTTTTACCTATTGATTTCAGAATGTGGATTTTCGAATATTTTCATGATTCATATAACGGAAACCCTTTAAGTTATGATATTGTAATTTTTTTCCAGTAGACTTGTCCATTGAGAGAGTACTCTCCTAACGTTCCAGTTCAAAATTCATGGTTTTGTGGTTTTTACAAGACTTTTTACGTTGAAAATGCGGTTTTACGAATTTTAATCATTTTTCATTTTTTGTTGTAAATTTTGAACAAAAGGGTAAGTAGGTATGAAAATTCACGATTTAAATACTTCTCTGGTAATTCCTTGAATCGATTGGTGGAATTACAACGTTCTAAGTCTCAAATTAGTCGAGTTATTAGTACCTTTTCACTGCTTTAACATTTATGATTCATATTACGTAAACTTTTTAAGTTATGCTCTTGTAACTTTTTTTCCCGAAAGATTGGTCCTCTGTAAGTATTTTTCTAAAATTTCAGTTGAATATTCATATTTTTGTGGTAATTACAAGACTTTTTATGTTAAAAATGCGTTTTTTCGAAAATTTCATGACACTATATGTGAAGGTGAAAGAATTATTTCATCAAAAAAGTCGACCAGTGGATTTCTCATTGCGAATTACGAACTTGACTATCTTTCGGGACGCCAAAGCTCATTTTCTGCCCTGGTGACACAATATAGTATTCCGCCTTTTAGGATGTTAAACAATACTTTCCGGTATGGTAGATGAAAATGTAAATTTGTATGCCCTATCTCTGATCAATAATAAATATGTTTTATCAAAAATCCTAAATCGGATGATGCTATCCTTATTCAGTCAAAGAATATGGCCAGAATTGTTCGTTACTCATCTAATATGTTTAACGATGGAAGGCTAGAATGTAGTTAATCATTTCCTTTGTTCAAAATTTTATGTATATGAATTTAAAATTGACCCACATGTTTTAACAAAAGATTCTAAATTGAAAACTTCCCGATATAGATTCTCCAAAAATTCATATTTTATCAAGTATATATAGCTAAGTTGAAAAGAACAAGGGTATTATTTTCTTTAAGATCAAACACAATATGTTTCGAAAATAGGATGAAGTGCGAACACAAAGTGCATTGATCTTCTGGTTGAAAAAAAAGCATGAACAGTAACAGATCCGCCGAAAAACGTGCGAAAAACATTCTCAGACAGTTTTTATGTTCTTCGACCAGACTTAATGACAAAAGTATTGCTCAATTTCACTTGGATTACTAATATACAAGGCCGGAAATCGAGAAAATTCATATTAAATCATTTGCTTGCAGTAAATATACCGTGGAAGGTAACAACAGTAAGAATTCTATTTATAATGTTATTGTTGTCAATTTGAAAATACTCGGAAATGATTGAATGTTTAAAAAAATAGAAAGCTACATTATCGGCCAGTAATTTTCCAAAAATTTAGAGATCTATACGAAAAATACAAACGATGAATGATCCTCCAACAATATAGTGCAAGTTCCCTCACTGCTCGAAAAACAATTGAGGTTTTAAAGCAACCAGGTTTCTTCTTCCATGCCACGGAATCTACATTCTTCTTCCACTATTTTGAGATTTTTCAGGTGCCCGTTCGAATCCCTGTTAAAACTCTTAGTGGAGTTTTACTTTGACTTATGCATTCATTTGATCTCAACGGGCTGTAGCCACCCATCAGAATCTTCGATTGCCTAAGCCCTACTAAATATTACCAATGGTTAGATCTTCTCTTTTCTACGACTTTGCCTATTTCTTCCAATATTACATTGGGGCTGATACCGCAAAAGGGTACCGGCCCCCAAAAGCGTCTTTCAGTCCCCCTCTTTGCTAGTCCATCTGCTATTTCATTTCCTTCTATTTCATTGTGTCCTGGAATCTACAGTAAGGTTACTATATCGTTCTCGCCTAGTTCATTGAGTTTGCCTTCTATATCCTTTGTTAATATTAAACTGGGCACACTTTCTTATGGCGTGAATTTCCGCTTGAAAGATACTTGGAGTTTTTCCCAAGCTTTCAGAGTGTTTGGTTCTTGGCCCGTACACTCCCATCCTAGTTCCATTCTTTCCAAGTCTGGTAATGTATTTGGATCCCATTCCTGCTTGTTGCTTAATTCCGTAATGAATTTCTTTGAACACCATCTTGTGGCATGTCCCTGGTTTTTTGATTTCTAAAAAGTAAGGAGGTGGTTTTTTTTAATGATTCTATTTCTACCTTTTTTTTTATAAAAGGAGCCGTCCCTTCGCCGGCACCACCTCAGCCTCTTGGGCTGTGGATCCTCCTAGTGTTCTGACTACAGCCTATTCAGCCAATCTGTTCCCTGTATTAGCTCATACAGGTTCTTTACTGGTTCGTTGTAGAAGTCTTCTGGAGTCATTTGGGGTCTTCCATATAGTTTCTGCCTCCTGTGGTCCAGTGTCTCACAGTTGCATAATATGTGCAGAGCTGTTTCGGTTTCCTTTTTGCATCTTCTGCATGTAAGGTCTCCGTTATACAGTCCTATTTTGTTCAGGTGCTCCTTTGTGGGAAAGTGTCCCGTAAGAAGCCCCGTTATGGTGCGTTGTTTGCCTGGGCGTATTCTTCCAGTGTTTTTTGTGTTGTTCTTTTACCCACCCTTTTAACCATGACCTAGTGAGCATCTGAGAATTCCCACAGATGGTTCGGGTCCGTTCATCATTGACGATCCTGCTCTTGCCAGTTCGTTAGCTTTTTCATTGCCAGCGATTCCTTTGTGACCTGGGAGCCACTCCAGTATTACACTGTTCCGAGTCGCCAGTCTTCTAAGTTCTTCGCCGCATTCCCATACCAGCCGACATGTTACCTTAGATCTCGGAAGTGCTTTAAGGGCAGCTTGACTGTCCTGATCTGCCTATTGTTGTAGGCTCTCATGTTATTTACCCTTGCACATGCAAGTATTGCATAGACCTTTGCTTGAAATACCGAGGCATATTTACCAAGCGAGACGATTCCTTCCTTCATATTTGCTCGACTTGCTGTATATACCCCCTCCGGTGCCGAGCTCATTCCTTGATCCGTCTGTGTACCAGATCAGTTCATTCCTCTGCTGAGTGGTGGTGCGTCCTCTTCCTCAAGTTCCTTTCGATTTTTGATGACAATCTCGAAGTTCTTGCGAAAGATATATCTGGCGGTCATGTGGTCTGTTGGCATTTTAAAGATGTCGTCATCCACGTGCCTTATTTCTGTGTGTCCTCTCCCACGTGCCACGTTATGATCTGATGCTTTTTCCAGTCGGGTTAAAGCTGCCCTTGCTTCGCACATTATGACACAATGTAGCGGAGGAAGGTCTAGCATTGTTTCCAGCGCCGCTGTAGGAGTAGTCCTCATTGCCCCTGTAATGCATATACAGGCTAATCTTCGAATTTTGGAGAGGTTTTCTCTCGTCGTCCATAGACTAGTTCTGCTACTCTACACAACGGCTCCGTAAGTGATAATTGGTCTCACTATGGCAGTGTACATCCAGCTCAGAATTTTTTGGATACAGCCCCAATTTCTCACTTGCCTACACCAGCTGTTTGTATAGTTCAGACCCTTTTATACGATGTCACAAAGGATGTTTTCGAATTTTCCCCTGGCTGTTATGACAATATCATCGGCATATCCTTGGCAGGATATTCCGAGGTCAGTCAAACCACACAGGAGTTCGTCAACCGTCAGGCTTCACATTAATGGGGATGCTACTCCTCCCTGTGGACATCCGCTGGTTGTACAGATGGAGACGACGTTTTTGCTCGTCCTAGTCTCTGCTACTCTAGTTGTGAGCAGTTCCGACATCCATTTGGATGTTGTACTGTCTACACCTCTTCTATTTAGTAGTATAAAACATAACCCTCGTAGTACCTATTACAGTTTTAAGTAACAATATCCGTTTTTGTCTTTCAAATTAACCAATCAAAACACGAGTAGTATCTAAAAATGCTGACATTCGTATCATGATATTAATCGTTTTCCAACTAAATAGTTTAATATTTAGGGTTGATTATCTTCAAGCAAGTTCCCTTTTATACTATTCGTTTCGGTCCTTTCGATTAGAAGTTAACATGGGTATAAACATGTTAAAATAAAGTAAAATGGCGAACAGCACTAAGCTTAAGCGGCTGTCACATTGGGCTGTTTTAGCAACGGCTGGCGGCTATTAGCAGCAACATCAAACAGCGGCTGTTTTGGGTTGACATGTATAAATAGAAACATCATATTATCATTGCTGCTTTCATATAACATTAACATCATCATTTCTTTTTAATAAAACAATAAATTTATTTTCTTTTTTAATAGCTCAAGTGTTATGTTTAATCCGGCAGTTTTTAATTCTCCGATTAAGTTTTGAAAAGCGGTATCCCTCTTATCTCTTTTTATGTATTTTATTATATCATTTGATGTCCATTCAATCTCGCACATATTATATAATATTACTCTACTCGTAATACCAATAACACACTAAAATGAATAAAAATATTTAAAAAAGACCGCTGGCAAAATTTTGGGAATTCATATTTTGCTAGTACCGAGCTGCTACTATATAAAGCACGGGTCACATTAGGCTGGCTGCCAGTCGCTGATAATCAGTGGCTGACAGTAGCACCAGCGATCAGCGGCTGGCACCCCGGTCACATTGAACAACCTACTCGCCTGGTTTTTAGTAGCTCATTTCTAGTCGTCATGTCGTCTGTAGGTCCACGTAAACGAGTACTTAATCGGTTATTGAGGATGTGCTTGAACGAGCTTTTTCACTTGTTCAACGGTAGTAGGCATTCCAGCTTCCTTGAGGCTTTCCACCAGTTTACTGTAAGCTTCTTCTTTCACATTTCTATTTAGATATGCCTTTGAAGAAATGTCCCTCAAACACGGATAGTTTTGGAATACATTTAAGAAGTCAATAACCTGCTTCCCTGACCACTTTAAGTCAGTAATTTCTTCACGTTAAATTAACAATATAAACAATTAACACTGAAGAAAGAGAGCCAAATCAAACATGTACACATTGAACCACGTGTTGCACTAGTCGCCGCTGGCTTGCCACTGTGGTGGTGAGGAGTGGTCAGACTACGCTGGTGGATGGTGCCAGCGGATGCGAGTGATCACGTGACCTGCTAGAAACCGCTGCCTGGCTGCCAAAAGTTGAACATGTCCGACTTCACCATCCGCTGACAAATACTCGCAGGCTGGCGACTTCTTTTTATTCGCGGCTGATGCCAGCCTAATGTGACCCGTGCTTAAAACGCAATCACGTGATCAGCTGCCAGCTGGTAAAGTTGAACACACGCTACTTAGCCAGCCGTTGGCAAATTTATCCTCTGGTTGGGAGCAGCAGCGGCTGCTAAAACAACCCAATGTGATCGACGCTTTAGCATAACGGTTATGCTTCCCTACTCATTTTTGCAAACTAGAAGCAATTGAATAGTAGTTGGAAATTAATTCATTTTTTTCTTATTCACAATTGTGAAAAGCTCTATAAAAAAAAACAGCGGGTCTACTAAAATTAAACTTATCTAAACAGTTCATTGAAACATTTTTTTTTTCATTCTTTTGTTGTGTTCTTTTAGTAACTGTTTCATGTCAAGCAGTCGAAATTGTATGAAATATTTTTATTGAAACCACCGGGGATGCAGTGTTTTGAAAATGAACACCCATGTTGTCAACGAATCTCGTGTTTTAACCTTCTATTTTTTGCGAGTCAAATATATGTACTTACCTTAATCTTCGAGTGTAACGAAGAAACCTAAAAATAAAGACATGACTTCGGCTTAATAGGCCAAGAAAAAAGTATATAAAAACGGGGTCTGGTAGTTGAAAGATAGGTGTTCATTTTAAATCGACAAAGTCTATAGCTCCTAGGAGTGAAATAGTACATTATGTTACTAGGAGTAGAAGGCTATCATTATTGTTGAGCCCAGATTCTTGCAAACTGGGCGAAACATATAATGGGTCTTCTGCTCCGAGTGACATATACTATTTTTTCTTCAAGCGTAAAAATAATGCAAACGTTGAAATAAGTAAAAAAAGAATAGGCCGGCACTGAGAATCGAACCGCAGACCTCCGAGACGGAACACAAAAGCTCCACCGCTGAGCTATCGTGGTATAAACGTTTTAAGTTCGAAATACGTTAATTGTTGTCAATTTAAATATTAATCTCCTAAAGGATATTATTGTCAACGATTTAATAAATATAATAATAATAAAAAAATAAGAAAGTACCTACCTACTTTTGTTGCTAAATAAACATTATTCGGTGCATCCTGAAGAAATTTATTAAATTGGTCTTTTGTTAATACTTTTGATTTTTTCGTGGTATAATTTTCTCCTTGTCGCTTTAAAAATGCAGCTAACTTGGTATAATTTTCCATTATGTTCGATGGTTGTCTTTTATAGAAAAGAAATGCATTTTTGCATCCTTTAGAAGCAGTTATTTCACTCGCTTGTTCGTACATTCAAAGAGTTTTAAAAAGGCGTTGCCTGTATCGTCTGAGGAATGGAACCTTGGACTACGCAGTCCATTCTTAATGTTTGGAGAAGGGCGTGGGCCCAGCACTGTAGTAGTGGAACGAGAAACTAATTTTTTCACAGATAATTCTTCATGTAAAAGTTAAATTTTAAGAATTTTGGTCTTTAAAATTCCCATTGATGCTCCGAATTCACGATATGTGACATGTCGATTTTCTTGGATTAGTTACGTACAGCATAATTCCATTTTTCGATTACTTTGAAAATTCAGTTTTGTTACAACTTTAAAGCGATCTGAAACTTTAGCGTAAACAAAACATGAAATATAATTTTGACATTTGTTGACAGGCACCAACTATGCTGTTACACTTGAAAGACAACCCTTGTAGAAGGTTGATAAGAGTGTATGATTTATTTTTTCAGTTCATTCTTTCTACGGTTTTGAGATTGTTGTAACATCTCTTTTCGTTCACGAGATGTAAGTTTTAAAATTGACACACTGTATATCTGTTACCTATGTATATTTTGGCAAGTTTATTTGAAGCTACGCGGCATCGGTAAGGGGCGAGGAAACATGGCGGATATCTGTCATAAACGTACCAATGGTGTACGGTACCTATTTTTATAAAAGTATTAAAAATAATAATTATTATTATTATATAATAATTATATATAGAAACTGATTTTTGCTTTGCTTTAAAGGTACGGTATTTTTCAAAACACGGTATTTATTAAAAACAAATGATGTTAACAATCGTACTTGAATTCAATATGGATACGAATTAGTTCAAAATCTGACACTGACAATACCAACGCCACTGGATAATCAATGTCAATCAATTGACAAAGTGAGAGGGAAGAACACACGCACTCGCTTGCCAATGGGAAGTCAGGTGGTCGCTAAGCAACGAATGCATTTCGATAAATTTCACCAATTGAGTTAGTTCGGAGGGCGTGAAAATTATGGTTTTCGCACAACGCTGCCAGAGCTTGAAGAAGCCCATAACAAATTTGGAAAAGTGTTCATCTTTTAATATTCATAAATTGAAAAAATAATGTCAATAGACAAAATCCAAGAAACAAGCACATTAAAGAATTAACGTTTAATCACATTGTTAATAATAAAAAGTCCATTTTCTAATTATTATCACTACATACTTAGCACTTTATCTTTTTCATAGTTAAACGTGGCAATACCGAATGTTTTCGACTGCATTCCTTTCACAGTTTCAGAAAAACTTGCCAAACTATAGATGGTTGTATTTTCCAATATTACTAACAGATATTTTTTGCTTCAAATTTAAACGAAAGATTTGCTTAGTTATACATTGCCTGGTCTATGATCATGGGGTACAGTATTTATTTCAAATTACGAAATATTTTTGGACTGTCGTAATGAACTGGTATGGGTGGTCCTCTGATATATATGTGCATGTGTGTGTGTATAATAAAAAAAAAACCATATTGCTATCGTGAATGAGTGCGAAGAAATGAATACTTACTTCTTTAATGTTTTTGACAAACCGTTTGCCGAGCTATTTGTATTTAAAAAGAACATAAAGTTATATTTTTGTACCGCACAAAATTATATTTTTTCCAATCTCGAGCTATGCTTTTGCGAAATATTGTTTTTTACATTGCATCTCGCAAGTCTCGTGTACTTTATTTTGTTGAACTAAAATATTCTTGATACAAGGTCATCGGGCGTCTTTTGAATTTTATGCGTGAAGGAGCCGAAAGACCCATGTCCCGTAGGAATCTGCGTGATGAAGTAAGAGGTATTCTTGTGTTTACATTCTGTCCTGCTTTTGACGTCTTTTATCATGGTCTTTGTCCACTGCGCTTTGTGCTCCAGCTTATCACACCTGCACTCTAATACTAGCCCTGATGTAACACGTTGTCTGTTCAAGGCTAGTAGAGGCTGTCTGCTATCAGTGCAGATTATTATGTTTTTGCCTAACCTTTTCTGGTTAGTTCCTTTGTGGCAATTGAGATACCGGCCAGTTCTGTTTGAACCACGCTGGTGTTTTTTTCCCATTCCCCTCTTAATTCTTGGGCTTTCTGATCTGGAGTAAATTCCACATCCTGAGCCTTCTTTGGTTTTTGATCCGTCTGTATATATTATGTGTATTGCATTTGCAGCATCTGACTCGTGTGTTCTGTTTTATTTGTATTTTATAGGGTTTATTAAACACAAACCTGGGTTCAATTGCATCACTGGCCGCCTGCAGCAGAGTTAGCACAGTAAGCGCTTCCCGCCACTTTTGCATGGAAGAAAATCATTAATATGTACAAAATAAAGGTCTTAAAAAGTCTATGGTGTCACTATTCATTTGTTCGAAACTCCGTTGAAAATTCATTTTATTTGTTAACAAAATTGTATCGTTAGATTTTATACGATCCGTAATACGTGTTGCATATCTTTTGTTCTAATTTACGTGAAATGGATTAAGAGTTTATATTTGAAAAACGATTCAGTTAAAAACTGAAAAAAATTGAATTATTATTGTTTAGCCTTTGTTAAACAATACATCGGTTAGTTGGTTATTCGCGGTGGCGCTTAAAATTTAAACAGAAAGTCAAAAGCATGTTTATATTCGACCTTGGAATCTAGTCTTACGTCATATTATTAAGCTGGCATCCAAAAGTTTACTATTCTATCATTCATTACATACAAACACAAACAAATACTCGTTATTTCAAGGATGGAAATTCGGATGCATTCGTATAAATAATAACATGCTGGTTCAATTTAATAATTATTACTGTACAACGTTGCCAAGTGTTTACAAATTTTTTTCTTTAGAAGAATTTACTACTGACAGAAATATAATTAATAATTTTATGAAATGTCATGTGTATGTGTTTTTGGAAGAAGAATCAAAGAAAGTAATTTTTTGATGAAAACAATGAACAAATTGTTGTTATTAAACTTGCGAAGAATAGAAAAGAAGAAACAAGACAAAATAAACCAATGTGGGAATTCAAAACACTAATTCTGTATGATCACTGCCATTTACGCAAAGTCAAGATTATTTGTTAAAAAATCACCTGTATTTCGAAGAATCGTAAAAAAACCTGATCTCTTAAAAGTGGGACACACTGTATTACGGCTTCCCCCATATTATTGCATATTTACCACTATAGAAACAGAAAATGTTTCACCCACATTAAACTCAAGTTTTTCACAGCTAATTAGAAATGTGACAAGTAGTATTCTTATTGGTAGATAGAAAAATTCGATTCAGCATAATATTATTAAGGTTAAAGGTACTTATCGAAATGCTAATGTCACTGTAGTATCCTAAAGGTGGCTTCCCACGGCCCGTGTTTTTGCAGGTCGGGCCGCGCTAACGCGCCGTGGGAAGACGGTCGCCTGAGGTGCGACGAATCCGCGGCGAGTCGGTAACTTCAAAGGCGCGAACCGGCGCGGTGCGTTCATGCCTGTGCAGACCTGTTGTTGTTGGGACAGACATCGTCATTTTGTTTTGACAAGTTTTGGCAAGTTGCTTTTGTTGTTTTGTGATATGGAGTGGAAGAACGAAATTATTTATGAATTTATTCTCCCATGGATGCTTAAGCTTGAAAAATATAATTAAGACATACTTACCTCGTTCGCTCTTATTATACGATGATGTCCACCAACGCCTTTTCTTCTTTTCTGTTTTGTTCTTCAGTAAATAATACCCATTAAAAAGTATAACAGCGGCTGCCGCAACAGTTTTTTCTAATTCCGACATTACCGATAATCACCAAAAACAAGTTGTAATCACCAAACCCGAGCCCCAGTAAACACAAAAATATGTAAACAGCTGATCGGTTTTGAAAAGGTACATGGGCACAAACACGCAGTGGGAAGAGTTTCGCCTAAAGCTCGTTCCGATCTACGCGCCGCCCGCTCCCCTGTCCCGGCGCGGCGAGACGTGGCCTGTAAAATTACGGGCCGTGGGAAGCCACCTTTAGTTATTAATTTAAATGAAGTTAAATTTGTTTTTGAAAAATGTAGTAATTTGTGTACAAAATAAATTTAATTTGTGTTTTAGTATATAAATTTTATCGACTACGGATCTGTTACTGTTTACTGTACAATATTAAATCCTTAAGGCCAGATTCTGAGTCAATGAAATATTGTGAAACATTCTTTACTCCTTATGCGGAGTAGATTAATAAAATTAATAAAGAAATTTGATGAGACAGGTTCTGTTTAAGACAAAAAGAAATCGAAAAAGGTGAACAATAAGGACGATGATTCAGCTACTAGCTATACGATTAGTAAGAGAAAATTCCAAGTTGAGTTTACGGAGAAGAACAGCAGAAGTCGGTTGCAAGAACCACTTGGATTATTATCACATTTTCGAAAAAATTCATTGTATTTTCCATAAAACTGATTCTAAAATGAAATATATTCTGGAAAAATTGAATTATATTGCAGAAGAAGCCAAACTTTTTATCAAGAATGACGTTTTTCACTAAAACTACAAATAAAAATGTTTCTCCCCTTTTGCTCCCCATCCGTGGACACAATGTACATACAGATTGCGAAAGGGCTTTTCGAACCAAACGATTTACACAAGCACGACAAGGAAAATATGAGAAAAAACAGCTTGAAAGAGAGGGAAAGAACAACTGTGCGTGGCCAGCGAGGGCGTGTATTTAGTTCCAGAGGCTTGCCGAATGTCCACTGCCCCCCCATTTCAACTGCTGTTGCCAGAAGCGCAAACTAATTTGTACAAATGATATTTTTGTCTCGTCATCGTTGACTCCTTTTCGAGCTCATGTACTATTAGGCAAAACCAAACACCTTCATCCGGCAACAGTGTCATTTTCAAATACAATGGCATGCGCTTCCAACGTGATCAACGTTTGTAGCGAAAAGACCTAGGAATAGCAATTTAAATGTGAATTATCTCTGTAAAGGACACTGTTGCCGGTTGTAGGTGTTTGGTTTTGCCTAAATGTGCATGAGCTCGAAAAGGAGTCAACGATGACGAGACAAAAATATCATTTTTTGTACAAATTAGTCTACGCTTCTAGCAACAGCGGTTGAAATGGGGGGGGGCAGTGGAGATTCGGTCGGCCTCTGGAACTAAATACACGCCCTCGCTGGCCACGCACAGTTGTTCTTTCTCTCTCTTTCAAGCTGTTTTTCTCATATTTTCCTTGTGCTTGTGTAAATCGTTTGGTTCGAAAAGCCCTTTCGCAATCTGTATATGCGTAAGTAGAAAAAATGTCAATCGTTACTGAAAAATAATACTGTGTGTAATTACTGGAAAAAATTAACACCTACTACACATGTACATTTATTACTAAAAGAATTTTAAGTAGACCAAAACTCATCAACTGTCAATAGTATTTCGTTCCTTTCCTAGAAAAGCTCTCCAAGAAATTAGAGCTTCTGCCTCTCCACAAGGACCTATTTATCTGTTGTGTGTGCCCTCATGTTATGCTAGAGTTCCTTGAATAGACCTGTCCTTATTACTATGTATCATAGGCCAGATCTCAGGTACTCCATATATTGGGATCGTAGAAAACCTTAGTCTGGTCAGACCTCCACAGTCGCTTCACAGTATGTGTTCTGAATTTTTCTCTTCTTGGAAATGGTTGTGTTTGCCAATGCTGTTCACATGTTCAATGTTGAGTCTAGTGTGCCCGGGCAGGAACCCAACCAGTGTCCTGTCCATATTCTGGGATATTGTGTGTATGATGGGGTGACATTCACTGAGACTTAAAAGATCTATTGTGTCCCCTTACTTCTACTTAGTACCTGAAAAACGTCTCGGAGACTAGTAGCTCCTATTTCCCAGAGGAATTTTAGGATATCTGTAGGCTTCAACTTAGGTAAATGTCCTTCTTCTATCCAATAATCTCCTAGGTACTGTGCCATAGGATTCTGAATTGCTGTGCAACTCGCAAGTAAGTATGTGGATGGACGTTTCTTCTTCCATGCCACAGAATCTACATTCTTCTTCCTCCACTATTTTTAGCTTTTTCAGGTGCCCTTTCAGGCTGGGATATTAGTTACCCTGTGAATTTTGACGATGTTTCTTTGTTAGACTCTCCGGCCTGTTTCATTTCAGGCGCCTTGTTTCACCATCAGGTCTAAAATGTGTTGGTAACACGGTTTTCACTAAATTTAAGTTGTATATCCTGGTGTTACAAATGTCAGCTTCATGTCAAATTGGAATGTTGATTTTATTTCTGGAGCGTTTATTAATTTCGGTGGTTTTGTTCATAACCAAAATACAGTAGGATATTCGGCTACAGTGTTATCGGAGACTTTATATGACGTTCTCGTGGAAAATCATAGAACTAGTATGTGGGTATGTGATTCTAGCAAAGACAAACGACTGTTGATATGACACATGACAAAAATTATTGTTACCAACATAAGTTGGGAATTTACGAGTACAACTCTTGTTGGTTATATTACAGAAAAGGCATAATATTGTATTTTTAAAACATCTAAGATTCTATATAAATGAATATTAAAAAAATCTAGCGTTTTTATAATTATTATTTTTCAGTAGGTATATATAATATTTTTTGCATAGTAAGGCAACGTCGCTTTCGGACTTGAGTTTTTATTTTTAACGTTTTCGCATTTTTATGATGGAATTTCGCGGGATCTTTTAACGCGATGTTCAAGGTAAAATTCTTACCACGTGACTTGGTTACCCTGGCCTACTTTACTTTGGAAAAAAAAAACAGAAAAAATGTATATAGATTCGCAGTTAACAAATCTTCATATGTAAATAATTACTTTGTTAACGAGGAAATTAGATAGCGAAAAATAATTGATAATAATTACCACACATTATTTATTTATTTTGCAATTTGTTTTCAAAATTGCACAGTATCTTATTGTCTATGTATATAATAAGTAATTTAAATCAGTCGACAAGTTCTCGTTGGTATGGAGAATTTCAACGTATAACGGATTAATCTCAGCGACAGGTTCACCAACAACGGCAGTGAAATTGGGGCAATATTGGGCATTTCAAAGACGACAATTTAAAAATTTTTAACCCAAGAATTATCTGTTAAAAAATTAGTTTGGATACCGCATCTATTGATGGAAGAACAGAAAGCAATTAATAGTCAATTGGTGTCAAAAAAACTCTAAACGGGTTTAACGCAGGAAAAATATGTGCAGTATTGTCAGTGGTGATGAATCCTGGATTTACTCTTATGAACCCGAAAATAAACACCAAGATGAACTAAAGCCGACGAAAGTCGTCCGTTCTTGGAGTCTTGGAGTGTTTCCTTAAAGATGGTGACGAAATTTATCTCAAAAGCGGATCATGTAGCAACAATTCCTTTGCAAGATCAATGAACTGCTACTGGTGATTGGTACATATCGATTTGTTTGCCGGAAGTAATTGCTGAGTTTCTTAAAACCAACCCCCAACAATGAATGATCCTCTACCAAGACAATTCAGCTCCCATAACAATTTACAGTCCCCAGAAGATGCTGTCAACTCCTTCAAAAACCTTATTTTGAATGTACCAACCAGCAAGTGGAATAACTACTTCCAGAATTGGTTCCAAAGGATGCAAAAATGCATTTCTTTTCGTGGACAATACTGTTTTCCGCAAATCGTTAGGAAATTTTGACATTCCAGACAAAATTTTTTGAAGAAAAGTCGAGATTTTCTATTCACTTCCTTACAGTTGTTAGTGTTCTACACAAATGATTGAAAACACACTATTTATAAGGAATTAATTTATATTTTGAAAATATCAATACATTGCAGAGTACATTTTAATTAATTAATTTGTTACAATCACAGTTATTTAAAAATTAGTACAATTATTGAACATTGGAGGAACATTATTAAAACTATGAGACACATTTTGGACAACATGAGGGGTGGTAGGGTTATTTTGTTTAATATTTTTTTCTGTGAAAATTTTATTTGTCACCTCAACCTTATTGTTAAGAGATTCTTCGATATATTCTTCAGCAACGTTTGATGACTTCCATCCGCCAAACTAGTTATGTCAGCACCAGAGTAGGCATTTTTCTAAATTGATGAATATCTACCACCTGTCTAACCCTTTCCGCTTTCATATTTAAATAAAAATCGGTCACTGTTCATATTTTCTGGTCTTAACTAAACATACTTTCGATAAACAGAAACATTCAAGTACATCTGATTAATTACAAATTATCTTGGTTTGTTGGTCTTCGAATCAGGTATGCTAATTAAAAGCTTAGATTCTAGGTCTTCTACATTGTGTAGAGTCATTCGGGCTAATTCATCTATTCTATAGGCACCAGAAACATATATATACAATATATTCGTTATCCTTATACCCTAAGGTGTCGGATTTACATTTACATTTAATTTTCATATATAAATTTTTTCCATTCTTTTCTGTTTCGTGTTAACGTTTTAACCTCTTCCCATGTTTTGCCTCTGTCTTGTATAATTTTACCCATTGCTGTATTCCATGTTTTTCTTGGTCTTCCTTTTTTTTGTATTTTTGCTTCATATGTTCTTTTAACTTGTCTTTTATTATCCATTCTTTGAATGTGTCCCCACCAGCTTAGTTGTCGTTGTTCTATAAAGTTCAATATTGGCAGCACCCCAATTCTTCTCGTATTTTTATATTTCTTATTTTGTCCTTTCTATTCACTCCTAAAGTTTTTCCAGGTATTCCATTTTCGCAGCTTGTATTTTGCTCTTCTGCTTTTTTGTGAGCGTCCCGGATTCGCATCCATATGTTAAGACTGGACGATATATGGTGTTATATACCTTTATCTTTGTTTGCTTCGAGATTTCTTTTTTACCTATAAATTTTTTATTCATAGCATAGTAAAGTTTAATTGTTTTATCGATCCTATCATTTATTTCTGTTAGATTTCTGTTAGACTAATCAACATGTCTGACGAAGATTCATTAGATGGAAAAGGGCATCGTGCCTCATGTTTCTGTTTTTACAATTATTAGTTTTGGAATCCCATAGATTTGATTTTAATTTGTATGCTTCAATAAAAGCTATGACTTTGTCTTGTTCAAGAAAACAATTCGACATGTCGATCGATTTATTTTGTCGATTGTAACGTACACAACAAGTCGACACTGTCGATCGACAGTGAGGACGCAGCTTCAAGTTTCACAATTCAACCTTAAGACGTTTCCACAGTAACCCAAATAATTTTATTACGAATTTCAAAGCACGATACATTTCTGAATAAAATTATTTTTTTCAAAATTATTTAATATCGGTCGAATTTTAAACAATTTGCGGATAAATGGTACGTTTAACTCGTACGAAAACTCACATTCCTGGACTCTGTGTTGCTAAGTCTCGGCTTGCACCTCGACTTAGCAATCTTCACAGTCGTCCAGGAATGTTAGGCTTTTCCTACTCGGTAAACAATCTACTATTGTTTATAGCTTTATATGCAAAATATTAAAGACTTCCATCGTATAATTAATTTGTATTATTAAAACACAGCTTTCGCGTATCTTATCAGAGGACTAGTTACTCGATTCGTAGTGCAGGAAAGGAATCAAAAAACAAATAAAAATAGCTCTTGAAGGACATTTCTCTGTGCTTTGGGATTTGAATCGAATTTTCTTCCTTCAAACACACAACGGATTTATTCAAAATTGGATTATCAATATAAATGAGACGTCTGAGAAATCAGGTCACAATCACCTGTTTTTCATCCACACGAAAAATAAAGCACAACCATTTTGATTTCACACTCGAAAAGATAAGTGATATAAAATCGATGCTTATTCATCTTTTACGACAAAAACGCTTTTTCTCTGGAAAAATAATAATCAATAAATTATTTAGGTCACAGAGTCACTTCAAAAAAATGAAGTAGAGGAAGCCAAACGAAACCAGCTAAAATAGTAATCGTCTACGTGTATGTAAAAATTCAGCATTTCATTTTTGCATTTTTTTGTGGGTTTTATTTTTCAAGCTATATGGATTCAGTTAAATCATATGACCTGACGTATATACACAGTGTGAGAGAAAAGATAAGGATTGTAAATATTGCGAAAATATGACCTTAAAAAGTGGTTTCACTTGTTAGAGTTGACAGCTGATCCCATTTAAATTCCACACTCAACTTTATGTGGATGTGCTGCTTTCGCTTAGGTATCTGTCCCTGGTAGAATCCCCACCAGTTGTAACCTGTCAGGCTATTTGCTTTTCATTACGCTTCATTCCTACCTTATTCTCACATGTTGGATGTGTTGACTCTTGTTTATTTTCTTTTTCTTCCACGTCTGACTCCCCAATGTGCATGGGCAGGGGTTTTATTTTGCCGTGCCTAGAGTGGACTTGGCAGATTTTGCCGATCTGGACTCATTCCATTTTCTCGCAGATTGTTGATGTTCTTGCTGTTAGTCAGCTATCAGAAGATGATCCAACCTTTCTTCTTTTCTCTTGGCGTGTATGTATACCATTTTATTTCTTTCCTTACTTTATTCAGGTTCCGGTAGTTTCCTTTCTTCTCTTCTCTTGACGTGTTGTATACCATTTCACTCCTTTCATTTCTTCATTCAGGTTCCTGTAGCTCTCTGGTCCTTCGCAGGGTATTTTCACTGCTTCTCTACATCGGATGGTATAGTGAAATCCAAGTCAGTGAGATGACCATAAAATAAAGCAATGTTGTCAGATATATTTTCTAAAATTGTTAGGCTCGCTACACAAATGCTCCTCTTACTTCAGTAAACTGTTAGTTCATGATGTTATAAGAAAGCTAGGTTGGAAATATTTTTAAAAAAATACATAATGTAAATTTATTAGTAAACTTTAAAATTAGTTGCTTGAAATTACTGAAAAAAGAAAAATTAATTAAAACCACTTTTTATACGTTACAATATTTAAGAAAATTTTGAAGAGTTGGCAACGTAGTAACACCTGCTGTAAAAACTTCGAAACAACCAGTCATCAACTGCAGTATTCATAACCGAAGTATAATCCGTTGGATGTTTTTGCAGAAAAAATTATACGGTCTTGAGGGTGTTCGGGGGGGGGTTGTGTTGTGGTTCGGCTTATAATCCATTATTATCATTCAGTGTCGGGTGTGAATTTTGTTTTAAAGAAATATTTAATATAATATCTATTTCTTGGTTAGTGAGTTTAGTGAATTGTTATAGGTATTTATAGGAAAGTGTAGGTGATCTAGTGTAGAAAGGTATCATTAATATAAAACCTTTTTGATGGTGTAGTGGTTAGGTCGCGTCAGTGAATTGATATTAATATAATATTCATTTGTTCGTAGACGTTAGGGTAAGTTCTATAATTAGAATGGCATTTTGGAGACCCTTTGAAACAACAGTCCAAGATGATGCGAAGGATTATTGAATTGTGGATTTAAATATAAGAAGTTAGATCATCGAATGGTAATAATGGAGTCTCGGCGTATCGCTGAACTTAGACAGGAGTATTTGCGCAAAATAAAAGGGTACCGTGATTCAAATAGAACTAAAATTTATTTAGACGAAACTTGGTTTGATACACACATGATGTTGTCAAGTGTTTATTCATTTATTTGTTATTCAAACAATCCTTACGGTTTTATTACATGAATAAATATATAAAATAAAATACATTTTAACTTAATATGTAAGAAAATAGTAGTAATGGTAATTATATTATAATTAAAACTGTATGAGGATATACACCCACCTTTAAAATATGGTTGGGTTGACGATACAAAAAACTATTCTTTAGATACTCCGTGTTCTAGAGGAAAACGTGTTATTATTGTATTACAAATTTTATGAATTTTGTATGCAGGTTACTTTTTTTTCATTTAAATTGATATAGTAAATTAACAACCCCTATAAAGTTAGCAGAGCCACTTGCAAATAAATCGATGAAACCTATTCCAATAATTGTCGAATAATTGTCGAAAATTTGTCGTGAACGTAAAAAATTTGTCGCGCTCTTAGTTTTTTTATAAGGGGTGGCTCTGCTAACTTAATATTAAGTTAGCAGTGCCACCCATAAATAAATATTAAAATGCATCAAAATTATTACGACTAATTGTCGAGTAATTGTCGAAATCCATCTGACGTAAAAAAACGCAAAAAATCTATTCCGTCTAGCATATATATACGTTTTTCTTGGAAATTCCTGGTTTTTGTAGGAATTTCGTATTTTTGGCAACAGCGCATGAGTATATTGATATTTTACGTGTTTTCCATATCATTATTGACGATTATAAATTTTTTTAAGCAGCTTCCTATTTTCCAGAAGCAAAAAAATTATGTTTCAAAGCTGAATGATAGAACATTAAGTAGTACACTTATGTAACTTTGTTGATTTATTATTTTTTCAATAACAATTTATCTGAACAATTGTCAAATGACCAAAACGTGTTTGTCGTGGGGTTTTAACGAGGGTTTTCTCCTATATATGCACCGTGTGATGTAATGAAAGAAATTTTCCGATTTCTCAGTAATACCCACTTGTAATTTGGTTAAATATGATTTTTTCCATCCAGAATTGTACTGAACAATTGTCGAATAACCTAAATGTAATTGTCGTGAGCACAGAACAAATGTCGCGCTCTTAATTTTTTTTATAGGTGGTGGCTCTGCTAACTTAATATTAAGTTAGCAGTGCCACCCATAAATAAATATAAAAATGCATCAAAATTATTACGAATAATAATTGTCGAGTAATTGTCGAAATCCATCTGACGTAAAAAAAACGCAAAAAATCTATTCCGTCTAGCATATATATACAGTGTTTCCGCGTAAGTTGGCTACATATGGAAAACTTTTTTATTATTGGTTTTAGGAAAAAAAGTTATTCTTCATAAAAAGCTCTGCATTATCTAAAACCTGAAATGCAATCATTAGATATTTCTTATTTTGAGCCGTATACGAGGTTTGTCAAAAAATATTAATCTAAATTGGAAGTTATATCCAAATATGCAATTACAGCTATTTAACATGAAAATTAAGATTTGGTGATTATTTAAGTTTTACATTATAAAGTATTTGTAATCGTAAGTAATCACCAAATCTTAATTTTTATGCTAAATAGCTGTAATTGCATATTTGGATATAACTTCCAATTTTAAACAACTTTACTTCTTACAATTTTTCTGTATTGTGAAAAACAAAGGTACTTTACTCTTGAGTGAGATTAATATTTTTTGACAAACCTCGTATACGGCTCAAAATAAGAAATATCTAATGATTGCATTTTAGATAATGCAGAGCTTTTTATGAGGAATAACTTTTTTTCCTAAAACCAATAATAAAAAAGTTTTCCATATGTAGCCAACTTACGCGGACAAACTGTATATACCTTTTTCTTGGAAATTCCATATCATTATCGACGAATACAATTTTTTTTCAAGCAACTTCCTATTTTTCAAAAGCAAAAAAATTATGTTTCAAAGCTGAATGATAGAACACACTTATGTAACTTTGTTGATTTATTTTTTTTCAATAAGAATTTATCTGAAAAATTGTCAAATGACCAAAACGTGTTTGTCGTGGGGTATTTGAATTTTTTGAAGCAAAAAACTAAGTAATTGGTGAAATTGGATGAAAAAAATATTCCGATTTCTCAATAATATACCCAGGAAACTTGGTTAATTATTGTTTTTCCCACGACCGTGCGATTTAAACTTTCCCGCACGCATTTTATTTTTGAAAGTGCCACTCTCCCGCACTAGTGCGAGAAAGTAAAATTATGCAAATTTTGACCTTATTAGATAGATTTTTACTTCGGAAGTTATAATCAAAACTGTGGAGATTCGCCGATATTCATCAGTGATGTAGATATTTGAATGGATAAAACTTGTTTTATTTATATTTTACAAAATATAAGAATTTCTGGATAGACTTTTCTATTTGGTGGGCAACTTTCTCCTTTTTCTTTGAGGTCATCATATTGGATCCAACACGTTCCCCTTCGGCAGAACGCCGTATAATGACCTGGAATAGGAGTCCTAGTTTGTATCTTGGATCCAGTAAAATTTATCAATCCTATAAGTTCGCATTTTTCCTTTGTTTTTCCATCCGTGAATGAATTTGTTATCGAATCTATAGTTATTGGTTCCTCTTGTCCATATATTTCGAACAAAACGATATTTCCTGAAATATAACATTAACAAAATGATGTACATATTCCAAACGGCTGAATAAATAAACAAAAAATTTGAATTCAAAAGAGGGTGGGGACTTTCTGAAGCTTACTTCTTGCTTATATTGGCCCTGAAAATTGTTAATATCTGTCACCAGCGAAAATGTTCGAATATCATGAATTTTTTTGTCCCGTCTTTTTTTATGTAGGCAAGTCAGATTAATGACATTGTCATAGCTTCGGTTTCCGGAAATTATCACAGGAACGAAAGAAATATGACTGAACTTTTTCAGTTGGGATGAATAAACGGTACAAAAACACCGCACCACTTTGTGGCCTCACTCAGCCCGGTATTTTTTTAAGCAAGTCATAACTATTTTCGAACTAGATATAGTTAATTTCATCAACATTTTAGAAAAAGAGTTTGGATAATTTTTAACAAGTATGTTTCCCTATTTTTGTTTAATTGCAGTGGTAGAAGTGAGGTCTGATAGATATATTCATGAAGGGACCTTGAATGCAAAATTTCAAGTTTTTAAAGTCATTATTGCAAAACAAATCAATTCATATCAAAATTTCGAGTAAGCTTTTGGAATAATTTCTTATCAAACTTAATTGCTCTAAAGTGGAAAAAAGTTAATTAACTAACCTATATCCAATGAAACTGATTGTGATGTTTCGTGGTGGTTTCTACATTTTTTGTCGTTGGTTATGATTCCTTCTATAAAGCTTCCTAAGTTCTCCTTTGATAATTTCGCATGCAAGCCGTAAGTTGGGTATTCAATTCTTCGAAAACACCCATTTTTACAGTTTCGGATTTCCACAAAACTGGGAAACTGTTTGAAAATTTTTGCTGCAAGAGAACTCACGCTGGTGGTACAGTTAATTTCTCGTGTTGGTGTATTTTCTTTGAAATCTTCCCCAAATAATATACATATTATTTCGGCCCATTTCTTATATGTCGTTTGTCTGACACCGTTCTCCATTGTATCACACACAAGGTGAAAAAAATTATTTTCATTTTTATTTAAATTGATGAAATTTCTTATGTTTCTATTATCGCCAAATGCCGCTAGTAATATTTGGAAAATACTGTCGAACGCACAAGTATTTGTGAGCGACACTTCTGATTTTCCCAATTTTTAAACATGGCAATTTACCGTATCTTTTGTACGACATTGCGTCGAGAAACTCCACAGTATTTTTATTCAAATATCTGGATTTTTTAGAAATTTTCGGTGAGCCACCCTTTCCTCTCCAATTATCAATTTTTTGAGTTGCGAGTCTGTCGTCTTTCCTTGAGTTGTAAAAGCATTCGGGGCATAATATTATTTTATCTTCCTCTTCTTTATTATATTTTGTACAATTTAAACAAATTGCAGCTTTACAAATTGCACACACATCTGTTGATTCTTCGAAATTCACTTCTTTTTCGGAGTCTTCGATTGTTTTATCTATGATTTCCCCAACTTCTTCTTGGCAAGTATTGCTATTCATCAGAGAAACAATAACATCAAGAGATTCCTTCAAAGAAATTGCACCTACACCCGCTTTTTCAAACAAAGAAATTGTCAATAGTGCGGTAATAACACGCTTGGCAGAGTCTCTGTCACGACATAAAATGAGTTGTCCAATCGCACACAAGTAGAATTTTTTTTTCCATTTTTCTTTGCATTCTTTCTTGAAGAAATTTACCCAGCTCTTGATAAAATGTCCTACATCTGTTCTTATGTAAGTTTTTGGGACGTCCGATATTCCAGAATTGTAACACCTATTTGTGTAATCCATTATATCGTTGAGTGAAAAATACAAGATAATATAAACAAATATAAATAAAATTGTGGCTGGAGCTGCTCCTAGTAGATGGATGCTTGTCCTCCATGGTTGGAAGATGATCCCAGCCGGTAGAAAATATAATCAATCGGTCAAAAAATCAACAACCGACAGAAAATATTCCCCACCGGTTTACAGGATGTTTTCTACCGGCTGCACCCTGCTAGAAGTTTGTCTTTACTAGCAAAGTGCAGAAATAAAAATATACAATCAGGAACAAATTCAAAATCAACAATTATAAAACATTATATGTCAAATATCAACAAAAAATTAACAATGTACATTTAATACAATATTTTAACCAAAAATATCAAACACAACTTACACAGCATAATATATTTTAAAATTAACATATTAACACCCCAATATCACCACTACTTCACCAACCCCTACCACACTCAAGCTTGAGCATGCAAATATTAAACCCATGCAGATAAGAAAATAAACATGCAAATAATATGTACTTTACCAAATAATATAAGCCTTATAATGAATTAGAATGGAAATTTTGATTTATTAATAGTACTGGAAAAAAATCTGGAGCTCCAAATTGAAAAAGTCAAAGATAACTTTTGTAACCTGAAAAATCCTTTCCTGAAAGAAATTCTGGAACAAAAAATTAAATTAATGATAAAAAAATTATCTAAAATTTTTGATTATTTTTGAGATAGGCCTATGAGCAAGTTTAAATATATCGTTATATTACAAATAAATTCTGAAGAGTATATCCATCGCTGGTAAAATTTCTAGAACAGAAAATCAAAAAAAATTAAAAAATTCAACAAAAATCCGATGGAATCTTGAAGCCTGTAAAAGAGTGTTAGTGTGCTGAAAAGGAAGCGCTGAAAAAAATTAAATTAAATTATATTCATGAAAAAAAAAGTATCAAAATTTTTTATAATTTTTGAAATAGGCCTATCAGCAAGTTTGAATATATCGATATATTCCAAATAAATTCTGAAGAGCATATCCATCGCTGGTAAAATTTCTAGAACAGAAAATCAAACAAAATTAAAAAATTCAACAAAAATCCGTTGGAATCTTGAAGCCTGTAAGAGAGTGTTAGTGTGCTGAAAAGGAAGCGCTGAAAAAAATTGTTAGTAGTTAGTCAGAACCTGCCAAGTAGCCATTTTGCATGTAACAGCTTTGGCTTCTACGATATTTTGATAGCCCATACTGGGCAACAATTTCCCCAACTTGTTCATCCATACCCATTCAACAAACGGAAAACACTTAAGCGCACTCGCCCCATCTGGATGACCGCCCGCTTTGCAAACGAGACTGACCGACAACCTAGTGAACGAGCACTTTCCCACAGTGTGGTACTGCGTGCATCCGTGAAGGAAAAAGTCAATCGTAAGCACACAAGTGGTTACATGTGGCGTCCTTGACAAGTAAAATAAAATGCTTACCAATGTCTGTTTGAAAAAAGAACCAACTTGTGAAAGGAAGGCAGGACAATATTTAGAAAAATGAGGAACAACATAGCTTACCTATGTCTTTTGAGAAAATAAGCAATTCCTAAGAGAATGGGAGGACAATATTTAGAAAAATGAGGAACGACATAGCTTACCTATGTCTTTTGAGAAAATAAGCAATTCATAAGAGAATGGGAGGACAATATTTAGAAAAATGAGGAACAACATAGCTTACCTATGTCTTTTGAGAAAATAAACACCTTGTTAAACAAAGGTAGGACAATATTTAGGAAAATGAGGAACGTCATAGTTTACCTATTGTTAGTTGTTAGTCAGAATCTGTCAAGTAGTCACTTTGCATGTATCAGCTTTGGCTTCTACGATATTTTGATAGCCCATACTGGGCAACAATTTCCCCAACTTGTTCATCCATACCCATTCAACAAACGGAAAACACTTAAGCGCACTCGCCCCATCTGGCTGACTGCCCGCTTTGCAAACGAGACTGACGGACAACCTAGGGAACGAGCACTTTCCCACAGTGTGGTACTACGTGCATCCGTGAAGGAAAAAGTCAATCGGAAGCAACCTAGTGATTACATGTAGTGTCCTTGACATGTAAAATAAAAAGCTTGCCAATGTCTGTTGAAAAATAACCACCTCGTAAAAGAAATGGAGGACAATACTTAGGAAAATGAGGAACGACATAGCTTACCTATGTCTTTTGAAAAATAACCACCTCGTAAAAGAAATGGAGGACAATACTTAGGAAAATGAGGAACGACATAGCTTACCTATGTCTTTTGAAAAATAACCACCTCGTAAAAGAAATGGAGGACAATATCTAGAAAAATGAGGAGCGACATAGCTTACTTAGGTATGTATTTTGAAAAGTTAAGCAATTAAGGCTGAAAGTTACCTTGCGTAGATGGAAGTTTGTCCCCCATAGCTGGAAGATGACCCCAGCCAGTAGAAAATATAATCAATCGGTCAAAAAGTCTAAAACCGATGGAAAATATTCCCCACCGGCTCATAGGATGTTTTCCATTGGCTAAACCCTACCAGAAGTTTGTCTTTACCTGCTAAGTGTAGGAATGAAAATGTACAAACATGAACACATGAATTCAGGAATTATAAAAACGGTATGTCAAATATTACCAAAATATTTACATTTTCAATAATGCTTTCACCAAAAGGTATACTAACCTATGTCTTTTGGAAAAAGGCATATAAAGAAGTTATAAAAATTGGGAAAAGATGGAAAACAATATAGCTTACTCGTGTCTTTTGAAAATTAAGTGCATAAACAGTTTTAAATTCTAATACATAATTTGTAACAATATTCCAAGTTCATATAAGTTAATAATCATGAGTAGGCAAGTATTATTCTATCGAAGTGTTCTAAACTATTTCAAAATCAAATAAGTACCTATATCAGTTTGCTGATAAATTATAAATCGGTTAATATTATTGTATAAAAATTATTTGTAAAAGATCCATAACATTTTAAATACAGTGTATTTATTTATTGCTAGTAGTAGTGAGAAATAAAGAAAGGATAATATTTTGGGAAATATAGGAAACAACATAGATCTCCTATGTCTTTGGAAAAAAATATTTTGGAAATAAATCAATACAGAATGGATTTTATAAAATAAGTAACCAATTGTACAATAACTAAAAAGTATATAACTTACTGTATCAAAGATTATTCTTAACTATTTCAAAATCTAATAAGCGAGTACTCAGATTATTGATGAATTTTATATCAGTTAAACTTTTTGTATAAAAATTATTTGTAAAAGATCCAAAATATTTTAAATACAGTGTGTATATTTATTTATTGCTCGTACTTATAGTGGTAGTGAGAAATGAAGAGAGGATAATATTTTGGGAAAATACAACAAACAACATAGGTATCCTATGTCTTTGAAAATAAATAAATACAGACTATATTTTATAAAATAAGTAACCGACAATACGATAACTAAAAATATTCGAAAAGTATATAACTTACTCTATTTATGAATGTCTTAAACCATTTTAAAATCCAATTTGTTGATAAATTAAGAATCGGTTGAAATTTTTGTATGAAAATTATTTGTAAAAGTTCCATGATATTATAAAAACCTTTAAATACACTCTATTCATATATTGCTAGTAGATCTAGTAAAGAAAGGGTAATATATACGGGTAAAATATACAAAGCAACATAGTTACTTATGTCTTTTGAAAAAAAAATGGAAAATGAATAAATAGAGTATATATGTAGTGCTAGTAACTACCAAATAATAAAATACTGACTTACCTTATATAAAAAATTATAATCCTTGGAAATCATGACCAAATATTCGAACTGCACTTAGGTACACTATCGAAAAGTTCGAAGACACACACAGTTTCACTACCGAAAATAATTTCGAACAAAGGTACACTCCCGAAAATTCGAAAACACACTTATATTCCCGTAAATTAATAAAATACACTCCCGACACGACCGTCCGATTTAAAAATTCATTCGTTACTGAAAGCAATAAGATATTCATTAGTCACTCTATTACACATAAACAAGTATTTGTCATCGATGTGAATTCAATATACACTGGCCGCCCCATTTAAGAATATAAATATATATTATTTTAAAAAACGTTTTCTATTATTTTTGATATTTTCAATATACAGGGAAAGTAGAAAAGTTCTAAAAAAAATTCTTAAATCAATTTTTTTAGGATATTCTAAGAATTTACAAGAAAATAGTTATTGTGAATTCTATTTTCAGTATAATTTTGGCAGGCAGTGTATATATCGACACAATTAACATGTATTAGAACGTGTATTTTACCTTCATATTTTTCTGCGATTAACGGAAAGAAGAAGAGACTAAGGAATATCTATTAACTTCTTCTTTTTCTTTAACAGGGGATAATTTACCTGGATTATACAGGAGAAATATTTTATTGTAGTATTGATGTATGTGTTCGAGGGGATATTTTACTTTAATTTGTTTCCCTGATTCACAAAATGAAGAAGCACTAAGGGATTTTGTTTAATTTCGTTTTTTTATTCTCTCAAGAATGTATAAAATGATGGCTTGTTGTGTGCTGATTTTTAAAAAAATATGTAAAGACAAGGTAAAGTGAAGTACATGGATAAAAGTGTAACGCGCAAAATACCCTCTTGGGCTCCCCGACTAATGTGTGAATCAAAAACCAGAAGTATTCTGTTAAAGCATTCAGCATTACACAAATAATTGTTCAATATGACTGTATGTTTCACGAATTACATTTTGTCCAAAGGAACTTCTTTTCAAAATTGCAATTGCTCTGATTGGGTTTTGGTCCAGATACTGTGATCGAATGTATTCATGTTTTGCAACCCTCAAAACTTCTGCGTCATACAAGTGCGGTGGCTCCTTTGTTTCCCCCACATCCATCATTTCACCAGCTAATCTACATCTCCATTTAACTGTAGATTCGGTTTTCAGGTCTTTCGCGATTTTTTTTCTGAGATTTCCGCGTAGTTGGCGTTTTCCACAATCTCCTCTGCCTTCAGAAATTGAACATTCTATTTTTCGAATTGCTTTTTCCTGATCTGGAGGCAGCACCTTGCAAATGGCGATACTTCCACATTTGCAAAAACCTGAAAATTGTAATGCTTGTTCAATCAAATATAGTTTAATTAAATCATTTGTGGAATTTTATGCGGGAGAAATGAATGAAATGACGGGTGTGAAAATATCGATAACCACAATATAGAAAATATTTTTTTGTATTCACTTCCTAAAAAGGCCCCTCCGCGATGAACGTGTGAACAGACATATGTCGATAGACACCTAGACGATGATGAAACAGTTTTGTTAAAATTCATAAATTCTAATTTTGTTATTATTGGACAGTTTTTAATTTGAGCATTAGTAGTGGTTGTTCTGAAAACAAATTAAAAGGTTTCAGTCTGAATTGAAGAAATTGATTATAAAAAAAGCTTTTTCGAAAACAAGCTTTTATTCAAAGTGCACTAAAAAATAAAAAAAATGTAATAAAATAATGGGTTCAATTTACTCCTCAAAGTTTACTTTATCCACTTGGGTGCAGTTGAATGAAAGCTTGTATTTTGAAATGTTCTTTTCTCACAGTTCATATGATTCTTTGTAGTCATTCGTGAAACGCGTCATTTTATTGAATTAAAATTTTGAATGAAATTGGGCCATGATAACAAATCTCATCATCATCTTGTAGCCGCCATCTTTAATTCATGAATTTTGATTAGAAAATCATGATCTCCGACCCCTATACACCCAATTTTAATACAATCGGACCATAATCACAAAACTCATCCTCTACTTGAATAATATTTAAATTTTCCCAATGTCCGACCCCACAACGCCCTCGCCATTTTCTTATGTAACCCTGCCAAATTTCAAATCAATCGAACGATTAGAAGTGATTTGATTAAAGACTGACAGACACACAGACACCGAAACAGGTGAAACTTAATAGGTAAAAACTTGTAAAAATTGATAAACTCACCTTTGAAAATACCGAAGTCAGCTTTCCTGGTCAAATGATGGTTTTTAAAATGGAATCCATGGGTGAGTCTGTAATCATCAAAAATTTTTTTTGATACAATTTGAGTCCATTTACTGGGTTTAAAAATCGTGATCCGGCGTTCACCAATTTTTCCTTTTTTTTGTTTTTCTCGCACAAACTCTTTCGGTTAGGAGACTTTCAAATTTGGACGTCTTAATGGAAAGAATGAAGTTGATAGAATTTGATTCGAAAGACAATTCGGGAGACAATTCAGGAGACAATTCAAGATTGTTTAAGGATACTTCCTTTTTGTCCTCATTATCCAGCGATGCTATGTCTGTGAGCAAACTTTTCAAATTGTATCGATTACCCACACACATGGAGTGAAGAGAGGTTGCCTTTATTTTATTGCCTAATTCATCTTCAATCACTTTCCAAATAGCTGCTGTTGCCCTCGCAATTTCGTTATTGAAAACAAGTTCATTTTTGTGTAGAAGTATAGTTTCGACCAAAGTGTCGCGAGGAACTAGGGGTCTCTTTCCAGGAACGAATTTTTTCATTTCTGAATGAATGTTGAAACACCAAGAGTTTTTCACCAAAGTTATAAATTGTTTTTAAACTTAAATAAAACTACCTACAAGATGATAACTAAACTACTAATTGTTTTTCACCAAAGTAATAACAGTCACTAATTATTGTTTTTCACCAAAGTAATAAGAGTCACTAATTATTGTTTTTCACCAAATACGAATTACAATCGACTTAATCCTAATAGCACAACAAGACAGACAATACTTACGATTTAAGACTGGGTAGTGCGGTGATATTTTTCAGGGTGACGCATGTCTCCCAACTGCCGCCCCATATTTTGAATAATTCAAAATTGAGATAAAACAAAACATGAAAAGAAACCGCATATCTTTATTTTCAAAATATAAATAATAATAAATAGTCTTAATTCTAAGTCTATTTAAAAAAGGGTATTACAAGGGGTATTATCAGCAATATTAAAAGCGGCGTGTTATTGTGAAAAATATAAATCTTGTAAGATGATACCCTACCCTATTGGCAAAGATTACAGAAAACTATAAGATGTTTCACTCCAGGGCGGCTTGATTGAAGTTGCTGTCCGGAAGTGACGCCGCTCTCATAAATCATTTTTACGAATCGCCTTTGTTGTCAATAATTAGACCGGTAGGTACCAGAGAAGTTCGAAAAGATTATTTCATTTTAAGCTATACAAGGGTAATTTAAGAAATATATATTTAAATTGATAGGATTCTTTAGGTATAACAAAGGTTTTTGGATTTGAACTTTTCTACATCGCAATAATGTTTTCAACAATGTCCCTTGACGGTATACAATAGTATACATAACCCACTTAATTCATCCTTCTTTGTCGTGTAGGCTTTCAGTTTACACAAAATAGTTTCTTTGTTTACTAAATTATCAGCCGAATGGGCAAAATTTAGGCAGGTTTGACAAGAATGTTGTATTAGACATTTTTTTAACAAATACCCCGTAACATACACTAAAGCGTTTACTTCTCTGCTTGATAGATTTCAGTAATCTGTTGTAAACACTTTTAAAGGCACATTTTTAGTTTCTGTTGGAAAAGTGAACTGTTATAGACATTCTTTTGTAAGTTCAAAACCATAAGTTAAAAGAACTTCGTTTACGTCATCGATACAGTTTGTACCTTCAAATAGTTTTCTGTAATTTTTGCTATTGGTGCCGATAATAAAAGTGTCTTTTTTTATATCATCAATCGTCGGACCGTAAAAACAACGATGGTTGTGTTGAACATTGATGATTTAGCTATTCTTTAATAATAATGTTACCTATTATAAAAATATAAATTCTTTTTTGATGTAATAACTTAACTAAAAAACTTTATATTCGACAATAATGACAGGGAGAACACGAAAAATGTCATTATACTTATGCGCTGTTGCCAAAAATACGAAATTCCTTCAAAAACCAGGAATTTCCAAGAAAAACGTATATACCTATATGCTAGACGGAATAGATTTTTTGCGTTTTTTTTACGTCAGATGGATTTCGACAATTACTCGACAATTATTATTCGTAATAATTTTGATGCATTTTTATATTTATTTATGGGTGGCACTGCTAACTTAATATTAAGTTAGCAGAGCCACCCCCTATAAAAAAAATTAAGAGCGCGACATTTGTTCTGTGCTCACGACAATTACATTTAGGTTATTCGACAATTGTTCAGTACAATTCTGGATGGAAAAAATCATATTTAACCAAATTACAAGTGGGTATTACTGAGAAATCGGAAAATTTCTTTCATTACATCACACGGTGCATATATAGGAGAAAACCCCACGACAAACACGTTTTGGCCATTTGACAATTGTTCAGATAAATTGTTATTGAAAAAATAATAAATCAACAACGTTACATAAGTGTACTACTTAATGTTCTATCATTCAGCTTTGAAACATAATTTTTTTGCTTCTGGAAAATAGGAAGCTGCTTAAAAAAATTTATAATCGTCAATAATGATATGGAAAACACGTAAAATATCAATATACTCATGCGCTGTTGCCAAAAATACGAAATTCCTACAAAAACCAGGAATTTCCAAGAAAAACGTATATACCTATATGCTAGACGGAATAGATTTTTTGCGTTTTTTTACGTCAGATGGATTTCGACAATTACTCGACAATTATTCGTAATAATTTTGATGCATTTTAATATTTATTTATGGGTGGCACTGCTAACTTATTATTAAGTTAGCAGAGCCACCCCTTATAAAAAAAACTAAGAGCGCGACAAATTTTTTACGTTCACGACAAATTCTCGACAATTATTGGAATAGGTTTCATCGATTTATTTGCAAGTGGCTCTGCTAACTTTATAGGGGTAAATTAACATTATTTCACAATATTCGAATTTATAAAAAATTTATATGCACGCCATTGGGCGGCTTTTTCCTTCAAAGGGATTAAAAATATGGGTCATCACATTAACTTTAGAAGAACTATAATGAGTATGTTTCCCTATCCTAGAATATATTCGGTTTATTAGTTTTTTTTCCTAATTAGAGATGTTACTACCTATACGGGTTAGTTTGGTCTCTTTTTTGAGAATCGGTATTATTCATCATAAATTCTACTCCTTTCTTCATTCCATGTATTTTTTATTAGTTTAAATACGTGATTGAACCAAATAGCAACTAATTATTCTTTTTTTTAGCAGGTGAGATTAGAATAGTAAATACCAGGTGTCGTAGATTCACCTGCTCTTAAATTAAAAATGCCAAAACTATATAGTTATTTTTTTTTAAATATTCACCTGCTGTTATGGTTATGGTAAAAAATTGGTGTGGCAATTCTGTAGTTTTCTGAAAAAAAAAATATTCACTTGTCATAAATTACAATTGACCATAAACAATAAAGTACAGACCTGACGAGAACTGTCAGTGGGACATTCTCGCTACGAAAGGTACGTCTGCATCGTAAATTGAACGATGTAATTTCGCCCGATTAATAGGTCGTGCTTGCGCGTAATCTAAACATCAACCAATCAAATATTTGTAAGTCAAATATTAGGGTTAACGGTTGTAATACGTTTAAACGGTTCATTATTGTGATATTTTGATTAGGATTTATCACAGACCTCCCTTTTTTTCTATTTCTTTCAACGTAATGCGTTAGAAGGATATAAACAATCAATGACGCACACCAAAAAGGCTATTATATGAACTATACCTTCTTTAATTCAAAAGAAATAGAAGTTTAGATATTTTCGAAATTCTTTTATTTGATTCTAAAAACTGTTTGATTGAGAGAATTTAAGATTTTCGACTGGACTTTAATTAGGATAACAGATTAAACATGTATCTAGAAAACAACTTTCTGTAAATGGAAATTTGTTAATGGCACTACACTCTCTAGATACTGAAGAAGATAACTTTGTTATGGAACCGCGCGTAAGATAGTGTAAAGTGTTATAGTGTTGGTGTAGTGGTAGTGTAACTTGTATTCACTTTTGAATTAAAATTATACGTAAACTTCATTTATAAATTGTATATATACACACAGTGAGCTTTAAGTATGGAACACCCCAATTATCTCGGTTAAGAATCACACAATTTTTATAAATTTTGTTTTGAGAAGGTTTTGTAATACGTCCGATCTTATGATAGTTTTTACATTGTTGTCAAATATTCCGTTTTTCTGGAAATATAAGGTCTGTTTCAACAGCAATCAGAAACTATCAAAGAATAACGACTTCACTTTCGCCCAATTCCTATCACCGATTGCAATGGTCGACTATTTTCTGATCGTTTCTGACAGTTTCTGATTGCGGCTGGAACATACCTATCTATAATCAACTTCAAAGTGATATTTCTGTTTCTGAGAGAATTGTGTTCCATACTTAAAACTCACTCTGTATAAGCTGCTATTTGCCATTAGTGATGTAAAATAAATCAAATCTGTGTCAGTTGGCATCTTTTATTATCAATTTCTTCTTAATCCTGACGTTTTATTCACTCTATATAAAACAGCTATCGAAAACATTTTATATACAGTGTGACCCATTTTGTTTGGAAGCACCCCTATAAAATCCGCATTTTTCAACCGATTTTGATTTAGTCTTTTTTGTTAGATTCAGTCTCAAAAACAGAATTTGAGCACAAATTTTCATACCATAATAGCTATTTTCAAGGCCCTTTACGTTAATTTTTCTTTGCCAAAAAAGACGAAAGTATATTAGGCATTTTTTTTTCTCAAATATGACTACACCACTGGATTCAGAATCATCACAAATGTAAACTATCAAAATTTTATAAAAAAAGTTTTATTAACAACAAAGTTATCACTACATGAATTTGGAAAAAGTTGTTTTTTAATCAATTTTTTACTAAAAATGTAGACACATTTTAAAAATGGCAACATGGTGAACAAAAACTAGGACTCAAACATATTGCACTGTAAAAATTCGAAACCGAAATTTTAAAAGACAGGATAATAGGTCCATTCTTTTTTGAGGGTAACATGAATGCCAATAACTTCATGGAATTCTTGGAAGGTGAGTTATCCGCAGTGATTGACGAACTGCCACTAGCAGAAAAAAGAAATTTGATATTTCAGTTAGATGGTTGTTCTGTACACTATTTTAGGATTGTCAGGCAGTGGCTTAACGAAAAATTTCCAAATGGTTGGATAGGTCGCGGTAGCGAGTTAATCGAATGGCCTCCTAGATCGCCCGATTTAACTATATTGGATTTTTATCTGTGGGGTCTTTTGACACAAAAAGTGTATAAGACACGTCCAAGAAATAGAGCAGAACTGTGTGACAGAATACGACAGGCGTGTGCTGGAATAACGCCACATGAAATAAAAAAGCGCTAAGACAGTCGCAAACGATACGAGAAATGTGTGGAAATTAACGGAGGTCTAGTCGAGGCTACAAAAATGTAGAATTCAATTATTATTAAGTAGTTTAATAATCAAAATGTATTATTTGGTGTTAATTTGTATTTTCGTCACATCAGCACAATTTTACATTATTCTCAGAAGCTATAACTCCAGAACGGGTTAAGGTATCGGCTTCGAATTTTTACAGTGCAATATGTTTGAGTCCTAGTTTTTGTTTACCATGTTGCCATTTTTAAAATGTGTCTACATTCTTAGTAAAAAATTAATTAAAAAACAACTTTTTCCAAATTCATGTAGTGATAACTTTGTTGTTAATAAAACTTTTTTTATAAAATTTTGATAGTTCACATTTGTGATGATTCTGAATCCAGTGGTGTAGTCATATTTGAGAAAAAAAAATGCCTAATATACTTTCGTCTTTTTTGCCAAAGAAAAATTAACGTAGAGTGCCTTGAAAATAGCTATTATGGTATGAAAATTTGTGCTCAAATACTGTTTTGGATACTGAATCTAACAAAAAAGATTAAATCAAAATCGGTTGAAAAATGCGGATTTTATAGGGGTGCTTCCAAACAAAATGGGTCACACTGTATAAGGAAATTTCATTTTTTTATGAATTATTGCGTTGCGTTATAAATGGAACACCCTATATGTTAGTACTATATTGTATTGTCATCGCTCGTCGGTCCTTGACAAGCGTACAAAGTTTAAATTTAATCTGTTCGTTTAAAGTGGGTCAAAATCGAATCCAAAGGAGTCGGTTACAAACAAACAAAAAAACATACATACAAGTAAAGCTAATATAAGCAAGTTAAAAAGAAAGAAAGTTGAAACAACAACTACGAGGATATATTGAAAAATTCTTAGCCTACTATAGAACCAAACAAAATTTCAATGTCAAAATATTTTATTACCAAACATATTCTCCTCTTAATTGGATACATTTATTACAGCGAACCTGCAACGTCTCTAGACCTTTCAAAAAAAATGTTTCTTCTTGCTCTAAAAAACCAGACCTCCTCGTTGGAAGAAAATTTACGACCTTTTACACTTTTTTTCAGTTGAGGAAAGAGATGATAGTCGGACGGAGCCAAATCTGGTGAATAATTCAAACCCTAAATCACGAATTTTTTGGATGGCAACATGAGATTTGTGTGCAGGGGCGTTGTCCTGCAAAAACAAAACACCTTTGGATAGCTTTCCGCGTCTTTTCTCTTTAATTTTTTCTCGTAGAGTGGTCAGTAATGTCCAATAGTAATCTCCAGTTATTGTTCTACCCTTATCCAAAAAATCAATCATGATTACTCCATGGCAATACCAAAAAACTGAAGCAAGAACTTTTCCAGCAGATTTTTGGACACGAAACTTCTTAGGTCTTGGAGAACCAGAGAGTCGCCATTCCATCGATTGTTGATTTGTTTCTGGATCGTAGAAATGTACCCAAGTCATCCATAGTAACAATTTGGTTTAAGAAGTCTACATCGTTTTCAAATCGAGCACAGATCGAACATTTGGGGATCCATTTTGCAGCAATTTTTCTCATGTCCAAATTGACGTGAACTATATGATGAACGCGTTCTTCAATGGAAAATTTACCTCTTTTGAAGCTTGCAGTCCAATTTTTCACGGTCGCATACTAAGGACATTGATCACCAAGGGTATTAAGCATATCTTCGTAAATCTGCTTACCTCTTAACCCTTTTAAATACAGGTACTTGATGATGGCTCGATATTCCAATTTTTCGATTTTCACAATTTCGGTGGACATCATTTTTCTTTAAATTTATTGCGTAACTCTGGTTTACTTCTAATGAGTTATTGTTCGTTGCTATGGTAACGCAATATTTTATTTATGCATGGAACTGGTCTAGGCTAACTAGATATCAATACATCCTCGTATTAACAACATAAACAATTTTTCATACACAGATATTTTTGAAATTCCGATTTCCCCAAGGGTTGAAGCTGCTTACTCAGTCAGCATCATTTTTCGTTGTTCTGAGTTTCCGCCCTGAAGCTGTTTCCTACACGAATTAACATCATTAGGACGGATGTTATTTCGTTACGATCACTGAACCAAACTCAGCGATAAGAAAAAAATTAAATGTTCAATAAACTTTTTCCTTTATATCCAACATAAACTGGTTATTCATTACGAAGATAATAAAGTCCGTCAATATATTTTGCTAAGCATTAACTTTTTATGCATTAAACATCTGGTATTTCGTAAGTATGTCTGTAAGTGTAATGCAATTTATATGGTCCAGACATATAAATATATTGAGGTCAGATATACTCAACACAAATGCATACGGACAGGTTTTACTATAGATTTAACAAAATCAGACAGATTTAAGTGGGATTATTACAAGTACAATAATTTGCTCTTTAAGTTAAATCTTGTTGATGATCTGTGAAAGGGTAAGTCTGTCTACATCATCAGGGTGCACTAACGCAGCTCCTATGATCTGTAGTCTCACTAGTTCAGCAACCACACAGTAGCATAGTATGTTTTTCGCCTATTAATCTTATAGGTAGAGACGACACTCTTTGGAAGGTAATCTTAACACCCGCCTATAGGACGGCTTCTTTAATAAACTTGAGATTATTAGCTGTTGCTGGAGATATCTATGAAGAACTGAGAGTTGATAATGTTGGATTTGTTCTAACAGAAAAAACGCATAAGTTCAGTGCTTTGCATTAAAACCAGTGAATAACGTGTCGTTTATTTGTAAAGGTATCTGCCAACAATACTCTCGTGTCCCTGGTCCCACTAAGTTTCTACTAAGGATTTCAGTGCTACCTAACCATTTGGCCTCTCTACTCCCTTTTGATATCCCTTTGTAAACACAAAAAAAATATGTCGCCTAAAAATGAAACACCCTAGTGTCGATAGCTTGAATTTCCGTCTGGAATACTGGTGCAAGCGTAAACGTTGCACCTGGGCCTAGTACCTGTTTATCCCTACTCACGAAGGCAGGTTCCAATCTGCATGGTCAAGGTATGGTGAAATTAGGTTTAATTTTCCACACGTCCTAATTTGCCTGTATATTTGATGAGTTTTCGGGCTGGTCTTAGACAAGGTACAAGTTTATAAGATAGGAAGGCAGAGAGATTGAACACCCAACTAGTCGATATCGAAAACTCGTTAAAAAATTGCAATATACACGTGGCAATCCACAGATCCTGCAGATCGGAATCTGTATATTGCTACGTGAATAGGAAGTTTTAGATCCGTCAGTGTACCATACGATCGATCCATCCTGACTGCATGTTTCCAACCCATACCAGTTGAGCTTGACGTTGTATGGTTAGTTGTCATCAATTGTATCAGGCATGTTGTTACTTCTCGTTTCGTGATGTTTGAGATAAGATCTATTATTCTGCCAATTCCCATCGTATTCCGGCCTATATGCAGCTTTGACATGCAGAGCTAAAGCAGACAGAGAAGCCTCTAGAGTTTTGGTAGCTCCAGTTCAGCTTTCCTGGTTTTGTCCACCAAGGTATCGTAGGTAACCATGGGTCTCACCATAGTTGTATACAACCAGTGTACCACACGATCGTTCCATCCTGGTTGCATGTTTCCAACCCATACCAGTTGAGCTGGACGTTGTATGGTTAGTTGTCATCAATTGTAGCAGGCATGTTGTTACTTCTCGTTTCAAGAAGTTTGTGATAAGATCTATTATTCTGCCAATTCCCATCGCATTCCTGCCTATATGCAGCCTATATGCAGCTTTGACATGCAGAGCTAAAGCAGACAGAGAAGCCTCTAAAGTTTTGGTAGCTCCAGTTCAGCTTTCCTGTTTCTGTCCATCAAGGTATCATAGGTAACCATGTGTCTCACCATAGTTGTATACAACCAGTGTACGATCCGTACACCATCCCCATATATTTCTTATTGCTCGTTTGACAAGAATTAGAGCCTTTCTCTTTGTTTTGTCCAGTAGACAAAAGGTTCCAGGTTAGTTTAGCATCCTCAATTATACCTAGATAGCTTTTGGATTAGACACAATAATAAATTATAATTGATACAAGTAGTTCGATCTGGTTCCTTTTGATCAACGAAAACATAAATATCTCCTCGACTAAATTCGATGATGATAATAATCATGGTTTATTAATAAAAGAGACAATACTGTCAACTTAAATAGCGATAAAGGTTAAAAACGATATCTGCGACGACACATATTTTAAACATGAATGCAAAATAATGAAAATAAAAGTGATGCCAATGTCACTGGGTAAGTAGGTCACTAGGTTATACTCCAATGATGTACCAGTAGAAATAAATAAATTAAATCCGATTGGTCTGTAATGACCACATTTTAATGATTTATTTATTATTTTGTTGACATGTGCGTCGGTGGTACGAGTCAGCTTATTGCATTTTATTGAGTCAAATGAAATGAGATGAACGTAAAATTTCATTTGATTAATATTTACTGACCATATAACCAGAAAATTGGTAACTGGTTGAAGAATTAAATACAGTCGACTCATAATTTGACACTCATGGAACAAGAGAAAACTTACAGTTTAAAATTACAGAAGCTCAAATAACCAAGAGGAACTGTTTTACGATAAGAGTAATAACGTTTGTATTTGGCGCAACTTTGATAGAGCTTATCAAATTTGTATAGATCTGGACTATTGGTTAGTAAAGCGATGTTAGACACAATCTTTTAAAGGCCAATCATTTGTGTGGTTATACCAAAAATGTGCCGGTATACACAGCTGTTAGAACAGGCATTAGCCCTCAATAACCCTTTAAATTACATCAGAGTGACAAGAGAAGGAATTTTACCAGTTAACTAAAACATATCAGTACATATTGTTAGAGAGTGAGCCGGGAGACAACTGTTAGAATCCGGTAATTACTATTCATGTATCTGGTGGATGGGGAAGGGAAGGAAGAAAACTGTTGATTGGGCAAACAGTGTTTTTTAAGGGATCGAATTGTAGGATGAAGTGGAGCATTTATGTAGTAACTTGTGCTGAAATTCTAGTTGAACACGGAAATAGGGACTAATAATAGACAAGGAAAGAAGATGAGGTTGTGGTCTGAATTAATCGGGCTGAGTCTCAGCTGCAATTAAGTCACACTCCCTCTCATCTTTATCCTTGTCTATAACAATTCGTCCTTCCACGTCCTTTGGCATTCTGTTAGGCGCAGACTGAGGAAATCATTTTTCAAGGTTAGGTTATATGGGCGACCAGGTCCTTTCCGGCCCCGGTTCACTCAGAGGTCCTAGGCCCATAGTGATACCCTTTGGCTCATGGTGTTGAGCCATCCTGTTTTTACCTATCCTTAGTCCTTTATATATTTCCTTTAATTCCTTGTCTTAGGCATTTCCATCCTCCTATAAAGTTCTTCAAATTTCCAATATCCACCTCTGCTGCCTCTACTAGACTCTCAAGTTGTCTATTCACCAAATACACCGTCTCTTTCTCTCTCTCGCTCCATCTCTTCCCGTGTTCTGCCCCTGTTATATCTTTTATAGTGTCCTTCAGTAGTTGGATCGGTGGTCTTGGTCTGTCTAACGCTTCTGCCCTGTCTATCTTCGCTCCATCCTCTGCTTTTTGGTTCCCTTCCACACCACTGTGCGCAGGGACCCAGCATAGACTCACCCTTCTGTCGCGTATCCAGGACAGGGCTTTGCGATTACCGATCTCGATCCCGCCGTTATGTACATCCCGACTGTCGGTGAAAATATCGGCTGGTTCCATTTTTCAAACACAAATACCTTTTTAAAATGTGCATAAAAATGTGATATTTTTAATTCGCACATTTTTACAGTTGAAATATCCAAAATTTAGGTAAATATGAAATAAATTTAATCCATAAGTATAAAACTGATGTAACGTTTTTCGATTAGACAGGATTTTGAGAAATTGTGTCAAGGACGTCGCATTTTTTTTGGCTCGTTCATTTACATTATCTCGCTTTAATTTCGCGCCGTGATCAGGTGTAAAAGTGGAATTGGTGTCAATTATTTGGGTGTTTGAAAAATTTGTGTGATTAGCTACGCATCGAATATATTGCGAGTGCGTGTGTCGTATGGAAATATTTATGTTATAATAAATAATATTTATTATTATTTTGTTGAATTATGTTTATGGTTTCAAATATTGGTAACTGAGGGTATACAGGGTGGATCCGATATACCGTCGATTAGAAAGATCTCCAGAACTGAAAGTGAAAATGGTATGATGGAGATTCTAAGGATGAACTATTTAATGATAGATTGTTATCTTTTTTACTTTAGGTTATACCAGAAGTTATCAATAACTTACTAGGCGAGAACAATATAGCAACCTTACTGTAGATTCCAGGACACACTGGAATAGAAGGAAATGAAATAGCAGATGGACTAGCAAAGAGGGGGACTGAAAGATCCTTTTGGAACCCTTTTGCGATATCAGCCCCAGTGTAATATTGGAAGAAATAGTCAAAGCCGAAGAAAAGAGAAGATGTGACCATTGGAAAGATCTAGTAGGGTTTAGATAATCAAAGATTCTGATGGATGGCTACCCGTTGAGATCAAATGAATGCATAAGTCAAAGTAAAACTGCACTAAGAGTTTTAACAGGGATCCTAATGCCGCCTGAACGAGCATCCGAATTGCACCGCAATTCAGAATCCTAGAGCAGAGCACCTAGGAAATTATTGGATAGAAGAGGGACATTTCCCTGTTGAAGCTTGCAGATATCCTAAAATTCCTCAGGAAATACGACTGAAGGAGCTACTAGTCTCTGAGACGTTCCTCAGGAACTGAGTAGAAGTAAGGGGGCACAATAAATCTTTTAGAACCTTTTTTGATGAGACACTCTGTATATTTTAATTTGGAAAGTACAGTATTTACGTTATTTTAAACAATATTTTTTAACTTAACCGTTCAAACTAGTTTTTTGTATGAAAATTACAGTTTTTCACATGTACCGGGCTGTAAAATAAGAAGTCGTCGGTTAAGTCTTAAGATCGGATTGCAATACAGTTTTGGAAAAACAATTAATAGAATTCTAATTTTAATAATGTATTATGAAAGTGAACCAAATTACCAACAAACTGGCCCGCCCGACTGTCTAACATGATATAGATCTGATTGTTCTTGGCAGCAAACTGTCCTGTTGTTTTCTATTTGATATACCTCCGACTGATATACAGAAGAGTAATTTTCCAGGTCGTAGTTATAGCTATCACCTGGTTTTTTAGAGTATACTCCAGTGACATTTTCAGTTTTAAACCTATTGGTGTCTGACCCTGTCTAATGGCACTGGTATCTTTTCTGTCGACGTTTAGCGTTATAAGCTGATCTAAAAATTTTTGATGTTACATAATGCATGGAGCAAAATGTGCACCGACAACCATTGCTGGAGGCTCTAATAAAACCAAAAGAGATCAATGGGAATCCCGAGAACTCCGTATTCTCACATGTGTGTGGGTTCCAGGTCACTGTGACTTCGAAGGTTATCAACTCCATATATTATTATGGTACTGGGTTCTTGATCAATTCATTTCTTCAAATGGACGTTATAGCGTTATAAGCTGGTCTAAAATGTTTGCATGTTCCTCAACGCATTGATCAAGATACAGGCGTTGATGGAGGCTCTTATGAACCCATAAGAGATCATTACAGCTATGGGAAACTCGAGAAGCCGTGTTCACTCAGAACACTACAGAATAAAGTGAGTGTGTGTTCCAATGCCCTGTGGCATCGAAAAAGTTGATGAACGAGCCAGGACGGGTTCATCAACTACATATATAGGACCAGAACTCGCACTCAAGGTTACCAAATCGACCATCCGGGACTTGGTCAAACGAAAACAAAGAGAAAGGTGGAATGAAGCCTGTCTCATGCACTAAGGGTAGGTTAGGTTAGGTTAAGTTTATGGTGAGTGGGTCTCCACTGCGACTCGCAAGAGTCTATTGTGGCTCACACCTATTCAGATTTCACCAAACAAATTCAGCTTCTTAACAAAGCCGATTAGCTTATTTGGTGAATGATTTTTCAGGTCCGAGGGCGAGAGAGCATCCCTGCCCTGCCTTCTCGTTTCCTTCCATGCCAGAATGGCCAGGGATCCAGACCAGCAATACTTTATTGAGTTCTCCTATTGAGGAGAGTCTTTTTTGGCAGTCTAATACCAATTTCGACGTTACACGGTTAGAGCTAAGTGCTTTCAAAACCGCTTGGCTGTCCGAAAAATTTTTTAATGTTCTATGTATGAGATTGGCCTGCTCCAATCTCTCCGGGTAAGTATGTATTAAAAAACTGTCAGAGCACAGAGTTGAAGAACTTCTCAAGATGAATAGGGATAGTCGGAACCGATACGTCTGAGTCCAACGCTAGTGTGTTCTAGTGTTCTAAACCCAGCATTACTAGGCCATCATGACATTTTTCTATCCTAAGATAAAATATGAATCTATCGCAAAAAATCGTTTATAACAACTGATTCTTATATATGCTTTTCTAAAAACTGCATTATTTAATGCAGATAATTTGCCTAAACAATATTTCCGCCGTTTTACACGAATACGATTTCCCGAGTCTATTAGTAATAATATAACAGCTACGAAGTCGGTGTTAAAAAGAAAATGGGACGGAAAACGGAAACAAGCCGGAGACTATCCCGGAAAAGGAGAAATTGCGTGTGCGAGGGTCGGGTCGGCTCTTACGTCACAATTGTCGATGAAAATCAGGTTAGTAGGTCGAACGTATTCCCGTGTCTCTCGCGCTCGGTAGGGCGCGTGTCGATCAAATGGATTGTGGCGTCTACGTTGGCGGCAATGGTGGTGGTGGCGGATGCCCTCAAAGTGACCCAATAATTTTCAACCCCATGCCGAATTCCTTTTAACTGCATTGTTTTTGTTATTTTTCTCGCGTCAAGGTTATATTGCTGCAATGTTTCTACTTTTATGTTCTAAATGAGCCTAAGATTTATTTAAATTAGGTAAATGAAAAGAAAAACTGTCAACATCTCCTTTTTTTAGGCCAGGTAAATTATCTTAAAAAACAGCGAAACGATATAATAGGGTAAATTAAACGATGTTCGAGAGGGTAGGAAAAAAATTCATCTGAATCTGAATACATGCAGTTACGGAGGGGCGTAAATACTATTTTTGTCGATGAACTTGAATAAAAAGTAGTAGATAATTAAAAAATCTTCAACTTTTGTGTGAGCTTTTCACATAACCTCAAAATTGTCGAGTAAATTGCGAAAAACTGTTTTTTCCGTTTTTAATTCCTATTTTTTTTTTGGAACATTATTTTAGGATCACCAAACTATAGCTGTTTAGTAAAAAAGTTTTTCAAATTTTTTAATTTCACTGTAACTTAAAAGTCCCAGGCTAGAGCACTCCACGTCAGGGAGTGAAATTCGGTACCAATTAAACTATTTTATTCGCTATCACTGGGATTAATATTAAATTGGACGCCACCAGCTTTTTAATCGAACGAAATCAATGAAAAACAGAAGCAAAAGGTGGAAAGCTGGAAACACCTCGTAAATATTGAAGTTACTTAAAAAAAGATTAACAAAATGAAACAACTTGTTCCCGAACACGTGTATCCAATTTAATAAATATTGAATAATCAATACAAAAATTGAAGATATTAAATATAAATTGAATTATCAAAAAATTTGCATAAATTGAATACTCAAAAAAACCAAACAAGTAGGATACCAAGTTATAATCCAACACGCCAAATCCAAATCTTACACACGCTAAAGATAAGACGTTGGACCTTATCTTAGAGGGCTGGGATGTTTTGCAGCTCTTAGCGCGATGGCGACGAAGGCGGCGATGGCTTCAATAGGCGGTGTACCTCGTGCACGGGAACAGGAGAACTGAGGTTGGCTGAATCTTGCCTCAAAACGGGACTTGCCTTAAATTTGCCTAAATGTAACTTGCCGTAAATTTGCCGGCTGCAGAGCTGCGGAAAAAAGAGAAAAACAGGGATAAGGAACTAGAAAAAACATTAGGGAAGGAACGAATAAATAGAACAGAACGGCTAAAAAGGAGCTTATGCTATAACGCATATAAAACCCGAACTCGACGTGTTAAAAAACAACTTGACAGTGATCTCTTTTATTCAATTCGTTTTGTTCCTTAAATAAAGAAAAAATTAAAATTAGCAAATAAGCAATAAACATAAATAAGCAGTAAGCACTACACTAGAAAATAACCTAGGGAAAATACAATAGTTAACTTACCAACCAGACGATAAAAATTTGTTCACCAACAATAAATTAAATATAGTGAAACGTTGCTTTTTTTGTGGCAGTTAGAGGAAAAAGAAAGAGTTCAAATCGAAACTTGAAATTTCGAATATCTAAAGACAAAAATAGAGGGGGAATTTGATAAAAATTAATGTTTTATTTTGGAGTGACTAATGCGACAAGAAAACTGCATGTTTAGAAATTTAGTAGTTTGGGAGGAAGTGACTGATGAGCCACAAAAGTTAACTAAATAAAATAGTTTTTAAAACGAAAAACGTAACAGTCTGAACAGCATGTTACATGAAATAAATAGTTTTACTTTGTCCACTCACGTGAAACTTCAGATCATCCGTAACGCTATTTTCAACGATAAGGAATTAATAAAGGGCAATCGAGAAAGCTGTTCCAATAGACGTTAACCTAATTTTAGGGGACAAACAAGAATAGCTCGGTATTACATTTAAGATAATTACGTATTTAATACCTTACAGGACTTGGCGCTGACCTATATATTTTATACAGTGAGTAGAAACAGTACGAATGATGGAAAATTAAAACTGGAATTCAATTTAAAGTTTATTTTAGTTTAGTGGGTGTGATACTGCTTCTTCAGTTATCAGGAAATGTTAGTAGCGGCGCCTCAGATGATGCAAAGGAGGCTAAATCTCCCTGGAAATCATTTTTTCATTTCTGTTTTTAATTTTTTTAACAATAAAATTTGTTCAAAATCTTGCAAAATGTTTATATTTATGATTTTTATTTTTATAATCACAGTTTCACTTTACCTTTGAATTGAAAATTTATTTTTTATTGTTTGTTTCAGGTGAGTTCTCATACGTTATCCATATAGTAAGTTAATATTTTAATTATTTTTTTGTGATTGAACGAAAAGGAAACGCCAAAACACACTCATAGATTCATTGAATTAATCTGACGCAAACATGTCATTTCTGGTCTGATGCAGTGTGTCCCGCTAAAATTTTCAAGAAATCATTTTTTTGATTCCTTCATTCTTTTGATTTTCGAAATTAATTCAAGTAATAACAGTAGCTTACCGTACACCCCCCCCCCCCCGTAGCACTTCAAAATCATATTTATTGTATTACATTTAAAAAAATAATTGTAGACTTTCAATTGCATCTTTATTGCTCGAAGATATCGTTCAGTAAATTGTGAAACAAGCCAATCATGTAAGTTATCAATTACAGGCAAGTTTGACTCAGCATTCTCATCGCTCTCTACTGAAATATTTACGAAATTCAAATCAAGATCTTCTTCCTCAAATAATAATAGGCTCCATCGTATCAAGCTCGCACAAAAACTCACTGTCTCGTTTTTTAGTACTTCCTTTACTTTTAGATTCTCATTGATTACTTTACCATGTATCGCCTTGTCATGAACATTTTTCTGTTTTTTTAAGCATAATACATTCCACAGTCAGTGCAAGCGGTATTTGAAAAAATTATTAATTTTAAAATTAAAAAAGCTACGTATCACGGTTTATGACCCCCCTCCAAAACGTGACCCAGCGTAGTCTTGGATCGAACCCCGGAATTAAGCAACAAGAACGAATGGGATCCAAATACCATTACCAGACTTGGAAATAATGCCATTCAATGGTGCACAGACGGCTCAAAAGCAATAGAAGGAACTGGGATAGAAGTGTACGGGCCAGGAACCACACACTCTGAAAGCTTGGGAAAAACCCCAAGTATCTTTCATGCGGACATTCACGCAATAAGAAAGTGTGCCCAGTTCAATATTGACAAAGGATATAGAAGGCAAAGGATTATCATAATGTCTGATAGTCAAGCAGCCATTAAAGCGCTGAGTTCTTGTGTAATCAGTTCCAAAATGGTGTGGGGCCTAGGCTAACTTAATGAACTAGGTGAGAACAATATAGTCACATTACTGTGGAATCCAGTACACAGTGGAATAGAAGGAAATGAAATAGCAGATGTACTAGCGAAGAGGAGGACTGAAATACCCCTTTGGGGGCCGGAACCCTTTTGCGGAATCAGCTCCAATGTAATATTGGAAGAAATAGGTAAAACGGAAGAAAAGAGAAGATCTGACCATTGGAAAGATCTAGTAGGGCTTAGGCAATCTAAGTTTCTTCTGAGTGACTACAACCTGTTGAGATCAAATAAAAGCATAAGTCAAAGTAAAACTGCTCTGAGTTTCAACAGGAATCCTAACGGGACATTGTCGCCTGAATGGAAGAAGAAATCTCCATCCACATACTTGCGAACTTCACAGCAATTCAGAATCCTAGGGCACAGCACCAGGAGACTACTGGATAGAAGAGGGACAGTTACCTAAGTTGAAGCCTGCAGATATCCTAAAATCCCTCCGGGAAATAGGACCAAAGGAGCTACTAGTCTCTGAGACTCTCCTCAGAAACTAAGTAGAAGTAAGGGAGCACAATAGATCTTTTAGGTCTCAGTGAATGGTACCCCAAAATACATACATACATAGATCGAACCCCCCCCCCAAATTGGCTACGTATTTTATGGACAGCCCCCTATAATTGTATTTTTGTCTGCTCATTTTATTTTCATTATCAATCAACGTTCAACGAAAGATTTTTTTTCAGTTATTTTTGTTTCATACTTTGGTAGTTCCATTTTAATCAATGTATACCTTAAATTGCACATAATAGTTTTTTATTTTAATATTAAAACATTTTTTAGGAAAACTGTGTCGAGGTCTTTCCATTTTTTTCACTATTTGAATATAATGGAATTATCTCATAGTTAATTAGCGTTATGTGTGTTCGAGTGTAAACAAAAATCTGGGTCGGCTTAATAATTAAAACTATTATTGTTGGTTTTTGCTAAAGCTGCTTTATTAATTATTCTGTTAAAATTGTACTAATTTTATGCGACACACCTCTTTATATTTAATAATCGGTAGTTAAGACAGTTTACCAATTATGTCAATAGTGATGGTCGCCATGTAATTATGCAGGGCGTCCCGTAAATCAGAGGATTAAAGAAAACAATATATCTAAAACCATTTTCGATTACAAACTGAATGGGGGGCCACATGACCAGAACCAGAACAACAGAAGAATTATTGGCTTTACACAACTGTGATAATGCCAATATGGAACGATAGTCTGGTGTAGAAGGTTCGTTATTGTCGATATTTCCAGAAAAATTTTCGAAGATGACGACCGCGTCCACGTTGGGGCCCACCAGGTGTCCGTGGGGTGTTCGCCGATCGTATATTCGAATTCAGCGACCCAAAGAACCCCCGGGTGCCCAGTTTCTCTCCTCTCTCGTATAAAGTTCGGGATAGTCCCCGGAGATGATGTTCGTCGGCGTACCTGAGCTCCAGGTGTCGGGGGGTCAATTTTAATATCATAATTGTGATCAGCGACCTCGAAAACCCAAAATGCCTCTCAAAAGATGCATTTTTGGTTGCAGCAATGCAACTTCCGGTTTGTAATAGGTACTAAGAAGGTACGAATGATTTTTGCAAGCGAATGCAAAAAACCGCATTCCGATACGTCCTATCCTAAAAGATTTCCTATCTTTAGCATTTTTATTGCTTCATTGCCTCAACTAATAGTCAAATTTGTGCCTCGCATTCGTACAACATTAACGATTCGCTGAACGTGAGCGAGTTGGTTACAACATTTTTTCGATTTGAAAAAAAAAACATACAAAGTGACAATTAAATTACACCAATTAAAAGATGGCTATTAATGTTAATTATATTCATACACATTGATTATTTTACAGAAACGTAACCTTTGTTCAACCCTACTTACTCTGTATAGCCAACCTTGTTCGAAAAATAATAACAAAACAAACAAAAGTTTTTTATATAATAATAAATCAGTGAGTGTACGGCAAACTCCGATTCAAATTAACGGTATGTAATTTACAAGTTGTATTTATGTAATCAAAAGGACATTGCTGTTACGTACCCTTGACTACCGGGTGTTAGTGAATTCATTGGCGTGCATACAAATAAATAATTTATGAATTTTTAGATTATTGACCTCTTTACCACATTTAATAATTATAATTATGACGGTTGGAGAAATGTAATTTTTCTCCTTTATTAGTTGATATAATAGGTGTAAAATTACAGGGTTTCCATGAACCATAACAGTGAAGATTCGATGAATATTATTTAAAAATAAAAATGTCCGTGCTGTCGGAAATAAATGTTGTTAATATTTTATTACTCGTCTCCACTCCCAAAATTTGAAATCATTATATTATTGAATTGAGGAGAAAAATGTCATTGAAGGTGCAAGTAAATTTAAATTAAAAGAGTGCAGCCAAAAGCGCCTCTTACGGAGTACAGACTGTTGCAAAACGCAGACTGTATTTACGGAATAACTAGAGGTCATTAAAATATTGCCCGAAATAGTTAACCAGCTGAGCTATTAAGTCTTACCCTCCCCCTAGGAAACTCCGTTGTTTGAGACAAAGATTAAAATTGCTCGAACCCGCCAATTGTCATTTTAATCGAAGTAGTTTACAACCTACAAAAGATTGTCACCCCTTTTACCCCCTACACATGACCGCTACCCCCTCAGAGTATTAAATAGCAAGAGAGGTCGTGCGATACTTCGTTGGAAAGGGTTTGAAAAACAGAACTCAAAAATGTATAAATTTTAATTTTTGGATGAAAAAATTAATTAATGAAAATTATCAAAAAAATCATGTATTACATTAATATCTTTAAAATTAGAGGGACTGGACACATTATTAATTACTATTCGGAGAAAATAAATCGGTATAAGCGTTCAGGAATACAAATTAAAAAATTTCTGTTATAGAGTGTCCCAAATTGAAGCAAAACCGGTGTAACTATTTTTGTATCATTATATCGCAAAGTGTGAATCTTAAACCAATAAATTGTTATAAACCAACACATAATTGAGATTAAAGCAAAGTGTGATACATCGAAATATCGCATGGTCCCCCTTGCTATTTAAAAAATCTGAGGCGGTAGATGTCAAGTGAAAGGGGTGACAATTTTTTATATGTTATAAAACACCTAGATTAAAATAAAATTTTACGGGGTCGAGGATTTTTCATCTTTGTCTTAAATAACGGAGTTTCCTAGGTGGGTATAAGAGTTAATATCCGCACTGTATATATCCTAAAGGAACACCTAGCTTGCGCGCCTTCCGAATACTTCTTTGGCATTTATTTTAAGGAAAACAATATCTACCGTAGTATTACACAAAGCATGTTTTTGAATAGTGTACATTGGATATGGGAATGGTGAGGATCTTAGAGTAATACTACAAATAGAGTCCGCAAGTCATTCATTTTTTTTCAATGCCTTTCAAGGAGTGGGGAGAAACTGTCGGACTAATCGGACAGTGCCACTGGCCAATAGAACTATTTACATACAGGTGAAAAGAGTGGTTAAGAAAATTCCGATTGTTTTTTTGCAAATTTGGCACTGGCGAACCAAAATAGCTATTTGTGAATCAAGAGCAGAACGTAGTACTTTGGTAGTCGAGACAGAAAGTCAAGGCAATCTGTCGAAACTGCCAAAAGACTTTCTGCTCTAAATACACACAAGATTTTTTCTACTATCACACCAAAATTAACTACTAGCTCTCTTTTATCTATAAATAAAATTAGGCGTGCGCCAAAGTTACTTTCTGCTTGAAAGCGCCAATAATGTCAAATTATGACAGCTCGCGGAAAACATCAACTTTGCAGTTGCTTTTAAAGGCACAAAAGACGACTTTCGATAGTGATAGTAGAAAAATATTGTTTTTAATTATATCTGTACGCGCACACACAAATATCAGTTGAAAAGACGAAAACAAGAGCTTCAATAAATAAACTAGGAACATTGAAACTTCGTAGTAAAATTGATAGTAAAATGGTTTCCGCCTTTTTCTCGGTGTTGCCATATTTCAGACAGACAAAATTATTAACACGCATTTGTTTCGTTTAAACCTCAAAAGTTACAAACAAAAACATATTTCTATTACATAAACTACTTAGGATAATTATTTTTAGTCGTTTTTATGTAATTTCTTGAAAGTACATTTTTATTTTGTACATTTCTATAGTGTCGCAATTCAAAGGAAAAGTAAGACTTCTGGCAAAGGGTCGGCAAGTTACCTTAGAATGTGATGTAATGTTGGATTCACTTTTAAATGTAAACAAATGTATTAATTTGAGGTGAGGATGATTATTGTTTCAAGTTTATACTTTGCTCGATACTTTGTTACCGTTTTGTGGATATTTTTTTTAAATTGTTTGTAGTAAAGGATATTTATTGTCTAATACTTTTCTAATTACCTATATCATATTGGTTTGATACAACTAATAGATTAATAAAAAATAGTTTTATTATTGACATTTTATAATTCATTTAAATAAAGGTCGGGGTCGAGTTGTTTCCCGAAACGGACGTTATTACCTGATTGCCTCCGATGACATCAAAGTTATATTTAGCCATCCAAAGGATGCTGTAAGATGTTTTCGATAGATCAACTGAAATTAGCAGAAGAAGAAGAAAAAACTTGCTATTAAAAAATGCAATGTTACTGAAAATTACGTACCTTTAGTAACATTTATTGTGGTTGGTTAAAAAGATAAATACAGGGCGAATTGTGATGCTTCATCCGGAGTAGCAGTTATTATTGCTGAAGCAATCAAAAATCTGCCATTTTTGGATGTGAAAAATAAATTTTGTTCAATAAATAATTAAAGAAACTAAAGGAAATATCCTCTTCTACGAGAAGTAATTTACTTCTTAAGTGTGTACCGGGTATTCTTGGGGGGTACCGGTAAATTATTCGAAATCAATTGTTCGAAATCAATTGTTCGAAAATCAATTTTTCGAATGACCGATTATTCGAAAATCAATTATTCGAAACTCAATTGTTCGAAATAAATTTATCGAATAGGTGGCAGGTTCCTAATGGTGATAAAATACGAAGGTGGTTTGGTAGGGGTAGGTTTGGTTGGGTTATTATTGAAAATTATTATAATTTATTCTTCAAAAATTGACTAAAAATACGAAGGTGGTTTGGTAGGGGTAGGTTTGGTTGGGTTATTATTGGAAATTATTATAATTTATTCTTCAAAAATTGACTAAAATTACGAAGGTGGTTTGGTAGGGGTAGGTTTGGTTGGGTTATTATTGGAAATTATTATAATTTATTCTTCAAAAATTGACTAAAAATACGAAGATGGTTTGGTAGGGGTAGGTTTGGTTGGGTTATTATTGGAAATTATTATAATTTATTCTTCAAAAATTGACTAAAAATACGAAGGTGGTTTGGTAGGGGTAGGTTTGGTTGGGTTATTATTGAAAATTATTATAATTTACTTTACAAAAATTGTCATTCGATAAATTCACAAAGTAATAAAAACTTCTATCTATCTGTTTTTGTATATTCTATTCAGAATATTGAATTTCGAACAATAGATTTTCGAACAATTGATTTTCGAATAATTGACTTTCGAAGAATTGACTTTCGAAGAATTGATTTTCGAATAATTGATTTCGAACAATTTACCTAGATCCATTCTTGGGACACAATTAGACAACAAAATTCTGAAATTTAGGGTGACATTGAAAAAATCGACTGAATTCAGGAGCAAACAAGATACGTATTTTTCAACAAAAATAGAAGGATTTAAAAAGAAACTACTGATAACTCCAAATCACATTATTCGGTTAATCTTAGTAGAGAATACCACATTTGAGGAAATTCTAGAAGTTGAATGTATTGTTGTTAAAAAGAGCAGATCGCATATACTTTATAAAAATTCATGGAGAAGTAGGAGATGTGCATACTAATAAGAAAGATATGGTTATAAAATAATGGAATTTATTGAATTAACTACTACAGAACAAACTGATAGAGGAGAAATGTCCGGGCCAAATGTTTCTACCTTTGGTCAAATTTATAAGAGGAAAACTGCGTTATTAAAATACTAAATACGGATTGGATTATGAACCAATAGCGATGGAACATTCCAAAAAAACAACAAAGTTGAAAGTATTATGGAATGTTCGTTGAACATAATGACGAATTCTTCCTAGGTGTTACCCTGACTATACACATAACTTAACGTCAGCTTTGTTATTTTATGATATGGAGCTCAATAAATTCAAATAAAAAAACTTTTTAATTGATAACATTTGCAAGAAATGATCAACTCAATTTTATAGTTAAGTACATGTGAGTTCTACCTTTATTATTTTTACACAAACCAACAATCGACTCCTGAATCAATAAATTAGAAGTGGGTCCTTAGATCAATACTATCATGATTTTTAATTTGGCAGGTTATCGTTATGGTACTTGAGTTAACGCCAAAAGTTTTAGACCGCTTCGTTTAAAGCTGTAAAAAGTTTATGAGACAGTCGAAAAATGGAATTGAGCTAAGATGACTGAAAAACAGAAAGCAATTGTCAAAAAACCGGTTAAACGCAGGAAACCCTAAAAAAATGTATACAGTGTTGATAGTGGTGATGAATAATTCTGGATTTACTCTTATGAACCCGAAAATAATCGTCAGTCGGCTGTTTTGGTGTACCTAGAAGTACCAAAACCGACGAAAGTTATCCGATCTCGAAGTGTTCCCAAAAGATGGTGGCGATATTTGTTTCAGAAGCTAGTTATGTAGCAAATATTCCTCTGCAAGGTCAAAGTAGTGTTACTGCTGGTTAGTACATATCGATTTGTTTGCCGAATTTGAAAAAACAACCCCAACCCAGAAAATGCAAGCTCCCACACACCTCGAAAGACAATTGAGTATTTCTTTTTAATGTACCAATAAGCGAGTGTAATAACTGGATTGGTTCCAAAGGATGCAAAAAAAGTTTGAGGCAAGTAGGTTTCTTTTGTATTTTCAAGAATTTTCCATCACTTATTATTTCCACTTTAGATTAGGTTAGATTAGAAATGGAGTGGCTCTTTGTCCTATCCCACTACGACCTTTGCAAATCTATTGTGGTCCTCCCTATTTTTAGAGCTCGATATCTAGCTTTATTCTCTTTGCTAGACCTATTAGCCTGGATACCGACACCCTTGCGTAGCTCTCTGCCCTCGGTTTTCCTTCTCCGAATAGGTGAAACCGCACCGTTACTAGACCTTCGCACTCACAGAGTAGGTCGCGAGACAGTTTGGCCGAAGTGCTTTTAAGGAATAGTTTAGCGTGCCTTTATCCTGGGGTTTTATGCCACCAGCGCAACGCCTGGTTGTTTATCCATTGGTGGATGCTCTCCTTAGTGAGGTTTTTTGGAATTCCACATGAAGGTTCTGGCCCTATCATGACCTCAGTCGCTCCCTGTTTGGCCTTTTCATTGCCTTTTATTCCTTGGTGACCTGGCACCCAGGCTAGGGTCACTCTATTATGACTACCTAGTCTGTTAAGGGCCTTGCGACACTCCCACACCAGATTTGACGTCCGATATGAGCTTATCGCCTTTAGTGCTGCTTGGCTTTTGGAAGTAGATGACGATTCGTTGGTTATCCACCTCCCGACTCATCAACGCTTCTGCACAGCATTGCACCGCCATTACCTCTGCCTGAAAGATAGTGGCATGTTTCCCTAGGCTTAGAGAGATCTTCTCTTGTACTCCATATATTCCGGCTCCCAGTCTATATTTTACAATTTACCATTCATTTAGCAAATAATATTACTTTATGTCCCCACTGTATAGTACTCTACTATTGTATCCAGTGATAAAGGTCCTGCGTTCAAATGTTCATACCAACCAGTTTTTTAACTTTTTAAAATTGAATTTTAAAAAAAGTTTAATTAAATTATTATCTTGTCAATATTTATTAAAAAATAGTATTGAAATTGCTAGGTAAATAAAACAGGTTTCTCGCAAGCGCGCCTATGTAATGAAATAAAAATGGTAGGCAGTGCATTTTAAATAATCGACACGATACAAATATATAAATAAACTATCAGTGTGGCCTTAACTGCACCTAAACATTAGTTTTTTAAGCCTTGACATGCTTGTCATATACAACATTACGATGTAGTGCCAATGCTAGTGGGTCAGTATGTCACGTTTAGTGCAGTAAAGTGCCCTTATACCGTTGTTTTTTATATATTTGTTGTGGTTATTATAAAATACGTCATATTTATATATAAGTTGTCTGTGATTCATGTTCGATTATAATGTTATCGTCATATCTTGGATGGATCACGTTACAACTGCTGTACTAAATGAAAAATGTATTTTTTCCGATTGAGACAAAATGTCAGTTTTAGTGACATTTATCGATCATAAAAGTAACACTTGTATACTGCCTGGGCAGTGTTATCTCCAAATTTAATTTCAGTTTGGCTAGAACCACCATTATTTTCAATTTTTTATCAACGCGCAACGCCGTGAGCCAGTCTCGTATCATTGGCGTCCAACTCACTCAACCAACAAATAGGTATTATGTTAATAATATTTGTCTACAACACAATTCGCACACGCCCCTGGATGAAATCAATGCTTAATAACCCCAACTCCTTAAGGTCGTTAAAATTTTTTTATGAAACAGTGGACCGAGTTAATAACTGACCAGTTACTTCGTTATATTATGCCAATTACTGGAGTTGGACTATTCGATCTCCAATACACCTTCTGCTACGTTGCCAGCTATTCAAAATTTTCCTAAAAATAGTAGCATACATGAAGTGGTTTTAATTAATGTTTCTTTTTCCATCAATTTCAAGCGGCTTATTTTAATGCTTACTAATAAATTTATATTAGATATATTTTTTTAATATTTCCAAACTAGCTTTCTAAGAACATCACGAACTAACGGTTTACTGAAGTAAGGGGAACATTTGTTTAGTTATCCTGACAATTTTAGAAAATAAATCTGACTACATTGCTTTATTTTATTGTCGTTACATTCACATTAGAAACACTATACTTTTAAATTTTCAACTTCAACACCTTATAACTTTTTAGTTGCCAATTTTGTATGTATACTAGTCATTTTTAGATAGATAAGATATGGTTATGGTAATGTTTTTGCAAATTATTACAATAGATATGATATTTTACAATAGTTGAAACTAAATACATACTTTACTAGCAAACAGTCAAAAATATAGATAAATGCATACCTGAATATGGTATTGAAACATTCAGTATGTCTATTATAACTTGAAATTAGTGTCTTTACACTGGATCTTGGATCCTGGACTACAGAATTAGGATGTTTGTGGTCTCTGGAGAACACTGAAGCTATCAGTATGTATTCTTGGTAGAATATCTTTGTACTTCTTGATTTATAGTTGAATTATCATTTACGAAGATAGGTTTAATAATTTTGTGTTGGAGTATTTACTATATTACTCCAAATTCAGATTCTCTTTCAAAAAAATCTTTTTTCTCCTCCCTATATTGTTAACAAAGCATATTTACACTGTTTTGAAGTAACAATTAAAGTCTAACTAAAGTCAGTGTAATGAACCATATTTTTAATCCCAGTGAAGGAAAAAGCCGCCCAATGGCGTGCATATAAATTTTTTTATAAATTCAAATATTGTGAAATAATGTTAATCTACTATATCAATTTGAATGAAAAAAATCAGCCTGCATACAAAATTCATAAAATTTGTAATACAATAATAACACGTTTTCCTCTAGAACACGGAGTATCTAAAGAACAGTTTTTTGTATCGTCAACCCAACCATACTTGACAACATCATGCGTATCAAACCAAGTTTCGTCTAAATAAATGATACCTAGTTCTATTTGAATCACGATACCCTTTTATTTTGCACAAATACTCCTGTCTTAGTTCAACGATACGCCGAGATTCCATTATCACCATTCGATTATCTAATTTCTTATATTTGAATCCACAATTCAATAAAACATTGATAAGGAATAGGAATAGGAATATCCCGCAATTTATCACGAATCAGTTCTAAACTTGGTACTATTACTTTATAAATCGTTGTAAACCCGATTAACGTTAATTCGTGAATTCTCGCGATAACCGCATTATCAGAAATTTCAGAATTTTCTTTTTTCAAACACTCGTACATATTTAAAACACCGCGTTGACACTGAACATGTAAATCTTTGTTCTTAAATTCGGCCCTATCATCGGTATCATTTATTGCTAAGCCATTTGCATTTGTTTGTGGCGCCAAATTATTAGATTCCCGCGCATCATCTTGGACTGTCGTTTCTCCAAAATGCTATTCTAATTAATTACAAATAAATTATAATCATAAAACTCACCCTAACGTCTACGAACAAATAAATATTACATTGATATCGATTCACTCAAGTCCACGAACAAATAAATATTATATTGATATCAATTCACTAAACTCACTCGACCAAGAAATAGATACTAGATATTTACTACTATTATTTTAAATATTTCTTTAAAACAAAATTCACACACGCCCCTGAATCGACACACAATACTAATATCTCTCTAATATCGCAGGCCACCCTCGGAGTTTAATTTTTTTTAGTTACAGCTAGTAAGTGACCCGTTACTCCATTATAATATAAACAATAATGTACTTGATGATTGTATAACGCTGAACACCTGCAATGCGTTGCCAGATATACACAATTTTCTTAAATATAGTAGGCATACAAAAAGTTGTTTTAATTTATTTCTCATTTTACAGCAATTTCGAGCGACTTTTTTTAATGCTTACTAATAAATTTATATTATGTATTTTTTTTAAATGTTTCCAAACTAGCTTTCTGAGAACATCACGAGCTAACAGTTTACTGAAGTAATGAGAAACATTTGTATAGTGAGCCCAACAATTTTAGAAAATATATCTGACAACATTGCTTTATTTTATGGTCATCACACTGACTTTAATTAGACTTTACCAAAAAGTTATCAATTGCCCTTGATGACGGGTTGTAAGTCAACTTACCACCCTTGGGTGGTATAATTCATACCATATAAAACGTGTATCTTATTTATTTATATGAATATTAATAAGTAGTACAATTATGAACATTATTTACATGATTTGGATAAATATTTTTTCGTTTTTTCTTAATTTGTATAAAATGTTCTGACTCCATAATTTTTCCATCTCTAACCAAGTTTTCTGTTACTCTTGAAGTACTGCAGTAGACTTCTGGCTTCGTTATATTGTATGAAATTTTATTTGCAACTTCCTTTTTATTGTTGACGCTCTCCGCTACATAGCTTTCCGCAATAGTTGCAGATTTCCATCCGCCATATCGCTTTAGAGCTAAGACATCAACCCCAGTGGCCGGCGTTCTTCTAAGGGAGTGTCTACTGATATTTCACATAAATGATTTTAATATATATTTTTTAATAGTTTGTAATGACCACAACATTTCAATCATTTCAATAAATATGCCATATCTGAGCTTAGGTAATACAAAAAATTTAAGAAAAAAGAAGGTTGAAGCAGTGTTTTATGAGAAAATTATCGACGAAGTTTTTGGTTCTCATTATTCGAGATTCAGAGACCAGAAACGTCTAAAATAACCACCGGTTCAAAAAGTGTGAAAACAAAAACCTCTATTGGTTTTTTTTTCAAAGAATTCAACATTTTTGTTGAATTTAAAACCCGATTAATGTTAAAAAAAATATTTTATGCACCATCAATTTGACCTACGAACAATAATAGCCCTGACGTTGGCTTAGTTACAAAAATCTCGTAATAACTGGTTAACAAATAATTGAAATAATACACAAATTCCTGCAACGGTTCCAGTTTCTTTGCTCAAATAAAATTTATTCAAACAATATTCGCAATGGAATACAAACTTTTACTTTCAATATAAATAACACAACAACACATTATTTATCACAATCCATCGAAAGCAAAAGTGGTCATGGTCACTAGATTAGTAGGTCAGTTGTTTGTAGTGGGTAGTGGAACGACATGGTAAAAATTCTAATAGCTTTAATATTTAAAATTAAGATATTAAATATCGGCAATAATAATAAACAAGTGTTAATATTGCTAGGATGAAACAAACTCACGGCGTTGCTTGCCAAATTTGGATATAACAAAGCTAGTTCTCACGGCTCTTTCATATCTGATGGAAATTAGATGAAAAAAAATAAAGGGCGCCATTAATTTGGTTTCCTGAAACAAAATAAGAAAAAAATCAAATATAAAAAACTTTTAACAGATGTTATCTGCCTATAAAAAAACTAAGGTACGCTGAAGTCAAGTTAATTTTGGTTTCTACGTGTTAAATAATACGTTCAAGATAAAAAATATATACGAGGATGTATTGATATCTAGTTAGCCTAGACCAGTTCCAAACATAAACAAAATATTGCGTTACCATAGCAACGAACAATAACTTATTAGAAGTGTCAGTGTCATTTTTGACGTCAAAAAAGTTGAATGTTGACCAAACGCGTGCAAGGGTAGAAGCATCGCGTTCGATCTATGCTCGATTTGAAAACGATGTAGACTTCTTAAGCCGAATTGTTACTATGGATGAGACTTGGGTACATTTCTACGATCCAGAAACAAAGCAACAATCGATGGAATGGCGACACTCTGGTTCTCCAAGACCTAAGAAGTTTCGTGACCAAAAACTTGCTGGAAAAGTTCTTGCTTCAGTTTCTTGGGATTGCCTTGGAGTGATCATGATTGATTTTTTGGATAAGGGTGGAACAATAACTGGAGATTACTATTCGACATTACTGACCACTGTACGGGAAAAAATTAAAGAGAAAAGACGCGGAAAGCTATCCAAAGGTGTTTTGTTTTTGCAGGACAACGCCCCTGCACACAAATCTTATGTTGCCATGCAAAAAATTCGTGATTTAGGGTTTGAATTACCAGAAAACCCCCCTTATTCACCAGATTTGGTCCGTCCGACTATCATCTCTTTCCTCAACTGAAAAAAAGTTTAAAAGGTCGTAAATATCCTTCCAACGAGGAGGTAATAAAAGCTGTGGAGGTCTGGTTTGCAGAGCAAGAAGAAACATTTTTTTTTTGAAAGGTCTAGAGACGTTGCAGGTTCGCTGTAACAAATGTATCCAAATAAGAGGAGAATATGTTGGTAATAAAATATTTTGACATTGAAATTTTGTTTGGTTCTATAGTAGGCTAAGAATTTTTCATATCATATCCTCGTATATGATGATACACAAAAATAGATTTGACATTTACAAGTTTATCAAAGGCTTGGTAAATTTAAAAAAAAGTATACGAAAAAATTACAAAATTTTAACCGGAGTAGTATTACAAAATTATCAACAAATAACTTTCCTTCCTTTTTCCAAATTCTTCCACCTTACAATCGTGGAATTGACTCCAGGGAAAGGTTTATTCCGGAAACCCGTCAAGACAGGAACGATATATTTAGAAGCTTTTTTTTCTTAGCAGGAACGGTACATTCAGAAATGACATATACCCCTAATGGTATAACCCAACAGGCTATTAACAAAATCCCTAGATGACAAAAAGATGACAACTTTTGAAGAAATTGAGGCTGCTTTCAATAATGCATCTACATTGTCAATTACCAAAGCTCTAGAAAGAAATGGAGCACCATTCCTCCTGTACCACTTTGGAACATGCTCTGAGCATAATCAACAAATAGAGCCAAGAGGAGGAACTAACTGTGAAGCCTCTTAAACCACGATAGTTGTTTTCACCAAGAAGAAAGTACTGAGAGGATTGAAGTCACCAGTTCTTAATAGGGTGGAAATTTCAATGGCCTAAGAGACAAAATACTTGTGAGTCATATTTCACCACAAGTTGACACCTACAGAAAATAATACAAAAAGGTGCGATAGCAATTAATATGTGCAGAAGAATGTACGGGAAGAACTGGGAGTTACAACCAAAAATGATCATATAGCTATATACCAGAGTCATCAGACACATGATAGCATTGGCCAAACACTCGGCTGGGGTGATCCAAAAGCTAAGTGGCATCCAAAGGCAAGCTTGCCTGGATGCTACGGGAGCCATGAGAGCAACCCCAACAGCTGCACTAGAAGTCTTGCTGAACCTGCTGCCACTTCATGTCTACATACAAGGCGAAGCCAGAACAATGACTAATGGATTGACCAGAGGGCAAGCACCCATTAGTAGGCTACACGGTAAAGTGTATAACGAGCTATACAAAGAGTTGGAAATCGACCCCATCGGACGAGATAATTCCCAAGTATAGCTTCGGGAAAAACTTCCAAACAGTGATAACAGGCAGAGAGGCATGGAAGGAAGGACCTCCAGATGGCTCAAAAACCGAGGAAGGTGTAGGAGCAGGAATATATATAGCCAAGCCAAAGATAAGAGTCTCACTGAGCTTAGGTAAACATGTGACGATATTCCAGGCAGAAGTTGCATCAATACAACACTGTGTAGGAGAGTTATTAACGCAAGAGTATGAGTAATGGATCATTGCGATATACTCCGACAACCAAGCGGTTGTAAAAGCAATCAGTTTCATGCAGATAAATTCCAAACTTGTTTGGGACTTCTTGGAGAAGCTGAGCAGTCATAATAGATTGTCCTTAGCCTGGGTACCAGGCAATTCAAATCACAAGGGCAATGAAGAAGCAGACTCACTAGCCCGTGAAGGGGCAGGTTGTGCTCCTATTAGCCCAGAACCTTTCTGTGGCATAGCGAATGCGCTGCAAAATACAAATAGCAGTACCTACTCGAGAAAGGTGGAACAAGACGCCAAGAATGAGGCAGGCCAAGGAGTTCATCAAAGAACCCTCGCCAAAATTCATGGAGCCAGAATAGGAAAACAATCAGGATCCTGGTTGGGTGCGTCGTCAAATAAGTACAACAATAGATTTAGGATTTGCTCTACCAATAAAGCTTTTTCATACAAAAATAAAAATATTCCTATCTTAATCTGCTTATCTAGAATAAAATAAATCACATGGTGCGCCACCTCATTATTATAATATGCGACAAGCCCACTTAGTTTGGTATGCTATCAATGTTTACTGGTAATAAGATTGTTAGATTTTTATTTTGTGTAAATGGGACGAGTGCGAATGTGCCTGATAAAACTGAAACACAAATTTACTAGCTGTTGGTGGCTGAACGACCTTGACATCATTCGTAGCAAGCGACTTAAGTCGGATTCACTCTCGTTGACACATTGACCCACTGACAGTGACATACTCGACGTAAACCAAACAAGATTCAAACAATTCATATTATTTAACGATAGAAATATTTATAATCATTATCGTAATGCGTGGGTGACATTTTAGTGTTAATTCTACCCATATGCTCTTACTTAGAAGCAAATTATGACTGTTGCTTCAATTTGAATGAAATTTATACAGGATAATATGATCAATCCAACAACTAAGACTTTTAATGTGTAATAATAAAATAGCGATCTAAAAAATTGTTAATAGTTATTTATTTTTATTATTGAGGTATGATGAATTTTATAGAGCTCGTTTGTAAAAAATGCAAATATGGGACGTATACACTGAAAAAAAGAAACTCTTGGAAGAAAAGATTATACCTTTGGCACAAAGAATTGGCTCTTTTGAATAGGTCCAAGAGCGAGGTTTCTTCAGCCAAAGGATTAATTGTCTTTTCATAAGTTTTTAAAATTCCTTCACGGAAGAACTTAATCTATTTGTTCAAAGTCCTTACAGTCTTAGCTTCAAACTAGTATGTATGTATGTATGTATGTAAACTTAAATATTTTGTTTCAAGGAATCCACTTCTTGGGACAATGCCGTAGAACTATAACAAAAAACAACTCTCTTGACATAAGAACCTTAGAACTTGCTTTGAAAGCAAATCTTTCTATGGGCAAGGCCTAGATTTTTAACAAAAAAAAAACAACTATCTTGACATGAGAACCTTAGAACTTGCTTTGAAAGGAAATCTTTCTTGGTCCAAGAGCAAATACTTTAGACATAGACATAGACATTGAGAGGATTTCCACCAGGTACTTGGGAGAATTGAAATGTCTCTTGAATGAATGCCGTGATATTTATAATTTTCGTAGCTCTTGAAGCAAAACAAACTAAACTTGGTTGAAAGGAAAAAATATTCAAGAGATTCAAGACATTTCTTCAAGAGAACCATCTTACTTTAGCTAAGAACTTTTTTCTATAGGCAAGAGATATTCTCTTATGCTGAAATAATTTCTCTTGTCGCTAATAATTTCTTGTCAAGAGAGTTGACTACTTTGGTTCAAGCCACCCATTTTTATCAGTGTAATAAACAAGATTTTATCATAGCTTAACTTATAAAATCCGAACACACAATATGTAGAATATGTAGATAATCCTCACTAATTGTAAAAGGGTTGGCTTTTATACTTTGCACACAGAGCTAGAAAAAAAGAGTAGAGAACTTTTCAAAAATTTTTTTTTCGAATTATTCTGGGGAATGGAAATATTAGGAAGAATTTGTCATGTTACGGTTCGCGTCCGATTGGTTGAAAATTGAGTTGGAGTTCCTGATTTCTCGTCAAAATAGTACTTATACTACTTTATATATTTTGAAAAAATGAAATATAAAGCAGTATATGTCAAATTATTTTGATTCTAAACAGTTATTATTGTTATTGTACGTGACAGGTGAAAAGTAATAGTTGATTAAGTTGATCAAAATGGTTTATTTTTCGAACGAAGAATATGCTGATATGCATTTAGTTTATGGGGAAGTACAATGTAACGCTCGTGCAGCCGAGCGAAGATATGCGGAAAAATTTCCAAATAGAAGGCATCCTGCTAGCGCAACATTTGTAGCCGTACATCAAAGATTAAGAGAAAGTGGCTCAGTAGTACCTACAAATACTGAAACTGAAATACGAAGACGATATTTTTTTATTGAAATCGAAAATAATCCTGAGGTTAGCACCAGAAGACTCGCTGCTATGTATCCTGGCATTTCCCAGTCTTCCATATGGAATATTATTCATAAAGAAAACCTTCATCCTTTTCATTTTCAAAAAGTTCATGCCATGGTAGATGGTGATTTCCTTGCCCGCATAGATTTTTCAAACTGGTTGCGGAACAAAGAAAATCAGGATCCTAATTTCTTTTGCAATATTTTATTTTGCGATGAATCTACGTTTACCAGAGACGGAATTTTTAATTTACATAATGCACATCATTATGCCTACATTGGTGATAAGGGGCCATCCATAAAGTACGTCACACGTTAATGGGGAGGGAGGGTATCACCGAAGTGTGACATCGTGTGACAAGGGGCATGGGGGGGGTCAATACTTTTGTGACGTCACATGTTAAAATTTAAAATACTAAAACGTAAAGTTTGGATGTGAATTAAAAATTTTAAAATGCTTAAAATGTTTTTGAAATGTTGGACTTTATGTTGATTTTTAAAGATTATTATTTAATAAAAATAAGTAAAAAATGAAAATAGCTGTTTTCTCTCGATTATTTTTAAATACTTGCATAAATTTAAAAAATGTGTGACGTCACATCAGGTGGGGGGGGGGTTATAAAAATGTGACAACCTGTGACAAGGACGGGGGGAGGGGTTCAAAAGTCCTAAAATTCGTGTGACGTACTTTATGGATGGCCCCTAATCCTCATGCAACAGTAGAGAAAAAGCAGCAAATATTTAGTATGAATGTTTGGATAGGTGTAATCGGTAATCAGCTTCTGGGACCCGTAGAGCTTCCTAGCCGTTTAAAAGGACAAGAATATCTTAATTTCTTACAAAATGTTTTACCTGATTTAATACAAGATGAGGTTCCCCTGATGATTCGTAATAATTTATGGTGCATGCACGACGGCTGCCCAGCTCATTTTAGTAGAGAGGTTCATCAATATCTCGACAATAACTATCACGATAAATGGATTGGAAGAGGTGGTCCAGTTAATTGGCCCCCAAGATGTCCAAATTTAATCCCCTGTGATTTTTGTATTTAGGGTTATTTAAAATCATCAGTCTATGATGTTCCAATAGAAACCCGTAACCAGCTGTGGCAAAGAATTCCAAACGCTTGTAATGAAATTAGAAATAATGCAGGAATTTTTTCAAAAATTAGACGATCTTTAGAGAAAAGAATAAATTTGTGTATTGAGACAAATGGTCGTCATGTAAAGCATCTGTTGTAAAATTAATTCTCTTTTTTCTGTTGGTAACTATCTCTAACTTTGTTTTTTTTTTAATGTTGATTGTAGTTTTATACCGTAACGAAATAAAATTAATTTAAAATTTTCAAAACAATGTAAGCAACTTAATACTTACGACTTTTGTTTCCAGTATTTGTACAATTTGTTGATTTTTCAAAGCCAACTTGATATTACAGATACAATTTTATAATCCAACACGATTTTATGTAAGAAACACAAAAAGTTTAACTTTATTTTTCTCGAAAACGGTTCATGATATCGATTTTAAAGAAGAGAACATTTTTTATGAAAATTATCCTGAATTTCCCGAATTCGGTGTCGGATACATAAAAAACTTGATAATAAAATTTTTTTAATGAAAATACTTGTTGGTCCCCCTGACTGACACGCTTGTGATGGATTTGAAAATAATTTATTCACAGCGAACGACTGGTTTGTAACTGGTTATTGATTATACCAAGTTTGAATATTTTAAGTAACGGTATTTTTGATAAATTGGAAGAAAACTCATATGAGGACGTCTTCTCCCTTAGGAAGCATTTTCGGATTAAGGTAATTTGAGCTAAATCGACTTAAATTCACTTCTAGTAACTGTAGTTTCCGTTTGGCAGGATAGTTTCTGGACACCCTGTATTATAGAATTTTAAATTATTTTTAAAATTGAAAACGCTCTCAATTATTTCACTGTTAAAAATATGAAATGATCATTTTTTTCGCTCCATTGCATGAATTGAAAATAATTGAAGTTTTTAACGAATTTTCTGTTTAACTGGTTAATAGATTAGAATTTTATAATGTTTCTTGCAATGGCGCTTAAATACACTTTCAATTTTAATAAATAAATAACTTTCTCAACGCATATCATCGAAAGCAAAAGTGGCCATGGTCACTGGATCAGTAGGTTAAATTTATGAGTCTGAGAGTAGGGATATTGAACAGAAAAAAAAATCCAAATCGTACCAAATCAGCCAACGGCGGACGCGACTTACTCTCGTTTTTTTTTTTATTAAAAATGGCGGCTTGTCCTACTTTTGCTTGCAACTTGTTCGACTCCGATGATTCGCATTCTACATCGTATTAAGGAAACTTGCTCGGACCACTCCTGTTCATACTTCGTTAATTATTGAATTTTTTAAATTAGTATTTTTGCAGAAAACCTGCCTAGCGTATGTGAAATAGTTTACAGATCAGGTGGTATCGAAAATTATACTATTTCACGGTCTATTAAAATGAGATAATTTTTATTTTTAGTTGTTACATATGAAAGTATTTGAAATATAACTGCCCTAGATTGAAGTTTAATCACTCGCCAGATGCCATTTATCACGTATTTTCAGTGAAAGACTATACATTTTTGGTATAAATCCCATAATCGTTAAAATAATCGAATTCTATATTTTACATAAGTGTTTTTATAACAACATAGTTAACTAAACTTGTAATTAACTATTAACATAAGTTGTTGATTATATTTCGAGAACTAATAATAATAATTATTGGCCTGTCCCTGTATATGTGTACAAAATATACCTGCGTAATTTTTCAAATTATCATTATTCTACTCACTTGTGGTAATGTATTCTGTACTATCATAACACATGGACTGAAAAGTCCCTGGCCTAACATTTAAATGGCGCTAGTTTTAGTTTTCAGTTAGTAGTAACATTAAAAAGATAGCTGTCAAAATTTCAAGATATTATATCTATTAGTTCGTGAGTTATTGTGCTAAGAGTGAGGTTACTTTTAATATTTTCAAAACAATGTATCATAAACAATTTCGTGTTTTAATTTTACTCTGCTTCTTGGTGGGGAAAATACCGTTCAAACGAAGTAATGGCTTGAAAAGTGTTATGGGGACTCCGCTCCATCAGAACGATGGTTTGCTGACTTCAAACGAGGTCGTAGAGACACCGATGATGCGGATCGCAGTGGATGTCCAATTGACGCGGTAACACCAGAAAAGCTGACATCCCAAATATATCAAAAGAACGTGTTGGCATGAGCAATTGACTATGAGAAAGCTCTGTTCAAAGTGGGTGCCGCGTTTGCTTACTGTTGACCAAAAACAAGAACGTGTTGAGGCTTCTGAGTTTAAATGTACCTAACAAACCGTAATTTTTACGTCGACATGTGACAATGGATGAATCATTGATCCATCACTTCACAACGGAATCAAAACGATCGCCATCTGAGTGGATAGCAACTGAAGAACCTCCAAAGCACCCGAAAGCACAACAATTAGCTGGAAAGATTATGGCTTTAGTATTTTGGGATGTACGTGTGTAATATTCATCGACTATCTTGAAAAGGGAAATACCATCAACAGTGAATATTATATAGGGTTATTGGAGCGTTTGGAGGCCGAAATTGCATTGAAACGTCCGCATACGGCAGAGAAAAAAATTTGTTTAATTGAGACAACGCACTGTGTCACAAGTTAATCAAAGCAATGGCAAAACTACTTGAATTGAATTTGGAATTGCTCCCACATCCACTGTATTCGCCAGATTTGGCTTCCAGCGACTACTGGCTGTTCGCTGACCTAAAAAAAATGCTAGCCGGTAAAAAATTTCGCTCGAATGAAAAGATTATCGCTGACACTAAGGCCTATTTTGAAACGAAAGATAAATCGTTCTACAAAAGTGGTATTGAAATGTTAGAGCGGCGCTGGAATGATTGCATTGTTCTTTATGGAAATTAAGTTGACGAATAAAACTAAATTTGAACAAAAAAAAAAAACGTTTTCTTTGTAGGCCCCTGACTTTTCGGCCCATGTGTCATTTAATATTAAATGTTGTCATTAATTAATAGGTTGCGAGAATTGAATTTTATTTTTGACCACTTATTTGCAAATTTAAAACCTGAAATGCCAGTGATAGTACCTTAATAATCTACACCTGTTAAGTAGTGATGGTAGAAACCGGTATTTGGGATTTTATTATATTTCAGAAAGGTTTACGAATAATTATTATTCTATAGCTTAACATATATTATAGTACGGGGACTTTTTGCTTTGATGATCAAACAGCAATAGGGAACTTGCCCATTTTTTTTTTCTACTAAAATGTGTATTTATATATGAAAACACATTATACCAAATATCAGTCCTTAAATCGCAATACTTATTTCACAATAAATAATTAAAGTTGGAATCGCCACCGGGTGTATTCAAACGAAGAAAAATGCGCGGCAGCGGCTGTGACGTCACACCGCACCTCGCGCATCGGTAACCGCAGAAACAGCCATTTGAAGCATTATTGATTTTTTATCGAATTCGAATCGTTAGCGTCAGTTTCTCAGTTTTTAAGTGTTGTTTGAATTGTCGGTTCACAATCGCCTGACTCGAAAAGTGCGGTCTGACGTCACAACCAATGGCAGCTACATTAATTTCAAATGGCGATTTAAGAAACGGAGATAGCTTGTTCACTTCTGCAAAGTCTTTGAATCTTGTAGCAAATTCGTTACTAAGATCGGCCAAAAATTTTACAAACACTGCAATGTCTTCTTCAGAGTTCTATTTTTTATATTCAATACATTACCGAATTTCGATCTTTCGCGGTCCGCAAACGGACCGAGGTCCTCCTGCTGCCGACCGTTGCTATAGATAGAGTAACAGAGACAATGTCTAAAGAAGAGGGTGTTTCGTGGAGGGATATTTGCCGAACCTGTAGATTGTTACGTCAAACCTGTACAAGCGAATATAAAAAAGCTCATAAAGAAAAAGAAGAATAAAAACCTCTGGAAATCATTTAGGAATGTTATTGAAAAATCGACAAGTGTCAGGAATATTTGAAAAGCATAAAAAAGGGGACAGTTGACGTTAGTTTTACGAGGGGGGAATATAAAATTTTGCATATAGAGCTAGAAAAAAACGGTAGATAACTTTTAAACACTATCATTTTTCAAAGTATTATCCATGAAGAGAAATACAATATTTACTCGTGAATACCGTATCTCAAATTAGATACATTAATTTATATAATATAAAAGACAAATATATCCATAGCTATCTATTCTCGAGGAGATAAATGTATCTAGGTCTAGTGTACTATGCCAGCGAGTAGTCACATTGACCCGTATTCAAACTGTTTTGAATTTTCCTTGAATAATAATACAACGTATACGTAGCAGATTCGCATTTTTATTTGAAACGATGTATTTTTACAAATTTTGCCAACGTAATTTGCATGAGAAATGTTTTAACCTTAGCGTTATATATAAATAATATTTGTTTTGGCAATTCACTTGAATGAATGACCTATATTTTAGGATTTCGATGAGAAATCCGTTTTATTGGACTAGCTATCACTAAATTATTGTAGTAAACGTTATAGTTATTCTAATGTTAATGTAATGACCCATATTTTGAATCCTGTTGATGAGAAATGCCGCCCTATGGCGTGCATATGAATTTTTTTTTACAAATTCGAATATCGTGAAATAATGTTTTTTGTTGAATTTAATATGGTACTCATAAAATTTGTAATATAATATAACTAGACTCACTCAACCAACAAATAGATATTATATTAATAATATTTCTCTACAACACAATTGGCACACGCCCCTGGATGAAATTAATGCTAAGTAACCCCAACTTCTTTAGGTCGTTGAATTTTTTTATGAAACAGTGGACCGCGTTAATAACTGACCAGTTACTTCGTTATATTATGCCAATTACTGGAGTTGGACTATTCGATTTCCAATCCACTTGCTGCTACGTTGCGAGCTATTCAAAATTTTCTTAAAAATAGTAGCATACATAAAGTGGTTTCAATTAATTTTTCTTTTTCCAGCAATTTCAAGCTGCTTATTTTAATGCTTACTAATAAACTCATATTAGGTTTTTCTTTTTAATATTTCCAAACTAGCTTTCTAAGAACATCACGAAGAAACACTATACTCACTAGATTATTATTACATTTTCGAAGTTAGTGCAAAAATTCATAGAATTTTCAATAAAATGAAGCAAGAACGACATTTTCCACTAAAACTACAAATAAAAATGTTTCTCCTCATCCGTGGATACACTGTATAGAAGAGGGTATAAAAGAAACACCCCAATACAGCCCACTAGTACTCCCTGACGAGTTTGGTTTTGATTCCACATCAAAGCAACTGAGGACCCGAAAATGGCATCGAGTTTTAATCTGAAAAGATGTACAATGGTATGGTTCTTTTTTAGATTTATTTATATTAATTTCAATACAACAAGCCATGCAATTTTCAAAATTTCGCAATACATCCGTGATTGCTCAATTTTTCTTATCGCTGTGGTCATCCTATCTTTCAATTACTGATAACTAACAGGATTGGTTTTATAATCCATGTTGAGTGACCCCACAGGAAATAGTCCAAAGGATTTATGTTGGATGATCGCGGGGTCCATTCGATAAAACTACGCCTTCCAATCAATCTACTGGGAAACACATTATTTAGGTATTGCCTCATCACATGCGCATAGAGAGGTGGAGCACCATCTTGTTCCAGCCAAATATTGTCGTTTAGGATATTGTTATTGTCTGAAAGTTTCAAATAATCAAATTTCTACATTAAAATGTAATTTTTGAAAATACCTACTTGGATTTGGAAATAACCGAGCCAACTCAGGTGTAATACTATTTTCCAACAAATTTAAATACCCCGGACAATTTAAGTTTCCCTCAATGAGAAAAGGTACCAATTACATTCAGTTTAAGTGGATATTGAGTGTGGGATTCATACATCCAACGAGAATAGATAGGTCATTCATTCATTCATACGTTTGGGTTGTGCTCAACAGCCAAGGCACTGGAACTAAATCTTTGTACCATTCCCCATGTTATCTAATTTCATTCAAGTTCTTTGTGTGTTATATATAGGCCACCAATTTAACTGGAGGGATTTTAAGTAGTTGTGATGGTTGTATAATTTCCTCTTCAAAGTGCTTCCGTTTGAGTCCTTGTAAGTTCTCAGAAAATTTGTCCATTTTGTGCAGGTACTTCCTCAGCGTGCAGTGTCCAGTCACCAGGTCGGAAACTCTTTTCAAATGTCTCTTACCCAGTTTCAATAGCTTGGTTGAGAGTTCCTTGTATACCTTGTTCAGTAAACTCTTTGTATGGAGGTGCCCTTGTGTCAACCTCCATTTGAGTTGGTCTTCCCTATCTAGCCAGTTCCCGATTTTCCCTCTTTCGTAATCCTTTGTGATTCCACAAAACGGTTCCGTATTTATGAAGTCTCCTTTAGAACCTTCAGCTAACTGGTCTGACATTTCATTACCCATTTGGGTTACTGATAGCTTTAATATTTTAATTTTTTGTCCTGTATATCCTCTTCTGAGATTTTCATCAATGCAGGCTATAGCGACAATCGTCTCTGCTTGAAACAAACGTGTATCGACCAAGGCAAAATAACATTTTCTTTCTTAGTCCTTTTATACCAGCCCCAGTGCCATGGTTTATTTTGGAACCATCGGTGAACCAGATGATTTCTCCAGAATTACCTGGATGCATCACCTGTTCACTGAATGATGTTCACTCGCTCAGTGAATGTGTTCTCCGGTGTCATGCTATCAAAACTCATGTGAAATATGTGTTCAATATACAGATTACGAAAAAGTTTATTAGGTCATACGACTTACACAAGTACGACAAGGATAATATGAACAACACTATTTGAAGGAGAGAGACAAGAATTCTTATACGTGTGAAGTCCCATCTACCAAAAGGATGGGCGTGTGTGTTCATTGCCCTTTTTACTTTTAACCGTTGTGCTCTTGTCTCTTTTTTCAGGTTGTATATACTATTCGTATGATCCTTGTCGTACTTGTGAATCGTATGAACTAATAAACTTTTTCGCAATCTGTATATAGGTTAGATAGTGTAAGCTCGTCGTGACACAGTCATACGACTTACACAAGTACGACAAGGATAATATGAACAACACTATTTGAAGGAGAGAGACAAGAATTCTTATACGTGTGAAGTCCCATCTACCAAAAGGATGGGCGTGTGTGTTCATTGCCATTTTTACTTTTAACCGTTGTGCTCTTGTCTCTCTTTTTCAAGTTGTATATACTGTTCGTATGATCCTTGTCGTACTTGTGAATTGTGTGAGCTAATAAACTTTTTCGCAATCTGTAGATAGGTATAGATAGTGTAAGCTCGTCGTGACACAGTCATACGACTTATACAAGTACGACAAGGATAATATGAACAACACTATTTGAAGGAGAGACAAAAATTCTTATACGTGTGAAGTCCCATCTACCAAAAAGGATGGGCGTGTGTGTTCATTGCCATTTTTACTTTTAACCGTTGTGCTCTTGTCTCTTTTTTTCAAGTTGTATATACTGTTCGTATGATCCTTGTCGTACTTGTGAATCGTATGAGCTAATAAACTTTTTCGCAATCTGTAGTAAGGTATAGATAGTGTAAGCTCGTCGTGACACAGTCTTTATAATGGTATTTTTATGCCAAACTCGTTAGGTATAGTGGGTTGTATTCGAGTGCTTCTTTTATTCTCTATTCATAGGTTATTCCATAATCTTGAAATCGTCCTCTTATGTGGCTAAAGTATGTTTCAATAGTAGATTTATAATTATTAATAACTGTTTCTTCAAAAATTCTTCCTGTAGTTGGGTTACCAACTGGTTTCACTAAGGGATATATTTCGGTATTGTACTTGCCCGCACTTTCTTTTTGAATACAATAGCAGGCTTAGTAGGTCCTTGACTATTCTCCTCGTATTTACTACATATTTTGTTCCTTCCTTCCTGTCTTACCTTCCCATCTCCTTTATATCTTCCTCTACATGCACTTCTGTCTTGGCCTACCTCTTCTTTTCCATCCTCCTATTATGTTGTTTATAATTTTCTTATGAAATCTGAGTATGCCTCACCCATCTTATTTTTTATGCGTTTACTGTGGAAAGTAGTTCTGACATTTCATAGTTGCCACCACTCTACTTTCGTTCTCCTCTTTCTCCTGTAATTTCACACTGCCAAAATATTTCCTAAGGAAGAGAAAAATTCCTTTTTATTTGTAAAATGTTATTTTTCCTTTTTTTTTCATGGTATTTGCTGTGTCTAACCATACATTTAATTGAACGAAGTAGCTCTTGAAAGGAGTATCCGATTTGAACGATAATTTATTGTGTGTGAGTGCCAGAAATATTATAGGGCGGAAAACTCACGCTTCTGAATTTGAAAAAATGGTAACACCAACTGCATTCGAACAGTCGTGATAACGAACAGTTCAATTTAACGGATGACTTAACAAAAAAACAGAAAACCATATAAGTACACACCGTGTATATGAGATAAGATAGATTTCAGCTTAACACCGAGTACAGATATTACATTCTTTGAAATACTGCTTTGGGTGTGACTTAACAGTTTAAAAAAGTTAAATTAATGTAATTAATAAGATCTTGAAACAGCCTTAGTCATATTTTTTGCTCAGTTACAAACTATTGCTAATATCAGTTAATTTATTATTATTTAGATACTATATTTAAGCCATAGATGACATCATATGTTTTCAATAATTGCATTGGAATCCCATTTTAAACGAATTTACATCCTGGTGATGAAGGAGCTCAGTGTTGCGGCCCTCCTTGACCAATCTAAACGCTTAGATATCTAACTAAAATGTACTGGTTGTACCTCATCTGTAGGGCTACTACCTTTTTTGCAATTTAAGTACATTGGTTATTATAGGTAAGAAAAAAAAGTATATATAGTACCTACAATTTATTTTTTTAATTATATTTAAATATTTACATTACAAGCTGCGAAAGCCGAGGCTATTTGAATACCTCCGAGCACCTAAAAGGGCTTTAGCAGCGTGTAATGTATTAAACTTTTCATTCTTTCCCCGATTTTATTATTAAAACACACAATTTAAAGATGCAAAAAATTCTCTGTAGACTGCAATAAAATGGGTAGAAGGCGTGGGTTAACGTTACTTTGGTAACATTCGTGTCAACAAAAACTAATATTTTGACAGTTGTCAAACAATTATTCTTTCATAAAGTCTACATCTTTTAATTTTAATATTTGGCTAGAATCTAGTTAAAAATGAATTCCATTGAAGAAGCAGCAATTATTGCGTGCAGAAGTTTGTTACCGGAAAAATCTAAAGACCGTTACAATCAAGCCTATGAAAATTTCATCAAATGGTGTACAACGAAAGATGCTTTCTTAGTTTGTTTTTTCTTTAGAAAATATATTACTATTTAAAAACTTCACATTAACATTTTCTTATAGATAGAAATCGATTTCAAAATTAAGTTATTTGTGAGTGAAACTGTTCGAAATAAATTTTATCCGTTTTTGGTAAATACACTATTTGAACATTGTCGAATAAATCTTGATTTCTGTGTGCGCAATAATGACACAAAAAAATGTATAAGATACTTATCTATTTAAAATATACAATACCGATAGAAATGCAGAATCGACCTAATTTGCTATATCTGTTTCTAGCAATTTATTGCAAACCTTGACTGTGATCGTCGTAGTTGCCTTAATATGGGCGAAATCTAAAATACTGTTATTGTAAATTCTCTTTTGTACTTGCTTATTGAAGAAGTTTAATAAGATAAGTCACTGTAGGAGGGAAAACAGTGAATCTAAATTGTGATTCTTTCGAACGTGTTATATGTTTTTGGTTGTCTTTTAATTGTTGCATATAACAACGTAGTTGACGCGTGTCAACAAATATCGAATGTTGAAACTGAAGGATCGGTCAAACCTGGGCGTCAATAACGCGGGACGCGAAGCGGGAGCGTCTACAACGCGAACCTGAAGTGCAAAGCGCTATAGATTAACACGGACAGCGTCTGACGCTCCCGCTTCAGAGTCGCTTTGGTCGCACAGGTTTAATATTTTAAAATGTGACCATTATTAAACTACATATTTTTTATTTGAAAACGTTTTTGATAAAATCTGCCAATTAGATGTAATAAATCCAAGCGTATAGAATGGGCTACCCTGTATGTTTTAACAGTTCAATTTCAATTAGGGGCTGTCCATAAATCACGTAGCTCCATTTTTGCAAATTTTTACCCACTCCTCCCCCCATGTAGCTTACCGTATTTTCGGTCAAACCCCCTCCCCCCAAAGAAACTACGAACCAAAAATTTATTATATATAATTGTAGACTTTCAATTTCATATTTATTGCTCGAAGATATCGTTCAGTACAAAGGGTGAAACAAACCAATCATGTAAGTTATCAATTACAGCCATGATTGACTCAGCATTCTCACCGCTCTCTACTGGAATATTTACGAAATTCAAAGCAAGATCTTCTTCCTCAAAACCATTTTATAATAGCCTCCATCGTATCAGGCTCGCACAAAAATTCACTGTCTCATTTTTTAGTACTTTTTTTTACTTTTAGTTTCTCATTGATTACTTTACCATGTATCGCCTTGACATGAACATTTTCCTGTTTTTTTGAAGCATAATACATTCCACAGTATTCGAAAAACTTATTAATTTTGAAATTAAAAAAGCTACGTACCACGGTTTATGACCGCCCCCAACGTGACCCAGCGTAGTCTAGATCGAACCTCCTCCCCCAAAATTAGCTAGGTGAATGTTTTTAAAAAAAATTTGTGATTTTTTTTAGTATCTAAATTTTCTAGTATTTAAATCTGTTATAATGTTTTGTACAATGAGGGATTTATGAACTTTTATTACTAAATCCTTAAGGACAGATGCCGAGTCAACAAAATGTTGTGAAACATTCTTTAAGGCATTTGCACACCGGCGTACTGAACGTCCTGGACGTTTAGTACATATCACCGCGCGTCCAGAACGTTGCGGACGTCCGCGACGGTGGAGTGGAGTGGAGTGATTTTCTACAAACGTCCAGCCCGTCCACGGCCTGGCGCATGCGCAATGGATACTTCAGAACCACGTGCTTTGATGCCCTAATTTCTGCAAAACCCCGCGTCATCTCAGTGTGTTTGTTGTTGCTGGTGTTTTGTGCGTTTGTACCATGGAAGCGTTGTTGGAGGAATTTCGTGATCATCCTGTAACACAACCCTAGAAATATACAGGGACCAGGTTATGAAGAACGCAATACTTCTTCAAACTGATCGGGAGTTAATCTAAAATAAGTTCTGAACCTATCTTCATCCAGCTCCAGATCATGCATCAAGTGATGGTATTCTCCAAACCTCTTCCGTTTTTCATTTATGGGATGTATCCATTTACTTCTTTCTGTTAACGAATATACTAATAATAAGTCGTCATCACTATCACTACTCGACTCGTTCATCCACGTAACAGAAAACCCGGTCTCACACCAAGGAACTGGCGGAAAAGACATCTTTGTACTGACTGATCCTCATGAGCGAACAAGTGGACGTTTGGTACGTTGCTGGGCGGTATGAAAGGGGCGCGTACCGGACGTCCGAAACGTTCCAAACTTCCAGGGCGTTCAGTACGCCGGTGTGCAAAAGCCTTTACATTTAAAATCAAATATTTTAGTACAATTATAACCAAGTATTTATATTTTCCTTTTTTTATATCTATTTCAAATTAAATGAAATAAAACACATTTTAATGATTTAAAAAGTACTTGTACTATAAAATTACAGTAATTTACGTGTGCAGGTGTCGGACTAACTAGGCAAAGACGAAAAATGAGAGTGAAATTGGACCGTTAAAGTATTACGTAGCTTTATTTCACTTTCTGCGATATTATGTGAAATGTTGTTATTTCATAATGCCGGAGAAATTTCGTACGCATATTATGTAGGTATGTGCCAGTTTTACTTTCTTCGACGAAGAAAGATGCAATCGAATGAATGAGTAAGTATTACGATGCTCAACCAGTTGATTGGTTGAATGAATTTTGGGAAAAAAGCTGCAGACAACATTGAATTTTTTTATACAACGAAGAATGAGCAATGTTGTTACATCAGGCAATTAACATGTTTCTTAATTAGTTGTACTAAAAGGGGAGCGCAATAGGGGATTTACTCGAGCACAGCATGTGATTATTTTGGATCCTCTTGAGATCCTCCTCCATATACAGGATGTTTCTAAATTCATTCGAAAAAATTCAAGAACAGATTGCCCGTAAAAAATGGGTCTTTCCTATGTCAAAATTTCCTCAGCCCACAACCTTCCACCACCAAAAGCTGTGTAGTAAAATTGAGCTTTAATTTTTTTCCCTCAAATATAAGTAAAGATTCTCTCTAGTACTCTTCTAGTATATTCATTGTTCGGAGCCTATAACAATATCTTCCTCTCCGCCAAAAAGCCATAATTTTAATTATTACCAACAAAACAGTTTCAGTCAATAAAACAACATCTAAGGACACAATATCTCGGCTTCTGGGAGATGTCCCTGCCCTGGCTGAAGCGGCTGATGTCTGCCTGCACAGGTACTCATTCGTAACACCCCCTATGGGGTGAAGATCCGGAATGGAGAATTCTGGGAAAGGGAGGGAAATTCACAGCCTCATGGGGTCTTGCTGACCTAGCAAGGCGGAACACAGTGTGGCTAGAATGGTTTCCGGCCCTCTCTGGTTTTGAAGGCAATGAAGAGGTGGCTACTCCTTTTAACGGCACGGGCCCGACCTTGGGCCTCACAAAACAAACAATCCGTAAGGAGACGAGGAACTGGTTGAAAAACCAGCACGCTGCTCACTGGAGGGCTCTACAGGGTCTCAGGCAGTCCAAGCTCCTATTGAGAAGATGGACTGATGGACAAGCTACAGCTGCTCTAGAACTACCAAGGAGTAGGTTAAAAAAGATAGCAGGATTCCTAACAGGGCACTGCTGTCTGAGGAAACACCTCTGTAACCTAGGTTTAGAGGAAAGCCCCCTATGCAGGGGTTGCGGCATGGCTGACGAAACGTCGGACCATGTTCTCCTCGTATGTCCAAATTGGGCTGTGCTACGCAGGCGAATCTTCGGGGTCCCTGTTATGGCCTCTGGGGACATAAGCAGGCATTCACTGAAGAGAATTGAGTCCTTCATCGAGGGACTCGGCTTCATGGATGCATAAGTAGCAGGAATGGCACAATAGGCCCGCCAGTGGCCTCAGTGCCGGAACCTTGGCTTGAGTTTGCCTTGGCCAAGGTTTGCCGGACTAAATTAGTAGTAGTAGTAGTAACAGAAATGAACTAAACCCACCCTGGGACGTTAAAAGTCCATGTGGACTAATAATTCAGGTACATTTTTCATAGACCAATCGGAAGCTACATTGCACCAACGAGAATGAATTGTTCGCGTGTGGGTAGGTCAAGACTAGAAATGATTTATGACTTTTTTATCTTTTCGGCTTTTTAATCCTCAAAGAGACCTTGCTGCATATTGTTATTTTATTGTGAAACAGTGCAAACTAATTCATCTCACAACTATAATACTTATACCTTGTTTCGGTAATTTCGAAGAAATAAAACTACCCACTTTTTTTTCAAAAAAATTAAATTAATAATCTGATTTTTGCGTTAAAAAAAGATTTTGCAATCGTACCCGTATCTCTGCCGAGCTAAAAATAATCCCAGTTCCATTCTTTGAAAAAAATATTACTCATTATCTCATCAATTCCAAGGTTTCAAATAGCTGCAATAAAAACTTTGAATAGTCACCGAAATTCAAAAAAAGAACTGGTAATCGATTTTATTTGGTATGAGGTCATAGTGTCCCAGATACCTACTGCACTAGACCCACTTTCGACGGCGAAGCTCGACGTCGGCAACTGCAATGGCGTTTCAGGGACATCCGCCCGGACACCCGGCACATGGCATACTTCCACTCTAGCTATCTAGTTGATAGGAGCTCTTGGATTGCTTTAGGCAGAGGCGGAGATAGTTTTCAAATCATTAAGTTCTTCAACAGATTTTAAAGTATAAAGCTCTTTTCAGTCTATATTTATACAGGGTTTCCCAGGGCGGTATTTTTCATCAATAGGATTCAAAATATGGGTCATTACATTAACATTAGAATAACTATAATAGTTATTAATTTAAAGGACATAACGTTGTAGATGTTCGAAGACTTTACTATAAAGTAGGCATTATCTAGTTATACAAAATGGCTACTAATTTTTAGGATGCCACATGGCTTTATTTCTTTTATGTAAATTTTTTTAATTCACATTTTCCCTTTATACTTCTTTATATCATTATTCAGCTAAATATGTAAAAGTAATCTGTGCATTATTATATAGTCGTGGAGAAAGTAATACTTGTACATTTCACCTCTGTACCGGGGTCGTAATAGAATTGCAGTTTTTGTAAAGCTGTAGGTCGCTTACTTACGGTTCACTCTTAAGCTACGATCTTACGATTTAACGATTGTACGAGAAAGTATCACAGAATTGCACCATTAGTTTGGCAAGAACCCACACTATTCATTTTTCAACTTTTTATTTAACGCGCAACACCGTGTGTCACTTTCTTCCCTTATTAAATAAATATCTAGTAAACAAACATTCATGCTTTATATGCTAGCTTTCACAAACCTAGGGACATTGTGTGTTTTAACGCTTTTATGCAAATATGGCGAAAATAATGTACCCAAAACTGGATCGTTCTAAAACTTCACAAAGTCCCGATGCTTACATATTAGACATGATGATAACAGCTGTTTTTCATAACACTGGAGGATAAATTGTTTTGCAGATGTTTGTCAAAAGGCTTTAGATTTATTCGTGAATTTAAACTCCCAACTTTTAGATTTCTACACATGTTATTTCGCTTACGATATTTCATTTTCATTATATTCTTTGCGTTCGTAATACTCCAGTTGACTACTAATTTTACCAAAATGTCATAATAATTCGCGACCTTATTAATTTGTTGAGTGATTACAGAAAATCATTTGCCATATAACTTTTTTTGTATTTTGTGATGTGTTACACAGATTGTTTCCAAAGTAATCTGAAATATTTTAAGACGAAAAGCTCCTATAAACAAAACATAAGTTTTATCGTTAAGGAGCTACTGAGCGTGCCAAAGAAATGGACATACATATAGTAGTGAGTAAAATAATTTGCAAAGTTTCAGAATTTTTCGGTGAGATAAAGAAATCTGTAACCAGAAGCAGACAATCTTTCATTATTGCAGTCCCTGTGGACTAACAATTCAAGTGCATTTTTCATAGACCAATCGGAAGCTATATTGCACCAATGAGAATGAATTGTTCGCTTGTGGGTTTTTCTAGAAATGATTTATGGCTTTCTTATTTTTTCGGCTTTTTACTCCTCAAAGAGACCTTGCCGCATACTGTTATTTTATTGTGAAACAGTGCAAACTAATTTTACTCACAACTATACATGCGAAAACTAAACAGTAGGTATAGTTTAGTAAGATCATTAATTCAAATTTTGTCTGCTTTTAAATAAATTACGAGCCTAATTCCAAAGCTTATGTAATATGCCGTTTTAGCACACAAAAATTAACTAACATTGACACTCGTTCACAACTAGAAATTTATTATAACATTTCATAATACACTAACATTATGAATACTTATGTATTATTGCAGAAATTCTAGCGCATCGATGACACGAGTGTCGAAGACGGTGTAAAATTGTCTATAGTGAAGAACGTTTAACAATATTTCGTTGACTCGGCATCTGGCCTTGAGAATTTATTAATAAAAGTTTATACATCCCTCATTGTACAGTAAAGAGTAACAAATGTTATTAAAATTTGTATATAAAATTGACTAAAACACTTATGTACATACCTTTACAATGTAGGTATGGACAAAACACCACATATTTTATATTAATTTTTTTATTTTCTTGTAATGCTTTCTCCTATTTGCTCCTGAATATCTTCATATCCTAAAAACATCTCTATATTCATATTTTCTATAACTTCCATTTTAACTTCTTGTTTCTTCGCTAACTCTTTTGTTATTTGCTCAAAACTATTCATAATTTGTAATTTTATATTTCTCTCCAACCTTTTCATGTTGTCTCCATTTCTTGTAATTTCTTTTCTATCTTGGTTTGTCCTTGTTCCATTTTGTTTTTTATTTCATCTTGTCCTTGTTTCATTTCTTCCATCAACTTTCTCAGCATATCCATTATATTAACTTCTTTGCTCATCTGTCCTGATTCTTCCACTTTCGTTACTTTTACCATCTGCTCTAATGTCTTTTCTTGTAACTTTTCATTTGTTTCTACCACTGTCTTAAGAACCGTCCAAAATAATGTACCATCTACAAGGTTCGAAGCTCCCTTGAAAAGACTGAAAATAGACACTTCTTCGAGCCAACACCATCAATCGTTTGACACTCCTCACAGCAACATAGAGAATAGTGCTACTACAAACATAATTAAAAACAATTCCAACCGATATGGCTAACAATACTCCTGTAACCTACAATAATTGTAATTTTTATATTAATTGTAATTTAAAATGAGTTTGAAGTAATTATCTTTCCTAGCTTGAAAGTTATATTGTTCTTATTATTTTAATTAAAAAAAATGTATTAAATTAAAATGTTTATTTAACTCAGGAAATAATTTTACCAAATATCCCTCGTGCATCTAATTCTTCCTGTGGAAAAATTGGAACAGCCGTTCCTAAGTAATCTGTTTTAACAAAAAGCATGAGCGAGAGTGGTTTTAAAAATCCGAGTCGAAGACGAGGATTTTTCCACTTTTGCGAATTTTTCCGGAAAAATTAAATGCACTAGGGATATTACCCCCGAATAATCGACTTTATGTTCCACATATATGATTAAATTTCTTATTACTATCAAATATTAAGTTTCTATGGTTTTCCAGTCTTCAAATACTTTCTGTTATTATTACATATGTTACGTCCCAAGCCCGATCTTGTACGGAGTCGAGCTTCGTACAATGAATTTGTACGAAGTCTGATCTGTACAAGCCATTTTGTACGAAGCCGAGATTGGCGGACTTCGGACAGAGATGATTGTACGAAGTCGACTCTGTACAACGCTGGTTGTACGGAGTCGGAGCATCGATACTCACTCGGTAATGAGGGTAGGGTAGGTTGGGTTGGATTTCCTTCGCTTCTAATGCACTTTACAACATTTTGGAAAATATCCATTAAAAAAGTGTACGGAAAGCAAGCTTTTCTGTGAATTATACAATTCCATTTTTCGATTTGGGTTAGGGTTGGGTAGGTTGGGTGAGATTTCCTTCGCTTTCAATTTATGAAATTTCCCTTAAAAAAGTGTATAGAAAGCTAGGATATCTATGAAAAGAACATCTCCTCGCTTTCCATACACTTTTTTAAATATATCGTTTGAAAAAGTGTATAGAAACCCTACCCTAATCCGAATCGAAAAATTGAATTGTGTAATCGACAGATTCGTCCTAAGTCTGCGCTAAATGTGAAGGGGGATATGTTTTTTTTTAAAGAAGACCTGATGGGCCGATAATATCAATTAAAAACCCATAAACACCAACTAATTATCTTTGACAGCGTAATTCTACCCCCCTCCGCGCCTTCGAGTCAGATAATGTTCAAATTATAATAATTTTCAATAATAACCCAACCAAACCTACCCCTACCAAACCACCTTCGTATTTTTAGTCAATTTTTGAAGAATAAATTATAATAATTTTCAATAATAACCCAACCAAACCTACCCCTACCAAACTACCTTCGTATTTTTAGTCAATTTTTGTAGAATAGTACAACGCTGGTTGTACGGAGTCGACTTCGTACAATCATCTCTGTCCGAAGTCCGCCAATCTCGGCTTCGTACAAAATGGCTTGTACAGATCGGACTTCGTACAAATTCATTGTACGAAGCTCGACTCCGTACAAGATCGGGCTTGGGACGTAACATATATAACACAATCTTCGTAATCATAATTCCTTGAAAACCTACATTTTTTTTAAGTTTCCGAAAAAATTAGAAAGTTCCATCTTCGTAAAAACCTCACGACGTCTCTCTATTACATTAAATATCATCAACATTTGACACCCCCATATTTTCATAAAACATGTTTAACGTATCAGTCCTCGAATTCCCACAAAGAAGTTAATGTTTTTAATGAGTACATCATTTGTTAAAAAAAAAACATAAATATCATCAATTATGTTCTTTTGGAGAACGTGAAAAAAAAACCTCTATTTTTCTTGGAAGAATAAACAATTTTGCAAAAGGAGTGTCGTAACTTTTTCGTATGCGAAGTCAATGGCGGGTGGGTGTGTGGGTAGGTAGGTAATGCTGTAATGCATAAACTCGTGACGAAATAACGTATTTCAAATTTAATGTGACTATAATTCGAATCTAAAGGCGAACCGATGCCGGTTGTTGTTACGTTACTATAAAGTTTTGTTGTTGTCATAAGCATGAATAAGAAATGATAAATTAAATCACTGTTTCATTGTGGAAACCATCGTTAAAATATATTTAGTACGATTTTATGGAACTTTTAATTCAGTTTACACAGGGTGTGTAATCATTAAATGTAATATTGAAAAATAGCTCACATCTTGAATAGGAAACTTCGTCGGGAGATATTTTGACAGATGCCACTTTAGTTTTCCTTTTGTTTTAACACCTTTGTTCGTATGTTGCCGGCTCTTCAAAATGTGCTAAAAAGTCCCGGGCCTGACACATAGATGGCATGTTTTTCAGTTAGTACTAACCTTAAAGAGACAGCTGTCAAAATTTCATGATATCCTACTCATTAGTTCGTGAGTTATTGCGCTTTTAATATTTTCAAAACAATGGATCAAACACAATTTCGTGTTTTAATTTTACACTGCTTCTTGATGGGAAAAAATACCGTTCAAGCGAAGCAATGGCTTGAAAAGTGTTATGAGGACTCCGCTCCATCAGAAACAACAATAAAACGATGGTTTGCTGACTTCAAACGTGGTCGTAGAGACACCGATGATGCAGAACGCAGTGTACGTCCAAATGAGGCGGTAACACCAGAAAACATCAAAAAAATCCACAAAATCGTTTTGAATGATAGAAAACTGAAGTTGTGTTGGTTAGCTGACATCGTAAAGCTATGAAAAGAACGTGTTGACTTTATATTGCATGAGCAATTGACTATGGGAAAGCTCTGTTCAAAGTGGATGCCGCGTTTGCTCACTGTTGACCAAAAACAAGAACGTGTTGAAGCTTCTGAGAAGTGTTTGACCATGTTTAAACGTAACAAACCGGAATTTTTGCGTCGATATGTGTCAGTGGATGAAACATGGATCCATCACTTCACTCCGGAATCAAAACGATCGCCATCTTAGTGGAAAGCAACTAGAGAATTTAGTCCAAAGCGCCCGAAAGCACAAAAATCAGCTGGAAAGGTTACGGTCTCGGTATTTTGGGATGTACGTGGTGTAATATTCATCGACTATTTTGAAAAGGGAAATACCATCAATAGTGAATATTATATAGCGTTACTGGAGCGTTTAAAGGCCGAAATTGCAAAGAAACGTCCGCATATGGCAAAAATTTTGTTTCATCAAGACAACGCACCGTGTCACAATCAAAACAATGATAAAACTACAAGAATTGAATTTCGAATTGCTCCCACATCCTCCGTATTCGCCAGATTTGGCTCCCAGCAACTACTGGCTGTTCGCAGAACTAAAAAAAATGCTCGCCGGATAAGAAATTTCGCTCGAATGAAGAGGTTCTCGCAGACACTGAGGCCTATTTTGAGGCAAAAAATAAATCGTTCTACAAAAGTGGTATTGAAATGTTAGAGCGGCACAGGAATGATTGCGTGGCTGTTGATGGAAATAACGTTGATGAATAAAACTAATTTTGAACAAAAAAAGTGTTTTCTTTTTTAGGCCCGGGACTTTTCAGCAACTTTAAACTCCTTATTTTAATACTAACTAATAAATTTACATATGTCAAAAATTTTGGAATATTTCCTCTTTTTTTATTTTTATATAAAAAATGTTCTGAATAAATAAAATAATTTTGCTACAACTCCCACCAATACTAAATAAATCTCCAAGCCAGATAAACAATATGCAAAAAATGATTTATTCTTTTGGAGTGAAAAATTTACAATGTCCACTTACATTTAAAATTAAATTAGTATAGAAAAAAATATTTTTTTATAATATAATATAATATCCATGACTGTAGGCGATTTGGCATGCTGTCGATTAAATGGTCGAGCTGGGCTTGGGGAATTCTCTCCCATTCTTCACGAGCAGCATCTTTTAGTCCTCGCAGTGTAATAGGGGGATGGTTTCGCTTCTTAATGCGTGTTTTGAGAATGTCCCAGGCATGTTCAATGACGTTCATGTCAGGGGAATTCGAGGGCCACCATATTGTGCATATTCCTTCTTCTTCCAGAAAATTTTGTACTGCTACTGTTCGATGCGGAGGTGCGTTGTCATGCATAAACACAAATCTATCAGCTACTGCCACTCGGAATAGACGCACGACAGGATTTAAAACCTCGATGTATACAGCACCAGTGACTCTTCTCTCTAGAACCAGTAGAGGTGCCACTCATAATACCACCCCAAACCATAATACTCCCTCCTTCAAATGAAACACGCGGTTGGGCTGTTTCTAGTCGGACTTTCGTCCTGATGCCCTCCAAACTAGTGTTCTTTGCGAATCAGACACCAAGCCAATTTTTGATTCATCAGAGAACATCACGTTATTCCATGATGTACCATTTCTCGAGCCCATTGCAACCTTACAATTTTGTGTTGATAGGTTAGTTTGGGAACACGTAAGGGTCTTCTACGATACAAATTTACTGCATTTAGTCTGCGTGTTATTGTTTGCCGTGAAATACTCAGTCGTTCAAGCCTAACAATTTCTCTGGAGATAGGTACCACTTATAGATTCCAGACGATTTCTTCGAGCTATCAATGTTATCTGCCGGTCTTGTGCTGCTGTTTTACATCGATTTCTGCCACTTCTGGGGCGATCCTTCACGTCGTTTGTGTCTTGGATTTTTTTTTAATTATCGATACAGCACTCTGAGTGACGCCAATAATATTGGCGATATCACTTTGAATAAAGCCCTGTTGTAACAATGCAATACTCTAGATCTGTCTAAATGGGATATCATGTTTCTAGACATTTTTAAACGGCTCAAATGAAATTTAAACAAGAACTGAAATAATGTGTAAATACCAAAATAAGTTTAATGTGACCAAATTGCTACAAAAACGAATCAAATTTTTGATAATTTTCATTTAAAAACGCTCTAGAATAAATATCAACAACAGTTTTTAAACCACCATAGGCGTAGATATATTATTTGTACGTATTCCAAACTTTTAGACATATTTGTATGTAGAATGAAGTATCTAATATATCTGGTTGGGTCTCATCTGGCTATACGCTTCCGACGTTTCCGACGAACACACCTTATCGCTATAACTTTCTAATCCGAAAGTGGTAAACTATGAGCGACCAGACTATATGTATTTTTTTTATATTTCCAAACTAGCTTTCTAGGAACCTCAGGAACTAATAGTTTGCTGAAGTACTTATACTGAGCTTAACAATTTTAGGAAATATATCTTTCTTCCGTACTTTTTTTCTCATTTCTTCACTTTGGCTTTAGAAAGAGTATATATAGTCCAAAAGGAAATCGGCATTTTAAGTACATTTTAATTAACTATTCTCATAACAATACGTAAACGTTGGATAAAATTACTACGTCTGCTGTCTAAAACTAACTGTTGTCGCTTACCCAGTTCCTTATTGAATAATTCATGATAAAAGTAATGTAAAATCTCTTGATAAATTGTCCGCCTCTCAGGAAATACTTCTCGCGATAAAACGAGAGGGCGCCGCTAAAATACGTGCCAAAACTTTTACTGAATAACGGTAAGTGCTTGTAATGTGTTCAGCTGGAAGTAATTTCTTAAGTTGACATTTGAAATAAAATTACAGAAAAACGTAAATAGCAGGATATTCTTTATAAAAAATGTATATTTCACCTGATCCGGATCTCAAATCTATTGAGCCTATTATGTGGGAGACACTAGGAAGACGAGCTGGGACTACGGAGTGTTTCATCGGCATAGGCATTGACGAACGAGTGGCAGCAGATACCCCAAGACGTGGTGTGGGAGGATAAGAACTGTTATTTAGGCTCGAATTAAATAACAAAAATCTTAATACTTCTGTTGCCTATACTATTTTTTGTTGATGTTTTGTTAATAAAGCATTATCTCGTTTAAACATGTATGTTTCCTTTAATAATGCAGATATCGGGTTTAATCAACAAACAAATTTTTCGGAAAATTTGGGGCTTACGAATAAACCACAGATGCAATACACATTGTAACACAAACAATAGAAAAATGCTACGAACATGGTATAAACTTACATGTAATATTTATAGATTTCAATCAAGCATTTAACAGTGTCTCCCGAAATATACTATTACAGGATACGAAAGAGTTAGCAATACCATCAAAGCTGATCAGATTAACAAAAATGCCTATGGAACAATCAAAGGCCAGAGTAATAACAAGAGAAGGAGTCACGTAAGAAATCTCGATTGAAACAGGAGTAAGACAAGGAGACGCCCTATCCACCACACTCTTCAACATTGCCTTGGACGGAGCATTAAGGCAGACTGAAATAAGTCGAACAATTGCGCAAGCTTCAACGCAGGTAGTAGCATATGCCGATGATATAGCGTTAATGGCAACAGACAAAAGAAGCATGGAAAACGCAGTGTTAACTCTCATCAGAGAGGCAGGGAAAAGAGGGTTACAAATTAACGAAGAGAAGACAAAATACCTCATATGTTCAAGAAAAGAGAAACCGAACATAAAAGAGATAAAAATAGGGGAAAATTGTTTCGAAAAAGTGTCACTCTTTAAATACCTAGAGGTAATTATTACCAGCAATAACAATCGAAGCGAGGAAATAACCCAGCGAATACTAATGGGCAATAAGATGTTTTGGAAGTACAAAAAAATACTGAAAGATGGAAATTTGAGTAAACAACCACTACTACTTCTTAGTCAGGCGAACCTTGACCAAGACAAACTCAAGCCAAGGTTCCGGCACTGAGGCCACTGGCGGGCCCATTATGCCATTCCTGCCACTTATACACCCATGAAGCCGAGCCCCTCGATGAAGGACTCAATCCTCTTCAGTGGATGCCTGCTTATGTCCCCAGAGGCAATAACAGGGACTCCGAAGATTCGCCTGCGTAGCACAGCCCAATGTGGACATACGAGGAGAACATGGTCCGACGTTTCGTCGGCCATGCCGCAACCCCTGAGTAAACAAAAAAGGCTGAAAGTATATAAAGCAGCAATACGTCCAATTGTAACATATGCAGCGGAAGCAATGTGCCTCACAGCCAAGGACACAGAAAAACTAAAAATATTCGGAAGGAAAATCATACGAAGAATGAACGGTCCCAAAAGAATAGATAACGATCAGTACAGGAACCTATACAATAATGAGACTGAAGATATTCTAGAAGGAGAAGATATCGTTAATGTAGTTAAAGCCCAAAGACTGCAACTGCAATTTTTTGTGCTACCATGTATATTAACATTTTCATTTAAACTTTTTGCAAAATCGATATAGGATGAGGATAGATCTATAAAGATTCACAACTGGTTAATTTTGTAGTGCAGTGTATTGTATACTTTAGTATTTACTAAATATCCTTGTTTTTTTACGGCCATAAATTACCTATCTACTGTGTAGTCCCGATAGTCTTTAAAAAAAGCAATAAATGATTACAGGGTCGGATTAAGAAGGGTTCAAATTAAATAAAATGAGTAATATTTGTGTTTGGTACATTAGTAACCAATTTGTATCTAAATATTAATATAATTTGAGGTCCAGTCCATTAATCAAGTTTGGTAGTATTTGTTTATAAAAGTTAGACATTACTATTTCATGAAAGTAGCATGATGGTTGGTTATATACTTTTAAGTCAATATTATTTTTTATTCACACTGTTCCTATAATTACAGTAATCACACTGTGAACTTTTTCAAAAAGTAGGTCAATATGAAGGCTGAAATTGATGTATACGATTAGATATAAATGAAGTATCATGTGGATATTAATCCAAGTAGATAATTTCGTGTACCATGAACGACGAGCAATATAGTTTGTTTTTTAAATCTCATTACAGAAGAATACGATAAATGTCTAATTAAACAAGGAAGCTGGTGAAAATTTGAAAACGATGTAGACCACATTTTTTGTCAACAGAAAATCATTAAAAATTTAAAAAAATATTCAGAAAACGTCATTGAAACCTATAAAACATGAAAATAGTGAAATATGATATTCCAACTCCAAACGAAAGGTACATCCATCTATTGATGAATTGCTGGAACAGAAAATCAAAGAAAATTGGAAAAATTCATCATCAAACGTCGTTGGATCCTAGAAAAAAAAATTAGTAAAAATTTATATTCTTACTCAAAACGAAAGGTACACGCATTCTTTGAAAAATTCCTGTAACAGAAAATCGAAGAAAATTTAAAGAAATCATCATCATTAAAACATAAGGAAATAGTGAAAAACAAAATGTACGTCATCCATTGATGAATTTCTGTAACAGAAAATCAGAAAAAATATGGAAAAATTGTCAGAAAACATCATTAAAACCCATAAAACATAAGAAAATAGTGAAAAAATTACAATTAAGCCCAAATTCGTGATAAGAAAAACAAGATTATGACAATATTGGTATCGGTTTCGGTCGATATCCTTCGTGGTTTTGATCTTACGAATTCAATCTTGGTCTTGCTCATAGGCTCGTTTTTTAAACTACTGCAAGACCAAGACCAATTTTACTAATCGAAGACCAGGGATTACCATCCCCGCACAGGATTTTTATCTGCCTGTGTATATCCGTAGAGAACCTCTGAGTACTTGTCTTTTGAATGCTTCTTGAGTTTCGGTTTCAATTGTCGAAGATTACACGAGGTCAACTTTCGTTCACGACGAGTTTTGAGAAGAATTCCATTGACACAAATTCATTTGAATGCTCGATTGGCCTGGGCAGATGAATATGTAAATTGGAATGCTGAATGGAAGTCTGCATTGGATTCTTCATCTAGTGCCCAGAAATCGAAGGGCAGTATGTATGTATGTATGTATTTTGGGGTAACATTCACTTAGACCTAAAAGATCTATTGTGCCCCCTTACTTCTACTTAGTTTCTGAGGAGAGTCTCAGATACTGGTAGCTCCTTTAGTCCTATTTCCCGGAAGAATTTTAGGATATCTGCAGGCCTCAACTTAGGTAACTGTCCCTCTTCTATCCAGTAGTCTCCCAGGTACTGTGCCCTAGGATTCTGAAATACTGTGCAGTTCGCAAGTATGTGGATGGAGGTTTCTTCTTCCATTCCACAAAATCTACAATCTTCTTCCTCCACTATTTTGAGCTTTTTAAGGTGTCCATTCAGGCGACAATGTCCCGTTAGGATTCCTTTTAAAACTCTTAGTGCAGTTTTGCTTTGACTTATGCATTCATTTGATCTCAACAGGTTGTAGTCACCCAGAAGAATCTTTGATTGCCTAAGCCCTACTAGATCTTTCCAATTGTCAGATCTTCTCTTTTCTTCGGCTTTACCTATTTCTTCCAATATTACATTGGAGCTGATTCCGCAAAAAGGTTCCGGCCCCCAAAAGGGTATTTCACTCCCCCTCTTTGCTAGTTCATCTGCTATTTCGTTTCCTTCTATTCCAGTGTGTCCTGGAATCCACAGTAAGGTGACTATATTGTTCTCGCCTAGTTCATTAAGTTTGCCTAGGCATTCCCACACCATTTTGGAACTGATTACACAGGAACTCAGCGCTTTAATGGCTGCTTGACTATCAGACATTATGATAATCCTTTGCCTTCTATATCCTTTGTCAATATTGAACTGGGCACACTTTCTTATTGCGTGAATTTCCGCTTGAAAAATACTTGGGGTTTTTCCCAAGCTTTCAGAGTGTTTGGTGCCGGGCCCGTACACTCCTATCCCAGTTCCTTCTATTGCTTTTGAGCCGTCTGTGTACCATTGAATGGCATTCTTTCCAAGTCTGGTAATGGTATTTGGATCCCATTCCTTCTTGTTGCTTAATTCCGTAACGAATTTCTTTCGAAGGGCAGTGGAGGAAGTTCATCCGCTTAGAAGTGGCAGAGTGATTTTTTGGGGAGAGGCATTTGTTTTAATGGACGTACAGAATTGTTAGTGCGTGGTGGGACCATGAGAGCGCAGATTTTAACGTACGATAATTTATTAACTACAAGTTTATTTCATGCAGCTATTGGAACTCTTTTTAGATGGTAAGGCGGTGGGCACACTGATGAATTGGTATCGAGCCGTGTAGTGTCGGATAAAGTGATACTTGAAACGTTCTTCACACTTAGCAAGCATCACAATTTTTCAATCTGACATTTAATAGCTGTATTTTTATGTCTGTATTTTATTCATTTTCTTGCATGTAAGAAATAAATATGTAAATAAAAAACCGAGGTTGGAACCTCGAAAACAAACTGTGACTATTATTACTATTTACGCTTGTACTCTGTATCGAGTATCAAGTGAAATTAGAACAATTTTGAATATCAAACATCTCGAGTTTTCATAAGGTAACGTCGGTTTGATTTTTACTTGATTCAAATTGAACGACATAATTCGTTCAGTGTGCCCATTGGCACGATGCTCTACCGTATCGTGAAAGAAAAGTCGGACTTGCCCCCTCCATTGCTCGACCTCAATCCTACCGAGCATGCTTGGGACCAGCAATAAAGACTGTTGAATTCCTACGAACCATCCAAGAACTTGAGACAGCTTTAACCCCAACTTGGGAGTCTACTTCAACGACCGTATTGAAAGATAATATTTATTAAATATTTTCCAGTTTCAATTGTTTGTTTTATTTCCTATTATTTAAATGAATGAAATAAAAATAATTTTTAAAACGAACTAGAAAGTAAAAAATATTAGTAAAAATAAACGGGGGGCGGATGCGACAGTTCTATAAAAATGTAGGAAGTAGCGGTGTCGTATGCACCCCACGTTTATTATTATTATTTTCTTTTACTTTTTAGTTCGCTTTACTATAAGGTGTGTTTACGGATTAATAGGAACTATATTGAGGGCTATGGTACAATATAACGAATAAAAAAATATCCAGGATTTGAACCCTATGCCTACAATTATAATTTTCTGCATCCAAACCTCTATCCCGCTCGGCTACGAAGGCATAAGATTTTTAAGTTGTATATAGACAGTATTATTTATGGCAAAACTAAAAGAGTGACGTTTGAACAATAATTCTCCATTGTTTTAAATTATTTCCATATCTTCTTTTTTTGTCATCCAATTCTGAATTATGTTGGAAATTTTAAGTCTTTAACCAATCGGAAAATTTGTATAAAATCATGAACTAAGTTCCACCCGGACATAGAAGAAAATGAGATTATAAGAACGTGATAAAAACAACAGAATCATTGCACGGGTATACTTTTGTCAATCAAGAATTATACAAAAAAATACAATCCAGCATGCGACAAAAAATGTTACTGTTTGAGAATAAACCGTCAGGTCTAACACACAAATCAAGTTCGCCGCCACTGTCCTTTAATACATCGCTTTAATCAGCAATGTCATAACTAATTAGTAAAGAAACTATTCAAGTATTTATATCACAACATAACTATAAAATAAGTCTACTCAAATACATTTTGAACATTGGTTACGCTTCGTATACTCCATGTTATGTTTGAGATATTTTTTCTTAACGACGAAGAGCTTTTGTAAAAATATCGCAGAATTATGCAACTCTCTGTTGTTTGCTATCTATTTCAGATTGTGTTTTCCATTTTAGGACTCTCGTGGGTGAACATAATCAGTTTTTATTGTGTTACTGACTGCCTTTCTATAGCGTCAGTATCACTTTACATACAGAGTGTCCCGCATATTGTGATTTTTTAAATTAATAAAAACAACTAAGTAAAACTAATCAAAACGTTTCGGCATACTTTGTTGAACATTTAAATGTATCTTTATTCGAAATATATAGAGGGAGTCTCACGACAGTCTAATGTAGCGAAAACTATTCACTTGACAAGTTTTCTTCTCATTTTCGGTCACGTGGTTCCAACAAATGTGACAACCGGTAGGTAAATATGATTGATTTTTGGAAAGTACAATCCAAAAGGGAATGATTGAAGGAAGATTGGCAAGTTAAGAATTTTTGTTTTGAGGATGTCTTTAGTTTGGAAAATGCAAAAAAATGCCTTCGGTATGTTCACACACATTGTAGATAAACAAAGGTCAGATTATACAAAACAAGGAGTGAAACTTGAGAGAAAATAAGTAAATCTGAAGAGTTGAGAACAAAATAAGTATTGATAAATAATTACAGAGGAATTAAGGAATCAAGAGAATGGAGAAATGAAAAATATAAAATTTGCGTGAAACATCAGACTTTTCAAGTAAAATTCGAAGGTCGGGACAGACGACAAAAGAACTGCTGAGAGATGGAAGTTATGGAAGAGATCAGACAAATAGGAATACACAACTGGATAAAGAGTGATTTTATAAAAGATTTCAGACAAATGGGAATAGAGGTCTGGCCAAGGAGCGCAAGAGATAAAATATAATGGAGATATAAAAGAAAAGCTGAAAGCTATGGACTTTTGAACGAATGTAAAGGTAGTGTAGAAAGTTATAAAAAAGGGAATTTTCTAGGAAGGAATAGATTGATGCTGTTATAGATGATTTTAAAAATAAAGAACTGAACAGGAAGGGTAAATATAACATAAAATGTAGAAATATAAAAGGAAAACTTGAAGCTAGGGTATAGAACGCTACCGAATAGGAAGGAAGTGAGGTACAAAGAAAATAAAATTATATTCTTTAGGAAGAAATAGATGGATGCTGTTGAAAAATATTTTAGACTTATTGGAATAAAGAAATGGACAAGAGATCAAATAAAATTGAAAAATAAAAGAGGTGAACTAAAAGCCTTGGGCTTTCAAGTTATAGAAAGCCGCATAAAAGGTATAATGGAAGTGAAGGAAGTAAAGAAAAAAGGATTTATTAGGAAGGAGTGGACATATGCTTTTGGAGAAGATTTCAGACAGATGGGAATAAAGGAATGGACAAGGAGTACGAGAGAAAATGAAATTGAGAAATTGAGAATATATTCATGGACGCCGCTCTTATAAAATATTTCAGACATTGAGATTATAGGAATGGTCAAAGGATTACCTGAGATAAAATGAAATGGAGAAATATAAGAGCAAAACTAAAAACTGTGGTCTTTTCAGGTACAGAACGCCACCGAATATGAAGGAAGTGAAGGATGGATGGATGGATGGATGCTTTTATAGAACATTCCATTCAGATGGAAAAAAAGGAAAAGACAAGGAAAACGAGAGAAAATGAAATGGAGAAATATAAGAGGGTTTTCTTAGGAAGAAAGTGACGGACGCTTTTATAAAATATTTCAGTTATTTGGGAATACAGGAATGGTCAAGGAGAACCTGAGATTAAGTGAAATAGAGATATATAAGAGGAAAACTCAAAGCTATGGACTTTTAGGGTATAGAACGTCTCCGAATATAAAGGAAGTGAAGAAAGTAAAAAAAAACGGGATTTCTTAGGAAGGAATGGACAAGGAGTACCTGAGAAGAAGTGAAATGGAGAAATATAAGGGGAAAATTCAAGGCTATGGGCTTTAAGGTATAGAACGCCACCCAATATAAAGGAAGTGAACAAAGTAAAAAAACGGGAGTTCTTTGGAAGTGATAATAATAATTAATGTCTGAATATAAAGGAGGTGGAGGAGGTAAGAAGGTGGAGGAGGTATTCCTTTGGAATAAACAGATGGATGTTTTTATAGAAGATTCCAGGAAGATGGTAATGAAGGAATGAATCAAGAGTACGAATGATATAGTAAAATGAAGATATATAAGAGGAAAACTAAAAGTTATGTGCCTTTAAGAAATAGAACCACGCCGAACAAAAATACGATACATTTTTAGAATGTTTTGTGAATGTTCAATTCCAAAAAATGTGATAAAAATAAATAAGTGCCTTTAATTTTTAAAGTAAAGAATTTATTTACACAGTATATTTGCAATACAAAACAAGGTTTTGACACAACACTGTCAGTCACTATTGAAAAGATATATGGTACACACCCATCCGACATAAATCTAAATGTGTACCAACAATCACAGCGTGATACAATTTAATAGACAATGTAATTTTATTGGCGTACAATTGCGATAGGGTCCGCGATTGTTCTGTGGAGCGTGCCTAAACGGGATAAAACGTCGAGTCCTTTTTTTCGGATATTTACACCTTTACGATGTTATAAATTACCTTGAGTTTGGTTGTTACAGGTAGTTGTATTGTTGTACTGCCGTTGATGGTATATCTCAGCATTGGCTTTGTATTAAATTTTGGAAAAGTTCGGAGAATTTAAAGGTACGGTTGTAGTTGCAATAAAAGGAATATACTGACTGGTTTTTTATAACTGTCCATTATATAGCTTAGTTACCAGAAGTTGGATATATAACTTTTTATAGCATTTAATTTGTATTAAGAAGTGGGATATTAATAGACTATTTTCCTACACCCCTATGGCCAAAGAAAATCAGCTAGTTGCAACTTTGCATGCCGCTTAAAGGTTTTTCGCCCCAGGAATTTACATTATTTATATGGCAACCCGCGCACTATAGCGGCGCGAAGCGATGAGACGCGTCGGTGGACGCGCGAATTCTCTTCAGACCAACTAGGAGTCGTTTCTCTTGACGCTTCGCCTCAATGCGCGGCACAGGCGGCGAGAAGATTCAAATATTTGTTAATTCTTATGTTGCATATTTCAGTTTTTAGCAGTATTTCATAGGAAGTGGTGCTAAAGTTGGCGGCAAATCCTTTATTAAACCAAGAAGCTCAAAAAACTTTTCCTCTGACATGCGGAAATATTTGAAAAATTTCTTTTTATCTTGTCTAAGATCGTTAAATAAATGATTAAATTCACCGCAAGTGTCTCTCTTTTGATTTATATTATGAACCCAGCATTATTTTTTGTTTTTTTCTTCTTCTTCCATAGTGGCAATTAAACTTAATACAAAGAGATCCTCTTCTGATGAACTGCTCATCTCACTAGACGACGTACTTCGCTCGAATGCGCGGACTCCATCAAAATGACGCTTCGTTTCGCAACGTTTCCGTTCGCGACGCTTCGGCTAAGTGCACGTGAACCTTAAGAATTCTTTGATAAGAGAGAGAAAGCGTCAAATTGGAGATGTCTTAAAACATGAACAGCATTTTTTTGAATTCTGTCGGTAAGGTAGGTCTATGTAGAATGTAGGGAAAATTTTGTATTTGTAGATTCCATTTTGTCCATTCATGGTTTCCTTAAGGCTGGTGTAGATGGACGACATGTGTCCGCAGGACGATCGCGTTCAGTGCCGCCACGTCAGTTACTTGGTGCAGACAAGCGACCGACGACATTGTAATACAAAGCGTATTATTATTGTGCGTCCAAGTTGAGTTAACGATATGGCTGTTACACACCATTTACTAAACACTAACGACAAACTGACACTGGATGTCCGTGTGTACTGTTCCATTCTACTCAGGCACTTCACTGGACTCTTTATGTCTGCGTCACCTCTGTGTTTCGAAGAATCTGCGTCCACTTCATTGAAATGCGGCAGTTAGATTGCAGGTGGTGTCCAGTACAATAAACTGTACACTGCAACGTCCACTTGTCGACAATGGACTGCAAAATGGACGTAGTCGCCCATCTGCACCGACCTTTACGAGGCACACTGGTTTGGCCCTTTGACAAATATCCATGTCGGTCCTTACATTTTTCTACTATCTAACCAACGACATAGATGACCAAAAATAATTATTGATAACACACGATTTTCCCATTTATAAATCACTGTGATGTGGATGGATTTGTTGCAAGTATCTACTTTATCAGTCTTTGGATATGGAAATACAAAAAATTGGCAGATAGGTTTCATATTTCCCACATTTTGATCAGTCGGGTGGAACAGTATGCCTTAGAAGCAATTTTAAAGGGTAACGACGATAAGGTATGTGAACTTGAGTATCGCCGTAGAAGGCATTGACAAAATTTTAATGAAAGAAATAAGCGGGTTCAAAAATGAAGAATGGCTGAGGTTACAAAAAAAAACCAGTCTTTTGTAACGGAATTTAGACATATAGTAATTAATAAAAATGAGTTGAAGCTACTTAAGGCTGCACAATTTGGCAATGGCGAAACTTTTGAATATCAGTTTCGCAATTCGCACCTTATTAACGACGGAAGAGAATCAGTAAGACGCACAAATTATAACCTGCATATACAAATGTAGTAATTGACAGTATATTGAATCACATTAACCCTAATTATTTTACTGTAGACTATGAAAGCAATGTACAGGTTACATTCTACATAATCATTTGTGGACATTTAATAAGGAGTAATCTCGTCTGTTGTTTTGATCGGTCATCGGTCCTTGACAAGTGTGTAAAAAAAATTTCGAATTAATCTGAGCGTTTAAATTGGGTATGTATGATGGGGTGACATTCACTGAGACCTACTTAAAGTGGGTAAAAATCGAGATTATAGGTTGCGTTATAAATGGAACACCCTATATTTCACTACTATATTGTATTGTCATCGGCCCTTGAGAAGTGTGCAAATAAAATTTCGAATTAATCGAGCGTTTGAAGTGGGTATGTATGATGGGGTGACATTCACTGAGAGACCTATTTAAAGTGGGTAAAAATCGAGTTTTCATGGCAGTAGGAAACGAGCATATAAACATACAGATAAGTATAGACAATGTTATAATTCTACAAGTAACAAGCTTCAAATATCTAGGAGTAGAACTACAAGAGAACGGGAAAAATGAAAAAAGAGATAAACGATAGAGTGCAAAAAACACTAAAATTGTATTACGCAATGAACCAGGCGTTTATAAACAAAAAAGAGATATCCATGAAGACAAAAATAAATGTATTTAAAACCATCTACAGACCAATTCTGACTTTTGGTTGTGAATCATGGACATTGACAGGCAGACAAAGGAGCAAGATACAAGCAGTAGAGATGAAATATCTAAGAAGAGTTAAATGGGTCAAAAGAATAGATAAAGTAATAAATACAAAAATAAGAAAGGATTTAGAAATCAAATCGACACTAGACTATATCCAAACAAGAAAATTGGGATGGTGGGGACACCTACAAAGAATGCCAAATTTCAGACAAGTTAAGCGAGTATGGGAGGCAAGACAAGCGAATAAGAGAAAACGTGAAAGACCGAGAGAAACATGGGACAGCAGTGTAAGAAAAATACTTCAAGAAAAGGGAAAATCATGGAATGAGGCAAGAATATTTGTAAGAATTAAGAAGGAATGGGCAAAATTTGTTCACAAAGATATTACCACCTAGTGGTCAAATTTAAGAAAAAATATATTGTTGAATAATGAAATCTTTTACCCTACACCATTGTAAAATGGTAACTGGGTTATTGATAATATATATATATATATATATAAAAATCGAGTTTATAGGTTGCGTTATAAATGGAACACCCTATATTTTTCTACTATATTGTAATGTCAAAGGTCCTTGACAAGTGTGCAAAAAAATTTCGAATTATTATGAGCGTTTAAAGTGGGTAAAAATCGAGTTTAAAGGTCGCGTTATAAATGGAACACCCTATATTTTACTACTATATTGTATTGTCAAAGGTCCTTGACAAGTGTACAAAGTTTGAATTAAATATTTTCGTTTGAAGTGGGACAAAATCGAGTCCAAACATTCATACATAAAGGTGAATCTAACAAAAGCGTGTTAAAAACGATTTGTTCACTACTTGCACTTCAAAAACATCCAATCAACGCTTTTAATAAAAAATCCTTCAAATTTTATGGTTGATTTTGTATTTTTCGGTTTCGATTAATGTGCTTTTTTCTGTTTGTTTTCGTGTTTTCAAACGAAATCAAATGAATCAAGTTGATAAATTTCAACTTTTATAATTATAATTTTACCCAAGTTCCTATAACATGCCGGTTAATGAAATCGCGCAATTAGAAAAACATTAACAGAATCGTCCTTGACATACTTTCCAGTTGAAGAGTGAGAATAACAAAGAAAAAAAAAACGATTTACAGACGAACGAGCGGAGAAGTTGGAAGATAGAAAACAAAAACGAGAGTTTCCTCACAATGATTTTTTTAATTGGTGCTAAATTATAACGAGATAAATACAGATAGAGTCAATAAGATAATAACTTTATCCTGTGATTTTACGGTACACTGCTAAAATATCTACATCACAACTACATCAAAAACATTTTTCCCGCAAATCGCTAGGAAATTTTGACATTCCAGACAAAATTTCTTTAAGAAAACGTCACGATTTCCTTACTGTAAGGAAATGCTATTTCCTAACTGTTGTATATATGCATATTCGTACTTTTCTCTCGATTTATTTAGCAATAATTCTAATGAAGCAGTATTCACTGCCTCAAATAACTCTGGAGGAGTCCCAGAAATGGAAAATTCATCATCACTTATCATTTTACTATCGAGAACACCAGCAATTAAATTTCTATGCGTCAAGTTTGACAATTCAAACTTAATACGTTTTTATAGTAACCTAAGTAGTTTTATTACGAATTTCCATTTATTTGTTTACCCCGTAGGAAAAGCCACATTCCTCGACTCTATGTTGCTAATCTTCACAGTCGTCCAGGAATGTTAGGCTTTTCCTACTCGGGAAACAATGTACTACTACTATTTTACAAATAATTTCCTTATCAAAATCTGGAAATACTATCGATAATTTCAATTTTGTGGTTCACGATGATTGAGTGATTGGTTCAGTACCACCAGTCAGAAGCTCCTCAGCCTTTAGGCTTTTTGTGCTCTTGTTTGTGCCATTTATGTGAAGAGACCAGTATCCCTTATCAGGCTCAACAGTCTTTTCACTAGGTCCTTCTTGGAGAAATCCTTCCTTGGATACTCTAGCTATAGGAGTCTTTATCTATAATGTGAGAGGCAGCGTCTCCGAGCGTTTTTTTACCAGGAGTTTGCTGTGTTCCTGTTTTGGTACGTGTCTCCAGTACGACTGATGTTTAGTTTGAGTCCACCGAGATGTACAACCACGTGCAGCAGTTTTAGATTTCCCAAATACTGGTTCAGGACCAGTGAATGCAGTCTCTTTGCTTTGCTAGGATGTCTGCATTTTCATTTCCTACAATGCCGTTGTGCCCCGGGACCCACTTAAGAGTAACTCACATTAGAAATTTAAGTAGTTTTGATATTTTATTTTGAAAGTCCATCATAAAATAATTGATCTGCTTTTGTAGGATTAGAGTGAGATCTGGAATTATGTTCTTTACAGTTAAGGAAGCTGTAAAGTTTGTACATTTCGACTTTCATTTATCCCAATGGTTTCTACTTCCATTCCAGAAGCTTAGTGTCCTCTACATAAGCCAATAGTTTAACTGGGAGGATTTTGAGGAATTGTATTATTTCCACTCCAACGTGCTTCTGTCTGAGTCCTCAAAAAACCAGAGTATGCAGGTAGTTAACATTATCGGAACATACGTTCACTGACTTTTCCCGTATTGTGTAGAGGTTTCCTACGGGTACAGTGTCCATAGACCAGGTCGGTAACTGTCTTCAAATGTCTTACCCAGTTTAAATAGCCTGGCTGATGCTTTGTATAAAGATGACCCTGAGGAGATTATAATATATTTTTCATCAGTGAGTATTTTACCTTATAATCGGTCCAGTACCGCTTTTTCAACCCCGGCATTATTTCAGTGATTCATAGTAACTATTATCATTCCCATTACGGGTGTCTCTATGTTCCACCTCTAGCCTATTTACAGGTACAAGCTTAATAACAAGCCCTTTGCTGATACATACTGTAGACTACGTTGAATGGTGTGACGAATCAAACACGCTTTTAACCTTTGTATTTCTGTCAACGGTAAAATAAATACGAGTTGAGGTTCAACAAAATATTCAACGCCCTAAAACATCATTAACCAAGAGAAAGCGTGAGGTATCTACTCAATTTCAGGAACTCTTTATTTATACCTGCCTACCGACAGTAAGTTGTACCGTTTACAGCCAAATTCCATTTATAATCGAACAGTTTTATTCGTTAGTATTGTTAGTAAATAGAGCCGTATTTCTAAAGTATCAACAAAAAATCTTTTTTTCGGTTTATGTTGTTGAAATCTGCCGACATTTCAACTACTTTCTAAAATATAAAGCATACTACTATGTTGGGCTAGAAAGTTTTTTAAAAAGGGTATTTAGACTATATTATGTCTATAGGTACGATTCATTCATTAAATACTTATATTTTAATGTATACTCTAATGTTTTGTTAGTTTTTAGAGATCACAGATACCTACATAATATTTTAACCTTTGTTGTCAGAAGCGTTAGTGAACACACGTCTACCTGTTTTGGTAAAGGGGACTGAGCGAACAATTCTCACTCTTTCTTGTAGTGTTGTTCATATTGTCGTACTTGAGTAAATCTTATGTCAAGCTAAGCTTTTTCGCAATCTGTATATCTGTACCCCTGAATCATCTATATTTTTTTTCAATGGAATATAGGTTAATGGCAATATAGTCAATAAGAGTCCTGTTATGAATGAATAATAATTCAAAATATGTACTAGATCCCAAATTTTAAGAAATCTATCGAAAATCCACCAACGAATAATGTTATGAAGTAAGAGGAGCTTCAAATATTCTTCAACAGTTAGAACGTAATAGTTTGGTAACCTTTATAAAAAAAATGCCTCGCACTGTGTAGCACGTTTATAATGAACAACCTGTTTTAAGTACAATTTGTCGTGACAGGTGGAATTCTTAAACAAACGCTTTTATAAAGATATTTAGAAAGGCGTCTGATTTTTAAAAACACGTTAAAGTGTACTATTTTGTAAATGAATATCACCATTTTGCTATGCTTGAGAAATCAGAAATAAAGATATTTTACTTTAGGCAAAATTGTTAAGTAGTTTGACAATTTATCTCACAAATTAACCATCCGTTAAATTATACATGTTTTTAACTACTTACCTACGAAATTACTTCAAACGATTGGGTTTTGTAAAAATTTTCGCCCAAGGTTGCTGCATATGTATCACAGATAACATACTTATAGATAGGCATCTGACCGTGGCGCTAACTAGGGCGAATTAATTTTGACGGGTGGCGCCATCTTACAGGTCGGAAAAGAAAGCTCTAACACCTTTTACATGGTTGTGGTCCTCGCTAACTGCCGAAAAAGTAGATTCCTGTAATTTAACAGTTTTTGGCGGCATATTCAAAATTACTGTAATATTACTTTTACTGAAATATGGCATTTATGGTCCATTTTTTGATATTTCATTTAAAGTAACTCAACATTTGATTGATATTATATTAATAACATTCAAATAGTCAAGTTAGATTAAATGAAATGTCAAAATATGGACCATACAATGCCTGAAGTGGGAAAAATTAAACAATAATCAACCAGTTTATATACTTTTATTCATTACCAAAAATAACAATAAACAGATCGTTTTTTTTTCATTTATTTCAAGACAAACAGAAAGACATAATATAAGAGCTTAACAATACAGTTAATAATAAATAAAATTTGAGTAAATAATTTTGAAAAGAATCAGCATGCGCTGTAAGGTGATGAAAACTTTTTAATTAGATAATAATGATTATAGTTTTCATCAACAGTAATAAAAATGAATGTTTAAAAAGCAAATATAGAAATAGTGAGCTCACACTATGGATTGCAGAAATAATTAAATATAACACAAAGAAATGATAGAATGAGACTGAAATTTTTATATCTTTTGGCTCAACTTTTTATTTCACAGTCAACTGTTTTATAAAAGTTCTACAAATAAGAAAAGTGATATTAGTAAGCACACAAATGTATTTAATATAAATATACAGGAGCCTACAATAGGTGAAAATTTCCTTTAAGTTTCAAGGAAAACAGTGGTATCGAGATTTTTTTAAAAACTTGAACAAATTGATCAACCGGTACTGTAGGCGGCTATATATACATTAAAAAATGCAAAAAACATCGACTTTTACAGGTTGCTACAAATAAAACTAACTAAATACCAAAACTTGCATACTATTAGCAAAGTGTAGTTTACAATGCCAATCTAGTAAATTGAATAGATGAGGCTTTTACTTGATGAAGATCCATACTATAAACGATGATATTAAACAAACTAAATTGTTTTATTTCATCGTTTAATCTAGTCAATCTTGAGGACAATATGACTATCATCAATATATTTATAAACATTTTTTATTAGCTCGAACACATAGTACTGTGAAGGTTTGAATATTTATTTTGTTTCTCGAAACTATTTACCTTTCAAAATTGTTCGACCCTTTTCCAGTAGACTTTTATTGGCACTTCTTAAGGAGGGAGTCTCCATAGATGGTTCCATAATGATCCTGGTATCTGCAAAGAATTTTATTATTTGCAAATATAATTATACTATATGAGATTTATATTACTTTTCATACGATTATCAACCACTCAGAATGGCTTTAATGCTCTTCAACACTTCTTAGACACACTATTTGCTTGTAGATGGAATTGTTTCTTGTGGGATACAATTGATACAAACAAATGTCCTTTAACTTCTTTGGTTTATAATCTAGAACATATAATCATGTTTAATAACATTCAATAAATATATGTGTAAAAAATTACCTCTTCAAATCCGAGCATTTGTTCCCACTTCGTTCCATCAAATTAAAAGCTGTTCTTCCTGGATTGGAAGTATAAAGCTGTATAAACAAAAAACTACTTTAGTAATTTGTCACTTTTTATGTTATGAAAGATGTTTTGTTTTATTTTACTAAAATTAAACTTACCGAGTTCACTATATACATTATATTCCTTCACAATAAATTTGGACATTGTCTTTTTCGATAATGATTATTGAAAGATAATATTAACTAATTCACACTTTAACAACAAACTTGAAGCACGACATACATGAACCGTAAAATGGCGTAAGACTACAATGTGAGCCGTAGCCGTGAGGCATGCGCAAATATCTAGAATAACTACCAGCAGCGTTACAGTTTTCATTAAATCAGCAATTTTAGTAACTTTTCCGATCCAGTAGGTGGCCGTACCATCGCTCGTTCAGAGTTACCATAGATAGAAGACATGCCGTTATTGGTGGACCTGTCCGAAAAATCAGGAAGAGGTATAAAAAACGTATCAATACTTCAAGAAATGGTGCCAAACAAAGACTGCTACTGCAGTTTCAGACCGTGCTTTTGGCGTACTTTCGCGAAAAATCTGCTGTACTAAAGTCTCCATCAAGCTTATAGTGTCAATATTCTGTGCTGAAGTCCACCCTTTCCATAGAGGAAAACCAAGATATTTCCAAGTATCCTAAACTTCGAGCATTTTTAAAAAGAAGAAATGATGGACAAAATCCCAAAAAATCCAATTTGTTTGACTGGGAAGATGTCAATAAATTCCTGTTTGAAGCCACCGATGATATTTATTTAATGATGAAGGTTGTAATGATGATGGGAATTGCTGGAGCGTGCCGTTCTGTGAAATGAAAATTGGCAATGTTGAATTAAGGCATGAAGTCATAATTGTTAATACTATTCCTGATTCTAAAAATGGAATGCACGTAAATTTACAGTGACCATAAGAAGGTTTGTTATCTCAAAATAGTTCAAAATTACATTGTTGTAAGATCCCACATGAGGAATTCTTCATGCGATATTAAAATGGAAAGTGCTTAAACCAGCCTGCCGGGAAAAATTCGATTTCTTCAATTCCAAGTAAAATTGATAAATTTCTGAACTTTGAGAACTTTAAGAGGTATACTGGACACTCCCTTAGATCGTCAGCAAAGAACGTTGCAAAGTTAGTTAACCTATGTACAGGAAATGTGAACTCTATGATGAAACACCTACTTACATACTCTGTTTCTGCGAGAACTTACATGGACTCAGACGGAAGCACTTTGGAGAGGAAACAATACAACCATTGACTTGAAAATATCTCCAGTCAAACTAGTGGCCTACATAGAAGACACAAAGCTTCTGGAATGGAAGTGGATAACATGGGAAATGGTACAAAGATTCAATTCAAGTGCCTGGGCTGTTGAGCACAACCCAATCGAATGAATGAAGAACGTCGGCCACTTTATTAGCGAATACTGGATTTGTTGTCTTAGCTTTCAAGCGATATGTTGGATGGAAATCTGCAACTATTACGGAAAGTTTTTTAGCGAAGAGCGTCAACAATAAAAAGGAAGTTGCAAATAAAAATTCATACAATATAACGAAGCCAGAAGTCTCCTGCAGTACTTCAAGAGTAACAGAAAACTTGGTTAGAGATGGAGAAATTATGGATACAGAACATTTTATACAAATTGAGAAATGTATTCAGGTTTTGTAAATAATGTTTATAATTGTATTAATTGTACTATCAATATTCGTATTATAAAAATAAGTAAGATACACGTTTTATATGGCATAAATTATTACCACCCAAGGGTGATAAGTTGACTTACAACCCGTCGTCAAAGGCAATCCATACCTTTTTGGTAATTGTAACTTACGTCGTTCAAAACAGTCTCAAAATGCGTTGTTTACAATATAGGGAGGAGTAGAATTTTATTTCGATTCCACAAATAGCCTAATCAAAGTACACATAAAAACTCACAAAAAATACAAAAAACTTGAAAATTGGGTATTTATTAGGGTGGTGTTTAACATGAGAAAAAGTTTACGATGTTAGGCATGCAATTTTCCGGAAAATCGCCGAGTGACAATTTTTGTTTTTTCGCTCTAATTGTTTAAATAATAAATATACAGAAAAACTTCCAAATCAAAATTTGTAGCTGATGCATTTATCTACAAATTTTGTCTAAAAAGTTTTACTGTAAATTAAAAAGTTTACGAGATAAAATTAATTTCAGTGGTATTCAATTCGTGGTTACGCGCGAACGGCCAGTGAGCCAAATTTATTAACCGCTCGACTTAAAAGTTAATAATTTTGGTCTTATAACATTCTGAAAAAATGAATTAACTCATGTAAAATGTAAAGAAAGATCTCAACTTTTAGATAGAAATACTTTCAAATTTGAAAAAGTAGATTTTCTGACTGTAATATCAGTTAATTATAATTCCTATTTAATTAATACTTATCCCAGTGAAAATTCCTTTTGGATTTAGAATTGCAAATGAGCATAAAACATTATTATTATAAAAGCAAAGCCATCAATATTTAGGATTTTAAACGAATGCTTCCTAAAAATCTGTTTTTTTTGCATGACTAACTTTTTTTAGACTTCATTCAATTATATCAATTTTCGAAATTAATATAATTCAATGAAACTTTACTACTAAACACTTTGAAGCATCTACTTTCGAAACTACTATACAGTTTTTCTATAAATATTAAATTTTTTTAATAATAGACAATTATTTAAAATAAATACTTAAATCAGAGGTCTGTCAGCAAACCTTCTATAACTTTTTATACCGTTTATGATATTATCTAAAAATTTGTGAACTTTATAATGAACCTATTAAGAAGTGATCGCGATACAAAAGAACACACCTATGGCTCAGGTAAGAAAGAGAAGGGAGCACAAATAAAAGTGGAAAAGCAGGTGAGAGAGCGTCGAAAATCGATAATAATACATTAAAAAATTTTAAAAAAAAGAAAGTTTTCCAATGTATTTGTAGATACCCCATCTTAGAAAACATTTTATATGAAAAATGTTTTTCTAAATGTCATTGTTTATTTACTATCATAAAATTAAAAACATGAAAATTGATGATGTTCAAAAATACTACTATGGAAATTTCGTATATATTTTAAAAACAAATGCAGATACAAAAAAAATGTTCAGACAAATTTTGTAGATAAATGTATTAGCTACAATTTTTAATTTGAACATTTTTCTGTGTTTTCATTATTTAAACAATTAGAGCGAAAAAACAAAAACAAAAATTTTCACTCGACGATTTTTTCGGAAAATCGCATGCCTAGCATTGTAAAGTTTTTCTCATGCTAATTACAACCCTTTTAAATACTCAATTTTCAAGATTTCTGTGTTTTTTGCGGCATTTTACGGATATTTTTTGTACTTTGACTACGCTATAATTGTACTATCAATACTCATATTATAAATAAATAAGATACACGTTTTATATGGCATAAATTATTACTACCCAAGAGTGATAAGTTGACTTACAGCCCGTTTTAAAAAGCAATCCATACCTTTTTGGTAATTGTTAGTTACGTCCTTCAAAACAGTGTCAAAATGCGTTGTTTACAATATAGGAAGGAGAAAATTTTTTTTTCGATTCCACAAAATGTATCTATATTGAATAAATCATAATAATTAATATAGTTATGATAGTTTTTAGATGCGATTGTGTAATTCCCTCATAATTACAGTCTTCGCACGTTGTGCACGTAATATATCACATAAGATGCAATAAATTAAAGATTACATTTTACCAAGATACTACACGACTTTTTTGAAAAGATTTACATCGTTTTCAACTTAAAAGTAAAAATATGTTTGATGACTAGTCCTCATTAGTATAAAGTGACAATCTAAAATATTACGTTAAAACATCCATTATCTCTTAGGCAATAGCTCACCAGTTTTGTAACAATGGTTAAATTAATATGCGTAGGTATATCGATTTCTTTTTCCGTTTTTTTTTCACAGAGAAAGTACTTCTAACTGGTGCGATTGGACTCTAGGTGTTAATTTCGGTTCGTTTGATTTACATGAAATAGGAACCTGCGGCATTAAATATTTATTATGCAATACTTCTAAGTAGTAGTTCATCATGAAATATTCACCCTCTATAATCAATGGTTTAGTTAATTATAAACTATACACTGTGGTCAAGATTAAGCTGGAATATAATTTAAACCCGAATAACATTTGTTTATTCCTTTTAGAATTTGATATTGGCAAAAATGTTCTTGTTATCACTTAAAAATTGGGAGGATCAATTAAAACAGAACCAGACTCACGAAGACTTCATTCAATCAGTGCATTAAAACTCCGAATGGTGCTAATTATTGACCAACTCTGAAAATATCAATAATTTAGAACCAAAATCTGAGTGAATGGTGAATTTTATGGGATGATGATGATGAAGTTAAGTTAACCAGTCCAATAGTGGCTGTACAAAGTGATGCCTGACCTTAAGAAAGATTCCCATATAACGATATATGCCTAAAAGATTCTCTCTATACCTTCTTACTATAATTATTGCTTTAATGAATTAGCATCAAGTTCATCCACAACGCGTACTGCAAGAGTGAGAAACATTGAAGTCGGCAAAACATTTTCAGCAACACAGGAGCCGACGCAAGAGGGGTTTGCAGGTGATGAAATGGCGGACCAAATAGCTAAAGAAGGTTCTAAAAGAGACTTCATAGGTCCGGAACCACAAAAGATTACATCGGGAACTGGCTAGTTAAGGAACGGCATCTCAAATGGAGGCTGACACAAAAACACCTCCATACAACAAGTTTACTGAATAAGGTAGACAAGGAACTCTCGTCCAGGCTGATGAAACTGGGTAAGAGACCGACCTGGTGACTGGACACTACACCCTGAGGAAACATCTGCACAAAATGGACAAAGTTAGTGAACCTATGTGCAGGAAATGTGAATTCTAGGATGAAATACCTACTCATATATGCTTCTGCGAGAACTTACATGGACTCAGATGGAAGCACTTTAGAGGGGAAATAATACAACCCATTACAACTACTGAAACTCCCTCCAGTCAAACTAGTGGTATACATAGAAGACAGAAAGCTTCTGGAATGGAAGTAGATAACATGGGAAATGGTACAAAGATTCAGTTCAAGTGCCTGGGAAATTGAATAAATAAAAAAAATTATAGACGTTGTAACACTGTTCTCTCTTCAAGAGACAGATCCCGGCTAGAGACTCTCTCAAGGGTGGATCGACTCCATGTTAGTGTTACACTAGGTATGCCAGAGGGTTGACAGACTATAAAAGCTTAGGGCGCCACTACCTTTTTAGACATCGACGAAAAAATAACCTAAATTTAAGAAAGGAAACTAAGGTGAGAAAGGTAGAAACACCTTGTAGAATTTAATTAAAGTTAAAAATAAAAAAGTAACAAACTTACATGAACCCGGACACGATCCTCTACAGCTCTTACAGCCGAGTAAATAAGGAATTGAAAAAGAAATTTAAAATATTAACTTTATTCTGCCATGGAGAGAAAAAACAAAAAGGAAAGAAACCTGTACTTTATATAGGTACTTAGCTTATTCGAGAAGATGAAACTGATGGAGAGGTCTTGTCGAAACAGAAGAAACGAAAGATGGCTTGAAGTTGTAGTATAGATGTCTGGAAGTTGAAGTATATATGTCTTGAAAGGGAAATTAGAAATGGCTTGGAATGGAAACTAGATGCCTAGGGGTATCCTAGTGGTAACCTGGCATGTAACGGTATCCTGGCAACGGTAACCTGGCAGGGTATCTTGACAGCGGTAACCTGGCAGCTGTGCTTACCACAGCAAATTAAGGTAAATTTTAATTAAATTTAAGAATAGAAGGTACGTCAGATGTCTTTACTGTAAGACTGTCGGTAACGGAAAAGAAAGGGCGATGGTTTTCAAAATTGAATCGTCCGTTGACATCATATGTCAATTGTCTTAACGGTCAACGAGAGTAGGAGTTTAGATCACAGAACTATAATGGGAGTGGTTACTATGACGGTGAGCGGTAATTAGGGAAATTATTTCGTTAAATAGAAACAGGTCGATAGACGTCAAAATTATAGTGTAAAACTATTAAAACGCTTTAAAAATTAGAAAATTACTTTCCAAAGGATAGATCGTTCACCAGGAAGTAACATCTACTTCTCGGGCAGTTTGCCCCACCAGACAATATAAATATAAAATTCAAAACACATTCTTATACAAATAGACACATTACATACAAAAATACACACTACGAATAATTTTTTTTGAATAACTTAACCCGAAGGCTTCCGAGAGGTGTAATACGAGTAACACCTGTTTCGGCATACTACTAAAAAAACGTTGTATATTATGAAATTAAAATAAAATAAAATTAACTTCACACACATCTTTAAATAATTACTAAAGTATAAAGTTGAGATAGTATTCCATTTCTATGACGCTTATATAAAATAGAACATTTTTTGTGAAAAATAATTGTTTCTTGCAGTTCCCAAATTCAGAAACGTAACGAATATTTTGTACTCCACACTTTTTTTTTGTTTCTCCGATTCGAAATCGTGTCACTGACAATCAGTCACGGTTCGTGGCTGTCTGTCCTTGTCAGTGCCTACTACACCAATGTAAAAATATTTAAATGTTTTCAATTTGTGCCAGTTGCAGATGTAATTACACTGTGGGGAAATATTTCTCTTTTATATATTTAATTGAGATATGATTGCTTTTGTTTAAAATGAGGTAAATGTAGATGTGGTCTTTCTATTTTTATTAATATTTAGTTTGATTGTAATGGAGATAACAGAAAATATTGCAAAAGTTTCAAAAAAATATATAAAAGAACGGATATTTCACATTTTATGATGATAAATGGGAGTGGCGGAATTGCGTCGTAATATTTTTTCGAAGACAATTTAAAAAAATGCTACTCATAATAGCTTTTAAAAAAGTATCTTTCTTTGTCTTATATTCATTATTGGTGTTATACCATGATCTAACGGGCATATGCTTATTGGGTCCCAAGTAGCAGGTAGTTCAAAAATAGCGTGCTTATTGGGTCCCGAACTTTAGTCCTACCTGAATAATAATGTATGGATTCGGTCCCAGCCACCTGTTGTTAAACCAAATGAAAAACAGGTAGTAAAACTAATTTAAAAATTTGATATATTTATTACATTGAAATATTATTGTAAAGGTATACATTTGTGTAATTGACAGATTATTATAATAATTTTCAATAATAACCCAACCAAAACCACCCTACCTTACCCCCTACCCTAATCCGAATCGAAAAATTGAATTGTGTAATTGACAGATTATTATAATAATTTTCAATGGACGTGATGCAGTATTGAAACATTTACTAGCGGGCATATGCTTATTGGGTCCCAAGTAGCAGGTAGTTCAAAAATAGCGTGCTTATTGGGTCCCGAACTTTAGTCCTACCTGAATAATAATGTATGGATTCGGTCCCAGCCACCTGTTGTTAAACCAAATGAAAAACAGGTAGTAAAACTAATTTAAAAATTTGATATATTTATTACATTGAAATATTATTGTAAAGGTATACATTTTAGGATTTAAAAAAAAGGTAAAAATAAAATAGAAACACATATACATAAGGGACGTGATGCAGTTCCTCGCATCTACCTGCGTTAATCCCTTTTCGAACGGAGGGTAGGATTAAGACAGGTCTGCAGTTCCTCACACTATTGTTTTATTTATTTATATATTTCTTCCGCTATGTTCCTAACATTAGGGAAAATGTATCTATGCATTCGTGAGTTTTCAATAATAACCCAACCAAAACCACCCTACCTTACCCCCTACCCTAATCCGAATCGAAAAATTGAATTGTGTAATTGACAGATTATTATAATAATTTTCAATAATAACCCAACCAAAACCACCCTACCTTACCCCCTACCCTAATCCGAATCGAAAAATTGAATTGTGTAATTGACAGATTATTATAATAATTTTCAATGGACGTGATGCAGTATTGAAACATTTACTAGCAATATGTAAATATTACCTAATCAAAATTTGATGCAGTATTTAATTTAAACATTCAGATACAATAAAAAGAGGGAGGATTGGATTTCCGAAAAGAGGTACATTTCCCCGAAGAATATCTTCAGGTAGTTAAGTACCATTGGGACCCAATACGCCTATAGATAAAGGGATTAAAATTTACACATTTTAATCTATGACCTGCCGGGACCGAATCCATCCACACCGGATCTAACCTATTAAATAAAATAACTCCTCCTGCTGCAAAGTATCACAAGGTCCTTTGCAGAAAAACTTCAAAAATGTATTTCAGAAAACTTTGAACATTTATTACACGAAATATTTCGAAATTTTCGCAAAAAAATAAACAAAGACATATTGGTATGGGGAAAAGGTAATAGAAAGATCATTGGATAGTTACAATAATATACATCCCATTTGAAAAAAATTCGAAATAATACATTTCGAAAATATCCTAATAGGACAATAATTTTTGGACACCTAGTAGGAAGAGCACTATACGAAAAAATGTTGGATTACAACAAAAACAAGAACGTGTTGATGCTTCTGATCAGTGTTTAACCATGTTTAAACGTAACAAACCGGAATTTTTTCGTCGATATGTGACAACGGATCAAACATGGATCCATCACTTCACTCCGAAATGAAAACGATCGTCATCTGAGTGGACAGCATTTAGAGAACCTCGTCCAAATATTTTTGAATTGAAAATTTATCCAAACTTTCACGTCCCCGATGTATAAAAAAATTACAATAAAGGTCGCTCACTGTACGTACGGCATATCCGCTTGTCTTTAAAAATATTGTACGTCTCCCTCTGTAAAATCTTTGAAAGCGTTCATTCCGTTACGGTCCGTACCTCTTTCTGCAAACAAAAAGAATCGTTCTTCTGGGAATAAAAGACAATAAAAACCGCATCTTTTTGATTTTGTAACCGACCACGTGTCTGTCCTAATTTTGGAATTGTTCAATTGGAAAAGATACTAAAACGCCCGTCGAACTTTCACCGGAAAGAAACCAGACGAAACTTGCCGTAAAGTTTTTATTATTTTTTTTGTCATTATTTTTATGGAGTGTCCTCATGAAACGGAATATATTAAATTAGTTGCGGGATATATTGTTTGCACCGTGAACATGAAGATGACGGTTTCGTAAATAATATTTATTTGTGATTTCTATTATGCGTATAGAACCTACAACATGTATAGCGAAATTTGATATTTCGCTATTTTTTTAACAGGTTACATGGCAGCGTCTTTGGCAAACGACGATACTGAAAGTTTTATCAAATTTGGGGCGTATAGGAAATACATTTTGGAAAATTGCCATAAACCACGAAGCTCCATTTTTGCCAATTTTACCCACCCCTTAGCTTACCGTAACTTTCGTGATTTTTCACAGAGGTTACGTCTTTTTACTCGTAAAATTATGGTCATGCGGAATGCATGCATTGACTTGCCAACTTATTAATTATTGTTAAGGTACGATTAATTTTGGAGTTTGACAAATGACAAACTGTATTGTCGTTTATTTTGAAATTTATTTTCAAGGTTATGCTCACTTTCAAATCAAATTGGTGCAAGCAACTTGTCATGGCCGAGAAAAAATTCGTAAAATTCATTTTGACATTTAAAGGTTAGCTTTCTGTTTTGTTGTAGTGTAGCGTTCACTTTTCCGCACTTATTTTAGTGTTGAAACCGTCACATTTTCGCACTAGTCACTTAGTGCGGAAAAGTAAATTTGCCAAGTTCTTGGGGAGTACCATGACCGTGACATTTGAATATTTAAAATATATATTTGTATGGTTGTAGTTTACAAAATGACTGAAAAATGAAGAAATTTATTAGAAATATGCTATAATTTTTAATAAAAAGAAACGTATGTTTCACTAATTTTCTAATGTCCCTGGTATAAGCCTCATCAAATAATAAATGTTTCTTTATGTTAACTTTTGGGTTTTTTCCGCACGCTAGTAGAAAAAATAGTGCGGAAAAGTATCACTTTCCGCACTTGTTAGGTAATAGTAGTTTTCCTACAACCACTATGCAAAACACGCTTTTCTACACAAATTTCTATACGCAAAGCAGGCCTTTTCTTAATTCCTTTGATAACTGTTGGAAAAGTGATGCGAAAAGTACACGTTATGGTACTTTTCCGCACCGAAATGTCAAACAAAGCTACCTATGACCTGTCAACTTTTTTTGACAATTCAACATATTCATTATACTTAGTGAATTTCTGGGTGTAAAATTTTTAAATTTAAACCAAAAATAAGTAAACTATTTATTTGATTATTTATTTATTCATTATTCACTATTCACTATTAAACATACACTCAAATGATTTTTCTATATTAAATTTTCATTTTGTATGTTCTTTCTGTACAAAGTTTTAATAAAATACCTATAAGTATATAAATTTCTGTTTTTATTTCATTAATAAATGTGGTTGTAGAAAAAATATTGTGTACAACTTGTACGCAAATCACTTTTCCCACTCGCTAGTTGTACAATAGTAGTTTGTACAACTTGTACGCAAATCACTTTTCCCACGAGCGTAGAAGTTTGTGGCACGAGCCGTATGGCGAGTGTCGCAAATCTAGCAATATTTTTTCTACAACCACATTTATTAATGAAATAAATACAGTAATTTATATAGTTATTTTACATAAACTTTGAACAGAAAGAACTTACAATATGAAAATAAATAGAAAACTACTATTTTGATCTTTCTCTTTCGAAACCTCAGGTAACAAATTTTCGGTTACAGTTCGAGCCTTTTCGATAATATTTGGAGGAATATTTTCAATGTCCGAATTGGACAACTCAAAAGATAAATTATTTTGATCTTGGTTCATAATTTCTAAAATAATGCTTAATAGGTTAATGTTTTTATAATTAATGAATTAAAATAAATAATGAAATAAATAGTTTACTTACTTTTGGCTTGAATTTAAAAATTGTACACCAATAAGAAATTAACTATTAGGTTGAATTGTCAAAAAAAATTGACAGGTCATAGGTAGCTTTGTTTGACATTTCAGTGCGGAAAAGTGCCATAGCGTGTACTTTTCGCATTACTTTTCCAACGGTTATCAAAAGATTTAAGAAAAGGTCTGCTTTGCGTATGAAAATTTGTGTAGAAAAGCGTGTTTTGCATAGTGGTTGTAGGAAAACTACTATTTTAATACAAAATACAAAAAATAAGAGTTTAGAGCGATTTTAGGATTTATAAGAATAAACCTTCAAAGACAAAAATATCATGTTAAGTAGATGTGAAGAATCAGATTATTGCGAAGTAATAAATACTGAAGCAGAAGAGTATTCAAATTTTAATGATGAAAAGTTTTTGAAATTCGTTTCAAACTATCCTTGTAAATATGAGACACAATTGAAAGAATACCGCAATATAAGCTACTAAAAATGAATGATTGAGAAAGCATTTCAACTTCAATGGGTACAAGTGGTAATTTATGTTTGTTAAGCAGTTTTAGTTTTACACAAATTACAATACTTAAAAGTATCTCTAGTATCCATTTTTACAAAACTTAAAAAACAATTTTATTTTTATTTTGTTTACATTTCATTCGTACATAACCTAAAAAAACAATTCAATTTTCAATGGAAACGGTCAATCATTTATATGTCAAAAATTTCCAATTGCAATTCAAATTGGAAGTGAATGTAAACGTACCTTAATAGCTACCAATTAGCTCAAAAATCTGGAATATTTTCAAAGATTATCAAATTTAAAAATGGATGTGGAATCGATTGGTAGAGGGAATAAAAACTACAGTGCCAAAGAATGCACCAACAGACAAGAAGCGAAACTTCGGAAAAAAACGAATCTGCGGAGGCCATTTTTTAAATTAGTGTCATTTGTCATACGATCACAAGTATTCCCCTTTCTTATGATCTTTAAAAACCCAAATTAGATTGAGATAAAACACAACTTTATGCTAAAATACTGTTCAAACTTATAGTGGGAGTACTGTAAGTGTCATTAGTGTTTATGTCCAATAACGTAGGTACTAGTGAAAGGTTATTAAAAATGAATACCAATAAATATAAATCTGTTGCTCAAAAACGCAGAGAACTTGAGGAAGCAGATGCTAGAAAGGCAAAGCTTTTTCTTTTTTGGTCCAGTTGCTAGTAGTCAAAGTGAGTCAAAATTCGCGGAAATTTTTCCGATAGTGGGCGCTGCAGTATATATCAAAGCTGTCATTGGAATGGGGAAAACAATAAACAAATCCATTTCTGTTTTTCTGTCCATTTGATTAAATTTCGAATTTTGGGCGATAAAGGTGTTTTGTGAGAGATGGTGCTTGTTAAAATTGGTTTGGTGGACATTTTAAAATACATTGGAGACAGTAATCGGCCGATGGTAGAAGGCGAACAGGTTTTCAAAGCATAAATAACACTGAACATCAAAATACTTTATTGAAATGAGTGAAATTACCTTTATAATATGTTTCTAAGAAGTGCCTGATACACACTGACAAGTATTCGGAAATATGTTTCCTAATTTTTAAAATGTTTTACCACACTTTGCATAATTTTTGATCTGTTGGGAAGTTATGTATCGATACATTTGCATCTTTTTACTGATTACATTGCGGCACAGCGCAATATACCTATTGCACTTGCTGGTCATTATTAGAGTCTAAATAAGTATTCTGATAAAACAAACTTCACCAAACTCTTCTAGAAATCAAGAAAACGATATTAATACCTTGCTCACTATACACGTACTCTAATGGGGATTTGGTTTGTTTTCCCCATTCCAAAGCTATAAAATTTTGACGGTAGGTGTCGCACCCTTTGCTCGTTTTCGCGAATAATGAAATTTTGATTATTTTTTCATTTACGATTTTTTTATTCAAGTTGAAATGCCAAAAGATATGATTCCGTTTGTAGAACGTTGCACCACCGAGTTCCGGCAGAGATTTTACAAGTTAAATTATTCATTCATTATAAACGGTCTCAATTTTAACATACTAAGAATACTATAAACAAGTTTCTTTTGCTTATTTAAATCATGCGAATCCAGAAGTAGCACCAAATCATTTAGATTCTTTAAATTTGAAAACAACTGCGTGTCCCGAACACCATTATATATAGGGCATTCAAGCAATATATGAGTAAGAGATTCAGCAACTTGTAGATTGCAGATTGTACAGATATCCACAGTTGACACAGAATTCACAATACCACGTGAGGTTATTCTTAACGATTCTTCACTGCACGTTCGCAATTGAGCAATTACTCGGCAAATTAATATAAATTGGAGCTAAAGTATTTAGATATAATGTCCCGGCATCATGTGGATAAATGTTTATAAACAAAAGGATATGAAGACTGGGCCAACCTTCCAACATCAGCATTAAAGAGAGCTTGTGTATAAGTGCCTACAATTTTGTTCAATAATGATGTAGAATTATTTTCAAAAAAGATAGCCATACAGTCTCACCACCAGCAAGATTGAAATACTCTTTAAGCTACGTAAATATTTTAGCGGTCCTTCTTTTTTGTTTGTTGTTGAAGTATTTCCAATAGTTTGTTATTTTATTTCCATCGCATTATTTTAGAGAATATATTATTGATTTTGTTTCAGCTGTGTTACTTATATGTATATACAATGTATCTCGCCTTAATTGGAAACTTCATATCAACACACTCAAAGGCATGTGTCTTAAAAGACTGAATATCATCAAAGCTCTCTGTCACTATCACTGGGGATCCGACGAAAACACTTTACTAAGAGTTTACAGAGCCCTCATCCGTTCTAAGCTAGACTATGGGAGTTTCATTTACATGTCAGCCTCCAAATCCGACATCAATTCACTAAACTCTGTTCACAATACAGCCCTTCGACTCTCCCTCGGTGCTTTCCACTATAGTCCTGCTGCTAGTCTATACTGTGAATCAAATGAGCCACCCCTCTTCCTAAGACGTCAATCGCTCCTCCTTTCATACGCTGCCTCAACGTCCTCTAATCCTACTAACCCTGTTTACCCATTGTTCACCTCAATGTCTCAACATCATCCTATCAACACTATTTCCAAACGTAGCATAAAATCTGTTGCTCAACTACTTTCTCCATTACTTGAGAATACCGACCTTTCAACAACCACTCCGCTTCCCCAACCTCACACCCCTCCTTGGACTAAACATCTTCCTCTTTTCAATACACTTATTAAAAAAGCATTCTTAGAAATATTGAAAAAAACACCGTATGATGTAGTTCTCTACACGGATGCTTCTAAAACTTCTTTTGGTGTTGGCTGCTCAGTCACAACCAACCACGAACTTATAGGTTCCTATCGGTTGCCCTCAACATGTAGTGTTCACACTGGTGAGCTGTATAGCATTTTCCAAGCCTTTAAACATATCTCACCTCCTTCCAAGCATGTCGCCATTTGTACCGATTCACTTTCTTCAATTAATTCACTTAATACTATCTTTACTGACCATCCAATAGTTCAAAACATCCATGATATCTATCAAATACTCTCAGCTCGTGATGTAAAAGTCTGTCTTATCTGGCTCCCATCTCACATTGGAATTACTGGCAATGAAAATGCTGATTACCATGCCAAAGAAGCCACCTCTACCATCACCACAACATCGATCCAGCTCCCAGAAGACCTCAAACACTTATTCAAAAAGTCCGTCAAAGAATCCTGGCAAAATTTTTGGCACAACAGTAAAACAGCTCTAAACGATATACAGCCTTCCATTGGCTCTCTCCCCCTCGACTTCTTAACCAGGAGAGAAGCTGCTGTTATTAGACGATTGCGGATCAACCATACCAGATATACTCACGGTTACTTGATGTCATCTGAAAACCTTCCCGTCTGCCGTTACTGCAATGTTGATTTGAGCGTTAAGCATATACTCACGGGTTGCCAGATATACAACAATTTGTATCAGCGCTGAAATTCCGAAGATATTGAAATTCCTCAAAGCTGCTAACCTCTACCACAAACTATGAAATATCATTGACTGTATTAATATAACTACATATTTTTTGTGTATTCTGATGTAATCTTGTATAGTGCCAATGGCCATAGTTGTCGATGCACTTAAATTCCAATAAAAAAAATAAAATTTTTGATTTGTACTTGCACACATATTTTTCTATGTTCAGGAAAATAAATACGTGTCAGTATAAGAATTGCTTTTTTTTGTAACCAAAATTGATATTCCACAGGCCCGTAGCTACGTTACTGTCGCCGGGCTTCACTTCTTGTTGTTGTGTATTCTTTGAAATTGCTACGACTTCCATCCTATTGTATTTTTAATGCCAGAGAGTATTGCATGCGGCATCAATTATTAAAATCATAACTTCGGTCGGAAAATACTTCTATGTAAGTTGTTATATAATTAATAACAAAAAAAATATATATTAATACTTTTCCAGGTACTGATAAAAATTATGTAATTACTTTAGGAAATTTCTATGTTACTTTGGATCATATAATTAAACTGATTATAGAATAAAATAGAATTGTATTTAAAATAACATTGTAAATGTAAAAATATTGATTACAATCATATTTTCACTGATACGTCTAAAGGTCGATTCAAACGTGTCAGTCCCGCCACGGAAGTTCCTTGACTGCAGCGTACTCCATTGTAATTCGTAGTGATCACTTTTTAGGATGACAAGCTTCTCAGATAGACAATTAGCAAGTGATATTATGTCTGAACAAAGAAGAAGCCCCGGAACTGAGACGAGGAAGGACTGATCTGTTTGAATCAAAACAAGGATCAGCATAGTTCAATAAGTAGATTACACCTGAAACTCCTTTATTGACATCCAAGGAATAAAACAATAATTATTTAATAGTTTTACATTAAAGGAGATCTTTACAGATTCCTGATGTTAGATTTGGTTGGGTTTGTGGTGAGAGGGTCTATTATGCCCTCTACTACGACTCGTAAGAGTCAATTGTGGTTCACACCTATTCATGTATCACCCAAGATCAGCTTGTTAACTAATCAATCTTTTAACTTACCTACTACGGCTTTCAGTTTTCCTATCTCTGCTTATTAGGTCTGTAATCCTAGAGATTTCTGTGCCATCCATTTCCTTGTGGCCATATTTATTGTCGACTTTGCGATACCGCAGAAGGGCTCCGGCTGGTTAGCCTTGACTGGCTCTCTTTTAATTTCTTGGTGAATCACCATCACATCTGCTTGGAAAGTTGTGACGTCCTTAGATGATCTTATTGGAACAGCTATCCTTTGTTTTACAATTCTGGCTCCTACACTTACTTCCGCCTTGAAGCAGGACCAGGTTGCCTCAGCCTGTATGGTTACAGTCTTCCCTACCTGGTATAGTTATTTGGAACTTTTTAAAGCATTATCTCGTCGCCGTTGTGTCATTGGGTTGCCCCAATAAGTCATTAGACTTCCTAGATAGTCAAATACCTGATTCAAGTCGCGGAAGATTTGATGATTCATCATTTTCCCGACAAAGGTAACTCGTAACAAAATTGGCCTGTTAAAAGTTCTGCTGGACAACATAGGTCGTACCAGCTGTACTCCTTGTAACACTTGCTTGAAAGCATTCTTCGATGTATATTTAAATGCCTTTGAATAGACCAATCCTGTTAAATTATGCCAAAAGTCTAAACCTCTTGCGGTCCAGATTTTTAATGTTTGTTTCGCAAAATTTAATGAGATGCCAATTGCAGATTCTAGCCCGATAAAATCATCTGCTAGGGCTCATTTCCATCCACCAGAATGACCAGTGATCCAGACCAGAGTAGTTCATGATTGTATTTTTTCGGTAAATTGATTCCAACTTCGTCGTTATACGTTAGCTTTAAAACCGTTTGATGGGCCTAGTCAATTTTTACTGTTTTATGTGTGAGATTTCCGCTCGAAATACAGTTGCATAAGATCTTAGGCAGTTTGATATTTCCGATTTAGAACTGCACATCCATATCCAGAGGGTATCCTGTATATTACCTGGCATGATAGACAACAATTATTCTTCTTTGTAACAGAAAACATTTCCTTAATACAAAACGTTATGGCTTCGCTGGTATATCAAGTTTTTTAATAGTACGGTGTTATTAACCTAAAAAAAGGCCTAACCTTGACATCCAAAGTAAAAGTTTTATTCCAACTCCAAATTGTTCTATATAACCCTCTTATTGTTTGGTAAAAAGTTACACCATTTTGAGCGTCGGGTTTGGGGGGGAGGTGGGGAAAAAGTAGGAAATTTAGTAGTTTTTTTAGTTGTTTGGAAATTGGTTGAAAACTAAGCTGTTTAGCACAAAGAGTGTTATATACAAAAATATTCTACATGAAATTTTAAACTAAAAATGCCCTATGCATATTCCCTGTAAAATTTACGGTTCATGAGTTGCAGACGGTGTAAAGTAAAGACCAGTGAAAGTGTCCTATATAATTGACGGAGGCCACCTCCTACATCGGGTTGTCTGGCAACAGCCTGCTACATTTAAACAGATTTGCGAGCAATATAGTGATTACGTATGTACTCATTATGGAAAAGCGACTGTTGTTTTTGATGGTTACGAACGAAGTAACACAAAGGATCAAGAACACCTACGAAGATCACGTTCCAACATTGTGGTCAACCTTCAGGGAATAAACTGAAAATGGTCGTACCTAAAAAAGGAAATCACCAGGAAAAAGTGTACATTATTTCTGACATTCAGCAAGGCATTGGGGATATGAAAGATGTACTTCTGGTTACATACGCCTTTACAGGATGTGACACTGTGTCTGCTGTCTATAAGAAGGGAAAAATTGCACCTTATACGAAAGTTCAAGCCAACACCGTTCTTCGTGAAAAACTTCTGGTCTTCAACAACCCCAAAGCCGACCCCAGTGCAGTGGCTGATGCAGGAAATTACTTCCTACTTGCAATGTTTGGAGCCAAGAACACTGAAGATCTAGATTGTCTCCGCTACCAGTCCTACTTGAAAACGATTGCAAAGCAGCCTATACATGCATTACTGAAGTTGGATGCACTACCCCCCACTTCAGGAGCGTCCAGACAGCATTCATTTAGGACCTACCACCAGGTACAACAGTGGCTGAATGAAGATAAGGATCCACTTGAGTGGGGTTGGAAGAAGATTGGCGACCACCTGACACCAATTACAACAGCACGTCCTGCAGCCCCCCAGGAATTACTGTCCCTTATAATGTGTACTTGCAAAGATGAATGCGTTCGTAATTGTGAATGCAGAAGGAGTGGTCTAAACTGCACTAGCATATGCAGCAATTGCTCAGGCCAAGCATGTAATAACATGGACAATAATAACATCTTAGACGACGAGCTAGAGGAGGAGGATAATGTGCTGGAGGATGAGTGAAGTTAATAAAGACATTGAACATTCCAAATTTGAAAGATATTTATGCTTAAGAAGTGAAATAGCAACATTCTTTTACGAAGCTTATTTTTTTAAAAAATTATCAAAATTACGAAAAAGTTAACATTTACACCGTCTGTAACTCTTGAACCGTACAATTTAGAGTGATTATGAAAGGGACCATTCTTATTTAAAATTTAACGTAGAACATTTTTGTATATAACAATGTTTAGGATAAACCGCTTAGTTTTTGAAATATTTACGAAAAACTAAAAAAACTAGTGATTTTTCAAATTCCCCCCCCCCCCTCACCGCCAAACCCGACGCTCAAAATGGTGTAACTTTTTACCATAGAATAAGGGGACTATGTAGAGCAATTTGGTGTTGGAGGAAAACTTTTACTTTGGATGTTGAGGTTTAGGTCTAATTACACCGTACTATAAATCGTTTTGGATACTTATGTCTTTTCAGAAGTACGAATTAATCTCTAATCGATTTGGCTCCCAAATTATTCCTATCTATAGTGCAAATCTTATCTTTCTAGGGCAATCACAAAATAAACTAACGAGTTAATCATTCTGTTTAATGCTCGCCGTAAATTTCATTATAATATGCACGTGGCTGTTGTAGACAAAATTATGGGTTTTGAGTCGAGAGACGCAGTTTGTACAAAAAGTTCCTTATTTTACGAAAAAGATAAAAAACTTCATAGTGTTCTTACGTACAAACTAAGAAGAAACAACAGCAAACGTTGAAGCATAATTTACAGGATATAAGTTTTACAGGGTGATTCTTATTACCAGTAAATTAACTATATATACAGTAAAATGTCTTTAGTCGCGTTGTATGACATTTTTTTTTGTAAGGACAATTATGGGTAGGTCACCGCCTATTCGTCAATGCGTATCATAGACGTACGTTCTAATGTTTAATGGGGGTTAATCAATTTGGATTAATTTACAAACATTTCCATCTACGATGTTATTTTCTCAAGGGATCATTTTATTTGTAATTTTTTATTTACCATAGGCGTTCGGTGGAATTTTTTCCAGACTTTAAAGTTAAAGTAGTAAGATTGGAATGCGAACTACATACACACTCATGAATCGACTGGTGCACATGTATGTTAACAAACACATGACATAGCATAACATAACAAACAAGCGCTCCAATTTATAGAGAGTATGGAAGCCCGGACTTCAATTTATTGCATGTTGGCAGGCAAGATACACCATTCTTTCAACTTCAAAATAACGAGTGTCAAATTACCGAGAGTTGACTGTATAGCTACGAGCGGTAGCGAGTGAGTGCTTTTAATAGTTTGACTGAACTATTTTTGGTAGAGGGTTTGCAGGTGTTTTCTTTAGTCGGTGGTCTGACATCAAGAAACTGTGTGTGTTTTTGAGTGGAAATTGTAAGGAAGTATACATATATTTATTAGCAATTATCTATTTGGACGAAACTCGGTATGATACACACGATACGGTTAAGAAAGGATGGACTGATTGGTCAAAATACAAATGCAATATAGAATTATGTTTGGTAAATAGACGAAAATAATATTAATACCTTTCAGAGTTTAGCTCCGCAACATAACTTATTGGGATATACGATTAGATAGCTGTACTATATCTTTTACGTCAACTATAGTTTGACTGGACTCAAAATATAAGTTGTTTGTAAATTGCGCTAAACCCTTGTTTAATTTCCTGTGGATTTTTTATTGATTAGAATATCTAAAAATGGTAAGGAATCATTATTTTATAAAGACAAATTGCGAACATTTCGTGAACTATCTTTTAAATTTTAATTATTGATAATTTGGTTCCATGTAAGAGGCAATATGTGAATTTTTGGAATTAAAATATCAACTAAATAATAAAAATATATCATTAATATACAATCAGTTAATACAATATTAAATTTAATTGAGTAACTGGTATTATTATTGCATTACAATTATTACCACCGTTTTTCCTGCGTGGTTTTTATCTGCGGCTTCATCATGATATTCCATCAACAGGTTCTGAAAGGAAACTGTGTCAAGGCCTGTCTCTCTCTGCCCCTTCTCAAAAAAAAAACTAAATAAACGAAAGACTAATATTTTTGGTCAATGTTGTGTAATATTGGTAACAGGTATAGATTTATTTTATTCGAATAGTTTTACTTGATACTTTGATCGTTTAATTCGGATCATTGACGCAGAAAACATTTTTGTAATATAATATTCAATCTTAAATTTTTTTTTTTAATTTCAATTCCTATTTTTTTTTAATAATACATTACATACCTAGGTGAAAAGAGTTTATTTTCTGTTACAGCTGGACACAGAAAGGAAACTACAGCTAATCTAGTCTCCTTTTTCATTTTATTTACAACCATAATTAAAATTTCATAAATGAATGTTTAAAACGTTATAATTTTGACTTAATTATATTCAGTTCACAAGCAGATTAATCTCCTAAAATTAATAAATTAGGGTGCGTTCACAAAGAAAGCTGGTTACAAGCGCTTGAGAATTTTGTTGTGTGTACACAACAAACGCTTCCATTTCAAGCTTAGTGTTTTTTCAGCTCTCGTTGAGACAGTGTCTTCCTTAAGTGATGAAGAGGTATTTTTGCTTGAAAATGTCGAATTAAAAATTCGTAGAAGGAAAGTCGGTGTTCATGCAATTAACCGTGGAAGAGGTAGGTTTGGGGAATACCACCATCTATTTCCTCAATTGAAATTGGACAATGTGAGGTTTTTTTCTTATATGAGAATGGAGTTAACCACGTTTAGTTACATCCTCAAGAAAATTGAAAGCGTTTTAGTCAAGTTTTGGGGTAATTGGCATAAGCAACCTATCCATGTCGAAGAACGACTAGTTATTTGTTTAAGGTGAGTGTATACTGTCTTTGATTTTTGTAATAAATACTTATCATAACATTCATTTATAGAATATATCTTACAACTAGTTATACAATATAACACATCTAATAGTATACAGGGTGTTCCAATTCTTTTTGTTATTTTAAATTTAGCAACCGGGTGAGTCCTGAGAAGTCTTCACTTCCATGATCCTGAGATCCTTCATATTCATCTATGGATACGCTCTGGTTTGAAGTACGAACAGGTGAAAATGAAGTACTGTTTGTTGGTGTAGACCCAACACTATAAGACATGGGATACGCAAATTGCTGGACTATATCCTAAATTTTTGCACGAAATGGAAAGATGTGTTCTGGACGAATCTTTCTTACATGAGGCATGAGCATGTAGTTTGAGGCGTTTGTCCCAAAGAGCCCCTTTTCTAAAGACTTGAGATATCAGTTCATCGACATCCATACTGTACAGTTATTTGTCACTGACTGGTTCGGTGAACAAGAGCCGGAAAACAAGTACAAAACGTTCTTGCGTGCTTGTCAGAACTTGTAGCAAGCGCTTGCTAGCCGGGACAGGCTTTGTCTGTGAACGCACACGCTTGATAAAATGTAGACTTTTCTCACGCCGGTTGGAGCTTGCAAGCGCTTGCCAACAAGCGCTTGTAACCAGCTTTCTTTGTGAACGCACCCTTATTCATTAACATTTTGACAGCTTTTGTAATGCCGGCAGAACTTGTTGATCTTTTTGTGTAAAAATGTCAACCAGGGACGATTCAAAGTATCCGGAGCTACGAGAATGAGTAGCTAAAACTAAACACAGTTTATTACATGAAAAATTAATAATATTGACATTGTGTTTCGTGTTTATCGGCTCTAACATTTTCATCGACAAATATCTTTTAAAATATCGAATTGCCATACTATTAATAATAACTATCTACTACCCGACCCTTCTGGTTAAACTATTTATAATAATACAAGGGTTATTGTCTTTTAAGAGTTGCTTATAACATAGTTGACGCCTGTCAACAAATATCAAATGTCAAAGTCAACTGTCATGTTTAGTTAATATCAGACCGCTTCGTTTAAAGCTGTACCTAAACTGAATTTTTAAAGTCGACAATGGATGATTCCAGTAGTCCATTCAGTATTGTCACTACAAAATTTTCAGGTCTAAAACAACAAACATTTTCTAGGCCCTTCTGTGTACGAGACAAAAATAATGTTTGATTTCAAAGGTTTCTAGATGTTCCAGAATATCTGAACCGGGCTATTATTGTTGTTACTGAAAAAACTAAAATAACCTAGGGGACTTGAATATTTACGTGTTTGCTGCATGGACGAAACCTGTCAATTCAATGTCACATGTTTGTTTTTGACAATTGAAAAAAATGTAAAACAAGCTAAAGGTTAGTTCATATAGATGCGAATCGCGAAATTGCGAATGCAACTTTGAATGTAGAAAATCGCGTTTTTCTCAGTCCGTTCATATAGGAACGAATTTCGCAATCACTCTAGGAACATTTAACTTCAATGTTTTTGGTGGCATGCTAAATTGTTGGTATTTCCGGGTCTTGACGTAAAAAGATTTATAAAACATAAAAAATTTTACCTAGAATTTGAGAAGCCCCGCTACCGTTGAAGATATTGGGGCTCTCCCAGTTACTGTCTCCTTGAGGGGATAATGAACAAGGGTGGAATATGGGTTGTGCTCCTGATTCCAAGCAAAAATGGTACTGATATTTTTCAAATGAAAATGTTTCCCCACATTGGCACTCCACAAGATACTGACAAAAATATTAAACACTGTATAGTTTTAGTACTACTTTTATTTGGAAAAACTTTAATTACCTTTTTTTCTCTGTTACCTCTGAATCCATTCCTTTAGTTTCACTCATTAAACTACAGATACATATATAATAAACAAATAAAGCTGAAATGAATGAAAATATGGCGGTCGAAGAGTAAATAATAACAACAAACATCTTGAATGCACATGAGTTGACAGTTTTGACAAAAAATTCTCAGCGATTTTCGCAAAAAATTAAAACCTGTCCAAGTTTCCCGCCCCCTAAATTTCAAATTTTGCGAATCGCATGAAAATTAAAATATGCCTGCTGCCACTTGTTTCGTCACCAAAATCAACCAATAGGAATTAAATTCGCTTTCGCAATTCGCGATTCGCATCTATATGAACTAACCTTAAGCAACAATTAACCACGAAATATACTAGATTAGATCACAAATTACTCTGAATTACTCACGTTCGAGAAAAAACGAAGTTAATTTCAAATGTCATAAACAAGACATGTGACATTAAATTGACAGGTTTCGTCCATGCGGCAAACACGTAAATATTCAAGACCCCTAGGTTGTTTTAGTTTTTTCAGTAACAACATTAATAGCCCGGTTTAGACATTGGCGTATCCAGGCTACTGGTAAGGGAGGGGGGTTAAAATACGAATATATTTCCAATAGACATATAAAATAATAAAAATACACAATAAAGTTATATTTATCATATAAATGAGATCATAATACATTTTCAGTCATCATATCACTAATAAATAAAACAAATAAATTCTGCAGATGCAAAAATCAAATACAGTATTCCCAAAAGGTAAAAATTATAGTGAAAACTACGTATCCTATATCACAAAAATAAAAGGAAATCTGTCTACATTCCTGTAATAAGTAATCAAAACAGAAAACATTCTGTTTATTGAAAAGAAATGTTTGACAGTCTCACAAACAGTATAATAATGAAAATCTATTTTATATAATGAATTCCAGCTTACTCACGGACGAAATGCAACTGAATACTGTAAACTGAAACAGATCGGAGATAGGATTGGGGGTTTTGTAATTACCCCCTTTACCCCTCCCTGGATCCGCCACTGGGTTCAGATATTCGGGAACATCTAGAAACCTTCGAAATCAAAAATTTTTCGGTTTCGACTTTGAATCGTACCCAGAAAGGCTGTCATTTTAGACCTGAAAATTTTGTAGTGGTAATACTGAATGGACTACTGGAATCATCCATTTCTCGTTGGTAAGGAGAATTTGAACGTAGACAACCGTAGTTTTTCAAAAATCCTAGCAGAGTAATATTTTTCTTCGCTGTTCTTAGTTCCTGATGAATCAGAAGTTGCAAAATGTTTATCCTAACTTGTATATAGCAGTTCGCATAGCTCTATGTTCACCAGCAACAGCAGTTAAGTAAAGCTTTCTTGGCTGGAAACGAGTGAGACATTGTCTAAGATCTACCTTAAGCCAAGAAAAGCAAAACGCCTTAGATTTGTTGTAAAAAGATATACAAAATGTTATTGTGAAACTTTTATACCTGCTGTGATGGAATGTCATCCACATTATCAGCTTGATTCTTGCTAGATAATCTATTGAACCCAACCTGTTTCTTTTGCATTTTCAACTAAATTGTTGGGATTTGAAAATAACTTAGAAACTGACACATCGATCCCCTAGTTCACCATCGTACTAATTGCTGGAAAAAAGTGTTGTAATAAGGACGGTAGTACACAAACCATGAATTTCATTGACAAGAAAAATTTTATTTATATGATTGTCAACTAGGTTATCGAATTGTAGAGATCGGTAGGGGCGGCAAACTTTGAATAGCCTACTGGCGGAAAATGTGTAAATCCGCCACTGCGTTTTATATTAATAAGCTGTTGCATTTACGTGAAACTAGGAAGATGAAAAAACGGGGTGCTATTTGACCCGTATAGTCGTTATAATAATAATATCTACCAATTCAGCATTGCCTCGAGATGAAATATTTCAACACGTAACTGCCATATAGCAGAAAATAAGAAAAAAATAACGGACAGCGATTTCGTGTTATTTTCTTCTTTCAAGTCATGATTATTGCCAAGTAAATAGATATATTGAGTCTTCGGGGCACGTAAATCATTCTTTGTAGTTATGACATTTTCACCTTTTAAAACCCCGTTTTGGACTTTTCAGATTTACATCAAACATATTCAGAAATTTTAGAGTTGAAAGCTTGTAGCTATAATTTATTGTTACAATCATTATTTATAAAATATATTTTATTTTTCAATTTACAGAAAACCAACACTTACTGATGTGACTATACCATATTATAATTCCAAACATCTCATATCATATAAATTAGCAACATATCATCCAATGATACATAGAGAATTTTCAGTTTCCATGAACAAATATAATTTTGATAAAGAAATTAATACATTTAAACAAATAGCCACATCCAACGGTTATTCTTTATGTGATGAATATTTCCTGAAAAAACTAAAGATATACAAAATTACAAAACCATCACATATGCTGGTAATATTTCTAATAATAATATCTTCAGCAACAGATGCAACAATTTTAGCGTAGTCAAAGTACACAAAATATCCGTAAAATGCCGCAAAAAACACAAAAAACTTGAAAATTCAAAATTGAGTATTTAAAAGAGTTGTAATTAACATGAGAAAAACTTTACGGAAAATCGTCGACTGAAAATTTTTGTTTTTTCACAATAATTGTTTAAATAATGTAAACAGAAAAATATTCAAATCAAAAATTGTAGCTAATACATTTATCTACAAAATTTGTCTGAACATTTTTCTTATACCTGCATTAGTTTTTAAAATATATACGAAATTTCCGTAGTAGTATTTTTGAACATCATCAATTTTCATGTTTTTAATTTTACGATAGTAAATAAACAATGACATTTAGAAAAAAAATGTTCCTATGTAATGTGTTCTAAAACGGGGTATCTACAAATACATTTAAAAATGTATTACCATCGACTTTCCATACTCTCACCTGCTTTTTCACCTTTATTTGTGCTCCCTTCTCTTTCTTACCTGAGCCATAGGTGTGTTCTTTTGTATCGCGATCACTTCTAAATAGGTTCATTATAAAGTTCACAAATTTTTAGATAATATCATAAACGGTATAAAAAGTTATAGAAGGTTTGCTGAAAGACCTCTGATTTAAATATTTATTGTAAATAATTGTCTATTATACTAAAATTTGATATTTAAAGAAAAACTGTATAGTAGTTTCGAAAGTAGATGCTTCAAAGTGTTTAGTGGTAAAGTTTCATTGAGTTATAGTAATTTCGAAAAAAGATATAATTGAATGAAGTCTAAAAAAAACAAGTAAAATTAAGCATGCAAAAAAAACAGATTTTTAAGAAGCATTCGTTTAAAATTCTAAATATTGACGGCTTTGCTTTTATAATAATAATGTTTTATGCTCATTTGCAATGCTAAATCCAAAAGGAATTTTCGCTGGGATAAGTATTAATTAAATAGGAATTATAATAAACTGATATTACAGTCAGAAAATCTACTTTTTCAAATTTGAAAGTATTTCTATCTAAAAGTTGAGATCTTTCTTTACATTTTACATGAGTTGATTTATTTTTTCAGAATGTTATAAGCCCAAAATTATTAACTTTTAAGTCGAGCGGTTAATAAATTTGGCTCACGGGCCGTTCGCGCGTAACCACGAATTGAATACCACTGAAATCAATTTTATCTCGTAAACGTTTTAATTTACAGAAAAACTTTTCAGACAAAATTTGTAGATAAATGCATCAGCTACAAATTTTGGATTTGGAAGTTTTTCTGTATATTTATTATTTAAACAATTAGAACGAAAAAACAAAAACAAAAATAGGACTAATTTGATATATCATTCACAATATTGTTATAAAACTGTATTAGTCGCAGTTTTGGAAATAAATTTAGTATCAATCACGATATTAGAATAAACATGATAACAATGCCCGCTTTCATGTAATTATCAATCAGTTTTAGACACAATATTAAATTTGTTGACGGGATGCAACTCAGCGGTTGGGCGGATGCAAGTCGGCGGTCAAAAGTTTGGCCTGCTCAAATGGGATGCAATTCACCGGTCCCGGGGAGTAATAATACCTAAGCTTCAATATTTGAAATAACAGTTCTCCTTCTTTTTTCTAATCATATACATCATATTTGGTCTAGCCAAAATATTAAATATCGAATGGGCATCGCATCACATGTAACTTCCGTCATTCTGACAATGATATTTTAATGTATCGAAATAATTATGAATAATTTAGAATTTTCATATATTTTTTGATTAAAGTGGAGTTAATTAAACACTTTTAGTTTCACTTATAATTGCACAAGTGGTTTGTATTTTATCGGGTAAATTTGGGTTGTTTAATGAGAAACTGTTTCCTAGCAATTTGACGAAAATAACTGTCAACTATTAAAAACACGACACCGAAGGTGGAGTGTTTTTAGGTTGACAGTTATTCGAGTCAAATTGCTAAATGAAACAGTTTAGAATTTGAACAACACAAATTTACTCAATATCAATACAAACCTCGAGTGTAATTCGGCAGGACAATTTAATGAATGAGAAATTTGGAAACATATCAATGCAAACTTTTTTTATGAAACATTAAAAATAAACACATTTTTATTTTAATGTACAATTATTAAAAATGCAGTTATTGAAATTCATACTAAGAACAGTGATATCGCTGCGGGTGCCACAGCTAATCGTTTCTGTAGTAGATGTTGAAGTTTTTTCATTTTCCAAACGAATTGATTGAATAATGCTTGAATGATACTCTTTGTCAACTTGTAAGTATGGTTTTATTGATGATGAATTGCTGTGTCCTGTTATTTTTAATAGAGCTTGTTCTTCAATTCCGCTTTTACTTAATTCGCTAACTGCTGCCGCTCGATTTGAGTGATTTGTAATTTTGACACGTTTGACATCTAAACCAATGCGTTGTGCTGAGCGTTTAGTCCATTTGGTAATTTCATTAATTCCAATCGGCAAATTCTTGTACCAATCTTTAGAATTTTTCTTTTTCCAAAAGGGATTAGGTGTAAGAAATACTCTGTCCGAAGTTATAAAAGTGTTTCGTTTTTCCATTAACTTTTTGAATAAACGTATTGGGCAAATATCTTCGTCGAACATATTAGGCGTGATCCATTTGCTGTCACATAATTTATTGTTGCCGCCTTGTCTCGTTTTCGAAAATAGACGATTATACTCGATACGTCCAGTTTCTTTTCCATTATTTTCAATTTCAGATACGAAATAAGTGGTTCAAAGCTAGTTCAAACGCCAAAATGTGATATAATTTCTTTTGAAGTCCTTCCGGCTCATTTTCGTTATATAATCTGGCCATTGCAAATACTTCAGATTTATTAAGAGCTGATGCACTACATTTTCTCTTTTCGGGTTGTGCTTGTAGGATTTTACGTTTAGCATTACGTGCAGCTCGTGATGAATTAAACTGAACATCAGTGAAAGGGTTGAATACAATATTAAATTCGTTGTAATATTTTTTATTTTTTATACATGAATTAAATTGTCATTTAAAAAGTAATTTATGAATATAAATCCCAACGCCCAAATTTATTCACATTTTGAACAAACAAGGAATTTTTATTTTGTTTCAGAACTAATTATAGCCCTAACTCGATCGAACATTACGATTTCAAATCATTTCCAGTATGCTAGTCGTTGTATTCTGGAACTTCCATTTTAGCTTCATATTGAGTGACGGTGGTTATTAAAGGTTCGATTTTCTGGGTCGAACGTTTCTACTAAATGGTTTTTTGATGGTAATATATAGAGAAATTTCCGTTGAAGAATGCATAGTGAAGGTGCCAAAAAATATCGCTGTTTAATTTTAAATGGAAATTTTCTTAGCATACCTTACTGTTCGAACTAAGACGAACCAATAAAAATTGAGCTTGAAAAAAGTAGTGTAAAATAAGATTGCAAATTTAGACGTGTAAAGTTTTATTATGACATTTATGTTTTATGCTGCTTATTTATGTGGATCTATTATCCATTGTAATATTAATTTATATTATAGAAGAACAATTAGAAATAGCAATTCTAGCGATAGCGAATGATGAAGAGATAGAGATGTTGATTTTGTGTTGGCAAATACTTTTGACTGTAAAATCTTTTTTAGTGAGCACAAACATACTATGTTTGATATCATCCCATGTATGTTTGCAATTTTTAAATGGATTCTGGGAGACCACTTCTCTTAGCATAATAATATCATCCTCATAGGTGAAGCGAAGACGGGTTTTCAACGGTTTTGATGATAGTTTCATAATTATATAAAAATATAGCAAATCCAACGAAAAGTTGTGCAATTTAAAATATTTAGCTCGACAAAACAATTATTTTCTGTCACATATTGACAAAAGTATGTCAAAGTTGTCAAAATTAAATAGCTTTAATTAAAAATTTCCTTTCCTGTATTTAATTTAAAGGATATCCTTTATTTACATAAAATTTAAGACACACTTGGGAAATGCGCAAGCGTATATGTCGAAATAGAGGAATCTTTTAATAAAGGAAATCCCACAAGACGTTTCATTAGAGAATTATTAGAGAGTTATTGAAGATCTGTACTAAAGGCTGCTTTTATTAAAAGTTCCTTTATTAAAGTATCCTTTAATGTGACTTTTGATAGAGTTATTGAAAGTAACAAACATGGTAACAAATACAAGACCAAAAACTTTATTTTATTATGACATTTTTATTATGACATTTATGTTTCATGCTGCTTATTTATGTGGATCTATTTATTGTAATATTAATTTATATTATGGAAGAACAATTAGAAATAGCAATTTTAGCGGGAGCGAGTGCTGAAGAAATAGAGATGTTTATTTTGTGTTGGCAAATACTTTTGACTGTAAAATATTTTTTAGTGAGCACAAACATACTATGTTTGATATCATCCCATGTATGTTTGCCATTTTTAAATGGATTCTGGGAAACCACTTCTCTTAAGGTACGTTTTTCTCCACATTCGCCAGTCGCTAGTAGCCGCGAAAAAGTAGCGACGACTTATTCGTCAAGACACCTATTCATGTATTTAAACGGGAGTGTTTTCGTACGCGTACTGAGTAGCTGCTACCCAAATTCGCTGCGAATGTGGAAGAAAGCGTACCTTTAGCATAATAATATAATCCTCATAGGTGAAACGAAGACGGTTTTTCAACGGTTTTGTTGATAGTTTCATAATTATATAAAAAATATAGCAAATCCAACGAAAAATTGTGCAATTTAAAATATTTCGCTCGACAAAACAATTATTTTCTGTCACATATTGACAAAACTATGTCAAACTTGTCAAAATTAAAAAGCTTTAACTAAAATTTTCTTTTCCTGTATTTAATTTAAATATAGGATATCCTTTATTTACATAAAAACCTTTAAGACAAACTTAGGAAATGCGCATGCGTATATGTCAAAATAGAGGAATCTTTTAATAAAGGAAATCCCAAAAGACGTTTCAATAACTCTCTAATGTAACCACTTTTTCTTTGTCTTTTAATAAAGGTTTCCTTTATTATGACATCTACTCATGCGCATTTGACGTCTTTTATTAAAGGATCTTTAATAAAATAAAAGCAGCCTGCATTTAAATGAAATACAGGATAAGTAAACTTTAATTAAATGACCGTTAATTTTGACGTTTTTGACAATTAAATTGGGAAAAGAAGAAATACTTTCCGAAACAGACAGCGACTATTGAATTTAACCTTACATTATTGATTTGAGTTGTGATTGCGTTTCCAGTAGGTATTTAATAGAAAAAAAATGTGCGAAGAACCTAAAAGGTTGCGATTTAAATATGAGGACGATGTATCTAGGGATCCATTTACTAAAGGAAGAAGAAACCTCCATCCACATACTTGCGAACTGCACAGTAATTCAGAATCCTAGGGCACAGTACCTGGGAGACTACTGGATAGAAGAGGGACAGTTACCTCAGTTGAGGCCTGCAGATATCCGAAAATTCTTCCGGGAAATAGGACTAAAGGAGCTACTAGCCTCTGAGACTCTCTTCAGAAACTAAGTAGAAGTAAGGGGGCACAATAGATCTTTTAGGTCTCAGTGAATGTTACCTCAAAAATACATACATACATACATACTGAAGGAAGTGAATGCACCACCTAAAATTGCAATTTCTAATTGTTCCTCCATGTCACATTGAAATAAAATACAAAATTCTAAAATTAACTCGCAGCGAATAACTTTTAAAAATTCTGGGGTCTACGGATTTGACCGACCTGTCACGTATTTTCTTCTTTTTCGGTTCGGAACGTGACTTATATACGTTCAGAACCGAAAGAGAAGAAAATATTTTAGTGTTAAGTCAGTTACAATAATTATATTTTACATACCTTTACTTTTAACCTTTATTACAGGTTACTTTAATAAAAGAGACGTTTATTTCTGTTTTACAATAACTCTCTAACACCTCTCTATTGTTAATAAAGTTAACTATAACCTATCCTCAAAATCGCCGTTATATTTGTAGTGGATGATATATTTGTAGCGTCTAAAGCCGGTCCCAGACACTACCTGTATTTGGCGAATAGGCCAATATTTGTCATTTGCACGAATGTTTGCTTGATCTCCCACACGGTGCCGTAGTATAGCAAAGGTACACGTAGTTTACCTCGCCGAACTACGGCGTCCTTTACTTCGTGCTAGTTTCCGACCAACGACGGGAAAATGACGAAGGACGAATATTTGCCAAAGTTCCCACACGCTACGCGAATAAGTCCGAATACCAAATGTTTGCCAAATACACGTAGTGTCTGGGACCGGCTTTAGACGATCGCTTGCGAAAAATGGAAACTTTTCCAGAGGGTTGATAAGTGCAGTTGCAAAATTGCGATTGGTGAAATGAGATAATTTCTAATCATCACCAGACAGTCTAACACATGTGATACGGAACGACCTTGACAAAATGTTAGGGCGACAAAAAATGTATGGTCAGAACTTGAAATACTTATTTAAAGGACTGTTTTTAAATACAAAAAATACCTTTTCCCACGATCACATAGGAAAGTGACATATATCGCACTCTGTCTAGTTCTATGGAAAGTGGCCTTTATTCATACGCGTATGGAAAAAAAGCTGTCAAATTGAATGTTGAAATGCTAGTCTATTTACCCCGCAAATTTATGTATATGTCAAATGCGTATTTCATAAGTTGATTGGTCCATATAATATAATTTATTTATTTCATATAAAATTAAAATAATTAATTCTGAATCGCAATATTTATGTAGCAAAAACAATTTTATTTCTGATGTTCTGTTTCCAATTGTTGTTAGTTGTTAAAATAAATGTTCGTAATATTTTGAGTACCAATATTTATTCTAACTTTTTTATGAAGGCACTCTTTTTCTTCGCATAAAAATCATATAGTGTACATAACTTGTGCGAAAGTGATATTTCACACTCGTGGGATTATCTCAATACTTCCCAGTCGTGTGAAAAATGTCACTTTCCGCACTGGTTACGTAATATACTATATTAGAAATAACAAAATTTTTAACAGAAAGGTAAAATAATAAAATGGGCCGTAAGCCTACTAAGATTGAAAATTGTAAATAAAAAATAAAAATAGATAATGTACCTAATTTAAAATGTGTTAATTTTACCGTTTTATGCAATTATTAGACATCAAAGGTACAGACAATCCTTGCATTGTAATCGCGCGCAATTATTTAATTTTCATTCACAACAATAGCCAATATTTCGTTGTTGTAACAATATACATACTCACAACCTTGGCACATTTTTTACAGAATAAATTATCATTGTTGTATGTTTGTATGTATAAACAGGGTCGGCTTTACAATATTTTTGCACTAATTTCATTTAAGTTTTCATAAAAATATTTTTCGAGTGAAATTCTTGATAGGGACAAAACTTACGAGTTCGTCACCGCGCATTGGAGGCATTTTTGAGGATTTTTTGAACCCCCTCTCCCCGTTGGTGAGATGTAAAGATTTTTCTCGACACCCCCATAATCAAGCTTATTACAGTTTCCTGTAATATTGTCGTATTTGAAAAAATTGATTTATCAACAGATGTCGAAAGAATAATTATTTATATTCAACACTCTATAAATTTATAGAGTGTTGTATAAATAATTACCCCCATAATCTTCTTTTAATATTTGTGTTTTGGGTGTAAATGCGTTGAATTTATTAAAAAAAATAATTTGCTATTGTTTAAGACTAGACACATCCTGTCAGATAGTTGCTATTAAAGCACTGAGCTCGAACAGGATACAATCTAAGCTGGTACTTAACTGTCTACAATCCCTCGAAATACTAGGCAAGGAAAACAGAGTCATTTTGACCTGGGTGTCGGGGCATCGAAGAGTGGAGGGCAACGAGAAGGCCGACACTCTAGCAAAAAAGGGATCAGAGTCTTTATTTATCGGACATGAGCCATTTTTTGGCATTGCGGAAAGCACTGCTATATCGGCCATAGCTACCTGGGCGGAGAGGAAAACCTTCACGTACTGGGCAGACATACCGGGACTCTCTCAATCGAAGGCGTTCATATACAATCCTTCGACTACAAAAAAATAAGCAGATCCTGGAATGGAGTAGAAAAAACCTACGCATTTTGTCGAGACTGCTTATAGTACATTGTCGACTAAATTACCACCTGGTTCAGACCTCGGATTGTTGGTTCTGTAATTTGGAGGACGAAACTGCGGAGCACATATTATGCATTTTTTCAAAGAAGTTTACAGCTAGTGTAGAAAATTTTGTTTATTTCCGATATCTGCAATAGTTTCTGAAATATTTTCAAAAATTCAACCCCCTTTTTTCATATAAATTGTTTAAAACTTTTGCAATTTTATATGCGATACCTCACCTTACTACTACTAATTTAGTCAGGCGAACCTTGGCCAAGACAAACTCAAGCCAAGGTTCAGGCACTGAGGCCACTGGCGGGCCCATTGTGCCACTCCTGCTACTTATGCATCCATGAAGCCGAGTCCCTCGATGAAGGACTCAATCCTCTTCAGTGGATGCCTGCTTATGTCCCCAGAGGCCATAACAGTGACTCCGAAGATTCGCCTGCGTAGCACAGCCCAATGTGGACATACGAGGAGAGCATGGTCCGACGTTCCGTCAGCCATGCCGCAACCCCTGCGTAGGGGACTTTCCTCTAAACCTAGGTTACAGAGGTGTTTCCTCGGACAGCAGTGCCCTGTTAGGAGTCCTGCTATCTTTTTTAACCTACTCCTTGGTAGTTCTAGAGCAGTTCTAGCATGTCTATCGGTCCATCCCTTCAATAGGAGCTTGGACTACCTGAGACCCTGTAGAGCCCTACAGTGAGCAAGGTGCCGGTTTCTCAACCAGTTCCTCGTCTCCTTACGGATTGTTTGTTTTGTGAGGCCCAAGGTCGGGCCCGGGCCGTTAAAAGGAGTAGCCGCCCCTTCATTGCCTTCAAAATTAGAGTGCCGCCTGAATGTCGGTGTATATGGCTATGCGTCGATCCGTATAACCTCTGTCTAGGTTTATCTGCGCAGGTTTATCCAAGATAGCGTATACCTCAGCCTGATATGCAGACACACCCTTACCCAATGGAACTTAGACTTGTATCCTTGCTTCCTGGAGTAAATTCCACCCCGCTCCATCGCTGGAGCATGAACCATCTGTGTACCAGACGATCGCGTGAGACTGTGAATTTCCCTCCCTATCCCAGAATTCTCTATTCCGGATCTTCACCCTATAGGGGGTTACGAAGGAGTACCTGCGCAGGCAGATATCAGCCGCTCGAGCCAGAACAGAGACATTTTCCAGAAGCCTGAGCTTATTGACGTTCCTGCACCCTTCCTCGTTTCTCACATATCCCAAACTTTTCAAGCGTAGGAGTGCCCTCCCAGCCTCACCTTTCTCGATGCTATTACAACTGGAATGACAACTTGGTCATAATTTTTTGAGAAAGCTAAATAGAATTGGACAAAACGGCATAAGTGAACCAAACAAGAATAGCGGTTTATAAACATACCCATTTATTTGAATATAAATAATTTTAAAATTACAAAAATAAAAATACGTTCACAGTCGCTTCCGCTTGGAACGTGTAAATATATCGCTCGCTTTTTTTTCAAAAAAAAAAACGATAAATCTTCAATTATAATCCCTTTTTTTTTGAGGCCAGTCGGCAATTGTGTCGCGCGTCGTTACAATTATAGAAATGATGTCAGCGTTCAGATATTGTGTTTTTATCGGAATATTTTGATAACAATCTGTATGAACATGATTATAGAGCTTTTTCATTATTTTTTATTACAATAAAATAAAGAACCGCAAAATTATTACAAGCATTTTCCCTTGTTACAATAATGTTGTCTCAACAAGAATTTCATATTAAAAATTTTCTGTAAAAAACTTTGTTTCTCATTGGGTAATTATAGTCAATTGCTGTCAAACAACTCTAAACGGGTTTAACGCAGGAAACTCAAAAAATATATACAGTGATCCTAAATTTACTCTTAAGAACCTGAAACTAAACGTCAATCTGCTGTTTGGGTGTTCCAAGATGAACCAAAACCGACAAAAGCTATCCGTTCTTGAAGTGTTTTCAAAAAGATAGTGGCTACATTTGTCTCAAAAGCTAGTCATGTAGCAAAGATCAAAAAAGTGTTTCTGATGATTGGTTGGCCGGAAGTAATTGCTGAGTTTTAAAAAACCAATTCCTAACGACGAATGATCCTTTACCAAGACAAGACAAAAGTTCCAGTACACACAAGATGCAGTCAAAGCCATCAAAAACTCTGTTTTGAATGTACCAACAAGCGAGTGGGATAACTTCTTCCATAATTGGTTCCAAAGGATGCAAAAATATATTTCTCTTCGCGGAGAATACTGTTTGAAAGTTGATCTGTTCTTTTCTTCCTCTATATCCAAAATATAAAAGACAACCATCGTAGATATATCGACCAACTATGTTGGCGTCCATAAATTACGTGAGATGTTTAAGGGGGGGAGGGGGTCGAGTCAAATCTCATCTAATCTTACGTTGGGTCTCGGCAAATATCACGCAATTTTTTTTCTGATTGAAACAAAAAAAATTATACTATTTTGGTCCATTTAATCCAGATTGTACATGCTTAAGATTTAATCTTAATTGTAATCGTCATATGATTAAGATCATTCACTAATTCGTTCGAAAGAAAATCATTTCATTCATACTTTGACGTTATACATCTACAGACTGTCAAACCACCATATTTGTTTTATACCAAATAGCTCAATTTAATCTTAATCAGCACGCCTTATGATCTCTATTGCCCAAGTGTACGTGATGATTTAGAGAAAAGATGTTGCAGTACATGCGGTATTTACTTTGCATCTATCACAAGAGCTGCAAAGCACAGGCAAGAAGCCCATATTGCACCAGCTAAGCAAGTGCGTACACAAAACCACAAAACATACGTATGTTTTGTGAGCGCGTATGTTCCGCAAAGTGCGACCCTCACGGATTGTCAGAAGACGAGCTAATGAGCTACTGTGCGCAAGCGCCAACGGCTTAGAGAGGCTAGATCAGAACGAAGTTGAAGGAGCAGATGAATTTACCCAAAATCATATGGACATGTTTGTTCCAATAGTCTCTCTTGAGACTGCGCATGATTCTCCATGGACTGAATTAGAGTAGATATTCTTTTTTTAATCACAGTAGTTACGATTTAAGTATTCTATTGTTAAATTTTTATTACACTTATAACTCTCAGCAATATTGATTACTAGTCTTTAACTAGTTGTAAATACAAGCATGAAGCAATTTTTTTTACTTTTTACAATAACAATCCAACGCGTTTACGTAAGAAACCCACATTTTGAAAAATCTTACGTGAGATTGGGGGATGGGGGAGGGGGTTGAATAAAAAAACACCTCTCGTAATTTATGTATGCCCCCTATGGGTACCAGAAGATTTTAATTTGGGAAAACTAACCCTCTACTTCTTAGAGTTTGGTGAGGAATTTACAGATTACGAACTCATTAAAGGATTAAATTTACTGTTTCAACCCTTACTTTTAGTTTCATTAAAGGATTATTGTTGAGCAATTTACTTGTGCCCCTTATTCCGCTTTTAATCGCCTTTAAAAAAAATTCCGAACTTTTCTTCTACACTATATAAAGCAACTACATTAAATCAACCATGACCTCCTTTTTGATGCCCTTTTAAGTCCCATACAAGATCGAAGTAAAGGATTTTTTGTCCAATTTATTCCCTGTCAAACTCCCTATTAGTTATTCTCAATTTACGATCCAATATCGTCGGCGATCTTTCCTTTAACTTAATTTTCGAAACAATTTCCCCAAGCAATTTAAACCACCCTGTTCGCGCTATGGAGGTCAATCGATCTGCCGTCAATTGAGTGTAATGTTCAGGGTTGCCACATGGCTTTAAATAAACTATCATTTTTCTGTATCTTTTCGAGTGTTTTCAATCAGTTCAGTTAATGAGATAATATAATTTTTGAAAATGTTTGAAGGTTATTCGGAGACAAATAATTATAAAAAGAAATACAGAGCCAAACAATTTATATTTTAAAGGTACAATTATAAAAACACCATACGTGTTAGTTTTTGTAACCGATAACCACTTCACACGTTGGTAATAATTTGATTATGATGTTCAAGAAGGGATTTATTGAGTTGACATTTTTATGACCTGTGATTCTCATGAGCTTTTGCTCTTGTGCACCTCTTTTGGCCAATCAACTGGCGATGGAGTTGGAGTTATTAGTAATTTTTCTTCCTTGATATTCAAGCCAATTGCTTCGATAGACGATTTTGTCCAATTTCTAATCATATTTCTTCCAATGGGCATATTCGGCTCTCCAATGACAATTTGTTTTGAAGAATAACCTCTTGATTTTAATAATTGGGACTCTTTTTGACATAATTTTTTTAAATAATCTGGCACTTGGCAATGTTCTAAATATGTACCACCTTTAGCTTTAGCATCCGCTTTTGACGTCTAACGGATTGCCGAAGACGTTCGAAAAGGCCAGGAGTATTGCAAATAACAATAGGTTTGTTCCAACTGGCATTTATAAATCGTTTTAAGTACTGTATAGTGCGAAAACTCAAACATGGGATGGACTTATCAACTTTATCACCCCTTCCAGAAGGTACATTTTGTATACCGCCACAATCAGTTCCAAGAACGGTACTATAGACAGTTGGAACGCGAAAGAAATACAGAACTTGGGCGAACGATACCAAGAACGGTTCTATCGCCATTCGGAACAAACCTATTATAAGATTGTGTTCAGGTAACCTTAGGGTGCCATGGGTATGGATATCCCTTAAAATCCTTTGACAATACTGCATACGGAGCGGATAGTCATTAGGTAGCAAATGTTGAACACGTTGGTGATATGGATACAATAAATTTTCTATTTAGAATATTTCAAACAGCTTTGTGACTAACATTTACTTGTTGAGCGATTTTTCGTGTTCTAGTTTTTGGATGAACGTCAATAATTGGAAAAACCTGAATACTTTCCGATAAAGTGCGACACATTAAAGCTGTTTTTTGTATAAAATATCGGGCCAAAAAGTGATGGTTTAATTGTTGAAGAAAACATTTTTATTTTTCTCTGGGAATTCTGAATAACAAATTTTTCGACGAATAATTTTCAATATAGGTGAGTACTATCCATTTTTTGCAAAATCAATCAAAAACTCGTGGCTCCGTAAAGTTTACCGGACCAGTTCCAGTTTTTTGTGAACGAAGATAAACGTTTTAGAACATGGTAAGCGGTTATTTGGATAAGGCAGGGCCTGTAAGGCATTACCATTGGCTAATCCATATAAAAATGCATTGCAGCATTAGTAAACACAGGCATAGTTATTAAATGTACAAATACAAAATTATAATGATATAAATGTCTTGTTTGGTATTGCCTTTTTTTCATTATTCGGTTATTTAACATCAGTCTATTTATACGACTGAGGCTAATCACCGACGCCGGGAGCACTCTACCCCTAACCGGAAATTTTGCTGAACTCACTAGTGTTCCAACCGTGGCTTATTGAGACCAACATCCATGGACTCTGGACCTTGGTTTTACGTCTCCTCCGAAAGATGGCATATCTGCATTATACCTCTGCATGATACTCTGCTGCAGGCGACGGTGTTTCCCAGTGGTCATCCATCCAAGTACTAACCGCGCTCGACACTGCTTCACTGTAATTATCGCATCAGATGCGTTCAATTACAGTGATGGGTTTTTGCCTTGGATTTCAGGTTTGACACAATAAATTGTCGAAATTCCAAATGCGTCTGAGAATGAATATGTTCTTTTTTCTTTGGAAATCAGTATCGCCACTGAGGAAAAGTTATTGTCGAAATAAATTTCACCTATAGTCAGAAATCGTTTATTACAAATTACAACAAAGCTTGTCACACATGTTTATAGGAACTTTTCGTATAATAAAATTGGGAAACAAATATAAATACTGACTCCATTTTTTAAATCCGACCTGGATCTGCCGCATATCCGGCAACCCCGGTAAAATATCTTCATTTACCATCGAAATTTGATGACGAGAAAGTCAATGTCGACACGAGTAAGTGCGTCGGGACGCCTCGCTTTTGGCGTCCTACTTCTCAACCGCTCTTGCCCCTCTCGACGACGACGTTGACCTACTGAACTTAAACTAGATCCCATTTTCCGTATTTGGTGCATGGCTCCCCGAACGCGTGTCAGAAATGCATGAGAAAACGCGTAAGGGTACTAGGTTAGGTAATTTACTCGAAGGGAGAATTGGCAACAGTGTGCACTTTTGCACACTGTTAATAAAACGTCAAAATGCCGTTAGTTTGAATTTGATATTTAATTATCTAACGAATTATATTTCGATTGAAATTAATTACAAAATGTTTCTTTAAATATAATATTAAATACTTTTTAATAACCTGCGATAAATTTCAATATTTATTGAGTTTAAAGCGGCAAAACATAGCGGTTAACAGATGATTGACAGCAGCAAACGAATGACATAATACAAAGAAACGGCTCTGTATCGGCACTTTGACACTTGGAAAACGGTTTTTTATAATGGAAGAGCTATGTGTATGGTATTGTTATACCCAAAAACTGTCAGCTTAGATATAGGTGAGCAAGCCTGCTAATTAATGTAAAAAAAATGTATAGTTTATAATTTTTCAACAAAAAAAACATTGGATGGATGGAACTAGTGACTAACTATAAATACATAGGGGTGACCTTGAACCAGAAGCTTACATGCTGACAAAGTGGTCTAAAGAATAAGAAGTTTATGCTTCATCTTTAGACAACTAATACAACTTCCCTTGTAGCCTATTTTGGACTGGTGCAGTCTTACTTACGAACCAACTTTATGGGGAGAATCTTCATATAGGGTCAAAGTCAAAACTTTTTCAATACCTAGCTGAAAATTAAGTGGGGAATGGGAAAAACCAGCGTGGTTCAAACAGAACTGGCTGGTATTTCAATTGCCACAAAGGAACTAACCAGAAAAGGAATTTCTGGCAAAAACATAATAATCTGCACTGATAGCAAACAAGCTCTACTAGCCTTGAACATACAACGTGTTACATCAGGGCTAGTATTAGAGTGCCATCGAGATTTAGCTAACGCTTCGGTAGATAACAATATTATCCTGAGATGGGTTAAGGGGCAGGACAAGAACAAATGTAACCGCATTGCTGATTTTTTAAATAGGAAAGCGGTTGGACTAAGAATTCTTGGACACCTACGGCCTGACGATATCGACAATTGCGGAATTAGCTAAACGTTACACCCATGCTCAATCTCTAAAGAGATGGGATGAAATCAAGGAATGCAGTCTTACCAGGATTACCTTGGGCGACCCTGGGAAGCTGGAGTTGAAAAATATTTGGCGATGACCAGGAAAAACCTACGTTTAACGGTAGGATTTCTGACTGGCCACTGTCAATTAGGGCAACACCTCCATTCAATGGGGCGAGTGGACATACCTCTATGCAGGATGTGTGAACAGGAACATGAATCTGTCAGGCATGTCTTATGCGAGTGCCCGGAGTTATCGTCAATAAGAGAGTGTGTGTTCGGTGAGTCTTGGCCTACACCTGCCGATATAAAGGAGATGTCTTCTAGTGACCTGTCCACCTTCCTGGAAAGGACAGGATGGATGGTGACCTAGGAGGATGTACAATGGGTCACATGTGGCCTAAGTGCTGTGGGCCTAACTCACCCTCCTTACTCTACAGATACAGATGATTTTTATTCTGGAGAAGAATTCCTGCAGATATTTATGGACTGTTCCACTTTTTTTTGACGAGTCTAGTAAATGTGCTTTTTTGTGTAGTTTAAAGATGTGAAGTTGTCTCATTCGGTAGATGAATAAAGAATTTATTATTAACATCTCTTTTGACATATCAAAAAACTAATAACTAATATAATAATGAAAACTATGTCTGCAGGAATTTGACAGTATATGAAAAATCATAGATTTCACTCCGTAATGTGGAATATCAATGATCAGGATTTTATACTTCCAAAATTTCCCTAAGTTTCTTTGTGTAACAACGAGGGTGCCAAGTTTGGCAGATGAAAATCCATTTCATACACAAGTAATTCTTATTCCTAGGCAACCAAAGTTTGAGAAAATATCTTATTTTGAAAGACATGAAATATTACTATTGAAAATTTCACTGTTGTGCAATTTGACCCATTTAGAATTATCAGATTGACTGTTCGCAAACGGCTAAAGGAACATAATTTAGCTTGAAAAATGTTGTATACTTTTTCATTTTTATCTTTTGTTTTCTTAGATATCGCGCGCGATGCTTAAACAAGTAATGTCACGTTGACATTTTCGCGATAAACTAGTGGTACTATACAGGGTTGGGATAAAGTATAAAAAATAAAATTGAATATAGTAGAAATGAAGAATAGAAACGAGTACATAATGGAAGAAAATACAATAGAATACTAAAAAATATGTTTATTTGATAGATTACTGACAATTTTTCACTTTGTGCTTTATTTCGAATATAAATGTCACAAAGTTGAATAAATTTTAGCGTAATTTGAACACTCGTTTGACCTTGGAGTAAGTGACGTCTGTGGTCTGGAATTATGTTGACAGTATTTGTCAGAGTGGCTGGCCCATTGTTGCTACGGCCGAGGCCAAAACATCCAAGAAGAACCTCAGCTGACAATTTTGTTTTTGTGGTTGTGTATTGCGTCAGTTTATTTGATTTACTTTTCGAATATTGTTGTACTTTTGAGTTGCTTGTGTATATTATAGGAAAAAATGGAGACAGCATTTTCAAAGGATAGTGCAGAAAATCTGCCAAAACTTGATTTTAGCAAGGTGGACTAGTTTTAAATGTCAAATTTAGATTATTTATAAGCAGAAGTCAAGGATATTGAAACAAAACGGTTAGTAATAAATAGTAACTTATTTTTCTTCAATTTAATTATAAATATTCACAACAGCAAAGGTTCCTGGTTTTGGTCAACTTCTTTTGAACCTTTGATTTTTTGAACCATGATTTTCGTCTTTTTCATCTCGTGGAACGTGAACGAATATTTTGCTTGAGCAGTTTATGTTGTTATTTGTACAAGTTGGTACAAACCACTCTTTGAACATTTTGGAAACACGAAATCGAAACAAAAACAAATAAACCAACCAACTGCAATAACAAAGAGAATATGAATATCGATTTCGAGGTTAGATGAGATGCCAAAATTCAAAAATCAAGGGAAGCAAACCTTAAAAATCCTACGGAAATAACGGTATGTCATTTTCAAGGTCGTAGGCTCTTTGACATCACGAAGAGGGAAAAGTGACATCCATAGAGATACTACAGATAGAGGCAACGGGCCAGCTCGGAAACCGTCAGGCTGTAAGAGAGAGAGAGAAATTCGGAGGTTTAGGCTGTCTTTTTCTAATAGCGTTCATTCTATATACACAGACAAAGACAGAAAAACCTCGGATCGTCTGTCTTTTTCTCACTCACCGGAGTTCGGACGGATATTTCCACTTACTCTATCTGTAGTATCTCTATGGTGACATCACGTTCAAAGCTCGCGGCTGTTTTTTATTAATTTTAAATGATAGAAATCCAGCTAAAAAAAGTAACAAAACACGGGGACATTTTTTATAAAATAGCAAAAAAAAATTACTGAAAAGGCCTATTAATTAGATTGGGTTGTGCTCAGCAGCTCAGGCACTTGGACTGAATCTTTGTACCATTTCCCAAGTTATCTACTTCCATTCCAGAAGCTTTGTGTCTTCTATGTAGGCCACTAGTTTGACTGTAGTTTGTAGAGTGGTCAGTAATGTCGAATAGTAATCTCCAGTTATTGTTCTATCCTTATCCAAAAAATCAATCATGTTTATTCCATGGCAATCCCAAAAAACTGAAGCAAGAACTTTTCCAGCAGATTTTTGGACACGAAACTTCTTAGGTCTTGGAGAACCAGAGTGTCGCCATTCCATCGATTGTTGCTTTGTTTCTGGATCGTAGAAATGTACCCAATTCTCCTCCATAGTAACAATTCGGTTTAAGAAGTTTACATCGTTTTCAAATCGAGCACAGATCGAACGCGATGCTTCTACCCTTGCACGCTTTTGGCCAACATTCAAACATTTGGGGATCCATTTTGCAGCAATTTTCCTCATGTCCAAATTGACGTGAACTATATGATGAACGCGTTCGTATGAAATATTCAGTGCTTCAGATATCCGTTTTAGCCCAATTCGACGGTCTGATAAAATCATGTCATGAACTGCATCGATATTTTCGGGGACTGACACAGAAACTGGCCTTCCCAATCGGTCATCAACTTCAATGGAAAATTTACCTCTTTTGAAGCTTGCAGTCCAATTTTTCACGGTCGCATACGAAGGAGATTGATCACCAAGGGTATTAAGCATATCTTCGTAAATCTGCTTACCTCTTAACCCTTTTAAATACAGGTACTTGATGATGGCTCGATAGTCCAATTTTTCGATTTTCACAATTTCGGTGGACATCTTTTTTCTTTTAATTTATTGGGTAACTGGTTTACTTTTTTGACGTCAAACTTCACACTGACACTTCTAATAAGTTATTGTTCGTTGCTATGGTAACGCAATATTTTGTTTATGCGTGGAACTGGTCTAGTGAAAAGTTGAGTGTTGTAGAAATGCAAAAATGTTGTTATTCCCTGTATTTTATTTAGCGCGGCTAAAAATATATATGAATGTTTATCTTTTATTCTGAAGTCGGGAATTTATATCCACCACCCATTTTCAGACAATGAATAAATCTAATTTCAACTACCTACTTTTGTATGCGATTATCTATATAAAAAAATAGCACAGTAATAATTTTGAAACAGGGAAAGTATAACAACCTAAAATATTTCAAGTTTTCGGTTTAACCTCTTTTTCAAGTAAGTAAACCAATCACAAAAAATAAACAAACGTTAGCTTAATGCAAACCAATAAAACTATTTATAAATTCCATCTTAAAAGCCCAGCATTTAACCCACTAAACTTTAAAATGTATAAAGATATTTACAGTACAATAAAATTATATTGCAAAATTGTAACTTCGATTCGGCTGATTTACTGCATCGGCGATTGCACGAAGAACATCTTAAAAGTATTGACCTAAAAATACATATACATGTTATTAAAGTCAATTGGTTCCTAGAATTCTAAACATATAAATTAATGCAAATCTGTCAGAGCTATTCGGAAGTGCAGTACTTGAAATGTTACTATACATGACGAAATTTTTGCAGAATATATCAATGATTTCCTGAACCAATATGTCCGTGAGCACAATGTAATCTTATAACTAGTTTTTGAGATACAGGTCGTTAAACTTGGAAAGTAGCGGATTTTCTAAAATACGAGGATATATTGAAAAATTCTTAGTCTACTATAGAACCAAACAAAATTTCAATGTCAAAATATTATATTACACAACATATTCTCCTCTTAATTGGATACATTTATTACAGCGAACCTGCAACGTCTCTAGACCTTTCAAAAAAAATGCTTCTTCTTGCTCTGCAAACCAGACCTCCACATTCTTTATTACCTTCTCGTTGGAAGAAAATTGATGACATTTTAAACTTTTTTTCAGTTGAGGAAAGAGATGATAGTCGGACGGAGCCAAATCTGGTGAATAAGGGGGGTGTTCTAGTAATTCAAACCCTAAATCACGAATTTTTTGCATGGCAACATCAGATTTGTGTGCAGGGGCGTTGTCCTGCAAAAACAAAACACCTTTGGATAGCTTTCCGCGTCTTTTCTCTTTAATTTTTTCCCGTAGAGTGGTCAGTAATGTCGAATAGTAATCTCCAGTTATTGTTCTATCCTTATCCAAAATATCAATCATGTTTATTCCATGGCAATCCCAAAAAACTGAAGCAAGAACTTTTCCAGCAGATTTTTGGACACGAAACTTCTTAGGTCTTGGAGAACCAGAGTGTCGCCATTCCATCGATTGTTGATTTGTTTCTGTATCGTAGAAATGTACCCAAGTCTCATCCATAGTAACAATTCGGTTTAAGAAGTCTACATCGTTTTCAAATCGAGCACAGATCGAACGCGATGCTTCTACCCTTGCACGCTTTTGGTCAACATTCAAACATTTGGGGATCCATTTTGCAGCAATTTTTCTCATGTCCAAATTGACGTGAACTATATGATGAACGCGTTCGTATGAAATATTCAGTGCTTCAGATATCCGTCTGATGAGATCATGTCATGAACTGCATCGATATTTTCGGGGACTGACACAGAAACTGGCCGTCCCGATCGGTCATCATCTTCAATGGAAAATTTACCTCTTTTGAAGCTTGCAGTCCAATTTTTCACGGTCGCATACAAAGGACATTGATCACCAAGGGTATTAAGCATATCTTCGTAAATCTGCTTACCTTTTAACCCTTTTAAATACAGGTACTTGATGATGGCTCGATACTCCAATTTTTCGATTTTCATTATTTCGGTGGACATCTTTTTTCTTTTAATTTATTGCGTAACTCTGGTTTACTTTTTGACGTCAAACTTCACACTGACACTTCTAATAAGTTATTGTTCGTTGCTATGGTAACGCAATATTTTGTTTATGCGTGGAACTGGTCTAGGTTAACTAGATATCAATACATCCTCGTATAGTGAAAAGTTGAGTGTTGTAGAAATGCAAAAATGTTGTTATTCCCTGTATTTTATTTAGCGCGGCTAAAAATATATATGAATGTTTATCTTTTATTCTGAAGTCGGGAATTTATATCCACCACCCATTTTCAGACAATGAATAAATCTAATTTCAACTACCTACTTTTGTATGCGATTATCTATATAAAAAAATAGCACAGTAATAATTTTGAAACAGGGAAAGTATAACAACCTAAAATATTTCAAGTTTTCGGTTTAACCTCTTTTTCAAGTAAGTAAACCAATCACAAAAAATAAACAAACGTTAGCTTAATGCAAACCAATAAAACTATTTATAAATTCCATCTTAAAAGCCCAGCATTTAACCCACTAAACTTTAAAATGTATAAAGATATTTACAGTACAATAAAATTATATTGCAAAATTGTAACTTCGATTCGGCTGATTTACTGCATCGGCGATTGCACGAAGAACATCTTAAAAGTATTGACCTAAAAATACATATACATGTTATTAAAGTCAATTGGTTCCTAGAATTCTAAACATATAAATTAATGCAAATCTGTCAGAGCTATTCGGAAGTGAAGTACTTGAAATGTTACTATACATGACGAAATTTTTACAGAATATATCAATGATTTCCTGAACCAATATGTCCGTGAGCACAATGTAATCTTATAACTAGTTTTTGAGATACAGGACGTTAAACTTGGAAAGTAGCGGATTTTCTAAAATACGAGGATATATTGAAAAATTCTTAGTCTACTATAGAACCAAACAAAATTTCAATGTCAAAATATTTTATTACCCAACATATTCTCCTCTTAATTGGATACATTTATTACAGCGAACCTGCAACGTCTCTAGACCTTTCAAAAAAAATGTTTCTTCTTGCTCTGCAAACCAGATCTCCACAGCCTTTATTACCACCTTTGGATAGCTTTCCGCGTATTTTCTCTTTAATTTTTTCCCGTAGAGTGGTCAGTAATGTCGAATAGTAATCTCCAGTTATTGTTCATATCCTTATCCAAAAAATCAATCATGTTAATTCCTTGGCAATCCCAAAAAACTGAAGCAAGAACTTTTCCAGCAGATTTTTGGACATGAAACTTGTACTTGATGATGGCTCGATACTCCAATTTTTCGATTTTCACAAGTTCGGTGGACATATTTTTTTCTTTTAATTTATTGCGTAACTCTGGTTCACTTTTTGACGTCAAACTTCACACTGACACTTCTAATAAGTTATTGTTCGTTGCTATGGTAACGCAATATTTTGTTTATGCATGGAACTGGTCTAGGCTAACTAGATATCAATACATCCTCGTAATATTTCGTTCAGGAAAAAATATTTAGGTAATGTTAATCCATACCCATCATGCGTTAGTTTAGACTGACTTTTGGCTCAAAATTTTAATAGTTACAGGATTAATCAAGAACTATTTAAAATGAAATAGCTCTTTTTTGCCGTATTTTAAAATAAAATAAAGAGCAGCTTATATGGGTACTAAAATATTGACCATCTGCTTATGTCAAAGACAAGAATCCCTTGCCTAGATGGTTTCTGTTATCGGCAATGAAGCATCACATCAGTCGACAATTTCTCCTTGGTATGGAGATTTGAAACGTGGACAGATTCATCTTAGCGGCGATCTAAGAAAAACGGCAGTCACCTAGGAAAACCTCGTTGCTATACGTAGGTTGATCCAAGAAGATCGACATGTCACTTCGTGAAATTGAGGTATCATTGGGAATTTCAAAGCCCACAATTTAAAAAATCGTTGGATACTGCATCTGCAGAAAGCAATTAGAATCAATTGTCAAAAAGCCGGTTTAACGCAGGAAACAAAAAATAAATACAAGTATTGTCAGTGGTGATGAATCCTGGATTTACACTTATGAGCCGGAAAATGAACATCAATCGGCTGTTTGGGTTTTCCAAGATTCACCAAAACCGACGGAAGTTATCCAAAAAGTGTTTCCAAAAAGATGGCGACATTTGTCTCAAAAGCTGATCATGTAGCAACAATTCCCCTGCAATATCAAAGAAGTGTTACTGCTGTTTGGTGTATAGTATTGAAGAATCTTCTTGTTGGAAGGAGTGCTTCTAAATTTGTGATTCCAAAAACCTTTCATAATAGTGAACCTTGAAAAATATATGTATTTGAAAAATGTTATTTAAGACATTAAATGCCCATGTCGCTTAAAAGCGTTAAGTATCTTGTGCCTAGGCGTTTCTACATGGCATGGGCAGCTAAAGTGTTTAATCAAGAGGATTTATTATTTTCTTGGTATTATTTTATTTAATCTAGAATATTTACCCTATCACCAGGACAAGTGCCTTCTTCTTTAATAGAATCCAAAATTTCCATGAACTTAAGCATTAGACGATGCAAAAATGTTCTTTCCCAACTTAATTCCTTTAGTTGTTCTGGCTTGTCTTTTCTCTGAATAGCTCTCCAGTATTTTTTCCATTTTGGATATCTTTTGAATTCATATTCCCTCCTAGCAGGCAGTAGAGCCACCCACATAGAAAGTGATACTAGTATTTTAACTGGATATCTAAAATTGCTTCTTCCTTACTATTAAAACAGTGATTGAGAAATGCTAACAGAGTTGTTTGTTATCTTATATTTTCTATTAAAAGTTCCTCTTCAAAACAAGCTTTCAATACTTGTGGAAAAAAATCTGGAAAATATTCACTGTTTTTTCAAAACGCCTGAAAATTCGAAATATGTTTCAATATGTGTATAACAAAAACTATTTATCGAAAATGTTACCTGCCATACTTGGACCCTTTCTCGAAACTTTTCATTAACAATTATTACAATTGACAGCAGTTATCAGTTATCTCTTACCTTCCTTAGTAAATTAGTTAGAAATGAAAACTCTTAAAGTGCGTTTTGAAAATTGATACAAATTTTATGAATTATCTGATGGAGTTTGTTTCATAATAACTTCCTAAACTAGTTCCTCATGTAGTTTTAATTTGTAAGTAGGTATATTGAATATTAAAAAACTTGATATTAATTATAATAAAGATTTTAAAAAACTTGTAATTGAAAAAGTGTTTATACAAAACTGGTGAGTTTAACTAGATGGCAATTTTATTGACGAACTGTACTTTTTTATTTTCAAATATCTTTACAAACCTATTATCTTGAAGTTTTTGTTAAGTTGTTAGTTTAAAAGGAATCAGTTACACAGTATGCATGGTATAATAACTGTTTGTAAACAAATATACACGTTCCAAAAACTGCTTGAAGGGAACCATAATTGACTATATAAAATCACATTTAACCGTGAAGTAGTCATTCGAAGCTATACAAAGTTTTCAAAAACATCAACTTTATGTACAGGTGCTATAAATTTACTCGATACAAAAAGGTAAATGTTTAGACGTATCTTAGCGGGAATCCTAATCTATAAAGTGCGACAACTTTTCAAGCAAGTCGTAAAGTCTTCCGTTACCTACCTGTTGAAAACATTATTCCCAGTGAGATTGCTGGAAATGCATAAATGTGTAACAGAAAAAGTTTTACGACGACAAAATAAATAGTATTATAGAATAAATATTTTTAGATTTTGGAATGCTTAAAAGTTTGTGAATTTTTGGAAACAAAAAATAGATTATTAAAATCTTTTCACGTGAGTTACGAGCAAATTTGAGGAAAATAAAATGAATTGAAAATTTATTTGTCTATTGCCTGTTGTCTGCATGTCACGTGAAGTGAACAGCGAAAAAAAGTGCCTGAAATCTGTGCGAGAAAAAAGGGTCTCCAGTTAAATTAACATAAAACAAAATAAATGATAATGAGAACAGGTAATGAAGAATTGGATAGAGATCTGACTTTCTGGAGTATTTCGGACAATAAAGAGTTGTACACTATTACAAATAATACAAGCGAAATAAGCTACCTAGGAATAAATATCAATAACAGAAATGATAAGCCAGGAGAAATTAATACAAGAATAACAAAATTGTACTTCTAATAGGTATGAATGTGAACACACAATTGACAATCAAGGGGAACCAACAGGACGCATTGAGTATAACCCGTTTTTCTCCACGACCACCCAAGGCGGTTCAAAAAGAATGGCCGACAGTAAGTGGCTAGTACCGGAAATTTTGTTTTAACAATTTTATACAATATTTATTGTATAAAAATTATATAGTTTTTTTAGTGGCACTTTGGCTTTCTTCAAAATTGCACATGGACACCTCTTCGTTGAAAGGTTACCGACCCCTGCTCCAACCTCTCAGCGACTTGTGCACATTTTAAAATAGTTATTGATTTATAATGACCCGTTGCCTTTAATATTTTGCATATAGAGCTAGGAAAAATTTAGGCTAATTTAAGTTAATTGGTTTTTTCCACCTTTTCATCGATTTTTATGACACGTACGCCCCGTTTTTTTTTATGATAAAGTAGTACCCTATGAATACATCCAAGTACACTGCATCCATTAATTAATTGTTCTAGTTTCGTGAAAATTCGAAGATGATTCAGTTTGTGTTATAGTCTGATTCTACTTGTTTTTCACATGAAAATCGATGGTGAAAACGGAATCCATTCGAAATAATGAAGCCTGCATATTTCATGGGCTACCCGTCTATTAGTGGATCCTAGTGAACAACTAAAGAAACTGAAGCTAGGTCAATTTTTTTTCTATAATTAAAAAAATCTGAAGTTTACGTGCACATTATTTAAAACAAAATGATTACTTTGGAAAATTACTATTATATAATATAAACGATTCTATGAGACAATACAGAGCTATTTATTTTTCAAAACCATTATTATAGAAATATTATTACACACGATTTACACTGCTCGACGATTATAATAATTGCAAAACAAAAGGAAAGTAACCGATCGTATATAAATGGTGCTAGGAGAGCCTTAATAATAATTTCAAATCTGTTTTGTGTACAGCAATTCGAGTCGTTTTTTTTTTAAATCTTAGTAACAATATAAACTATCACTTGACTTGTTGACATTTAGACCCATACTTGATGCTTGACTTCACATATTCTACCCGGAGTAGTTTTACAGCTTCATTTGCATTCGTATTGTTTTGTTTCCTCTATGGGTGTTCGTGTTAGTAGAGTCAAATGTTATTTTTTAATAGAAACAATTCATAAAGTATTCAGATGAGGTGGAAATGTTTCTATATAAGGATAGCAGAAAAAACCCCGAACAGTTCTTATCTAACCATTGTCCACGACATCTCTTATTTTGCTAAAAACTACCTGCAGACGGTATATTTCGTTTTGACTTATATGTACTAACATTATTGATTTTAGACCCAAAGTGGTCCAGTTGGACCACCAGGGGTCCATCACGGGAAACTTGACGAAAATTACCAACCATCTTTCCAAGAATCGCATGCAAGATGCAATACAAATCGAACCAGATCGATTTGGTATAGTTTATTTCAGCTTGTAAGAAACTGAATTGACTTGACTTACGAGGATATATTGAAAAATTCTTAGCCTACTATAGAACCAAACAAAATTTCAATGTCAAAATATTTTATTACCAACATATTCTCCTCTTAATTAGATAAATTTATTACAGCGAACCTGCAACGTCTCTAGACCTTTCAAAAAAAAATTTTCTTCTTGACCTGCAAACCAGACCTCCACAGCTTTTATTACCTCCTCGTTGGAAGAAAATTTACGACCTTTTAAACTTTTTTTTCAGTTGAGGAAAGAGACGATAGTCGGACGGAGCCAAATCTGGTGAATAAGGAGGGTGTTCTAGTAATTCAAACCCTAAATCACGAATTTTTTGCATGGCTACATGAGATTTGTGTGCAGGGGCGTTGTCCTGCAAAAACAAAACACCTTTGGATAGCTTTCCGCTGAAGCAAGAACTTTTCCAGCAGATTTTTGGACACGAAACTTCTTAGGTCTTGGAGAACCAGAGTGTCGCCATTCCATCGATTGTTGCTTTGTTTCTGGATCGTAGAAATGTACCCAATTCTCATCCATAGTAACAATTCGGTTTAAGAAGTCTACATCGTTTTCAAATCGAGCACAGATCGAACGCGATGCTTCTACCCTTGCACGCTTTTGGTCAACATTCAAACATTTGGGGATCCATTTTGCAACAATTTTTCTCTAGTCCAAATTGACGTGAAGTATATGATGAACGCGTTCGTATGAAATATTCAATGCTTCAGATATCCATTTTAGCCCAATTCGACGGACTGATAAAATCATGTCATGAACTGCATCGATATTTTCGGGGACTGACACAGAAACTGGCCTTCCCGATCGGTCATCATCTTCAATGGAAAATTTACCTCTTTTGAAGCTTGCAGTCCAATATTTCACGGTCGCATACGAAAGACATTGATCATCAAGGGTATTTTAAGCATATCTTCGTAAATCTGCTTACCTCTTAACCCTTTTAATTACAGGTACTTGATGATGGCTCGATAATCCAATTTTTCGATTTTCACAATTTCGGTGGACATCTTTTTTCTTTTAACTTATTGCGTAGCTCTGGTTTACTTTTTTGACGTCAAACTTCACACTGACACTTCTAATGAGTTATTGTTCGTTGCTATGGTAACACAATATTTTGTTTATGCATGGAACTGGTCTAGGCTAACTAGATATTAATACATCCTCGTAGGCTTGAGATGCAATAAAACCATAAAACTTCTGGGATTTACCGTGCAGGGCCGCAGTATACCTGATGAAAAATAAGAATGACCCAAAAGTTTTATAAAGTTTTCAGGTAATAATTTATTGTTTTCCAACTTTACTTTTATGGCTTTACCGCACGTCATTATCCCATCACAGGTCAGGTCAGTTTCTTACATGTTGTAATAAACTATACAAGAGCTTAAAATAGCAAGAGACTTGTCAAATTATCCTCTATTGCGCATGCTTTCGATCAAGAATATTTAATGTTGCAAGAAAAATTGCAAACTATGGCAAAGATAATTTATTATCATGTGTGCAATTAAGATATTTTATATTTAATGAATGATTTGAATTCATTGTATATTTTTTATTTACTTTTTTTTTCAGAAATATTTTTTTTATTTATAATTTTGTTTTTTCTATCTTCTTCTATCTATAAGATTAATTTATATCTTTATAAGAAATAACAATAATAATAATAACATATTCTTTTTGTTCCAGGTAAATAACCGTTATATTTTCGTTGTCACCAGTGGTATTGATACGTAAGTTATTTCTGAATAAACTGCATGACCAGACACAGACTTGTGTCAACACTGTCAAATTAAAAGTGATTTAAATCATATTTTCTTCAACTGCATTTACTCGCTAGAATTACAAAACCTTATTAAAGATCTAACAAATAGTGATTATTTCCTACTAACCTTAAAAAGACAGCTGACAAAATTTCATGATATATTATTCTATTCATTAGTTCGTGAGTTATTGTGCTAAGAGTGACTCTACTTTTAATATTTTCAAAACAATGTATCAAAAACAATTTCGTGTTTTAATTTTACACTGTTTCTTGATGGGAAAAAATACCTTTCAAGCTAAGCAATTGCTTAAAAAGTGTTATGGGGACTCCGCTCCATCAGAAACAACAATAGAACGATGGTTTGCTGACTTCAAACGTGGTCGCAGAGACACCGATGATGCGGAACGCAGTGGACGTCCAAATGAAGCAGTAACAACAGAAAATATTTAAAAAATCCACAAAACCCTTTTGAATGATCGAAAAGTGAAGTTGCGAGAGCTAGCTGACATCGTAAAGATATCAAAAGAACGTGTTGGCTCTATATTGCATGAGCAATTGACTAAAAGAAAGCTCTGTTCAAAGTGGGTACCGCGTTTGCTCACTGTTGACCAAAAACAAGAACGTGTTGATGCTTCTGAGCAGTGTTTGACCATGTTTAAACGTAACAAACCGGAATTTTTGCATCGATATGTGACAATGGATGAAATATGGATCCATCACTTCACTCCGGAATCAAACGATCGTCATCTGAGTGGGCAGCAGCTGGAGAACCTCGTCCAAAGCGCCCGAAAGCACAACAATTAACTGGAAAGGTTATGGCCTCGGTATTTTGGGCTGTACGTGGTGTAATGTTCATCGAGTATCTTGAAAAGGGAAACACCATCAACAGTGAATTGAAGTTTGAAGACGGAAATTGCAAAGAAACGTCCGCATACGGAAAAGAAAAAAAATTTGTTTCATCATGACAACGCACCGTTCACAGGCCAATCAAAACAATGACAACACCCAGCGACTACTGGCTGTTCGCGGACCTAAAAAAAATTGCTCGCCGGTAAGAAATTTCGTTCGAATGTTTATCGCTGACACTGAGGCCTATTTTGAGGCAAAAGATAAATCGTTCTACCAAAGTGTTATTGAAATGTTAAAGCGGCGCCGGAATGATTGTGTTTTTGAACAAAAAAAAACGTGTTTTCTTTGTTAGTCCCTGGACTTTTCAGCCCATTCCTATCTTTCCGTGGCCTAGTTTTGTTTGTGACATATTATAAAGTCTTGACGGGCCCCTAGAAAAGAAGCGTGTAACCCTGTCATATCTCTGTTGTATTATTGGATACCTACTGCGCTACTTTCTTCTTGTTTATAGGTGTGAGTGAGATTAATGTTTATTTTTGTAAATATTATTAGTTTTTTTCCTGTTGCGACTGGCCGAATGAAGAGTGTCGAAGCCAAAAAAAAACTGCATGGCTACCTCACAAGATCAAATAATCTTTAAATTCTTTAACTATTATAACAACCAATTCACTCAATTGATATGGGTTATAAAGATAACCAATAATTTGACCAGGTCTCTTAAAATTGATATATTCTTAGTTATTTTCTAATTTATCACGTTGGATTATTATAAAAAAACGGAAGTTTTTCAAATCCACTTCCTGTGCCCTATATTTTTCTTAATCGTTGAAAAAAATCGCGTTTCCTTTATAAATTCAAATCTGATCTTATATGCCACTCAACTTGATCACTTTCAATCGTTTAGCAGTTAAGAAATATCCAGTGTGTTGTTATAAGTGTAGTAGATCGAAGATAACATTATTTATTTGTAATAATAATAATTAGTCAGTATTTACATGTTTTTCATTGAGATAGAGAACTAAATTAGTTAATAAATTTATGACTATTATTTGTCTTGACACTTTCAATTGATATTATTATTGAAAATTAACTTATTCTTCTCCGGATCCTAATCTTTTATTCCTAATGCATTTTTAATTATATTTTTACAACTACAAACTCAGCATTAAGTTGTTGCAGGTACCCAACCCCTGTAACAGGTACCTAGTCATTTCTAGTGTAAAGTTGATGGTCTATGAATTGTGAAATTTGAAAAAGTGTAAAAATGGCGAACATAAATCATACTAATTTTTCGGATTCAAGTGAAATGTTCAGTCAAAGAGGAAAATTCTTCTTAGTTTACGAGAACTATAAGTTTAAAGTACTTGGTTCTAATTGGTAGGGCAATGGTACATTGTCACCTTACTGTTGGTTCCAGGACACTCTAGAATAGAAGGAAATGAAATAGAAGATGAACTAGCAAAGAGGGGTTGAAACATCTTTTTGAGAACCGGAACCCTTTTGTGGTATCAGCACCAATGTAATATTGAAGGAAATAGACAACTTTCAAAAGATTTAACATTGGAACGATCTAGTAGGGCTAAGACAATCAAAGAAGCTACAACCAGGTGAGAACAAAAGCCTAAGAAGGCTGCAGAAAGATAGATATCCAAACGGGATACTGTCGCCTGAATGATCACCTCAAGAAGCTATACAGAAGAATACAGATTCTGTGGCATGAATAAACAGCAATTCAGAATCCTAGTACACAACACCTGGGAGACTGCTGGATAGAAAAGAGATGGGTCTAAAGGAGCTAGAAAAGAAGGGACACAATAGATCTTCATGGTCTTACTACTACTACTACTACTACTTAGTCAGGCGAACCTTGGCCAAGACAAACTCAAGCCAAGGTTCCGGCACTGAGGCCACTGGCGGGCCCATTGTGCCATTCCTGCCACTTATACATCTATGAAACCGAGCCTCTCGATGAAGGACTCAATCCTCTTCAGTGGATGCCTGCTTATGTCCCCAGAGGCCATAACAGGGACTCCGAAGATTCGCCTGCGTAGCACAGCCCAATGTGGACATGCGAGGAGAACATGGTCCGACGTTTCGTCAGCCATGCCGCAACCCCTCTAAACCTAGGTTACAGAGGTGTTTCCTCAGACAGCAGTGCCCTGTTAGGAGTCCTGCTATCTTCTTTAACCTACTCGTTGGTAGTTCTAGAGCAGCTCTAGCATGTCCATCCCCTCAATAGGAGCTTGGACTGCCTAAGACCCTGTAGAGTCCTCCAGTGAGCAAGGTGCTCGTTTCTCAACCAGTCCCTCGTCTCCTTACGGATTGTTTGTTTTGTGAGGCCCAAGGTCGGGCCCGGGCCGTTAAAGGAAGTAGTCGCCCCTTCGTTTCCTTCAAAACCAGAGTGGGCCGGAATCCATTCTAGCCACACTGTGTTCCGCCTTGCTAGGTCAGCAAGGCGCTCACGACATTCAGCAGCAAGCCCTGAGTAGATGATATATCCACTCAGTGCCTTAATTGCCGCCTGACTGTCGGTGTATATGGTTATGCGTCGAATGAATAAACCTTCAACCACAGCAACTCAGTATTCTAGTACACAACACCTGAGAGATTACTGGAGAGAAATGGGTCTGAAGGAGCTAGAAAAGAAGGAAGGGACACAATAGATCTTCATGGTCTTAGTAAATGTCAGACGAATTTAAAGTTTGGATCCTTGAATCTACTCATGGCACTTTCTTCGTCTTCAGAGTACTCGAAAGTTGGGTTCAGTAAATGGTCTTTATCAAGTTGTGTCTCTTCGTACTTTTTTAAGTCATCCGTCCTATTTTTGGAAGTTCACTAAACTTCCCTCTAAATCCCCCTTACTTTAGAAATTATTCATCTTTAAAAACACCAACATCACTTGGAATAAATGTCAATAAAGAAAGAGCAGACCATCTTGCTTAAAATTTTGTAACAATCAAGCCTCATAGAAGGTATCATTATATTTTTAATCCAATAATATTTTAATTAATGTATCATTAGGATGTTTTTGAGACGACAATGAGAAGGAAGAATACGACGTCTAATTCCAGCTTCGTAAAATTGATAATAAAATGTTATTCACATGTTCCGTTACATGAGACGTCGGCGTCGTAACGAGAAAATCATTGAGACGCGTTTATGATATAATAAAAAAAATAGACGAGGCGAGCGTGTAAAACGTTTAAATTAAGCTTCACACAAGCCGAAATTGGAAATTAAATATAAATAAAGTGAGATATTTGAGTGCACGAATCAAAAGGCAGCTGCCTCTAATTTCTGAAAACTTATTTAAAAACTGGTCCGAGGTCTTATAGTCTGGGAATTTCCATTTTCAATGCTGTTTGCGCTGGTTGTTAACGTTTGGTGGACTATTTTGGACTAGATTTCAATGTTGCCAGATTGTCTACATTTTCCGATAGTAGTGGAATTCCAATTTTCAACGTTATTAATTTGGGACTAGATTTCAATGTTGCCAGATTGTCTAAATTTTCCGATAGCAGTGGAATTCCAATTTTCAACGTTATTAATTTGGGACTAGATTTCAATGTTGCCAGATTGTCTAAATTTTCCGATAGTAGTGGTATTCCAATTTTCAACTTTATTAATTATTTGGGACTAGATTTCAATGTTCCCAGATTGCCCAAATTTTCCGATGGTCTGTTTGTAGTACAGTACAATGCACTTAAGTGTACTATGATTTTAGTAAGCCTAATTTACAAACGGCCTTACATTACCTAGCAAAAAATAATGAAAAATATTTCCAACATAATATTATAACTCGCCTTGAAAAAAATTAAATATTAAAAGATGAACATTACATGCGTGACGGCTAAATTCAAAATGGAACGTCGCTGATAATTACTTCAAGTCTCGAAATAATTAATGAATTAATCAATTCTACAAACCTACTTTTGGTTTCATAGTTCATGCAAATTCTATAAAAGAAGAAACTATTGCACAATACACTATGTTGCAATATGAATCGGTAATTAATTTTGATTTCCACAATGTTAATAACTTCGCTATTATATATGGATATAGTATTAGTTGTTATTTATTTATATGCTGATGACGTTTATTCTTACATATTATTCAGTGGTTAGAGGATACAGGAAAGATAGTACAATAAGTCCCAGAACTTTCAGCTTCCAGAAAAGAGGGAAAAAAAGTTCACGTTTATTACAAACAAATTAATTTTTAAATAAAATCAACGAATAACAAATTCTACAACGGATTATAACTCAAGAAGTGGTGAGTTTACACATGCATGGATTTAGTGGCACCACGGGTCGCGCCAGTTCTATTTGCACGCCAGTAAAGGTTTACATTGTGGTACGCCATTTTCATTTTGTCGAGTGAACTTTCTGAAGCCTGTAAAATAGTCGCTAAACTTTTAGTGGGAAAAAAATATGAAAGAACTATAGAAAAAGAAACGCAACGAACGATAAGGTCGTGTATTGGTCGCCGACCTAATTTGGGTGCTTCTGCAAAACTTGTAGGAGAATTCGGAGCAGAGGATCCTGTAAGCTATAAAAACTAGCTTCGAATGACAAAGCAACATTTTGATACGGTTTTGGATTGTGTGACGCCTCGTATTGTGAAAATGAATACCCACGTGAGAGATGCGTTAACACCACAATTAAAATTGGAAGTGACATTAAGATAACTTGCAACAAGGGAATTATTTCACTTCATTTGAGCGTGTCCAAAATCTAATAATAAACTAGATAAACTACAATCACTAACTACAAAAATTAGAAGCTCAACCGAAACGAAAATCAAACAAAAACTAGCGAGCAGACGCCGACGTGCAAGTACTTGTTTATACTTGCAAGTTTTGACTTTCGTAGAAATTTTTCACCACTGGCGCCAGTGATTTCAGAAGGATGCAGACTTTTTTGGTCTATGCATGGAAAAATAAAAATTCTACGCAAGTCGATGTTTACACTAGCTAATTAAATTTACTGGCGCTCCAGATTTTAATGGCGCCACTAATCCATGCATGTGTAGACTCACCTTTAATCAGTTGGAACGCGGAAAGAAATACAGCATTTTCGCGAACAGTACCTAGAACGGTTCTATCGCCAGTTGGAACGAACCTATTAAATTAAAACGATTTGTGAAAAAATTTGTTTTCTTGGTGTAAGCATTTGAGACAATCACCATGTGGTACTCTTATTAAATATGCCGCGCCACTATATTTAATACCATAATGAAAAGGTAACCATTAACTATGATATTTTGCAACAAATTTCTGTATAAATAACGAACAACCAGGCGAAACACTGTAATTGTTGACTGCTTATCTAAATATGTTATCGAGGATCGCCCACAAACGACTCGCTGTTCCTAACTCAACTGACATTTTTGTTAAATTGTTAATTTGTTGAGATAGTCAAAGATGATTTCCATGTGGTTAAATATAATTTATTCATTAAACGGCAAAGAACTTTTATTATTAAATCAACACCTTATCAACCTTGGAATAGAAAAACATGTATATGTATACACAGTTCGTAAGAATAAAAACCGGAAGGAAAGGAAATAAAATTCAGTATTTCCTTGTAACAAGGTCCAAGGATCTCTAATACAAGATGTCAGATTTACCGTACCATTTCCGGTTATCAATAAATCAATACTGCTTCCTAAATTTCTATAAAATGGCAAGATTAAAAATTATATTGAAATATACCAAATTAGATCACAATTTAGGTTATACAGTGTGCCCCAAAGTCACGAGATCCAAAACGAATGCATATTATTGTAACATTGTGTCTATTAGTTTTCAGAAATTGTCCAAAAATAATCAATATAATAATATTTAAAACAACAGTATTTAAAATTGTGCCCATTTTTTTTAACTTGAAACCTTTTTTTTTTATTAAAATGACTGGGTTATGTACATTCTTACGGAATCCCAGACGTATTTCACTCAACTTTCATGGTACTTTCATTCGCTCTTGTATATACAATGAAGTAACCGAATTTGTTTAACCCATTTTTTTCGCAAACAATTCAAACATAACTTGAGTAAAGTTTGTATGTGTAAAAATTAGCAAACATAGACGTTATAAACGAAATGTTATGCTATTTATAAATACCGCAAAAAAATTTGCACAGTTTACAATAAGCTAATTATAAAACCTTTATGCGCTCGAACAATATTTTTATTATCTTCCGACCTAGATCTGGTAAAATTTACGAACTGAACTACAGACAATTTTGAAAAAACACAAAAAAAAACTTAAATCGATGGATTACTTCTACGTTGTTGCTAATTGATATAAATATTGTGTCGTTATTGCTTTAATCATACATGTTATAGTTCTTCCAAAGTTAATGTAATGACCCATATTTTTAATCCCTTTGAAGGAAAAAGCTGCCCAATGGCGTGCATATAAATTTTTTATAAATTCGAATATTGTGAAATAATGCGATACGCCGAGATTCCATTATTACCATTCGATTATCTAACTTCTTATATTTAAATCCACAATTCAACAATCCCGCGCATCATCTTTGACTGACGTTTCAAATGGTCTCCAAAATGTTATTCTATTTAATTATATTATAAAACTTACCCTAACGTCTACGAACAAAGGAATATTATATTAATATCAATTCACTGACGCCACTTAACCACTAAACACTACACCATCAAATAGGTATTATATTAATAATACTTTTCGACACTAGATCACCTACACTTCCGTCACTTCCCTATAAATACCGGAAGTGTTGAGTGCACCTGCATCTACGTTGCCAACTCTTCAAAATTTTCTTAAATATAGTAACATACATAAAGTGGTTTTCATTAATTTTTCTTTTTTCAACAATTTCAAGCGACCTATTCTAATGTTTACTAATTCATTTATATTATGTATTTTTTTAAAAATATTTCCAAACTAATATATCTGACAACATTGCTTTATTTTATGGTCATTACACTGACAATAGTTAGACTATAATTTCCCAAATATATTTGTTAAAAAATCTTAGTTTGCTCGTCAATGATCACTACGCAGTCAAGACACTTTAAACCAAAATCAAATAATGTTATTTGATTTATCGAAGCATAATTTCAAATTTGATTTGTCATTCGTATAGTTGTGAGTAAAATTAATTTGCACCGTTTCACAACTGTCGATATAGAGTTTAAATTTTTTTTAATTTTTCGAACAACTCTAGAAATAAAATGATGAGCATGGAAACTATTTGGAATGTGTGTATGTTTTAAGAACTTTTAACTGATTTCACAGCCTTTCATGTATATTTGAATGTTGTAAGGAAGGGATATCAATAAATTAACATTCCATTGATGTTGAAATCTATTAATTTTTATAAATTTATAGATATACCCAGTAAAAAACCTTTCAACCTTGCAGGAAAAAATGTGCGTTAAAATTTGAATTTTTATGGTTTTCACGTGTAAACTGTACACACAATAAATGACAAAATACTCATCTTTAAGTCGTCGAGAATTTTATGGCAACGTGGTGTTAACACAATTTATGTAAAATTTATTACACATGATTACATTCAAAGGAACAACCGTAATTTACTAAAACAGTTATTATTTATCCGAAATTATTGAAGAAATTGATTATTATTCACCAACATCATTTGAAATTAAGAAGTAAAACACATTCAGTGCCCTAAAGGACATGTCCAAGTAATGAGATGATTAACAAAAACTATCACTGTCATCATCCACAACAACCATAGTTCTTTGTTAAAAATTTTTTTCGGAAATTGCAGTTTTTATTAATCCATGTTTCAAATAAAAATACCGAAAACAAGAATGTTAAGATTAGACATGATTTGAAAATTGAAATCTTTCTCCTGATTTGCCATGTTCTAGCATGTAAATTAGGAAATCAATATTTAACTGCATCGCTCCTGGCAAGAGATAATACAGTATCTCTAGTGTGGATGCCGGGATTGCTACTAATGAAGGCTCTAAAGAAGCTTGTTTTGTGGAACCCCAAAGAATTGCATGAGAGGAAATCCGGAACTGGCTAGACAAAGCACAACAATTCAAATAGAGATTGATAGAATCTCACCTTCATACAAATAGTTCACTGAAAAAGGTTTTCAAGGAACTAGTCCAGGTTTTAGAATCTGATGAAGAGACAGTTACCTACCCGGCCATTGAACACTGTACCTTAACAACATGTATACAAAATGGGGGAAGTGAGTAAACCTATGTGCAGTGAATGTACACATACTCTGTGGAACTACTCAAAATCTTTCAGTTGAACTAGTGACCTATATAAAGGAACCTTCCTGTGGAATTGCAAAAACCTCACTAAGGAGAGCATCCATCAATTGATAAACAACCAGGCGTTGCGCTGGACAAATGCACGCTAAACTTTTCCTTAAAAGCACTTCGCTACCTACTATGTCAAAGATAGTGGGAATGCTGATCGGACATTGTAGGCTGAAGAAGCATATGCACACAATTGTCCTAGCAGATGACAGCCTATGTAGGTTTTGCCAGGAAGAAGACGAAACCGTGGAGCACATACTCTGTGACTGCGGTTTCACCTATTCGGAGAAGGAAAACCGAGGGCAGAGCTGCAAGGGATCCAGGCTAATAGGTTTAGCAAAAAGAATAAAGCTAGATATCGAGCTCTAAAAATAGGGAGGACCACAATAGATTTGCAAAGGTCGCAGTGGGATAGGACAAAGAGCGACTCCATTTCTAATCTAATCTAATGTATATAAAGGAGTTTCTGGAATGGAAGTAGAAAATATTGGAAATGGTACAAAGATGTACTATTGTTTGGGCTATTGGCCACAATCCAATCGAGTTAATACTTTTTATTTCAATATTTTTCCCTTCAGAGCATTATTAGATATTTTAAACTGAAACTTTCTTTACATCGACCATCTATCGCATGTCGCGTTACAGCCGGCTGCGGAGTAGGGGTAAAGTGAAAGGCGCTCGGGATCCCATGTTATTTTTATAAAGTAATTTTCCATTCTTACCGATTCAAACATAATTATGATTTAAAAACATCTGGATAAATTAAAATAAATATCCTCTCAATCTGTTCTGAAGTCCATAATTATTTTGATTTAACAAAACAAAACCCGATACGGTTTCAACCACATTTCAAATTAAATTAACTTCCCTACAAGGAGCTCAAACCGAAAAACCATTCGCAAAATCTCAATTACATTAAATCACTCATATATAATGAGTTATTTCATTAACGAAGACACAGAGTACAGTACTCTGTGACGAAGATATATCTAGGTTATGCAAACACGACACAACTGTTTATAAAATAAACCGAAAGTAAAACACCAAACAAAAAAAAAATGAAACGGCATTGTTTAAAAAGTGAATCTGATTTCGATTTCTGTTTACAAATAAACGAGTTGCAAGAATTTCCAAACAAGGCTCGGTAGACTCGAAAAAGTAGGATGTCTGCTCTTGATACAATGTTGCCAATTCAGTACTTGTAACAAAGAAACATGAAGATGTGAATATTAAATTCTCTTTAGATAGCCTTGTTTTAAAGATGATTTGTACACAAAAGAAATTATTTAGCATCATTTCGGGTTTTCATACGTCCAGATTTACCCGGACAAGTTTGGGTTTTTGAGGCGCCCGGGGAAGTCCGGTTGGAATTTAAGAAAGTGTCCGGGAAACCTGGAGATCTAAAAACAACTTAGGTCAGTATTCAATCGCGACGCCACATCTCTACTAACATCGACGCATGTTAGAACGTACCCCAACTTTTCGTTTTCGGTGCACTCGTGAATGCGTTCGTCTTTGTTTTCTTATTTTTACGAATTTGAGATAAATAAAGACAAACATAATTATGCTAGGATAGAGTGCGCCGATAAATTGTAAATCGGTAAATCCCAAATCTCGTGCAAATTGTGTTAATGAGCAACATTAAGTTTTACTGATAAAATTAAACATTTAATTTTGCCAAAACAGAAGTGTATAATAACGCAGGGTATGCTCAAAGCTTTGCCTTGTTTTAAAAACGGAAAAAACATTTCTGAAGTCATTCATTAATTCGATTGGGTTGTGCTCAACAGACCAGGTACTTGAACTGAATCTTTGTACTATTTCCCATGTTATCTACTTCCATTCTAGAAGCTTTGTGCCTTCTATGTAGGCGACTAGTTTGACTGGAGGAATTTTCAGTAGTTGTAATGGTTCTATTATTTCCTCTCCAAAGTGCTTTCGTTTGAGTCCATGTAAGTTCTCGCAGAAGCAGTGTATGTGAGTAGGTGCAGATGTTACCCTTTTAAAGTACATAAATAAATTGTTGTCATATTTTTCGGCAAAGTTCGGATTTTATCCGAATTCCAGAGCTCATTGTTCTATATTTCAAAAAACCTTTATGGAAACCCTAGCATGATTTTATAAAATATTTTGAAGGTTACACGCCTGTCAGATTATAAACGAACGTCTTCTGAAACGGAAGATTATTTTTTAATAGCATTCTTCAAAACATTCGCCGCCATGTAGTATTGAATCCTCGCTTCTCTATTATTTGAGCCTAGAGCCATATGTAATTGTTGTCCATTGCTAGCACGCTATTCCGAAGAATGCTTGGTAAAAGATAAGTCTCCATCTATTCTTCAAAACGATCTGCCGTTATAATATCTTCGCAGGATCTTTCAATATTCTTTGTAGAAACCCATGAGGAATTTTCGAGTCAATAGTTTTCGGTAAACCATTATTCTTTTTGTTGATAATTGTTTTGATTAAATAAAATATTGCGCTGAAAGTTTAAGTCAGCTGTTTTCATTTTGAAACAAATAGTTCAAATAACTTTATCCATTAATTTTATAAATTTCCTTAAAATAAGATCTGATACTGATACATCTTTATTACATGTATTTCATCACGGCAATTCAAGGCTCTTTGTAGCTGGTCCCAAGCATGCTCAAAGGGATTGAGGTGGTGCGATCGAAGGGGCAGTGCCAAATGCGGGAGAACGTGGAAGCACAAAGCGTCTTAGACTACTTTTGCACGATGTGGTCGAGCATTATCGTCTAAAAAGAGGAAAGTTAGACCAATACGTATCTCTGCACAGTCATGCTCCCATCAAGCACTAACAATTATGTATGCCCATTGAAACAAATGACTCATCAATCAGCATCTGTACCACCTCTCAAAGGATGAATTTCCTACACTGATCTTTGATTTTAGGCATACACGAACCGTCCATACTTCGACTCATCTGTGAACAATGCGTACCTCCATTCAGCATTCCAATTCACATGTTCATTTAGAGCACGCATCTGGATTTGTGTTAATGGAACTCCTCTCAAAAGTCGTCGTGAACGTAGGTTAACCTCATGTAATATTCGACGTAATTTTTCTATTGAAACCACAACACCAGAAGCGATGATCCAAAAAAAGCAAACTAGCTGCTTACACGAATAGAAGAGTTCTCCCGCAGGGTAGAATATGGATGTTCAGAGAAGAACTAGAAATATCCAAAGAAGTTAAATATCTGGGAGTGAACCTTGATTCCAAACTGAATTGAAGACACCCCTGTTTAAAATTTTTATCAGGGCGACTAGGCTTTTCTGGCAATGCAGAAGAGTTATGAGCAAAACCTGGGGAATACGACCTGAGGTGTTTCACTGGCTTCACACAACTGCGATAAGGCCAACGATCACCTATGGAACAATAGAGTCTGGTGGAGGAGGACAGGAGTGTCCTCTGCAGTGAATATATTAACTCCAATCCAAAGATAAGCCCTTCTTGTTATTACCGGGGCAATGAACAGCACGGGGACGGCATCAATGGAAGTCCTTATTGGACTTTCTCCTTTGGAACTTTTTGCAAGGGCCGAGACGAAGGTGGCAATTCTTAGGCTTAGATTTATGGTCACCGAACAATATTCGAGAAGGACACACTGATACAACTGGGACAATACTAGATGAACCCATATTTCATGAGTTTTGATAGCATTACACCGGAGAATATATTCACTGAGCGAGTGAACATCATCATCCCATCTAGGGAACAAGTGATTCATCCAGGTAATTCTGGAGATATCATCTGGTTCACTGATGGTTCCAAAACAAACCATGGAACTGAGGCTGGTATAAAAGGACCTAGAAAGAGAATGATCTTTAGCCTTGGCCGATATATGACTGTCTTTCAAGCAGAAACGATTGCCGCTATATCCTGCTTTGATGAAAACTTCAGAAGAGGATATACCGGACAAAAAATAAAAATATTCACTATGCTTAAAGTTATCAGTAATCCAACAACTAGGTCTAGACTGGTAAAAAAGTGTCCCTCAAGAGGCTGGCAAGAGACAACAGTGTCTCTAATATGGGTGCCGGCACATGAGCGGATTGCAGGTGATGAAATGGCGGACCAGTTAGCTAAAGAAGGCTCTAAAGGAGACTTCATGGGTCCGGAACCGTTTTGTGGACTCACAAAAGATTGCATAAGAGGGAAAATCGGGAACTGGCTAGATAAGGAACCAATTCCAATGGATGTCGGCACAAGGGCACCTCCATACAACCTCTTTCTTTAATTATATCTTATTATTAAAATATGATACAAATGATCTAAATAATACAACAACGTATTTGAATTACACGTTTATTGTGTTGTGATAAAACATAAAAAAATTAAATATTATCGTTTTTGTTTGGGTAAGCAATTCTTATAAAAATAAAATCGCAATTGTGTTTAAGTTAGGCGAGGTTACGTTGAACAGCTTATAAAATATCTAGACATAGCTCACGTAATACAAAACTATCAAGTAAATATTGTTAAATGTATTGAATAAATAATAATAACATCAAACTCGTGTATTCGTATCGATAATTTGAATTATATGCTAGGTATTTTTTAAATTAGATTGTTAAATTTTAATTTTAGGTAGTGAATGGGTCTAAACCCGATCTGAAAAGTATAGAGAAATACTTCCACTTAATTTTGTTTATAAAGTTCTATCTCTAGCTTCCACCAATGGATAAACAACTAGGCGTTGCGCTGGTGGCATAAAACCCCAGGACAAAGGCATGATAAACTATTCCTTTAAAGCCCTTCGGCCAAACTGTCACGCGACGAGGATGATGGTGGGAATGCTGACCGTACATTGTAGGCTGAGGAAGCATATGCACACAATTGGCCTAGCCTATGTAGCCTATGTAGGTTTTGCCAGGAAGAAGACGAAACCGCGGAGCACATACTTTGTAAGAGCGAAGGCCTAGTAAGAGTGCGGTTTCACCTATTCGAAGAAGAAAAACCGAGAGCAAGGGAGGCGGTATCCAGGCTAATAGGTCTAACAAAAATAATAAAGCTAGATATCGAACTCTAAGGATAGGGAGGACCACAATAGATCTACAAAGGTCACAGTGGGATAGGACAAAAAGCCACTCCATTTCTAATCTAATCGAATCTAATCTATCTCTAGCAATTCTATTATACTGCCCTACCAAAGTAAAGAAAGTTTACTAATATTGGATTTATGTTAGAAATTATCTGGGCCGGGCTACCTGAATCAAATAGATCAAACATATAACAAGGAAAATATGTCCGACCTGATTTATTATTCTCGCACCCAACGTGCTGCTTCAATTTAATCATTTCTTCGGTTCTCTGGAGATGATCAAATGATTGTGTTATAACAATAATTACAGGTTTTACTGGGCTATTAAATCGAGACACGTCGTGCGCTCTCACTGATCGTTGACGATGGTGTTCGTTGGTCGTTAGGTAACATTCTAGACCAGAATGGTCTGACACCATTCCCAGCAAGTACCACACTACTGTAGTGGTAGCGCCTTAGCTTTATTTTGTTTATTACTGAAATAAATGAAATAAATTTTTTTTAATATACCACATTTTTAAAACGAACTAAAAAGTAAAAAATGATAATGATAATAAATGCAACAGTTCTATAAAAATGTTAAAAGTAGCTGTGCTGCATGTGCCCCATGTTTATTATTATTATTCTTTACTTTCTAGTTTGATTTACTAGGGTGTGTTTACGGAAGTGGCGACAGCCCAGGCACCGCAAGTACAGGTGAAGAAGAAAAAGGAGGACAGAATAGCCATCCCTTCTTCAGCTGGCAGCAATGCAGCTGCAGCAAAGCTAATAAGAATGGCAGTTCTCCCTAGGGCGTACCCTGAGACTTTCCTCAAACCAAACCTTGCTGGAGAACGCAATAATAGAAGAAATGTATGCTGGATAGGAGCATAACCTCCAGTTTAGTGGCATACATTTCAGACCAGGAGTCGTTCTAATCGACTGTGAAACACCACAGACTGCAGAATGGCTCCGGCTGATAGTACCAAAGCTGGTAAGCTGGAAGGGAGTAGAACTGACGGTGTGTCAGGGAGACGACATCCCAAAAATGCATACCGCCACGATCTTCCTCCCAAGAAGCAAGGGCGTAGAGGAAGGAAAGCTTCTTCGCTTGATCAAAGCGCAGAACGAGGGTTTGGAAACAAACCAGTGGAAGGTCCTCAATCTTAAGGAAGAGGGTAAAGGCCTAGTTTTGAGGGCAGGAATAGACAACCTATCCTGCCAAAAAATCAAGAACAACGGGTTCACCATCCATTACCGGTTTGGGAAAATCCCCGTACATGGCCTCAGAAAGGAAGAGGAAAGAGACTCGGAGAAGGCTTCCATTTCCTCCAAGGCCAATGGCGACTCAGGTAGTGTAGAAAGCCTACACACTACCAAACGGATTAATATGAACTATATTGAAGGTTACTCATATACAAGTGTCAAAATATAACAAATTAAAAAAATATCACCGTGTCCAGGATTCGAACCTTACGTCTACAACTCATAATTTTCGCAGCCAAACATCTATACTACTCGACTACGAAAACGTAATATTTTTAAGCCAAAATAATTCTCCTTTTTTTAAATTATTTCCATTTTTTTTTATTATCATCCAATTCCGAATTATGTTGAAAATTTCAAGTTTCCAAAATAAGTTTAAAATCATGTACAAAGTTCCACCCTGACATACAAGAAAAGCGAGTTAATAAAAATGTGATAAAATCCACATAGATTTAAAAGTTTTGCTTCACCCTATATCTCTGTAAGTTATTTTTTCTTCATCAAGGACTGGATACTAATTAAATGATTAGTTTCAAGTAAAAAAAAACATCAAAGGTTTTAGTACAAATTTTGTTTTTGTAAGAAATACATGTTTACAATTTTTTTGTTGTAGAGTACTTTTTTAGGTATGATAATTTTTCTAGCAAAGGCAGTTGAATTTTATGATTTGAACTGCCACCATGAATCGTCAAGTGATAACTGAGATTGAAGAAGTGCATTCTCAAAGGTTCGTGGCTAATAGAGTTGGTAGATCGCAAAGTTATGTGTTTCGTACATGGAACCGCTATCTCCAGACCAATTATTTTCGTGACAGACCTAGGAGCGGTAGAAGGCGTGTTAATAATGAACGGCAAAACCACTAAATCTATTTGTCAATCCGGAGAAACCCAACCATGGCATTACCAGCACTCCAAAGAGATATGAGACATGCCTTGGGAATTCCAGTATCGGTCTCTACATTACGGAGACGAATACTTTCGACAGGATTGAGTTGTCGTCGACCAATGAGAGTACCCCGACTACTACCTGCGCACAGACTTTGCCGTCTACAATGGGCCCAAGAGGACGCAGCCTTGCCTGAAGAATTTTGGAATTCTGTGCTTTTCTCTGATGAGACAAGAATTTGTTTGGTACATGATAGCTATCGAATACGTGTGTGGAGAGAGCCAACGAGAGCAACCCAGCTCGCCCATGCCCGCCATGTGCTACCCTTTAGACGAGGAAGTGCATTGTTTTGGGCTGGGATTATGTCCAACGGCCGTACAGAATTAATCCATGTTCAGGAAACAATGACTGGTGATAAATACCTCGGGGAGATTCGACATCCTCACGTGAGGCTATGGCTAGCAGCTGTTGGCAACGCTTTCGTTTTTATGGACGATAATGCCGGTCCTCATAGCACCAGAGCTGTAAATGAGTATCTAGAAACCGAAGGCATGTTTGGACTGGCCCGCCTTATCGCTTGGGACATGCTTTCCAGGGCAGTAGCAGCACGCAGAAATCCACCCGGGAGTGTACAAGAACTTGCCAAAAAAGCCAAAAGTGTTACACCTCTCAAAGGTGTTATGCTTCATGCATTCAAGGGTGGACTATAAAATTGTACCACTCTTGGATGTAAGTCCTGATGTCCAGCTATTACTCAGGGGAGTAGGTTTCGTACCTTGGAGCAGATTTAACAAAGAGCTTAGATAAGAAGAGAACAACTGTTGCGTCGCTGTTCTCCCGTATTGATTTATTCAACTAATGAACTAGTTAAGGTAATATAAGCTATAAAGAAAGTAAAATTACAAAATAATGGGCGCCACCTATCTAAACTCGATGCTCGTTAATTAGAGGTTGTAAAAAGAATAATGCAAGATTAAAAATATATACATATATCACAGTTTTTTATTTCCTATCTCTCCTTAAAAAAAAATTTTTTTTACAAAATTTTCAATTCTGAGATTAGCTTCACAATTTGGATCAGATAAACCAAACTTACAATGTTGAGTTTTACAAAGGTTAAGATATAACAAATTTCTAATGTTTTGGTTTACAGAATGAAGAAATTTTTGGCTGGCGAATTCCTAAAGAGCCTCTAATTTGGTGACTATTCAAATTATTTTTACTTATCTTTGTAGTATTCTCTTCCGTGCTATTCCTCCTTGGGTTCAGATTGATATTTGTGTTTTCGGCCACACTTCCATGGTCTTTGGGATCTTATAGGGACTATTTTAGAGGATGAGCCTATTTCAACTCACAGAGCTCCGTCAGGTTAGGTTAGGTAAGGTTAGGTAAATGTGCCCAAAACACCACACACGAGGAGAATCTGATATGACCCTAAAGAATACTAATGATAGCAACGTTCTGGTAAAAATGCTTGAACTTGTCCCAAACTTAGGCCATGTTACAAGTGAACAATTCTATAAGTTGTAATATTTCATGCAAAAATTAAGAGTGATGAGATTGAACTCAATTTGTATGTCAAAGGTGAACTGGATGAATTTGGATAAAAAAAAACTATGTGTAAATCGACATTTAAAATAAAATTAGCAAATAAGAATGAAAACAAACTGGTTGGTCAATTTACTAGAACAACATTTGGTTTAGTTTAATTCTCATTACCAGAACCAAGCTTCCATAAAATATGCCTCCTCTTCATTTAACAAAGAGCAAGGACCAAAGGAAGAAGAAAACAAATATATATATATAAAAAAAAATTAAACAGTTATTTTGAAAAAAAAAATAAGAATTGTCTTATTATTTTTCCATAAATCAGTTAACAAAAAGAAACGTCGAGTAATTGTTGCTCCTCGTAAATTTTATCCTCTAGATATAATTCCATAGATCAACTTTAATATCTTAAGGATATAAAAGTACCAATGCCTTAAGGCAACTGTGTATTTGAATTTACCCACTTATTCCTTGTATAAATTCCCCAAAGAAACTTTTTAATCAAGGATATATTTTTATTCAATAAAAATACCTCGCTACTTAAAATATAACAAAACTTGTATTCGTAAATAAAATAATGTTGTGAGACTGAATGTACCACACGATAATTATTACCTTTTTTATTAAGGCAAAAATAGGGCTCACCAACTTCCACACATTCGGCCGAAAAGTATGTGTCCCACAAAAACTAAGGTTTCTTTGTACCAAAAAAAACGTGCTTATAAAAACTGTATCTATTGATTGCAGCAAAATGAATCCAATGTAATATCATCAAATAGAACTTAATCTGTCATGCTTCTCTAGGTAATAATTTCCATTGTTTTCGGACATATGCTTCTCGTTCAAAGTTGGAGGTTCGAGACAGGAACCAAAAATCCTTTTTATTTTCAAAAACTAACGCTTGGAATTTTTGACCAGAACTCACATACCTGTCTCTCTTTCATTAATTACCATAAAGCTTTCTCACTTCTAAGAAAATCAATCATTTAAAATACCTGTTGAATTTATTGCAAATTAAGCTAGAGGTGGGAACTAAATTTTAAAAATTATAATTTTAAATAACGTGAACTTTTTGTTTATATAAAAAAAACAGAGAAATGCCAGTTAATCTTAAAACGTCGTTACGGACATGAAATGACCGTAACAATGCCGCTTAGGAGGAATGGCGGAATCTCCCGCAACAGCATATCAGAAATCTGGATAACAGTAAGGGTAGGCGTCTGCAAGCCTGCATAGATTCTAGAGGTAGAAATACTTATTATTAAATAATTCTTATTTATTAAGTCATCAATTTGTAAATTTTGCAAAAAAAATCTTATATTTAAAACAGTGTATTAGTGGATAATAAAATAAAATAAAACTTGATTTTTTTTTAACATAAAACTAATCAATTAATTATTCTCCAATCCATTTTTGATGAAGAGGAAAATACTTTATGAGATATTGGGTGATGCAAAACTTTTGAATCCATGTGTATATACAGACTTGATAGCTGACGAGAAAAAGTATTCCTTATTATTGGTTTTTAAATGCTGTTGAGCATAATCTGGTCCACTGTACCAAACTGAAACAACGGTAAGAGTGTAACCGCAACAAGTATCTCGGTCCAAGATAGATTAAAGGAGAGTCGCCATTGTTTCATTGTTTATGTAAGATACGACATTTATACTGTAATTAATTGAGTAGTAAACCGATTTTTCGTTAACCTCACTATTAAATTAAGTTCGTGAGATTACAAAACAATCAACTAAAGAATGATGGCTTCGTAACCCTAAAAGTTTATTTTGCAATAATTTTTTTACGTAGTAATTTGGAGAAATTGGTTTGTATACGAGTATAACTTTTCATTGCAATCGAAAGTGTTTTTGTAAAGTAAAAAATATAGAATCGCATTTTTATCTTTTTTTACCACTCTGTGGAATTAAAGACCGTCTTTTTTTTAAATAAATACCTTCCAAATTTTTCATGTTGATGCATTTTCTTCCAAACTAACTTCAAATACAAAACAGTTTATCTGCTTGGAAATGGGTCAAGCTGGTGCTTTGCTTCGAATTGGGTCACCCGGTTTCCGGCTTGCCAGCATATAATCATTATTCAGTAGCGTTACCAAGTGGAATTTATAAATTTTTTGTAAATACCTAAACGATTTTGTATTAAATTTTATTTAGCTATTGTTAGATGGAAATTATATTGTTTTACCACTAAACCAGTTACATTATAATATGCTTTTATTATTTATATCAAAGTATTTTGTCAACCTCTAGTAATTTACACGGTAATAGAGGTATTCACTTTTTCCAACGTCAATCATAAATATTACATTTCCGTCATTCAAATTAAACGGGAATGAAACACATTAAAATTAACATTACATAAGTTTTAGTTCGAAACTTGAACAAACTTTAGTTTGTCTCAAAGTATATCGTCTTGGCTTTTGCCGGCAATCATAAAATTAATTGTCCAATTGCAATAATTCATATGGCCAATAGCTGCTGTGGAAGAGATCGCCAGTGGCAAACTATTTAAAATTATTTTAAAAATGATCAAATTCACAAATTTTATTTAATATGTGAAGACCATTTCTCTAAACTTTTTTTCTTTTTCCTCCTAAATGAGAGTTTATCAAATACTATTAAGGTGAATAAACTATAACCAGGTAAAAAAAAACAATATCCAACTTTATTGGTATGGTTTAATACTATTCTAAATCTAATTTTGTTTCACTGTCAGACTTATTAAGATTAATTACAATAGGCTCTATATTATTTTTAATTTGAATGTATTAATCAATCTGACCATTGGAAAGATCTAGTAGGGTTTAGGTAATCTAAGAATCTTCTGAGTGACTACAACCTGTTGAGATCAAACGAATGCATAAGTCAAAGTAAAAAGGGACATTGTCGCCTGAATGGACACCTTAAAAAGCTTAAAATAGTGGAGGAAGAAGATTGTAGATTTTGTGGAATGGAAGAAGAAACATCCATCTACATACTTGCGAACTGCACAGCAATTCAGAATCCTAGGGCGGCACAGCACCTGGAAGACTACTGGATAGAAGAGGGACAGTTATCTAAGTTGAAGCCTGCAGATATCCTAAAATCCCTCCGGGAAATAGGACTAAGGGAGCTACTAGTCTCTGAGACTCTCATCAAGAACTAAGTAGAAGTAAGGGGGCACAATACATCTTTTAGGTCTCAGTGAATGGTACCCCAAAATACATACATACATGAATCAATTTTTATAACGTGCTTACAGAATTTTTCCAGCTTTGAATGGGTATGTTACTACTACATTTTTAATTAATTCTACAACACTGGGACCCAAAGTAGAAGTAACATTTTCTGCTCTCAACTTTTATTTTACTTGATGCCAAAAATGCTCTATGTGGTTGAATATACAATGATATGGAGGAAGACGTAGCACAGTTCCTAAACGCTAAAACGGAATATTTAATACTGCCAAATGAATTCAATGCAGCCATAATACTCCCGATACAAACCTGATGGCCCGCCCTTGCTTTGTATCTCGACTGTTCTTGGGTTTCATTCCAGGTAAAATTCTTTTAAGGTCGTAAGTGGTCGTATTTAGATGTTGCAGGCAAAAGCTAAGATGATATACTTTGAGACAAACTAAAAATTATTTAAATTTACTGTGTGAACCCTTACTTTGTGGAATGTACACATATTACTTTTTTAAATGAAACTGTTTCTAAATAATTCCACTTGAATGAAAAGATATACAGATTGCGTAAAGTACATACGAACCGTCTGGATTACACAAGTACGACAGAAAAACAGCTGAAAGAGAGAGAAAGAATAATTATGCGTGGTCATTAAGGCGTGTACTTAGGGGTGTATACTTATTTCCCGAGACTGGCCGAATGCTCATTGCCCCCCTATTTTAACCGCTGTTGCCAGAAGCGCAGATTAATTTATACAAATGATATTTTTGTCTCGTTATCGTTGACTTTTTGTCGAAGTCATGCACAATAGGTGAAACAAAACACTTTCATCCGGCAACATTGTCTTTTACAGAGAGAATTGGTTTATTTGAGCACTTAATTCATTAAAATTATGTTTACCTTTAGAATGGATTTTTATTTTTATTTTTTCAGGAAGTTTATATTTTATGTTTAGAATAGGTGTAGGTACCTACCTACTTATTTTATTTTTTCAATTTAATTTATTAATGGAAGGGATTTTTAGTTTATTAATTATGGTTCTCTCAAGAAATGCTGTTTTATTTTCAAGTTACAATGGCTAAAATAATATCCTATTGTAGTTAGAAATTATCAACATGGTCTGAAATGATCATGTTGACAAAAATGAATTTTAAGATGTACATGTTACGTAATAACGATTGTATTTTTTTATTTCTTTAACACCCTCACTCCTTCCATGTTGGGAGCATACTGAATTTCTCCAACTAGTGAATTCTCTCTATAAAGGACCATTCGGCCAGTCTCGGGAAATAAGTATACACCCCTAAGATGAAACAAAGTGATGACCGCGCACAATTATTCTTTCTCTCTCTTTCATATATCCTTGTCGTACTTGTGTAATCCGAGGCCTGGGTTCCAAAGTAATTTACGCAATCTGTATATAAATTATTTTGATAATTATTTCGATATATATTTTACTTATCGAAATGTATCACAATTTAATGAAACATACATATCAAAAGAAATAATATATGAAGGGAAAATGTGAATTGAAAGAATTTAAAAAAAAAAATCCCTGTGGCGTCCTAAGAATTAGTAGCCATTATGTATAATTAATACTTTATAAAAAAATCCTATAACATCTACAACGTTACGTCCTTTAAATTATGAATTATTAACATACCAGTAATACTAATAATATTTAGAAGAATCCAAACCACATATTTTTAAGAAAAATTAAAGGGAATGCAAAATTCCCTACTACTTTGTTGCTTCAAAGACAATGATGGACAGACAGTCGCAGGCCTCTCCATTCATATATATAAAAATTTGAATTTCCCTGTACCAAACACTCAATTTATTCGCGCGACCCCTGTATATATGGTGCACGTGTTTTTCAGCGACCGTTTTTCGGCTTATAAACACGACGAGTGAACCTATCATTCATTTGTTAATGTACGCTGCTTAAAGTCGGCAGCTGTTAGTTAAAAATTTAATTCATTTTTATTCATTCCTAATTTCTATAAAAAATATATGTTTATCCAAGTTTAGCAAAATTCACAGTTTAAATAACGTAAACAATATTATTTTTCCCAACTATTTTTAATTTGATTCATTTCATTACTTTTGATGAAATCAGACTTGTGTATGTAAGATAAATTACACTGCTGACCCACTGGCAATAATATAGAATTACCATTTACGAGATAACCCACTTTTCTTATCAGTAATTTATAAAAATACATTTTATATATTGTTCTCTGAACATCGGCTTTTATTTATGTGTGAATTAAAGAATTCTATACATTTAAACGATAGTGATTTTGCTATTTTGTTTTATAATTTAACGTCCTCCAAAGCAGGGCCAGCCTTGAACATCTAGGCGCCCTTTTATATCTTACTTATAATCTACTGATTGTGTTTAATGTTTCGATAGCCTGATGGAAACCTCAAATTTCATTGCACAAAAAATATTCATCAATATCGCCCAGGAGTTTGATAAGGTCTGGCACGAGGAGCTCATAAAGTTATTGGAATCCTTAACAGATCGATTTTTCAGAGTTAAACAAGAAACTGAATACTCTGAACTAAAACAAATAAAAGCAGGTGTGTCACAAGGGAGCGTGCTAGGCCCAGTTCTATATCTACTATATTTATATGACACACCAGATATGAGCGATATAAAAATTGCCACATTTTCTGATGAAACCGCTCTTCTTGCAACAGGAACAAATGTGGAAGAAGCTACTCAAAAGTTACAAAGAACTAATGAATTCAACGAATGGACCAAAGAGTGGAGAATAAAACTTAATGAATCAAAATCGGTAAACCTAAATTTTACAAACAAAACGAATAATCAAAACATACCAATCGCAATTGATGGAATGGAGGTACCATGTGGAAACACAGCAAAATATCTCGGAATAACTCTGGATGCTAAGCTAAGATCGAAGGAGCATGTAAAGAGGAAAAGGAAAACTAGATGCAAAATATAAAAAAATGTATTGGCTTATAGGTAGAAAATCCCATTAATAATTTGCTCATATATAAGCAGATTCTGAAACCCATTTGGACATACGGACTGGACTAAGCTTTGAGGCTGTGCCAGTTCAACCAACATAGCACCCATACAAAGATTTCAAAACAAAGTACTCCGTACTATTGTGAACGCTCTATACTATATTCGAAATGCAAATCTGCACAGACACCTCAATGCACCAACAGTTAAGGAATAAATTATGAGATATGCCGAAAACCACGAAGGCAGGCTACATAATCATGTTAACATCGAGATGCTCCAGCTACTCGATCAACACAACCTAAAGAGAAGATTGAAAAGGACCAAACCTTCAGACCCTGTGTAAGTGATGAGTGAAAGTGTTGGAAGCAGAGCACAGTGATAAGTGAAAGATCATAGTTAAGAACAGAGTGACATCAATGGATTATAACTTAGTTTTAAGGATTGCTGGTTGGCCATTGTTCTCGACCAGGTGTAACACTACTTTCCATATAAAAAAAATATCGGATTTAAAGTTGAACGTCAACTTTTCCCTCGATTCAGAACTAATCTCTATTTTCATTTATTTTTATGTTGAACAATAAATGATTAAGAATCTCAATTTTTATATGTTCCCCATACAGTTTTTGGTAATATCCCCAACTCCTCTGCAGTTTGTTCGGTCGCTGACTTGAACTTTTTAAAATATCGATGTATTTTTCGATAAAAACGTTGGCATTCCGTTCGAACATTTTTCCTTCGTTGGTAATTCTTTTGACCATACTCATGCAACTGCAATCTAGAAACAATTTTTATGAATAATATGTTTGGTCTTCTTTGATTCCTGCAAATGATACAAACTATATCAACATAATACATTCGGATAGAAGGTTTCAGACAGTTCAAAATTATTCCGACAATTCAAGTTTTAATGTCAATTGATATTGATTTAGGACATGCCCAAATCGAGCTACTTTTTATATTGTACATTTTCTATGTAAATAATATAGAAAGATAAAAGTACGTATGTGTTTCAAGCGGATATTCATGCCATAGTGTGCCCAGTTTAATATTGATTAATTATACAGTGTGGAACAGCTAAATGGAATAAATTCAGAAATGCACCACAAAATAAGCATTCTACAAATGATTGGTTATGGAGATGGAGACAAATGGAAGTTTCTTGCTTATTTCACGAAAAATACCCAAATGTGCCGCCTGTATCCTAAGGAACAATTAGCAAAATAGAAAAGCAGTTTCGCGAGCTTGGTCATGTAACACAGATAAAAAAAGTAGCTGCCAATGCAGTACGTGATGATACGAAATTGGATATTATGCTTGAGTTTCAAGAAAACCCACATAATTCTGGTCGAAAGGCAGCCCCGGTTCGATAGAATGGTCAGTACAATCTCCTGATCTGACGCCATTAGACTACTTTTTGTGGGGATACGCCAAAAGTATTGTATACAAAACTAAACCCCTTAACTTAGATGACGAATCACGCTTGCGATTAGATCAGTGACACCTGAGATGTTGAGTAACGTTAGAAGACATTTCTGTACCAGATTAGAATGTTGCCAAGACGTTCGCGGCGAGCATTTTGAACATTTCCTACATTGACATTAATGTTTTTTTTTGCATTATTAAGAAAGTATTACTTATCACGTTTTTAGTGATAAGTAGCGAATTTTTGAAATAAAACCATTTTCTTTTTTGAATGTTAATTTTTGTGATAAATCTGAAAACACATAATATTTCCGAAACAGTTGAAGATAGGTATAGGTCATGAATTACATGAATTATGTCTAGAATTTTCTGAAGGATCCATAAAATAACTAATTAACAGGGGGCTGCATTTAAAATAAGAAAGTGGGTATTGGCCACTGTCACATGACACACCCTATATAATTTTTTTAAAAATGCGCATTTAAAAATACAAATCAACGTTTTTCCCAACACGCCCTCATTTATTCGTTATTCCCACTAATTTTTTTGAAATTTAATATTTTTTCTATAAATTAAAATTCTCGATAATACATATTTTCAGTACCACCCTTATCTGTCCACCTCTCATGGAAAACAAGTCATTATTTAAAAATAAATCTCACTAGGCTAAAGTAATTATAATTTTTCTTGCCAAGCAATTTGTTATAATTATTATTACTGTTATTAGTGATTAATTGAAATAAATTTACCGGCCTTGTTATATGTATTTTCCGTAGGATTCCTTGAACAATCTACTACTGTAAATATCAACAAATGTACAAATAGAAAATCATATCCCCATGTCAATATTTATTTTAAATAAAACCTGTTTATTCATTAATCATCACTGAATTTACACACATTGTAGTACTATCGTAAAAACTAAAACTCTATTATTATTTTCTGTTTTAACAACTTGGGAATCAATAACAAAGATGCCCTTGAGTCTATTTAAAGATTTATTTTAAAATTAAATTAGTTGTATGCAAATTGTAGTATAGTGTAGGTACCCTACACAGTAGTCGCAAAAATACGTTTTGCTACTAATTATATTTTTAACTTCCTACTATTTTTTTGTGTTTTTGAGAAATAGCAAGTAATATAAAAATAGAAAACTGAAATGACAATAATACTATTTTTGAAATTCCATTACTTACGTATTTTTGACAGTAAATTCCTTGATACAGTACGTTAGGAATATGTAAATCGGTTTTTGTTGTATATATGGGGTGAGGTTTCTGAGTATTGCAACTGGCTCAAGTGGATAAAGGACCCCGCACTTTTTAAACCATGGATTTAATTTATGTCTTGTACATCAATAATTAGATCTTGGTAATCTGGTTCGTTTATTTGAGCTGTATCTAGAATGTAGTTTAACATCGGTCGACTGGGATATTTATTTATTCTTTGCTGGTGCCTGGCATAACCAAGAAACCGTGTATGTATGTATGATGGGGTAACATTGACTGAGGCCTAAAAGATCTATTGTGCCCCCTTACTTCTACTTAGTTCCTGAGGAACGTCTCAGAGACTAGTAGCTCCCTTAGTCCTATTTCCCTGAGGAATTTTAGGATATCTGCAGGCTTCAACTTAGGTAAATCTCCCTCTTCTATCCAGTAATCTAGGTGCTGTGCAGTTCGCAAGTATGTGAATGGATGTTTTTTCTTCCTCCACTATTTTGAGCTTTTTCAGGTGCCCGTTCAGGTGGCAATGTCCCGTTAGGATCCCTGTTGAAACTCTTAGTGCAGTTTTACTTTGACATGCATTCATTTGATCTCAACGGGTTGCAGTCACCTATCAGAATCTTTGATTGTCTAAGCCCTACTAGATCTTTCCAATGGTCAGATCTTTTCTTTTCTTCGGCTTTGCCTATTTCTTCCAAATTTACATTGGAGCTGATACCGCAAAAGGAATTCGGCCCCCAAAAGTGTCTTTTTTTGCTAGTCCATCTGCTATTTCATTTCCTTCAATTCCAGTGTGACCTGAAATCCAAAGTAAGGTTACTATATTGTTCTCGCCTAGTTCATTGAGTATGCCTAGGCATTCCCACACCATTTTGGAACTGATTACACAAGGGCTCAGTGCTTTAATAGCTGCTTGACTATCAGACATTATGATAACCTTTTGCCTTCTATATCCGTTGTCAATATTTAACTAGGCACACTTTCTTATGGCGTTAATTTCCGCTTGAAAGATACCATAGCACACTACGTGGGCACAACATCCTATGGTTCTGGCATATACTTGAGCAGTTTTTGAAGAAATAAAAATATGCCGGATAGTCATCGAAGCTTCATGATGATTTTTCACTTCAGTGTTCGACTCAACTACTCCCCATTTGTTAACTTTTACGGTTATGACAACATATCGTTGGCAGGATACTCCGAGGTCAATCAAACGACACAGAAGTTCTTCTATGGTCAGATTCCCCATTCTCCCCTTTCTGAGCATATTTTAGCAAATAAAGAGGATGTTCTCGTCTTTGATACTCTAGTAGTGAGCATTTCCTACATGCATTTGGGTGATGTGCGCTATCTACACCTCTTCTATTGACTGCTCTTTTGACAGGCTCATGTGGAGTATTGCTAAAAGATCCTAAATCGACTCAGGTATCCTCTGTCAACTGTACCAATGCAGTCTCCGTAGATGTGTCTGTCGGCTTGCTCTGGTGAGCATGTTGATGTTGGTGGAGAGATAGTCTATGCCAGATGCATGAAGAGAAGAGAAGAGAGGAGATAGAAGAGAGAAGAGAGAAGAGAGAAGAGAGAAGAGAGAAGAGAGAAGAGAGAAGAGAGAAGAGAGAAGAGAGAAGAGAATATTACTGTAATCTTTATCTGCTGCTTTAGAACTGTATAAGTTTATTTTAAGAAAGCATCTGTAGCTTTATGCATACCAACAATGAAAACAAAAAAATATTGTCTTGGATCGTTTTCCGATGTGATAATTCCTAAATGTACACAGCAAAATAACGAAGAGAAAAATTATGTTTAAAGCCAGATTATCCGGAAATCTATCCTTAACCTTGAAATAAGATCCAATTCTCTCTGCTGTAGTAAAAGAAAACTGCGAACTTAATGTTGGAGATTCTATCTTTATTATCTTTCGGTTGTGTACGCCATGAAAACTAGTATAATGACGATTTATTTATATATTTAGTGTCTATACTGTTGTTTTCGTCTTTTCGGATTTCTGAAAGAACTTCATATTTCTTGTCCAGTTAGTGATGAGAAAATTGTTACAAAAACTTTAGTGTATATTTATTTTTAATGATGACGTCTAGAAGTTTTGTAACTTCATGAAATACTGACTTATTAATACATATGAGGTTGTTTAAAGGGGAGATGCAAAGCTGTCAACATTAGGTTTGTTCGTATAGCTATCACAAACAGTTGGAAACTGCGCAGAAGCTCTCTGTGAACGGTTTTTATACATTATTATTTTATTTTTTTGTGGGGTTTTATGATTTTTTTTGTTTTAAAGTTAAGTATTAATCAGTTTTGTGGTTTTGGATTAAAAACTTATGATACTATCCTGATAACGAATGTAATTGATTATTGGAAATCTATCTCTTCAAGATTGCTACTTTTTCGTCTTTTATCATTGGGTATTTCAATATAATGATCGCCGAATCATATAAACCGGCGGGTGTAATTTAGGCGCTAACCATCCTTCTTTACCTGTCTGACCAAGAAGGATAGATAATCCTACATGTATTTTCGTGCAGGTAGGTCGAGTCATAAAATAACTCTTATCTTAATAAAATACGAAGGTGGTTTGGTAGGGGTAGGTTTGGTTGGGTTATTATTGAAAATTATTATAATTTATTCTTCAAAAATATATCTTATTATAAATGTCGGTGATTTAATAAATAACTGTATTTCATAAATCACGTACTTCAGTCGGTTAGCGTCCAAAATACACATAGGATTAAAATGTCCCTTCGGTCTTGGCGCCTAGTTTACATGTTGTAAAAAGTGCATTAATCCTTTAGCGCCCAAATTACATCCACCCATATAAACATGATGGCCCTTTTCCCAAATAGCGGACTCTCTATCTTTAATGTGCTTTTTATATTCATTATTATTTATTCATTTATTATCAATTTCATTTGAAGTCTTACATAGTCGAAAAAAAGCAAAATAAAAATGTATAAAAGGTAATAAACTTATACATTTTATATAAATAAAGTTGAAGTTGCCGGCGAAACTGGAATATGTGAAAAAATCAAGATCCAACAAATTGGTCAATCCTGTAAACCTAATTATTACGAAAATCAATGTTGTACATTGGTTTAAAAAAAAAGTAACAATATTTCTAGTAGATCTACAGTCATGGAAGTGATTTTCAACCTCACACCAGTACATATGGTGGACAGTGTTGCAAATAGAACAAGATATAGACTAAGTAGAGAAGGAAACTAAAAAAAAACATCCCCTTACTTCTTAGAAATAAAAAAAACCTGGGACATGTCACAGGATGATTCAAAGAAATTCGTTACGGAATTAAGCAACAAGAAGGGATGGGATCCAAATACCATTAGCAGACTTGGAAAGAATGCCATTCAATGGTGCACAGACGGCTCAAAAGCAATAGAAGGCACGGGGCTAGGAGTGTACGGGCCAGGAACCAAACACTCTGAAAGCTTGGGGAAAACCCCAAGTATCTTTCAAGCGGAAATTCACGCCATAAGAAAGTGTGCCTAGTTCAATATTGACAAAGGATATACAGATTGCGAAAGGGCTTTTCTAACCGTACGATTTACACAAGCATGACAAGAAAAATATGAGAAAAACAGCTTGAAAGAGAGAGAAAGACCAACTGTGCGTGGCCAGCGAGGGCGTGTATTTAGCTCCAGAGGCCGGCCGAATGTCCACTACCCCCCATTTCAACCGCTGTTGCCAGAAGCGCAGACTAATTTGTACAAATTATATTTTTGTCTCGTCATCGTTGACTCCTTGTCGAGCTCATGCACTATTAGGCAAAACCAAACACCTCCATCCGGCAACAGTGTCCTTTACAGAGAGAATTCACATTTGAATTGGTATTCCTAGGTATTTTCGCTACAAACGTTGATCACGTTAGAAGCGCATGCCATTGTATTTGAAAATGACACTGTTGCCGGATGGAGGTGTTTGGTTTTGCCTAATAGTGCATGAGCTCGAAAAGCAGTCAACGATGACGAGACAAAAATATCATTTGTACAAATTAGTCTGCGCTTCTGGCAACAGCGGTTGAAATGGGGGGCAGTGGACATTCGGCCGGCCTCTGGAACTAAATACACGCACTCGCTGGCCACGCACAGTTGTTCTTTCTCTATCTTTCAAGCTGTTTTTCTCAGATTCTCCTTGTCGTGCTTGTGTAAATCGTAATTATCATAAAGTCGGATAGTCAAGCAGTCATTAAACCACTGAGCTCTTGTGTAATCAGTGGTGTGGGTATGCCTAGGCATATTCAATGAATGTAATATTGGAAGGAATAGGCAAAACCGAAGAAAAGAGAAGATCTGGCCATTGGAAAGATCTAGTAGGGCTTAGACAATCGAAGATTTTGATGGGTGACTACAACCCATTGAGATCAAATGAATGCATGAGTCAAAGTAAAACTGCACTAACAGTTTCAACAGGAATCTTAACAGGACATTGCCGCCTGAACGGGCACCTGAAAAATCTCATAATAGTGGAGGAAGAAGACTGTAGATTCTGTGGCATGGAAGAAGAAACATCCATCCACATACTTGCGAATTGCACAGCACCTAGGAGATTATTGGGTAGAAGAGGGGCATTAACCAAAGTTGAAGCCTGCAGATATCCTAAAATTTCTCAGGGAAACAGGACTAAAGGAGCTACTTGTCTCTGAGTCGTTCCTCAGTGAATGTCACCCCATCATACATACATACATACTACAATATTATCTTGGAATTATAGTAACTTGAATTGTTTTAACAATTCTCAATTTTATCAAAGCTGCACGTTCCTGATTAACATTATCTAATAATATCAAAGGACATTGCGTTACTGATAAATCGCAGTATGACTTGCCATCGTAAAATAAAGCTTACTCAATAGAAAAATGCGTATTGGTAATAAATTTTTATCGCAGTTTAAACTAATAAGTTGATAAATTTCCTAAGGATTTCCTCAGTGTATTGTTCAAATGCAACAATATAATTATTTAATTTGGTAAATGGCTCAATCTTGTCGCCTACGGTTCTGTGTGTGTGTGTGTGTGCTTAAATTATAATCAGTGTTTCCTTTTTCCTATTGAGAAAAAAACGTGTAGATTATACTGGTCCAGTTTTTCGTTTTTTTGTGGTCGGTCAGAATTCCATATCAGTGGTCATTAGATAAAAAAAATTAAATGGTCCAAGGAGAAACCTAACAAAATCGGTCAATCAATAGATTTACACACATACATATAGTCGCGGAAACACCCCAAGTCCTTTTTTTCTTCTTAATTATTTACATGTAAAATGTATGAAAAAAAAATAAATTTGTGCACAACGTTAGTTAATAGGTTTATTCCAACAAGCTTGAGAATCAGTTCGGGATTTTACTGAGTTTGCGTAGATTGAAATTATCGTCGCTAATTTCAATCTACGCAATCTCAGTAAAATTCCGAACTGATCCTTAAGCTTGTTAGGACAAACCCAATATAAATTCAGATCAAAACTTTAATTGTCAGAAATACATAGCATTTCAAAGAAAAATATCACCCCACATAATTCTGAAGGCGTCAATTTTATGAAAAAATTAAAAACACGTCACAAATCGTCTTTTTGCTCATACGTAGACGATATAACTTTTACCCTCTCCCACCTATGGTCAGCCCTCCCGATGTTTTAAATGGAACACCGTATACATTATTGTCGGATTCTCCTCTACAGGAGGATTACAAAAGTTTATTCTTAATACATATGTGAAAAGTCAGTCAGTTGGAAATGACGATGAAGTTTGGAAAAAAATCTTTGATAAGAAAAGTTTTCCGCAGCCTGGCGGGGTCAGGCATGATTTTTTTCTATAATATAGGTCTTTAGTTATTCAATAAAAAATAATGATTAGTGCATGATTAGTGGTGGCAGGAAAAAGTTTGAGGCGAAACACGTCAAGTTGCAGGATATTTTTTTCGATCGCCTCCAACTTTTTCCTGCCACCTCTAATCATGCTCTAATATTTTTTATTGAATAGCTAAATACCTATATTAAAGAAAAAAATCATGCCCGACCCCGCCAGACTGCGGAAAACTTTTTTATCAAAGACTTTTTTCCAAACGCGGCTAGAATGTCGCGGCTAATTTTATCGTCATAATTTTTTGTGGTATATGACTTCAATAATTATTCACTTTAACGCCACACGGGATTTTTGGGGGCGGGGAGGAATATATAATGATAATTATAATGATTTTCTCAGTCATAAATCAACGGATGTTTCTAATTTTAGCGCTAATATGCTTTGTAAGCGTGAATCTATAAAAATTCATTAAAACAAAAAATAATTTCACAATCTACCGTTGAGCAAGATTAATACTACACCTTATACATAGACGCCAAAAGTAGTTATGCTAGTTACTACTACCAATAGTTAATAAAACAAAATACAAAATATACTAGAGCTATTAAAATAATTATTTGTTATTTATTATTTGGTATTAGCTGGGAGATACGGATAATTCCAATGTAAACTATGTCTTTACTGCGGCACTAACTCTACTCAATTACGTAAATGATAGTCAAACACCACAAAAATTTAACGTCTGGTGTGGCATTTTTGGTGACCATATTTTATTGAAGAAAACTTAAATGGTGAGTTATCTACAATTACTCAGAGAAGTTATTGATCCCGAAATAACACGAATACTAGAAAATGATGATATCATGTCAGAAGCTTTGATAGCGTTTCAACAAGATGGGACTTCTCCATATTACGCTCTCGATGTAAGACGGTTTTAAAACGAATCATTTTCTGCTCGGAGGATAGGAAGACAAGGCCTAATGTTGGAGTGGCCACCTAGGTCACCCGATTAACCCCCCCCCAGACTTTTTCATGGGTATAACTGAAAACCAAAATTTATGCCACTCAGCCAGCATCTATAGATGACTTACGTCAGTGAATTATTTAAGAATGTCTACAAATAACCCCAGAAATGTTACATTTGAGGCTCGATTGTATCATTATTTTGCTGATTTGTTACGAATTAAAATGTTACTATGGACCAAGAAATACTTTCAGCTTTGGCAGTTTTATCTATTGAAGTAGATATACAAAAAAGATGATGATTTTTGAAAGACGAAACGTGGTAGAATCGGCAAGTATGCTATATCATTGTATGTATCTACACAAAACGTAAAAAAATATTGCAATAAAAAATCCTGGTCCGTATTTAAAAAAATGGAGTTGATGGTGACTCTGTAAAGACGAAACGTCGTAATGAAATGTTTGCTGTGGTGATTTATGGAAAACCTCGTTTATTAAAAAAAGTTGAGAATAATTTTTTTGATATATTTTATAATAACGACGGCAAATTTCCAAAACGAAAAGGACCATTTTCGGATTTTGTCAAATATCTCCGCAACTAATCGAGATATTTAAAATTTTTTTGAACCATCTAATTTCCTATTAATATACCAAACTTTTTTCCATTTAATTAATATTGTATCTATTGTGGTTCACGAGATCTCTGTATACGTCAATTAAATCCGGTCCACCCTGTATACCATTTAAGATAAATTACGGAGTTCAGTAAAAACCAAAACTAGAAAATTTCTGTCTCTTTATTTTTTTCATTTTTGTTCAATGTTCCAAAGAAGTATGAGTAAAAATTTAGGTTTGTTTCTTAATGAATAAAAAACTGTTAAATGTTAAGTAATCTTTTTATTTTAGATTCCCTTCTTCTTATACTGTCTCGCGAAATGTACCTTGCCCACATTAAGTTTAAGTCTTGCTCCGCCACTGCACACTGCAGGCAATTAAAATGTTACTATTAGTAAATTGAAATTATCCGTAACTCCCAACTGATTGACTTTTCATTTATAATATATAATAATGTACAGGAAGCTCCATTTAAAAAATTGGGAGGCAGTTTTTTTATTTCCAATTTAAAAAATCTCCTTTTTCGTATACTGCCCCCTCCTCACCACGCCACTCTCCGGAGCCTATATTTTTAAGGGGGATCTTGACAAAAATTATTAATTTATTAAAAATTTTAGTTGAAATTACAACCCTATTCAAATGAAACAAAAACAAAAACAAACAAAACAAAAACATCACTAACGCACCAATAATTAGGTCGCAAGTCTATTTTCAAGCCACTTATAATAAACAAATCAAAAACTCAGTGTATTTTCTTGGTCACGCCAACACCCGATTAATTTGCGTATAACAGAAGAGATCGATCGAAATCAAGAATCTAAAAACGTAAAGTGAAATATTTTAGGATCTGATATTCGACCTTGTACCGCAGATTGAAATGAAGCGAACGTTGAAATCACCTCATAATGATTATTATTACATGTTTGTATACACATAAGTATGTATTCATTTTGTATCTGGGTCACTTTATCACATTATCTTTTAATTGAGGCAACTTTTGCACTGTCGGCCTTGACACAATACCGACGAAAAGTGCTAATATTTTTTGGTTTTTACATGCAATTCATTCATTCGCGTTTTTTGTTGATTTACTTGTTTTATTTGCTATATTGCAGTTTATTTACTCTATCGCGCGTGAATAAAAATCAAATTAAATAAATTGGAATTTAAATAGCATTAATTGAAATTGCCTGAAATACCATTGGTACTGTTAATATTGATTTTAGAGAGCTAGAGATAAGCTTTATTTTCATGAAAAATAATACAATTTTAATGGACAAAGCAACGTAAATTAAAAATAGATGAAATATAAAATTAATGAAAAAATTTAAAAAAAACTAAATAATAAATTATGCCAATATAGCTCGAAAGTCTAAGGTAGATTGTAGAAATCTGCCACTAAATAGTAAGATCTTAATGCTGATAATTTTTTTTAATTCTATTAACATTCAAAACAAAACATTGATAAACAATAAAGAAATATTTAAAAATACCAAACTAAAAATATTTAAAGCAATATATCGGCCAATATTAACTTATGGATGTGAAACGTGAGTGCTAAATCAAACACAGGCAGAGCTGGGTAAAGCACTTTTGGAAAGTGCTTCAATTACCAAGCACAAAGCACTTCAATCAGCAAGCACAAAGCACTTAAATCGAGTGCTTTAGTGTTGAACGTACCAAATACTTTTTATTTTAAAAGTGCTTTTACTGTCAAGCACCAAGCATCAAATACTCATAAAGTATTTGAAGCCCTTGAAACGTTGAAAATATTTGATAAAGCTCCAAGCTTAAAGCTATTTAAGAGTGCTTGAAGCCTTTTAAATGAGCTTTAAAAGTCGTTTTAAAAAAATGGAAGAAATAATTTTAAGAAAACTAGTGATAGTAAGCTATTTTATATTGAAAAAATAGGAATACAAAACAAAGTAACATAACAAAATTCTCTTTTTTTTCTTAAAAGAATAGGAATACAAAACAAACAAAACAAAGTAACATAACAAAACAAAATTATCTTTTTTTCTTAAAAGGCTTGAAAACCACAAGCATTTGTACAAAGTGCTTTAATTACAAAGCACCAAATACTCTTTTCCAGAAGTAATTGAAGCACCGAATGTGCTTCAAGCACTTTCCAAAAGTGCTTTACCCAGCTCTGAACACAGGAGAGTAAGATACAGGCAGTAGAAGATGGCAACTGTTTTAGCCAGATGCTTAACTGCCTAAGCCTGGCTATCAGACGCAATTAATATTCTGGCAAGTTGAAGCGTTTCTTGAGGCGTTTTTTGAGGCAATCTTAAGCACATATATCTATTGTTAACAGTTCCACTTGGAATATTGTTGGAGTGTTTCCCAAGGCTGGTGATATCCCAGTATACGTATTCTTATTGTTTGGTTTATTGTTGACCCATCAGTATAATAAGTAATGCCCCCTTCTTTAATTAGAGCTATTTCGTTTTGTGTTAACTCACGATCGTTGCTAACACTTAACGTGAGTTCGAAATCCTTTTTCGCAGACATATATCCATGGGCATCTTCATGGATTCGGTTACTCCAACCCTTAGATGCCTCGTTAGATCACCGGGTTTCAAAGATAGCTTTATTCAGGCTGAATGCATTTTCCAGTGCGATCCTCCGTAATATAGATGCAGTGGAAGGTGGCATTACCTCTAAGGCTGCGCAGGGGCACGAAGTTCTTAAAAATAAATTGCCTTTTGCACTGAACTCTCCTTCGGTTATTCTATAAAAAGTTCTTTGGCACTATTTTCATATTTGGTGAGATAAAGAAGATATTTGAAATAGCAGTTTGGGTTAATTTTGCCCTATATCTCATAAATGAAACAACCTACTGAAGTTCAGGTTGAACCATAACCATAACCATTTTTCCCATCTCCTCTAAATGTGGAAATACTCTATAAAAACCATATAATTTGGGACACCTTGTGCAATTAAAATTAAACTTGAAAGATGGAAGCATAATACTCAAAATTATTTTGTTTCAATTAAGTTATTTTAAAGCATCCCTTTTTCAATAAAATTCCTATTTTTGTTCTCGCTTTTTTGCCAAAGGAATTAACCTGGGAATGCAGCATGCTGTAAGTAGTAAACAGCCGTAGTGGACTCGTCCCTGCCGCGTGCCGCTCCCACTTCATCGCCAGCACGTGTACATCAAAATAAACGGGTGAACTAAGGGAGAAGTGCGGAAGGTAAAGGGTTAGTCGCCTCGTCTTCCTCCCACTTATTTCATCAATTTCCTATCGTCCTACCCTGCGCCGCGGGAACCACATGATGCGCCGAGTGTATGTGGGTCAGTAGGACATCCCCACCGAGACAACTACTGCTCCCACCAACTTTAATTCTCTGATAGTGTAAGCGACGTTGCCAGATTAACGTTGACTGATTGTTGACCTAAGTAGGTGAAGGTAGAATTTAATAACAATAGATGTGGATTTATTTGTGGAAATACGGACAGAAACTTGAGATTGTCGCCAAGGACAATTTTTTTGATAGGAATTGAAATTTTTTTTATGTTATCTTAGTAATTATTTCAATGTATTTTCGAAGGCAGTAGACTAAAACCTATAAAAATGCACCATTGTTTTATAGTTGTCAATTTTTTATTATAGTTTTATAGTTCAGTTGAACAACCAAAAAAAAGGTTGTTCGATTACTTGTCGATGTTCAAAATTTTTGTCTGACACTTTGACGATTAGTACAATATTCAATTATATCCTCAGCTGCAATAACTTTCAAAATTGTAAATCGAGAAAGTCTGGAGAGAATCTAAAAATTACATATTTTTAATTTTTAAAAATATAGAATTAAGTAGGGATACAGGACATTATGACCAATAATTTTAAATGGAACCCTATACTTTTTCAAAGGTATCGAAAAAATCATAGATACTAATCTTGTTTGTGTTTATGGCAGTTTTGACAACTGGCTCTAAAAAAAGCTAAGCTGTGATGAACGTTTGAAGTGCTTCAAGAAGCGGGTGATAAAGTAGCACCTTCTTTGTAAGTTTGAAATAACGTGTAGTATTATTGATGCATAAACACAAACAACATTAGTATAAACGAATAGAGTTTTTCGATACCTTTGAAAAGAGGTGTCGCTTGCCATAGGATTCCATTTGAAATTATTGGCCACAATGACTTTACAACCCTTAATATTCAGTTTCCAAATTTCAATAGGAAGGGACACAAGTTACTTACTGTGTCTACCTACACCAGCTTTCTTATTATACAGAAACACACTCATACTCACACACACACATACTCAATCAGAATTAACCACAAAGTATACAAAACTTCTGACCATCATTAAGCACTGTTTAACAGTATCTAACATAATCAAACAACACAATTATTTAAATTCAATCACTCACAACACTTCTACTATTAATATTGTCATCTTTGGTTACATTTAGACTAAGTTATACATCTCTGGTTATAACTGAAATTGCAAGTGGTACATTTTACAGTTTATATTTAAATTATATGAAACATTTTCCATAGAATAAGTTAGTATACATCCTCAGGGCCGATTGAAACATGTCAAATAATTGCATTTTTGTCTTTATCGTTTGTGGGGACGTCATACAAAAGTTGGAGAAAGTGGAGAAAATCAAAGAAAAACGATATTAACAATATTTTATTTATTTATGTTTTTACATCATTTATAAATGTTTTTCAAAATAAAATCGGGCACACACACTTAACACACCAACACCTCATGAAAACTGTAAAATTTGTCACACAGTGATCACAGTGAAACACATCCTACTGGAATGTCCAATGTATGACACAGCAAGAAAAAGCCATAAACTAGGATCCAACCTAAAAAGTATACTTTCAACAAATGAAAATGAAGTCCTTGGCTACCTAAAAGATATTAAAGTTAAATTTAAAATACATTACTGTTATAATTATTTATACCCCCTAATCTTATATATTATGTTACTGTGAAATTGTACTGTCCCCCCGCTAATAACTCCTAGAAGTTGATGCGGGGTTAAATAAATGTTTGAAATAAAAAAAAATAACACTTGTCGTTGAAATATATTATGACAATTATTGACTAGTTGACACTAATGACAGTCGCCCTGAGGATAAACAATAATTTGGATAGATTTTAGATTTTAATGTGGTTGTTTGTATTGATTTAATGATCCTTTTTATTATAAACGGACAGATACAGCTAATAAAATACCTAAGCAATTAAAACAAAGTCGAAGAAAGCTCCAAACTAAAATTAAACACGACCAAAATAACTATTAGAAACCACGTGTTGTGCAAAGAAGGCTTGTTCATTAAATTCATCAGGGCGGCTGTCACATGACGTCACGTGATCTTGCCCTATACTTACACCGAGATTTACACACATAACGTGTTGTTTGTCAATTTATTGCAAAAGCACAGTTGTAGGTTATGAATATAATATAATACAGCGAAACGCAGTTTTACCACAATCCTTTTGCAAATAAAGTTTTCCCAACTGCGAACATCTTTATATTATTTATTATATAGTAACATTAATAAGTGAAAGTAAATTTTGTTTACGATTAGGTAATATTTGCACACTTGCTTTTATGTTCGTCCTATACCAAATTTTTGCTCTTTCTCATGTATTATCCATAAACATTAAAATGAGGTCAATTTATCAAGTAATCAACTTGCTGTATACTTATGTAAACCTAACCTGTTGTTTATTTAAAATCCAATTTTTTTCTTTTTGCAGCCTTTTAAATAATTCGTATTGTTGGGATTGTAGGCAGTTTGACTTTTTACAAACTTGAAAAAATTGATAAATAGTATGTGTCACAGCATACCTATGCCAGAAACAACTTCATAGTTGCCTGGAAACTGCTGGATTTTGCAACACCATGTCCTTTTTAAAAATGAAAGAAAGTTAAATATTAATTGGGCAATTTGGTACAAACGATTAATAATGCGAATTTTTTGGGGGTACCTAATTTGACTGATATCTAATAATCTAACACCGAATTTATATACATTTTTTACCGTACTCTGTATACTATATTAATTAACGAAATTATAAATTAATTAATGAACACTTGCAATTAATACAATTTATAATAAAAAAAACTCTATAAAGTTCCGCTTATTTAGGGAAAATGTTTAAAATCTGACAACAACGCCGGAGTGTGATGTAAGTGTATATGTACGTATGACTACACCACCACAGCTCTAACATAGACCTGGTTCATTGGAAAGTAGGTCACTGGTCCCGAACTCACTTTCACTTATTGCATGGACTCCTAATCATTTGTGGCCCTGTGTTGGTAGCAGCGACACGAACGGTAGACATATACTCGATCGACTTCATTCGTTCGGCGTGTTTTGTACACCCGGCGCATTCGGATCGCTGGTCAGTCAGTTTTCATTTACCGTTTGCCAATTCACGTTCAGTTAACGCAACGTTCGCTCGACACTCTTTCATAATCACAACAAATCGGTTTCGATTTCACTTGAGAACGCGTGTGTGTGCCACTTTTTGGATTATACCTCATTCTTATTTGGATATAATTGTGCAAGTGTTTTTTTGGTGTGTATTTACTATGACGTTTAGGTAGACCTGAAGTGTGAAATGTTACTTGAAATGGAGAACCACTCCACGTTGTTGTCTTTGAACATGTCCCCTTTTAACGCGAACTCGAGTGATTCCCAAATGAATCCCCAAGTATCCAGCCCTTTACCGCCCCAATACAATTCACCTCCTGTATCAACCCCGTACAGTAGTTGTCAACAAATGGGCATGCATCATCACCAACAATCCATGATGATGTCTCAATCCATGAATAATATTGACACCTCTTATTTGTTTTCTTCAGGTGTCAACACGCTAACTGGTATTGAAATGGGTGCTGGGTATCAGATAGCTGGAGCCGCTACATCGCTTACTGGTGTTGCGGATATTTCTGATACCAAGGATGGTATCGAGGAACTGTGTCCTGTGTGTGGAGACAAAGTTTCGGGATATCATTACGGGCTGCTCACGTGTGAATCATGCAAAGGATTTTTCAAAAGAACCGTTCAAAATAAGAAAGTATATACGTGTGTCGCGGAAAGGAGTTGTCATATTGACAAAACACAGAGGAAGCGATGTCCATTTTGCAGATTTCAGAAGTGTCTCGAAGTTGGTATGAAATTAGAAGGTAAGTTTTTCTTTTTAACATAATGTCACGCTTAAAACAATATTATTTGACAAGTGAACAGCAACCTTTAAAAAAAATAAAAAATTACAAAAAAAAAATTTAATTTCAAATACGACAAAATATTTTTTCAACCCTTACTATGTGGATATTTATCTAAATTAATTAATAATAAATTGCTACAATTTACTACTGGCGGTGAAAAAAATTCATATAAATAATTAAAAACTACTAAATCTAGTTTTAACTTATTTGTGATTGCAACTCGTTGAATCCAAATATTACTGAATGTTTCTTGTTTATTCATTCATGTACGCTTTGATTGAAATTATACAGTGCCCATAGACATAAATACAAACAAAAAGGCTAAAAAAAAGTTAGCAAATTATAGGATTAAAAAAAATTGAAATATATTTAGAATATATTCTAGATTATTGTCTGTGTGTTTGCTTGTAGTCACTTTTAAACAAATATCTGATATATTTTTGATGAAAACTTTATTCTCGAAATTACGAAAATATTTAAGTGAAATTTAAAAAACCACTTCCATAAAACCATTAAAATCAATTTTTTCTTTTTTTTTCTAATGCGTCATACTATTGACGTATTTTATTGATAAAGGTTTAAAGACAATATTTCTTTGGAACAAACATATTAATTGACTACAGTATAATTAATCTTCTCAGGTAAAATTATGATAACATTTTTGGTTCTCCAGATGAGAAGAACGTTTTTTATTTAAATAAATCACATTTTACCAAATTTTAATTTCGTTTAATTAACTAAAATTTGCAAAATGTTAAAACTAATTGCTCCAATATGGATTTCATTTTCTAATTTATTTAAATAAAAGTTTAGATACAAAAATGTCTTAATATTATGAGGGATAAACCTTACTACACGAATTTTCGTTGCAGTTTTACGAAAATAAGAAAAAAAATTGGTGGATATATAAATATTCTGTTGAAGATTTTGCGAGTGGTTCAAAAAATATGAAAAAACGTAATATATGTACTTTTTATATCCATAAAGGTGAACTTAGGATGTATATCTAATAAAAATATTTCAAATCGGTTTTTGGTTAGGTTAGGTTTTCGGTTGAACCTTGAAAGAGTTCTTTTCATTAAACGATATACTTAGTGAAAATTATCTATCGCCTTAAGTTTAGTACAGGAGCTAATTAACGATTTTGGAAATGTTAACGTTTTCAATTTGGATAAGAATAATTTGCTGAAACATGCTTTTCTCATTTCGAATTTACTTCAATATACATTCAAAATATTGAAGATATTGGCAAATGAAAGTAGAAAATTAATAATAAAATCATAAGTCAACTTTTTAGCGTAGGATGTATTCAGTTTAGATAGAAACAGTTTAACAATTGCACAAAAAATATTAACTTGAAATAAGATTACTCTAACTCACAGACCAAAACGAACTGACCGGCTGTACACGTGCTAATTGAGTCAAATTGAACAAATTGGACTTTTTATTATATTTTTAGTTTTTATAATAATTATTGATAATCGATGTACTTATAATAGTTAATTCTATCGACTACGTAACATGTGCACTCACTTTATTCTTTCTCTTTGTCGTTTTTTATTTGATCTGCATCCTTTCTCGCAATTTGTATGGGGATCAAAGGAAAAAGTCGAGAAGGGTGAAGGCACATGTTTCAGCTTCTTCAATTGCTTTTGAAAAAACTTTATATTGGTACACTACCAAAACAAAATACCGAACACCTTAAATATCACTATATCTTTTACTTCAACTAAACAAGAAATTAAAATATAAGATATCCATGATATCTTTAGTTTTATATATTTTATCAGTTGTCTTCTGTACATTCCTTGTGGTGAATTAATTATTCTTTATGTTAATTTTGCCTCTCACCAATTTTATCAAAATATTAACATGGGACATATTGAAGCCCAAATAAAAAATAATCAAAAATTAAAACCAATTGTCTGGTGAAGATATGTAGACAATATTTTCGTAATGTGGCCTTATGACTTAGTATCTCTAAATGATTTCTTAACAAATATAAATAGTAGTAGTAGTAGTTTATTCACAAACATTCATTTTCAATAATACAGTAATGCAATACAATTCAATACAATAAGAAACTAAGAATACCATGTGAATAAAGAAATCTTGATAAGTGATTGAACACTTATTTCAAGTAATAATAATAATTCGATTACAAGTAAGATCAACTATAAAAATGTAACACAATTGAGATAAAAGAATGGACAGGACAATGAACATGTAGGAAATGAAGGAGAAAAATTTATAAAATTGAAAATAATTTTTTTCAATTTTTAAGTAGATGTGCTTATCAATAAAATACCTATAGAGTATGAAACGAGTGTTTACCGTAAGCCAACAATAAGTATTTGAATTTTGATTCCAATTATTCTATAGACATAAAAAAAGGTATAAATTGATAGTTTCAACCCTTACACTGTGAAATTCAAACATATCAATTTTTTATAAGTTTTACAAAAAACTTGGGCCCGACCGGTTTCGATGTTTATACATCATTTTCAAGGGGTGGAATAAACATCGAAACCGGTCGGGTCCAAGTTTTTTGTAAAACTTATAAAAAAATATTGTGAAATGAAAATAATGAGTATTCTTAAACATTGATAAAAAAGGTATAGTAAAATCCGAGGTAAAATCTTTATACGATAGAGCCAAAATTATTTGTTCTAATGATAATAAATTCACGAAGGACAACACTTTACTAAAGTCAGTTTTAGATAACAATCATTACCCAACAGACGAAAAATCAAAGAAAGTGCTTTAATACAACTAAATACGTATAAATGTGTAGCTAGTATTTCAGCCGAATGTAGTCAAATTTGGTTACCAATATTAGAAAGAGAAATTTTCAATAATCAATTACCTTTATCAGGATTATTATATTAATTATTATTGATAACGATAGCTGGAACGCTTCCGAAACGTTGAAATAAAAATATAAAAAATATTGTGATTTAATTTCCCAAAAAAATTAACAAAAAGAATAAGAATTCTTATCCAGTATTTTAAGTGAAAATCTCAAAACCAGCTATTATTTCTGACAATAAAAAATGAAACTCTTAAAAATTTAGAAACAGGATTTATAGATTTTTTTATTTTGTCGTTTAATAAAAAAAGAGGTAATTAGGAAAAACATGTAGGTATTATAACGACGAAATAGTTTGTACAACTAGTGCGCAAAGTGATTTGCGTACAAGTTGTACACAATATTTTTTCTACAACCACATTTATTAATGAAAGAAATACAGTAATTTATATATTTATTTTATTTAAACTTTGAACAGAAAGAACTTACAACATGAAAATAAATAGAAAACTACTATTTTGTGTTTCAAACCCACAGCTAACAAATTTTCGGTTGCAGTTCGAGCCCATTCGATAATATCTGGAGAAGCATTTTCAATGTCCGTACTGGACAACTCAAAAGATAAATTATTTTGATCTTTTTTCATATTTCTAAAATAATGCTTAATAGGTTGATGTTTTTATAATTAATAAGTTAAAATAAATAATAAAATAATTAGTTTACTTAATTTTGGTTTAAATTTAAAAATTTTTACATCAATAAGAAATTCACTATTAGGTTGAATTTTCAAAAAATGTTGACAGGTCATAGGTAGCCTTGTTTGACATTTCGGTGCGGAAAAGAATTAAGAAAAGGCCTGCTTTGGGTATAAAAATTTGTGTAGAAAAGCGTGTTTTGCGTAGTGGTTGTAGGAAAAAGCTTTTTAAAATATTTGGTAAATAATTATAAAAGTCCATTAATATTATAGTCGTTTAGTGAGAGAAAATATTCCTTCCTGTAATTCTACTACTGTTTTTTTTTATAAAATAGCGTAAAATAATTATAGACAATAGAGATTTTTTGGAACCATTAACTTTGGCGTTTGTTATTCACGTTATCGTTATTTGGCGCAAGTGCAGTAAGTGAAATGATGAACTTCAGTGAGATCTTTATAAATAGTTTTTAAAACACTTGAAAATAACGTGAATTCAATTAAAGTCAAATACGTCAAATCTTTGATGATTATTGGTAATAACCTTACTTTTTAGACGTTCGTTGGTTTGCTATATATAGTGAGTTGGATTTTTTATTATAATTCATTGTAATCGTGGTAGTGATGGAGGAAGCCCTGAATATTGTATTGAATCGTAATGAAGATGGCCACAACCATGACATGATTCGTGGAAGTATTCTCCAAAATATATTCGAAAATCTTCCTGATTTTGAAGAAGTTGAGGGATTTGATGTCGACGTTTATGATGACTGCTTTATTTTTTAATATATGAATACTGCTTTACTGCTAAAAGATTTCTGGGATGGTAACACTCGCACAAAACCAAAGATGATAATCAGATTATATACCTACACTATATACACGATCAACCAAATGTCAAAACAATAAATTATTTCAAAATTAAACATCGCTGCATTTTCCTTACTCGTGTTGTCAGATTTCCGTTCAACAAATAAAACAGCATTTATTACTTCAAAATAAATATATTTTTTCATGGTAAAATCAAAACGAAAACTAACTTGAATAATATATCTGGCAACCTGCATCTATCAAAATAAAGATTATGTTAACGAAATCTTAACGCAATATTTCCGTAGATAACGGAATACGTTATCGTAATTAACGTTAACGAAAGCATCAAATTCTTCTGCGCACGCTCCGAATAGTGTTAACCGTAACGACAGAACGAATTAAGGGTTCCAAAAACTCTCTAATGTATTATTATTTTTACAACTTTCAACAATTTAAGATCTCTAAAATATTCCCTTTCTATCGGGCTTTTTATAATTTGGATTATTGACAACTCATTAAAAATTATGTTACCTTTAATTTAGTGAATTCACAAATAAATGTCATACGTTACCTAATGGATTTCTTAAATATTTTTTCATTGGATGATTTAGCCACATGGTTGAAACTAAAACGACGAGCAAGCATCCAGAATTAAATGTTTTACTGAAACTATATAATTATACCAGAAATTAATTATTTAGAAACCCCAAATTTTAGACATATCTTAAAATAATCACACTAAATCTTCTTGGTTAGATTGCCGTAAATATTTACATTGAATCCTGATAAGAAAAGGTACCATAAAGACAAAAACGTTTGGTTAAAATATATTATAGTAGTTGGAAGTACTCTTGTCTGCTGACCGTGTAGGTGGTTTGGACTTCGGGCGCCATCGAGTATCTCCAGTGGCGCTCGGCTTTCATGCGAAGCGCGCACGGTTCTAAAGCTTTTAACCTTCTATACGATATCATTAATGTGTGCAGAGATTAGCCCAGCGTAAGCGTGCTGGGCTCTTAACACAGAGGTACCAGGTTCGAGTCGTGTCCGAGTCAAGATATTTTTATTTTTATTTTCTTATTGTTTTTTTAAAAAATTGACTAAAAATACGAAGAATTTTTCGATTCGGATTAGGGTAGGGGGTAAGGTAGGGTGGTTTTGGTTGGGTTATTATTGAAAATTATTATAATAATCTGTCAATTACACAATTCAATTTTTCGATTCGGATTAGGGTAGGGGGTAAGGTAGGGTGGTTTAGTTAAAAAAGTGTATGGAAAGCGAGGAGATGTTCTTTTCATAGAGAGCAACACGGGGTGTTTGAACCGTGCGCGCTTCGCATGAAAGCCGAGCGCCACCGGAGATACTCGATGGCGCCCGAAGTCCAAACCACCTACACGGGCAGCAGACGCGAGTGTTGGAAGTAGGTACATTATTTTTTTGGATCATATGAAAAATAGTTTAAATTCAATCTATATGTTCTTTGTGGTGTATTAATGATTCTTTTTGTTATTAATTTTGGGAATTAAAAAATATTCTAAAACAAAATTGATCCCATTCCTAGTAGACTATAATATTGTTAGAATGTCATACAAAAAACATTTTATTTCATATTTTATCGAGAATCTGATCTACTGTGAATGGACCTTCCAAATTTGCCAACAAATATATTGCAGTCTTAAACTTCCAAATATTATTGGTCGCGTTCATCCCAACAAAGTTGATCAGATAGCGATTTTTAGAATAATCCATCATTTCTTAATTCTTTTAAACGTGCTTATCTTCCATAACTTAATTTTTTTTGATACATGACTTCATTAATTAATTTTCATTTTTTTAGGATTTTAATTCAGTTTCCGTGTTCATTCATTTTTTAATTACAAATGTCTAAAATATCTTCAAACCAAAATATGTTATGTCATTTAATCTGTTTAGTAACATAATATTTGGCATAAATGACTGTTAATGCATCATTGATCGGTAGACTATCGTATTTAATCCTGCTGCTACCACAGCGCTCACATTTGATCAGCAGGAAATTGCTGATCCCTCTGGTAGCGCTACGTTGGGATGTCTGGTTGTCGAATATTTTCATTGGTGTCAGAGAGAGACCAGAATACTCAATTGTTCTTAGCTAGAACGCTACCGAAACGTTGAATTAAAAAATATAAAAAAGTTTGTGGTTTATTTTCCCAAAATTATTAACAAAAGATCAATAATAATGAGTTGATAGACTGTTTTACGTTGAATCGGTGGTTTATAATATAATTTTTCTCCAATGGTGGGAAAAGTGACACTGTTTTGACCAGTTTTCTATGCGCAAAGCTCAACATACCAGAATAGTGGGCCGTTTCTAAGCAATTAGAAAATAACAGTGCGGTAATATTCTTACTGCACTGCTGTAGCGTGCGGTAATGTTACAAATGGATTATTACAATAAAATGAAACAAAGTATGGTTTTAATTTTTATATTGATAAAGTTGTTATAAAAGAAATAAAAGAAACATCTAATTTATAACGATATTTAAACTATTTAAACCTATTTAAACTAACTTGATTACATCTTGAATGAAACATTTTTTAATTAATTTTTTAAATGTAGATCAACGAACGAAGAAAAAATAGTATGTATAATTCGTGGGAAAAGCATATTCCCAAGCTCCTGTGTTACCAGACCGTCGCTACGCTCCTCGTCTGGTAATTATCACAGTCGTTTGGGAATATTATGCTTTTCCCTCTAATTATACAAAATACTATTAATGATTCTTTCAATAAAAAATAAATATGATCTTAGAAATTGAAAACTGTAGTTAGTTATTTGCTCAGTAGGTCGCATTTTTTTGTCAGTTTGGAATAAATTTTTCATACATTTTTGGTTTAACAATATTTTATTTGACATTATGCCTATTTAATATGTTTTTAATTTATAACTAACTTTAAATAATTGGAGAAAATTCACGAAAAAGTTGATTAAATAATCTAAAGGCTGGTTATCTGTGAAATGAATTTATTGTCGCAATTTACTTGAAATTTTTCATAAATACTTAAAATATAGGAATTTGAAGTTGACTTGTTTGAATATTTTTTAATCTGGAAAGAGCTATTGAGAAAAATATAGGACAATAATTAATTTGTAGTATAAATTTACAATAACTGTTAAGGTTTATAAATTCATTACAAAATTCATTTCAACATAAAAATAGTACTTCTAAATCAAATTGTACCCATCCTTAGTTCCGAATAATATTACAATTATATATTAAGTTTGTTCCAACACACCAATTGTAATCGTTCCTGAATCGTTATCGATATCGTTCTTAGTGATTTGTTACGCAGTCGCCTAGTGTTAACCGTTCTAATAACGATTCCAAAATAAATCATGGTTGGAACGGTTTGGTTACTGACTCGAATCATAAATCACTGGAACGAATCAAACATAACCATACTTTTATGTTTATATGGTACATACTGTTAAGTAAAAACCTGTTTATTTATAACAGATAGCACAAACAAATATAAATAAGTTCGCTACCACAAAATTCAACAAATACAAAAACAACAAATCAAGACAACTAACCTAACTAGATATGGATATATGTACTGCGCAAGTCAGTTCCCTTGATACCTGCTTTCAGTCAAGTATCGAAATCATCGTTCTTGAACCGGTTCCATAACGATACCAAATCGGGATGGAACAAAATAATTATCGTTCGCTAAACGGTTCTCTCGAGGTTGGAACAAACCTATTATTTTCCGAAATATTTTATATAGTAATTGACCTAGTTTTCAAACACTTATCAAAATGCGATTATTTTCACGATTTCATCGTTTTACACACAGACTATCTGAAATATTCAAAAGTAAAAAAATTGTAAATAAAGTTAAGTAATCGTTGTACGAACAACTGACTACATACAATACAAAAAGGTATACATATTATAAGTGTATTGAAAATGTTTTAGGTAAATATTTTAGATAAAAGTTTATGTAGACTTTTATTTGCAACAATGGAAATAGTTCGATAGTTCTTGAAACTATATTTGTGAATAAAATTAGTGTGCATTGTTTCACAAGAAAATAACAGTATGCGGAAAGGTCTCTGAGGATAAAAAGCCATAAATCACTTCTAGTCTTGACCAAAGAATACACCAACAAACAAGAAGCGAAGCCCGACGCAATCTCTTTGATGTTTTGGTAACAAAAATTTATGACCTTGAAAGACTGACGTTGACAGATAACTTACTAAATACACTGAGAAAATGGTCAAATTTTTAAATATAGGCGATATAATTGGTCGACAAAGTGAAGTATGACAAGTATCTCATTATAAAAATGGCTCCTTTCAGACATGCGCATACAAAAAAAGAAAAGGCAGCTTCGCTTCTTGGTTGCTGGTGTATTCTTTGGTCTTGACCTACCCACAAGCGAACGATTGATTCTCATTGGTGCAATGTAGCTTCCGATTGGTTTATGAAAAATTTACTTGAATTGTTAGTCTACATGGACTGTTAACGTCCCAGGGTGGGTTTAGTTCATTTCTGTTATTTACGAGATATTGTGTTCTTAGATGTTGCTGTGATTGATATTTTGTTTTATTTTGTTGGTAATAATCAAAGTTATAGCTTTTTGGCGACCATTCGAAGAGGAAGATATTGTTGTTGTATGAATATACTAGAAGAGTAAACAGACGTATTATTCTACATCAACATAAAGTTTATTTATTTATTCTGCTTGATTTCATGTCGCAGTGAATATAATAAGCTGTTTGATTGTTGTATTATAAAACATGAATATTTTATTGTTAAAATTGTTTACCAAAGGTTTTGAAATTTCTGAAAGTGGAGAGTTTATACGGGGTGCGACCACGGTCTAAGAACTTCGGAACATCGAATTATACTGATTTGGGGGAGGACGTTAAAATGGTGGTAAAGTATAGAGTGCGGCGTGGCTAATAGAGGCTAGAGGTGGGAACTGAATCACTTGGAAAAATGAAGTCTTATAAATTTCTCCAGAATGTTTTAGAAATTTTTTGCGTCCGAAACAGAAACTATTGAGGCCCTGGATTGCATCCCTTGATTCACTATCTGCCTGTTCGTTCCCGTGTGTATCCTTGTATTAATTTTCTCGTACTTTCGCCTAAGGGGTTTTCTTTTTTGGTATTGCACATCTTAAAAAATAAATTACATATTATATACACTTCAGCATCCTTATATAGTTGTGCCGGCCCTGAAAATCAATTACTTCATCCAGTTGGTATTTATGATTAAAAAAAAATATGAAACAGAACTTATTACTTCATCAAAAGTAACCCACTTAACAATTTTTAGATACATCAATATGTATAAATATGTAATTAGGTCAATGCCATAAGAAAATAAAGTTTTTTTTGTTTAATTAAGATTCAGATGAAAGAAATAAGAAACGTATATTGCTAAAACGTTGGTTATAAATCAATATTGAGAAACTATTCGAAATCAAAATTTCAAATAGAAACAAAGACCGATAAAAAAATTCTATTAACCGGATGATTTATTGAATTATATAATTCGTGTAATTTTATTTAAAGAAAATAGACTTATTTCCATTTACTGGGTGTTAAATATATTTAAGTAAAATATTGTAGAATAACATCGCCCAAGTGCTGGAAATTTACTTAAATTTACTTCTCCAGTGGAAGACGTCGGATACGGTATAAAGGCGCGTCCACACTATGCCGCGAGTTGCCATTGGCAAAGCCAGCGACTGTAAAAACTTCTACATATGTGTTGGCATTCATTTAGGTTAGTCGCCCAATGTTCACAGTATATATTTGTCCAATTAATAACTTTCCCGTTCGTGTACTCCATTTGAAAGCACTGGCAGACAGTCTGACTCACAACTAAAGCCGCGAGAGGCCAGTGGTTGGCTCGTCCCCACTCCATTCTCATTGGGTTACTTTGAAGGAGACCGACACTTCATCGATTTTCATTGGGACAAAGCTGACTTATTGGCACGTGCCAACGGTCGCGTCTACATGGAATCGGCTTTGCCAATTGGCGATCCATTATCAACTGTTTCATTCTACTTAGCGCTAGAAGCCATTCAGCCAATAGAAGATCCAAAGTAAACACAATTGGTCAAACTATAATAACGAACATCAGTGTTTTGCGTATGCAGATGATTTGACGGTTCTATCAAAGAGAGAAAGAGCTCAAGAAAATTAAAAAAAAATATCGAAGAACAAGAAGAAATTCTAGGACTGAAAATTAATCAAGAAAAAACAAAATATATGATCCTAGTAGATAATGGAGGTATCGAAGAAAATCTGACAGTAAAAACGAGAAGCGAAAACGTTCACATTATCCAAAGAGTAAAAGAGTTTGTTTATCTAAGGGTACTAATAACTAAAAATGCCCAAGAAGAACAAGAAAAAATGTCAAGAATTACGAAAGTCCAAAGAAAATTGGTAATGCTTCAATCATGATGATATCAAAATCCTATTCAATAAGAATCTATAATACCTCGTTCGAAAGTGAAACATGGAACATCACAAAAAAAACAGGAAGGGATGCTGGAGCGATAGGAGCGAAAAATGCTTAGAGCAATCGTATGAGGCAAAAAAACACCTGAAGGGTGGAGAAGGAGAACAAATGGAGAAGTAAACATATACAGAGAACCTAAAATAACATCGACCATGAGAAAGTGCTGAAAATACTTGAACAGTATTCAATTTTTATTAGTGTACGTTCTTCAATACTTTCTTTATCAAAGAAAAGTTTATTCGAAAAAATGAACATTTTGAAGTCGTAAATAAAAGTCAAGCTACACATTCAGTTTTTGTTTTGTTTTTGCTATTAACGACCTGAATCAGAACTTTTGAATTTGAGCTTTTTAATATGTAAATTAAAAACTTCCGTTGTTCTGTGAACTTATTACTATGCAAAGCACCGTTGCCAAGCTGTTACTTCCGAATAAAAGTAAAATACTTATTATTTTTTAATGGTTATAGCCCCCCTTTTTGTTTAAAATAGTTTTTTTAGTCCAAGCATACTATGTTGTTATTTATTTAAACTGTTTGTCTATAACAAAATTAAAATTGACTCATTTTTCGCAGAACCTACAACATTAAATAACAAAAAAACTCGACATAAAAATTGAATTTATGTGAATACACGTGGCTTGTAAATATTTTCATCGTCATTTACGTACTTTTGTACATATAATAGGTACCGGTATGTTTACTATAAAACGTGTTATCTAATCTACCACAAACGTACTTGCTTACGGATAATTATACAACGTTGTGGAAAATTTCATTTCTTGAAATAAAATTAAACTACCAAATTTATCAAAAAGACTTTAAAAGGAGACCCGTTAAAAAGATATATACTGAAAAATGACAATAGGGTCAATTCTATTACAAATGTTTTAATCTATACATAAGGCAATATCTCGTGCAATATGTTTTTATTCTTTTTTCTTTTTGTTAATTTTAACTTTTTAATTTTGGAACTTTCTATTTATTCTTGATAACGGTAGCTGGAACTCTACCGAAACGTTGAAATAAATTTGTGGTTTAATTTCCCAAAAAATTAACAAAAAGAAAAATGAACGTACAGAAAATATGTTTTTCTACTATCACTATCGAAAGTCGTCTTTTGTGCCTTGATTAGCAACTGCAAAGTTGATGTTTTCCGCGAGCTGTCATAATTTGACATTATTGGCGCTCTTAAGCAGAAAGTAACTTTGGCGCACGCCTAATTTTATTTATAGATAAAAGAGAGCTAGTAGTTAATTTTGGTGTGATAGTAGCAAACATCTTGTGTGTATTTAGAGCAGAAAGTCTTTTGGTAGTTTCGACAGATTGCTGCGCGACGCGTTCTGTCTCGATTACCAAAGTACTACTTTCTGCTCTTGATACACAAATACCTATTTTATTCCTTTTTTTTGAGACACCGTGCATTCACTTCATTCCTTCGATGCTAATTGTATAAGTACAACTATGTACAATCAGTAAAAATCACACAACTTAGGTTAATGGTCATAAAGACACTAATAAACGCCTAATAAACGAGCGGATGGGAGGAGATATAAATATATCAACAAATGATACAAAAAAGGAAGTGAGAAATAAGCGAGAGAAGATTCAAAGAGAATAGTAGCAGATTCAGTATTCAGAAATGTTAGGGAATATTTTGGTTAATTTGACTTGGAAGAGCTGAACAAAAACATAATAGAGGAATAATTAGAACACTGACCTTGGGAAAAGATTTGAAGAGCTTTGATGCTTCTAAACTAATGGTTAGTGTGGATGAAATACTGACAGAATGACTTGAAGTAAAGAAAAAAAATTAAAATACATTTCTTGCTATTTAATTTTTTATTAATATATTTCCAGCAAACCGGTTTTTGCGAGGTTTATATTCATAATTTTACTTGATGCCTCTAAAATAGTCCTTATACGAAGTAGCGAAAATTATTACTATGAAAAATACATTATTTTCATAAAATTAATACCCATGTGAGTATTTTTCAAAAATGTAGGTCATTTGTAGGGCAGGCAACCATGATAAGTATTTATAGCACTATCCTATTAGCAAATTAAAAAAAAAACTAAACTAACTGGAAATGGTTGCGAAATAATTACAGTGTATAACTAAGTATAGCTAATTATTTGTGGGTCATGGTATAAAGTCAATTTATAACATTTTAATGTTACTCAATGTAACAAAGAAAAGGTGCGAAAGAAGAGAATATTGCAACGTTAAATGAGCGTATAATTATTAATAATATGCGAGTAGAAGACTATAATTTTTATACGACTAAAGAAAAAATATTATTTTGTTGTTGGTACCCTGAAATCTTTAGCCTGTACCCAGATCAGATCTACACTGCCTACAAAAACTTTTAACTCTTGCAAACCATAATAGAATAACTTTTAGGTGGGTCTCGGAGCACAAGGGTATATTGTAAGCAATGAAACGGCAGACACCCTAGGGAAGCTTTGGTCTGAAACTGCATTCACTGCTCATGAACCAGTATTTGGAGTATCAAAAACTGCTGCATCTCGGTAAAGTGTTAAACTAAACACCAGACTGGAGCCACCTAACGTATCAAAACGGGAACACAGAAAAACTCCTGGTAAAAAAACTCGGGAAGTCGCTGACGGGATCACTCACCGGTCACTGTACCCTAAAGAAGCACATGCATACACTTGGCATTTATAGGGATGAACCTATCTGTCGGAAATATAATTTCTTTATTGTACCCATATCCTTAACCGGAAATTTTGCCGAACCCACTAGAGTTCCAACCAGTGGTAGGCGTCTCCTCCGAAAGACGGCATATCTACATTATTATATCTCATGCTCATTGGTATAATGCCTGCGAGTTTGGATATGCTACTCACCCTAGTGGTCTAAAGTGCACCCTGGAAGTCTAAAGTATTTATCTGCAGGCTGTACTGGTTCTACGACGGTTTTTTCCCCAGTGGTCATACATCGAAGTACTAACCGTAATTATCGCATCAGAGGTGTTCAGTACAGTGCTGGATTGACGCCCAAATTTATTGCTTACTTATATCAATTTGGTGGTTAAGAAATTGTCCGAAAATCCATAATTAGTTCATAGAACCCAGATTATAGTAGCAATACACCAAAACACTCTACAGTAACTCACGTGCGTTTAAATAACCAAGTTCTTTTCCACTAGCGTTAGTGCTGGTGTAGTGGTAGTGTAAACTGTGTTCAGTGTCGACTATCACCAACAGTTTCAATATTCCGTACTTGGACTTGTATTTGATTTGGTTCTGTCATAGCAATTGAATCTTCATTAATCCTGGTACTTAGCACTCCATGATAATTCATCTTCAATGGATTTAAAATATTGCTGTTCAATTACATCGTATAATGAACTACCATAAATATAGATAATCTAGTCGATAACAAATTTTTATACTTGACTTCAACTGTTTGAAGACGACCGCTCATTTACCAGTCCATATCTGTTTAATATAAACACCGATACCATTGAATAATTTAGTCTTTGTCGTTTTACATGACCTAATTTCCCAAGGTTATCATTACTACGAAATTTTTGACTAAGGTCATGATTAGACAGACTATTTGTATTCATATGATAGTTAACTTTGTACCTTGGAAATCTGATCGGCTTACAATGTTTTTAAATAAAAAAAATCAATAAGCAACAATAAATAATTTTATTTATTGCTGGTAATCCTGCTGAATTTTGTATTATTTGTATAAGATCGATTAGTCGGTGCCGAATTCCACTCCTTGAGGTGGAGTGCTCTAGTAAAGATCTGTATGAGCTACAAATTGACGCCCCACGTTGGGCGCCAATTTGTAACTTATACTTCTCCGAGTTATAAAACCACATCCCAGTGATAGAGTGTAAGATCGTTTAATTGGTGCCAAATTACACTTCCTGATGTGGAGTACTCTAACCTCGGGGCTGTTTGAGTAACAACTTTCACTCTACACAAAAACTAAACCTTCCAAATGTTTTCTAGATAAATTCTACGTCGCATTAAAAACGTATTAATTCTGTTTCAGGTAAAGTATAACCATGCTGTGCCTATAACAATAATAATATTTTACACTCCAATAACCAATGTAGTATCTTACGATTCCTCAGAATCGTTTATTGAAATTAATCCGGTTCTAAGAATCAACAAAATTAAACGATGCAGAAAATGAAGATATATTTTTAAACAGAATGTCTATTAAGTCTTTAGATTCCACTTAAATTTTATCTTACCTTTCGAAACAACTCACGATTCCAAATGTCGAGTGGTAGATTGTATAACGCAAAACACAACTGCTCTTTTCATTACGGTTTGTTCTGTCAAAAGCGTGTCGATGAAATTAGACCAATTGCGTAAACGTTTTCAAGATATAATTTTAATGAATCGATATTTTATTTTATCTATAGAAAGAAAGATATTCATGCCTACAAGACGTTAACTACAGAACTATTTTAAAAATTATTTATTTTGAAAGAATGTAACTAAAAATACTTTTCTATGCGGTTTCTGTAAATTTTGTCCAATATCAACTGCAGAAGTTGAAGCAAATGCTCCTTTCCCTTATCGACTTTTTCCTTTGATACCGGCATATGCAGATCAAAAGAAAAGGCCGGTACACGTATTCACCGCTTCTGCCATTGATTTTGGATAAACTTTCACCTGAATATTTTTTGAAATGGTAGCCATATCGGGAGACATTTTTGAAAAATTACCTAAGAGGAAAATCGTGCAACTTCGTTCCAGTGTATATATTGCATTTATGGTAAATCTTCCAGGTCTAAGTCCTTTTTAGTAGTCCTTAAAAATATGTCTGCATACAATTTCAGGCGTTTTATAATAGTAATGTTACAGGTCTGTAGTTCTAGATATTTTCCTTGCCTTCTTTTTTATATAACGGTGTTATTATTAGATTAGATTACAAGAGGGTCGATTGGTCCGATGGTTTCGACCTATAAGATCTTTTGTGTATTCCCTACATCTATATTTCAGTCCAATAGCTCAAGGCTTCTGAGAAAGTCTATTATTTTTTTCGGAACTAGGTCTGTAAACTGATCTAGCTTCAAGTAGACCAGTTCCAGATATTTAAGGAGTTGGCGAAAAATTATCCTGCAATTGCAGATAATGTCTCATATGCATCATTGGAGAATCTGCATGTTCCACTATCCTCTTTGTCTATCTTGTCATCGGTATGATTCCACCACTGTACAAATCCTCAAGCATCTTGTTTTATATCCATATTTGTGTTATCAAATGAAATATTTGCTTATATAGCTGTTGTTCTCCATGTTTCATTAGTTCGTCTTCTCCAACAACCTTGCGATTTTCGAGTTTTCCTATTGCTCCCAGTATTCCGTCTACTTCTGGGCTTTATTTCCCCCTTCTACTTCTACTGCCTGATCTTCTACTTCTTCCATTGGCTGATAGTACTGCCTCTATTTCGTCTTCTCCAACACCCTTGCTATTTTTGAGTTTTCCTTAATCTCAGTATTCTATCTTCTCCTGGCATTTATTTCCCTCTTCTACTTCTTCTATTGGTTGATCTTCTACTTTTTTAATTGATAGCTCTGCCTCTATTTCGTCTTCTCCAACATCCTTGCCATTTTCGAGTTTTCTGATTGCTCCCAGTATTCCTTCTTCTTCTGGGCTTTATTTCCCTCTTCAACTTCTACTTCTACTGGCTGATCTACTCCTTCTATTAGCGGATCTACCTTTTTAGTTCGCTCCTGTTCATTTACCGATAATATTGTTTTAAAATGGATTTTCATAATCTCTTTATAGTAGTAAGGATAGTGCTCTATCTTCATTCATCTTCTTGTCGTAATTATTTGATTGTATTGAAGTTTCTCCTTTTAGGTTTGATCATATTGTAATTTTTTGTATATTTGTGGAAAACCCATCGTACCCCTCCAAAAATCCATTTTAATGACAAAAATAATATTGATCACACCAACGAAGACTAAAATTAGTTAAAATCGATGTCTTGGTGACATAAAACTAGCCTAATTTAAGATTAAATCCTCTGAGTAGAGAGCAGTGATAAATAATCACCAGTTTACATGTGAATTATTATTATTAGAAACGGTTATTGTGACTGAACTTTAATAGTTAGACATATATCCTCGCGGTCTTTTTCGTGGGTAATGATAAGTACTATAAACATGTATATTATTTTAAGTTTCAACAATAATTTCGCAACGCACGACAATAGTTATTTGTATGCTTAGGCCGCGAAATACCTTTTTAACGTACCGAAAGAACAGTTATCGCCGAGGCCGTTTGCGGCCGAGGCAAGATAATCTTGAGGTCGTTAAAAAGTTTCGCGGCCATGGCATACACACTATTTTTCGTGCAATCGTTAAAATGATTAAACTAGATAATTGTAAATAAATATATCATTGCTCTAAAATCAACAGTAGTTTAATTTATATAACAATGTGTGCTATGGAAATGATATGATTCAATATATACAAAATATTTTGACAGTTCTTGCTTCAACTTCTGGAGTAAATATAAGTAATAATACAAACTGTACAATTTATGTTAATATTCATCCTAAATAATATAAGTACTTATGTATTTGTTGGTATTCAATAAAAAATAATCCTTGTCTTTGTAGTATTTTAGAAATGTCAAATTTGGAAGTGATATTCAAATTTGGAAGTGACGTTTGGTTTCGCAGCCGTTGCTATGGGTAACGGCCGCGAAATTGAATTTCGCGGACTGTGTTGACAACGCGAAATACTGACTTCGCGTCCGGTTGCACGAAAATACTTTTGTAGTTTCTCACTTCACTTACAGCTTCTTCTCTAATTTTACTTTTTCTATTTTCGATCAATTTATTTTGTATTGCTTCTCTATAATAATTTCCATAACTGCAAAAACATTAATTATTTATTAATGTTTATTATTTGGAAACCCTATTAATAATTAGGGTAAATATGAATATAAAATTATACGTAAGTTATGATTACAATAATAATACACCCATTATGTCAATGTCTTCTTCCCCAATGAATATGTATAAAATCAAAATTTATTTACATTGTACATTTTTAAAAAAAAAAGTACACACAAGTTTTGATATTTGAATATAATTTTTATTTATTCGTGTACTAAAACCATAACCTAATTTCAAACAGTTTATTCAAATTACAGAACTCCAAAGTGTATGTTTATAACGACGTATTGAGTAACAAGTGTTTGACTAAGAATTTATGTAGGTTTTAGAATTGTTTAAAAGTAAACTATGTACCAATTCTACTAGACCTTACAACAGCGTTGAGCAATTTTAGAAAACGGTTCGGTTTGCTAACCAAACGTTATTTTTATGTTTTCGAATTAAAAGAATACACTTATATTGCCAAAAAATTCCGCATTAAAAATTCTTTATAATTGGCAGAAATTAACAGTTTCATTATGCGAGTTTTTAACATTTTCGTTTTATTGGTTTAATTATTGTGTAATCGAGATATTTGGAAGCGGTGCACTGTTGACTAAATACATCAACGACGCGGTTTCACAACAAACTATGAATGTGAAAGTGAGCAAACCAATTGAGGTTTGTTCTCAACAGGGACGGACCCAGTTTCGTCCTAATTTTAGTCTTCAAAACTTGACGATGAAGTTAGCCGCGTTTGGAAAAAACCTTTGATAAAAAAGTTTTCCGCAGCCTGGCGGGGTCGGGCATGATTTTTTTCTATAATATAGGTCTTTAGCTATTCAATAAAAAATATTAGAGGTGACAGGAAAAAGTTTGAGGCGAAACACGTCAAGCTGCACGATTTTTTTTCGATCGCATCAAACTTTTTCCTGCCACCTCTAATCACGCTCTAATATTTTTTATTGAATAGCTAAAGACCTATATTATAGAAAAATATCATGCCCGACCCCGCCAGGCTGGGGAAAATTTTTTTATCAAAGATTTTTTTCCAAACGCGGCTAACTTTATCGTCATTTCAAAACGTCATGAGTCGGTTCCCAGGCGGTTGGGACTTGGGGCAACTTCTAGTAAACAGTAGAATTATAGAGCATCCAATTCGTCACATGGAATTCTGTCGACCAATTTTGAGATTTGAGGAAATTCATCGCAAAGATAATTAATGATTTTAAAATTCTTAGGACTTTGTTGATGCAACAATTTTGCCATCATATGCGTACAAGTAATATTTTTAGATTTACAAAATAATTAATGTACGGAAACCTGCTGGAAGATTGGCTAACCACGCCCCGGCTAGAACTTTTTCTAGTCCTCTGGATAAACACGTTTCTAACATCCCTTTATATCTTCCACCGTTAATCACGCTTTTGTACTGTTTCACTTTTTGAATCAAGTCAGCTGCAGTAAACAGCCCGTTACCAGGAATTTTGTTCGGGGTGGGCTAATCCCGAGGGGTGAACCGCTGATCAAAAGTTGTACACTAAAATACCGTATTTGACAAATAATACCAAAATTACCCACTTAAAATACCAAAAATTACCAGAAAATACCAACATTACCCCAAATATTACCAATTATTACCAAATATATACAGCATTATATCCACAGAGTCTTCAGAATGGACCACTAGTGGTCCATTGTCAGAAACATTCAGTTGTACGCTCGGTTGTACCTTAGCCTAATCAGCTTCAAAATTATCGTCTAGCTCATCTTGAAAATTACTTATTGTCTAAGGTGGATTTTCAGCTGAAAGTTTGATATCCAGTGCGTATGCAGCTTCTTTACTGCAGATTATTCCTAACAAAGCTGAGTCCCCTATAAGCGTCATTTATGGCATTTTCAATAATAAAATCAAGGTTAAAATTTAGCAGTTCTTCATCAAGTTCCCCATTTGACACCAATAACTTTTGTTCAGCCTTTTTTGTTTTCCTGAGAAACACAAATGTTTCTTTGAGATCAGTTTGGACACTATTTAAGTAAGTACATAAGAAATTCTATCAATGCGTCATAGATCTAGCAGGGTTGGCTGCTAAAAAGCCAAGGTATAAAAAGGTTTTCGTCTGCCTGAAATACTCTGATTAATTTTAACAACATGTCCGTTAATTTCAATCCTCAAATCAGTCTTGTTTCATCATAGCCCGTGTTAGAAACTGTTCGGCCTTTTCCAAGCTCTGATGAAGATCATAGCTTGTCTTTCTTGCGATTTGTGCTGGTGGCATGAAACCCCAGGACAAAGGCACGCCAAACTATTCCTTAAAAGCCATTCGGCCAAACTGTCATGCGACCTACTATGTCAAAGTCGAGAAACGACGAGGATGATGGTGGGAATGCTGACCGGAAATTGTAGGCTGAGGAAGCATATGCACACAATTGGCCTAGCAGATGACAGCCTATGTAGATTTTGCCAGGAAGAAGACGAAACCGAGGAGCACATACTTTGTGAGTGCGAAGGCCTAGTAAGGGTGCGGTTTCACCTTTTCGGAGAAGAAAAACCGAGGGCAGAGAGCTATGCACGGGAGGCGGTATCCAGGCTGATAAGTATAACAAAAAGAATAAAGCTAGATATCGAGCTCTAAGGATAGGAAGGACCACAATAGATCTGCAAAGGTCGCAGTGGGATAGGACAGAGAGCCACTCAATTTCTAATCTAATCTTTCTTGCGATTTCTCAAAAGACACATTTCTTATCGGCAAGTTGTCTTTGTTATACTTAGTTTATGTGTAACTGGTCCTCTAGTCAGTCGACATACCTTCTTTTTAACTAATTCCTATTTTAAATTACTGGTCACATACTTTGTAATATAGTTTTTTTCACATGACACAATTAGCATTACAACAATAACAAAATAGGGGATCAATTTTTGCAAATATTGTTGTTGTTAACTGGGGAACAAAATAACAATAGATGCCAGGTGTTCCGGATATGTTTGAATCTGGTCGATAACGGGTTAGGTTGGATTTCAAATTCATGTACTGTCATGAAGTTTGTGCAATGGGATGTAAATTTTATATTGTAAACCGCATCTAAAACACGGGTTTGACAATTGCAAAACGTCACTTTAAACACAAGTCGCATCTCGTTTATCTCTTGCTTCTTAAACGTCACATCCAGTGTATCTTCTGTAATTTATATATAATATTCCGTGATAGTTTTGTAGTTCTGTGTCATTTGATTTTCAATGATACGTTAGTCATTGTCTGTCATCTTGTGAATATAATTAAAATATGACATAATTAAGATCCTGCGGGCATAAAAAAAGTATAGTAAGCACCTAGAGTCAAAAACATCTTTAGACACTCGTTTCATGAGTAATGTTTTTAACACTTGGTACTCAATATACTATTATACTAGTGGTGCGTATAAGAAACAACATAGTAGGCGCCTATTTGTGGTATGGATACTTTATATAAGGCTACAACCACTTTTACGAAAATTCCAAATTTATGTTTGATTTAAACTGGATAAAAATGATTCTGCTTAATCAATTATTGCAATTTTTTATAATTTATATTTGAAATTTGCTTTGGCCACGAATAAGATATTCAAAATTCTTCTTTTTCCCCGTTTCCGATCTCGCCTATATTTTTAAATTTACGTGAAACATGTGTTCCACTATAACATTCTCTGATTTAGTACTTTATAGCTATTTCAACTTTCTTGTTCACCTTGAAAGAACCTATGCTAAATTGATTGCGGCATCAAAGCACGTATATATTTCTACAACAAACCGAGTGTCTGAACACATTTTTAAAAGCTATTTCCGTTCAAATAATTCTCTTTAATAAAATCTCCTCCAACCTGTCTTTCATTACAGAAATTCTACCTGTGTTGATTTTTATTTTTAAACCCTATACATTTGAAAAATATGATCCAAAATTACATCCTGTTGTGTGCTGGTCATCAGATGTGGTTTAAATTTATAAACAAAGATCCATATTGAAATATGTCAAATGGCCAAATGTTTTTTGAAAAACGAAAACATTGCTAATGGGAAAATCATTTCTTGTACAAACTTTACTCCCTCTTGGTGGGAGATCGGAAATCTTAAATTACAAGATCTGTTTGACCGGATTTTCTTAACATTGCATCAATAAAATAATGAAATAATGTTGAATGAGCTCGGCACTGGAGCGGGAATATACAGCAAGTCGAGCAAATATGAAGGAATCGTCTCGCTTAGTAAATATGCCTCGGTATTTCAAGCAGAGGTCTATGCAATACTTGCATGTGCAAGGGCAAATAACATGAGAGCCTACAACAACAGGTAGATCAGGATCTACAGAGACAGACAAGCTGCCCTTAAAGCACTTCAGAGCTCTAAGGTAATATCTCAGCTGGTATGGGAATGCGGCGAAGAACTTAGAAGACTGACAACTCGGAACAGTGTAACACTGGAGTGGGTCCCAGGTCACAAAGGAATCGCTGGCAATGGAAAAGCTGACGAACTGGCAAGAGCAGGATCGTCAATGATGAACGGACTCGAACCATCTGTGGGAATTCTCAGATGCTTTACTAGGTCAAGGTTAAAAGGGTGGGTAAAAGAACAACACTAAAAACACTGGAAGAATACGCCCAGGCAAACACATGGGAAGACATTTATAAAAGAACCATCAGAAAAAGAACTGCTCTCAATGAGCAGGAACAAACTACGCACCATAACGGGGTTTCTTACGTGCACTTTCCCACAAAGGAGCACATGAACAAAATAGGGCTGTGTAACGGAGACCTTACATGCAGAAGATGCAAAAAGGACACCGAAACAGCTCTGCACATATTATGCAACTGTGAGACGCTGGACCACAGGAGGCAAAAACTGTATGGAAGACCCCAAATGACACCAGAAGACTTCTACAACCAACCAGTAAAGAACCTGTATGAGATTATACAGGGAACGGATTGGCTGAATATGCTGTATTCAGAACACTAGGAGGATCCACAATAAGCCCAAGAGGCTGAGGTGGTGCCGGCGAAGGGACGGCTCCTTTAAAAAAAAAAATTAAAAACTGGGAATGTTACTAGCAAAAGAAATAACTTTTCAAAAACTCTTACAATCATATAATTTTTCTTACCACATAAAAATAAGGTACAACCACATAAGTACTTATTGTGAATATCAGTAATTTGCAATTGAAATTTAAAAAATTGGAACCATCATTAAAAACTGAATAAATTATGATTGTAGACTTATTTTTAAAAAAATTATTACGTACTAATGAAATGTATGGGTTGGTTGTTCGACAATCATGTGTTCTAAATTTAAAATTATTATCATTCAATAAATAATACGTAATATTATTGTTGAAAAACCACCTGGAAATGCACCCACAATATTCCTTTGAAAAATACCCACAATAAACTTGTGTTTTGAAGAGTTGATTCATATAGAGAGCCATTTGAAAAACAAAAAGGAAGATTTATAATAAACCAAAAAAAAATGAGAGCCGAAAGTCTTTCCAAAAATTAATTACTCAACAAAAAGCAACAAGAAGCGGAAAGTGCTGATTCAGTGAAAGAACACATTTTTGTGCATATATCTCGATGAACACTTTAATTGGAAAAAACATTGTGATGTTGTCGTAGCAAAATTACATTCAACAAACTATTTAATTAGAAATTTGAAACCGAAAACCAATTAATTATGTTATATCATGCAAAAGCAGAATGCTACCTCCGCTATTGCATTTGCTTGTGGGGTATATCTGTTAACTCTTCTGATGTATTCATTGCTCAAAAGCGTAAGCGTGTAAGGAAATATTTAGAAGACTTGGTATTTTAACTCTCCCCTCATTATTTATTTTTGAAATATCTAAGTATGTCTTTATGAACAAAAATATTTTTGTGCGTAATGAAACACATATGACACTCGATTGAAGGAAGATTTTATACTGCCTGCCCATTTTTCTAAAATGGCGCATAACTCTCACAATTTTATTGGGCTGAAAATTTTCAATAAAATTCCAAATGATATTAAGGATTGCCAATCGTTAGCAAGCTTTAAAAATAGATTAAAAATATTCTTCTGTTTTTACTATTTGTATTTGTTTATATTATTTGTTTGTAATATTGTATATCTGTAATTTGACGTATCCCATACATTGTAAAATGTCTTTTAGGGAATAAAATATTGTATTGTATTGTAAGAGAGAATTAACCTCAAATTCGTCTCTGGCGAAGAACAACGAATAACGAATTGCTAACGTTAAGCCGGAACTACACATGCACTTGCATGCCAGCTACTTGAATTTGAAAGCTACAAGCATGTGTATCCGTTAACTTTCATGCAAGTAACTTGTATACAAGTGGATTGAACAAGATTTTATTTTTTGGCATGCAATGTGCAAGTTGGGTGCTGGGGGAGTACGAACTGCATGCCAAATTGAATGTGTGAACACATACGACAGGTGCAGTTTAAATTTGATTGTTTGATGTACGCATTAAGTTGCAAGCGACAATATTACACGATTTAATTCGCTTCGTGAAAATTCAAAAACTAAAAACACTCCAAAATACTGTAAACGTTGTATTAACCTATTCAAAATCTCTGCGTTCCCGAAGGCTTTTATGCATGTTACTGGCAAATGTATCTTCCGTCTTCAAGCTACTGTCACATACTAGCTACTGACATACAGTTTTACTTGCAAATTGCACTGACACATGCAAGCTACTGGCTTGCAAGCTACTAGCTCAATCTGCTTGCATGTGTATCTCCGGCTATAAGAGCATAGAGGACCTGATGGTTGCGCCATACTAGCAGAATGTCAGAAGACACATGGGTTAAGAGAGTTCCAATGGGTGGAACAGGTAGCAAAAGGAGAAGGGGCAGACCTAGAACAAAATGGCTGGATGCAGTAAAAGAAGATCTGAATAAAGTAGACAAAGCGATATTTTTTGGGGCGCTGAAGAATAAATTTGAAAATATTTGTGCCCTGTGCAGGTTGATTCTACCCAAATTCTACGCAATTAGAATAATCGCAATTTTGCGGTTAACTAATATTTTTTTCGTGAAAATCATACTTTTTCTTCATAATAATAAAGTCGTTTTCTAGATATTTTTAGTTCAACATGAAGCTGCAAAATTTATTTTCATTTTAATGTGTATTAATTATGTCGGTCGGTGTTGTTGGGTGCAATGGAATTGGGTTAAATGTATTAACCAAAACACACAATGTTATTTACCGAAATCTATTGAAACTAGTTTAATGCGAACCATTGAAAACAAATTATGGTTTTGAAAATGTAATAATCCATACAAAAATTTTAATACTAAAAAAAGTGGAGAGTAGGCAATTGAGACTATAGTCAGAAAGAAATTTGGTTTGTTCTAGTCGCTATCTACCCAAAAAATGATACAAAATATTTACAGGAAACTGAAACAAGAAAATTATGGGGCAAAGCATGGAGCTGCTGATAGGATACATTGACAAAAGTTTCAAAAAAATCCTTTATTATAGTTATGGGTAAAATTGCTATTCATCGGAAAAATAGTACAGAAATCGCTAGTGCGTCGGGATCCTGAAATAATGGGCACAAGTAGAGGCGATTTCGGCCCGCTTTGGTACCCCACTTTGGTCTGTCAAATCACATACCGAGATCTGCAACACGGTTATTGGAATTGGTAGCTTTCTATCCTTGTCTAAAGTAATTTTTGTCTTGCTTTTTATTTGTAAATAAACAAAGTCGTTGGAACGGATTGTATTTTTGGCCGATATTCTATAATTCTTCTACTTTTGCCTGTTTTTTTGTCTAGTAATAATGAAATGGAATACATAAATGTTAATTTCATCAATCAGCTGTTCCAATTGAGAACCGAACGATTTCGCCTGTAATCGGTACTTTACGTCCTAACAATTAGTTAACCAAAGTCCCTACCAACCCTAAGAGGGCCGAAATCGCCTTAGGGTTTTTAAAACTTTCTGTAACTCAGACAGGAGAAATTCCCAATCTAGTAGTTTGGATCAAATCTTCCTATTTCAAGCCCCGGATTCTATAGTTGAAATATTTCAAATTAGTAATGAAACACCCTGTATATTAAGCTTTCCAATAATAACTGAGTAATTAGGATAATTCAAACGAAATCACCTAATCAAGCATGCTTAGTGATAATGTAAAAGACTATTCAGACTGACAAGTTAAACTCATTTAACTTTCTATTTTCATAGAAATGTTTAAATACGTTAATCCAAAATTATAATAAAAATATATCTAATAATAGTTTAAAATTTCCCCAAGATTACTTTGTAATATTTTTTGTTAAATTAATTGAAAATACAAAATATCAAACAAATGTATCAAAGTCCGAACCTGATTTACTTCAATTGAATATGTCCTTGTGGTTATAAATATTATCAATTATGTGCTTTAATAATTCCGTGCATTTGTACATTTTAACCCACGCTCTTTTATCAATATATTGTATAAATAAAAAATTTCTATATTTTTCATTTTAGCAAATTGTAATTTAATATCGTTTTTAAAATAAATTTTCATAAACACATGGAACTCTTATGATCGTATTTTATAAAGGAAACAGAAATCGCATGACAATGTAACATCCGGTTTTTAATATATTTTTCTAAATTACTACCGATGGATTAAATTACACGACTGAAAATAGCATTTTTCATTGTTAGCATGAGAAATTCCCCATTATTGAATTTAGTAAAAAGGTTTGAACCAGGCAATGTTGCCTATTCTTCTTGTTTTTTGAGGCGCTGTCGATCTGGAAATATTTCTGATAATTCTCTATCGTCTAAATTTCGCTGGAGCTTGCGACGCATCTTGCAAGCACAACGTACAGAACTCCAAATTTATATCTCTTTTAGTTTTACTCGCACAAAAAAATTATAGACATCAAATTTGTAACAAATATTATGCATAACAGGGGTCGGCAAGTAGTTTTAGATAGGGTCCGGATAGCGTAATTCCGAACCATAGTGCAGTACAGAGCACCACATAACATTAAATATTCTATACTCAACTCTGGTTTGTACAACGCAAATGCGCGAATACTTACTCCAAATACACGTGCGATTCAGAGCATTACAGAGAATATACGCGTCTAATGCTACAAGTAAAATAATTATGATCTACTTCAGAAAAGTGAAAAAAAAATACTAAAAATCAAAATCAACACGGTAGATACAAAATAACGAATGGAAACGTATTTAACGAAGGTAAACAAAACTATAATAAGTAATTTAAAATGTTATTTAAAATCATTTTTCATAGCAACGGCTGCGAAACCAAACGTCACTTCCAAATTTGAATATCACTTCCAAATTTGACATTTCTAAAATACTACAAAGACAAGGATTATTTTTTATTGAATACCAACAAATACATAAGTACTTATATTATTCAGGATGAATATTAACATTAATTGTACAGTTTGTATTATTACTTATATTTATTCCAGAAATTGAAGCAAGAACTGTCAAAATATTTTGTATATATTGTAACATATCATTTCCATAGCACACATTGTTAAATAAATTGAACTGCTTTTGATTTTAGATATATTTATTTACAATTATCTAGTTTGATAATTTGAATGATTGCACGTAGATTATCTTGCCTCGGCCGCAAGCGGCCTCGGCGATAACTGTTCTTTCGGTACGTTGAAAAGGTATTTCGCGGCCTAGGCATACAAATAACTATTTTGGGCCAAATTTTGTCTACAATACAGAAAAGAACTCCCTAGTATTTATACAAAATTTCAGCAAAATTCGATGATATTGTTAGCATTGCACAGGTTAATGTCCGTTTGGAACCTAGGTTGAACTTTGATGTTTTTGGATTTTTTGGATGTAGCCTTTTCAATAATAAAACTTAATGCTTGTGCGGGTGTCTGGATATTCTTTAGAGATGAGCAAAACGCTTTATTGTAGCGGTAGATGAAGGGTGGGGATTTTCTAATAGGATATCAATAATTCTAAAAAATTCTGTTTTGACTGTTTCCACTGTATTTTCGTAGAATGTGTTATTTTTGTTCACAGCTTCAAAACTATCATTTTCTGTTTTTGTAGAAAGCAGTTTATATTCATCGCATAAAGTATTTAGTAACTTAAGTACTTCTTCTTCCTCCATTTTGTTGTTTAGGTACAACAAAACAACGGTTACCTCTAAACACCATTAAAAACAATAGCTAATAGAACATAAACAAACCGCGCAAATTAGTTAAGCACAAGACATTTTGTTCCAAAGGAAAACAATCGTTTATCTAATGTTTACTTTGTTGTACTGAATTGTCATTTGAAAAGGCATACCAGCGTGTCGCGACTTGCAAACCCCCACGCAATATAGAACGTATCTTGTCCGCACCGCGCTGGGGTTTGGAAGACGATAAACGGCGTTATTAAATAACAAATCCAAGTTTATTTCAGAACAATGTTTCTCTGAAATCAACGGGGGTTCGGAATTACGCGTCCGGATACTGTAGGAAAATCTTGACGAGTTCCAGAAAAAAAACTTATATAATAATTAACATTTAAGTGATATTTATTGTATGGTTTCATATAAAGTTCTGAATTATAAAAAAAAAACCAGTCCTAAAATTAATGTGAGAAATTGCACCGACTATCTTGAGTCAGTTTTTTAAAGTTTGGCTCTCGAGAAGAACAGCAAATTAGGAGTGTGTTTTCTAGGTGGGCGTCCGTTAATCTCGAACGATATTTGTTTTTCAAAAAATTCATCTTTGAGAAAGATGTTTCACATACATATGTCGAGCCAAACATAGTAGCCAAATTGATAGCTAGTTTTTTGCAATTTTCATATTTTTCTGGTACATGTTTTGTCCAAAACTCTTCAGTCGATACAGTTTTATAGGATATTTTCAGAGACACGTCTTCTTGGATATTAATCATTTCCATTTGAAGTGATGGCTTTGACAAATTAAACAACTTGGCAGCCACATCTGTCCATTCTGCAGCTATATCAATTTCAAATGGCGATTTAAGAAACGGAGATAGCTTGATGCCCATTTCTGCAAAGTCTTTCAAGTCTTCAATACATTACGATATTTGGCGGTCCGAATTTCTACCTTTCGCGGTCCGCCTGTTGCCGACCGTTGCCCTATAACATGATACAAGTGGATTTTTTTAAACATTAATTTTTCAAAAATTGCTTAACAATCTGAACTTTTGCTTTTTGAATCGGCAAGTATAATGAAAAAGATAAAATCAAGTTGATAATAAGCGCATGTTTAACACAAGAATTTTTAGGAATTGTTCAAAATTAAAAATCGGTGTATTGCCATCTCACTCCCAGTTCTATTGAAATTAGTAAGGGAGAGGCAGATGGTGCGCTTCAACAATTTTTTTGCTAGTTTTCAGCAAAAAATCGATTAAAATTTTTTTTAGAATTCATCATTACAATCTAATAATTTTTCTTCAATTTTCAGCATTTTTAATTTTTCCTTAAAAATAAGTCCAAAAAATATCGAATCCGCCACTACACCCTGTACTAAGGAGAGCTATTTCTAAAAAAGTTGTCAGACTTTGAAAAATAAAAATGGCGGCTGTGCAAACTGTCATAAGTGATATTTATTTTTTTCCTTACTAGATCTTTTTTAATGGTTAGATCTTCTCTTTTCTTCGGCTTTGCCTACTTCTTCCAATATTGCATTAATGCAAAAGGATTCCGGTCTCCAAAAGGGTCTTTCAGTTTCCCCTTTTTGCTAGTTCATCTGCTATTTTATTCCAATGTATCCTGGAATCCACAGTAAGGTTACTATATTGTTCTCGCCTAGTTCATTAATCTCTTTTCATACACAATTCTTATAATTTTGGACGTATTTAAGAAATACATCTTGCGAATTTAAATATCGCTCCTGAAAATTGAAACTTTCTGTAGTCCAGAATTCGATCATTTTTATTTCAATTAAGGTATTTTATAAATTAGTGCTGATACTAGTATTGTAATATTTTTAGGTTTTATATTAATTTACTTTAAATTTAAAGAAAAAATTAACTGTCGATAAGTTTGTTGGAAAGAAAATTGCGCACCTAATTTACGCCTTAGCTACTTAAACTCATTAGCAGTATGTGTCGATTATTATAATAAATTATAAAGTTGTTTTCGTTGAAATAATTAATATTTTTTTGTTTTTACTGTTTATGTATGATTGGTTGATATTTATTTTATTAGCCGACTGTCAAAAGTAGGTTATGCTTTTCGAAATTACGCTGTAACTGGCAACCGGACGGGATCGTCGTTAACTTTTGAACTAGGGATCTGCAAGACGCAATTATTTTCCATAAAAAATGTTCTAATTTTTTATTTGCATCATAAAAATTCGATAAAACTTTTTCTGGGTACTCTAATAACCAAAACAAACTTTAGTATCATCGGCTGGTGAAACAGTCGCCAGTTACATTTTCTTGTGTTTTTAAAATTCAAAATTGTTGAAAAATGCAATTTTTTGATGTAAAATTTATAAAAACTGCCATTTTAAACAACAAAATTGATGAAAAATGCTATTTTTAATGCAAAATTCATAAAAAGTGCTATTTTAAAAAACAAAATTGATCAAAAATGCTATTTTTCAATATCAAATTTATGAAAAGTGCTATTTTAAACAACAAAATTGATGAAAAATGAGATTTTTAATGCAAAATTTTCAAAAACTGCTATTTTAAAAAGCAAAATTGATCAAAAATGCTATTTTTCATGTAAAATTTATGAAAACTGCTATTTTAAAAAACAAAATTGATGAAAAATGTGATTTTTAATGTAAAATTCATAAAAACTGCTATTTTAAAAAACAAAATTGTTGAAATATGCTATTTATTAATGTAAAATTCATAAAAACTGCTATTTTAAACCAGAAAATTTATGAAAAATGCTATTTATTAATGTAAAATTCGTAAAAACTGCTATTTTAAACGACAAAATTGATGAAAAATGCTATTTTTAATGCAAAATTCATAAAAACTGCTTTTTTAAAAAGCAAAATTGATCAAAAATGCTATTTTTCATGTAAAATTTATGAAAACTGCTATTTTAAAAAACAAAATTGATGAAAAATGTGATTTTTAATGTAAAATTCATAAAAACTGCTATTTTAAAAAACAAAATTGTTGAAAAATGCTATTTATTAATGTAAAATTCATAAAAACTGCTATTTTAAACCAGAAAATTTATGAAAAATGCTATTTATTAATGTAAAATTCGTAAAAACTGCTATTTTAAACGACAAAATTGATGAAAAATGCTATTTTTAATGCAAAATTCATAAAAACTGCTTTTTTAAAAAGCAAAATTGATCAAAAATGCTATTTTTCATGTAAAATTTATGAAAACTGCTATTTTAAAAAACAAAATTGATGAAAAATGTGATTTTTAATGTAAAATTCATAAAAACTGCTATTTTAAAAAACAAAATTGTTGAAAAATGCTATTTATTAATGTAAAATTCATAAAAACTGCTATTTTAAACCAGAAAATTTATGAAAAATGCTATTTATTAATGTAAAATTCGTAAAAACTGCTATTTTAAACGACAAAATTGATGAAAAATGCTATTTTTAATGCAAAATTCATAAAAACTGCTTTTTTAAAAAGCAAAATTGATCAAAAATGCTATTTTTCATGTAAAATTTATGAAAACTGCTATTTTAAAAAACAAAATTGATGAAAAATGTGATTTTTAATGTAAAATTCATAAAAACTGCTATTTTAAAAAACAAAATTGTTGAAAAATGCTATTTATTAATGTAAAATTCATAAAAACTGCTATTTTAAACCAGAAAATTTATGAAAAATGCTATTTATTAATGTAAAATTCGTAAAAACTGCTATTTTAAACGACAAAATTGATGAAAAATGCTATTTTTAATGCAAAATTCATAAAAACTGCTTTTTTAAAAAGCAAAATTGATCAAAAATGCTATTTTTCATGTAAAATTTATGAAAACTGCTAATTTAAACAACAAAATTGATGAAAAATGTGATTTTTAATGTAAAATTCATAAAAACTGCTATTTTAAACCAGAAAATTGATGAAAAATGCTATTTATTAATGTAAAATTCGTAAAAACTGCTATTTCAAACAACAAAACTGATGAAAAAAGGTTTTTTTTGTCAAATATTTTGTGAAATTTTACATTGTAATTTTTTTAATAGTGTAGATGGCGGAGGATTTAGCAGCCGTTTATATTGAAAGTTCTTTTTTGATTATTAGAGTACTCAAAAAAAAATTTATCAAATTTCCATGACCCATATGGAAAATAGAACTTTTTTTGTCGAAAATAATTGTATCATGTAGTTCCCTAATAAATTCAAAAGGAACGACGATTGCATCCAATTTCGAATGTATCTGCATTTTCTTGGGACCCTGTGTAGCCTAAACAGCTTGTCGGATTTTAAATGTGGTTAAATTCATCTTAATTGCGGCAACAAAAAATTAAATATTAAATATTTACTGATACATTGCTCAAAATATAAAATAGGCAAATAAATTAAATTGTTAAAAAAACCATCCGCATTAATATTTTTTATTGAAAAGCGAAAACCACCAAGGGTGGAAATCTGTCAAAATTAGATACATAAACAATGTTTTTTTTTTCATTTAAATAACTACATATTTATGATTTATTTAGAATTTAAAATTATTGAAATAAATGAAGATTCTTGGAAGATTAATTATTTTGTTTCGGTCAAAATTTGTTACAAAATAAATAGAAATATTAAACAATAGAAATTTTGGAGATTTAAGTCCTTTCATAAAAGTTTTTTTACCCCTACTATTTATTTCCTCATCTTTTACAAAAACAAGTTTGAAAAAAGTTTCAACTCGAAACTTTTTTTAGATTTATAATATCAGGAAACTTTTCAAACTATCTCACGATATTTATCACACTATTTTACACCAATTAATAAAAATATAATGTTCTGATTGCTAATTTTATATCGTTAACCGTTTTCAACCTATAAATAACTGACTATAATATTGTTTTTTTCTTTGTTTTAGGTAAGTACTCGTTAGTGGAAATAATAGAGTAAGTTAAAAAAAAAAAATTAATTCGTAAAATAAGAAATTCATGAGGAATAAGGATATCTACAGTATAGGTAGGTTTTTCTGTTTCCTGTTATATTCCTTACAACCGCTGCTGCGATTTCCTGATGCTTTTAACTATATTGGTTTCTTCTTGTACAAAAAGCAAAATATTAAGCTATAGTCTTTTTGAAAATTATTGATAGGGCACTGCTTATGGCAGCAATTTTTGGTTCATAGCAGAAAAGTACCATTAATTCACGTTCTAATATCTCAGATTACAAACATTACTTTGGGACTTTCAGTATATCCACTCCGAACCAGGCCGATCCTAGCGGGCGGCCAAAACAAGGGGCGGCCGCAGCCCTCATCTAACTTTATCAATCAAGCAAAATATTTTTATGTATTGCTCAAAATACAACTACTTAGGTCGAATAAATATGCTGAATTTAAATAGTTATCGAAAAATCAAAATACCCAAGTCCTATTTTGCCCACAGCATAGTTTAAGAAATATTAAATGTGGTGGTCCATTATTGTCTATTATACTCATACAGTCTATAAAACCGTTTTTAAACCCATTTTAACTTATGGGAGTGAAAGCTGGGTTCTTACGAGAGAGACAAAAAGAAAATTACAAACGGTTGAGATGAAGTATCTAAGAGCAGTATTGGGAATCACAAGAAGGGAAAAAATTCGAAATGATTATATAAGAGAACAGCTAGAAGTAGAACCCCTAGAAAGAAGCATAGAAAGGAATCAGTTAAGGTGATTTGGCCACTTAGTATGCATGAAAAATGAGCAACAAGCAAAAATTATATGGCAAACAAAAACATGTGGAAGACGACCAAGGGGGAGACCACGAAAAACCTGGGATGATGCAGTAGCAGAAATCCTGAGAGATCGGGGACTAAACTGGCAGGAGGCGAAGTTAAAGGCTGGAAATAAACGGGAATGGGCTAAATTTGTACATTATTAAAAACACCTTAGGGTACATTAAGGTTCTGATTATATATACTCTTACACACATTCCTCACTTGATAGCAAAATTCGTGACGCTAACCTGGCTGGCTAAAAAATAAAATTTTGGTTTTCAAATTTTATTTGCAAATTTTGGTTTTCAAATTTTATTTGCATTTTTATTTATGTTTTACGCTTTGTTCTTAGACTTGTAGATGAGTTTATGTCATCGTTAAGTATTAGTAAAAATATAAAACATTTTCAAGAGAGGGCGGCACCTTAGGTCTTTGCGCGCTGGCGGCCGACACCCTAGGATCGGCGCTGCTCCGAACAACTCTATAGTTAATTTTTTTATATTATATAATCGGCCAGTATAATATTCTATCGCTAGTATTAAGTTTACTGAAAAATAGATCAGAAGAAACTTATAGAATCTATTTAATTAGTTCTTTTAACAAATTTAGTTTAATTTAAAGTTTGAGGTAGGTAGGTAACGATACAAAATATTGGTTGCCACTTCCATTTTAATCAGTCCTAGTGGCGTAAAATAAAAAAGCTGGTGTTAAGTGGTGAATATAAATCAAAAATTGTGAACCTGGAAAGTGGTTTCGTTATTTTGTTTTGCGATAATATATTTTGAAACTAACATCAAATTTTAAAATTGAACAAACATCTTGTCTAGTTTTAAACAATATACGTACACCCATTCTTAAATAAGCACTTGTTAAAGGGCTGGTTACTCAACACGTTCCATCCTTCTTACGTAAAACATTGTTTACTAAGTTTATTTGAACTATTTCTATGACGGTATTATACGCGGCAACATTGTAAAAGACCGGTTATATAGGTATGTGTACCTGTTCCTATCTCCGTTCGATCTTTGTAAGGCAGAAAAGGCACATCTGTCGACCATTTAGTTGACTCGGTAGGCACTAATGGGATGGGAAACAAATTAACTAATGTTATTTGAAAGAAACGCTGACCCAAAATACCGTTACAAAAAAACTTCTCGTGGAATGATGGACATTTATTAAGAAAAATTGATAGATAGAGAAGTAGTAAGATTCATACAACTACGATTGTTTGGTCATATGTGAAAGGGATCAAAGATAACAATAGGCTTGAAATAGTCCGGGGTAAGACCAAGGAACAGACGCTAAAACCAGCCAACACAAGAATAGTATACAACAGTTTGTGCCGTAGTCGGTTACCTGTAGCCGTAGGGTCTAGTTATTGACACTTAATTTGGGAAGATTACTTGCCAGAATTTCACTTGCCTCAAGTATTGATTTGTTAACGTGTAATGTTTCTTGCCCTCACAGTTAATTATTATCTTGCTCCTTTCACGTTGTATGTCTTGCGGAAATAAAATAAATTCTTTATTAATTTTTGGATTAAAAAAAACAGGTAGTAACGCCCGGTTCGGGAGACAACTCGTCCCCGACCTACCTAGCAATGGGGCGGTATTTTTTCAGATAATTATAAATAATACAGACTCTTGTTTAGCTGCGCTACTGACCTTACGGAGCAAATGTAGGATTTTCAAAATGGAGATACTTAGTAGAAAAGTCAGGAACACAAATTAATAAAAATATATTATAAATGTATATAATAATAGTTATTAAAAGATTGTTAATCGCCCTTTAATACTCGTGTTAGTTACAAAACTTCTCCATCGACTGTACAACTTGAATCCTTTTTTTCCAATATTTAAAAACTAAGAATATTTATTTTTCTACTATCACTATCGAAAGTCGTCTTTTGTGCCTTGAAAATCAACTGCAAAGTTTGTGTTTTCTGCGAGCTGTCATAATTTGATATTATTGGCGCTCTTAAGCAGAAAGTAACTTTGAAGCACGCCTAATTTTCCGCGAGCTGTCATAATTTGACATTATTGGCGCTCTTAAGCAGAAAGCAGCTTTGGCGCACGCCTAATTTTATTTATAGATAAAAGAGAGCTAGTAGTTAATTTTGGTGTGATAGTAGAAAAAATCTTGTCTGTATTTAGAGCAGAAAGTCTTTTGGTAGTTTCGACAGATTGCCTCGACTACCAAAGTACTACTTTCTGCTCTTGATACACAAATAGCTATTGTTTCATAGATTAGTAAACAGTAGTAAACAGTAAATGACATTGAAATGTCACAGAGAAAATCGCCGGTTCAAATGTCAGTTTTCATTTTTTAATATTCTTTTTTTCGATGTTTTGACACTAGTAATTATTATTATAGTTTTGTAGAATCACGTAATAAAAACGATATGCAGGAAGTATTCTATACTAAAAGTCAGTGTTCCTTTTTTTTTGTCAATATTATTGTATGTTTGGTTGCCTATACAAAAATCGTTTATTAATAGGGATCATGAATGAATGATTTTGTGAACATTAATATAGCTCAATATTGTTAACATCCTTTTATCAAGTTTGTTTATACATATTGTCATCTTTTTGTGATGCGTCAGTTTTTAAATTAAAAATACCGTTCCAAAATAACGTGAAACGTATGATCCTACACTTCCCTCTTTATTTGTGCTTAAGTACACCGGACTCGAACGGCAAGTAGTAGAAATGTATCCCTAGAAATTTTATGATAGACAAATAACTTTCTAAGTACTTGAACGCAAGATACCGTTAGATGAAAGTGGGTCAAAGCCCCTTATGAAAAGAAATATGCCCTTGCGGCTTAGGGCAATGGACCGAATATAATATAAAAAACAAGAAGAGATTTAATGTTGTTAGGCTTATAGAACCCGATTTTTTGTTTTCAATCTACAGGTGCATTAAATGAGGTATTTTATTGAACAGGAAGTTGAAAAAGTACAAAGGGAACGCGATAGTTAACACTTTGAATGCCATACAAAGCTCTAACTACCACGTGTGTACACGTGTGTACTCGTGTATTGAGACTAATTCGGATTTAAGTGAGCTGCAGGACATTTCACGTGTTTCTAATTTAGCGTAACTTGACAAATCGCGATACTAACGTTGATAGAAGCGAACAACTTTCAAAATAAAGTGAAAAATAGAAAATCATCGTGTGTTGCATTGTTCGACATCACTTCTTGATTATTTCATTATTTTCAAAAAGTTAGTGGAAGTAGCACCAGGAATCAGAGGGGAACTTAATAAACTATTTACAAATTATTTGGTAAACCGCATGCAAATGGTTAAGGTAAACAATACCCTTAGTAGTTAGTGTTAGGTCCAGTATTGTTTACGATATATCTTAATAATATCCTAACCTCACAATTTGCTGTTAATTTACGATGTTTAGCGGATGATACCAATACAAACGTACGGTGTTTACATTTAAATAATATATTTCTTTACCTTGTATTTACCCACGTTTTAAAACGGTTTCTTTTAATTTTAAAATTCTCCTCTGTGTAACAACATACTTTAATTAACCTTAAACATTAATATTTATAATTTTATTATATAAAACTGACCATCCATTTTTTTTATTAAGAATTAATTAGAATGTGGTTAAGTGCAATGCATTTTTTTAAATAAAATTATTTCTAACGTTATTAAAACGTTTATTCATTCCATTTATTATAAGGTGTTTAAGCGAGATGATGTAGTGAATAAACAATGATATTGAGCACGAGTGCCTTATACCAAAAGAAGGAACCTGGTGGGATTGGGACCACTATCCCTTCAAGGTACGGAGATTCCAATTGTGATGGATGTTAAATATCTCGGGTTAATTATTGACTTGAGATTAACATGGTCCAAACAACTGGAAAAAGTAGCCACAAGATCGGAGACCGCATTAATGATGGCAAGGCGAACTTGTGGAAAAACATGGGGGTTAAGTCCGCGCATGATACACTGGATATACAGTGTAGTGGTTAAACGCATAATAACATATGCGACGCTGGTCTGGTGGACAAAGACAATACAAAAAAATACAATGACGAGACTAGGTAAGGTGCAAAGACTTGCTTGTCTCAGTATTGCAGGGTGCATGAGAAGCACGCCAACGGCAGCACTAGAGGCCTTAGTTGGCCTTTCTCTATTGCACATCGTGATAATGGGTGAAGCAAGAATGGGGTTATTTAGGCTGCAAAATAACCTGAGCGGCAAAACAGTTAGATCCGGACACACATCCATTGAGGACATCGTAAGTGGAGCCATTTTAGATATGAAAACAGACTATATGGCCACTAAACTTCTCCCCAGCCCTAAATATGAGGTAAAGAAAGGACTGGCAAGACACAAGCAGACTGAAGTTTCCCCGAGGAGAGACCTGGTATACAGACGGGTCAAAGACTGGGGAAGGGACAGGAGCTGGGGTGTATAGTGAGATGAGAACACAAGGCTACATTTATAGCTACCTGGTATACTTTTTGACCGCATATAACTATCAAAACTTTCATTGTTTAAAATACCTAGGTAATACCACAATGTAAAATAGGCACTTAATACTGTGATAATTACTTACTAATAATATGATATTTGCCTAACTTTTGCATTATTAAATAAACCCGACAAATCAAACCATTCAGGTCTTTACCGAAAAATGTAACGCCAATGGTTTATTGCCACTTTATGGCTATCGACCCTTTCTTGTGCTCCTATGCAATAGGAAATAGAGTATAACAACTCTCAAAGTACTTCTTGGGCTATATGCCCCGCCAGACATTGAATTACACTTTTAAGTTAAACGAGGTTGGGCTATTTGCACGATTATAATTAGAAGGTACAACTCTCACACTGTTCTAAATAATACTAACTGAATTGTAAGTTTTTTATCTACAAACTTCCTGTACAAAAGCATCATATTTTTAACAAAAGTGATTTGCAAAATCCAGTAACCTATCCCACAATTTTTTTTTAAATAAACATCAACAAATAGTTACGTCTGTTGGTATCAATGACACTGTGGTCGTTTACACACAGTAGGTGGTTCTTTTGTTCCGTAAAATATTGTGCTCCATTTTACCATATTGGGAGAATGGTAGAAATTTCACCCACGATCAGTATGATAATAATAATATGTTATATTTCTTTTCTACACCCTCACGTATCTCGGAAAACTATTATTTACGCTTTCTGGTCTTTATTTTTTGTAGCTTTGCTAAAGCTATACATGAGCTACTTTCGTTTTCAAATAGGTAACGATTAATTCTTACGACTTATAAAATCGATACTAAAAATAACCATAAAAATCGCCGAGTGCCGACGAATCCCGCGACGCTACGTGAAGGTAGAAATTTACTTGGCAAGGAATTAAAATTATAAAGCAGTAAATAGAAAAAAAAATTTATTATACTTCCACTCGTTTGAGAAAGCTACAGTAGCCGTGTTAGTTCAAATATAATGAAGATTTAAACAAATTAAATTGTTTTATTTCATCATCCAGTGAATAATAATTTCTTGAGTTATTTTTTTCACAAAGTTTATTCATGGGTAGACCTAGCACGTCCCTTATCATAGTTAGATAACTTGTCATAAACCTAAATATTTTTTGTCATTTTTTTTTTTTGAAAATTATACCGCAATCTTTTGTTCTATATATTTATTTTAAAATTTCGGCTGATAACAACGCACTGCAATCTTATTAAATTTATTTAAAAAACCACTTCCCATTCTCGGATAATTCAAAAAAAAAATTACCACTTTCAATGAGTATGTTGGTTGTGTAGCAATGTATAATATTTGATTTGTCAATTTGTAAAACAAACAATGAAACGGAAGCGGTGGTTTTATTGGGCGAACCTTATCGAATAACAGATACTGAAGTAGGTGAAGTAATAGTACAAAAATTAGATATCGATAAAGGTAAATTTATATCCGGTATGTACCTTTAAGTACCGACTAAGCTCGATTTTTAATATCAAAGATTTGTGAAAAAAACTTGCCATAAAGAAAACCCAACAATTTCTAACTGGAATAATCTGGATATTTCCTTAATGACCTAACCAAGCATACACTATAAATATTATTTGTACCACATTCTTTTCTTTTGTCTATCAATCACGTATTTTTACCCCATGTAGCTTACCGTACCTTTCGATCAACCCCCCCCCCCCTAAGAAACTACATAGCACTTCAAAATCAAATTTATTATATTTTATTAAAAAAAATAATTGTAGACTCTCAATATCATCTTTATTACTCCAAGATATCGTTCAGTACAAATGGTGAAACAAGCCAATCATGTACGTTGTAAGTTATATGGTGAAACAAGCCAATCATGTACGTTGTAAGTTATCAATTACAGGCAAGTTTTACTCAGCATTTTCATCGCTCTCTACTGGAATATTTACGAAATTCAAATCAAGATCTTCTTCCTCAAACCATTCTATAATAGGCTCCATCGTATCAAGCTCGAAAAAAATCTCGTTTTTTTAGTATTTTTTTTTACTTTTAGTTTCTCATTGATTACTTTACCATGTATCGCCTTGACATAAACATTTTTCTGTTTTTTTGAAGCATAATACAGTCCACAGTATTTGAAAAACTTATTAATTTTAAAATTAAAAAAGCTACGTACCACGGTTTATGGCCCCCCCAACGTGACGCAGCGTAGTCTTAGATCGAACCCCCTCCCCCCCAAAATTGGCTACGTGATTTATGGACAGCCCCCTATATTCAAGAATTCTCTATAGGTTGCTGAATGTTCATACCTAACGTTCTACTTAGCGTACAGTAAAATATCTTCGATGGTTAGGTGAATTTAGAACATATTTTTGATTTTTCGCATCAGTTTCTATATATTTTGTCGGTTAAAGGGATTTTGTAGTTGTTGCTTATATTTCTTTCCATTTTTATATAATTGATAGATTAAAATTTTTGTATCGTACGCAATGGATATTTTTACAAATAATTTAATCCCCTTTGAAAATAAAATCGTACTTCTATGGTATTCGGGGACGGTTAGGCAGTGACCAAGCTTTGTCCAACTAAAAATCACTAAAGTGTAAAGAAGTTCATTTGGTTTCGTATATATTTTAAAATAAAGTCTACAGGCTACATTAAATACATTATGTACATAAAGAAACCAACTCTAGGATAGAATAATTTCGAATGACTAATAATTTATTTGAAGTAAAGGATTTTTAATCAAGATTGATATATTTCTATCTACGGCATTAACCGATAAACAGATGAGATTTTGTTAAGTTACTATGCCTGAATATATATTTATTTTAAAGATCTGAAATCAGATCTGTTAAATAAGTATTGAATTGGTAAATCCGGCATTGATAGTTTTTATTACTCTAGCTTTAAAAATCCTTTAGGTGTGTTTCCAGGTTTTCCGTCATTGTAAATGACATACATCATACATCGTCATATTTTTTCTATAACACTGCTTCCAATGTTGCTAGTAATGCCAAAAACTTTTGATCTTATACCAATCGCAGCTTAAGTTATTCCCGAGGTTATTCCACTGTGAATATTTTTGATCTTGGTATTCTTTTCTCTCACCCTATGATAAGATAAGATAAATATGTGCCTTATATGCTTCTAAGAGCCTCTTCACTGGGAATACGGCCGTTTTGCGCTCGGCCGTTTTGCGCTCTTACCTGAAATCGACCTGTTTGCGCTCTGCGATTTTCATAATAGAAATGTATTATCCTTTTTTCTAGGATTTACCGATTTGCAATATAATTTTAAATTTATTATAACATAATAGCCCGGTAAAGGTTAGCTTAGAAACCTTACCCCCCCTACCCTAATCCGAATCGAAAAATTGAATTGTGTAATTGACAGATTATTATAATAATTTTCAATAATAACCCAACCAAAACCACCCTACCTTACCCCCTACCCTAATCCGAATCGAAAAATTGAATTGTGTAATTGACAGATTATTATAATAATTTTCAATAATAACCCAACCAAAACCACCCTACCTTACCCCCTACCCTAATCCGAATCGAAAAATTCTTCGTATTTTTAGTCAATTTTTGAAAAAAACAATAAGAAAATAAAAATAAAAATATCTTGACTCGGACACGACTCGAACCTGGTACCTCTGTGTTAAGAGCCCAGCACGCTCGAATAAACAAACATGGATTTTTGTATTTTACTTTATAAAAAAACTTTGAAAAAATAAATATAATTTTTGTACTTTCTTGTTTTCTTGTAAAACTAATATTTTTAACTTACCCTTTACCGGACTATTATTGTAGGTAGGAGGAATTTAAAATTATATTGCAAATGGGCAGATCGAAGAAAATAAAGTAGATTATGAAAGTAGCAGAGCGCAAAGTGGCCGATTTCAGGTAGGAGCGCAAAACGGTCGGGCGCAAAGTGGCCGACACCCTTCACTGGGACCTTTGCAGATCTATTATGTGTGTGTCCTCATGTTTTGCTAAAGTTCCTTGTTTAGACCCATCCCCATTGCTAGACTTCGAATGTCAAAACCCCAGGTCCTCCATATAGTGGGAGGGTTGTGGTTTTTCCATATCCTCGAAAACCTCAGCCTAGTCAGGCTTTCGCAGTAGCACAGTATGTTTGCTGAGGTACAGTGAGTGTGCCTCTCATTGCCATTGTGATCTGAGCCCAAGTTAAGGACAATCTGTTATCACTTTCCAAATCTTGTAGCATCTCCAAGCAGTCCCAAACTAGTTTGGTTTTATATCCGCTTGGCTGTCAGAGTATATGCCTTAATAGCTCTCCTGCACATTGCTATATTGCCGCAACTTCTGCCCGGAACATCGTCACATGTTTGCCTAAGCACAGTTAGACTCTTGTCCACCCTAAAGTATAGTTGACGTAAAAGATATAGTGCCAGCTATCTAATCGTATATCCCCTTTAAGTTATGTTGCGGGGCTAAACTCTGAAAGGTATTTATATTATTTTCGTCTACTTACCAAACATAATTCTATATTGTATTTGTATTTTGACCAATCAGTCCAACGATCCCTCAAAAATAGTTATAGTTCAGTCAAACTATTAAAGGCACCCACTCGCTGTCGCTCGTTCGTGCTTTAAACAGTTTCGTTTATTAATCGCCTTCATTAACAAACTAGTTTATTAAATAACTATTAACGATTATTAGTTGAAATTATAACATTAAATGAATTTATCGTCAACTAAGTAAGCATTTTAAATAATTACAATATTGACTGGGCTATGACGGTATACTCTTATTCTTAGAGTCAAACAAAAAGCCGACAACTTCAGGTTCGCAATATACCTTTTTCGTCAACTATACAAGTGACTTTTTTCTATTTTTTATTGATTTAAATGTATGCTTATGAATGAGGGGGAACCAAACAATGCCATATATTCAACAGAAATAAGTTTACAATACACAGTAAAAAACTTGTAATATTATCGTAGTTTCATTACTCATTCTCAGTACCACCCCAAAAACTGTTTCCATTCTAATGCATTTTATTAATTTTTACATTTAATTGCATTTTTATGTAAACGTACTTTTACTATTCCATTGTTTTAAAAATGTTGATGGATAAATTCTGAAAATTTAACCTATTATGCTAATTTTTTTAAAAATTTAAATACTATACAATCAACATAATTCATTAAACCCCATTAAAAAAAAAACTCAATGCTGTTAAATTTACTCACAAATCTAAAAACGAAAACCTTGTCTTAGTTTCATACCAAATTATTGGTTGTCTTTGTACAAAGCAGGTTAGCCAGTGTTGTCGCTTTTTCTATTACACCAATGTTGCTAAACACATTAAGCAATTATTTAATAAATTTTAAATTTTAAAAAAATGTCAAGTGCATAAATTATATTTTGCAAAAATGGTTTTATAATTTTTTTGCATAATTCAAATGGCACTTTTTTTAATTCTTCTTTGTTACAGTTTGTACATTTTACCTTTAAATTTGTCACCAACAACGACTTTTCAGCGTTGTTGATGATGCCAAAACAGGGGTATGCAAATTAACCAATGAGTCAGATAAAGAAGGGTGTTTATATTTTAACACAATCCTTATTTTTCCACCCACATTATTTACAAATTATAATATTTTTTTAGGTTAATTACGATAAAAATTATTAAACAAAGATGTAGGCTGGTAATTTTTTATTTTTAATAACAACGAACCTACATCTGTATATCTTATATCTAAACCAAGCAAATTTTAATTCGTCAATTAAGCAATTTCTCGATAAATAAATCTTGTGTTAAATTGTAAAATTTGACAACGCTGCTTTAGATGTTACGTTATTGTTGCTGTGCCGACCTCGTCCCACTTCATGCTAGTTTAAGCCTGGTATACACAACTAAAATCTTTAGTTCTGGGGAAGGCAGCCATGTGGAAGAATTTACGTTTTTTGATGCTTTTATTTAAGTTGTTATTATTACAAAGTTTGTTTTTATAGAGGCAATTTGGTTGTTTTGCAAGTATAGTAAACACATTATTTCTATTGATGTTTGTAATATTGTATGAGGTTATGTTTAGAATAAATTTTATTTTTTTGTGAGATTCGATTCATAAAAACAATAAGACACACTTTTAAATATATTTCTTTCAAAATTAGTTTAGTCTATTTTCTAGTAGTTTGGTGTGTAGAGATTGGAAAGTTGAACAATTAACAACTTGAAATAGTTGGTACCTGTTTGGGAAAAACGATCATTGTATTGTGGTTTTTTTAGTATAGCCTGAAGACTAAACGTAAAATGTATGCGAAACCGTGCCTACTTCTGTCAATCATACTAGACAAAATTTTAATCCATTGATTGGTAATAGGCTTCGAGTCCTCGGCACCTCATCCTTTATGCTTTTTGTGCTCTTGTTTGTACCGTTGTGATTCTAAAAATCTCAATAATTGTGAATTTTTTATTAAAGCAATACCTATCCTAAAATCAAGTGAAGTCCTTTTCATTCAAGGAGATATGAGAAATTGCCTACCACCGCTTGGAAAAAAGCTTAAATCATTCAGCTTCCAGATAACGATTAGACTTGAAGAGGATTTGTTAAAAAAAGAACTGATGGCAATTGTGAATATAAATAAAAATCGTTTCCTAAGAAATACTATTGACGAAATGGCAAAAAAAACCGGAATATTATAATACTTTTTCCTTACCATTGCGAGCTAAGCCTTATGGAGTTAATATGAGCTCAGATGAAAGATGTCCGTGCAAATTTTGAAGAAGCTCTGGAACAAGTTAATGCAGAGAGATGGCGAAAATGCGTAGAAGATGTAATCAAAGAAGAGCAGCAAATGTGGAAATTTAAAGGAGCAAACCATAAAGCCAATAGTTAGAACCAGATGAAAATTCATCAGATTTTTCACTTCACGATAACTAATATTTCGTGTTCGAATAATATTAATAACCCTTTTTTCTATTCAAGTTCTATAATTTTAGTAAATCATAATATAAAAATAATTAATTATTATAAATATTATTATAATTGACTCTGTGATTAACGTATTATTTTTAATTGATATTGTATTAAATGGCTAGTCTTTGACGCAATAATGTCTTTCATTTAATATCATACCTACTGACAGCCCTACCTGAAGGTACGGCTATGCCTGCAATTATAAACCACCCACTACACTCGCTCGTGCATATAATAGTCTTGGGCCGCTAAAGCTCATTTTCTGCCCTTGTGCCGCAATATTTACTTCTCTCTGTCTATTTCAAACAGACTTTAGGAGTCTATATCTTTAGTCTATATGAGACACTGCTTCACATTCGAAGATCGTGTGTGTATGTATGTATATTGGGGTGATATTCACTGGGACCTCACTTCTACTTAGTTCCTGAGGAAAGTCTCAGAGACTAGTAGCTCCTTTAGTCCTGTTTCCAGAAGGAATTTTAGGATATCTGCAGGTAAATGTCCCTCTTCTATCCAGTAAGTTTCTGTGCAATTCGTAAGTATGTGGATGCGGGTTTCTTGTTCCATCCCACTGAATCTATATTCTTCTTCCTCCACTTTCAGGTGCCCATTCAGACGACAATGTCCCGTTAGGAACCCTGTTAAAACTCTTAGTGCAGTTTTTCAGTTTTACTTTGACTTATGCATTCATGTGTTCTCAACAGGCTGTAGTTACCTAGAAGAATCTTTGATTGTCTATCTAAGCCCTATTAGATCTTTCCAATGGTCGGATATTCCCTTTTTTACAAGATAATGTTTCTCCTCTCCCATGCACATCCGTCAGATTGATTCCTACCTATATATACCAATTGTAAACATGTGTTTCTTTAGGGTACAGTGACCAGTAAGTAATCCAGTAACATTCCTTATTTGGCCCTTGCTGAGGTTTAATATTTCGTTCCTGTTTTGGCACGTTGCCCTAGTAAGTCTAATGTTTTGTGTTACTCTACCGAGATGTACAGTAAAACCACGTGCAGCAGTTTTTGATATTCCAAATACTGATTCAGGACCTGTCAATGCAGTTTCAGACCATAGCTTTGGTTGTGCGTCTGTCGTTTCATAAAAAACTTACTGAAGTAGCGTCAGAATCACTCTAAACAGTTTTTGACCGATTGACAACAAAATTGGGGTTCTCCGAAAGTCCTTATTTCAATAAATGTTTTGTACGCACCCCCATGAACTAACGAGAACGCTGTAGTTTTTAAAGCTGATCCTGTATTTTTTAGCGTGATGATAATAATAGATGATAATAATAGTTTTAATAATTTTTCTAAAATATTAACCTAAAGACAAGTTAATGAATCGATTGAAAATACAAATACGTACCATTCTCAGAATTCTAAGTTAACAGAACTCGTTTTGTTAGTTTTGATTACGATCATTATTTGAAAATCTTGTTTGAATAAATATTGATAGATCTGAGGAAATTTGACTCATCAACAAGTGCGAGAATCTTAATACCTTTTCGGTACAAGATAAGTATAATATCTAAAATTTTTATTACACACACATATTTTTATTTAAAACAAATCTTATATTAAATATACATTGATTATAAAAAGTCAAGCAAATGGTCATAATATTTTTGAAGAGTGAAATATACGAAGGTAGAGAGAGTTATCAAATAGTACAGGCCGTCACCACCGTAAACGTCCGGTTGCTTGGCAACTGATCACACGCCCAGATGCGTCCAAAAACATCGTTTCTATACGAAACATTTTTCTTGTTTCGTTGGTTGCTGTGTGACAAAATAATAGAAATAATTAAAAACATTTACAAAAATAACAGAAATGGTGTAATATACAAAAATGAAGTATCAGAACCAATTTCAACACAGGAAGGATTAAGACAAGGAGGAGGACTAAGTCCATTATTATTTACAGTTTGCATTAATGAAATGATTTTTTTTTAAAGGAGTCATCCCTTCGCCGGCACCACTTCAGCCTCTTGGGCTTATTGTGGATTCTCTTAATGTTCTGACTACAGCCTATTCAGCCAATCCGTTCCCTGTATTAGCTCATACAGGTTCTTTACTGGTTGGTTGTAGAAGTCTTCTGGTGTCATTTGGGGTCTTCCATATAGTTTTGCCTCCTGTGGTCCAGCGTCTCACAGTTGCATAATATGTGCAGAGCTGTTTCGGTGTCCTTTTTGCGTCTTCTGCATGTAAGGTCTCCGTTATACAGCCCTATTTTGTTTAGGTGCTCTTTTGCGAGAAAGTGTCCCGTAAGAAGCCCCATTATGGTGCGTAGTTTGTTCCTGCTCATTGAGAGCAGTTCTTTTTCTGATGGTTCTTTTATAAATGTCTTCCCATGTGTTTGCCTGGGCGTATTCTTCCAGTGTTTTTAGTGTTGTTCTTTTACCCACCCTTTTAACCATGACCTAGTGGAGCATCTGGGAATGCCCACAGATGGTTCGGGTCCGTTCATCAGGGTTGACGATCCTGCTCTTGCAAGTTCGTCAGCTTTTTCATTGCCAGCGATTCCTTTGTGACCTGGGACCCACTCCAATGTTACACTGTTCCGAGTCGCCAGTATTCTAAGTTCTTCGTCGCATTCCCATACCAGCCGAGATGTTACCTTAGAGCTCTGAAGTGCTTTAGGGGCAGCTTGACTGTCACTGATGAAATGATTAAAAAATTGTCAATCGAAATGGAAAAGCTACACGCGGGATACAGACATTTAAGAAGAGTGTAAATATCAGAAGTAGCTTTTGTAGAAGATTTAATAATTATGACAGGGAAAGAAAATGATTTACAAAAGAACATGGAAATTTGGATCACGGTATCTAAAGAATTTGGAATGATGAAAGTAAAACCAAAGTAATGGTTATAGGACCGAAACAAAAACAGTTAAATATACATTAAAGACGAAATAAAAATTGGACAAGTGAGAAGATATAAATACTATGGAAGTAGAAATAGAAGAAAATGAAAAGCACTATTACTACTGATAATATTGTTATTATTGTTATGTATGCATAAATATGACTAGAAAATTGAAAATAAAACTAACGATGTTTACAAATTTTCTTCTCTACGAAACAATTATAGTAATTTCAATTCGCTTAATAGTGGACATTCACTCGTTTTCCTGTAATTATACAATGAATCATGCGATACCTGATCGTGGTACCTACTCGATGGTGTGCCAAATCATGAAATGGGTTTTTTATTTGTGTAAACCGTGCTGTCGGTTAGGGAACCATCCATGCTCGACCGTTGAAGTCAACACAAACCTAGTGGTATTGTAAAATATAGCAGGCGTTGTTGTAAGAGGAAGGAATAAAAACATTTTGATATTAAAAGATATATATTATTCGATCGGTTTCACAAATTACATTTGCATCATACGGAGCAGTAAATTATAAAATTGATGTCAATAAACAATATAAATAAGTTGTTACAAATATGTTGTCATCTTTGACACTTTGTCGGGCTCGTTTTATACTACCCAATGTCATTAGCACGGTTTTTTTACGCACATCTGGTGATTAATGACAAATTTAATTCTTTATCCATTAACTATCCTATTCATTTTCGTAATTAACGTTTCATTTACTAAGGCTATGTCTAAACATGATTATTAATAGTTTTAACTAAAGTGTTTTTTTTTGTTATTTACGCCAATAAAATCCTTATGTCTCAAATACGTCTGTAATTTTTACAAATCGGATGTCATTTTTATTTTGTATCGAAAATAGTGATTTCAGTAGTGTTTTTCATTGGAAGAATATAATAGGTTTGTTCCAACTGGCAATAGAATCGTTCTAGGTATTGTCCGCGCAAGAGCTGTATTTCTTTCTCGTTCAAACTGTTTATAGTGCTACGATAATTTCAATCTACGCAAACTCAGTAAAATTCCGAACTGATTCTCAAGCTTGTTGGAACAAACCTATCATCGTTCTTGGGACTGCTTGGGACGGTATACAAACTATACCTTCTGGAAGAGGTGATAAAGTTGATGTGTCCATCCCAAATTCGATCTTGCGCACTATACAGTACTTGAAACCATTCCAGAACAGTTCATAAAAGTCAGCTAGAACAAATTTATTAACTCGTGGCGTCCGTCATCTTTCGTTCCTAGTAATATACTACCATGCTTTAATTTCAATACTAGATATGGAGAAACTGCTTACATCCAATAGGAATCCCAATTTTCGGTCAATATCCAATAAGGCTATTAGGCAGTCCAAATTCTTTGACTTAATATGGCCGTGCAGGACAAACAATTTGGACAGCTTTGGTTAGTTTTATATTGTCTATTCAATGGTAAACAGTGTTCAATAATTTTTTGTAGATTTTATTAATGTGCTTCATATATGGATACGCTGTGGTTTCACTTTGTGTTTAAAAAACAAAAATATTGGATTTTAACCACATTTGAGAAATGGATGAACTCCTAGATATGGATATAAATAGTTATTTGGTATTTTCACACAGATTTTGATTCAAAGAGCAGATGGAGGCTTTCAAACGTTTACATGCCTACAAATAATTTGAATTTGACTTAGTGCTGAAAGTAGGATCTAGTTTAGTCAATGGAGTTTTTGTTTTAGTTTGCAAGGTAATACTTGAGTTTATCATTTTGAATGTTATATTAGCAATATCCTATATATGAAAAAAAAGTAACTGAGAAACCCTACAACATGTATAGGAAGTTTCCATAGATGAATAAGAATAGCTAGGTATCTGTAGATTAGCGAGGGTGAGTTTAAGCCAACAGCAGCACTAGGCCACTTGTAATACATTGTACGTCCTCCTAGGTCATCGTCCATCTTTTCCAGGAAGGTGGAAGACATCTCCTATATGTCTTCAGGTGTAAGCCAAGACTCCCCGAACACAAACTCTCTTATTGACGATAACTTCGAGCACTCGCATAAAACATCACTGACAGTTTCGTCTTCCTGTTCACACATCCTGCATAGACATATGTCCACTACGTAGGTTTTTCCTAGTCATCGCCCAGTATTTCTTCGCCCATGGTGATCCTGTCAAAACTTCATCTATTGATTTATTTCCATCTCTTTAGGGATGTAACGTTTGGCTAGTTCGTCAGGCAGTAAGTGTCGCGGGATCCTAAAAGTCTTTGTCCAGCCGCTTCCCTGGCTAAAGAATCGACAATGCGGTTACCTATACTCCTTTTAATCCACTTCAGGATAATATTGTTAGCTAGGTTGTAGAGATAGTTCAGAATTTTATTGCAAGCATACCCTCATCCCATGCAGAAGTTTGACGTGCTAGAAAAGCTTGATGTTGATAATGGTAGACCAATGATATGGTGTGAACAAGTAAATGATAAAATGATCCCATTTTGATTGCGTAAATTCAAAAACTGTTCCTTACTACTCATGGTGTTGCCGAGTATTTGAAAAAGCATAATTTTTTTTTGGAATGTGATTCAAATGAATTAAAATTATTTTTAAATTTGTGTGATCAATTTGAATTACCCACGTAATATAAACGTCGGAATTATTTTTTTTTATGTTCTCATTTTATTGTTTTATTTTTAGATTAGTTTGTTCACAAAATTATAGCAATTTTTCTTGACAATAAAGAATATTCATCTCTCTAGCTTATTTAAATACAAAGAGATGAAGTGATGAAACAAGCCTAACGAAAAATGTATGTTTTTATGTGGGCACAACTTAACCAAAAGTCAAATCCAAAATATGCAACATAAAAATTTTATAAAGCTAAACTTTTTCTTGTTTATTATTATTATCAAGACACAAGTTCCTACTTGTAGCGAAATAAAATCACCTTTCTCCAAAATACATTCTTGTGTATTCTAAAAGATCAAAAACTAATTTTTTTTTGCCCTGTGACGCCATATTGAATTTTATTTGACAACCGATTTGACACACTCGTATTTATTACGCCTGTTGATTGGACAAACAAACGTTAAATTATCATTTTGTTCATATAATAGCCTTCTTGGTGTGCGTCATCGTTTGTGACGTATATCCGGGTTTTGGGTATGTCGTTTATTTTATTTGCTATTTTGACATATAGCTAACCTTAAATTTGATAAATAAAATGATCAGGATCGTATTCAGCCAAATTCGAAAAGGCTATGAAATAAATAATACTTGGGATAAGAAAACACTGGAAAATAAAACAAATTCTATATTCAATTTACATATTACAATAATTTTACATTAGTAAATATAGTCCTGCAAAAGAATTATATTCTCTGTGTTATACTATTTAGTGTTAGGCTCTTAATTCCATTAAATTTTTTGATCCAAAACTTTCAAAAACATGTATTGTCACCGAAAATGTGATCGTGTGCAAAATTTGAATGAAATCGGTTGGGTAACAGAAGGTAAAAAGTGGATTGCAAGATTTGATATAGACAAACAGAGAAGTGAAGTTAAATGTGTAAAAATGGCTCACTCATCGGACTAATTAAAGATGTCCGATGCATAGAAAACATTTTTCTACATACCTTCACTAAACATTCTGTATATACGCGTCCTAATGGCATGCTCGAGTTTCTTTCGGATTGTGGGACCCTTCGACATTTTAACAGACTTACTCATTTTAGTGGTATATTCTGAATCACTGTGAATGCCATTTTTTGCCAAATTTGCTACAGTCGGCAAGGATATTCCCAATGCATCCGAAACGCGCTGAAACACAATAGATAAAAATAAAATATTTAAAAAATCCTAATGAAATAGGATTAACTTGATTTATATTAATTTCACTTATTGTTATATAAAAAATACTTACTTGGTTCACTGAAGTTAAAGGTATCAATGGTTTACCAGCTTCTTTTTCTAACTGAAAATATTTGATAACTTTCAAAATAAGATGCTGCTCTTTTTCCGTGTATCTAGTCATATTTTTGTATTATTTAAATAAATAAAATGCTAACAATAAGATCAATATTTACTTTTCATAAACAATAATTGATCGTAAACAACAAAGTACAGACCTGACGAAAACTGTCAGTGGGACATTAGAAAAAGACGTCAGACACATTGCCGCTACGAAGGAAACGTCCGCATCGTATAATGAACGATATACATTCGTCCGATTGATAGGTCGCGCTTGCACGTAAACTAAACATCAACCAATCACGTTTGTAATACGTTTAAACAGTTCATTATTGTGATACTTTGATTAAGATTAATCACAGACCTGCCTTTTTTTCCATTTCTTCCAACGTAATGTGTTAGAAGGACATTAACAATCAATGACGCGCACCAAAAAGGCTATTATATGAACTCTAGTTCTGGTACCTACAAGTGAATTTTTCTTGTTAGGCATCGACTTTACGGCATAATTTTTCATCTATAAATAGATCTATAAGAAATTTTTAATCTCTTCGAAAACACATTCTTTAGGCGATACTCTGTCTCCAGAAATTTAAAGGTTTTGTTAAATGTCATTGAAATTCGTTATATTATCTGCAGTATAAAAGCGATAAATTGAAATTCAAGTCTTTTTTTAAATACTAATGCCCAGTAGTTAATTTGTGGATACATTGATAGACTTCCACTTACTATTACATCTTCCATTCACACAATATTACTTTTAATACACATCTATTCCGATCAATCTGTTCTATATTCCACCTTATAAATGCCTAAATAGTACCAATAAAAATAATTACATACAATTGAATTAATAATTATGTAAATGCGACAGCCAAAAGTAATAATAAGTTGACACAAGTCTATTTGTCTGGACATAATCGTTGGCTATTGAGATGGACCGTGTCAATAATAAAACTAAATTTTATTATTTTGTCCTGATTTTGTATTGACTTTTCGCAACTGAAATGTGAAATATAGACATGTTTAAATTTAGAAATCTGTCGGATGAATTTCATAACAAGCGTCTGTGTAACACTGTAATAAATTCATATGCCGAAAATTTTAACATCAAACCTAACCATATTGAGAGAGAGAGAGTGAAAAAAAGCTGTCCCAAATGGGTTGTCAGAATTATACAGATATTGGGATATTTTCATTTGAGGTTCCAGTGATTGGAATTATGCGAAAGTGAACTTTAAGGTTACAAAAAATTAAAGTATGCGAATCTCTTTTTGGAGGTAAAATACATTACTACTATTTCTCTATGATTCCACCGAGCAAATAGTAGTACTAGGGTACTAGGGTGCGAAGTATTTCGCACACTGCATGTAAATTAATAAGACTTTTGTATTTCATTCTTTGAGAAAATGAAGCAAAACTCCAAATTATTATTTATTTTTAAATGAATAACAATTAAGTACTTTTAAAATAATGATAGAATTTTACAATAACATTAATCGTACAACCAGTACATGAACCAATATTTATTCCTAAACCAGATAATTCAGGTTCAGCTCGGGATATTGGGGATTTGGGGGTTGAAATAACAACAGCCACTTTGTTTCCATAGTAACAATGAAAATTTTATTAGGAAAGACATTTTAAGCCAGCTCAACACTATTTTCTATAATAAATTAGGCATTTTACTTTATTTTTAAAAGATAGATTTTGACGTTTGTAGAAAAAATATTGTTTGCATCTCGTGCGCGAACTACTATGGTAGTCTCGAATAATTTAAATTCTCGATCACCAAAGTAGCATATCGCGCACTAGTTTTAAAAATAACTATTAACTTAATTAGACCAAAATGCAAAATGAACAAAAGCGACGTGGAAAAAAAAACTTCATTGATAATTATAGTAATTTATTGTAGAAAGAGTTAAATTTCAGCTTAGTTACACAACAAACTCGACGACAACTGACCCAGTTCCAGTAGTTGGAATTACCTCATCGATCTTATACATTTTTTTTACTCGACATACTGAACTAATCTCTTAATCAAATTAGCCCAATTTATAGCGTGACGTCACAGGTATTGCTCCCTGCGTTTAATTGAAAAGGCCCGCATATGAACCACCGCACCCTCCAGTAAATAGAGCCAATTAGAAACATGTCATGAATTTTATAAAAATTAATTAGGTGCTGTAACTTTACTAAGCTGGGGCGGTTAATGCAGAAAAATCTCTTAATAGCGAACAGCTAAGGGAATTTTTTTGTCCGTTATTAAGAGGTTTAAAAATTTTAATATGAAGGAAGTTCGATTAATAACTTGCAAATCAAAGTTATCCTTTCTTTCTTTCTCTTATCCTTATGTCTTCGCAGGCATCGGATTGGAGCTCTTCCTGTAACTATTTTTTCCATTCGTTTCTGTCCCTGGCCAATGCCTTCATCTCTCCTAATGTTTTTCCTTTGCTCTTCCCAATTTCTTAAATCTGGTCAATCCATTTCCTTCTGGGTCTTCCTCTTTGTCTTTTTCTTGATATTCCGATTTCTGATTTCTTCGTACCTTACTTTGTCCCATTTCGTTTTACCTGCTTTTTTCCTTAATTGTTCCATTTTCATTGCATTTATTTTTGTTTCCTGCTTTTTCTGCAGTACCCAGTTCTCACTAGCATAAGTTATAGTTGGTACAAAAATTCCTTAAATCGTTTTTTTTTGCCTTGGGCACTGGTTATCCTTTTAGCCATGAAAATTTTATAGCAAACTATATAGTAATAACAAAAGATAAAAAAAAAATAGAAAGAGCCCGTCGTAGCACTTGTATAAACACAAACAACGCAAGCTTAAATCGGTTCTTTACAGTACATTCCAAAAGTGTAAAATTTGTAAAAGCAAATAATTTTTCTAGATCCCTTTAATTGTCTTCTTCACTAAGGCTGTTGTTAGTCACTCATTTCTTCAATATCAGATTGCTCATCACTGTTGGCCACGAAGTCTTCAACACATTTAGAAATGGGAACATCAGAATCTTCAGTGGTTAGTGCTTAATCTATAGAAGAACATCCGTTGAAATCCAAACCCATTTCATCTGTCTCCAGCTTTTTTAAATACAGCCTTTGAAAAAGAGTTGACTATTGTTTTTGCCGCAAAGAGACATCAGAAACCTTAAGATTATGCTCTCAGAGCTTCTGGGCGGATGATGATATCTACGTTGTACTGATGAGGCGCAATTACACCGAAACCAGTCTACAAGTGATTTTGCCCCTTCTAATTAATAACCAGAATGGTAGGTTACATCTTGCAGATATACCAACCCCGTTTAACTTAGAAGTGTAGTTTAATGTCATTCGTGGCATATAGCTAGGGAAGTAGTTGTTACTTCTTAGTGAACGGTCTGCTCTTTGAAAAGTAATTCTCATATTTGTAAAGCGATATAATAGTACCTATTAAATTATTAGGAAATTGTAATTAAGTACTTAATGAATAATATTTTACGAATAGAAAATAATGTTAAAAAACGCTGCAAATCATATAAGTCTAAAAATAAAACGCTATTGTTTTGTTTTGGTTTAATTAGAGTTTCTAAGTATGGAGAGGACAGACCAAGACCACCGATTCAACTACTGAAGGACACCATAGAAGATATAACAGGGGCAGAACACGGGAAGAGGTGGAGTGAGAGAAGCGATTGCTTCACTACGCGACAGCTCTGGCCAAAAATGAACAAGGAGAGAACAATAGAGATCCTTGAATGTAGGAAGGACTCAATTCAGAAGATCACAGGAGTGATCACTGGACACTGCACAGACTTTGGAAAATCAAGGTAAAACTGGATGATCTGGGCAATGAATGCGAGGAAGAGGAAGAGACGGTGGAACAACTCATGTGTCTATGCTCTGCCCTGGCAGGTAAGCGCCAGAGGTATTTGTGGAGTAGACGACTTGAGAGTCTAGTAGAGCCAGCAGAAATGGACATCGGAAATTTGAAGAACTTTATAGGAGGATGGAAATGCTTAAGACAAGGAATTAAAGGAAACATATAAAGGACTGAGGATAGGTAACACCATGAGCGAAAAGGTATCACTATGGGCCTAGGGCCTCTGAGTGGACCGAGGCCCGAACGGACCTGGTCGCTTATATAACCTAACCTATGAAGAGGATTCCAAATTTCCCAGTTTTTCTTAAGAAGTGTATGTTTTTTTCCACTTTCAATCTGGATTAGTTTTTGCTTTCTACTTTTTCAGCGATTAAATTAAGTACTCACCTGATTGAAAAAGTTTGTTGATAGCTCATCCAACTAATAGCTAAAGTATCCCGAAATGATTTCCTCGGAGACATTTTTAAGATTACTGTCTATCTCTATCAAATTCATTTCGGGAGTTTTGCCACAACCTGAGCACTGAATACGTTTTGTTAGCGGAACATACTTAGAACATTTTTAATTAAAAATTATAAATAAATTGTAGTAGTCTTTGTTAACTTTTAACAAAAAGCCTTCTAGAATTTGTTACTTTTCCTTGAAGAGTTTTAAAATATTATTACTTATCTTACAAACATTTAATATGAAATTTGAGATTGAAATTAAAGGCCAATTCATAAACTTGATGTTCTTTTCGTCCTCCTAAAAAAAGTTTGTAATTAACTCCACTTTAATAATGAAAAATATATGAAAACTCTAAATTAAATTGATAATTATTTCGTAATATAAAGTATCATCGTCAGATTGTAACTTCTGTCGGTAAAACCATCATTTCTTGTGATTAGTCCGAGATGGGATTTCTGAAGCTCCAAGATCAATTTAACGTCAGCAGAGGATCGTAATGACTGTTTTTGGAATGGAGTATTTCTCCAGCAGGACGCACTAAGTTCCATTTACTATTTTTAACTACCAAAGCACGAGTATGAAAATGAATACAAATGTCTAAGTAGCCATCAAATGGGAGTTGAATATGCACAAATTTTAAGAAGTTGTGGTAATAAGAAAATCCAAATTATCATCGTATCAATGCCTCAAACCCAATTATTTAAACGATTTTCATTAGAAACAAAATCATTTTAATCGCTGGATTAAGAATATATAAAAAATTATAACTTCAATTTTTAATCATATATTTTATTGTTTCAGGTAAATCAACATTTTTTTGCTTTGGCGTTATTCATTGGTGAGTACAATTGATACAAAAACTACCTTCTGGAAGGGGTGATAAAGTAGATGTGTCGAGTTTGCGAACGATACAGTACTCGATACGATTCCAGAACACCAGAACTGTTCTTAAATACCAGTTGGAACAAACCTATAGTATACATGTAAGGCGTTCGGTATCTAGTACATGAGTATAATAGTCCAGTCAAAGAGATATAGTTGACGTAAAAGTTATAGTGCCAGCTATCTAATCGTATATCCCTTTTAAGTTATGTTGCAAAGCTAAACTCTGAAAGGTATTTATATTATTTTCGTCTACTTACCAAACATAATTCTATATTGTATTTGTATTTTGACCCATCAGTCTATCCTTTCTTAACTGTATCGTGTGTATCATACCGAGTTTCGTCCAAATAGATAATTGCTAATAAATCTATGTATACTTACTTACAATTTCCACACAAAAACACACACTTTCTTGATGTCAGACCACCGACTAAAGTGAACACCTGCAACAATCTCTCACAAATAGTTATAGTTCAGTCAAACCATTGTCTAACTATTAAAGGCACTCGCACTCGCTATCGCTCGTTCGAGCTTTAAACGGTTTCGTTTATTAATCGCCTTCATTAACAAACTAGTTTATTAAATAACTATTAACGATTATTAGTTGAAACTAAGTAAGTATTTTAAATAATTATAATATTGACTGGGCTATGACGGTATACTCTTATTCTTAGAGTCAAACAAAAAGCCGGCAACATTAAGTTCGCACTATATTTTTTACGTCACCTTATGTAGGCGATAAAGATATTTTCCAGTTCACTCTAATGACCTAAAAATGAAATATTTACAATTCTAGAATTAATAAATAAATGCAATCATGAACCAAAAATTTATTCAAAATGATGTCCAGTCTGCTAACTTTTACTGGACTATCTCGTAACACAAGTAAAGCACGGTGTTTCGGAATTCGGTCCGGGTACCTAGCAAAAGGGCTACCTGCTCACAGGGACATTGTCCAAATCCGAAAGGGTGATTTCGTAATTCGGTCCGCTGTGGAAGCAGGTAGATTTCATGTGGGTATTAAAGGTGGTTTGGTAGGGGTAGGTTTGGTTGGGTTGTTATTGAAAATTATTATAATTTATTCTTCAAAAATTGACTAGAAATACGAAGGTGGTTTGGTAGGGGTAGGTTTGGTTGGGTTATTATTGAAAATTATTATAATTCATTCTACAAAAAAATTGACTAAAAATAGGAAGGTGGTTTGGTTACTGTTGGTCCTAAGCCCAAAAAAATGTGAAGGAAAATAAAAGTCAAATTAAACAAATAGTAGGTACATGGGACCCAATTCCGAAATCGCATTTTCGCTGATGTGACCACACTTCGAATTTAATCCGTTACAGGTAGTCCCTTCCGCAGGTAGCGGGACCGAATTCCGGTGCATCCGTAAAGCAGGCCAGAGCATTTGGTCTGTGAGCCACTACATATTGAGTGTATTTGAATATGTAGTTGAATTATATCATTTCAAGTTAATATTTTCAGTGCAATGGTTAAATTCAAACTGACTACTAGCTGCAAAGTTATCGGAAAAATCTATTCAGTGATACCGTGTGAAACATATATTGTTTGTCATTATGCATCATTAATACTTCCCGTTATTTCAATCTTACGAAGAAGCTTTCACAAATAAGTCCTCGAAACGGGACCCACCAACCCCCATGTCATCAAAAATAAGCAAAGCAACGACCCCCTGCCCCCTATAGTGCTTTCGTAATACTTGAACGGCCCCTAAAGCAGTTACCATTTCCCTTATTGAAGCACTTGAACGTTAATCGCAGCTATGCTTTATTTTAGAGCTTTTTTATAGCCAGCTGTCATATCTGCCATTTCAAATTATTGGTCACAATGTGCTAGTGACGTCATCTATTATCATCATTTTTTTAAAAGTCGGTCAATTTCATACTTAAAGTATATACAAATCCGACAACACCGCATCGATTACGTTTTAATACCGACCTAACAACCTACATCACCAAGATCGTCTCTTGCATCACATCTTCTTTCTCTTTCTACGTAATTGTCGTGCGTTAATCGCAGTATTCCATCTTCGTCGCACCGCCATTATGCACGACAACTATTATTTGCACGCCATACGGACACACTTTCCGTTTCGTTAATGCCAATTTTTACTTTTTATAATAGAGGTGGGCTTAACCGTTACTTTTATGCACATTGACTCACGTGTACTCGAAAAATTGGTCATTTATTGTGCCTTCATTTGAACTGTATTTATTTATTTACATAATTGGTTAGAAAAAGTTTTTACAGCGAGTTTAAATTGAAATAAGTATAAAGACTATGAGTATGTAGTAACCGTCTTCTTGGGTAGTGCAAATTCTCATTGTCATTTACTATACCTTTTTTTTTCATAAACTGCGCTATTAAATTCCAATTAACTCTTCTGTCAGCTGTCACTTTTTGACACAACCCTTTATCTTTTTTTTCTTGTAATTTATGTATTAAATAGTGAAATGATTAGAAACAGTTAACTTCATTTCTAACATTAATATGAGTAGACTCCACAAAGTAAGGGTACACACTCCACACAGTAAATTCATTATTATTAGTCATTATCATTTCGCTTTTCAAAGAAACGAGACACTGTGCTATTAATTGTTATCGGATTGGCTACCTGCTGTGGGTTTTGGTCTTGAATCATCAAGTCAAAACGAAATATCTTGGAATGGAGTAAATAAAATAGAACCTATTAAACTCGTTATTTATTGCAAAATAAACGAACCAGTTTGTAATTTTTTTATGTTAAAAAAGCGCTTAGTAACATGTAACACATTTTAAACACGTGAATATGGACTTAAACTTATTAAGCAGCAATTCCCATGGTAAATTAGGTCAATATGTTGTGTCTAATTATTCTAATTATGTTACAAAATGAGTAAACAATTTTGCAAAAAATGGGTATATCATATGCTTGAAATTAATATTGTGTATGTTGACATTAAACAGTGTAGCAGAAAGAGCAAACATCGAGACCAGTCCCAAGCGAGACACGTTAAAAAAATCTCACAAGACGATTTCTGTACATTAAAAACATTTGTTAATTGGAAATATTTTATAAAAAATTATTCAGGTGAAATTGTAAATCAACAAAAAATAATATAATTCAAAAATGGTATTAATAGTTTTCCGCTGATTGAGTGTTAGAAATAGTATATTATTCAACAAGCATATAATGATGGCTATTATTCACGATGGTGCGTATAAACGCATAAACACCTGAGTGAATAATAGCCATTATATGCGAGTAGAATACTATATTTTGTCCACGACTATGAATTACCTGTTTAGGTATAAATTTCTTTGTCAAACTAAAAGACAATACTTTATTACAAAAAATTACTAGTTACTAACAATTACTTCTTGTGTTATTGAACATATTGTATATTTAATAAGTATTTAATTATTTATGTTTACAGTTACATTTGTGCAATTTGTAAATTGATAACTGTAGATGTATTTATGGTGGAAATTATTTAAAACGTCAATTTTGCTTTTGATATAATAGATAAAAAACTGCACATAAACGATCTACTCGTATATTATATGCAACAGCTTGATGAGCTATTATCACATATATCTCCATAGCCTGATGGTTTACGGCTCTGACTTGGTGAAGTGAGGAATTTTAGGCATAGGATCGAATCCCCGTCGCGGTGAAAGTTATTATTGAATATAATATAGTGTCATTTGTATAGTATATTGATAAACTTCAATATATATTATGTGTCACGTGACCTTTTCATTATCCACACCTATAAACCACACCTATTATTCACTGGTGAATAATGTACGTCATTATACTTGAAGAAGCACACGTTAAAAGTTAAAATTATCAAATAGTCGTGGACAAAAGAGATTACAGGAAGCAATACATTATGGCTTATCTGTCAGTTGTGTTGACAGAGCAACGTGTTCGCGAACAATCAACCAGCTTACTACGCAATAGTTTGACATTACTGTTCAATACTGTTCTACTTTAACTGCGCATTTTCGTATTTTAAAGCTACGTTTGAAAACAAATTCAGAAAAAAATACTTTATTCATTCTTTTACTTGCGAGCATCTTAAAATGAGGCTTTGCCAAACTGTGCCGGGTCGGCAGCACAAGCGGCTTTTCTACCGGCATAAAATTAAGCGGCATCGCCGTGGAAATAAATTCGACTTTACTAAACTGGCTTGTTCAGTTCGGTGCTGAAAGGCTTTTATAGAGAATGTTTCAAGATAATCACAGTCTATTAGGGTATATGGCCCTAAAAATCATTATCGATAATAAAAAAGCTCAGGTTCTGAGAACGGCTTAGTTTCAGTCGAAACTTTTACAAGAATGGTTAGAGCCTAAATTACACCCGCCGGGGCCGTTCGCTTTGCTCAGATTAATCTGTTATCACGTGACCAAAAATCCTTCGCCTCTGCGATGTAAATACCGAACGTTCAGTCGGTCTCAAGAGCATGACGTAGGAGAATGAGTCGGCTCGTTCTTTTCTTAGGCTTGACTCGCGAATTGCGCGAGTCAGATCCGTCCAGTTTAAACTCACCTTAACTAAGTGCCTTGCATCTAATTTTGGAAAATTCTCAAAATCCTTCTGGAAAACGTCAAAACGATTATTTTAAGTCATCTATAATTCCTTAAAGACTTTGTTTGACATTAAATCAATTTGTTTTGATATTGTTTGGTTACGGTTTTTTCAAAAATACCGATATAAATTTGTGGTTTCTTAAAATCCCTGATAATAAACAGAAAGTAAAAAATAAAAATAAAAACGTTGGTGTTGTACTCGATAAACAGAACATTTATAAACAAAATAAACTAGACTAAGTTTTAGCGAAGTAAATATACCGATAAAATAGTTGGTACTTAAATGCAGAATGTTCATTGGGGTCATTGATTTCAAATAAAACGCTAGGTACAATATACCAGTGGCGTTCAAAAAATATCGTACATATTTTATAAGAAGCTACAATGCAATATCACCATTGTCGTCAAATTTCACTTGAAATCTAAATTAGGTGAAATATATTGTTTTTCCATATTTGATATCGTTGGAAACCTTTCCAGCAAGGCTATAAACTGAGTAGGTATTGTATAGATCTATAAAATTTGATTTGTAAAAAAATACGGCATTTTGTGATATAAAGAAATGTCAATTTGAAAGAAGAATTATTTATTTTGAAAGAAAAATTTCATAATATAGTTATCCGGGTAGAAATTGAGTGTGAGAGAATAATTAGAAATAAAATCAAAATTAAAATAACCCATTTAATATTTAAAAAAATATATAGTACTGGAAAATAGAAAAAAGTAGAAGTAACCATGCAAATCATATAAAAATTGGAGGTATAAGTTATATCATAAACGACGTATTTGGCGAATTTGAAAAATTTGAATTTAGAACAGGAAAGTGAAATTTCAATAATTTAAATAACCAATAAATTTGAACAAATACTAGAAAAACATTTGGAAATAAAATTAGAAATGTCATATAGCTTAGACGTGAATAAAATAGACGATTTAATATTTAATAGAAATGAGAAATTTTGATTAAACATTTGGAAAAAATTCTTAAAAAATAAGAATAATAATAATAATCCATTTCGAAATTTTGATTAAACATTTGGAATATAATTCAATTTTTAAAAAATAAAAATAATAATAATCAATTTCGAAATGTTGATTTAAACATTTGGAATACAATTCAATTCTTAAAAAATAAGAATAATAATAATCAATTTCGAAATTTGGATTAAACATTTGGAATATAATTCAATTCTTAAAAAATAAGAATAATAATAATAATCAATTTCGAAATTTTGATTAAACATTTGGAATATAATTCAATTCTTAAAAAATAAGAATAATAATAATAATCAATTTCGAAATTTTGATTAAACATTTGGAATATAATTCAATTCTTAAAAAATAAGAATAATAATAATAATCAATTTCGAAATTTTGATTAAACATTTGGAATATAATTCAGTTCTTAAAAAATAAGAATAATAATAATAATCCATTTCGAAATTTTGATTAAACATTTGGAATATAATTCAATTTTTAAAAAATAAAAATAATAATAATCAATTTCGAAATGTTGATTTAAACATTTGGAATACAATTCAATTCTTAAAAAATAAGAATAATAATAATCAATTTCGAAATTTGGATTAAACATTTGGAATATAATTCAATTCTTAAAAAATAAGAATAATAATAATAATCAATTTCGAAATTTTGATTAAACATTTGGAATATAATTCAATTCTTAAAAAATAAGAATAATAATAATAATCAATTTCGAAATTTTGATTAAACATTTGGAATATAATTCAGTTCTTAAAAAATAAGAATAATAATAATAATCAATTTCGAAATTTTGATTAAACATTTGGAATATAATTCAATTCTTAAAAAATAAAAATAAGAATAATAATAATTAATTTCGAAAATTAAAGTATGTAATGTTTAATTAAATTGTTGAAATAAATATTTGAAACATGAATTGAATTAAAAATATTTGTATATTGAACCCAAAACCATGAGATAAGAATTTTTGTAATAAATTAACAATTAAAATGAAATAATAAAATTAATATATAATTACATAAAAAATTAATAAAACAAAATTTAAATATCATAAACGAATAGAACAATTATTATACAAAATCAATATTAAACATTATTTTAGACCTTTTTAATAAAGGTATTGTTTACCAGAAAATGGAAACAATGTCACATGTGATGTTACAACTGTAATTCATAGTTAATTTTGTGTAAAACGATGTGGAATTTTACCAGTTGAAAATTGTAATTATAGGAATATAGGTGTTTGAAGTTTATAATTATTTCAAATTGCTATAGTATAATTTATTTCTAATCTATAGAAAAAATAATAACCAAAGAAAAACTAACATAATGATCAGACGCTGCGTACACTAATTTATAAAAATTTCTTTTCTCTAATTCAAAATTCCTCGTATACATTACACAGAATATTAAAATTTAGCCGACGATTGTTATGTCTTAAGTTTTTTTTCAACGTCACGCCGCTGGATTTACTGTCTACCAAATTAAAACGTTTGTCTATATTGCAAATAAATAACCCATTTATTCAGAGATGAACATAAATATCTGGTTCCCTTCTCGCTATTAATAAAAATGATTACCGAAACAATATTTGAACAGGAAGTAAAATGTTAGATATCTATTTTTTTCGTTTTCTTTGATGTGTACATTATAAAACAAATAATTATTTTTACGATGTATTTCAATAAAAAGTTTTTTTTTTTTAATAAATAAAACCAACAATACACAGGACATCCAACCTACGTAACGAACGGACTTACGTTAAACAAGCTTTCTTTTTTTACAAGCTGCGTATTTTTATGTAACTACTTACTACTTACTTAGTATAAATGTACTTGCTCGTCATAGCTGTCATAACCGGACTATGTTGCCAAAAAATAAAAATAGTATTAGAATCTAGTAAACGTCAAATAAAGGTTATCTCTTTATTTGGCTAAAGCTAAATATACCACTGATAATTTCAAAAGAATGAGAAAGAAGAAGATACCAAAGATAACTTAATAATAGGTTATGTGTGATAAAAACAATAATTATTGCAGCTAGCAGTAAGTTTTGTTCTGCTTCATTGAAAATACCGTCTACAGTTCCATCTTGAAGCACAATATATCTATAACAAATCATTCTGCAAACATTTTCACATAAGTATTATGTGGGCATGGATAATATTTTATTAAACTACTCAGACATTCTACATTGAATAATTGTATTTCCTTCAACTGAAGTAACGTGATTATCTGTAAATAGTATAATGAATAGCATCAACTATTGCAGTATTCCTAACAGTTTTATTTATACTTTTTTTTGCGATATACTCTTGCGAGTCGCAGTGGAGGGCCTCACCATAAACCTAACCTAACCTAAAGTAGGAATTATAAACTTTACGTTGGCGTTCAGTTCGTCGTTGGCAGTTCAGTTCAGTTGAAGTTAAACTAAAGGGATCACACAATTACGTTTATGAAGTCAGTTCGCGTTCAGTTCGCAGTTTCCATTACCCCTGATTTATAGATTCCGTAACGTAACGTAACGCAAGGATTTCCGTGAGACGATAAAAGATAAATCATAGGACGACTCCACTACCATTCATAGATTCCTTCTGTCATCGTACCACAACACAACTTCATAAAGATGGAGATGGGTATCTCTCGCGTTACAGCCGCGATCAGCGTCATGCGTAAGGGCAATCTATGAATGGTAGTGGAGTCGTCCTATGATTTATCTTTTATCGTCTCACGGAAACCCTTGCGTTACGTTACGTTACGTTACAGAATCTATAAATCAAGGGTTACGCCCGTTACGCTGCGTCCGCGTTCGAGATGGCCAAGATTTAAGTTCGCAGTTGGCAGTTCAGGTATAAACCAATCAAAACGAAAGTTATGCACCACGTGAGAAACGTCATTTGTCAACTGTTTACTGTACTCTTCAGTCTTCTATTTTCTTTGTTTGGCTTGGCTTTGGTTGAAGTATTTGTTTGTTTTGGTGTGTGCATATACCTACACTTGAAATCAAATAAATATTTTCATCCTTCTTTATTTTTTACAAAACAAAATATAAATAAAATCAGCCGAGATCTATCAAAATTGTCAAAATAATTTTCAACCAATCAAATCCCTAGCTGCCAACTGAAAGTTGTGAGGTTTATAAACGCAAAAATTTTCCAACTGCACTGAACTGCAGAATGGAAACCAACTGCGAACGTAAAGTTTATAAGTCCGCCTTAACATTGGTAACTCATCACGGCCTCTGAAATATTATTCACAGTTCTTTGCAGTTTTTTAGTAACTCGCAAATTAAAGAATCGAAAAATTTAATGAACAAATTGAAATTCTCAAAACATAACCTCAAATCAAGAGTAGACGTCAAATTAAGCCTGATGAACCAATTTTATCTCGGCAACGGCGCGCATTTTATCCAACATATAAAATTTTTAACATGACTGACCTTAGTAGTAGGTATTGTTGGTTTTTGTTTGGTAAAAATACGAAAAGTCTCTTTGATTATGCTTCCAAAGTTTTATCTATTTGTACATGCTTTTAAACACTATCTAATTACCATAAATTAATTATCTACCATCACAATTGATATTTATACAACATTATCTGTGAACAATTTTGTATCTTTGGGGAAGAACAGAAACCAATTAGAGTCAGTTGGTGTCAAAAAACCGGTTTAACGCACGGAACTCAAAAAATATAATATAATGGTGATGAATCCTGGAAATACACATCAGTCGGCTGTTCCAAGACAAAGTGATCCGTTTTCGAAGTTTTTCCAAAAAGATGATGGAGTTATTTGTCTCGAAAGCGGATCATGTAGCAACAATTCCTTTGCAAGATCAATGAGCTGCAACTGCTGGTTGTATGTATGTATGTATGTCTTTTGGGGTAACATTCACTGAGACCTAAAAGATCTATTGTGCCCCCTTACTTCTACTTAGTTCCTGAGGAAAGTCTCAGAGACTAGTAGCTCCTTTAGTCCTATTTCCCCGAGGAATTTTAGAATATCTGCAGGCTTCAACTTAGGTAACTGTCCCTCTTCTATCCAGTAGTCTCCCAGGTGCTGTGCCCTAGGATTCTGAATTGCTGTGCAGTTCGCAAGTATGTGGATGGAGGATTCTTCTTCCATTCCACAAAACCTACAATCTTCTTCCTCCACTATTTTGAGCTTTTTAAGGTGCCCATTCAGGCGACAATGTCCCGTTAGGATTCCTGTTAAAACTCTTAGTGCAGTTTTGCTTTGACTTATGCATTCATTTGATCTCAACAGGTTGAAGTCACCCAGAAGAATCTTTGATTGCCTAAGCCCTACTAAATCTTTCCAATTGTCAGATCTTCTCTTTTCTTCGGCTTTATCTATTTCTTCCAATATTACATTGGAGCTGATTCCGCAAAAAGGTTCCGGCCCCCAAAAGGGTATTTCACTCCCCCTCTTTGCTAGTTCATCTGCTATTTCGTTTCCTTCTATTCCAGTGTGTCCTGGAATCCACAGTAAGGTGACTATATTGTTCTCGCCTAGTTCATTAAGTTTGCCTAGGCATTCCCACACCATTTTGGAACTGATTACACAAGAACTCAGCGCTTTAATGGCTGCTTGACTATCAGACATTATGATAATCCCTTGCCTTCTATATCCTTTGTCAATATTGAACTGGGCACACTTTCTTATTGCGTGAATTTCCGCTTGAAAGATACTTGGGGTTTTTCCCAAGCTTTCAGAGTGTTTGGTGCCGGGCCCGAACACTCCTATCCCAGTTCCTTCTATTGCTTTTGAGCCGTCTGTGTACCATTGAATGGCATTCTTTCCAAGTCTGGTAATGGTATTTGGATCCCATTCCTTCTTGTTGCTTAATTCCGTAACACTGCTGGTTAGTACATATCGGAAGTAATTGATGCATTTCTCTTCATAGAGAATACTTTTGAAAAACAATATTGCTCAAAACATATCTTCTGTATTTTTAGCTCTATATGCAATATATAAAATACAAGCATCGTATTAATATATTTAGCCAAAAATTTTAACCAAAACTTGTTGGATTATTACTGGACTAGGGCCTCACACGAACGCGAGATTTTTCTCGTCTCGGTCTCGTCTCAAAAAACCGAGACAATGAGACGAGATTTTTTTGAAATACGACACTACGTACGGCGCAGCCTGAGAGTATCGTTTAACATTTTTTTTGTGTTCCGGAGTAGTCCTGTTCAAAATATATTAAGTAAGCCACTGCTGAAAATGATGATATGATGACGAATTTAGAAGCTCCGTCACCTGTAGAACTCAAGCTTTTATCAGTTTCATATTTAAAATTCCTGATAGATTGAAGTTTATTGACTAGTTGGGTTGAAGGTTTCTTTTCCCAATTTTCGTCAATTAAACAAGGTGAAGATGTTTTTAAAGCTGGTCACATTGTTTAATGTAGAAAGTAACTATTAAATCTTCTACAATTTCACTTCCATTTATTTTTCTTTTCTTCAAAAAACCTATGCAAAAGAAGTTGCTGAAAATTTCATGTAAAATGAATTATTACCACAAGAGAAGAAACAATATAATTTACTAAAGTAAACAAGATATAATAAAAACAAAATAGAAATATGGAAATAGTAAACTCAAGACTTATTAAGTCTAGATTAAGAAAAAAAAAAAGGTTGAGCGTTTGTCAGGAAAAGCGCTCGTGAGATGACAAAAATCTAAAAAAGGAAATAAAAAAAAAATACTTCAGCAACTAGTACATAAGAGATTTGGTTTCACCTTATTTAAAAAAAATTGAGGTTATGTTGAGATATGTCTTTGGAAATTGTTTTATTATCATCTACATCTTTTGTGAAGAAAATTTACTTCAATCTCACTTTCTCTCGTGTTTAATTTTTTGTTGATATCTTTTTATCTTTTAGTTGGTATTGTTTTTAACTTTTCCAGCCTTTGAAGTTAAGTACTCCACATCACATAATAAAAATAATAAAATGTACAAAATCGTCATACTTTTTATATCTCCGATGATTTTTATCACTGATCCGGTTCAATATAGATTGAGCATTTTTTATAAATTTTATAAATTGATTATTCATTACAGTTCCGTTTGATTTATTATGAATAAGGATGTAGAAAATTTCCAACCAGTAGTGGGCGTAGACACCGGATTTCTTAACCGGACAATGATCAATAAACGTTCTCTAAATTATATCAAAGACAATTATTTTAAAAATTTGATTTTAAACTGTATTTGACCAACACACACCAATTAAAAATATCCATTCATATTCCAAATTACGTAACATAAGAAAGAACAAAAAATGATTATTAATTTTGTTCTAGGAAATCAAAGCCTTCTATATTATGTTGAATTCTAATACGTTTTTTTTGTCCAGTTTTTAACCGCAGTATTGGCCTTTCGTTCACAAATTCCAACTAGTTTTTACGTAACAATAAATCGAATCGGAGGAAGATAATACACCTTTCACTGGATTGCTTTTCTTTGCTACTCTCACTGGCACTATCACGATCTTGGCTCGCCTGACATTGGCCTATTTTACGGAAATTGAATCTATAATTAAAGTACTATTATTACGACACTGTTACGTCGACATTTACAGAACTGGCTTAGGAGTGCCAAACGCCATCTGGTTGTTCACAGGCAAATTTTAAAGTGCCCTGAAAAATGCTAAAATAACCATTTTTATTTGATATCAAATATTGTAATAGAGTGCATGAATTGACAGTCAGTTGCACTTATTATTACAGATCTACTGTTTTAACCTTTTTTTTTCATTTTCCACTCTTTTCCACAACTTGGCAACAATTGAAAAAATCGTTATTAGAAAACATTAAATATAATAATAAATAAATAATAATATTAAATAAAATAATAATGAACAAACAAATTTCTTTTTCCTTTTTGATTCTCATGCCGGAGGCACTTCAGACAGTTGGCTTATTGTACTCCCACATTTAGTTCACCCACCCTGTTATTCCCGTACCTTCGAGTAGATGATAAAGGTCCACTAGATGTGTGCCAAATGTTTCAAGTGGCACATTAACTTCTACAAAAATTGTTTGTCTCCTCGAGTTCAGTGCATCACAGTCGGGTAAGAGAAGGGTTACGGTATCGGTCTCCAAACCATAAAGTCTGCAGCTAAGATTCCCGTTTTATAGCCCCATGTTATGCAGGTGATCTTTTACCGGGGCATGACCCGTTAGATAACCTGTAATGATTCTTACTGATTTTCAGTAGTTCTTCGGCCCAATTAACACGTGTCGCCATTCCATCGATTGTTGCTTTGTTTCTGGATCGTTTGAATGTACCCAAGTCTCATCCATAGTAACAATTCGGTTTAAGAAGTCTACATCGTTTTCAAATCGAGCACAGATCGAACGCGATGCTTCTACCTTTGCACGCTTTTGGTCAACATTCTAACATTTGGGGATGCATTTTGCAGCAATTTTTCTCATGTCCAAATTAACGTGAACTATATGATGAACGCGTTCGTATTGAATATTTAGTGCTTCAGATATCCGTTTTAGCCCAATTCGACGTTCTGATAAAATCATGTCATGAACTGCATCGATATTTTCGGGGACTGACACAGAAACTGGCCTTCCCGATCGGTCATCAACTTTAATGGAAAATTTACCTCTTTCGAAGCTTGCAGTCCAATTTTTCACGGGCGCATACGAAGGACATTGATCACCAAGCATATCTTCGTAAATCTGCTTACCTCTTAACTCTTTTAAATACACTTGATGATGGCTCGATACACCAATTTTTCGATTTTCACCAATTTCGGTGGACATCTTTGTTCTTTTAATTTATTGCATAACTTTGGCTTACTTTTTTGACGTCAAACTTCACGCTGACACTTCTAATCAGTTATTGTTCGTTGCTATGGTAACGCAATATTTTGTTTATGCATGGAACTGGTCTAGGCTAACTAGATATCAAGTAATCTAATATTTTTAGCTTTTAAAATTGCGTCTCTGTACTTTCTGCACAAACAATACAAACTTTTCATATTTGTTTGAAACCCACACTTAATCTGTACGATGTATCATAATTACCATCTTCCTTATTTTAAAGTTCGTCAAAAACGCATGACACGTCACACCGACACAAACTGTTTTGGTGAAAGTTTGATTTCATTTTTACTGGCGAAATTTTAAATAATAATTAGGTAATGTTGGTAACGTAACTCTTTTTGGTACTTAAATTGTCGACAAGGAAAATTGATCCGTTTGTGGTATGCAGGATAGTAATAAGGAAAAAAACTTTGTATTTCTAAATTCATGCGAAAATATTCAGGTGGTGATTGCTCTTATAAAATTCGAATGAGTATTTTTTATGACAAAATTTCCTCCTTTAGATCTACCACCCCTAAAGGGTGATGAGTAAATTTTCTCAAATTTTAGTAAAGATGGAAATTTAAAATTTTGTGATTTTCGTGTACTCGCAATGACTACCGGTATTTTTCGACATTCCTGTTACATTATAAGAGAGGGAAATTATCAACCCTTATATAAAATTTCTGCCCTCTCAAAAAACTTTTTTCTATAACCAATAGATTCGGAGATTCCGATTTATACAAGGATATGAACAATACTTTTGAAAAAAAGAGACAAGAATTATTCCATGTGTGAAACTCACAATTAGATCACTCTCTTCTACCAAAACAGGTTGGGGGTGTGTTCATTGCCCTTTTTACTTTTAACCGTTGTGTTTTGGTAGAGGGGACTGATCTAATTGTGAGTTTCACACATAGAACAATTCTTGTCTCTCTCTTTCATGTAGTGCTGTTCATATGATCCTTGTCGTACTTGTGTGAATCGTATGACCTGTAAAACTTTTTCGCAATCTGTATGTATTGGGAGTGGAAAATGGTAAAGATGGAAAATGCAGTAGTTAATAAAATATGATTCTTCATAATCAATGTTGGGAATGATCTAAATACACGTAGTCTACGCTCAAATGTTTGGGACGTATTTCTTATGGTATTGCTATTCGAATACGATTATTAAAATCATTGATATCAAGTATTAGTGTGTTGTAAACTAATAACTTAAAGTAACCCCATAAACAGAAATTACATGGATTTAGTTCTGGAGATTGAGGAGGCCAGTTCTTAATTGAGATTGATTTACAAAATGTCATCACCGATTATGCCAAAATATCCCGTTTGTACTATAGAAACCATAAAGTAATATAAAAGAAAACCAAAATATTTTCTCTTAATTTTCAAAACTTCAACGTATACAAAATTGTGGATAACAGGGGCACAATTCTCGAACCTGTGGGATTAAGATCCTATAGGAATATGATCCCATGCTTTATTTCCCATAGGATCGTGGCTTGTCACCTATTCTTGAATCCATTGGTATAGTTTTTCCCAGACGCCTAAAGGAATGGGGTTTGTCGTTGATGGTTTCTTGTGTTTTGACGAATACACCAATGAAAAAGGTGCAAATTATATTGGTAATAAGTAGGATATCTATGGTAATAACCATAGAGCAATAAAATTGATTTCTATCAGTTTTCAATAATGTGGTTATGTACCCAGTTTTTTGGAAATAAAATATTTATGTGCAAAGCAAAGATTTGAACAAAAAAATGGACAGAAAAATTCAAAGACGGTATAAGTAAAGAACAAAAAAATGGATTTCTCCGAGGACTTGAGAAAAGGAAAATTCCATCAACTTTTCTCCTACAAAGATTCCCAACAACAATGGAATAATATTGAGGAGAGGTTAAATGAAAAACTTCAATGAAAAGATTTTCTGACAAACAGTCAAATGGGTCTTTTCTAGACATGAACCTTCTTCTGGGCCTTCTGGCCAATCTTTCAGCCTCCTCCAAAGTTCGTAGAGACTCTAGACGAGCCAATTCATCTAAGTTTGGCCATCTCCACTAATGAAATATTTTAACCTCACATTTATTGTGTTTCCCATTGGAAATTGCTTATTCACATGGTTAATTGCATTGGAAGCAGTTCTTCTAAAATGTGAAGGAATACGTTCCCATACCATGGTTCGAGAATACATTATCTGAAATTTCCATAGGAAACATCAGATTTTTCCCATGGGATCCAATTCCTACAGATTCGAGAATCGGGTCCCAGATCTCAGTTAACTTCGAGCTCATCTAATTAAAATACCCATCACCCTAGTTTAATGACTTGTTTACAATTTCACGATACAAATTTGTTTCAGCAGTGTGACCTTTCGAACAACTCCTTAGACTGATAAATATTTTATTATTCATTAATAGACTTTAATTTAAATAAATTAATAAACAAAAATGTGTTTATCCATTAAATGTTTAACCTCACCTTTTTGAAATAAGATTTTATACTTAAATTAATAATGTATAAACTCTAATCGTGAACATTTGTTCGACTATTTTGCTAGTTCATGTAAAATTTAAATAGGATTTTTTTATTATACTTATCTGAAAACACCCTGTTTTCATCTGTTTTTATAAAAACGTAAAAGTGGCATTTTCAGAAAAGCACACGGAAAATTGTTTCCGTGCACTAAATAAAAAAATACAATTGAAATTTGTATGATTGCAGAAGTTTAGTCCCTTTGGTATTTCATTCTTTAGAACTAAAGATTTTTCGAAATATACAACAGACGACAGATCACTTGTAGACCAGTTTCAGCATTATCCCTTCTAATTGCAAACCAGAATGGTTAGTTATATCTTGTATGTACATCACACCGACCCTGTATAACTTATAAGTGTAATTCAATGTCTGTCGGGACATCAAGCACTAGAAGTAGTTGTTTCATTTTAATTGAACGGTCATTGTTTCTTTGGAAAATATTTTTCAAACACTTTTTCTTTTAACAGTTGAAATTTTGTTGCTTATTAGGACATAATATGTTGTTTTCAACTTCGATATTTTAATCCTTTACTATCGAGTTTACTATGAATTAAAATAACACTAAAATTTAAAGCAAATGCTGTTAGTATTTACTGAATTCAATTTGTAAAATAAACCGAGCAATAAATCATGTATCAGTGGCGTTCTATTAAAAATTTAAATTTCCTGTATTTACACAACGAAAATAAGTTAACTATTATCACGTTTTCCTCATATAAATTGCCCAATTCGTAATGACTATGGTGTGCATGATTTTGTTACGCATTTTGCTGACCTGAATTTGTTAGAATGCATGGGATCCTACAAACCCAGATGAGTTTCATCACCAGATTGTGCGATTTAACCGAACAGTAGGAGGCGTTTTTGTGTCATGGGCACAATTACAATTTACTCGCTTTATTCGAATATATCATGTACGAGTATATATACAATGTAATTGTGGTGATGTTATTAAATTCAAATTTAAATATACGCCTTCAATACAATCAAATAATTTATAGATTTAAAATATATTATTTCTCCACGACTATATAATAATGCACAAATTATTTTTACATATTTAGCTGTCTAACGATATAAATTCTTCACGTCAGTGAATAATGAAATAGAATTCACTGTCGTTAGCCAATCACATCCTATGAGTATCAGAATTCACGCTACACTCAACAAATCAAATCGTCTCTTTTAAAACGTCAAATATCTAACTAGCCCAACTAAAAGAACGAAATTGTTTCATAATTATCGTACAGCGCCGCTAGAAACAATAAAATTACTTTTTATTGCATCCCAATACGACAATTTTATCATAAACAAGAGGGATTTCTATAATGCTGTTGTATAGTCGTTCTTACAACTCATATCATACGACAAAGTAATACAAATTTTATAACTGTTGCATAACGTACTATAAAATTTCTATATAATAGTTTTAAAACAGTTCTATACAGATTATAACACGGTTGCATAGCTATCGTATTACTTATAATAGTGACGTTAAAAGTTAGTTGTAAAGGAAGCTGTATAAATAGTTGCATTAGAGTTCCTTAAGAAAAGTAATAAGATTGTTGCTTTACGCAGAAGTAAAACATTATACAATACATATAAAAGTATTTTATAATCATCTTATAACCACAACAGTATTCTCTCTTATGAAGAGCTTATAGAATAAAAATGTAGTTCCCAGGAATAAATATATCATTAAATCTGGCAACATTCAAAAGTGGTCAAGAATCAAACCGCACCTGACCTCCTGAGACTGTCGCTGCATTAAACATCATAATAAAACTTTTGATATCGTATACAGCTCAGAAGAAAACAGAATCGTTGTATAAGGTTTCTAATTTGTATTACCTTTATACTCCATAATTATAAAACGTTCGGCTGTTCAGAAACCGCCGCCATTGTGAGAAAATCATATAGAAACGTAAAACGGTGAATTAAAAATAGATATTTTTAAGAAATATAGAGATGTTTACAGAAATAATGAGATGTTTAATATCGAAATGAGTACTGTAAGAGACTTACCGGATGTATCACTTAACGTATTATTATTTCATACTATAAAAAACTGAATTTTTCATTCTTACGTCTCATTATTTCAATAGCGTCACTATTAGACATTTTTGTATTAAAATCACACTACCACTGATAGCGATATAGATACCAGTAGCACTCCCCCGGAGCTGCGGGAATTGCTAACTACGGCCACGTTAGACACCCCCTTTTATAAGAAATGAAAATGTTTTTGGAGGATACCCCTTCGATCTTCTCTTAAGAAGGAACATCTATTTGTTTTTGTACCATTCCACTTCCCCTCTTCTCTTCGTTTAGGTACTTGCTAAGGGTCCGTCCTTAGTAGCGGATCTTCACTCCCAAGTTGATTTCGTCTTTCTTCCGTCTCCTTGTTTTGGGCCTCATAATTTTCCATCAGTGCAGTATGTGTCGTAGTAATCTTTTTGAGATTCGTGTTCTTATTGGGATTTTTATCCGACACGGCTGTCATTCCTATCTTCCTCAGGCACTAAAACATAAAAAATATTCAACATTAATTTTTTCAGTATAGATAATGTAGTTAAAAAATAGTACCTAGAACTCTTCCTAACAACTCTGTTGTTATTCGTAACTTTTTGTATTTTCTATAAATTATTTATTGCAGTTATAAAACCTTGTGTCAGTTTATTTCAGCAGTTAATTTAACTTAATAAAGTAAGGGCGCGTTGTATCGAACACCTAAACTCGGTTTAATGATAACTGATGTAATTGATGGTAATAAATAAATCAATATGTCACAGTCTAAACAACAGTTATCACTGAGTTTAGGGGCGCGTTGTATCGAACACCTAAACTCGGTTTAATGATAACTGATGTAATTGATGGTAATAAATAAGTCAATATGTCACACTCTAAACAACAGTTATCACTGAGTTTAGGGGCGCGTTGTATCGAACATCTAAACTCGGTTTAATGATAACTGATGTAATTGATGATAATGAATAAATCAATATGTCACAGTCTAAACAACAGTTATCACTGAGTTTAGGGGCGCGTTGTATCGAACATCTAAACATAACCTTTAAAACACTATCCTACCTGAAAAATCGTCACGAATCAGTCGCTTGTCTGCTCCCAAAGAGGTCTAGCGACTTAATTTGGGTAGCAGCTACTCAGTAACGCGTAGGAAAACACTCCTGTTTGAATACATGAATAGGTGTCTTGGCGAATAAGTCGTCGCTACTTTTTCGCGGCTACTAGCGACTGGCCTATGTGGAGGAAAACGTACCTTCAGCTCACGCTTTGGAGTCATTATTAACAGCTAGAAAAGTTAAGATAGGTAGGTTCATATCAGTCTACCCTGTCAACTAATTCTAATGTTCCCGGCAGCTATCTCCAAGGAATCTGCCTACTCTCAAGACCAATTTAGTTTTAACGGGTCCTTCGAGTGTCACGGGCTTGTGTAGCTCTCCGCACTTCAGGACCCGGGGATCAGGTTGTTAAGCAAGTGCTTTTTATACTACTTTTACAATTAAGCCCTTTCTGTATTCCACTACAACATTCAACGCAATAAATATTCACCACTACTTATTTTCGATATAAACGTAGTTTAACAACATTTTCGTACTCTTTTTCAACTTTCGAATTATCTTACTACATTATGTTTCAGCATATCTTATTATCATTACTCAACTAATTCGTTGGCCAATACTTTGTAGCAGGTTTATGAATTCGTAATAGTTACCGGACAATGGATAATTTACAACGTTTTGTTTAACGAAGGCACGACGGAGCACGCAATGCGTGTGAAATTAAAAAAATATATATTTCAATTAAATTACACATTAATTGTTTTGTTTTTCACAAAAATACACCATTTATGAGATGCTGAATCTATTATTTACGGTGGATGATCATTTGTGGTTTGTTTTTCTACACTTTGAGCGGAGTGGAATTTTAGTTACTCTTATAATACAAATACTGGTTGAACACTTGATAGGCTGGGGCGACCCAAAACTTATCATGTCTACATACAAGGCGATCAGTTACAGATTTGAACAGAGGATGACTACACGGTAAGAAGTACATCAACTATTTCAAAACTTGTAAACCGATCCCATAATGGCAAAACTTTAAGAAGCTATAGGAGCAAGGATCATTAATTGATTAGTGACGTAATGCCCTTCTACGTATAGGGATAAAAAACAGAGGAAAATCTACGATCAGGAATATGTAGCTAAGCAAAAGACTGTGTATCACTGTGTTTAGGCACAGGCAGAAGTTGCAGCAATGCAGGACTGTACAGGAGAGTTATTAAGGCAAAAGTTTAATAAGAAGACCATTGCCATCAGTCAAGCGGCAATAAAAGCAATCAACTCCCCGTACGATTGCTTGGAAACCCCACAAGCTGGGCTGTCAAAACAGATTGTGCTTAGTCTGGTCACCGTGTCACTCAGATCATAAGGGAAATGAAAAGGCAGATTCACAACCACGATGTGCAGTACCTTTCTGATGGGGTGACATTCACTGAGACCTAAAATAGCTATTGTGTCCCCTTACTTCTACTTAGTTACTGAGGAAGGTCACAGAGACTAGTAGCTCCTTTAGTCCTATTTCACTGAGGAAAGGAGAACTCAATAAAGTATTGCTGGTCTGGATCCCTGGCCATTCTGGCATGGAAGGAAACGAGAAGGCAGACTCTCTTGCAAGGGAGGGTGCCGCACGTCTTTCTATCGGACCAGAACCTACAATTGGCATCGCAATAAGTTTTGCCAAACAAACACTGAATACCTGGACGGCAAGAAGAGCATTAGACTTCTGGCATAATTTACCAGGATTGGTTCATTCAAAGGCTTTCATACATCCTTCGAAGAATGTCTCCAAACAAATGTTAGACTATAGCAGGCATGACCTACGCTGTCTAACAGGCCTTTTAACAGGCCACTGTCATCTGAATCATCATATGCTAAAACTTGGACTGTCGGAAGATCCGACCTGTCGTCTTTGTCTGGAAGATGATGAAACAGCAGAGCATATAATTTGTGCCTGCCCCGCCGCGGCTCGAATCAGGTATCTGATGTTTGGCAGGGATGCTCTCTCGCCCTCGGACCTGAAAAATCATTCACCAAATAAGCTAATCGGCTTTGTTAAGAAGCTGAATTTGTTTGGTGAAATCTGAATAGGTGTGAGCCACAATAGACTCTTGCGAGTCGCAGTGGAGGGCCTTATAGACCCACTCACCATAAACCTAACCTAACCTAACCTGTAATCCACAGTACATTGGGGACGATACCGCAAAAGTTCATTGAGCATGCCTAGGCATTCCCAGACCATTTTGGAACTGATTACACAAGAGCTCAGTGCTTTAATGGCTGCTTGACTATCCGACATTATGATAATCTTTTGCCTTCTATATCCTTTGCCAATATTGAACTGGGCACACTTTCTTATGGCGTGAATTTTCGCTTGGAAGATACTTGGGGTTTTTCCCAAGCTTTCAGAGTGTTTGGTTCCTGACCCGTACACTCCAATCCCAGATCCTTTTATTGCTTTTGAGCCGTTGTATGGCACTCTTTCCAAGTCTGGTGCTTAATTCCGTAACGAATTTCTTTGAAAACTTATACTTTTTCATCATACCATCTTGTGAAATGTCCCAGGTTTTCTGATTTTTAAAAAGTAAGGAGGTGTTTTTTTTAATGATTCCCTTTCTACTTAGTCTGTATCTTTTTCTTTCTGCAACACTTTCCATCACCATATGTAGTGGTGTGAGGTTGAGACTCACTTCCATTGTTGCCGTTGGACATGTTCTAATTGCTCCTGTAATGCATATACAGGATAATCTTTGAATTTTGGAGAAGTTTTCTGTTGTCGTCCATAGGCTAGTACTGCTTCTCCATGCAATGGCTTCATAAGTGATTATTGGGCTCACTATGGCAGTGTAGTATATAAGTTATTGTTTTGTAAGGAAGGAGGTGTCTTTGTTGCAAAACACTTAGTGTGCTAGGATTTTTATTATAATGTATGTATACGTTAAAAATGGTAGTAACACGACTTTAACAAGAAAATCAATTAAATCCGCTCATTAATTTTAATTTAATACCAACAACCCATTATTTACGACCCATGACATAGATATAACAAGGCGAATTTTTTTAGAACCGAAATTTTTGTTGTTCGAAGGTATGCGCAACATTACACACACATAACCTAGTTGATCACAGTACCGTGATATTCTCGAAAACGCAGTTGACATTTAGCCTGTAACTCGTTAGATTCAAAAAAAAATTCAAACAGATCAATCCTACGTATTTATTGTTTAGTCAAAGTACCTACCCATGTTCATTCAGCTTATCATGTAATTAAACATAAAGTACGATTTTAAAAAAATGTGACATGTGTATAATTGTGTTATTTTAATTTAGTCGGTGGTATATTAAATGTTTAATTCATAGAATAGGGTTCTTATTACACATTAATTATATACATTTTATAGGTTCTATTCACTAACTGATATGTTTGATTAAATAGTACCGATCTTATCTACTTTGTTTGGGGCGACTATGAACTGCACCACGTCACCTAGGTTTTATCGGGTTTTGAAGCCAATTGAAAACGGCTACTACTTATCTCAAAAATTCGAGCCACACTATGGTTACATTTTGCATTTTTTTTGCCGGCAACCGGTGTAACAAAGGCTTCGGTAAGAACTACATTAAACCAGTGGGTGCACAAACAACACCTCAAATACTGGCAAACAATTCCGAAGCTCAAACACAGTAAACTGATGGTTAAACAACCCATACCAAAACTTACTGAAGAAGTCCTAAAGTTAAATAGGAAAGATATCAGGCTGGTAACCGGCCTTATGACCGGACACTGCGGCCTGAGAAAACACCTTCTCACAATGGAGATCTTCCAAGAAGAACCTATACAGATTGCGTAAATTACATCGGAACCGTCCGGATTACACAAGTACTACAGAAAAACAGCTGAAAGAGAGAGAAAGAATAATTATGCGCGGTCATTAAGGCGTGTACTTTGTTTCACCTTAGGGGTGTATACTTATTTCCCGACACTGGCCGAATGCTCATTGCCCCCCTATTTTAACCGCTGTTGCCGGAAGCGCAGATTAATTTGTACAAATGATATTTTTGTCTCGTTATTGTTGACTTTTTTTCGAGGGTGAAAATACAGCACGTTTGTGCCAGCATTACGCCAAATAATCTTAGAGATATGAGATCAAATCTTTATCACAGATTTGGTTATTGTCTGACACAGGAAGGTGGTTTATTCGAGCACTTAATTCATTAAAATTATGTTTACCTTTAGAATGGATTTTTATTTTTATTTTTTCAGGAAGTTTATATTTTATGTTTAGAATAGAATAGAATACCTACTTATTTTATTTTTTCATATTAATTTATTAATGGAAGGGATTTTTAGTTTATTAATTATGGTTCTCTCAAGAAATGCTGTTTATTTTCAAGTTACAATGGCTAAAATAATATCCTATTGTAGTTAGAAATTGTCAACTTGGTCTGAAATGATCATGTTGACAAAAATGAATATTAAGATGTACAGGTTACGTAATAACGATTGTATTTTTTTATTTCTTTAACACCCTCACTCCTTCCATGTTGGGAGCATACTGAATACCAACTAGTAAATTCTCTCTGTAAAGGACCATTCGGCCAGCCTGGGGAAATAATTATACACCCCTAAGATGAAACAAAGTGATGACCGCGCACAATTACTCTTTCTATCTCTTTCATATATTATCCTTGTCGTACTTGTGTAATCCGAGGCGAGAGTTCCGATGTAATTTACGCAATCTTTATGTAGATTATGTGGTGAAGAGGACGAAACAGCCACCCATATAAATTTCGAATGTGATGCTCTATGTTGGTGGAGGTATAGACAGATAGAGCCAGACGACCCTGTATCCAACCTCACCAAAAGAGATACTGTGAAGAGACTGTGAAGAGAGCTAAACACTAAAAGCAAGAAACAAATACTAACAGGCAAAACTATACCGTAATAATAATAACTGAAAACATTCATCTTCCTTTAAATTTATCCCTACTCTTTCAACTATAATAAAATTTGGGGCAGTTAGTATTGATCGTTTGTTTGTACTTCACTGCTCAAGCTAAGGAATTACCAGAAAATGTCATAACACCTGGATAAGAAGGATTTTTACAAATATTTTCACAGTAATCACTGTTCTATACAGGTGAGGTAGCGATATCGATTATTACAATAAATCGACGGTTATTCGTTAAGCATATTCGAGAAAACACCCAAACAGTGTAAAACACTCAGTAGCGTGCAAGCTGTAGTCTTTAAAAAATTCAAGTAGAATTGAGATAAGATACAAGGAGACGAATTAAATTTGAAAAAGAGAGAAACCAGAAAGCACCAGGAAGCGATAATATATTATTAAACGTATGGAAACTACCAGAAGAATAAGAGTTCAGACGAATCATTTGAAATGCTAAAGAAATATTAGGTTCGTTCGCAAGAATTTATCAGGAATCAGGCGCAAACGAAAAGGAACTTGGTGTTCACTGAGAAGGCACGTTCTTACTTGAGTTATCCATGGTTTTTTAACATCAATTTGAATTGGCTCCAACTGACTCAATCCGAAGCACGTCTCTGATTGTATGTTTGAACGAACTTATTGTCTGAGGAACAAATAAGACAAAAAAATTGGTTACAAAGCCAATACCTCAGTATAGACCTTTCCAGAACACCAGACTTTGACAGGTCAGCCATATTGTGCTGGGACCCCCGATCACTAGGAGTTGAAGTTTGTGTGTTTTGTCATATGGTGTCAGTTGGTTTTCAGACGGACTTTGTAGAACAATGTCAATGTAATAATATTAATATATTTTAGTTAAATAAGAATTACTTTACAAATAACACATGGCGCAGTCAGTAAACCATCTCTGAATTGATTTGATTAATAATTAAAATGTCAGACGACGAACAAAGCAATCATTAGTGATTCAAACGAAAGTCAATAGCAACAGATAGATTAATTAAATAGTCACTTCGCTTCGTTGAAACAGCCGTAAATCGAAAAAAAGGTATCTTATCTCTTGTTCTCCGTATTCCACACTTACCAACACTACAAAACGATGGCATTTTAGGTAATTTCAAGAACTTATTACTAATTAAAGTCTAACTATCATCCGTTGTTTATCAGTACACAATGAAAACTAAATGGAATATGACATGAGGACCCACATCAATATGGCCTACCTATCAGTTGCAAAGGTTCAGATTAACAAAAATCTTCAATATAACAACATATTTGGGACGTTCAGTTCATAATAAAAATTATTTCATTGGATAGGTAGCTGTCTACCCTTTTTAAAAAAATCTGTATGTTCTGATGCAGAATAGGAATGACCCCACATAGTTTATTTCAAGTTTTAACTTGCAAGTTGATGTTCGTTCAAAAGTTCAGTTTCAAGCTTTTTTCCCTTTAAAATTCGTAGAATGCAAGAAACTTCCTTTATTTGTATTTTCAATAAACCAGACTTACAAAAACTAACATAACTACAAATAGCCTGGCTATTTTCGTTGCAGGATCTACAAATTATATTGAGATAAATGTGAATATGTACATGCACAGATACCCTGCAGTTATTCTTTGGCATACTATCCGATAAAGTCTGCTTCTATTATTATAATTCGCTCTTCAATGGCAGTAGTAAAGAACTTCTTTGTGTTCCGATAACCAGTTATGTAATTTCAAGGTCAGGGAAAGTCGATACGCCGGATTATAAAACACGACTATAGTTATTATGGTAGAAATAGTCTAGTAGAGTAATCTTAATTTCATTATAGTGATACTGCGCCTATGAGGAAAAAGTCGTTGACCAACAAACGGCGCGTGTCAAGGTACAGAAGGCGAATATTCAAAATAGCAATAGCTGAAAATATTTCAGTAAAAATGGTCAAAGAGATCATAGTGTCGCTGAAAAAATATATACGGCTAGTTTTCGATAAAAATAGTGAAACTATGCAGTTACTGATCTAGCGTACCAAGAGGTCAATTTGATAGGAGAATAAAAAAAAATTGAGTCAGTCTGACTCCATAGGTTGATTGACTGGCAGATTGGTTCGTCACCACCAGTCAGACTTCAAGACCTCGGCACCTCAGCCTACTTTTAACTAGGTCCTTCTTGGAGAAACCCTCCCTTGGTGCTCCAATGAGACAGTGCTTCACATTCAATTTCCTCCTTTTCCATGCATAACCGACATATATAGATTGCGTAAATTACATCGGAACCGTCCGGATTACACAAGTACGACAGAAAAACAGCTGAAAGAGAGATAAAGAATAATTATGCGCGGTCATTAAGGCGTGTACTTTGTTTCACCTTAGGGGTGTATACTTATTTCCCGAAACTGGCCGAATGCTCATTGCCCCCTATTCCAACCGCTGTTGCCAGAAGCGCAGATTAATTTGTACAAATGATATTTTTGTCTCGTTATCGTTGACTTTTTTTCGAGGGTGAAAATACAGCACGTTTGTGCCAGCATTATGCCAAATAATCTTAGAGATATGAGATCAAATCTTTATTATTATTGTCTGGCACAGGAAGGTGGTTTATTTGAGCACTTAATTCATTAAAATTATGTTTACCTTTAGAATGGATTTCTATTTTTATTTTTTCAGGAAGTTTATATTTTATGTTTAGAATAGGTGTAGGTACCTACCTACTTATTTTATTTTTTCAATTTAATTTATTAATGGAAGGGATTTTTAGTTTATTAATTATGGTTCTCTCAAGAAATGATGTTTTATTTTCAAGTTACAATGGCTAAAATAATATCCTATTGTAGTTAGAAATTGTCAACTTGGTCTGAAATGATCATGTTGATAAAAATGAATTTTAAGATGTACAGGTTACGTAATAACGATTGTATTTTTTTATTTCTTCAACACCCCTCACTCCTTCCATGTTGGGAGCATACTGAATACCACCGTTATACCACCAACTAGTGAATTCTCTCTGTAAAGGACCATTCGGCCAGTCTCGGGAAATAAGTATACACCCCTAAGATGAAATAAAGTGATGACCGCGCACAATTATTCTTTCTCTCTCTTTCATATATCCTTGTCGTACTTGTGTAATCCGAGGCGAGGGTTCCGATGTAATTTACGCAATCTGTAGGTGCATCCCTATATATGCCAATTGTATTAACTTAGGGAATAGTGACCGGTGAGTAATCCCACGATCCTTTTTTGGCTCCTGGCGAGGTTTAATATCTCGTGTTCCTGCGTTCCTGCTTTGGCTCCGGTATGTGTGATGTTTTGTTTGAATCCAGCGAGATATACAACCTGCACTTTTTAATATTCCAAATGCTTTGATAGTCTTAACCTGCTCTCTAACTATGCCAAAATCGTGTGAGTAGTCTTCAATATATATACATCTTGCTACACTGGACCGTAGTATAGTAGTATAATTTGAGCAGTGAATTCAAATAGACCGAGTAAACATGAGCGATGTCTCCAGATTTAAACTTTTTCATTATTTACCTACTTGATTTTAGACAAATGTTACCATGGATACGAACGACAATAATATAGCACGACAATGTTTTTCTATCCAATTTATTGATTGAATCTTTCCTAGACTATAAAAATTTGGTTGTTACCATTGCTGTGGTATAGAATGATTGTGGTGAGATAAAAAAAAGTTTTACTATTCGGGTTTCAGGTAATAACAGGTGATCCATGCATGAGAAATAAGAGCATCTGGGTGATGATTTAACATTTTCAAAACCAGCTCTGGTTGACTTGAGCATTAATGATTTTCCAGCTATTATTTCTTTATTTATTTGACGACCATTTGTGTCTACATGTTATACGACTAATAACCAGTTCAAGTGTAACAGATTTGAAAAAATTTGGTTGAATTTTTGGGGTTTAGTAGAGGGCTTGTTATTTGTACAGCTTGTCAAATGTAGGAAAATGTGCTGCGTACAAAGAAGTGAAGGGAGATGGTAATCACTTGGTAAATATTGTCACTTTAACTTCTTGAGTCTAACAGTTTTGTGCGCGATAATCCCAGATGTTCTTAAGCAATTGTAGACAAAATTCACACCAGCTACCATGGTTGCATATTCTTGCACTTGTAACTGATTAATTCAGGCGCTGTCCATTGCGCACTAGGGGGGCGTGGTCATATTAAAAAACTCGTGTCTATTGCTACATTTGACAAGCTATACATTGTATTGTCATCGGTCTTTAAAATGTGTACAAAATTCCAAACTCGTTAGGTTTTACGGATTTTAAAATGTATTTCTATTCCTACCTTCCGGACTAGTGTTGAATATAAATAGCTTTCGAAAATATAAGAAATAAAGACCTTCTTCTATAAATCGTTGTTAATCGGGTTGAATAACTTGATGATTTCACTTCAAAAATGCAACAAAAAAAAGTAAATAATTAAGTCCCCAAAACAGATTATTTTGTGATAGAAAACGCTACATCATGGCTTTCAAGGACTCTCTTATAATTTGGGGCTATTATAATAAAGAATTCAACTAAACCAAAATAACATTCTATTCAGTCTCGGGTTCTACGCTTCTCACGAGGTTCAATTTAAACATCGAGTTAAATGTACAGAGCATACTAGAACTCGTGTACCGGAACATTTATTAAGTAACAGGAATGTTTCCGACTATATTTGTATACAGGGCGACCGAACTAAATAGTAAAATATAAATTATTTGCAATGCAACAGAAAACGTACAGTTCTATAAAAATAAATTTAGAACGTAGCAATCAATAACAAAATACATCAATCCATTCACATAAAAAGTAATAAATTAAAATTAGTTTTTTTTCATCAACGTAAGTTCCATCACGAACCACACAATCATTCCAGCGCCGCTGTAACATTTTAATAGCTTTTTTGAAGAACGATTTATATTTTGCCTCAAAATAGACCTCAGTGTCAGCAATAACCTCTTCTTTCGAGCGAAATTTCTTACCGCCGAGAATTTTTTTAGGTCCACGAACAGCTAGTAGTAGCTGGGAGCCAAATCTGGCGAATACGGTGGATGTGGGAGAGATTCAAAGTTCAATTCATCTAGTTTTGCCATTGTTTTGATTGACTTGTGTCACGGTGCGTTGTTTTGATGAAACAAAATTTTTTTCTTTGCCATATGCGGACGTTTATTTGCAATCTCAACCTTCAAACCAATAACGATGTATAATATTCACTGTTGATGGTATTTCCATGATGGTCGATGAATATTACACTACGTACATCCCAAACTACCGAAGCCATAACCTTTCAAGCTGACTTTCGGCGCTTTGGATGAGGCTCTTCAGTTGCTGTCCACTCAGATGACGAAAGTTTTGATTCCGGAGTGAAGTGATGGATCAATGTTTCATCTATTGTTACGGTTAAACATGGTCAAACACTTTTCAGAAGCATCAAAACGTTTTTGTGTCTGGTTAGGTTAGGTTGGACGTCTACTGCGTTCCGCATCATCGGTGTCTCTACGACCACGTTTGAAGTCAGCAAACCATCGTTTTATTGTTGTGTCTGATGGAGCGGAGTCCCCTTGACACTTTTCAAGCCATTGCTTCGTTTGAACGGTATTTTTTCCCATCAAGAAGCAGTGTAAAATTAAAACACGAAATTGTTTCTGATCCATTTGATCACGAAGGAATGAATAGAATATCATGAAATTTCGACAGCTGTCTTCTTAAGGTTAGCACTAACTGAAAATCAGGCAATTGTAATAAAACTAGCGCCAAATATGTGTCAGGGCCGGGATTTGTCAGCCCATGTAATATTCTTCAAATACATTGTCTTTTATAACACGTGTTTAACTTGTATTCAACCAAAATTATGCCGTTGTACTTTGTACCTACTGTATATCAACAGCTGTTTCAATCGAGTTGATAAATTTTGTAGTTTAATCACAGAAATACTAAACAATCAACACACGTGTATTCAAGCTGGATTATCATTAAAAGCGTGATTACATCCTTCTGATTATTCTTTTATCGGCGTTTTGCCGCCTTTGCAGACATTTTAATTCAGATTTATTAGATTTTGACGAGTCAAATGATGTATAAACATCCCCGATTGTGTTTAATGTAACGCACACATACACAACGAATCGGTTGTAATAGAACAACATGCAAGTTGATTGTGCTAATTATAGTACGAGAGACTTTCTTCAAGGCCAACGGCGCCCGCAAACAAACTGTCGACAGCCATTTTGCTATTATATGCAAGTTTTGTAAATACTCTGATTTTCTTTACCCGCATCTGACCAAATAACAAAGGACCGTGGAAATTTAGAGAATAATAAATAAATTTGTAGGAATGTGTGTAGTGCAGAATATTAGATTTTTATTTATAAACAAAGACAGATTAAAGTTTAATCTGGGATATTTCTAAGTGAAGCAAAAGAGACACTGAAAAATGTAAATATCGAAGAAAAAAACATTAATATGGAATTTGTACAAAATAAATATTGACCATCTTACATAGCTGGAACAAAGAATATTTGGGTCCGAAACACGTCAAGCTGCACGATTTTTTTTTCGATCGCCTCAAACTTTTTCCTGCCACCTCTAATCATGCTCTAATATTTTTTATTGAATAGCTAAAGACCTATATTATAGAAAAAAATCATGCCCGACCCCGCCAGACTGCGGAAAACTTTTTTATCAAAGACTTTTTTCCAAACGCGGCTAATTTCATCGTCATAATTTTTTGTGGTATATGACTTCAATAATTATTCGCTTTAACGCCACACGGGATTTTTGGGGGCGGGGAGGAATATATAAAGATAATTATAATGATTTTCTCAGTCATAAATCAACGGATGTTTCTAATTTTAGCGCTAATATGCTTTGTAAGCGTAAATCTATAAAAATTCATTAAAACAAAAAATAATTTCGCAATCTACCGTTGAGCAAGATTAATACTACACCTTATACATAGACGCCAAAAGTAGTTAAGCTAGTTACTACTACCAATAGTTAATAAAACAAAATACAAAATATACTAGAGCTATTAAAATAATTATTAACCGTACGATGTTTATCCGTTCAAATCAAATAATGATTGTACGCCGAAACATTGTTATTAAAATTATGAAATTCTGTTCACACAAAAGAACAATAAAAAAATAACGCGTTTCGCTATAAATCGAAAGGCATGCTTTTGACATTTTCTTATAAACTTTTAAAGAAATTAATTTTAAACGGTAATTCGTCGGTATAATACAGTGCGTCCAGAGATTGAGTCACAAAAGAGGAATAGTTTTCTTTATTATTTTTAACAAAAAACTTCAGCCGGTATAGAAAGGTTAATCGATAATGTGTCTTTGATCTGCCGTATTAAAATGATAGCTAACAATTTAATTTTTAATGAGCAACTTTTGGACCAATCATAACTTGAAAACTTGTTTGGTTCATCCTAACATAATTTCGGAATGAGCTTTTGATGGTATCCTGACTTAGCCCAGTTCTTATCCCCTTTAAGAAAGATGGTGCAAATAGATTTGAGCGTTTACAACTCGAGTATGGTGCAAATGAAAGGAATAAATTCGTTATTTCGTAAACCGGCGACTTCAAGGAAAAATCCTGAAACCCGTCGATTTTTATTTTAAAACGGGCTATTCGTAAGGTTACCTTTTTATTTTTGACGTCATCTATGCGAGAGCTAAAATTTTTAAATGGAAATGTGGGTGTTGTAATACATTATTTGAAAGGTCTTTTAAATACTTATTCAGTCATATCAATATGTCTGAGTAATTGATTTTTGTATTTGTTTAAATGTATTACTCATTAAATACAACGAAACCTAAATTAAGTGCTCAAATTGTTTACCTTCAGCTAACTCTTCTCGAACCTTCTCTATAACTTCCGGAGTTATTTGTGCAACCTCAATACGCATCCTTTCTTGGAGTTCATTGATATTGTGTGGTCTATTTTGGTACACTTTACTTTTCAAGTATCCAAATAAAAAGAAATCAAGAGGAGTCAAATCAGGTGACCCATTCTATTGTTCCTCTTCGACCTATCCACCGATTTGGAAAGACGTTGTTCAAATAGTTGCGCACCAAGACAGCATAGTGTGGAAGCGCACCATCTTGCTACAGCCATAAATCATTTCAGTTTGGAAACAGCCGGTTCAATTCGGGTATCAAGAAGTTTTGAAGAAATTCTAAATATCGAGGACCTGTTAAGGTTTCTTCGAAAAAGTATCCTATTATCTATTATTCCCGCCCAAACATTAACTTTCTCTGGGTATTGAGTACGGTACTCTTGCATCCAGTGTGGATGTTCCGTAGCCCAGTACCAATAAGTTTGACGATTGACATGACCGTTTAGTAGAAATGTAGCTTCATCCGAGTAAAGAACCTTTTTTAAAAACATCGGATCTCTGTTATTTTGTTCCATCATAATTTCACAAAACTCAATTCGTCTATCAAAATCATCTTCCATAAGCTCTTGTACTAAACTTACTTTGTAGGGATGCCACTTTTCCTTCTTTAGCTTTCTAAGAACTGTTGAATACTCCATGTTATTATCTAATGCTACTTTCCGTGAACTGGTATGGGAATTATCTTGAAAGGCTAACAGAACATCTAGTTGTTTGTATTCTGGTATTGGTTTTCTACTACCTTTAGGGAGGTCTTTGACATGAATTTCTTCTCAATTTTGCTTATAGTGGATTGTGAAATTGGTTCTCGGTTGGGGTATACTTCTTTCTGCGTACGTGCTTTATCTCCACAACCAATCATTATTAGAATTTCAATTCTTTGCGTTTCAGTCAGCTTCATGTTGATAGATAGAAAGACTTTTTGAATTTGTCTAATACAATAATACTATCAATCACTTGACAGAAAGTTAATTATGTCCAAGTGTCAATGTTGATGTTGATAAGGTAACTAGATTTTTAAAAAAGGTAAAAAGTAGGTAGATAAGACATTTCATAACCAGTGACTGCCTTCACAAAATTTATTTTTGGGTAACAATAAATACATCATACCAATACTTAATACATTTTATCAAGAAATCTGTTGAAATGTCATCAATAATATTTGTGACAGGCAATACCGATGTCCGTCCCGCGGTCAGAAAATTGAGGGCTTAGGAAAAGGGTTTTTAATCCCCGACCGATGTCCGTCCCGCGTTCAGGTGGATACACAGGTAGAATGGGCAGGGTAGAATGGGCAGGGTAGAATGGGCAGGGTAGAATATTATTCCTAGAATAATTAGTATGATTCGTGTATTATCGACACCCTTCCACATTTTTTTGAGAGAACAAATGTTATTATTAACAAGCGGACAAATATCTAGATTACACTTCCTAAAAAACGTGTCGCAGAAATTTCTTCCCATTTCTGTGTAGTTTTACATAGAAAAATATCCTAAAAAAATGAACATAAAATAAAAAAATTAATAGAAATATTAAAAAATGAGGAAAAACATTAAAAAATTAAAAAAGTATATATTTAAAAATATTAGTGTTGTAGTATTGTAGGTATCTAGTTTTTTTGTAAGTAAGGTAACTTGGTGTTTTTTTTGTGTTACCTATTGACAACTGGATTTTCATCCACTCCATTTTTTTAAACACATCAGAAAGAAAAGATCAATTTTGGCCATTGCTTCTGCCAGTCCTAAGCCTGGAAAAAGTGTGAAGGGAAAAATATGAAATAAAATGTAATGGTTTTAGCATTACAAATAAAGTATCTACTACATATTATATCTTATATGTATATATAATATATAATATCTGCAATATAAATTATCATACGGATCCACGGGACGGACTTCGGACAAACGTCTTGACCCTTTTAACCGCGGGACGGACCTCGGACGTACCTGCGTTTTACCCTGACCGCCGGACGGACATCGGAAACACCGTTTGTGACAATACGCAAATCAATTACTGTACATATTGATATTGCTGAATAGGTATTTAAAAGACCTTTCAAATAATGTATTACAACACCCACATTTCCATTTAAAAATGACGTCAAAAATAAAAAGGTTCCTTACGAATAGCCTGTTTAAAAATAAAAATCGACGGGTTTCGGGATTTTTCCTTAAAGTCGCCGGCTTACGAAATAACGAATTTATTCCTTTCATTTGCACCATACTGTATACCGAAGAATAAAAATATCACTCTAACGCTTTACAAAATTTTAAAAAACATTGACCACTCAACTAAGAAGAAACACCAACAGACATTGAATTACACTTCTTAGTTAAACTGGGTTGGGATATCTGCACGATATAACCAACCATTCTGGTTTGTAATTAGAAGGGACAACATAACTTGCAGATCGATTTCGGCGTATTTGCGCCTCATCAGTACAAGGTATCTGTTGGTAACACGATGTACTAAATACGCGAATTTTACAGGAAACTAATAATTTATTCTAAATTAATATATTTTTTTTGTTTCAGCTGTAAGGGCGGATAGAATGAGGGGCGGTCGGAATAAATTTGGACCAATGTACAAACGAGATAGAGCAAGGAAGTTGCAAATAATGCGACAGCGACAATTGGCGGCGCAAACGTTAAGGGGCGGACTCAGCAGCGATATGTACTCAGGTCAACCTGGTACTTCACCTTTCGCCAATATACACATCAAGCAGGAAATTCAAATACCTCAAGTATCTTCCCTTACCTCGTCGCCTGATTCATCGCCGAGTCCCATTGCTGTCGCCTTAGGCCAGGTTAGTATCGAGCATTTGGGGGTATGAGCGACATAAATTGTCCTAACAGACTATTCCGAATTTTAACTTTCAATACAGATGCATAAAGTTGGTTACATTTAAAAAGAAAGTTGTCTATGTTGGAAATATTTGAAATAAGGTTAAATATTTTTCGGTATAGACCATTCCAGAACACCCACTTTTACAGGTCGGCCATATCGTTCTGGGTCCCCCGATCAGATGGAGTTGAAGTTTGTGTGTTTTGGCATGTGCTGTAAGCTACAGACTTTGTAGAACAATGTCAATGTAATATATATTTTATTTAAATAATGAAAACATTACAAATAGCACATGGCGCAGTCAGTAAATTGTCTCTGAATTGAATTAAATAATAATTAAAATGTCGGAATACGAAAAAAGTAAACAATAGATTATTTATGTGATTCAAGTAAAGTAAATAGTCACCTCGCTCGGTAAAAAAAGATACCTTATTTCTTGCTCCCCGCATTCCACACTTAACAACACTACAAAACGATGTCATTTTAGATAATTTCAAGAACGTTTTACTAATTAAAGTCTATCATCCGTTGTTTACCAGTAAACAATTGTAAATTAAATAGAGTATTACATGAGGATCCACAGAAATGTAGCCGACCTGTCAGTAACGTCATTATGGAAGAGTTTTAGTGTTATCTAGTAATTTTTCGAAAAACTTGGTGCTGAAACAGCTCCAATGTAATATTAGAAGAATGTATGTATATGTGTATAAGGGGTGATACTCACTGAGACCTAAACGATCTATGTGCCCCTTTACTTCTACTTAGTTTCTGAGGAATGTCTCAGAGACTAGTAGCTCCAATATTGGAAAATATAGGCATCGACGAAAAAAGTAAAAGATCTCATCATTGGAAAGATCTAGAAGGCATTAGACAATCAAATATACTCCTGGGAGACTATAGCCGGGTGAAACTGCACTAACAAGGTGTCCTGACCACTGTCGCCTGAATTAGCACCATAAAAAGCTCATAATAGCAAGAAGAAGGTGGATTCTGTGGAAAGGAAGAAGAAACCTCCATCCACATACTTAAGGATTGCATAGCAATTCAGAATTAACGACATCTGGATAGAAGAGGGAAACCTCAGCCCGCAGATATCCTAAAATTCCTTCTGGTAATAGACCTTCTAGTCTCTGAGACTTTCCTCAGGAACTAAGTAAAAAAAAGGGGACACAATAGATATTTTAAGTCTCAGTAAAAATAACTCCAATATACATTATCATCATCATGGCTTTTCAATCCCGAGGGATTGTGGCTAGCTCAGTATAGCTGTGTTTTCTTCTGTCGCTGCATTTTTGTTTTTCAGTCTCTGATTTTCAATGGTTTTATATCTTCCTCTACCTGCTCCCACCATCTTCTTCGTGGTCATCCTCTTGTTCTCGTTTCTAATGGAACCCATGTTCTTATTCTCTTTAATATTTCTGTTGGTGTCCTTTTTATAATATGTCCTTGCTTTTATATATTGAACTATTTTCAATGTTTCGTTTCAATCTCCTTCCTCCATCTCTTGTTACATCTGGTCCAAGCATTGATCTCAATATTTTCCTTTCTAGTATTTTTAGATCTTCTTCTATTTTGTTTATAGTTTGTTGTTGTTTCGAGTGCGAAGTTATGACTGGTCTGATAAAAGTCTTATAAATTTGTATCTTTGTTTTTTTTTGCTGATCGATTTAGATTTTAATATACATATACATACATTAAAAAAACTAAAAAAATCTCGTAGCCCTGTTGTTTCTTTTAAAAACTAATTCACTGTACAGTGTATAATAGGGACAAATTATTCGCTCACTCATTTAATTAAAAGAGATTATGCTGTGGGAAGTAAAAGGTTAACAACTATATATTCATAATAATTCAATTGTTTAGATGTTCATAACAAAATTCATATAAATCGACGGTTTTTTTTAACCCTTTTGCAGTTAAACTCTACGTTTATTTCAGTACAAAGTAATATAACCTTTTACTTTCTACGGACTATTATATAATATTTAAGAAACTACCTTTGTACCAGGTAAATACGACATTAATGCAGCCTGCCTCTAATCAACAGCCAGCTCTTCAGATAGTCGGCGTACCTGGAGGCCACTCCTCGATGGTTATGGGTAACGACAACAAAATTTGGACTCAAGCCAACTCTACCACCACATCACCTCATTCCCTTAGTCCAAAAGTGTTCCAATTTGAGACTTTAGTGACGGGAGGCAGTGTACCATCTTCAAAAGTGTCGCCGCTAATTAGGAACTTTGTGGCAGCCATAGACGATCGCGAATGGCAAAATTCGTTGTACACACTTTTACAAAACCAAACGTACAATCAGTGTGAAGTGGACTTATTTGAACTCATGTGTAAAGTTTTAGACCAAAATCTCTTTTCACAAGTGGATTGGGCGAGGAATTCCATATTCTTTAAGGATCTCAAGGTACAGTATAGTATTTTTTTAAAGGAAATGTTATAGAAAGGGTAGTCATAAAACTTTTTATTTTTGGCTAGTCGCATCAACCATGTGGGTTATTAGCGACTCGGTACTCTACAGTTTATGAATTAATTGTATTTCGTTCAGGTACTTAACTAGAGAGTTTACTTTAGTCATTTCCTAACAAGGTTCTGGGGTAGATTATTGTTTTGTCTTTGTAGTTTATACTTAGGACAGACAATTAGAAAATGGTTTATTGTTATGTTACATCTGCACAGATCACATTTGGGTGGTTCCGTTTTCCCGAACAGGTGCTGGTGGGTTAGTCGGGTGTGACCTATTCTTAGCCTTGTTAGTAAAACTTGGTAAGGAATTTTGTAGGTATCATCTTCCACAGTTTCACTTCGATTTTTATTTCGCGTAACTTCGCTTTGGATTCTTGCCACTGACTCTGCCACGCACTTCACACTTTTTCCTTGACGTGAATTTTTAGGTCATTCATTAACCGTCATTTCTTGCACTGTTATTGCACTCTTTCTCTTTAGGTGGCTTCTTTTGCTTGCTGGTCGGCCTCTTCGTTTCCCAGGATTCCGATGTGGGATGGGATCCATATAAATTGTGCCTCTTCGTCTGTTGTGTGTAGCTCCTCTAGTGCTGCTTTTATGGAGAGAGAGTCATCAAACTTATACAGGGCTTTCCAAGATTTTTTTTTTTTTGAAAACTTGTCAATATGCATAAATATCTTGTAAAATATGTTGTAAAATTTGCGTACGCTACCGAAACGTTAAATTAAAGAATATAAAAAAGATTGTGGTTTAATTTCCCAAAATAATTAACAAAAAGAATAATTAATAAACCACAAGGAACATACAGTAAAAGTCGCGAATGTTTCTCGTTACGACATAACTCATAAACATCCGAATCAAATCAGACAGTTTTCACCAGCGGCGCATCATTGTTAGAGGGTTCGGCATGTATTTCTAATTATGAGAGGAAATGAATAAAAACATATTATCATAGTTAGACTACAATTTGAAATTCTAGAAATGAATTGTTACAAAACTTACCTCTTGAATGGCATTTAACGGCAGAAGGGGTCCGCCATTAGCCAATTCCTTTTGGAAATATTCATGTAATTTTCTAATAAATTCACGTTTACTTTCGTCCAAGCGTTTATCGGAATTTTGTCGAAAAATATCACAATAAATGTAAATGAACTTTACCTGTTTAAAGTAATGACAATGGCGACGAACTTCAATGGTGACAGAATGATTTCCGCATAAAGTGACGTTTCGCTTTTTAAGTACAATCGTTGTCACAACACAAGACAGAGTGACAAACCGATAAAGACGTAATGGCGTAGCTTCATTCAGGCACAAAAGACATATGTACCTTTCCATTTGTTTTAATTGGATATACGCTGTCAGTGATATCCACATAAAATTAGAATATCCTTGATACATTCAGGGAAGCATGACGTAACGAGAAACATTCGTAACTTTTAATGTACAGAAGAGATTTACCATGCCCATTGAAGTTAATCATAAAGCTAGTCATTTTAATTTTTTCAATATATGATTATCAAACTATCTTTCACCTAAAAAATTCTCTCTGCTGTTTAACATTATAATTATATTGTGTAACATAAATAAGCTGAATGAGAAATAAACTTTTCCAAACCGATCACATTGAAATAAAATCAAATTTACACCGTCCTAGATATCCTGTAACTGGTACATACTTACCTACTTATCTGAAGGCGCAGGAGTGGCGACCCCATAAATTCTTGATACGCAATTTGTTAAGAAATGAGATGCAAATAGTTCATCATCTTGTAACTGGTTTGTAATTTACAAGTAATCAACTAGGAACAAACTGTTCATTCAAACAATTTTTATGGAATTCAAAGATTTCTAACATGAATAAAGTAACCTTTATATACGTTTTCGAACAGGTTTAACCGAGTGAAGGAAGTAGATACGTACACCCACTGAAACCTCTGAATGCCTTTTGATAGTCTTGGGAACAGATATCAATTCTTATACAAATAATCCAGTACATTTACTTTTTTTTTGCAAAAGTATTCGTCTTTTTGTCTCATCCGAGGGGATCACCTATTTTCTTTTTTTGAGTATTACACCTGTAAATATTTTTTCTGAATCTTCATTTAACATTAGGTGCTCTTCCTCATAACAACCCCAGGTATCCTTATTATTATTATTCGGTTCTTTCCCACCACATATTTCTTTGGAACGTGTTCGAGAATTTTGTAATAAACTGAGGAGATAGAAGATCCTGATCAAGTATTTAAAAAAGCTGCCTTTTTGTCATTGATCCTGAAACAGAAAATTTTTCATAATTTCAGCAACTAATACTTATTTTTAATTATAAAACAATAAGCTGATTGTATTTGTCAATCCCTAATTTTTTTACAACTGTTTGCACAGTTTTATTATACTTTGTTTGGTGTAACTATCATTTGTGCACTCCTAGTTGGTAAACAGACTCCTGACTACTGGTTGCTGCTCCGATGCTTAGGTAGGTTTATATTTCTCTTTAAAATTTTGCTCGATCGTTCCTTCGATTAAAGCACGTTTGAGAGTAAGCAATTATTATAAATCTATAGCTGGAAAATATTTAATCTACATCATCTCAAGAGAGGATTTCTCCAAGAAGGACGAGTCTCATAAATCAATCAGTCATCAACAAACTACTGCAGGACATTATGATTTATGACAAATAAAAGATTCTGGATACTATATAGAACCTTCTTAAAACGTACCTTATTGTAGGATTCAGTGATGGATTTAGGCCTAGGCCCGTGAGTCCCGGGACCGACTGCGCCATTTGAAGCTACAGGATTGCAGCGAAAATTACACCATGTAGAAACAGCAATTCTAGTATTTGTTTGGAATGTAATTTTAGATCGTTTTGATACTGATAGTAAGAAGCTTCCACTAAAAGGGCAGCGCATCAAACAGGGCCTAGGGCGGCAGGAAGCCTAAATCCGCCACTGGGTGTAATGATGCCCCACGGGAAACCGTTTATTAAAGAACAGAGCTGGAGAACTTCTCAAGATGATTAGGAATAAAATCAGAATAATCTTCTCACTAGACACCATCCAATCAGAGGACAATGTGGTAAAGGAACAGAATCTGCCAGAAGTCGGGACGTCAGACGACAGAAGACGGACAGTATTCTAAAGTTACGGAATGGGTGTTGTAAAGCTAAGCCCGTTGAGGTGTAGCTGGCGATAAAACCATCTCCTGAGAAAAAAAAAGAAAACCTTGGTAGATAGTGGTTGTCAGAGAAAGAACAGCAGCTGTATCTGTATCTGTAGAGTAGGGAGAGTGAGTGTAGGCTCACAGCACTTAGGCAACATGTGACCCATTGTACATCCTCCCGAGGAGTTGTCCTCCTAGGTCATCGTCCATCCTGTCCTTCCCAGGAAGGTGGTCAGGTCACTAGGAGACATCTCCTTTATATCGGCAGGTGTAGGCCAAGACTCACCGAACACACACTCTCTTATTGACGATAACTCCGGACACTCGCATAGGATATGCCTGACTGTTTCATCTTCCAGTTCACACATCCTGCATAGAGGTGTGTCCACTAGCCCCATAGTATGGAGGTGTTTCCTTAGTTGACAGTGGCCAGTCAAGAATCCTACTGTTAAACGTAGGTTTTTCCTGGTCATCGCCAAATATTTCTTCGGCGCCAGCTTCCCAGGGTCGCCCAGGGTGATCCTGGCAAAACTGCATCCTTTGATTCCATCCCATCTCTTAAGGGATTGAGCATGGGTGTAACGTTTGGTTAATTCCGCAATTGCCGAAGTCGTTAGGCTGTAGATGTCACTGGGTCCTATAATTTTTAGTCCAGCCGCTTCCCTGGCTAAAGGATCGGCAATGCGGTTTCGTTTACTCCTGTCGTGCCCTTTAACCCACCTCAGGATAATATTGTTATCTGCCGAGGCGTTAGCTAAATCTTGGTGGCATTCTAGTACTAGCCCCGATATAACACGTTGTCTGTTCAAGGCTAATAGGGCTTGTCTGCTATCAGTGCAGATTGTTATGTTTTTGCCAGAAATTCCTTCTCTGGTTAGTTCTTTTGTGGCAATTGAGATACCAGCCAGTTCTGTTTGAACCACGCTGGTATTGTTTCCCATTCCCCACTTAATTCTTAGGCTTAGTGCTCTGGAGTAAACTCCACATCCTTAGCCTTCTTCCATTTTTGAGCCATCTATATATATGCGTATTGCATTTGCAGCATCTGACTGTGTGTTCTGTTTTATTTGTATTTTGTAGGGTTCATTAAACACAAACCTGGGTTCAATTACATCATTGGCTGCCTGCAGCAGAGGTAGCGCAGTAAGCGCTTCTTGCCTTAGGCTTAGCCTCCATTGGGCCATTCCTACTTCGGGGTTCACCCCAGCCGTGTACAATCGTACCATGGCCATTAACGCAACCTCCTTGATGCACAGGTCCAGAGGGGTCAGACCAGAAGAAGCTGTCGGTCTTTTAAATTCCTCACACTAATAAAAACTCTAAAAATATTATTATGGATAGTGTTTAAAATGCTTCACTTCACTTGTATGTTGCTATTATTGTGTAAAAGGATTGTTAAAGTTTCATTTATTATTTGTTGGTATTTCCACAACTTTGGACCATTGTTTTGTTTTAGTTGTTACAATACGACCCTACAAACGTCGATTCAAAAGGAAAAACTATCTGGAAGGCATGCAATTAACGACCTAGTTAACTAACGAGGTTGAACGTTGGTATTGAGTAACGCAAATTTACCAAATTCAGATTTACTCCGAACAAAAACGTACAAGGTGGGCGAATTCATTTACAATGAACCAGTTTAATAGCGTTTATTGTTAAAATAAAACATAATTTAGGATACAATAACTGGGATTGATTGAATCTTTTGTGACATTTTGTAATCGTAAAAGTGTTATCGCAGTCTAGATTAATGTATTCAATTTAAATTTAAAACCCTAAATACCTCTCGGTCAGCGTAGTCCATTCTTAAACTGCGCGCCCAGTAGGTTAGACGTGACAGATCAGCGGGGCTTATAATATCTAAAAAGACTTGCTTTACCGAACTGTATGCGATTATTTTGTCACCTCGATGGATGTTACGTACAAAAGTACATACAATTTTTATAAACACGTTCTGAAATACTTTTCTATTACCCAAAAGATCTGGAAAAAGATTAGGGTACTCACCCAATTTCAACAGAGTCATTAACACCGATACAGCTGGGACAATACTAGATGAACCCATATTTCACATGACTTTGGATAGCATGACACAACATATTCACTAATTACCTTGAGACATTATCTGGTTTATCGATGGTTCCAAAATAAACTATGGCACTGGGGCTGGTATAAACGGACATAAAAAAGAGTGTTTTTAGCCTTGGTTGACATACGTCTGTGTTTCAAGCAGAGACGATTGCCGCTATAGCCTGTATTGATGAAAACATTAGGATATGATATGCCGAACAAAAAATCGAAATTTCACTGACAGTCGAGCTCTGCTTAAAGCTATTAGCAATCCAGCAACTAGGTCTAGACTGGAGAAAAACTGTAAATAATCCCTTAATAGACAGGCAAGAGTATAGTTGCAGGGACATGACTAGGCGGACCAATAAGCCAAAGAAGGCTCTAAACGGAAGTGGCTTGATAAACAACAATTCCAGTGTACTGATCAGAGTAGATAAGGAACTCTCAAACAGGCTACTGAAACTGGATAAGAACATTTAAAGACAGTTACCGACATAGTTAGTGGACACTGTATCCTAATGAAACATCCACACAAAATGGGAAAAGTAAGTGAACCTACTAAGACGGAAGCACCTGGGAGAGAGAGGAAATAATAGAACCATTATAACTACTCAAAATCCCCACAGCCTTTGGAATGGAGTTAGAAATATAGGAAATTGTACAAAAATTTAGTGGAAGTGCCTGGGCTGTTGAGTACACTGTGCACGCTGTGCCTGCTTTATCTTACCGACCTAGTGGATGCTCAGCTTTAGAACGCTCACTGTGCAAAACTAAGATTGCCAGTCATTGATTACAACACCAATCTAAATCGGTTTTTTTATTTGATAGATATTATTCACTTTCAAAATCCTTCTCTCGCACGACGCTTCTTTGTCATTCTCTCTGCTCGAACTTAAAACTTTATATTTAAAATCCAAGCAACAATGGATATGCCACTTTTTTTGACGATGCAACCTAATGCCATTGGATAGGGAATGAAGTAAGGTTTAATTTTGAGAAAATCGATCAAATAACTGATGAAGGTAAATTGATAAACCTGTTTCCTTGTTTGTAGCTAGCAACCTTATAGTTGTACTAAAGGGAACCTAAATTTCTTTTTGTTCGACGTGCAATATTCTCTCAACCAATGCTGAATTGATGAAAAAAATTTATGGAAATCATTATTTCAACAGATTCGGTCCTACATTTACCTGGGCAAACTAGGTGCAATTTATTGATCCACTTATTCATTCATTCGATTGGGTTGTGGCTCAACACCCTATGCACTTGGACTGAATCTTTGTACCATTTCCCATATTATCTACATCCATTCCAGAAGCTTTGTGTCTTCTATGTAAGCCACTAGTTTGACTGGAAGGACACATTTCCTGCTCATAGATTCACTAACTTTGCCAATTTTCTGCAAATGGGGGACAGTTACCAAGTCGGTAACTGTCTTCAAATGTCTCTTACTCAGTTTCAATAACCTGGTTGAGAGTTCCTTGTCTACCTTGTTCAGTAAACTCTTTGTAAAGAGATGCCCTTGTGTCGACCTCCATTTGAGTTGGCGTTCCCTATCTAGTATCTAGTTCCCGATTTCCCCTCTTATGCAATCTTTTGTGATTCCACAAAACGGTTCCGGTTCCTTTAGAACCATCTTTAGCTAACTGGTCAGCCATTTCATTACCTGCAATCTCCTCATGTGCCGGCACCCATATTAGAGACACTTTGTTGTCTCTTGCTAGCCTGTTGAGGTATTCTTTACAGTTTTTTACCAGTTTAGACCTAGTTGTTGGATTACTGATAGCTTTAAGCAGAGCCTGGATGTCAGTGAATATCTCTTTCCTACATCTAATCCTTATCATTATCAAAATAACTGATGAGGGTAGTTATTTCTCAAGCCGGATCTCATTCTATATGATTCTCTGATGTTTTGAAAAAAAAAGTATAATTTCGAATATAATTTCTCAAGTATCACTAGAGCGCTGTAGACATAGGTATTCTCGTCCGCCATTTTGGTGCCTTGTTGTACGTTGACGTTGTTGTTGTGTTGGTCAAGTATTTGGCATGGGATTCGTTGCACTTTCTCAATTCTCTGGTGTTAATAGTCTGAAGGAAAATTGTCCTGTTCGATATCAAACATTTTTCAACACAATCACACACATCACAAAACAATAAAATTCAGGCACCAACACCGGATGAGAATACTCATATCTTTAGTGCCTTAGTATCACTAGACCTTTCTTAACCATTTTACAAGAACATTTAATAATTGCAAATTTTTAATAGTAACTAAAACAAAGTTAAAAATCAGAAAAACAATACGTTTAACAATTTCCTTCTATCTCGGTCTATTCGCCCCTCTCGTCTATCTTATAATAATAACAATCATGAAGTAGGCCATTGTCAGTAGGTCATTACCTCACACTATGTTACTGCCTATTATGAAATGAAAGGATCGTAACCAGCGAATTCTATGGCAAAAATGGAAAGTGTTCCGAATAGCAATAGACGGGGAAAGTTTTTTTGTATCAGATTCGCTTTCAATTGTTTATTATTCAATTCTGTCTACCTACTTACTGGTTTTACTTAACCGGTTGACTTTGCGACGAACGTTCGCGAGGGGGAAGTTGGTAATACGATAATCACTGTTCCGTTCGAGTTAACTTAGATAGGATGGCTCTTTGGTCTCTTTTATAGGTTTCTTCGAGTTGAATTAGAGGTGATCGTTACAAATATGTATATATTCGAATTATTGTAATTTGTTTCGTGTATTCTTTCCCGTTCAGTTATCGGTTAGTTTATTTTTTTCGGATGCTGGTCCTACCGATACCTCAGTCTCTTGAGCTTTTTGTATTTTTCGGGAGCCCAGGCTATCCGGACATTGCCAGTCTTCTGTGATCTAATGCCTTGCATTCCGATTGTATAAATGTTTGGCCGTTTCTGTCTCTTTAGTACATTGTCTACAGAAAAGTATTTGATTCATACTCATCTTGAATAGTTCTTCAGATCGGTGCTCTGAGGGTTCTTCAATGAATGTTTTCCTACGCCTAGGTTTATTAATAATTTAGAGAGAAATAATCTTACGACAGCCTCTTTGTGCAAGGATGTATTGATATCTAGTTAGCCTAGACCAATTCCTTGCATAAACAAAATATTGCGTTACTATAGCAACGAAAAATAACTTATTAGAAGTGTCAGTGTGAAGTTTTACGTCAAAAAAGTAGACCAGAGATACGCAATAAATTAAAAGAAAAAAGATGTCCACCGAAATTGTGAAAATCGAAAAATTGGAGTATCGAGCCATCGTCAAGTACCTGTATTTAAAAGGGTTAAGAGGTGAGCAGATTTACGAATATATGCTTAATACCCTTGGTGATCAATGTCCTTCATATGCGATCGTGAAAAATTGGACTGCTAGCTTCAAAAGAGGTAAATTTTCCATTGAAGATGATGACCGATTGGGAAGGCCAGTTTCTGTGTCAGTCCCCGAAAATATCGTTGCAGTTCATGACATGATTTTATCAGACCGTCGAATTGGGCTAAAACGGATATCTGAAGCACTGAATATTTCATACGAACGCGTTCATCATATAGTTCACGTCAATTTGGACATGAGAAAAATTGCTGCAAAATGGATCCCCAAATGTTTGAATGTTGACCAAAAGCGTGCAAGGGTAGAAGCATCGCGTTCGATCTGTGCTCGATTTGAAAACGATGTAGACTGTTTAAACCGAATTGTTACTATGGATAAGACTTGGGTACATTTCTACGATCCAGAAACAAAGCAACAATCGATGGAATGGCGACACTCTGGTTCTCCAAGACCTAAGAAGTTTCGTGTCTAAAAATCTGCTGGAAAAGTTCTTTCTTCAGTTTTTTGGGATTGCCATGGAGTAATCAAGATTGATTTTTTGGATAGGGGTAGAACAATAACTGAATATTACTATTCGACATTACTGACCACTCTACGGGAAACAATTAAACAGAAAAGACGCGGAAAGCTATCCAAAGGTGTTTTGTTTTTGCAGGACAACGCCCCTGCACACAAATCTCATGTTGCCATGCAAAAAATTCGTGATTTAGGGTTTGAATTACTAGAACACCCCCCTTATTCACTATATTTGGCTCCGTCCGACTATCATCTCTTTCCTCAACTGAAAAAAAGTTTAAAAGGTCGTAAATTTTCTTCCAACGAGGAGGTAATGAAAGCTGTGGAGGTCTGGTTTGCAGAGCAAGAAGAAACATTTTTTTTGAAATACGTTGCAGGTTCGCTGTAATAAATGTATCCAATTAAGAGAGAAATTTTGTTTGGTTCTATAGTAGGCTAAGAATTTTCCAATACATCCTCGTATAAGAGCCTACTTTGGATAATGATTGCAGCAAAAGAATTTTCTACATTTGAAAAAACTAAACGTTCCTTAATATAAGTTGACCACTCACAGCATCTTTATACTTTGGTTATTAATTACCAAGCACCTGTCTTTATAATGGGATTGATCCAGATGAGTTTTTTGTTAAAAGTTTAAACACTGTTTAAATTATTGTTGTAGCTGGCAACGGTGTTAAAAAGCAGACAGAAAGAATGTTTAAAAATATACGGCGATAGGGTAAATTTAATTAATTAGAATCAATTTCATCAAGCATGTCGGTTTCCCACGTATTTAGAGGCACAGACCGTTCACGTATATCGCCATCGGTAGCGTTTATGTTCACTCGGCATTTCCATTAGAATTAATTCTGCTTAGTTTTTCCTATCAATTCGCCAGTCTAGCGGATGTTGTTTTGTATTTTATATAAACGATTACAATGTTTCAATACAAATTGTTTATGTACCTTTTTTATTATCCCAAATATCTATTTTTTATGATTTTATTATTAGTTATTAGTTTATGTTGAAACGGTTTGTCGCCACTTTGATTTTTTTTTTGGTTGTTCCATTGATTCATTCATTAATTGATTAGTTCGGCAACACCAGTCAGACGTTTCTAGTCATCGGCTCCTGAGCCTTTAGGACGAACAAGTTTGTGGAGAGCTACGTCTCAAATGGAATTTAAATATTGTACCATCAATAAGTGTCAAGCAATAACGGAGTCATATCGTTTACGAATCTGGCGTCATGATTACTTACAAGATACTCAAAAATACAATATGCTGGATCAGGAACAAACTCTATTGTCGTCAGCAAAGAATATTAAATATTCAAGCTTATAGATTATCACCAAGAGACAGCCAGCTTTTCTGTTCTATTTACGTCATAGTTCATGTACTACTCATTTTGCTCCTTTTCCTCCTCCTTTGTTTTAAGCGTTTTACTAAATCTTTTTCGCTAGAGGCAAGCCTCCTGAGAGTGTTGCCATTTCCGCTATTTTTTACGGTATTAGCAATTGGACTGGCCGAAAAAACGGCAACTGTATTGAGCTAGCCTCATGGCACTGTTGTCAGATTCAAAAATAATTAGTGAAATAGGGGAATTGTAAAATTTGAAAATTATTAGATAAACAGGAAATAAAATGAAAAATAATCAACAAAATATTTCTGGTGCTATTTGCTGGATAAATTGTTGAGGAGGCTCAGCCTCCTTAGCCTCCTTGGAGGATCCGCCTCTGATAGTTTTTCAGCTGGAGCTATCCATAGGCTTGCATCAGTCTTTGGTACAAGGATCCAGATAGAGGAAGTAACGAGATTACTCACAGACAGTGAAAACTAATACATACAATCGGCATATACAGTTTCGACAATTATCTTCCATATAGCCATTCCGTGATTGGAAGAAAGGAAGCTGTAGAATGACAGAGAGACAATGTCTAGAGAAGTGGACATTTTCTGGAGGGAAAGATGTTGTTTTTCTCTCTCGATCATAATGTGAAGAACGTTTCACAACATTTCGTTGACTCGGCATCTAGCTTTGAGGATTTAGTAATAAAAGTTTATGAATCCCTCATTTTACAGTAAACAGTAACAGATCCGATTTAGATACTAAACATAAGTTTATTTTGTAAAAAATTTTTCAAAAACAAATTTAACTTTTATTAATTATTTGGAATTGAACAATTTAACTTGTTGAAATATACTGGGTAGCCCACATTATACGCTTTATTTTCTTACATATAATTTTCAGATGTTTTAAAAAAATGTTTCAAATAACAAAAACGTAAATTAGTAATGGCTACATTTTAAAAATATTTTGTACTATGCAGGGTATCTGCCAAGCAGTGGAGAGTATTCAAAAATGTTTTTATCGAATTTTTTTCATGCGTATAGAAAATAGAACATTTTTTGTGCAGAATGAATTGACTCTTCCCTAATTCAAAAGGTAACGACCAAGGCGTTTGGCTACCAGTTTCAGCCTCATCTACAAAAAAACCAAACTTGTGCATTCGCTATTACCATAACTTAAAATTAAAAAAAAATGTAGAAGATTAATACACTAATTACATGGTTTAAAAAAAACTGTGGGAACGGCTATAGAATGGACATCTCATTAACTTGTTTGAAAGAATAAAGGGATAATGAGAAACGCACTAAAATAGTCATTAAATTATTTAAATTATCCTTCGAACACTCTTTGTTGTTTTATTCAAAATATGTAGTTAAGGGCCGATTTCAACTTTGCTTACTTAGTTTGAAAATACATAGTTACAGAAAAATAAGTTTTAATTTTATAAAATAAAACCTTCAAAAATCTGCTACTGCAGGAAGTTGACTGAGATATATATCGGTGATTGGTTTGAACTGTTGTATTCGTCTTCCCTTTTTTGTCAATGCTCCCACATACATTTTAAATGTTTCTTCTTTAAACTGTATATATAAGGTGATTCAAAATTCATGCTAAAAAACTCCGGTGATTGGGGTAACGAAACTTCCTCAGCCAACACCCTTCGCAGTGTTGTTTGAGTTTATTTGTAAACTTCTAGTGTATGATAAGCGTTGGTGAATACGTGCAAATAAAGAATGATGAGACGTCACTAGTTGCGGATATTTTTCAACCAAAAGACTTCTAGCTTCTAGAGATTTGCCATTTGCCAAACCATGCACAGAATGCGTATGCATATGGATAAATGAAACTAGTATACAGACAAGTTATTGCAAAAATAGCAGTATGCAATGCTGAGGCAATAATACTCCAGTTATATTGGACTGTTCATTCATATTTTGAACTTCTCGACTGAAAGAGTGGAACTTCCCGATAGAGCACATATTTTGTCCATCGTTCTTATTTACTTCATCACTTCATGAATGAAGGATATCTGTTCTTTGTTTGATTCGAATACCAATGATAATTTAGAGCCATCTGCTGTCTAATCAAAGGTGGCTGAAAACCCTGTATAGTGTAAGTGTATCTTATTTTCTCAGCAAACTCGTCACCACCACACCGAATCACTTTTATACCTATCTAGTACTACCCAATTGAAGCACTACTATTTTGTTCGTCCCAATGATCCTGTGTACACAATAGTTCATCCATTTCATCTAAACCCATCGTTACGCCGTTGGCAGTTTTTCCAGCGGTCATAAAACCTTCTGAAATCCAAATAGGTTTGATTACCAGGTCCTGGTTAACTGTAAGCAGTAAACCATAATCTTGAAGGAATATGGACCAAGATCTACAGTCTACCTAAGCTGCTTCCTCACTTGGTCGATCGACAAATTTCCTTGTCCACACTGAGGAGACAAATTTTTGTAGATTAATAATAATAATTTTTTCTTTGTGAAAACCACCATTAGATTGAACCAAGAAAGAATCATCAGCAAAAGCATCAAGAGTAACTGGATATCTAAGAGACATCGTATGGACGAGTGCAAAGAGCAAAATCGGAATTTATCAAATATAAGACCTACACAGAAACCGGAAATATAAAGGGAATCACCCTCGATAGAATAAGGGCCGCTTGTACAATAGTAGGTAACCGAGAGGTCACCGGCTGAACTGTGGACAACTTGAAATTTGCTTGTTCAATGCAGAATCAACTCGTAACACCCCGGTGACCATCAAGTCAATTTAATCTGTCAAAAGTGATCAGTTAATGTCAGGTCAAGTAATATTAATTTTGTTGTAGAATAAATATGGATAGATTTGTTGATTTTGCAGGCGATTTGACTGATGATGAAGATTTTTTGATGCAAGACTGAGACCATAGGTAATTAAAATGCCTGGAACAGAGGAAGAAAGAGATAATGTACGACAATGATTTAACAAAATTGCTAGATTTCCACGGTGTTTAGGTGCAATAGACATGTACGCACGTGAAAATTATCTCTCCAGGAGGTCCACAGGCAGAAATTAATAGAAATCGAAAAGGATTCTGATTGCTTTCCAAGCTTTACTCTTGCCTCTATTTATCTCTGTGCTCGACTCTTTGGACTCAATTATATGTTTGAATTGATTTTAATCCACCAACTCTACAAAATACTAAAATCTGCTACAACTACAACACTCAAATTTTGGAAATATTATTTACCTCCAAAAAATACAATAACTTCGTGAATATTTTGAATATTAACAGAATGCCAGGATCAGGATGCACCTTATAATCACCATGTTATGCACACAAATGACAAAAAATGTTAATTTTGACGGCTATCTGTCAAATTTGCCTTAATTAATTGCAGCCAACGCTATTATTTCTTGCCTAACCGTTAGTAAGTTGACTTTTACCAAACTATCGTTTGAACAAGCCATTTGGCATTGACTGCCCGGTCACCACCAACCGTCCAGTCAACTAACCATCTGGTCACCGATGCTTATACAAGGGAGCCTTAAAAGTCAGGAGAATTAGACCAGTAAGCAGACAACCAAAATGATGGTAGGAATATTTTAGCTTAGAACCACAGGAAGAGCTCAGATGAAAGCTTGTCTAAAACGGTAGGAGCAAGACAAAAATGATAATGATGATCAGCTTTTTATTTTATTTGATTGAAAATCCGAACCTGTACGTGAGAATGAAAAAAAAAACGCTAACACAAAGTGTGTACATATTACGTAAAATTAACAAATAATCGAAAGTGAAAACCGACGCGAAATTTAGGCCAAGTTCAAACTAGTGTTGAACGTATGCGATCTATCTTTGTTTAGCCAATGTGATGAGTCACATTATTGCACTCGACGAATAAAATGCTTTTATTATTCTTGAACAACGATGACGCACTAAAACATTTTTACAGCCTCTAAACCAGTGCTGTAACAATAGGAGATTACTCTTGTGAGGATTCGACAAAAATTTCAACGCGGTGCTAAAACAACTTTGAAAGAATCGAAACTGAACATTCAGGTTTTGTTTGGCATGGGAAAATACTTTGTCCGTTTTAATTTATACGTTTGTGTAGGATTCTAAGAAAAAATAATGTGCATGTATTTAACATTTTAATACCGACTAATATTATTTACATACAAAACATTATAGGGAGTGTTTAACATAATGTGCCTTCTATTAGTATAAAATCTTTTTTATCCGGTAATTTTCAAAATGTTTCAACTGTTAGTAAACTGAAATGAAAGTAAAATACTCTTTAGAACCCAGCATATCCTGGGGTAACTTAAGAGATTGAAGGAGGATGAATCATATTTAACTGTTTTTAGCTATAAAAAGACACACTCTATGTTTGTTGAACTAACAATTACATCTCTTATTATCAACTGCAGGGATTCCCGAAAGGTGGTCTGCGGAACCCGTGGAAGGGCCACAAGGGTTCCAAAAATTAAACAAAATCCGTTTCTGGATCTCGACTAAATTCACAGTAAATAACAAAATGTCTTCACTTGAAAACAAATCTGGTTCGAATGTGTTGATCAATATGATTACTATTTTAAATTACTTTCTGAAAGAAAATGAGATGCAAGTGGCTTCAGATGTGGAAAAAATATACATGAGCATTTGATAAGCCTTAAAAAATTCTTGAAAGAGTATTTTCCGGAGAAGTTACAGAACATGAACTGGTTACAGAATCCATTCGCAAATCATACCAAACCATCAATGCTTACTGAGTCAGAGTATGAGAATTTGATTGATATCAAACGTTCATTGGACTTAAAGATGAACACTCTACAATTGTTGATAAGGTTATCACAGTTCTGCTTCAGTTTGTGACGACTGGTTTTTCAGCTTACACCAAAATAGACTGGATGCAGCTCCAGATCTTCGTATTAAATTCTCAGATATTAAGCATACTTTTATTGACATTTTAAGAAAATATGTGAAAAAATTTCATTCTTCTCATTAGATTGAAAAAACAGGTATTTAGTTACTATCTTCTGTATGTTCCTTGTGGTGTATTCATTATGAATAGTTACTTTGTATATATATATATATCTTTGTACAGTAAATGTTTTTTAATACATAAAACAATTTTTTCATTTAAATTTGGTCTTTTCAAATCAAACATAAAAATATAAACACTACAAGGTAATAATTTTATGTTATCAAACTAGGGTTAGTTATAGTTATATAATGAATTAGGGTTCCGTAGCAAAACAAATTGGATCCTCTCTAAGGAATACAGTTACTACGCCCCTGTTTCAAATTCCGAACTGTAATTATCATTTTGTAGTTTTTGCAAGCCCGACGTTTTGTTTAATACGGAAAATTATGTTTGCGTAAAAAAAGTCTGCAGGTCTTTATTGTTCACCTATATTTTTTTATAGTCAACATTTTATTTAGGTCACAGTTTACGATAAATGACTTTTTGTTGCAACAGACGGGCGTGTATGTGTGTGCCGGATATAAAGAATTGAGTCACATACATTTTTACAATTTTATTAACGTACAAAGCAAATTTGTTTGGCAATAAATATTTTATGGTGCTGTGATTTATAAAAATTGTATTTTATTCATCTGATATTTTTCATGATGTAACTTGTATGTTATGGTTTAAACATGTCCTTATTTACACCCTCATTCACGCTATAACGCCTGTAAATCGACTACACAACATCATCTTGATCTACTTTATGAATAAAAATTTGTAATTTCAATTAAACTTCAACAGTAAGCAAATATGGACATAACTTTGTGCAAATTATGAGCTTGTGTATGCTAAATAAGTAGAAGACGAGCTTACTGCTTTTGAAGCCGCTTGGCAGTTTTATGAGATTTTTTATGAGATTGATTTCCTCCAATCTTTCCACACAGAAGTTAATCTCGAAAATTTCCGCAGTTCCATTGGATCCTAGGCATGTTGATACTTATGTCCTAAGTCTGCGCGCCAGAGCTTTAGGATGTTTTTGAGCCATCTATATACCAATAACCATCTACTCATAATAGTTCCTTCTTTCGAAAGACCCAGTCATATCTATTCAAAATTAAGACAGTGTAGGGCAGGTCGTAGTTTGTTCAGTAGTAGGTTACTTATTTTTGGAACATGGAATATCTTAAGTTTTACGTTGAAATTTTGGTTTGTACCACAATTTTGAGATAAACTTAGGTCGTAGTAGAGGTTAGCCCTGGATGTTTTTGGAAATATTTATTGAATGCTGGAGTTATTTTTTGAATTTTTTTCAAAAAGAGTATCATTATTCAGTAATTGAGCAATTTGACTCATTTTTCTCCAACTTATCTCCTTTTTTTGATTTCAAGTTTCACCACAACGGATAAAAAAAAATCTTATTTTTCTATTTTCAAATGAGTTGCTCAATACAATTTTTTTATAGGCCAATTGACACTAAGAATCTTATTTTTTTACAAATAACTGTCAATTCGATTTCAACCTACCACCTTCACATTGTTCAGATGTACTAACAAATTTTTATTCCGTAGTTTCATCACTACGCAAAATCAGCCATCAACCATCTGGAAAAAAACAAAACGTATCTATACACAAAAACAAATACCAAATCGTCAATTATACCAATTGTTTTCGTTACAGGTGGACGACCAGATGAAATTACTTCAACATTCGTGGTCGGATATGTTGGTGTTGGACCATATTCACCAGCGCATGCACAACAATCTTCCCGATGAGACCACCCTCCATAATGGACAGAAATTAGACCTTCTTAATTTAGGATTGCTCGGCGTACCCAGTTTAGCCGATCATTTCAATGACATCACCGCTAAGTTGCAAGAACTAAAATTCGACATTAGCGATTATATATGTATAAAGTTTATGCTCCTACTTAATCCAGGTAAATATTTTGTTTTATAAAGTACAACTTTACCGGCAAATATCGTTTTAGCCAGTGGATAGATTCTACAGATATAGGCAACAAGCCGTCTCGGTATAGTTTGTCTCAAAGTCTATCGTCTTGGCTTTTGCCAGAAATCATAAAATTAAACGGCCAATTGCAATAAATCATATACCCAATAGCTGCTGTAGAAGAGATCGCCAGTGGCGGACTGTTTAAAATTATTTTAATAAGGATCAAATTCACAAATATCTATCTTTTTGAATATTTATCATACATCCTTTGTTTTTTATTTAATATGTGAAGACCATTTCTCTAAACTTTTTTTCCTTTTCCTCCTAAATGAGAGTTTATCAAATACTATTAACTATAACCAGGTAAAAAAACAACATCCAACTTTATTGGTATGGTTTAATATTATTCTAAATCTAAATCTGTTTCTCTGTACAATAGGCTCTATATTATTTTGAATATGAATGTATGAATCTTCAATTTTTATAACGTGCTGTACAGAATTTTTCCAGCTTTGAATTGGTATATTATCAACCACACTTTTAATTAATTCTATAACACTGGGATCCAAAGTAGGAGTAACATTTTCTGCTCTCAACTTTGATTTTACTTGATGCCACAAATGCTCTATCTCTATGGGGTTGAATATACAATGGTATGGAGGAAGACGTAGGCTCAGTATGTCCCTGTTCCTCAGCTAAACTGTCAAATGCATATTGTTTTTTAATAGCATATGATTTTAACACCTCCAAGAATTGCTCCTTCTTGTAATCAGGTTCAAAATAAATATCATTTTGTAACAAATATTCTTGAATTTCAGTATTTCTACTTGATGAGTGGTGCTTTTTGTAGTAGCCGGCTTTGGTAGCTTACGTTATCCATTACAATTACACTGTGGTCGGGAATATTTTTCATAAGATGATTTTGAAACCAGTTTTCAAAAAGTTCTGCAGTTGTATTTTCATGATAATCCAAGCTTGAATCCCTAATATTCTTTGCAGACAACTTGGAACAAATTCTTGTTTAATGAATCCTCTACTTACAAACGGCCATACACATTTTTGCATCTAATGACAAGTGTTTTCGACGCAAATTAATGGTAATAACTTATAATACTCGTATAGAAAGCTCTTTAAAAAAGCACTCTAAAACGGAATATTTAATACTGCCAAATCAATTCAATGCAGCCATCATATACACCCGATACAAACTTGATGGCCCGCCCTTGCCTTGTCTCTCGACTATTCTTGGGTTTCATTTCAGGTAAAATTATTTTAAGGTCGTAAATTCTCGTATTTAGATGATTGCCGGGAAAAGCCAAGAAGATATATTTTGAGACAAACTATACCCGTCAGCATGTAAGAGATAGATATAAAGTTAGAGGTTCAGGTCTTTCTCTAATGCTATAGACACAGACAGAGACAGAAAAGCCTCTGATCGTCTTACTATTTCTCTATCACCGTTCAGTAAAACTAAAATTCAAAGTCACAATCTTGTTGCAGAAAAAATTATTTTTGTCCATTTTCACAATACATTTTCTCCTTATTAAGATATGAATACGTGGCGCGGGTAGCCTAAAATTCATACTTCTTTGGAACTTATGAGATAGCGTTTCTCCAAACTAAACCTATATTCATGAAAGCAAAAATTAAAACTTAAATGAATTTAAAACTCTAACCACAAACATAATACCATGCAATGTAATGTAGGTGCTCATGCGAGAATTTCATTAATTTAATGTTGCATGAGCACTTTACATTTTTAGTTTAAATTTAATTTTAATTTTGAATCTGCGTATACATTTTCCACTTGAAAAAAAATATATATATATTTAAGGCGAAATGGAAAGTATTGTCAAGGTTTAGTGAAAAAGAAACTATAGTTTGTTCCGGGATATTTATTTTTTATTAACTACCCATGCTACATTAATAGGGGCACAAACGATAAACTTGAGTTTTAGTTACAGAAAATTGTAATATTTAACCTACACCTATGGACAAATTTGTTTATTTGTATCTTAACTTCGAGTGTGTAATGAAACAATAAACAAAACTTATTTTGTGAATTAACTAGAATCTAAAAGCAAAGTCTTGTCAATACTTCATAATGTGGTTTGTGTATACATATTTATGTAATTAAAAATCGTTTCTCTAATTACTATTCACGGAAAATTTTAATTGGGCCCAACTTATAAGTCATCGATACTTAGATATGTATAAGTAGTTGAAATTCTTTAAAAATCCTTAAAGGTGGTTCTCAATTTAATTAGCCTATGACTCTTTGTAAATACAAACTCGAAATTTCTTGAGCTTTCAATATAAAAAGTGGTAACAGTTGACATTTACTTCCGGCTTCTTATTTGGATTAATATTTCATTGATATGTTTAAATTTTTTTAGATGTTCGAGGGATTACGAATAGAAAACACGTTCAAGAAGGTTATGAACAAGTCCAACAAGCTCTACTCGAATATACAGTGACATGTTACCCACAAGTGCAGGTAAGTTGTAAAATTGTATTGGATTACCGATTCATTCAACTTTTATTTGAATTGTTAGGATTGAAAAGTAAAACAGTGATATAACTAGTTAACAACATAAAAATAAAGTTTTCTATAAAAAATCCCTTTTTTATTATTACTTCTAATAAGGTAAAATGACGCTCACATCTGACAAAACAGGCGTTCAGCGGAAAATTGATTATCGCTCCGGTAGCGCTACGTTAGGATGAACGCGAACATTGTTTCAGTTATGAAATGTAACATTAAATAAACACGGATAATATAGTACTCAAATTACTTAAATTATCAAAAAGTTAAAGTCTGGAAGGCTTGAATTTAATTCCAGATATGTTGAGAGAAAATACACAAAATCCAGCAAAAAATCCATCTGATAACCAAAAGATATATTTTAAATAATTTATGTTTAAAGAAAAAGTATTGTGCATACATTTACTGTTTAAACAGGTTATTATAAGTTATTATAAAAGTTACACAGGAGTCTTAAATTGGGGATTTACGATAAATAACAATGGGTTCTTGTATATGTAGCACAAACCATTATCTCCAAGCAGAATATCTAGTACCTACTTGTAAAAGAAATTCAGGATAATATTTAGGAAATATGAGGAACGAGATAGCCTACCTATGTCTTTTGAAATGGGTGTCCATTTGTAGAAGAAAAGCTGGATAGTATTGGGAAAATATGAGGAACAATATGGGTTACCTGTGTCTTTAGAAAAGAGTTCCTACTAGTAAAAGAAAGGCAGAATAATATTTAGGAAATATAAGGAACGACATAGCCCACCCATGTCTTTTAAAAATGGTGACCATTTGTAAAAGAAAGGCTGGATAATATTCAGAAAATATAAGAAACGAGATAGCTTACCTATATATTTGGGAAAGAGTAGGTACCTACTTGTAAAAGAAAGACAGGACAATATTTAGGATATATGAGGAACGAGATAGCCTACCTATGTCTTTTGAAATGGGTGTCCATTTGTAGAAGAAAAGCTAGATAGTATTGGGAAAATATGAGGAACAATATGGGTTACCTGTGTCTTTAGAAAAGAGTTCCTACTAGTAAAAGAAAGGCAGAATAATATTTAGGAAATATAAGGAACGACATAGCCCACCCATGTCTTTTAAAAATGGTGACCATTTGTAAAAGAAAGGCTGGATAATATTCAGAAAATATAAGAAACGAGATAGCTTACCTATATATTTGGGAAAGAGTAGGTACCTACTTGTAAAAGAAAGACAGGACAATATTTAGGATATATGAGGAACGAGATAGCCTACCTATGTATTTGGAAATTGGTGTCCATTTGTAGAAGAAAGGCTGGATAATATTGAAAAAATATGAGGAACAACATGGGTTACCTGTGTCTTTAGAAAAGAGTTCCTACTAGTAAAAGAAAGGCAGAATAATATTTAGGAAATATAAGGAACGACATAGTCCACCCATGTCTTTTAAAAATAGTGACCATTTGTAAAAGAAAGGCTGGATAATATTCAGAAAATATAACAAACGAGATAGCTCACCTATATCTTTAGGAAAGAGTAGGTACCTACTTGTAAAAGAATGGCTGGATAGTATTTGGAAGCATTATCAATTCATCCTAGTCTCGTGTTCGCATTAGACTAGCTTTGTGTGTCTACATTAAAAACATTTTTATATACCAACACTGTTAGATAAATTTTGAAACTTTCTTATAAAAAGAAAATTATTTCCTTATTGAAAAAGCAGAATTTTTCGGTAGCGTTAAATTTTGTATATTAGGCTTGAAAAATACTGTTTTTGGAATGTGATAGTATATAACTAAAAATAATATTTGTTTTTTAGGATAAATTTACCAAGATGCAACAACTTTTGCCCGAAATTCATACCTTAGCAGCGCGAGGCGAAGAACACCTTTACCACAAGCATTGCTCTGGCAGCGCTCCCACGCAAACGCTCCTTATGGAAATGCTCCACGCCAAGAGGAAATAACGGCTGCCGTCCTCGCTATCTTCACGTTACCATATCTGTGTGCAATACCGGCTTACACTCTGTACATAGGTTACTGGAAATCTCATTTAAAAAAAGACTAGTAGAAATAGATTTTGTAAAGGAAAGTTTGAGTTGTTCATCTCCACGGTGCTAGTTTCGAGCAACTACCAACCTTCGAATATTTGGCTGTTGGATTTTGGGACATTTCTTTGAATTCTGTGAATTGAAAATATTTTTATATGCGGTTAAAAGGTTGGTTATCAAACTTCTGTGGTATTTATACTTGAGCGTAGAAAGCACTACTCAAGCTGTTTCTCCTTTCTTTGTTGTGTTTTTGATATTATTTCTACTAGTCTATAAATATTGTTGACATTGATGCCTTTTCGAAGTACAAAGAGCAAACCACATATTTTTCTAATAAGGTAGACCTCAGGCCACAGCACCAAGCTCCCGAGCTTTCTTTTTTCGTTGTTTTTTTTTTATTTATGTTATAATGTTGAAGTTTTGGATTTTTTTTTATAAAATACATTCCACGAGGGTGTGCTCCCGAGGGATACAAGGGCATCCTAGAATTTTAGGCTAAGGAAGTCTTTATAGCTTTTTTTTTCGAATGTTCGAGTGAATGTGAGTGTTGAACGTGCACAGCACTAAAAAACGTGTTAACCGTAGTACGTGTAGCTTAACTGTGGTGATGGACTAACTGCTCTGGGCGATGGTGGATTTACCGTGAAAAAGGTCGGGAACTTTTTAAATTTCAATGAATTCGTTGTCAAATTTTACCGATGTGGAATTGTTGTATTCTATACATTGTAAGTATTGTTATTGTTTGAAATTTTTGACATGCCCCTGAAAAACAATTGTATACGTAAGTACAATATAATGAATATCTTCTTGTGTATTTTGGTTTAAAGACTAAGCTGCCATCAGTGATCATTGTGTCTATTTTCTGTCATTTAACCCTTGCTTCGTCTAATTCACTTGTTTCAATTGTTTCTTTATAAATCAGTGCACTAACCCTCTGGTTGTTTAGTGGATTATGGTAGGGATACTGTATTTCAACCATTTATTACCTCACCCCTTCATCAGCACTATTTCTCTTTCGTTCTATTAAGTCGTTGTAGTTATTACATCTGGTGTATGTCTGTATCTGAACTACTACCTGTACTAATAATTATCAGAATTACTGCCACCACGTATCTTTATTATTACATCATTATTTCAATCCAATGTTGAAAAATGTTCTGAGTAAAATTTTCGCATCACTTTTGCCATTTTTCTGCTGAACATTTTGGTATGGAGCGTTATCAATAAGTACAAGAGCGCTATTTGGTAAGTTTTTCTTGAAAGCATTTTTGTGCGCGATAACCACTGATATTTCCAAGGAATTTTCATCTTCTGGCTTTCCCATGAGACAAATTTACACCAGTTACCATGGCTGCACAGTATTTAGCTTGTTATCTTTTCCCCTACTGCTGCATAAAAAATATAACGTTTGCCACCACTTTCCTAGTTGGTCTTGGTTAAACTTTTTTGCTACTCGTCGATATACCTCTAACTGATGAATTCAGCCGCTGTCCATTGCGCACTAGGAGGCGTGGCCATATTTAAAAAATCGCGTCTATTCCAATGGCAAGCTGTACTTTCATTCCTTCTCTTCATGTCTTAAATATCAAATAAAGCAATAAGGACTACTTCACAATTTATAAAATATTGGAATTTTACATTCACTTTTGTTAATTTTCAAAAATTTCGATTTTTATTCAGGGTAACACATTTTTTTACGGACCATTGTCTGAGTAAAACTAACAGCTCTGTAATATTATTTGTAATTATTAGATGTATTGTAAAACTTTATTATTAGTTATTAAGTTTAACTATATTATATATTATGTTATATATATATATATTATGAATGTTAAAATGATAATCGATGAAAGTAAGAGCTGGGTACTGTGGTCTAATTTTTTTTGTGTTGTTAATTATCAAAATGGTGTAAGAGTAATACGACAATGAAAATGCGAAATAACAGTTATTTCACAAAATGAAACTGTAAAAATTATTTTTACTCAATTTTACCAAAATTTTGGCGATAAAAATTAAGTTTATATCAAATAAGTAAGTTCAATTTTTATATTTAAAATAAATAATTTTACAGAAAAGAGCGGAAACCTTATTTACTCGACATTTTATAATAATCCTTTTAGCAAGGCAGGATCTAAAAAAAAATTAGACTTGCTTTTTTATTACAGGACAAAATTGCTCATTGCAGATATAGACACTCTCTCCTACTGACTATTTACATAAGTGTCCTAATTTCATTTCTTTCCAATTATTCAATTCGGTCAATACTCAAGTACAGGTTCAAGTGAAGGATTCATTCCCAGTAGGTGTGGAGCCCCAACTAAGAAATCAGGCAAAACTAATAATATCTCAGATAGACAGCAAAGCAAGCACCTACTGGAACGAGATGCTAAGTTTAACACAAGCCAAGGTTTTTATCAAACGCCCTTCAAAACTCAAAGCAGAAGCCTTGGACAAGGAAAGGATCAGATCTAAAACTCACTAGACACTGCAGAACAAACTATGTATGTATGTGGAGTGACATTCACTGAGACCTAAACCCCTTACTTGTACTTAATTCCTGAGGCAAGTCTCGGAGACTGGTAGCTTCTTTAGACCTATTTCCCGGAGGAATTTTAGGATATCCGCAGGCTTTAACTTAGGTGTGTCCCTCTTCTATACACTAGTCTCCTTGGATTCTGAATTGCTGTGCAGTTCTTCTTCCATATCAGCAAATCTACATTCTTCTCTGTGCAGTTTTACTCTAACTTGGGCATTCATTTGCTCTCAACAGGTTGTAGTCACCCAAAAGTATCTTTGATTGTCTAAGCTCTATTAGATCTTCTCCTTTTTTCGGCAAAAAGGTTCCGGCCTTCATAAGGGTGTTTCAGTCCCCCTCTTTGCTAGTTCAGTAGACTAAACTATCTGCTAGGTTGGTTGAAAACACCGAGTGAGGATGATGAACGAGTCAGATTACAGACCCGAGGAGCTGGGTTTCTGCGCCCTGAGGATGTGGATAGACTTCGCAGATTATCAACTTCCTTGGGAAGATTGAACTTGGAGGGGTAATCTAGTTTTGAATGATGGCATTGTAGCAGTGCACTGCTTTGAAAAAACCACTTACAGAAGCCAAATCAACTACAGATCTAATTTCTGCTATTTGTCATCGAAGGTTGTCCGTGATAAACGATCCAAAAATTTTCAGCGATAACAGAATCCCTTAAAAACATGCTGTCTGCGTCTCTAAAATGAACCACATTGTCTAGATATTATACACTCTCTGGGATGCTCAATTAGCGATGAGTCGATAAAAATTCCGGTTTGAATATAATTCAGTTTTATCTTTACCTTAACCGTCCACATTATCTTCTGTAACATCACATCAATATTTCTTCTTTACTTTTAGTTGATTTTGTCACGTATATTTGAATTAATTCACTTGACAACCGGTCATCGATTACCGTTTTCGGTAAGACCCTTAATTCCTCAGTGAAAAAGTGTTTTGCACGGTGGATTCACAATTAATTGATCGTCAGTTATTTGTTATTGTATGTTATTTATTACATTTACACTGTAAATGGTGATTCACGGTATACCACGACTGGCCCGAGCCGTTCGTTTGTGAAGGTATCGCTAATCATTGTCAGGTGCTATTTGCATATATTCATGCTAGGTAGAGCACGATCCGAGTTCCGGCTGAACCCGTCCGTGCCTTGTCACAGAAATGTTGCATACTACAGAAGCGGGACGGAGTTCACCTGTTTCCGAGACGGTCCGGTGTACCGTGAATCATCCTTAATTTTGCTAAAATTATGATAAAATTCCACTTATTGGTTCTAAAACTTATTAAAATCATTTATATTTTTACTATTTATATACTTTTTTTTATACATCGTTTTATTGTTTTTGTTTTAACTTTTTTATTTTTTAATATTAAGTTTTATTATGTGAAATGACTGTGATTTATAATTTTCCCAAACTTCATACTACCAATTATGTTTAAAATGTTTATGCAGGTTACCTATTTGGTTGTTTAATGCAAACAAATCGATTTTTTTCCACCAAACTGTTACGTATACAATAATAATCTGTTGGCAATATACTGGTGTAAGGTATAACCTTAAAATTTCTCATCCAATGATTTTAACGCCTAAGCTTATTGTCTTGTCGTGTGTTATAAAAAGAAGAATAACCCAGTAACTTAATATCAAAAACCTATTTTTATAAATCGTGTCGTTTTCGTGATAATTTCTACAGATTTATAATTTGATTTTATTTATAATTATTAAACAAATAAGATTAATTTCGCCTTTTTGTAACTCAAATCCTCCAAGTATTAGTTTATGTGTCTAGCTCAATTTTATTCTTGAAAAACTTTCCCCCCATCTTGCACCACACAAGGTTTATGTAATGCAGGGTGCGACAAAATGATAAGGACGATTTCAAATAGTCGTTACTCAATATAAGCCGCAGGTCTGTACGCACGGGTGACATTTTCAATTATCGACATAGTTTGAAGCTTTCGTATTCGAACAAATCATTATAAATGGCGAATCTGACCAGGTCTTCTCCAAACTGGACAAGGCTGTTCTTGACAGCAGCCAAATATCGGAGAAGACAAGAACCAGTTTGGTGTAGTGGATGCGGGCTGCGGCAAGCCGCTGAATTTTATGTCAATCGGCTAACCAAATTTGATGAAGCACCACCTACATAGCGACGAAGCGTACCTTTCTTACTCGGTTTGATGTCGTCATGGTGCGATTTTTGACTGATAAAAAATTCTTCGGTTGGTTTACGTGAAACAGGGTCTACGCTTGATCAAAAATATACAGGCCAACCAAGAAGAGCAGAAATTGTAATTACAATTATTAGAATCTCCATACAGAAGTCAAAATTGTGAAGAATTGAAAAGAAGGAATTTTTGCAATTCTGAACCGTAAAATGAAGAAACGCTTTCGTGAAAATCGACAACATTTGTTTGTTTGTTTTGTGTAATTTGATATCTATTAACATCCCAAATTATACCCATCATTTTGCCGCATCCCATATTACTTTTGCTTGATTACTTCATTTTTGTTCAGTTGTCTCTCTTCTAGCACGGAATCATTCACATTTATTCCATTTCTTATTTCACATATTCTATATAAAAAAAATATGTTTTAGCTCTTCCCAAATTGGGATATTGGTGCACATAAATTTAATTCCTTGTGTCGGTATAAAAGCGTTTATTAGGTTGATATTAAATAGGAGAATTGGTTATTAAATTTTAAGGTTATAGTAAAAATGCATCGAATCATTTCTAGAACCATACATTCAACTTGAAAGCTTTTTTAATCTGCGTTAACTTTGTGATATAACCATGTAAATATGTATAGAACTATGCGATATAAAATAAGAAACTATTTTTAAATAATCCTCCAGATTTAAATAATGTATGTAGGTACCTTTGAAAATTATTTTTTTACATCACATTGTTGATTCTGTCAAATTTTATCGGTAAAATAATAACCAGAGTAGTAGATAAATGTTCGGATATTTTTGTTAAACGTTTAGATATGTTAGGTTTACTTGAAAAGAGAAAAAATTGATTCTACATCACTTCAAGTATAAAAGTGTCTTTCAACATCTTCCAAGTGGTCTTTTTGAAACTCCGCTATTTTGGCGTTTTATCTTATACTGGATATTAACAAATTTTTTTCCAGTAAAAGTATATTTGCCGTGTTTTTATTTAAATTCAAGTTTCGCCAATTGACAAACATTAAATCCATTAATAAATAATCAAGGTGCGTATTGAACTAGGGCAGCCGATGGATTCAGCAAAAATTTTCTACTGTTAAACCCTGAGACCACACCTAGGGAAACTAGTTGTTGAATCGTAATTCCCAACATCTTCCATTGGGTAGCCAGATATCGCACAACCTGGATGGTTAGGAAAACTCTAATTTGTACTTTTTAGTAGAACATGAGTTGATTAGTGCATATGTCGCCTCTAATTTTGGAAAAGACAAAGCGAAGTCGGGTAAATTCACATGTACACCTTTTGCTATCTAAATCTAAATGGCTGTATTCAATTTTGCTGAACTTGCTCCTTTCCTAAGCGGAAAATGATAAGAGCATTAAATTGGGTCTTGTGCTGCAAACGATGGTAAAACTTTAATTGAAATAAAAATTACGACTAGATATTCCATTTCAAACAAACGAGAGTATTCGTCTAAAGTGCCACTCACTTTTTTTCTTCATTCGGTAGGAATATCGACACTAACAACGAAACATGTTAACATGTTAAATTGGTATTAATTTTTTTTTAAATTGCTAATGTATGTAAAAAGTTGCATGTTTATATCGTTTTTCAAATTGTTCAGTTACATAATTATGTTTGCAATTTTAAAATTTGCAGTTGGGACTCGTTTAATCCTTAAGAAATACAGTTAACAGAAGCAAACATGAGACCCGGAAAATATGCTTACTAAAAGAAAGGTCATCGCAACGAGCCAATCAGGAGCTAATGTTAACGATTGTACATTAGTAATTGTTAACATAATCGAAATAATATGACCGAGTGATTTCATCAACATACATCAATTTTAGTGTCTGTATCAGTGTTGTCAGTGCGAGGATAATTATCCGGTTTTTAGACAATTTCGCTAATTTGGATCCAATTGTTTTTCGAATATTTTGCAGAAGGGATATGGTTTTGGGGGATTTTCCATTTTGACAAGGGTCGAAGACTTAGATAACCACTGTGTGCTTTTGGTAATTTGAATCGTAAGTTCGGGTAATTTTTATTTTTTCATCGGCAACACTGGACTGCATTCTATTTTCTATTTAATGTCAGCTGCCATTTATAATCTGCTTCCATATTTTTATACGTTATTTCATTATTTTCTTCATAAATTACAGAACAATCAGTCTTTGTTAAGACTAATTTCATAATTAACTTAACATAGTAAGGTATGTACTATAAATATTTGTAGCAAGTTTGACTTTGTTTACATATCTCTTGACAGTTAACACTTATGGTATCGATATTTGGCTATCGATTCAAAATATCGATTGTTACTACAAAAATACAACTACAGCCACATGAACACGCCCACCCAGGGCTCATGTTTGCTTCTGCCGACTGTAATATTATTAGCAATCTCTTAATAGTTATTAATATTGAACTTACTTCTCACGACGCACGTTTTAATATTATGTCAATTGTCAATATTTTTATTTGCATCAATTCATGATAGGTCATAACTCGGTATCGGTTCGCTAATGGTACATCATAGAATGTATGTATAGGGCACTTTTTATAAATTCACAAGGCTACGCAGCACTTGTTGACACTGTGATGGGTAATATCTCACCTCTGTTACAAGTCTGTGTGGAATAAGAGCTTACTATAAACTATAAGCTCGGCCGGCAACCGTTTTTAATGACTAGGTATGGACTCACCTCCAGCCGACAAGGAATTATTTTTATTACAATATGATTTTTAGTAATAAGTTGATGCTAGTTGACTACTTGTACAAGTAAACATGGTCAAAGGACATAAGACTATCATACTCATTTTCCAAAAGTTATAATTCTCCTCGTTACACATTGAAACTAGTGCTGCAAATAAATAAAACTAAGTAAAACTAAATAAAACTAAGAGTTATTTGCAGATTTTCCTTTTTGTGAGGTTGAGTTCAGATGGAATATGAAATAAACATTTTGAGAAACTCAAAAGCCTAGTTGGTCATGTGATTCGAACCCATGATCTCCCCAGTGCAAGCCTAAACTGTGACCACTGCGTTACTTCTTACTTGGTCATGTTGATGAACAGTAGACCACGATGATATAGCGTATTAGTAGTACTAGAGGTATTAAATGTTCAAGCAATGTAAGCTTCTAGTAGAAGAAAGAGGATTGTTTTGAGTAAGAGTACATTCTGTTTAGCAGTGTAGACTGTAATTTTAATATTTTTGACATAATTTGTAACCGAAAGACCAAGTTTCATTAGTTTAGAATGCTCTAAAAGATGGTTGTGAATTGTCAGGAAAGTAATACATTAGCTAGATAGTTGGGGTTGCTTGGTTAATAACAATCCATGGTTAAGGGATTCCTACAAGGACAATAACAAAACAAATTTAACCAATTTTTTACTGACGGAAAAAAAATCAAAACTATATATATATTTTTTTAATACAACTTTCTTCTAAAAACAATATATGTTATATTAGTGAAAGTGTAGTTTATTTTGTTACATTTTAAACAAGTTTTAAAATTAAGTCAAAGCGGCATGTACATAGCGAGTTTGTAGAGGTGTATTATTAATAAGAAATGAAATGTAGCAAGTATGGTTAAGAAAAGGAATTTTGAATCGAAAGGTGCATTTTTTACATTTATCGAAACTTTTAATACTGTATAAGGTTCTAGAATTGATTTTTTTAATGTAATACAATTTACAACTCGATTATGTATTGAGCATATTCAAAATGTTATGTACGCGGGCAAATGAAGAGTCAAGAAAAACATTTCTGGAAAACTGGGATTTATACATACACGATTCAAATATTTTTATGTCAGAGCATGTAATTTCGTATTTTCCAGATTTCTATGTGTTGCAGTTCAAGTGTTCACTTGGCCAGTTTATAAACTTTTTATTGGAATACAAAATATCGGATATTTATATTGTATACTTTGTATACTATCCAATTAGTTTATAAACTAGCAACACTTTAATTGTAACATATACATGAAGCATAATATTCCGGAAAAAAGAACAAAGTATGACACAAATTTATTTTATTTTAACTGTGAAGAATTTATTATTTAGGCTCATAATATTTATGAGTTTCTCATTGAACAATATAAACTAAAATTCTACACACCAGTTTCGAGATTATTCATACATTCCACAGATACATATTTTATTTCTACTATATGTACGAAATATTTTTATAAATCAAATTTTTTCAAAGCCATATTTACTTGCTTTTTGGCATTTACTACTCGCCTTTTTTCAAAAATATTTTGCAAAATTGATTATTAAGCGAAATATTTTAATTTCTTTTAAAAGTCTAGTATTGAATTTATATAAAAATATATTTTAAATAATTTTATGTGGTTTTAATACTTGGTAATAATGTTATTAATATTCAGACCAATAAAGAAATTTATACATCATATAGTTTGTCTAAAAAATTGGTATGAATAAAACATTATTGAACTCAGAGAGCTACTATTATTTTAAACTTGATAAACCCATATCTGCATTTCAACTAAAAGATTTGTTTGCAAAAACTTCCATAACTTGTCCTCGCAAGGCTTTGGTGCGAGTCCCATTGAGCTCTGTATTTTCTGAATTTACTACTTATTTATTTTAGAGTATTCGTACGCCTTTGTGACACGCATAAGGCCAGAGCTTATATTATCTTGAGAAAAATATAGATATATTTATATATAAAATACGTACACTTATTTAAGCTGTGTGATTGAAAGGTTGTAAATATAATTTATGTGGATCAAAAGTGATTGTAGAAATAAATCACCATCATATTATAACTTTGTTTCATTTCATTTAAATTGGATTGAGTGAATATTTTAAAAAAATCGATGCTGTGCGATGAAAAATCGTTACATTTTTAAACATTACACCATGATATAATACATTGGGATGTAAAGAAACTATGGAATAGAATAATTCTTCCGTATATCGAAGATGTAAGTAGGCATAAACTCCACCACTGACAAAAAGATTTCCCACTTAGTTAAGCCAGAAAAGAAAAAACCCCCAACGAAAATCGGAGTGTCTACGAGGTTCCCTGTTGTAATTGTCCCCGAACTTGAACAAATCGTCGACTCCAGCATAGAATTGCTGAACATTACTTATTTTTTAAACATTTAGATTACAACAATGCATTAGGCGAACATAGAATTCAAACGAGTCATTCTATACATTTTCAGAAACCAAAACCTTAGCCCCAATTCAACCCCTGAAATCCCGTATATAGAGAGGCCATAGAAATAGTGAAACAATAAAGCTTATTACAGTATTACGATGGAAAAAGCTATTGACAACTATATTAGAACGGAAATCCTCGAGAGATTACCTCTCCACCCGTATCAGCACGCTTACCGGGCAGGCAGATCTACGGAGACTGCACTGGTACAACTGACGAAGGATATCCGAGGTGCCTTAGACAACCAAGAAACTGTAATATGTGCATTTTTGGACATAGAAGGAAATTTGACAACACTCCACATGAGGCTGTCAAGAGAGCATTAAATAGAAGAGGTGTAGACAGCACAACATCCAAATGGATGTCGGAACTGCTCACCACCAGAGTGGCAGAGACGAGAACGAGCATCCATCTCCGTCTCCATCTGCACAACCAGAGGATGCCCACAGGGAGGAGTAGCATCCCCATTAATGGGGAGTCTGACGGTTGACGAACTCCTGTGTGGTTTGACGGACCTCGGAATATCCTGCCAAGGATATGCCGATGATATTGTCATAACAGCCAGGGGAAAATTTGAAAACACCCTTTGTGACATCGTACAAAAGGGTCTGAACTATACAAATAATTGGTGTAGGCAAGTGGGACCAACCCCACCAAAACCATCTTTATAGCCTTCACTAAGAAAAGAAAACTCAACCATTAAACTTCATGGGAACGACGTTGAATGGAGACAAGATGTCATGTATCTAGGTTTGACTCTAGACAGCAAACTCCTGTGGAACAAACACGAGAAGGAGATTACATACAAAGCAAAAATGTCTCTAATGGTGTGCAGGAATCTGGCAGGGAGAAACTGGGGTTATAACCCAAAAATCCTGAGCTGGATGTACACTGCCATAGTGAGACCAATTATCACTTATAAAACCATTGCGTGGAGTAGTAGAACTAGCCTCTTGATGACGAGAGAAAACCTCTCCAAAATTCAAAGACTAGCCTGTATATGCATAACAGGAGCAATGAGTACATGCCCAACGGCAGCAATGGAAGTGATTCTCAACCTCACACCATTACATATGGTGGTGGAGAGTGTTGCAGAAAGAACAAGATACCGACTAAGTAGAGAGGGAATCATTAAAAAAAACCACCTCTTCACTTCTTAGAAATCAGACAACCTGCGACATGCCACAAGATGGTATGATGAAAAAATATAACTTTTCAAATAAATTTCGTTACGGAATTAAGCAACAAGAAGGAATGGGATCCAAATACCATTACCAGACTTGGAAAGAATGCCATTCAATGGTACACAGACGGCTCAAAAGCAATAGAAGGAACTGGGATAGGAGTGTACGGGCCAGGAACCAAACACTCTGAAAGCTTGGGAAAAACCCCAAGTATCTTTCAAGCGGAAATTCACGCAATAAGAAAGTGTGCCCAGTTCAATATTGACAAAGGATATAGGAGGCAAAGGATTATCATAATGTCTGATACCCAAGCAGCCATTAAAGCGCTGAGTTCTTGTGTAATCAGTTCCAAAATGGTGTGGGAATGCCTAGGCAAATAGAAGGAAACGAAATAGCAGATGAACTAGCGAAGAGGGAGACTGAAATACCCTTTTGGGGGCCGGAACCCTTTTGCGGAATCAGCTCCAATGTAATATTGGAAGAAATAGGTAAAGCCGAAGAAAAGAGAAGATCTGACAATTGGAAAGATCTAGTAGGGCTTAGGCAATCTAAGATTCTTCTGGGTGACTATAACCTAAGAGTTTTAACAGGAATCCTAACGGGACATTGTCGCCTGAATGGGAATAGGAATAGGACTAAAGGAGCTACTAGTCTCTGAGACTCTCCTCAGAAACTAAGTAGAAGTTAGGGGGCACAATAGATCTTTTAGGTCTCAGTGAATGTTACCTCAAAATACATACATACAGTTTCCTGTAATATTGTCGTATTTAATAAAGTGATTTAGCAACAGATGTCGAAGAATAATTATTTATATTCACACTTCATGCATTTTTGAAAAATAATATTTTTCAAAAACAGTGACCGTTCAACTAAGGAGCAACAACTACACCGCCGGATATTGAATTACACCTCAAAGTCAAACGGGGTTGGTATATCTACAAGATATTTTAAAACCAACCATTCTGGTTTGCGATTAGGACAACACAACTTGTAGACCGGTTGAACGGTCACTGTATAATATTTTTCAAAAATGCATGAAGTGTGAATATAAATAATTATTCTTCGACATCTGTTGAAACATCTCTCTATTAAATACGACAATATTACAGGAAACTGTAATAAGCTTTATTGTTTCAAGCCCACGTGACTTATTGTCAAAATTTTTTCGGATTTTGGTTTGCGATTGGAAGTGAAGATGTCGCTACTGTCACAATCTTTACATTTCCGTTACTGGGAGGCATGTATTGCTGGTGATTGAAGTGTATTCTTCAGCCCTGGATTACAGATTCTCGGACGGATAGCACATACCTTGTACTGATGAGTCGCAAATACGTCGAAACCGGTCTACAAGTTGTGTTGTCCCTTCTAATCGCAAACCAGAATGGTTGGTTTTAAAACATCTTGTAGATATACCAACCCCGTTTGACTTTGGGGTGTAATTCAGTACCCTCTCTCTATTACCAGCCTCACCCCGTTCGGCTGTTAAACACGAGCGCGTCATGAAAAGTATCACTTTTCCTCCATATAAAATAATATACCTACTATTCTTTGACATCTGTAAGTAGAGAAACGTCCAAATTGTATGAACAAAAGATGACTACCAACGACAAGGAAACTTGCCCGCCAAATAGCTAACAACCATCTACCTCCAATCAATATTCTGCCTATCGTTTTCTCACCATCTTTTCTACTTCTTTTCGTATAAGTAACTGTCACCTTCCTGTGGCTTGTCAGTTATCTCTGAGGAGTAGGCAGTACGACTGGTGGTATAGGCATATTGAGACAATTTTGAGTTCCGTTTTTCAAACCCATTCCAACGAAGTATCGCACGACCCCCTTTGCTATTTAAAAAATCTGAGGTGGTAGCTGTCATGTGTAGGGGGTAAAAGGGGTAACAATTTTTTGAATGTCATAAAATACTTCGATTAAAATAAAAATTGCTTGTTCAAGGATTTTGTATCTTTGTCTTGAATAACGGAGTGACCTAGGGGGGTAATACTTAATATCCGCACTGTATAGTAATTTTCTGGTTTACCTCATACCTACTTTCGACATGCGCCGCTAGATCGCACTACCAACCGATCCACCGCAATATAGAGGTAAGTAAAACCATAAATTGGAATACTTCTACGTAGACTTAGTTTCAGTTGTGAATTCGGTTTCTAGTCCATACATTTTGTAAGAATAATTTAAAGCTTAATAATTTCAAGAACTTATAATAAAAATTTGATCGTCTCTATCGTCGCTAAGAATAATCCGTCCACGTATAAATTCTTCATACCAAGGAAAAATTGGTGCTTCATCTCCGAAAACAAAAACTAACTCGGCAAGGCATTCTCTGGGCCGGATTAAACTCTAGGCAATGAAAAGGTCGATGAACTAGCCAAGCAGGGAGCGACTGAGGTCATGATAGGGCCAGAACCTTTCTGTGTAATTGCAAAATATCTCACTAAGGAGAGCACACACCCATGAATAAACAACCAGGTGTTGCGCTGGTGGCATGACACCCCAGGACAAAAGTCACGCTAAACGATTCTTTAAAAGCCCTTCGACCAAACTGTCACGCGACCTACTATGTCAAAGTCGAGAAACGACGAGGAAGATGGTGGGAATGCTGACCGGACATTGTAGGACAGTGTGGCCTAGCAGATGACAGCCTATGTAGGTTTTGTCAGGAAGAAGACGAAACCGCGGAGCACATATATACTCTGTGAGTGCGAAGGCCTAGTAAGGGTGCGGTTTCACCTATTCGGAGAAGGAAAACCGAGGGCAGAGACCTACGCAAGGGAGGCGGTATCCAGGCTAATAGGTCTAGCAAAAAGAATAAAGTTAGATATTGAGCACTAAAAATAAGGAGGATCACAATAGATCTGCAAAGGTCGCAGTGGGATAGAGACAAAGAGCCACTCAATTTCTAATCTAATCTAACACCTAGGTACAGCTTTGAACGAACCGGTCTGAAAATTTGTCGTTAAGTTGGCTAAATATGACTTCAACGACAACCCTCATACAGAGAAGATTTTTTAAACGGGTACTGTATATCTGCATATTTTTTAACTACACATTCTTAACGTGTTTATTGAATACAGAAAAACAATTTAAATTTCTTAGCGGCGACAACAAAACAATAATTCCTACAATAACAATACTCAAGAACACTACCATATGAACACATAATAGAAAATTAGAATAAGAAGATAAAGTTCACGGGGTTACAAAGTCGTCACAAACGACAAAACGCGAAGTATTTCTGAGACGTTAAATAGCTTCAAATAGCACTGAAAAGGAACAGTGGGTCTTCGAGTTAGGAGGAACCAACAAAACCGAGAGAAGATGTTAATTTCGGTGTTTTGTTTGGTGATTACAGTACTCGGGTTGTTAGTGCTGTATGATATGAGAAGACCACGAAAATATCCGCCAGGTAAGTTTGTGTTTAAATTAGTTGTTTTTTTTGTAACGTAACTCATATAGGGTAATTCAGGGAAACTGGAAAAAATGCAATAATTAATTAATTTCCCTTTAAACAATGGGGATGTTTAGATAATGTGTAATTTTTCAAATCCAAATTGAATTTCGAATAAATAATTTTTGGTAATGAATATTAAGTTCTGTTTCTCAGTTTTACGCTCAAAAAAGTTGTGCCTATTATCGTGGTATATATCAAGCTCCGTTGAATTGGTGTTTTTTTAGAGATATACTTAGTTTTAAAATTGATACAACTATACTACATCATCTTTCCAAATATCAGTATTCTCAGTGGCGTAGCGCTACTACCGCGAACCTCTGCAGTTTGCGGGGGGTCCCGAAGGTTACGAGGCCCGAAAGAGTCTATCGCTAGGGATCGGAAGGTGCCGAAATCCTGGCCTGTAGAGGCCAACGCCCCAGTGGCTCAGACTCGATATGTGTCTGTACTCTGTTTTGTTGCTTGATGTTTTTGGCTCATGTCTGCAGAAACATTACAGCAGACATATTACAGCGATCTGTCTGCGACTTTTCCTTTAGAGATAGTCGCCTTGTGTATGCCATTAAAGGAAAAAATTGTTTCCCTTCAAAATATTAAAGACTTTGCTGTGTTTTTAATTGTGGAAACGAACACTTTATCATCAAATTTTCCAGAGGTAACAACAGCCTTATTATTATTTTCCAGTAAGTGTTGCTACAGCTGAAAGATCCGTTTCCAAATTATTTACGAAATAGTTCCTCTCAGACAAACAAACACAAAACAAAATGGATAATAACATTTAATACAAAATTTTGCGGAGGCAATTTACCACCTTAAAGCAATAATGAGAAAATGGCTATAATAATTGTACTAAATAATTTTACAGCCTAATTAGGACAGGCAATTGCCTCGCAAAAACTATTGAAATATTCAAGTTTTTATCTAATTTAAAATATTTTTTAATTTGTCTCACCTTAGAAATTTTTAGTTTTTGTCCCTTTTAGTTTTAAAGACAAATGATCCTCCACCAAGACAATGCAAGTTCCCACACAGCTCGAAAAATAGTTTAGTTTTTAAAGCAAGAAAATATCGAACTATTGAACCATCCTGCATACAGTCCCGACCTAAACCCTAACGACTTTTTTACTTTTCCAAAAATTAATAATGAACTGCATGGTCACAAAGGTTCCAGTCCCCAGAGCATTCAGTCAACGCCCTCATCGTGGATAATACTTTGAAAAACACGAGTATTTAAAAGAGACCTAGTCACATTTGAATTAGCTGTTTGTGTGGTTTTTTTATCAAATACTCAATTTTAGGTCCAAAAATCATCCCGATAGTTGGAAATTTTTTGCACTACAGGGAAAGACTGAAAGTATTAGGGTATCATCATTTGGTATGGATGGAACTTTTTCAACAATACGGCGAAGTAGTGGGAATGAAGTTGGGTAGAAACTATGTAGTCGGTGTTTTTGGTGCGGAAGTAATTAAAGAAGTACTAAATAGAGATGAATTCGATGGTAGGCCTGATGGATTTTTCTTTCGACTTCGAACATTTGGGAAAAGATTAGGTAAGTATAGTTTTACAATCAAACAATAATAATTATTAAATATTTTTTTCTGGAACTATTTTACTATTTTAATAGTACTTTTCCCACATGTTGCACAGTATACTATTCTCACACATACATATTGCGTAAATTACATCCGAACCGTCCGGATTACACAAGTACGACAGAAAAACAGCTGAAAGAGAGAGAAAGAATAATTATGCGCGGTCATTAAGGCGTGTACTTTGTTTCACCTTAGGGGTGTATACTTATTTCCCGAGACTGGCCGAATGCTCATTGCCCTACTATTTTAACCGCTGTTGCCAGAAGCGCAGATTAATTTGTACAAATGATATTTTTGTCTCGTTATCGTTGACTTTTATTTGACTTTTATTTGAGCACTTAATTCATTAAAATTATGTTTACCTTTAGAATGGATTTTTATTTTTATTTTTTCAGGAAGTTTATATTTTATGTTTAGAATAAGTGCAGGTACCTAACTACTTATTTTATTTTTTCAATTTAATTTATTAATGGAAGGGATTTTTAGTTTATTAATTGTAGTTCTCTCAAGAAATGCTGTTTTATTTTCAAGTTACAATGGCTAAAATAATATCCTATTGTAGTTAGAAATTGTCAACTTGGTCTGAAACGATCATGTTGACAAAAATGAATTTTAAGATGTACAACCAACTAGTGAATTCTCTCTGTAAAGGACCATTCGGCCAGTCTCGGGAAATAAGTATACACCCCTAAGATGAAACAAAGTGATAACCGCGCACAATTATTCTTTCTCTCTCTTTCATATATCCTTGTCGTACTTGTGTAATCCGAGGCCAGGGTTCCAAAGTAATTTACGCAATCTGTATGTCTACTTGTGTTGGTAAATAGCTAACAATTTGGGATTTGTGCTTCATGGTTTTTTCATTCCCATTACCATTTTTACGTTTTCTTGTTTACTTTTATGTAGTTGCGCTAAAATTTTTTTATATTAACTTTTTGTATTCATATTTACTTTTAATGTGTTTATATTTATTATATAATGTGTTGAAAAATTATTGACGACAGTAATTATGTGATATTTACAAGAATAAACTATGTATCTATCTTTCTATTGCTGTGCAATTCGCAAGTATGTGGATGGAGGTTTCTTCTTTCATGCCACAGAACATTCTACATTCTTTTTCCTCCACTATTTTAAGCTTTTTCAGCAGCCTGTTCAGGCGACAATGTCCCGTTAGGATCCCTGTTGAGTTTGTCTAGGCACATTCCTTTAATGGATGCTTGACTATCCGACATTATGATAATCCATTGCATTCTATATCCTTTATTAATATTGATTTAGCACACTTTCTTATCGCGAGAGCTTTCGCTTATTCTCCTTGTAGTCGCACAACAAAAATGTTTTAACGTGTTAATAGATGTAGTTGTGAGTAAAATATATTTGCACTGTTTCACAATTTGTCGACGAGATAAACAAATCTGTAAGCAGAACCGGTTTCAGACAGATTAGTCATTATTGCAGGATCCCCCTCCCTCCCTTTTTTCCTATGAACAGCAGTTGTTTTACCGATAACTGTAGTAATAGATTTTTTTAAGCTTTTGTCAATTATGCCATTTCGCAATAGCCACTCGAGCCCTTCGGGTATCTATTGCATGGCAACAAGTTTTCTAGAAGCTATCAAATTATTTTCAATTTATTCTCAGTCTCTTGTGATATTACTACAGAAAATTTACTTTACTTTACTTTCAATAAGCCTTTTAACGATGAAAAATTAAAAAAACTACCAAATAACAAATTTCCGAAAAGGAGAAAGATCAGCTTCTGAGTTGTAGGAAACAAATAATTTACTCGTATTACAAATTACAAGTGAAAATCTATTAGAATTGTATCCATATTGGATATACTGAAATACCGTTAAAATTCTAAGCAATTTAATAACGGCGCTAACTCATATCAAACGTTAAAAAAATTGATTCAAACAAACAAATGGGCCAACGACACGGTGCTATACATAGGTCAGTGTCTTTCAAAGCTGCCAAGGGCAAACCACGAAAAATTTGTTGACGTAGGATGGGAAAAGATTCATAGGCGGGTTTTATAATCAATATTTATATATAATTCTTGAAATTGATTTAATCGGCCAGTAAGATAAAAACCTAAAGGAAGAAAAAATAATTGTTTTTTTAATTTATTATATTTGTTATTATTTGTCAAAAAGTTCACTTAAGTACATAATTTAACAAAAAATTGTGGTTTTTAATATCTTCATGAAGATTTTTGGTAAATGGAAAAATGGTATTTATAGAACTTATTTTTTTGATTTCCTAGCTCATAATAAACTACTTCACAAAAGTAAGGGAAGGTTAGAGTTTTGAAGAAACATATACAAGGTGAACAGAACGAACTAATTTTTCAAGACCGGTCCTGATTTTTTTCTAGTATAAATAAATCAGTTAATTAAGTTGTGATCAAAAGAAATATCAGTCAAAAATCACAACTTCCCCTGTATATTATTTAAATATAGGAGCATTTCCCATAGGAATCTCCATAAGAGGTAAGAGTATACACTTCCTCATGACTCACCTTGTATAAACACCAAAAATCGTAATTTGCTACGAATTTAAATTTTGAGAAGCAGGAGCAAAAAATATCTGAAATGGATATAATTTCAGTAACCCCTTGAAACCCGCCCATATTAAACTCAAGTTTGGCGGGTCGGTAACAACCGGTCTAAACATTTTTTTCTTTTGCATATAAATTTGGTAATTATCTGACTAGGTTAGTCTGGATTATGTTGACCAGGTCATAGAACTGATATACAAGGCGATTGCTTGAAGTAAGAAAAATTACAACGTGCTAACTTTACTATCGAAGATATTCGAAATTAAAAGAGGAGGAGAAAAAGATTAGACTCCAAGAGCTCTATCCCCATTATTTATTATTTTAATTGAACGCAGTAGGTATCCGCCCGTCATTTTGGGTGCGAGCGCGCCTTGTCAAAAACAAATAGGCCACATTTGTTACGTATTAATTGTTTATTTCAAAGGTATAGAATATTTACCGTTGATACTATTTCCGTTTTCAAGATAGTCGGTAAATATTACACCACGTACATTTCAAAATTCTGAGGCCATAAACTTTCCAGCTGATTGTTGTGCTTACAGACGCTTTGGACGAGATTCTCCAGCTGCTGTTCACTCAGATGACGATCATTTTCGATTCCGGAGTGAAGTGATGGATCCATGCATGGAGGCGATATAGTCTCGATGGATCCATGTTTCATCCATTATCACATATCGAAGCAAAAATTCCGGTTTCTTACGTTTAAACATGGTCAAACACTGCTCAGAAGCAACAAAAGCGATATAAAGCAAACACGTTCTTTTGAGATCTTTACGATGTCAGCTAACTCAAGCAACTTCACTTTTCGATCATTCCAAAGGATTTTGTGGGTTTTTTTTATGTTTTCTGGCGTTACCGCCTCATTTGGACGTCCACTGCCTTCCGCATCATCGGTGTCTCTACGACCACGTTTAAAGTCAGCACACCATCGTTTTATTGTTGTTTCTGATGGAGCGGAGTCTCCATTATACTTTTCAAGCCATTGCTTCGCTTGAACGGTATTTTTTCCCATCAAGAAGCAGTGTAAAATTAAAACACGAAATTGTTTTTGATTCATTGTTTTGAAAATATTAAAAATAGCGTCACTCTTAGTACAATAACTCACGAACTATTGAATAGAATAACATGAAATTTGGACAGCTGTCTTTTTAAGGTTAGTACTAACTGAAAAACAGGCGATTGCAACAAAATTAGCGCCATCTATGTGTCAGATCCGGGTCTTTTCAGTCCATGTGTTAAACATTATTCCAAATCTAATAAGTTATCACACACATTTTTAGAAGCAGTATTTCTATTTTTCATCATTTTCAGCTGGTTAACTTGGTAGATTTATGTATTAAGTTTTACTAAAAGAATTTCTGAACACCATATTAAGTAATTAATTTTAATATTTCGTGAAAATCTTACATCGGCATTAACGGAATATTCCAAATCCATATTTACTAACTTGGAACAATAAGAAATTTCGACACGCATTCTGGATTATCAAGATAATAAAGTTTTTTTTAAATTTGGCGAAGTCGCCAGGTAGTATACAAAATACATTATTATTATTTATTTAGTTATGCGTGAAAGAGTTTTAATATTTACATAACGATTCTATGATTTTGTTATTGTAAAAGGTGTTTAAAATGTTCCTCATTCACTTCTTGGCAGTAATGCAACATATTTTTTGTTCCTTCTGTATATACCTAACCCTTTGCAGCATCTCTGGATCAATATTACCACATTCTTCGATCATTCTTTCGCGAAATTGGTTAATTAGATCTACTTTTGTTTGATATACTTTGGATTTTAAGTTATCCTATAGAAAAATATTTCATTTTTACACACTGTATATTATGTGTAATATGTAAAAATATATTCAGTTTGCAGAAAAATATTAAATAATAATATTGAACAGATGTCAAAGAATAATTCTTTTCTACTACCGTGCGTAAAGTACGTACTTTAGACACACTTTCGAGTGCGTAAAGAAAAAGTTCCAATTTGTATGTAGTTATACCCAGTCTTATGAAAATACAGGTAGTTATAATAAATAATATTTCTAATTCAATATTAATGGATGATGATAATATCCCTTGTACATCCCAAAATAATGGTAATAGGATTTTATTGGAATATACAAATTTAATGACTGCACAAATTGCACCTTTAATATTAGTATTGTTAATAATTGAATTCGTGTGTTGTTTTGTTAATTTATTGTTCTAATTTTGATTAAAATGTTCAAAATATTAATCAATATATAATACATTTTATTAGGAATCAATAAAAGCGTTAGTTTCTTCTGAAAAAAATTAAACTTACTTTACGTATTAGTGCCTAAAGAAAATTAATTAAACTTCTGTATTTTGATAAAATTTTCGGTAGTAGAAAAAAATATTGTATGCAATTCGTTTGTTAAGTCCCTTTTTTGACACATGTGATCGTCGCATTCGTCAAAAAAGGGTTACTTTACACACTTGTTGCATAAATAAATATTTTAATCCTAACGCTTTATAAGTTTTGAAAAATATTTTTCAAAAACAGGACCGTTCAACTAAGAAGCAACAACTACTTCCCGTGCTAATAATATTGAACATTAATCATTACAAATATAATTTTATACTATTTATCTGGCAAAGCTGTATTACTACAACGCATTTTGTAAACAACTCTGCGTTTATTGTTTTTTATATGTCTGTGGGGCAAGTCAGGTGATCACTCATATGTCTCCACCAGTCAATTTTATTTAGATAATTTTTGGGCAAGAAAACATTTAGGCATGATATTTTTAATTGGAATGTTGATTAGAAAAACACCCGCTTGGTCTGACGAAATAAGAAGAGTCCATTAAGAGAAAATGAAACAAGTTTGAACTCATGGACCCTGTTTTTCGCTAGCTTTTGAGGGATATAAACACAAATTTCTAAGGGAATGTTTACTTTTAGGTCTCACCGGATCGATTGCACATTATGAACAGTGAAATTACGGGTGATGTTTTCCAGCAAGGAGCCATAAATGAGAGACGGAAGAAGAAAAGAGGAAATCAGTCACGGAGCCAGAGTATCGACAAAGATACAGTGTCGCGATTATTTTATCAATAATGCAAATCGTTTTTTTGACGACTACTTCTGAAAGTAGCTTTTTATTCATTTACGTTTCGAAAATTACGTTTTATGTAAGTTCCATGTGCTGAAAGTGACAGTTCCGTACTACAAAACACTTTCTGGACGCTCTAGGGGAGTCAGCTTCAACAACTTCCTAGATGTAACTGTACCAACGTCAATATTGACAGTTCCATTGACACAACCTTCAATTATTATTAATTTTCTTCTTCATCCTGTTCAATAAATATTAATAATTGCCCTGGAGGTACAATTGATATTAGTTTTTGCAAATAAAAAAAAACTATTAATGTTGCAAATACGTAATTAACATTCTTAAATAATATTAAATAAATTGTTTATTAATTCTGTAATTTTGTGTATGCCACGGCTGAAAGTGTTAGTACTTAGCACTTTTAGTCCTTGGCATACAAATAACTATTGTTAATCGTAACTCTCGATATTTAAAAACAAATTATTGATAATAAGGAGATATTCACATGGTGTAATTCGAATGGGTCCTTCCGCGAATAATAATTATTTAAATCTATTTTTCAGGCATTGTGTTTTCCGACGGAAAATTCTGGCAAAACCAAAGAAAATTCTCCATTCAACATTTACGAAGCTTTGGCTTTGGAAGAAAAGAAATGGAAGAGAAAATTCTCGAAGAAGTGCAGGAGCTCATTGAAATTTTTAAACTACGCAATTCCGAGCCGATTTTCATGCACAACGCATTCGATGTTGCTGTTTTAAATGGTTTGTGGGCCATGATGGCCGGGGAAAGATTTCACATCGAAGACGAGAGATTGAAAAAACTTTTGCAAATTATCCACGATGCTTTTAGATTGGTGGACATTTCTGGAGGGATGTTAAATCAAATGCCTTTTTTGCGGTACATTGCCCCAAATGCCAGTGGATATAATCAGCTTAAAGAAATTTTAGATAGAATGTGGAATTTCTTAGAGGTATGTATTGATATGGAAAATAATACTACACACTATATGTACAGGGTGAGTCATGAGAAACTGGGGGAGTTGTGAATTTTGACTGATATTCCTTTTGATCATAACTTTTGAACGGTAGTTTCGATTTGTCTCATATTTTGGTAAAACGTCACACTATTATCACCTAATTAACTGATTTATTCAAACTAGAAAAAATCAGGACCGGTCTTGAAAAGTCAGCTCGTTTTGTTAATTGCGTAAGTATTTATTTTTTTCAAATTTAACTATAAATAAAAAGCTTAGCAAAATTTAATTTTTAATAATAATTAGTAGTACCTACCTTAGCTCGTGCTATATTTTTAATAAAACAAATGTTTTATACCTTTTCGAATTAGCTTTCAAAAGGTAGAGTTCATATAATAGCCTTCTTGGTGTGCGTCATCGTTTGTGACGTATATCCGGATTTTGAATATGCCGTTTATTTTATTTGCTATTTTGACATATAGCTAACCTTAAATTTGATAAATAAAATAATCAGGATCGTATTCAGCCAGATTCGAAAAGACTATGAAATTAATAATACTTGGGATATGAAAACACTGCAAAATAAAACAAATTGTATATTCAATTTACATATTAAAATAATTTTACATTAGTAAATATAGTCCTGCAAAAGAATTATACAGCCTGTTCAATTAAGTCTGCACCATATGGGACCCTATTTTATTCTTAAGTTTTATGGAAAAAGGTATTCTTCACTTATAATTCTTATTGTTAGTGAATTTCATTGTTTTATTTGTTTAAATGTGGCCACTGTCTCATTGATGTTTTTACTGACCTCATGTATTTGATGTTCATTAACATATGTACAGGTGGTGTGTTGAAAATTTATGTATATATGTATTTTGGGGTAACATTCACTGATACCTAAAAGATCTATCGGGCCCCCTTACTTCTACTTAGTTTCTGAGGAGAGTCTCAGGAGTGTTGTCAAAAGCTCCTTCTATGTCCAAAAATGCTCTTACTACAGTTTCTTGGTTGCCTAAAGTAGGTGGCGCAATCTATAAAATGTGACTACTAGTTTTAAACAAACATTTAATATGAGCTCTCGAATATTTTACTTACATACCACTCACTTTTAATTTTAGTGAGAAGTAATGAACGAAACATTTTCTAAGTAATTAAAAAAAATAAGTTTTTACTTTTTAGTGCATTTCCTAATAAAAGTGTTATTTGAAAGGTTTTTTTATATTTTCTGTGTTATACTGTTTAGTGTTAGGCTCTTAATTCCATTATATTTTTTGATCCAAAACTTTCAAAAACATGTATTGTCACCGAAAATGTGATCTGCAAAATTTGAATGAAATCGGTTAGGCAAAAGAAGGTAAAAAGTGGATTGCAAGATTTGATCTAGACAAACAGAGAAGTGAAGTTAAATAAAAGTGTGTAAAAATGGTTCACTCATCGGACTAATTAAAAATCTCCGATGCATAGAGAACATTTTTCTACATACCTTCACTAAACATTCTGTATATACGCGTCCTAATGGCATGCTCGTGTTTCTTTCGGATTGTGGGACCCTTCGACATTTTCACAGACTTACTCATTTTAGTGGTATATTCTGAATCACTGTGAATGCCATTTTTTGCCAAATTTGCTACAGTCGGCAAGGATATTCCCAATGCATCCGAAACAAACTGAAACACAATAGATAAAAATAAAATATTTAAAAAATCCTAATGAAATAGGATTAACTTGATTTATATTAATTTCACTTATTGTTATATAAAAAATACTTACTTGGTTCACTGAAGTTAAAGGTATCAATGGTTTACCAGCTTCTTTTTCTAACTGAAAATATTTGATAACTTTCAAAATAAGATGCTGCTCTTTCTCCGTGTATCTAGGCATATTTTTGTATTATTTAAATAAATAAAATGCTAACAGTAAGATTAATATTTACTTAAATAATAATTGATTGTAAACAACAAAGTACAGACCTGACGAGAACTGTCAGTGGGACACTAGAAAAAGACGTAAGACACATTGCCGATACGAAGGGAACGTTTGCATCGTATTTTGAACGATATAAATTCGCCCGATTGATAGGTCGCGCTTGCACGTAAACTAAACATCAACTAATCAAATTTTTCTGTCAAAGATTAGGGTTAACGTTTGTAATACGTTTAAACAGTTCATTATTGTGAAATTTTTATTAGGATTAATCACAGACCTGCGTTTTTTTTCATTTCTTCGAACGTAATGTGTTAGAAGGACATTAACAATCAATGACGCACACCAAAAAGGTTATTATATGAACTCTACATACTGTTTTGAAAGCATATTATGGGCTCCTTAAAGAAGGATAATTTTAAGTAAAATAATGTCGTTGAACTGGAGAAAATCTACCAGCCGGTGTTCATTCTTCATTAATCGTAAAAAAATCAGACTCTAAAAAATTTGTCACACTTTCAAAAGAAATTATCTCTTCAATAACTCATTTGATTTTGATGAATTTTTTTGGGGGCAGATTTTTTTGACGACCAGTGTAAATGTGTCAAATACATGAAACAACTTTGTAAAAATAGGTTAACATATTTTGTTATTTAATTTATGACCTGTTTTTGCTTTCCACTTCTATTTTACTCTTCTAATTTTCGGTTTTAGGAAACCATATCCGAACATAAAAAGACTTTTACTGATGTACAACAACCACGTGACCTTATTGATGCCTTTTTACAAAAAATTGATGTCAATAGTGATCCTACATTCACAGGTAACACTAGAATCGTTGAATTTTTTAGTCTTAATAAATTAATGTGTGAATATAATTTTATTTAAATAAATAATAATTGTAGGTGACCAGCTTATGTCGGTGTGTCTGGATTTATTTATGGCTGGAGCTGAAACCACCAGTAATACTTTGGGTTTTGCAATTTTAACGATGGTGCTCTTTCCAGACATTCAGAAAAAAGTCCAAACTGAAATGGACAGAGAAGTTGGCAGAAATAGATGGCCTACACTTAACGACCGGATAAGGTAGACGCCGTTTCACATAAGAAGAAGCCACGTGATGTTTGCCAACTGTCTTGCGCAGAAATTAAAATCGGTCTTGTTTCTCTATGTCGCCTCGCAACGACCGTTTCATGCCATTGGCGTTATTCATAAACCAGTGTCTATTATATGTGAAAATATCTCTAAAAGCTTCAAATAATTCCCAAATATGTTTTATTTAAACTATACATATGATAAATACATTTTTAATGTTCTAGTTTTGTGTTAACCTACAAAATGTGAAAACGTTACGCTACTGCTTTGAAGTCGAATGTTAATTTTACAAAATTGCGCTGGTTTTGACAACAAGTTCGCGCATACTACTGCAACTTCAAGTGGGTTCTTGTTACATGAAACGGAGTCTAAGGCCCGGTTGTACATTTGGAGCTTAAAATTGAGCTCAACTGAGCTGGGCTTAAAATATAAGCTTAGCTCAACCCTAAACCTGTTGTACAAACATGGTTCAGTAGCAGCTCTACTAAACCTATATTTGCAAGTGTTGGTAGAACTTATTTCGAACTGACGCATGCGTATGAAGTAAATTGGTCAAAATATGTTTGTCAATTGAAGATGTCACCCAACTAATTTGGCATTAGGGGGGGATTGTTTGTAATTATCAGTTTTGCAAGAAGTTTTCTCTGATATACAATCTGTCACGAAGCGAAATACGAAATTTTTGAATAAACTCATGATCCCTCCAACATTGAACTTGATTTATAAGCTCTCTATATACCCGAGGTCTTCGCAGGTGTATTTATTTATATTTAAGCCACGGAACATGATAACAATATATGTTCCGTGCTTAAGCTTACATCAAACCTGCCCTCTTGAAGGCTTTACTAAGCTTAAGGTTTAAATCAAGCTCTACCGTAAGCTTACTTTGAACAACAGCAATCTGACGCTGAACCTGAGCTCACACATGAGCCTTAACTAAGCTACAATTGTACAACCGGGCCTTAGTGGATATTTTATTTATGACAGTTTTTAACGTCAAATTAATAAAAACAAATTTTTTATAAAAAATTCCCCTTATCAGGAATGGAATTTTTGACACTCTAAAATCGATATCTTTTGACTAATCTAACACAAAATGATTTTTTAAAATTTGAGGCCGATTTACTAATATAAAATTCAATTTGTAGGCTAAAATATACCGGAGCGGTCCTCATGGAACTTCAGAGACGTGTTACAATTGCCCCTCTAGGCATTGCTCATCGAGCTACAAAAGACACTGACCTTTACGGTTACTTGATTCCTCAAGATACCATAATTCTGACGAATTTGTACAGTGTTCATATGGATGGTAATTTTTGGACCGATCCTTATGAATTTAAACCCGAACGATTTTTAGATGACGATGGGGAATTGATTGTTAACGATAAACATTATATACCATTTGGTAGTGGTAAGTCTAACTTTTTTACACTTACACCGAAACAACAGCTTTGTTTTTATTGTGTACCGATACTGTCATTTTATTGTTTATGGTTGCTATGTGAAAAGAAGACACTTTGATATATTGATATGGTTGAATGGATATTTTAAAGACCTTTTAATTGTTGTATGGCATTTAACAATAAAAACCGACGGATTTCACGATTTTCCCGTAAAATTACCGGTTTACAAAATAATAAAGGTATTCCTTTCATTTGAAATGTGTATTCCTGCTCTTAAGCTGCGTCCTCACCGAGTCGACACTGTCGATCGACATGTCGAATTGTTTTCATGAACTTGTAACAATTGTATATTGATTCTATTATAAACTTACTATGAACAGTTTTCGGTTACTCTAAAGCCTACATGAGCAATATTAACTTTAGTATTTGCAAAAATAATAGTAATGGTATTTTTTTTTAGGCAAAAGACGTTGCCTTGGAGAATCCCTGGGAAAAGCAAATATTTTCTTATTTTTCACGGCGGTGCTGCACAACTTTTTCATAGTAAAAGCTGATAACACAGAATTAAAACTGGAAGGTTATGATGGTGTAACAATGGCTCCTAAACCATTTAGCGTTAGGCTAATTTATAGACAAGACTGATTTAGTTAAATAAGATATTCTTAAAAGCTATTTAAGTATTTGTTTAGAATCTAACTAATGATTAAGAGATATTTCATTCATCTTAATGGCTGCTTTTCAACAAGATACCAATGACAACCTTATTTGGAGACTCCATCATGGAGGTCTCGATAATGAATGGATGCCCTCAGGGAGGAGTCTTATCACCTTTGCTGTTGAACGAACTCTTGAAGGAAGTACTCACTAGGTTGTCCGTTATTTACAAAATACGTTTTTTAGTTAAAATGACTAAATTTTTCAAAAAAAATCATAATTTTATCGTAAAAGTAAAAAATTTAAGAAATTACCCGGAGGTTGACTTTGACTTTGACTTTGAATAACTTTTGAAGCAGTCAATGTATCGAAAAATTTTATGAGCCTTTTTTGTAGAGCATTCAATCCTGTACAAGGATATGATTTGCCATTACTACGAAAAAACTAGTTCAAGAAAGAAAAATATGTTTGTAAAAAGTGGCAAAATCCCATGTAATTTAAATGTGAAAATGTATAGTATTTGTGGCAAAGGTTTATTATGAATATTAAGGGCTTATGATAATATTATATTTTTTTTGGATGATAAACTAAAAATTTAGAGGGCGCTGCAAGAAACATAATCAATTTCGTAAATAACGGACACCCAAATGATCTGACAATACCTGTAATAGGGGAACACCCTAACGTTATATCAGAGCTAATGCAACAAACTCTAGAAAAGGTGTGGAAAGGAATGCCTAAAGGTAATCCCGACAAAAACTCCGCTAACGGAAGCTAAAACTACTAAAACTGCCAAGCCTCTTCAACATGCAGGTGTACCTAAGCCAGGAGGTCAAGTATCTAGGTATAATTCTGGATGCAAAACTAACCTAAAATTCACATCTACTTGACAAAACCAATAAAGAGAACATGGCTCTAACGGCTTCCAAATAGGCGATAGCAAACACATGGCGAGTATTTATGGAGCCTTAATTTGGTGGTTCAAAATAGTTCAAATGGTAACCGAAATAGAGCTATACAAATTTTGAAGGCTTGCCTGTATGGGCATAACAGGTGCCATGAGGATCAGCGACAATGGAAGCCATCCTCAATCTTCCGCCTCTTGCTCTGCATGTTAAGACTCGCTTCTTAAATTAAGGAATGTGGCCACGATTAACAACAACCAACCATACCATATCCAGCTAAACTGGGATACATTGGAAGCATGCAGTCAAGAAAATATGTGCGTGTGGTACACTGACCGATCTAAAAATTGATAATGGAACAGGTGCTGGTGTCCACGGTGATAGACAATGTACATGAATCTGGTTTGGGACTGTCTTTAAAAAATCTTGACCCTGGCAAGCCACAACAGAATAAGTGGGTCCCGAGACAATGTATCTACATGAATCTGGTTTGGGACTGTCTTTAAAAAGTCTTGAGCCTGGCAATCCACAACAGAATAAGTGGGTCCTGGGCCCAAAGTTATTGTAGGCAATGAAAAAGCTATGGTCTGAAACTGCATTCACTGAACCAGTAATTGGAAAAACTGCTGCAAGTGGTTGTATCTCTCGGTGGAGTAAAACAAAACATCAGACTTACTGAAGCCACTTGCCAAAGTAGGAACACAGCAAACTACTGGTCAAAAAATCCTCGGGGTCGCTGACTAACGAAATATTAAACAACAGCAGAGGACAAATGAGGCGTATCCCTACCAATTAAGATAATTTTTTATTTCAAGACTTGCATGTTAACAGAGTTTTCTCCTCGTACTGTATATCAATATAGTGCAACCATGCGGCTTGCTATTTAACAAGTGATTATTTTAAATTGACAAACCAAAAATTAATCAGTATCATTTACACAACGCGCGTGTAACATGTTGTCGTTATTAATAGTAACACTCGTTGTGTTGTCTATTTTATATCTGTTGTTACGTCGAAAACCCGCTAATTATCCTCCTGGTGAGTAAAAAATCTATTTGATTTTCTTGATAAAAAGTCGTTGCGTTGAATGAAATACTTTTTTTATTAATTGTATTTTAAATTTTTTTAAAGTGTTTACTTATTTATTATATAACATTAATTTTTCATTGTAAGCGAGTTTCTTTATATTAGTTATGAAACACTAACTTATTTTTTATACAGTGCCGAATTCAATATTGAACTTGGTGGGAAAAAAATAAATATTTTTTACTTAATAATAATTAAAATCTTTTTAAATTAGATAGAGAGAGTAGTGTTGAGTTTTGTTTGGTGTGATGGAAAAATGACTTGACGCAGGGCTAAAATGTGTGAAGTGTATAATTATAAAAAAAATTTCAAAAAAAAAGTTGCCGATTCTTTCCCTAGAACTTGTTGATCGTATCTAAATTTTCAAAATAGGTATATATTTTAAGTAAAAATGCTTATTTACATCTGGGAGATCTTTCTACTCTCAACTATACTTTGTTTGTTGAGGATTCAACTATTAATCTAAGGAAGTAAGGTCGAAAATTCTACCTACCATCAAATTTTTTCGAGAAGGAATGTCGTTCTTAATCGACACATATCGACCTCTGATCATTTACCTGATTTCTCAAATAAATTCAGCTGGAGCTTGCGATACAGCTTGCAAGAACAGCATAGAGATCTCGAAATTGGAGTTTTTTAAGCTCATATCACTTTTAGTTTTGCTCGCAAAAAAATTATGTACATCAAAATTGTAGAAAATCTTATGCCTTATAACATGATTGAAGTAGATTTAGGAAAAAATATTTGTTAACCTCACAATTATGTAAAAATCGTTAAACAATTTGAAATTTTGTTTATTTAAGCAGAAAGTGTAACGAAAATAAAAAATGTAGGTGATAATATAAGGAAGCATAGAGGGAAGGTTTCTAAAAAAGATGGCGGTTACAAATTTTGAAAATACAAAATGGCGACTGCACAAACTGACATTATATTATATATTTTTCAATCAATGTTCATTTTATGTCCATCAACAATTTTGAGATGCGGTTTGTTGCAATAGACAGAGCAGGAGTTGTAGCTAAATAGACTGTATGAGCAAAATTTTCAAAATTTTATTTATATATTTTTTGGCGCATACACTAAAAAAAATAATTTTTTCCGTTTTCTCAAAATTTATTATTGAAAAATTAATTTTAACTTTCGTTTCGAGTTATTGGAGGATAGATCTTGAAAAACCACACATGTTGAAAAAAATACCTATGTATGTACTTATGTATGTATGATGGGGTGACATTCACTGAGACCTAAAAGATCTATTGTGCCCCCTTTCTTCTACTTAATTCATGAGGAACGTCTCAGAGACTAGTAGCTTCTTCAGTCCTATTTCCCTGAGGAATTTTAGGATATCTGCAGGCTTCAACTTAGGTAAATGTACCTCTTCTATTCAATAATCTCCTACGATTCTGAATTGCTGTGCAATTCGCAAGTATGTGGATGGAGGTTTCTTCTTCCATTCCACAAAATCTACATTCTTCTTCCTTCACTATTTTGAGCTTTTTCAGGTGCCCGTTCAGACGGCAATGTCCCGTTAGGATCCCTATTAAAACTCTTAGTGCAGTTTTACTTTGACTTATGCATTCATTTGATCTCAACGGGTTGTAGCCACCCTTCAGAGTCTTTGATTGTCTAAGCCCTACTAGATCTTTCCAGTGGTCAGATCTTCTCTTTTCTTTGGCTTTGCCTATTTCTTCCAATATTACATTGGGGCTGATACCGCAAAAGGATTCCCCCAAAAGGGTATTTCAGTCCTTCTCTTTGCTGAGTCCATCTGCTATTTCATTTCCTTCTATTTCAGTGTGTCCTGGAATCCACAGTAAGTTTACTATATTGTTCCCGCCTAGTTCATTGAGTATGCCGAGGCATTTTCACACCATTTTGGAACTGATTACACAAGAGCTCACTGCTTTAATGGCTGCTTGGTATACTATTTTTGCTATAGTTGTTGAAATTAGAGTAACTCCTATAATAACGTGTAGTGATTAAGGAAAATTTAACAGAAAACAATCTAATGTTTGGTCTATTAAAACCTTATCAATTATAATAAATTCTATTTAAATATTTTGTTTTATTTTATTTTATAAACAAACACCTATCTATATCAAAAAGCATTGATAAATACTACTAGAAAACCAATTCAGCAATATTTTTCAAATATACAGGTCCAAATAAAAGGAATAAATTCATTATTTCATAAATCGGTGATTTTAGTGGAATAAGCTGAATCCTGTCAATCACTTTTTTATTCATGACGTCATCTAAGTGATCCTGATAAAGTGGGACTTGCAATAAAATAACTGAAAGGTTATCGACCAATATTTTTGATTATTTTCAGGTCCTGCATGGCATCCCCTAGTAGGAACAGTTCCAGTATTGAAACATCTGTCAAGAACTCTTGGTGGTCAACACTTGGCATTGTCGAAATTATCAGAATTATATAAAACGAATGTCCTTGGTTTAAAGTTGGGTAAAGAAAATGTTGTCGCTGTTTTCTCTTATCCAGTTGTGAAGACAGTTCTTACTAGGGAAGAATTCGAGGGAAGACCAGATAACTTTTTTCTTAGATTGAGGTGTATGGGCACACGAAAAGGTACGTGCGACTGTTTATATTGAGATTATTGTTATACAAGTATGCCCAGCTGTCTTGACTTTTTCTTTATACAGGTTGTCCCAGGACTTTAAAGAAAAAAAGTCATTTTATGACATCTCGATAGAATTGACGGTTTAAGAAAATTTTACTAATTTTCAATAAGCCACTTAATACCAACTTTAAAGCCTTATATTTCTTTAACAAATAGTGTGGGGAAAATTTTATATGCAGTATTGTTTGTTTCACAATATATCGTCTTCACTTTTGCTGGCAATCATAAAATTAGAAGGCCAATTGCAATAAATCATATGAACAAATAGCTGCTGTAGAAGAGATCGCAAGTGGCGGACTATTTAAAATTATTTTAAAATTATTTAAATTCACAAATATCTATCTAACATACAAAACAATCATACACATTTTTCACAGTTTGCTTTGCATCTAATGACAAGTGTTACGGAATATTTAATACTGCCAAATGAATTCAATGCAGGCATCATACAACCTGATGGCCCGCCCTTGCCTTGTCTCTCCACTATTCTTGGGTTTCATTTCAGGAAGGTCGTAAATGGTCGTATTTAGATAATTGCCGGGAAAAGCCAAGACGATATATTTTCAGAAAAACTATAGGTACTATAATTATTTTGTCTCTATGATCTCCCATGTTTTTGGTAAGTCACAGTCTAGTTTATAGACCTCATACTATACTAGCCGATCTACAGCAAATTGAACCAGTAAAAAAGTCGACCATGCCTATCCGGACTTGAGGAGTAATTGTTGCTGATTTGTGAAAAACTGATAATGTAAAATTTCAATACACTGCTCCACGAAATTAATGCAACAATCGCAATTTTAAAATATGACAAATTGTAAACTATTTCTATATTGTCTGTCTTTCCGTACGATACTACCAGTTCAGTTTGTTTTTTGTCGGTTAAAATTGAGTCTTTGAGCGCTTCGATATTATTCGGATAGAATTTGTAAGGAAATTTGATTACTGCTTTATATGCCCAAGCCGTTACATTGGACAAAAAAGGCTAGAGTTATAACTGAATAAGCGACAGATTCGGTGTACCCTATACATCAGCATCAAGCATGCTTGAACGATGTAGTGAAACTGATGAGCATATTCTTTTTCAACACTTTCCTCTCAACTACAACTGTTTGTAACGACAAGAATTCTGCAATCACAGCTTCGAAACGCACATGGTATTAGAATAAGCTTGGAATCCGTTTGGCAACGTATTCGAGAGGATGGTTTGACTCCTCACATTACTGCCAAAGGTCCATCGTTAACCGTGGATCATCTTACAACCCGGTTGAACTTTGCCAAGGAGTATGTGAAATGGAGGAAAGCTGACTGGAAGCAAATTTGGACAGATGTGTCCAGATTTGTTTTTGGAAGACAAGGTGAGCGATATGCACAATGCAACATAGCGAATACAACTTTCTTCGGTGGGGGCTCGGTTATGTATCAATCAAGATATTATTATTGTTTCTGTTGATTTATTTCGGCAGTACTGAATAATTTAGATGGAATACTTCAGCTAGCAATACATTTGGATGAGAAACGTATGTTTTTTTTCGTGTAATCGGACGCTAAGTCAGTATTTCGCGTTCACAACACAGTCCGCGAAATTCAATTTCGCGGCCGTTACCCATAGCAACGGCTGCGAAACCAAACGTCACTTCCAAATTTGACATTTCTAAAATACTACAAAGACAAGGATTATTTTTTATTAAATACCAACAAATACATAAGTACTTATATTATTTAGGATGAATATTAACATTAATAATTGTACAGTTTGTATTATTACTTATATTTACTCCAGAAGTTGAAGCAAGAACTGTCAAAATATTTTGTATATATTGAAACATATCATTTCCATAGCACACATTGTTAAATAAATTGAACTGCTGTTGATTTTAGAGCAATAATATATTTATTTACAATTATCTAGTTTAATAATTTTAACAATTGCACGAAAAATAGTGTGTATGCCATGGCCGCGAAACTTTTTAACGACCTCAAGATTATCTAGCCTCGGCCGCAAACGGCCTCGGCGATAACTGTTCTTTCGGTACGTTAAAGAGGTCTTTCGCGGCTTAAGCATATAAATAACTTTTTTTGTAATATTTCCAAATTCAAATTGGTAAAAATATCGTTCCTTACCATGTCGATTTATATAGAAAAAAGTTTATTTACCTGATATACTTATTAAAGTTGAGTTGATTTCATGAATATTGTCTTACCTGCAAAAGAAAATAACAAATTAAAATATTTTCTAATTGCTACGTTCAAATGGGTGAAATGAATGATGAATGGGATAGAAGGAGTTTAATAGCACACATACAGAGTGAGATTTAAATAAGTATCGCATGATATTAATAGATTTTGGTGTGTAAAGATCTTGTGATATGGTCGATATTATGGTGTTATATCGTCAGATCTTTCCCTCTTTTGGAATAATAATGAACTTTGTTATTTGAAATGGATCACCCGGTATATTTTTTGCTACATTTAAATTATCTTCACCAACTTAAAATAAAATTTAGATTGCTATAACTGCTATAATATAAACTTTGTTGTTTCAATAAACTAGTATTGTTGGAGTTTATTGAAAGTCACAAAGGATCGTATATCTGAAAAAGAACGAATTGATATTTTAGTGACATTAGAACATGGTGATATGCGTAGAAGTCAACAAGAAACGTGTAATATGTATAATAATGTATAATATCTTAACCAAAATCCCATAACAAGATCTAAATTAGTAAAAAAGCATAGTCTTCTATAAATATCATCCGTTTTCTACTAGGATTTTTAATCTTTAAAGTGTTCCGATCACAGTGTCTGTGGCTTGAATGGGATATAAAAAATAGAAATAAGATGGATAGGTTTTGGTTGATTTAATTTAATTTTCATTGATAGTGATTTTGCTTGACCAAGATCAAGGCTACAAGTATTTGAGCAAGGCCAAGATCAAGACCGATACCGTTACCAAGACTGTCTTGGTTTTTGCTTCGCTCAACACTACTCATTAATGTGTTTTTATTTGGCTTAAAACTAAAAATGGTTGTAAACAAATTTTATTTTTCAGGAGTGACAATATGTGATGGACCTCAATGGAAAACCCAAAGAAATTTCGTTACGACTCATCTTCGCAGCGTGGGCCTTGGGAAAAGATCCATGGACAAATTAATCCGTGATGAAGTAGCAGATCTTTTATCCATTTTGAAAGTAAATGAGAACAAAGAAATTGGAATTGGTCCAATTTTGGCTGTATCAGTATTAAATGTTTTATGGACTCTAGTTACGGGTTGTAGATTGGATAGAGATGATAGTCGTTTGAAAAGGTGAATAATTAATTTGAGACATCTGACCAAGCGGAGTCATTAATTTGACCAAGCATGTTTACAAATACCTGACTTGAAGAACATCCCATCTTTAATATACTTTTTGTGTTCATTTATTCGTATTTTCAATGGTCTAGATGTTTCCCATAATTTAAACTTGTCGCATTCACAGGATATCTGATTTATGCTTTTTTGAAGTGTTCTTCATTTTTCGCTTTAATAATTGTAATACATTTTAGATTGTTAAACCTTCTTGACGAAAGAGCTCGTGCATTCGATATGTCCGGCGGCACGCTTAACCAATTTCCGTGGTTGAGATTTTTGGCACCAGAAACAACAGGGTACAATTTGATAAATCGCTTAAACTCTGATTTAAAAAAATTGCTAATGGATGCAATTAAAGAACATTACTCTACGTGGGTAGAAGAACAAGACGACGATCTCATATATTCTTTCATTAAAGAAATGAAAAGTGACAATGGAGCAAACACAACTTTTACAGGTGTGTATATTTTACAGGTACCTATACATACATTTTTAGCTGCTTGTTTTTCACATGAAACTCGATGGTGAAGACTGCATATAATCTATATAATAAAATCTAGATGTGTCATGGGCTTTTACTTGAAAATATCAAAAGAAAACTACTACTTAATGTTATTGTAAGATTTTAAAATGATTAAAGGATAAACTTTCACGCCTTGTGGTACCAAAATAAGTACAAAAAGACACAAAACTAGAGGACCAAGCAGCAATTCCTTACATACAAACCTAAACTAACCTCACTTAACGAGACTGAATTTTTGAAAAATTAAACGACGCAACGAGGTTTATACTGCAGAGGAATTGTGACAGTTTATGTTGTGTTTAGTTGAAAGCAAAGTTCACATCTTTTCAATTCAAGTTAACATCAAATAAATTAGAAGATTGCCATCAATGAGTGAAGATCAGTTTAGTTGAAATACAATGATTGTCAAAAAGATTCGATAACCAATAATTTGACACATCTTCAAAAGTGGTTATCTCTTGAACAACTCATTTGATTTTAATGATTTTTTTTTGTAAACTGTAGGTCAATTCTTTTTTAGCAATACTGTGCTTGAAATTTTGATGTAGTCATAAAGGGGTGGATAAATATGAACATGGTTTTTACCTAGTGATGAACAAAATCTGTCTTGGTCTTGCAGTCTTAGTCTAGCGATTTTGCAAGACCAAGATCAAGATCAAGATCATACATACACTAGCAAAATTAAGACCATGACCGAATGAACAAGACCAAAACCAAGACCAAAGTGCAAGACTAAATTAAAAATTATAACTTTCATGTTAAATATTGATCCTAAGTTCAATATATGTTGTTAATCATTTTTAATTAATACCCATCAAAACACTCCAAAATTTTCCAAAACGACGTAAGTAGTAAGTAACAAACTATTTGAGCGAGACCAAGACTAAGACTGAGAACGCAAGACTAAGATTACAAGTCTTCGCATTGATGCGTCCTCTACATCTTCAAATTCAACTCAACATTCAAAATTTCAATCACGATATTACTACAAGACTATTGAGCTACAAAGAAAACTTCCAAATCAAATGAGTTGTTCAAGAGATAACTAAATCTGAAAATTATGTGTCAAATTTTAGGTGGCCTGTTGTTAAGGGCCTGTCCAAACGTAGCCAATTTTTTTGGGGGGGGGAAGGGGGTTTGATCTAAGACTACGCTGGGTCACGTTAGGGAGGGGGGGTCATAAACCGTGGTACGTAGCTTTTTTAATTGTAAAGTAATCAATGAGAAAGTAAAAGTAAAAAAAGTACTAAAAGTGAAGTGAATTTTTGTGCGAGCTTGATACGATGGAGCTTATTATAGAAAGGTTTGAGGAAGAAGATCTTGATTTGAATTTCGTAAATATTCCAGTAGAGAGCGATGAGAATGCTGAGTCAAATTTGCCTGTAATTGATAACTTACATGATTGGCTTGTTTCACCATTTGTACTGAACGATATTTTCGAGCAATAAAGAAAATATTGAAAGTATACAATTATTTTTTTAAATGTAATCTAATAAATTTGATTATGAAGCGATACGTAGTTTTTTAGGGGAGGTAGTTTGACCAAAAGGTATGGTAAGCTACATGGAGGGAGGGGAGAGTGAAAATTGGCAAAAATGAAGCTACGTGATTTACGGATTTAATAATAACAAAGTGTTCAAACGTTTTATTTATTTTTCAGAAGACCAATTGATCATGGTTTGCTTGGATTTGTTTATAGGGGGATCTCAAACTACAAGTAACACATTAGATTTTTCTTTTTTGATGATGATTTTACATCCACAGATTCAAGAAAAAGTAAAAATTTGCTTAGCTCAAGCATTTCCAATACAAGAAGAAGTTAACTATTGTGATAGACATAAGTAAGTAAATAGCTTAAAAAATGTTAACTGTATGTTCATTTTTGAAGGAACTAATATATTCGCCATATCTTATTTCAATACAGTTCTTTATGTAGAACCAATGTACACTACAAGTTCAATTTTAAAGGAACTAATATGTTCACCATATCTTATTCCAATAGTTTTTTGTGTTTATCCAATATACATTACTTAATTACTTTGTTATATCTATAGGTTTGTTCCAACAAGCTTGAGCATCAGTTCGGAATTTTACTGAGTTTGCGTAGATTGAAACTATCGACCATAATTTTATTTCAATCTACGCAAACTCAGTAAAATTCCGAACTGATTCTCAAGGTCGTTGGAACAAACCTTATTATGAGCCCAGATGTTTTCGATTGAATTAATTAAAAGTATTTATCGTATCATTGAAAATTGACATTTTAATTTATTATAAGCATCATAAACGTACCAATACCTACATAAAACCTTAATTACTCATAATACATTAGTTACCATAATTGAATACGTTAGTTACGAAATCATAATACGATAGATACCAAATAATATTAGAACTAGTTCTCATGAACATGTAAAACAATATTTTGACAGATTTCAAATTTGACGGATACACATTTGCCTTAGCGTTCACGATCATAGGTATGTCCTCTGAAGCCTGATTAATGACCGAGCAAGCACCACAGTGCCTAATCCACTGCCGCAAACATCGCCGATTTGAATTTTGCGAGCAATGGAAACTTTTTTGGTCACACTTTCTTCTAAGTACCCTCTAGCAACCTTCGCCGATTCCTACCCACCAAGTTCTTGTTGGTCTAATATATCTCCTCCTGCATTAACTAGAAAATTTGCCGCAGATGATCTTCTAACGTAATGAGAGTGAGAGATACTCAGCTATTTTTTGAGGTATTTTAGAGAAGAAATTAATGCAGCACGGCTGTAAAGTACAGTTCCTTTTTCTATCTGATACAATCTTTCGGTGAGTAACATGGACTGGCCTTAACATTGCGTACTTTTTAAATAAAAGCACAGGAACAATCAGCTTGTCCTCTAAAACGTGAACATCTTCCGTGGTCATCTTCGCTAATTCATTGGTTCGACAGGCTCCTTCAATTCCAACTAAAAAAGCCACTTCCATCATTAAAAACTTATCGTCTGGGGCAGAACGCACAAACTCGTTGACTTGTTCTCTTGTAAATACTTTTGATTTTTTTACTCTTACAACCAACGTTTTCCTTCTTGATGTAACGTATTAATGCGCCGTATTTGCTGATTTTCACTCTTTCCTTCAGTTCTAAAGTCGCTCGTAACATGGAATATTTCAGCCATAAGGATGAAGCAGAATATTCCTCAGAGAGTTTTGCAAAATACGTCAGCAGCACCGTTTCTTTTGCACCTTGAACATGTACTTTGTTTCGCCGCTCACAAAACTGCCGATATTCTTTTTCATAATGAATTTTAGATTTGTCCGGAAGCAAGTTCAACCTTATAGTGTTGGCTCCAGCTAATATATCGTCAGGAATATCAAAAGATTGCATGATTTTAATGATGACTTTTAAAAATGTCAAAATGAAATGACCTAAAACCTTGTTGCATTGTGCATTGTGAATTATCCGATAAAGCTTTGAATATAACTCGATTATTAGCAATTTAACACCGCCTCGGACATAGCTCGGTGACGAGGCTATCCCCTCGTCACCTAGCAATGTCCTCGATTCGTCACCTAGTAATGTCCTCGACTCGTCACCTAGCAATGTCCTCGACTCGTTACCTAGCAATGTCCTCGACTCGGTCACCTAGCAATGTCCTCGACTCGTCACCTAGCAATGTCCTCGACTCGTTACCTAGCAATGTCCTCGACTTGTCACCTAGCAATGTCCGCGACTGTTATAAATCGCATAATAATCTCGTTATATTAATAGCTATAAAGCGGGATTTATAGATAGACGGACTGTAAACGTATACCACACGTAGACGCACTGGATACGTAACGAACGGTATGTAAAAATTGTTGCAGTTATAAATAAACGGAACGGAAATTTTGCGCATGGGCAGAGGTAACGTACTCGCGACATTCAAATTAACCTAGAAATTATACAAATCATCTACAGCCTGTGTCCTATGTTGTTTTGAGCTTTAAATTTTGTATTAGACATTCAAAAACACAACATTAAATGACAGCTGATAGCCACGCTGACATCACACAAAATTCTTTCCTTTGATTGGCCGGACGTAAGAACGCACTGTAAAAAGATCAAAGTTGGCCAACTCTTCCGTTCCAGTCCGTTCACCTTACGTTACGTCATGCACTTACGTTCCTTTATAAACAAGGTACGTAAATTCTAATAGTTGATCTTTTCACAGTGCGTCTACGCTTACAGTACGTCAAACTATAAATCCCGCTTGAGTTTTAAATTGTTGCTGATATTCACTTTTTGTTCCCAGAGTTCCTTACGTAGAAGCAGTATTATGTGAAGTAGAGAGGTTTTTGCACGTTACTCCAGTTTGTGGTCCAAGAAGAGTATTGAAAGATACAGTATTAGAAAACTATTCCATACCCAAAGTAAGTCAACATTTTTTTAGTATACAGTGTGTAAAAGCCAAACGGAATAAATTAATATTTATAAAAAATCCAAAAACACGTCCAATTTAGATTATAAATTGACAAGCTTCAACGTGAAAATGCGATCCGCTACCTTCAACCCACTTGTAATGACAGGTACTACCCCCAATTTCTTAAATGGGAAGTATAGTCTTGTGATATTTCGTTTGAAAGGTCTCTTCCTTCTCTATTCATAAATTTTATCGTTTTTAAGTTCATCGCAACAATTGAGATGGAATAAAATAAAATCATGTGGTTACCGAAATTCGCTACAATACAATCAAAAACTAAAATGTAGGTAATGCAAAACGTAAAACACTAAAAATAACTATGAATGTCAATGAAGTAGATGTTCAAAATGTATTGTAGCGAATTTCAGAGACCTTTCAAACGATATATCACAAGCATATACTCCCTATTTACACACACACACTGTATATTAGTAATGTACCACATCATCACACATTGCTATACGATTTTGTAAAATGAGTAACCAGTTATATCAAAATCGTTTCATCGTTGGTACCTTTTTAGGATACAACAGTATTAATTAGTTTATATTCAGTTCATCATGATAAAAAATATTGGAAGGATCCGGAAGTATTCAGACCTGAACGGTTCTTAGATTCTCAAGGAAAGCTTATTTACCATGAAAGATTTATCCCGTTTGGATTAGGTAAGAACCACCATTTGGAAGTAATCAGATAATTTCAATTCATTAATAGAAATGATTTACGTAATTTTTTAGGTAAAAGAAGATGCCTTGGTGACGTTTTAGCCAGAAGCTGTATCTTCACATTTTTTTCTGAAATTATTAGAAGTTTCACAGTAACAAAGTACCCAGGAAGTAAAACCCCAACGGGAATTCCAATACCCGGAATCACTTTAACGCCGGAAAAATATAAAGCTAAATTTACTGAACAGCTTTATGCTTAGTGGCGGTATTCGAAAAAAATTGTTGAGATTTAAAAAACTGGTTGTAGTTTCTGTTTAAAGAATAATAAATTATTTCACAAATTCCTTAAGAATATTCTATTATATTTAATATTATAGTCCTCAGCCCATGTGTGTTTTTCGTAATACATATTCATTAGGTAATTTATAATCAATATCCTCATACAGAAATTGGAAAAAAGTATAGAAAATAAAAAAAATTCTTATGCATATTCGGACGTTGAAAGCATCTTAGCTCCTAAAAATATTAGCGATGGCTCATTCGATTTCGAATGACATCTAGAAAAATATATCAGAGGTATGTATTAGCACCCAAAAAGTTTCAATTGCTATTAACAAATTAGGATAGGAAAGCGAAAGCATTTAGTTTTTTGAAAATAACTCAAAAACTTTTAATATTCAAGGAGTTCTGAAAAAAGATTATTAAAGAGGAGGAAATTTCCAATAAAAAATTTCTGACTTTGGGATCTCTATTATCTCTATTATTTTTTATATTTTTATTCAATGCCGAAAATAGGGCTAAGCGGAAAGTAAAGATTTCAACGAACAGAAAGCACACTAACTTTTTGAAAAAAGCTGATATTTTGACGGGTGAATTTTCGATTGAAAATTAGGGTGCTTTTTCGATATTAAGTCAAAATAAGGTGAAAAAATCAATATTTCAAATCAAATAAATTATAGTGTATTTGGGACATAAAAAGGTAAGTTTTCACCAAAATTTCGTGAAAGAAAAAAATTTTTTTGTAGAAGATAAAAATAAAAAAACTAAATAGTTGGTTTTTTGAATTTTTCACATAAATTTTGAGGTTATGTGAAAAAAGTGTGGATACAAAAGTTGGATATCTTTTTATTACCTACAACTTTGTCATTTGACTTTTTTCCATAGGACTTGTAGTTTTGCCGGAAATCGAGATAAACCGTTTTTTACCCTTAAAAACTCACCCCCTTCCCCTACCCAACCACAGGTCGCCCGTAAATTATTTTTCCTTTCATTTTTATAATACTCTCCCCTTTTCCAATGGGTTTCATCCTACTATTATTTTTTTCACTTTTTATCATTTTTAAAGGCTTCTACCCTGGTCTCTGGTATATTCTGAGTAAAATTAAACATAATTCAAATAGTAAGAAATATTATTATACAGATTTGGCAGCACTGCATTAATGAGGAATGACAATAATGCAAAAATAAAGTGTTACAGTGAAACATTTTCAATTTATTTTAAAATATCTGCAAAATGACTTACTAGATTTGATTATATACATAATATACCAAAAGCAGTATTACAAATCCTTCAGATTATATCAGTTATAATAAATGGCATAATAAATGAATATTAACTGAAGGTTTAATGAATATATCTACTCTGTAATCGTATTTAAAAAAAAACATATTTTAAAATCTTACCTGCACTTATTCATCAATATTTTCTTCCATTTATTACCCATAAACACTCACAAAATGTTATTAAAACCGAAACACGAATACAATTAACTTAATATAACATTTTACAATTAAAACCTGTGCTCGGACTAACCCAACGTTATAAACGTTGAATCCGAAACTGAACTACTGTTCTACTATTCCAGTAGGTAGGCAGCGATGATTCAGACCCTTCGAGTAATAGTTTAAAAAAAATTATAAAAACAAGAAACATCTTTTTGTTGTTTATTGTGAATATGATATTCCTAATTTATAAAAATTATATTTGAGTCCCTATTAATATTACAATAATTAATTTAAATTTGCTATAATCTACTCTAAACCAGCCTGACAATACATTATAGTAGTATAAATATAGGGTGTTCCATTTATAACGCAATCTGTAAACCTGATTCTTATAAATTTAAAAGTCCAGATTAATTCTAAATTTTGCAAACTCTTTAATATTTTTTTAATTATAAATTATTACATATGTGACAGAAGCAAAAAGTATTAGGTAAATAATAATTTTCTAACTAAAAGGTGAAGGTCCAAACTGAATTGGAAGATGCTAGTTCTCAAAATATTACGATATGACGCAACTTGCTTCTATAAAATATTGATAATAAAAAAGAAAGATGGTTGCAAAGTTGAAATGTAAAAATGTTTATTCACGGTAAATTGGAAGATTTTGGATATACCAACGTAATATGATATCCGTTTCGATATATTTTCTAGAGGGCGCCACATAGGCCACATTTGTGGTATAAATGTTCACCAAACCGGTAATTTTGTGAAAGAATATCGAAACAAAAAAAAGTAATAAACTTGTTACTATCCCCAAACTTTTTACGGTTTTAGAGATAATTGCATTTCAAGGCATACGCTAATATGGTTTTAACAATTTGGACGTATAGAAGGAGTAAATATCGGTTGGGCAGACACAATTATATACAAAGTTTGTCAAGAAGATGAGGAAACCTCAAAACACATACTGTGCTAGTACGAAGTAGTGACTATGCTAAAGTTTTTTGACAATAGGGGAAAAAACCACAACACACCCAATATATGTATAGAGGACCTAAGGCCCGGTCTACGGAGTCTAGTAGGAAAAACCAGTCTAGGCAAGGAGCTTTTGCATAACATGAGGGCACACACGATAGATCTCCCAAGATCGTAGTGTAGAGGTTCTTAGGCTGCATAACATTATTGGCAAGTTGATATTTATCCTAGGTTTTATATTTTGATCTATTGACTCTCGAGTAGCACCAGTTACTAGAGCTTAAGTGGCTCGTTAGCTCAGTTGATTAGAGCCACACACTGATTGTATCGAGGTGGAAGTAGATGATCCGTTTACTTTTTATCGTTTTTTCTGGTTTTTGCAAAAACATTACAAAATTATAAGTAAGGTTTTATCGTAGTTTGATTATTTTATGTGTGATAAATGTAAACCTGGAACCACACAGAATGGGTGTTGGCCACTTGGTCGCCGCGGTCAGTTTTGTCAGCGGGGGTTCCATAATGTCATCGACCACTTGGTCGCCAGTTTTAAAATCAGGTAGGCCTCTTGGTCGCCGTAGTTATCAATCATTAAAGGTATTTAATTTTGTTAGGTATATGTGTACTGTTTTATTTCATATAAGTATTTTACTGAATATCGAGAATTACATCCACAAATTTGAATATATATCGCGATGCGCTGAATAAAAAGCAGAATTAAAATGTTTGTGGTTAGGTTAGAGAATCACTTTTCAAATAAAAAAATTAATCTTTTCAGTAAGAATGCAGACAACTAAGTGACTTCGCTGATGTCTCTGACAGATAGTCCTGGTGTTCCGTCTTGATGTACCTACCCTGAATGACTAAAAATTTATTGGGTGTAATAAAAGTCAAAATTTAACAATAAAAAATGGTTTTATTTAACAAAAATAAAAATTGACACACAAGTAAACAATAAAACTTATAAATTAATAACAAAAGAAGTAACATGCTTTTAAAAAAAACCTACACTTGTATTAAAAATAAAGCCAAGGACAAAATAAAACTAAGAAAAATACTAGCTAAAATGGCTTTAGTCATAGAAAGTATCTGTGCTCTACCACCTGACTAACCCAATATTTGCCCGTTGACTTTGTACTTCTTACGCTGGTCAAGTTGGACCTGCTTTTCTGACTATCCATAAATTTAGGTACCTACTAAAATCGCATGCCCGTTGTGTTTCTGTGAGGTTTTTGACACAAAAATTATGTAGAAGGAATAAAAATGAATTACTGAAAACAAACAAAGTTTTTTCGTCGTGTAACTTTCTAAAGGTATAACAACAGCTGATTAGGTGATTCAGTAACACACCTCCTAATTAAGCTTGTCATATTTTTAGTATTACAGATATTCTGTGCTTCGGTTATTTCAACCTTTCTGCTGATATTAATAATAGCCTCCTTGACTACCCCCTCCTCCTCCATGTCCTCCCCCATCTCCCCCTCCAAATCCACTACCTCCTCCATGACCACCCCCATGTCCTCCATCTAAATGATCTTGAATAACACCTACAAAACCTACTCCGCCTCCACCACCGCCTCCATTTGTATAGTCACCTCCGTGTCCGCTATTTTCATATCCACCACTTTCTCCATATCCACCACCGTGACTTCCTCCATATCCACCTCCTTGTCCACCATCACTTAGATGTCCGTGTATGACTCCAACAAATGATTTGCTTCCACTTCCACCTGCAACAATTAATTACATTGTATATGTTGCAGCCAATTAGCTTAATTAGCCGTTCAATGAACAGCCCAGCCTTTTTAATAAACAGCGCCGTTCAACTAGCGGCCTGAATGATATTCAGCCATTTGATCAAACTGCTAGGCAAATGACTTGGATCGATGACGTGTCATTACTTGCGCCGAAACTCTCCAAACTGTCAATATGACGTCGGCAAACAACAAATTTTATGAGGAGCTTATAAATGTAGCTCTCTTTACCGACGTTGCCAAGCGTAGTCCTCAATAATTTTCCTTGTCCTTCTCGATAAATTATACATAAATGTTGGCCGCTAGCTGAACGGAGATGTTTAGTAAAGTGGCTAATTAAACTAGTTGGCTGCGACATATAGCAAAATGATGGAAGGTAAAGCCTGGTTAAGCCGCGCAACATCGAGAAGCACACTATATAATGACGTATACAGGCTTTGTTTTCGATTATTTTGGCGTTTTTGGTCGACTTCGCATATTTTTATTACAAATCGAAAATATACATTTTGCTGCTCTACATTTATACTTTTCAAAACCGTTTTAAAATTTGGAATCGGACTATCGGTAAGGCATCCAGGCACGTTAATTATTTTAAATAAGATGTATGGTGATGTATCCTTATCTCCTGGAAAGGCTTTCCTGGTTTTCTGAAGGGAGTCGCTGGTCTTAAATAAGAAATAATTTTTAATACTTTCCATTTTATAATAAATGTGTACAAGTATCACTTTCAAGACAAATGCTAATAAGAAAATAATTGTTGGTGCGATTAGCACTTCAAATACATTTTTGCGGTTTTCATTAACAGTTAATTACGATGTTTATCGTTTTTATTTACATTACAACTTTCGTTCTTGTTGTATTTAGTAGGTTTTAGAGGTTTAGTAGGCAATTATATTTCGGAAGACAGTGCTAGAATCGATATGGATATTGCAATATTGATTTTAATAGAAACGGATCTGCTTTATACCTGAATTCTGAGTACATAAATAATATTTTAACAATAAGGTACCCATTACAATAACATGTTATTTATCTAATTGAAGATAATAAAGTTAGGATTTTATATTTTCTAGGTTAGGTTGAAAGCTAATGTTTAACTAAAAAACCAACTACCTATTTCAAAAAATATAGGTTTAATTTGGCACGTAACATTTTAATCGAAGGATCATTAAATTCGCAGATAAATAAAATAAGCAATGCTAACTTGCTTGTGATGGCTTGCTAGCTAGCTGGCTTACCTGTTGCCTGGTATGTTTTAATTTTCACGTTTATTAAGGTATCTTCATCACTTTTTAATGTCTTAAAATAATTAAACGCTCTATATATCACTTGACGAGTTTGTCCTTCAGTACATTTACGATTTTCTTCATTAACGGCTGACATTTTTACAAACACTTTATTGTACAAAGCAGAAACAATAACTGTATGACGCTTCGCTACTGAAAATCTTAACACCTGATAAGGTTCGATGCAATTGGCGTTTGTAAAAATTTTACCACCAATAGCAGCCGAGTAGGCAGGGCACTATTACTCTGTCTCTCTGAGTTGGTAATTTCTGGGACATCAAGTTAGTTGGCGAATACTGTACCAAAACTTTAAAAACCCGTAAATTGGCAATATTTATCAGTGAATTTCGAAATGCTGAAAAATCGACAGCGAATTCAAATTAACTTATTGTACTTACCGTGTCCGCCTCCATAACCACTACTTCCTCCAAAATCATTACCTCCTCCATGGTGATCATTTCCACCGTATCCACCTCCTAAAATTCATTATGAAAATGTTTCAACAAAACTCACATTTAATGTATTATGTAAGATACTCAAGCAGCAATGAAAACACTGAGCTCTTGCTTAATTATTCCTAAAATGGTATGTGAATACCTAGAGGGACACTCAATGAATTAGTCGAGAGCGACATTGTCAATTAGTTTTTGAATGCATGCCATAAAAATAGTATTCTAGCTCATCTTTGTAGAAGCTGTTCAATCATAAATATTACTTACCTCCACTATATCCACCACCTCCATGTCCACCTCCATGACCACCTACATGACCACCTCCATGACCACCTCCATGACCACCTCCATGACCACCTCCATGACCACCTCCATGACCACCTCCATGACCACCTCCGTGCCCACCTCCTCCGTGTCCTCCTCCATGGTCCTTTTCTACTGGCACATGAATTCTAAGATGAATACTGTAAAATAAATTACTGTGTTTAATCGAAAAATTAAAAAGAAAATTAAGTTTTTTATGGTGAAGCTGATGAGAGGATTGCCAAATGAAGTGAGGCAGCCAAATCAACTAAAGCACAATAATTTACTGTGTGGACCCTTACTTTGTGGAATCCAGTCATATTACTAATTTCAAATAAAACTAGCTGCTTTCAATTAATTCCACTTTAATAAAAAATATTTGGAAATTCTAAATTGAGAATCAGCTGTCTTTCCCCTATATAATTTATACGATTTTTTTTGACGGTAAATTATTGAATCAAAGTGGTGAAGATTTTTTTATTCATTTGTACATAAATATTGCAGTTATCTCTCAACCGGGTGTCACAATAACGTCACAACCTATTTGTTGACAAAAAAGTCATATGAATTATGTCTGGTATCGAACTTAACATTATTTTTGTTCTATTATGTATTTACTGTATCGATACTTTACATAGTATCGCCCATCACATTTAATGTACTCCTGAAATTTATTAATTTTGACGTTAGAATTGTCAATAATACCAAATTATTACTTTCCGTTCTACACTCGCCTTATTTAATAAAGAAATCAAGGGTAGTGGACAAAGTATAGTATTCTACTCGCAATTTATGGCCATTATTCACTCGGGTGACTTGCGCCCCTCGCACCAGTGAATAATAGATGTGGATAATGAACAGTTCACATACACGGATAAATAGGTCCTATATTGAAGGTTATTTATATACAAATATCACAATTTTATAAATAAAAATAACCACCGCGACCAGGAATCGAACACTACGCCTACAATTTTTTTCTTCGATGATAGACCTCTAAGCCACTATTCTAATTTATTAATCAAGTTATAGTATATAAACCGTATGATGATGTTAAAATTCAGAGAGTGACGTTTTATATAATTTATAGCTGATTGCAAGAATTTAAACTGAAATTACTAGAAAATATAATATGGAAAGCGAATCGTACACTGCCAAAAATAGGAGAAGCAGAATAAATAGTATCCTTAAATTATAAGTTAAAAAAATTATATATGAAACAGAAACAAAATTCATTTATAAATAGGTAATTAAAAAATAAAAAATATATAGTAGTCTACTCGCATGTAATGGCCAATATTCACTTAGGTGTTTATGTCATTCGTCTGCGGTTCGCGACATTATTATATGCTCGTTGAATAATATACTATTGAGATACAGTAATTTTTTGGTAGAAAAATATTGTTGAAATTATTTTTTGATAAAAGAAAAGTTTGTTAATTTGTTATACTTACTGTTCTTCTCCTCCTCCTCCTCCTCCTCCTCCTCCCCCTCCTAATCCTCCAAGTCCCCCTCCCAATCCTCCTAGTATCCCTCCTAATCCTCCCAATCCCCCTCCTCCTAATCCTCCTAGTCCACCACCTCCTAAAAAGGATCCTGTACTGATGAAAGTAGTCTGTAGTACTACCAGCAAAAGTACCTAAAAAATACATTTTAAATATATTTGATATGCGCAAAACTAACTTAGGGCTTCTAACGGTTATTTGATGGTAGAGACATTTTTACTTCTCAAAATATTGTAAAATTAAATATACCAATTATTGAAGTCCTTAATTTTTAAAACATGAAATTACATTTGAAAAATGCTGGACATTTACTTGTAGTTATTCTATTGGGTGTCGCAGGAGTTCGTACCAAAAATTTGGGAGATGATATTATATGTATGTATATTGTGTCAGAAATGAGCTTTAGCAGCCCGAGACAATTAGATGCACGAGCGAGCGTAGCAAAGCACCTGCAGCTGATAGAGTTAAGGGCGCCGGATTAATGATATTTTGCGCCCTGGGCAAATAATTTTTTTCTCTGCCCCCCTCCTCGTCTTTCAGACAGCACATACGACATACGTAAAAGGTATAGTATGTACGTACAGAAGAAAAAATAGTCATAATAACCTTTTATTTAATATTGAAATTAAATATTTGAAGCCAGTAAAAGTCACCGAGTGGCCCAGTGCGAGGTTTTTCCGACGCGGCTTCCGACAAAAAGCACAAAAAAGGCATAGGACGCCGCGCCGCATTCTGCACTTCTTGGTTATATAAACATGAAACCCCTATTTGAATTTCGCAGAAGCCCATTGTGCCCTTTGGTTGCGGCGCTGACTGTGTCCCGAAATAAAGAAGTACATTTTTTAATTCAAAATACATTTTTTGTTTTTCGTGCGATTTATTTTGTTTTCACAGAAATAATAACTCAACATATCCTCAATACGACGCAAATATTAAATAAAGAATAGATCAACAGGTCCGGACTTAAACATTTTCCTTAACGGTGTATTTGAGCTATTGGTAAATGGAACCGGTCTTAGCTCAATTTGATCTACTTTGGTAGGTGAATATTTAAGTTAAATTAAAATTCTCCGATTGTGATTGTTTTTGGCTTGGCGAAATATGGTTTTCCTAATAATTCAGAGAATTTTATTTTTACTGAAGTATTATGAATAGTTCACCTAGCAAAAAATTCTAGTCCTGCAGATCTATTTCGTATACAGTTTTATTGAGGATACGTTGGGTTATTATACCTGCTATAAGATCAACCCAAAAATAAAAGAGTAATTTTGAATTAAAAAATATACTCCTCCATTTCAGGTCACAATGTATACTATACACATGATACTACAACTTATAGTTTGACAAGTTTATCTGAAGCCGTGAAAGGAATGCAGTCAAAAAACATTCGATATTGCCACGTTTAACTGTGAAAGAGCTAAAGTGCTAAGTATGTAGTGATAATAATTAGAAAATGGACTTTTTATTATTAACAATATTAACAATATAATTAAATGTTAATTCTTTAATGTGTTTGTTTCATTGGATTTTGTATATTAACATTATTTTTTCAATTTATGAATATTAAAAGATGAACACTATTCCAAATTTGTTAGGGGCTTCTTCAAGCTCTGGCAGCATTGTGCGAAAACCATACTTTTCACGCCCTCCGAACTAACTCAGTTGGTGAAATTTATCGAAACGCCTTCGTTGCTTAGCGACCAGCTGACTTCCTATAGGCAAGTGCTTGCGTGTGTTCTTCCCTCTCACTTTGTCAATCGACTGACATTGATTATCCAGTGGCGTTGGTATTGTCAGTGTCAGATTTTGAACTATTTCGTATCCTTATTGAATTCAAGTACGATTCTTAACATTATTTGTTTTTAACAAATACTGTGTTTTGAGAAATACCTTACCCTTAAAGCAAAGCAAAAAATCAGTTTCTTTATATACTTATTATATATTATATATTATTTTTAATACTTTTATAAAAATAGGTACCGTACGCCATTGGTACGATTTTCACAGATATCCGCCATGTTTCCTCGCCCCTTACCGATGCCGCGTAGCTTCAGATAAACTTGCCAAACTATATACTTATGTTGGCTTATGTAATTCTAAACCACACTAAGCTCGAATTGGGAAGAATATGCTAACACGGCAATTGAAACAACTTTTTAGAGTGAAGAGCAGCAGTTGATTATTAATTTTCGGACGAACTTGTAGTTGTGAGGAATTATAAGTAATAAATCGTATTTCTGCATAAGCTCGTGTATTATTTGTGTTAAATTACCCAAAACAATAAATAAAAGCTAACATAATAAAAAATGGAAAATTCTATTTTCAAAAACAATAAAAAAATAAAATTAACGAATTGAGGAAAACCCAGAATATTTTTAGCAGAAACTAAAAAATCACTTGATTAAAAAAATTCAACTGTCAAACGCGTCAGAGAATATCGTAAAACTTTTTATTAATTAATAATTTGATCAATTCCAAAATAATCAAACTCACAATTAATTTTGAGCACATTTTGCACAAACTCACGAACCAAGCTACACAGTAAACTAACAACCCCATGGTATTTTTTTCATTTTATACTCGAAATTGTCGATACATAATCACAAGTGACATACTGGGAAGATTTCTGTTGTAGTGGGGATTCCATGAGGATAAGTTTTATGGTATATTATGTGGTAACGGCCGTGACCCAGGATCCCATATAGTTAATAACAAACGAAAGTGGAAGTTTGTTTAAGAAAGAAATTTAAATATCTAATAATTACATTTGGCAGGTCCGGATTATTACTGTACAAATAGATAATGTTTTATTATTTTTCCAAAGACATAATTGGGAACCGAAAAATCAGGAAAATTAGTGATTTCTTTGAAAATTTGTGTCATTTTTTAATTTTAAAAGCTGATCTTTGTACAAGAGAAGTTCTTCACATGCACTATCTCTTTTATATGATGGCACCATCCGTTTTCCATTTCCACTAGGTTTTGGTCAAAAATATGTACCTATTGCTTGGCCTACAAAGTGAACAAGCCTGTGCTGGCCAATGGATGATTCCAGTAGTCCATTCAATATTTCCACTACAAAATTTTCGGGTTTAAAACGGATGACATTGTCTAGGCATTTTTGGGTACGATTCGAAGTCGAAATAATTTTTGATCTGAAAGATGTTCCCGAATATCTGAACCGGGCTATTAATGTTGATACTGAAAAAACTAAAATAACCTAGGGGACTTGAATCTTTACCTTTGATGCATGGAAGAAACCTGTCAATTAAATGTCAGATGTCTTGTTTTTGCCGAATATGAGCTTTTACAGCCCAAGACTATTAGACGCACGAGCGAGGGCTGCTAAAGCGTTTCCTGCATGTGTGACACACAACTATTTTTCGCCTATCGAATAAACCAAAAAATAGGAAAATATGACAATAAAACTTTGACATTTATTAAAAAATTCACGTTAAACGTCAAAGTAATCAAGTGACAGATGGTGAAAAAAATCGTGGCGTTCTGAATTTTCTGCCCTTGGGCAGCTAAACAATACTTTCCGTCCTATTTATGGTGTTCATATGATTGGTTTTCCGGTAAGGTGGTCTTAAATATGCTATTAAGTTCCACAATTTTTAAGTTTTTGAAAGAAAACTTGTAGTGAGTCATTTTGAATTATGCACTAGAAAATATTATAGGTATCTTTCCCATTGTAAACAAACTTTCACTATCTATTTGACATGTTATGAATAAACGCCGGAAGATTTTTCAATTCGCAGGTAGAAAAACAAAATCCTAGTTACGTATTTTGATAATTAATATTAATCTACTGTTTCGTCATTATGACCTTATTTTACTATACTTATATTATTTTAATTATGGTTTTAAGTAGTTCTGTAATAACCGTTTTTGAAAATTAGTGAACGTTTTACTAAACGAAATTTAGACCGTCAATTATAAACGAAAAAACTAATATTTTAATATTGTGTGGAAAGGGCAGAAAATGGGCTTTAGCAGTCTGAGAAATTATTCTTATTGTACCTATGTTGTTTTTTCACATTATTATTGGAATATATTATTTATCCCTCAATCATTTTAGCGAAATATTATCTTTCCAAACAGTTATTTCATTCCAATACTGTATATATTTGTTGAAATAAGCTTATACAAAAATTCTTAGGTCCAAGAAAAATCACTTTCACAGGTGCAGCTATTAAAAAACGACATACATAATTATATATGGCTATTTATTGAGCTATGGAAGGTTAAGGTAAGTGGTAATATGTCGAAAACTATTTATTGTACTTATACATGGTTCGTAGAAAAGTGAGCTTCAAAAATATTTGAATTTTTTAATATGGAATTATCATTTTTTTCCTCTTTTATTCAAATCTACGTATTATCTAATAATATTGGTCTCCGATTATGGAACTTTATCATTACCAATGGTATTATTTAAGCCTTGGTCTTCTTAAGTATTTTCCCGTTATCCTTTTCCGAACATACTTTTTGTGTCCTCTGCTATTTTTTCAATCATTTCAATTTCTAGTTCTTTTGTTGGTAGTCCATCTCTGTCCTCTGTACTATGTGGTTATACCAACGGTTACACCTAGTAGTTTTATCATATTTCCTAATATTTAATCTTATTATTTTCCTTTCACTGTATTTTCATAAAATACTTCTCAATATTGAGTTTTCAGATGCTTATAATGTACACTACACAAGATTATATTCAAATTCAATTTGAAATTTTTTTCTAGGTTTTGCATAAATTTTAGTCATTTTCTATCAAGTTCTAGACCTTTTCATTCTTATCATTTTCATCTATCGGTTTTGCAAAAGGTTAAAATGGATATAGTGATATACAGGGTAGCACAAAAAATTGCATTTTAGGCTTAGCTTCTGAACATCATGTGGAAAAATTTAAAAGCTGAATGATGTTTATTTGTACGACATTTTCCGAGCTGAAATGGGTCCACCACCTTAAAGATGATTTATGCAAAGCCAAAAATTAAACTAAAATTGAATTTGAATACAATTTTTCGGATAATTTTGTGTTGCAGTGTACATAATTATTGTTTTTAAATTCAAATAATATTGTCTATACTTGGTGTTATGGCAAATATTTTCAGTTAATAGACTGTACAATGGATTTTTTATTTTTTATACTTTTTTCCATCCTATTTCATCCGCATATTTCCACTTTTGAATAGCTGTAGTTGAGTGGTTCTATTTGTTAACAAATTTTCTGGCCGTGGGTGGGATCTGTGTATTTAAAAATGTGAAATGTGTGGATTTGAATACTTTTCACAAAAGGAAATAGTTATGCTGTAGTGATCTTGAATATTTTTTTTATATAAAACGTTTTTATGATAATTCCTTGTCCCAAAACTATTTATTTTTATCGAAAATTTCAGTTTTCTGTAAATAATTGTCATTTTAGTACAGCGTGATATCAATAGATGTCAAAGATAATAGTTTAATATTATTATAACGCCTTACAAATTTGAAAATTACTTTTCAAAGATCAGACCATTCACTAAGAAGCAACAACTACTCCCCTGGCTATATGCCACGAAGGGAATTGAATTACAGTTCCAACATTGTATAAGTAGATCACTTAAACAATGCTTCCAAGTTAAACGGGGTTGGTATATCTGCAAGATATATAACCAACTATTATGGTTTGTATTTAGAAAGAACAATATCACTTTTAGACCGGTTCAGCGTATTTGCGCCTCATTAGTACAAGGTAGATATTTTCCGTCCAATGAAAATTCAATTTAAAATAATAATTGTGAACACTGCTGATAGGTATAGTATAACTAATAGTATAATAATAAATTTGGTGGATGCTTTAGCGAGGTTTGTAAGTTGCATACCTAATAGTAACAGCTGATGATTCATAATTTAGATTAATATTTCTATAGTATATTCCCATGAAAATTGAGGTGGTTGTATATTATTCTATGAATATTGATAGCTATAATTGGGAACCGTCGCTGGTACATTTTAATCTTTAGATAAGTTAGAAACAAAATAGCAAGAATATCAACTTATACTATATTTGTTTTACCATAAATAATAGGCTCGTTAGCTCAGTTGGTTAGAGCGCCGCACTGATTGTTTCGACGTGGAGGTCGTAGGTTCGAATCCTACATGAGCCCGAATTTTTTTTTTTATTGCAAAGGTAAATGGAAACCACATAACCTGGCGGAAAAGTCAAAAGGTATAACTATTGATCAATTCCTATTTTTTTAATTTAAACCAAAGGTTAGTGGAGGCCGTTTATAGACTACTGGAAACGTCAAAATTAATAGTTTAAGGTTAAGCAGGAATGGCATTTTTTTAAATAAAATTCGAAATATAATAATAACATTGCTTTATTCAACAAAAAAATATTGTCACATCACAGTAAATAAACAATAAAACTTATAAATTACTGGCAAAAATATTGCAATTAGGTACTTACATAGTGTTTGTAATATACATATATGCACAACTTAAAAATCTAGTAACTTTGTACAAATTTGTGTAATATTACAACTTATTAGTACAGATGGCGAAGTCTGACTCATAACAAAAAATGAAAACTAGACATAAACGTATTTTCACTTATTTGAGAGATGTAAAGAAAATCCTACAGGGGGCTTAACGGGATTCATAAGAAGGTCATGCTAGAGCTTAAATTATAAATCTAAAATATGTACATGACATAAATTTAACCTTATCATAACATGCCAATACCTCAATCTTATATTTTCTTTTAGATGCGTCATTATTACAATAATTTATCCTATTTCACAAAAATTTTACATTTCCATAAGTTTAACAAACAAAAAATGAAATAATTTGAGAAAACTGATTAATAGGATGAAAACTTGAATAAATTCCTTTAAAAATGACTACAGTTAATTGTCCAGTGGTATCAGTTTGTACAACTTGTAATCATTTTAGTATTACAGATAAGAAAATGCGTTTCTTATTTTGAATTTTCTGTAATATTTAATCATAGCCTCCATGACCACCATGTCCGCCGCCGCCACCTCCATATCCGCCTCCTCCTCCATGTCCTCCTCCAAATCCACCACCTCCGTGTCCTCCTCCAAATCCACTACCTCCTCCAAATCCACTACCTCCTCCAAATCCTCCTCCATGACCACCTCCAAATCCACCTCCATGACCACCGCCATGTCCTCCATCTAAATGATCTTGTATAACACCTACGAAGCCTATTCCGCCTCCACCACCACCGCCTCCGCCTCCGTAGCCTCCATGATCACTTCCGTGTCCACCATCTCCCCCGTGTCCACCTCCTCCATATCCACCTCCTCCATGTCCACCTCCTCCTCCATATCCACCACCTCCTCCGTATCCACCACCACCTCCTCCTCCGTGGCCTCCTCCATCACTTACATGACCCTGAATGACTCCAACAAATGAGCTACTTCCGCCTCCACTTCCACCTGCAATCATACATATCATAAATGTATACAAAATATTTTATAGCAGATATGCTTGCAAGCGATGATCAAATTTTAAAAATATTTTAAATAAAAATAACTGTTTTTCAGCATGAATGACAGAATTTTCAAAGAGAGAAAAATCCACCAAAAATATGTTAAGGCGGTAATATTAAAACGAACTTTTATTAGTAGTATGTTGAAACTATAGATATGAAATATTTTTGTATTAAATCGTACCATGGCCGTCTCCGAATCCTCCGCCGCCTCCGTATCCTCCACCTCCTCCAAATCCACCACCTCCTCCAAATCCACTGCCTCCTCCGAAGCCATGGTCACTACCAAAATCGCTACCTCCTCCATGGTGATCATGACCACTATCAAATCCTCCACCTCCGTATCCACCTCCTATAATTAATTTAAAAAAATTATAGTACAATAATCTCTAGGTGTTATGGGAAGGTTGAAGGTGGAAAGGAATAAATCATAAGTTATAGTACTTGAAGGAAGAATGAGGGAAATCAAAACATTTAAGAGAGGCGGAGCACAGAAATTTTAGGGGAAAATTGAGAACGTTGTCAGTCAAGTTTTCAGTTTGTATGTGGAAGAAAAAATGCTGGAAATAATATAGGTGTATAATAAATCATGATGATACTGAAGTGAAGAAGATAAAGTGGCAATTCTTTTCTTAATATTAACAGAACACAAAGCTTCTGGAATGGAAGTAGATAATATGGGAAATGGTGCAAAGATTCAGTTCAAGTGCCTGGGCTGCTGAAGAAAACCCAATCGAATGAATGAATGAATGTTCGGTAAGAGGAGGTAACTAAGCTAACCTACATACTTGTTAAACATTAAAGGGTGAAGTGGGTGAATTGTGTTATGGAATATCTAAGAATCTAATAAGAATTCTGACAACTAACACGAATTTGGATCTGAGGAACACACTCTTGAAACAATCCGTATGATGTACTAGACATACGAGCTTTGGCAAACTAAATTTAGTAAGAAAAATGTAATTAAAAGAGGATCTAGGAAATAAAAGTTGAATATAGGTAAAATAATGCTATGTACTTATTTTCTCTTACCTCCGCCATATCCACCGCCTCCTCCATGACCGCCGCCTCCTCCATGACCTCCACCAACTCCGTTTATAATAATCGTGTGACCACCTCCTCCTCCTCCTCCTCCGCCATGTCCTCCTCCAAATCCACCACCGAATCCGCCGCCTCCTCCGTATCCTCCTCCGCCACCGTGGTGATCATCAAAACCACCAAATCCACCACCGCCTCCTCCACCTCCGTGGTGATCATCAAAACCTCCAAATCCGCCTCCTCCTCCTCCTCCGCCATAACCGCCACCACCTCCATGGTGCTCATCAAAACCTCCTCCCCCGTATCCTCCACCATGTCCTCCGCCTCCTCCGTGCCCTCCGCCACCATGGTCATGTATTTTAACTATTTCCTTATGGTGGACTTCTTGTACTGGCACGTGGACTCTGATATGAACACTAGAAAATTAAAATATATCGGTTCAGCCTTAACCTTCATGTATGTGGAATAAAAATTATATTAATATCGAGTACATTATTATAGTATATTATATTATATCAAATTATATCCAAGTACTGTTCAAGCCCTTACTATTCAAAATAAAATAAATTCGTAGAGAAATTAGAATGTACACCCTTCAGGAGAAAATTGAAATTTTATCGTGGTATTGTGGAGTTCACTCACAAGATTAGCAGGCTTGTCCCGGAATTATTTCTTTTTATGGGGTTTTTTAAAAAATGAAATTTATCTGCACAATTTTGAACGGGCTCAAAATTTGATAGAATTAAGGGCGAAAATTGTCCAGCATTGTGCAAACATTACACCGAATCAGCTGAGAGATACAAGATTATCTTTGTTCAATAGATTCGGTTTTTGTTTGGCTCAACAAGGAGGACTTTTTGAACCTTTAATTCATTAATTTTTTAGATTTAGCATTTTAAGTTGTTTTTCGGAATTTATTATCGATTTTTATTAATTTAAAGAATCTTATTTTGTTTTATTAACGAATTCATTTTCATTTTGGAAGCCGTTATGGCCAAAAAGAAATCAAAAGACACTTGAATACTAAATCGCACCATAAGCACATAACCACATGACTTACAAAGATTGGAAGGAGAAGAGGCGGGGTTTCTTACAGTAGTTCTGAATCCAGCTGTCCAGCTAAATACTTGATATTTATTGAAGTAAGTTTAGGTATAGAAATTTTTTGTTGGCGGACTATTTTTATATCTACTAAACACCAGTCGTACTGGAGACACGTGCCAAAACAGGAACACAGCAAACTCCTGGTTAAAAAACCCTCGGAGAAGCTGACCAATGATATACTAAACCTTAGCAGGGCCCAAATAAGGATAGTGACGGGTTTACTCACTGGACACTGCACTCTAAGGAAGCACATGCATACAATCGGCATATATAGGGAGGAACCTATTTGTCGGTTGTGCATGGAAGAGGAGGAAACAGCCTCTCACATTATCTTTGATTGTGAAGCACTATCTCACTGGAGATATAGACTCCTAGGACTAGAATTTCCAAGGGAGGATTTCTCCAAGAAGAACCTAGTGAAAAGTCTGCTGAGCCTGATAAGGGCTGCTGGTCTCTTCACATAAACGGCACAACCAAGAGCACAAAAAGCCTTAAGGCTGAGGTGCCGAGGACATCAATCCTTTGACTGGTGTGCTGATCCAATCAATCAATCAATCAATCAATTTTTATATCGGAGGGAGACATTAAATCCCAATGTTCTGTTTCTCATTGCATGTATATAGGTTAATGTTAAGTATCAATCAAAACTAACTACAGGAAACGTCAGTCTATTGCAGAGGCAATCGATAATGGTCTTAAATCAACTTCATAGACAAGCAAAAAGCGAAACTAGGTGTTAAAGTGGCTAACAGACAAATGTTAAGAATTCACACATTAAAAATGTAGTTTCCGGTTTTTAATAAAATTAACAAGTTATTCTACAACAGAACTAATTTTGTAACAACAAAAATAAAGATGAAAGTACAGGAAAGAAAATTCATTACCATGTAAATAACATGAGAACAATTTTAATCAAATGCTCGTATTTTCTAGTTAAGTGAAAGTGTGAACGTGATAAATTTTAATACCATGTGGGATTACCCAATTTAAAGAACGAATGCGGTAACAATATTTAAAGTAGAAGAGAAAATTATCCAATTATCTCTTGATATGTAAAAGAGGCGTGAATTGGAAGATGTTAAAAATCAGGAATAATTAAATTGAGTGTGTAAGTATGGAGTCGATGTCGATCTTTACGTAACTATGATTTTATTAAATTTATTGAATTTTTTGAATGTAAATAAGTAAAATACATAGCGAGGGAGTGCCTTTAATAGTTTGACTGAACTATAACTATTTTTGAGGGAGCGTTGCAGGTGTTCTCTGTAGTCGCTGGTCTGACATCAAGAAAGTGTGTGTGTTTTTGTGTGGAAATTGCAAGTAAGTTTACACATATTTATTAGCAATTATATTTTTAGTTAAAAACTATATATTTACCATGGGAAATATGGAATTCGGTCCAAAATATTGTGTGTAACAACGAAAATGTAAATAATGGTGATAAGAGTGATGATTTTAGTAATAGTGAGAGTAATGAAAACAGGATTCGACGACATTTAAATTTGAAAGCACAGAAAATATGTTTCAATGTGTATAAGAATCTACGAGGTCAAACCTTTAGATATGTCTTTGTTAAAATTATTAAAAACCACCATATATGACTGTTACAAAAGTAACAAGTTACCTACGATTGAAATAATAAGAAATAAATTGACAAATGCCGGCCGTAATGTAAATTGCTGTAAGAAAACCATTGAAAACTGTATTAAAAAATTGAGATTCAAATCCAAAACGATTAAAAAAGGTCAAACAGTCATGGAAAGCAGAATAATAGTGGATATGCGGTATACATACCTGGAATAAGTAACTAAGTATAGAGAAGAAAACCGGCCAATTATCTATTTGGACGAAACTCGGTATGATATACACGATACGGTTATACAATATAGAATTATGTTTGGTAAGTGGAAATTATATAAATACCATTCAGAGTTTAGCTCTGCAACATAACTTAAAGGGGATATACGATTAGATAGCTGCACTATATGTTTTACGTCAACTATACTCTTTCTAAATTCAATGTGAGTACATGAAAAAAAGCAAGGTTGTCATATATTTTCTAAAATTCCTAAACTAAGTATAATTGTTAGTTCGTAACTAGCTTGTAAGTATTTTTTTAAAAATACATAAATATAAATTTATTAGTTAGCACTAAAATAAGGCATTTAAACTTTATGGAAAATTTAAATAATCAAAACAGCTTATATTTAATTTACTTACTGTTCCTTTCCTCCTCCTCCAAATGATCCTGTACTGATGTAAGCAACCTGTAGTGCTACTAGCAAAAGTACCTGAAATATGAAATAAATTTTAACTGAAATTTTATAGCAAACGTTGAACTAATATAGTACTGCATTATTTACATACGCAATACCTTGAAATTCATAAATCGCAAACTAGTTTTCTTACACTAACATGTGGATCTGCAGCAATGTATCCTAAATCATTTATTTCATCTTTTTCTGTATTGTTTTTTGCCGTCGTGTAGAGTTTCTTTCAGGCTAAACAGATCCGGTTTGTTTTAAACGTTTAGCCAAATTTTTAAATACTCTTCTGCAAAAATGTTGTCGCAAGGGATATCTTAATGCATATTTTCTCTTCTTGCAATAGGAGCATTCTCAAAACTTTCAAAATACACTTTTCAAATATCATAAGCTTCGCTATTTCGATTAGGCTTTCGAATTTTTAAATAACATTTATTATATAAAAATGATGGTTTTGTGTTATTATTTAACGCAAATGTATTAAAAATAATTAAAGAATATAAAAACGTTTTCGCAGAATTTTTTAAAATTTGCATTTATGCACGAATCAATATCACCTGAAAAACATATTTAGTATGCAAAACTATATACATAATAATTAAAATGAAATCGAAATAAAAAATTATCAGTTTTAGTTCAAAAAGTATGTAATGATAACTGTCAAGGACACGGCAAAGGACTATAAAAAGAGTTAAAGGCAGATCTAATACTGGGAATGCCAATGGATCCTATTGCCCCACAATATAGTTTCAAAAATGAATACACAGTAGTCATTCCAGAGAGAAAGGACTGGGAAGCAGGGCCTCCTATAACAGCGAATCTAAACTGGTACACTGATGGCTCTAAAACAGACTCTGGAGTAGGAGCCGGAATATATGGGGTACAAGAGAAGATCACGATCTCTTTAAGCCGATGGAAGCATGCCTCTGTCTTTCAGTAGAGGTAATGGCGGTGCAATGCTGTGCAGAATAGTTTGTGAGATGGGAGGTGGATAACCAAAAAATCGTCATCTACTCCGACCGCCAAATAGTACTAAAGGCGATAAGCTCATATCGGACAACGTCAAATCTCGTGTGGGAGAGTCGCAAGGCCCTTAACAGACTAGGTAGTCATAATAGAGTGACCCTAGCCTGGGTGCCAGGTCACCAAGGAATAAAAGGCAATGAAAAGGCCGATGAATTAGCCAAGCAGGGAGAGACTAAGGTCATGATAGGGCCAGAACCTTCCTGTAGAATTGCAAAAAACCTCACTAAGGGGAGCATCCACCAATGGATAAACAACCAGGCGTTGCGCTGGTGGCATAAAACCCCAGGACAAAGGCACGCTACTATGTCAAAGTCGAGGAACGACGAGGATGATGGTGGAAATGCTGACCGGACATTGTAGGCTGAGGAAGCATATGCACACAATTGACCTAGCAGATGACAGCCTATATAGGTTTTGCCAGGAAGAAGACGAAACCGCGGAGCACATACTCTGTGAGTGCGAAGGCCTAGTAAGTGTGCGGTTTCACCTATTCGGAGAAGAAAAACCGAGGGCAGAGAGCTACGCAAGGGAGACGGTATCCAGGCTAATAGGTCTAACAAAAAGAATAACGCTAGATATCGAGCTCTAAAAATAGGGAGGGCCACAATAGATCTGCAAAGGTCGCAGTGGAATGGGACAAAGAGCTACTCTATTTCTAATCTAATATAATGATAACTACTATTCACGAAGGTGCGCAAAATAATAAGCACGCACGTGCCTTTTATGTCTATATCTCTGAGCACGTGTGACGTGGAATAAATTACCATGGAATCGTTAAAAATTGGGACCTCTACTATATACTTGATTTTTGTATACACAGATTTGGTCTATGCAAAAATTCTTCTCATTCTAAGACTGATATTCTAAAAACTTGATTTTGGTTGAGTTTTTGTTACAATTTTTCCAATATTTATTAATTTTAATTATATTAAATTCCAACCCTCAATAATTTACCGTGGTCTCTTCTGATTTTAGTAAACGCAGAAGTTAAACAAAATGAAACAACCACTTCGCATTAAAATACATCTTTGAAATACTGTCATCGTTTGTGGAGTTAGATCATATCGAAAATAATAAAAAACTGCCACCTGATAAATCAGAAGTTAATGGAAATTTTAATCCATCTAATTTATTAATTTTTTTTATTTTTGTAACGTAATTTCCAGGTTAGAATACCAGAAATATGTTAATGGAAAATATAATAAATTAAAAAAAAAACTAAAACTGGAGCTCTTCTATATTCTTAAAAAAATCATCACATACAAGAAGTTAAGACATCAAAGTACTCATGTGACAGATGATGAAAAACTTCAAAAATCGTGGCGTAAAGAATTTACCACCTTTGGACTGCTAAACAACACTTTTTTGTCCATACGATTGGATTTCCGTTGAGGTAGGTGAAAAATAATATATTTTTAAATGTTTTATGGACCTATTCGAAAAGGTCAGACATGAAATGATTCTATTCATTGTACTTTATTTTATTTTCAATATGCACTGATTTTTCTGTCCTTGTCATCAAATCTTACACAACAATAATAGAAAATCAGCAATATCATGATTTAAATTTCATTTTAATTGGAGTTTTTCTTGGTAGGATTATCATTCTTCTATTTCAATTTTATTTTGAATACTCTGTATATTTCTTTGAATATCAATTTTGATTTTATGTAAAATCCCACGAAATAATCTAACCTCAATAATGCATATGCAACTGAACCTCAGCAAAAAATCCCATTTCATAAACGTCAAAATGAATATGATAAAAACTGTAAAATATATTAATTAATAGCATTCATTAGAATTTTTTATTTAACAAAACAAAGTTCTTTTTAACAATGAAATCTATAAAAAAATTTTAAACATTAAAAATATTTTTAGCATTAAATATTTGAATACACACCAAGATTTTAATTGAAAAATAAATACTTGACAGATCTGCATGTCTGGATAAAGTTGAACTAGTTATTAATTAGTAATTTAGTTAATCCCCAAATAATTAAATTAACTCACAGTTAACTTTGAGCTCATATTGCACAAATTCACGAACCACACTACACAGTAGAATGCCTACCAATGATCTACCAACCCCATGGAACTTTTTTCATTTTATATGTGAGTTGGTTCATACCCCATCACAAGTGAACACATTGGGAAAATTGTTGATATAGTGGGGGATCGTGGGGATGAACTGTATGGTATCTTAATGGCCGTGACCCAGGTTCCCATGAAGTTAATGGTAAACGAGAGTGAAAGATTGTTAAAGAAAGCAATTCAAATATCTAATAATAATTACCAGGTCCGGTTTCTTATTGTACAATTAGATATAAAGATAACTATTTTTACTTTTTTTGTAGTAAGGACGTTTATTTCATAAATATTATGTATTTAAACTCAAGTTTACTTAAATTCAAATCGTTTTGAATTGATTACGAGGTAGAAAGTAACATTAAAACTAGAATGCAAATAAAGTGACGTAACTTCTACTTTATGGTATCTTTTCGAAATAAAAAAAGGGCATTTATTTTACGTATAACTAACAATTAAACAATTCTTCTAAATAGTTATATATTTATTTTCAATTATTAAAATTATCAAAAGACTACACATATTTTTTTAGCAATTTTGCTTAAATTCAGTTACCTTTGTATCTATTTTTGTTTATAAGCAGATGTCAACAGTTAAAAGTTTGCTGATTTTTTAATTTGAATTTTCTCTTTATTTGTTTTAAGAAATAAAATTAGTGGCGCCCTTTTTTCTTTCACTTTCATTATTTTTTTATCTAAATTCCATCAGATAACTGGCTTTGTTATCTCCAAATTTAAATTCAGTTTGGCAAGAGCCCACACTATTCATTTTTCAATTTCTTATTAACGCGCAACGCCAAGATAAGTCAAATATGATTCATTGGCGCCCAACGTGGGGCACTTTTTTGTTTCATTATTTTTGACAATAAAAATTTTTGTTTGATTTTTGTCTTCAAGAATAGTCGATTTTTCATTCGGAAATTAGTAGGTGAAATGTCATTTTTTGTAAAGATCAACGATTATTAGGTTCGTTCCAACTAGCGATAAAACCATTCGTACAGGTGCTGTATTTTTTTCGCATTCCAGCTGATTCTTGTATCGTTCTGGAACGATACAAAAACTACCTTCTGGAAGGAATGATAAAGTTGATGTGTCCATCCCTAATTCGAGTTTCCGCATTATACAGTACTCGAAACAATTCCAGAACGGTTTCAAAATGTCAGTTGTAACAAACCTATATGCATTTTCTATTCCAACGATTACTTAGTTTGTATTAGTGCGCATAAAATTTGCTGAACAGTAACTCAAGTCCGGCACTGTTTAAACAGAATTATGCACTTGAAATCGCTTTCCTTAATACGTTACCCACAGAGACCTCCTTGGACAATGTTATAATATTATATAAGACTTTCTCTAAAAAGGTTTTATACATCTCACTAGTATATCTATAACGGTTGATGAATGAGATTCAATTAGGTGCACCTAATTAACGATGTCAAAGTAATCGTGCGGTTCCGGGTCCTATGTCAACATTAAATATTTAAAATATTTCTTATGTTCGCGATAAATGAATATTTATGATTGATGTTTATCAAAATACCAAGCAAACATATGCAGAACTAGGAAAATAATATACACAGTATATTTTTTAACACGTGATAGGCATAAAGTTTATTTTTGTGTTTCTATCATTTTTCCTATGCCCTATCTTTAGTATTTAACTAGTTTGTAGCACTTAAAACGGTTGTTTATGGTGAGAGTGAAAAAAAAGTGAAAAAGCGTTAAAAAGTTAACTTTATTTCACGCTTTGCTTAAGCCAATACATTTGATTAGTGCAATTCGTCCAGACCTTTACCGGGAAAAAATATCAGGTTACCTTTGACTTTGACAACAAATGAACTGATTTGACGTTAGTTTTTATCAATAATTCTATTTGTTTTACATAATTTGGTAGTTGTTTCTATTATTATTATGGATAGTGAAGATTACAAGTTTGAAATACATAATTTTTCTTAATATTATGGTGTCCATTTTTCAATTCAGTGATTTTGCATTCATTAGTTGTAATTCACTGAAGGAGTTTATTTGTATAGGGCTGTAGAAAAAATATCGCTCTCGCCTAAAAACTCGTGTAGTCAACTTTTTCATTCTTTAAACAAAGTACCACTTTATGCATTTGTTGCATAAATTACTATTACTAAATTATTTGTTAGATAGTGCAAGCATATTTGATTTTCATTTTAAAGGATTGAAAATAAGTGCAAATTCGGGATCGGAAAATGGATCAAATTTAATATTATAATTATAGGAAAACCTATCTTTTAAATGGTTTGCTGTGTTATTCTCCATCTTTTAGAACATCTGAGTGTAAAATTTTCCAACTGAATCCCGCACGGGCTCTAATTAATTGTAGGAAATTTTTTGATAAAATTAATAGTTTGCAATAATTTCCGGCAATGATTTAAGTACTAAGGAGATAACTCCTCGCTTTTAAACTAGGAGGAGGGAGCATTTTCCAGAAAACTGCTTAATTACGTGGAGTTTAAAAAAAGTAAATGTATAAAATTTAATTAATTGTGCCCCCTTACTTCTACTTAGTTCCTGAGAAACGTCTCAGGGACGATCTTGTGGCATGTTCCAGGTTTTTTGGTTTCTTAAACGTAAGGAGGTGGTGTGAGATTGAGAATCACTCGTCGCCCAGACTAGTTATGCTACTTCACGCAATGCCTCCATAAGTGATAATTGATCTCACTATGGCAGTGTACATCCAGCTCAGGATTTTTGGGTTACAACCCCAGTTTCTCCCTGCATTTGCACTGCGTTAACTACTAGACTATTATTTCAGTTTAAAGAATATAGTATATTAAGATATAAGGGCCGGAAGTGGACCTTTAGGGTTTGGTATAACCGCTCGTCGCTTGCGGAGGGTGGTTATACAAAACCCGAAAGCTGTGAGGGAGCATCCGGCCCGTATACCTTACTATACTATATTCTTTAAACTGAAATAATAGTCTATTTTTAGCGCGATCGGTTTTTTTTCCGCTCCAAGTAGTTCCATACCATGTGAAAATCCGTTGATTTCCAATAACATAATAGATCAAGAAGTACATAACCAACAAAGTAAAATGCCTTTTTCTACGCCCATGTCCGTAAACGTCATAAATCGCACTGACAACTTTCCTTGTAAGTGACATTTAACAATAACATGCACGTAATGAGAATCTCATAACATACACGTGCGTTTAGATAGAAAAACTTAGATTTCTTTGTTAAATCAAATTGCAATCAAATTTTTATTTACGTAATACTTTATTTGGTTTATTTACATACTTTTAATCAATTGAAAAACACAAAAGCTCTTTGCATTAGTGAAATACATTTTAGATTAAAAGAGTGATGCCCCTAAATGTCGGCAACGCATTTTACAATTTCCAAAAAAATAATTCGCTTTTTATTGATATGGGAAAAACCGTCATCTCATTTATGCTGTCAATTTTGGTAACAAATTATAGTATCCGAACATTTTCTCAACTTTAACTACGAATATGTCTGTTAGTAGTGAAAAAAATGAAATTATGAGCACTCAGAAGAAAATAGATGGGCGTAGAAAAAGTATAGTACGTTACACGAGTTGTAATCCCATAACGCACTCGTGAAATTTACGCACTCGCCGCTGTGCGGCTTCGCGCGTAAACTTTTTCACTTCGTGCGTAATGGGTTACTTACAACTCTTGTTACGTAATATACTATTTATTTTCAATAATTATGCTTCAAACGGTTCTATTAATTCTAATATGCATTAATTTAAAGTTAAATTGATTTGACGTCAAAATAATAGTGTAATACTATCAAAAAGCTTTAAAAAATTAGAAAATTAATTTCCAAAGGATAGACCGTTCACCAGGAAGCAACATCTACTTCTGGGGCAATATGCCCCGCCAGACAAATAATTACACTTCCAAGATAAACGATTTGTTTATTTTGCTGTATGGTTTTACGTTATTTATTAATTTTGAATAAAGTTTCTGAAAAAATTGCCAATTTTTACATATAATAGGACCGAGATAACGTACTTACGGCCTTAGGGTCGTATTTACAAACTACTTCTATGGTAAGGATGTTGGTAAATTACAAAAAAGAAACCAATCATGCAAAAGTATTATATAATCAAAGATATGATAAATAAAAATTCCTCTGTTGTGTAGGAAGATTTTAAGTTTAAACGATGTATATTGGGAAAGTTACTATAGAGAAATGTCGAAGGAAAGTAATAACGAAATAAGGAAGTTGTAACGTAACTTTTCCACCTGTTAACTTTACTGTTCAATCTCTCTGTGACCTGCACATAAATAGTTTCACACAATACAATTGCGTGTACATTCGAGAGCAGTTCAATTAAATAATTATTAGTTTATTACATAACGTGGTCTACTAGAAACCACAAAAATCTGCATAAATATATTTTGCATAAATTTCTCACATTGTAGTCTATTTTTTTAATGAATTTTAAAATGGTCAGTGACGTTTGAAGAAATTTATGTTTTCTGTTCCTTTTTTAACGCGTAAAATAAAAAAGCATATATTTCGTTTATTATATATTTTTAGATTTTAACTACGCTAGCTTATTTATTTTGGTATACGTACCTACAGGGTGTTAATTTTAAAACTGAAAAATAATTTTATTTAATACAATTGTAGGTTGTGCAGAGACAATGACAATAATAAGAATGAATATTGGGAATAATAAGATTGAGCTCAGAGTTGCTTTCGGGTATCTTGCAGCGTTTGCTAGATTTTATACGGAGTGTGCAAGTATGCTCATAAAACTTGTTTTCTTTTTCATTTACTCTGACATTAACTGAAGTGAGCTGAGCTTTCAGTCAAAAAGAGCACACTTATGTTACGTAAAAGAAGCACACTTATCACTTAGAACATAGGTTTATGCTCTAAAGCCGGTCCCAGACACTACGTGTAGTTGGCAAACATTTGGTATTCGGACTTATTCGCGTAGCATGTGGGAAGTTAACTTTGGCAAATATTCGTCCTTCGTCATTTTCCCAGCGCTGGTCGGAAACTAGCATGAAGTAAAGGACGCCGTAGTTCAGCGAAGTAAACTACGTGTACCTTTGCTATACTACGGCACCGTGTGGGAGATCGTGCAAATGATAAATATTGGCCTATTCGCCAAATACACATAGTGTCTGGGACCGGCTTAAGACTTATCATAACCTCCATCCCCCTTCTTCCCTTTACCTTGCCAAGTCAAAAGTTTGGGGGTTTTTAAAAGACATAATAAATAATAATAATGACTATTCAAGTCATTAAAGACCGAATTCAATTATAAATAAATAATCTAAATGTAAACAATCAAGCCATTTCTGATACAATTCAAAATATAATTGGACGTTTTCAATTATATATTGAAAATAATGGTGGACACTTCGAACAACTTTTATAAGTTATTATTTATATATAATTGTGAAGTTATCTCTGTTATATTCGTTATCTATTATTTGTAATTTTAATTAAAAATTGACCAAAACTTTTATTTAATATCTTAAGAACAGTGTAAGACAGGAGTATGACATGATATATTTTTGAAATAAGAAGAAAAACATCTTTTCAAAAATTCAATAATATAGATAAACGAATAATTTTTTTGTATCCCCTAAACTACGCACGCCACTGTACTTTTGTTAACGTTATAATAAAATTAGTTTATAACCACACAACTTTTATTTCAAAAATTTTTTTGTTTATACAATAATAACTATGGTATGGGCTGGGACATTTATGACGAATAACCCTGTACACCAACTGTTTATTATTTGATTGCTAAAGGTAACGCGTTTTATAGAATTTCGTTACTTTTATCGAAGTTACTTTGGAAAAGGTGTAAATATATAATAACGCGTTACTATTTTTTAGTAACGATCCAAGCTCTGGTTGTGTCTATACAATATATTGTATTTCAATCATAATTTGGAAATAAAATATAAATCCTAACTTCTTTTAAAGCACTTGAATGGATATTTGTTTGATTTATTGTCGGCAATGCCAAAATGCCTAATTATATTTAATTTGTGAAAGCTTCCTTTCACTTAAATAACAGGTAGACATCGAATAAAAGAAGGAACCCTTTGACATACAAAAGATCATGTTTACTTTCTCGTTCAGTCAGTGACTTACGCAGAGGTCAATGGTATGGTACAACGTGTAACAGATACCTATCCATTTTTTGTACGCTCTTGACTGATTTTCATCTTATACACGGGCGTAGCTTCGATTAGAACAAAATCCTGAAGCATTTTTATAATAATAACTTTATTGCTTCTGAAACACATACATGTTATAGCAAAGATTTGGATGTTTTTATCCGTGAGAAGGTATAAATAGAAAAAAAAAGAAAAATATGAAAAGAACAAACAATAAATTAAGAAAGTATTAATTATATTATCAAAGCACATTTCAATAATATAGAAAAAAATAAATAAATAACTAATAATGATAATATTTTAGTCATTGAAAATAAAAGAACGCAACTTTATAGTATATTATTAAACGAGCAATTTATGATAGCCATTATTCACGCAGGGTGACGTTTGCGTCCCGAGCCGTAGGCCATAAATTGCGAGTAGAATACTATACTTTGTCCACGACCCTTGATTTCTTCATTAAATAAGGTGAGTGTAGAACGGAAAGTAATAATTTGGTATTATTGACAATTCTAACGTCAAAATTAATAAATTTCAGGAGTATACGTCAAATGTGACATATAGAGATGGGCGATACTGTGTAAAGTATTGACTTATTATTAAGTGGTCGTGGACAAAGATATTTGCCATGTATGCAACAATTGATTTAGCTTCAATAATCGTTGGGATGTCTAAAGCTAGCAGGAAATAATCACCCTTTTTATACATTCAATTTTTAGGCTTTATTGCTTTGTATATAGGACACTCGAATAAAATGTGGTGAAGCGTTTCTGGTTCTTTCAAATTGCAAATGTATATAGGTATGTTACCTCCTTAGGGTCTAATGCGTATGTTGACGAACTGGGCGAATTCAAAGAAGAAGCACCAAATTAGTGATATCTGAGACAGTGATGACCAAAGTAATCAATCATTTCGAATTTCGATTAAACGAAGAAAACTTCCTTAGTCTCGTTGAGCAATTTTTTAAAGGGGCGAAACTTAAGGACTGACAACTGTCACCGTTAAAACGTTTCCTGTTACCGTCACGCTGTGGTGTAGTTAAAGCGTTGTAGACATAGGTATTCTCATCCGTCATTTTGGTGCCTTGTTGTACGTTGACGTTGTTGTTGTGTTGGTCAAGTATTTGGCATGAGATTCGGTATTTCTACTCACAGACGTGACCAGCATCCATTCGTTGCACTTTCTCAGTTTTCTGGTGTTAATAGTTTGAAGGAAAGTTGGTAAAATAAAATGTTCTGTTCAATAACAAAAATTTTTTAACACAATATGTCAACTCGACACATCACAAAACAATAACATTCAGGCACCAAAATGGCGGATGAGAATACTCATCTCTTTAGTGCCTTAGTGTAGTGGGTTATAGGTGGGCTCTTCTTTTCCGAATGGGATTACTAGAACTTTAAGAGGACTAGTTAAATCAGCAGCATTCCAAAATTCTTCTCAATCAAGACTGTTAGGAAGGATTATTCAACCCGAAGGTAAAACGTTTAACTTGTGTTTACTGTGCATCGTTTAAATTGCGATTTATTGAAGTAAAAACTTATTTGGGCGCGTGATTTATGGCAGGAAGAAAGCTTTAGTCACCGCCTATCATAGAGGTACGATTTAATTTTTGAAGGAGGTTATTTTTATTTGTGAAAATTTTTATTTAATTTTAAGATACGATAACATTTTTAAAAAAGTTTGATATATTTGCAACAATTTCCATCTACCAAAAGTGTACAATTAAATTTTTTTATGGGATCGATTTATTTGTAAAATTTCTATACCATATGCGTGCGATGAAATTTTCTTGAGAGAGAAATTAAATTATAATAATTACCAATTTATATTTTAAAATATCTGTAAGATCTGCCATACAACAAGTTTTGAAAATTATATGGAGTAATTTTGAACATGTATAATACCTATGCTTTAAAACAAGTGTATTTTCTGTAATTAAATATCTACGCCTATGATTATAACTGTGTGAAATATGGTACATCCGACTGCATAGTTGCAAATCATTCTTATTATTTTATAACTTTCTATTAAACGTTTTAAGATGCAGAAGTATGTGAATAAATAATATTATTTTATTAGATCTCTCTACGGTTATAATAAATAATCCATTACTTATGGATGAATGCGAAAAAATCTAATTTGCATTTTTTAATGAAAATTAGTGAAAGGCAATTACATGAAATATTTTCAGGATGCAAAAGTTAATGATAATTCAAAAACGACAAAAAGAAAAAATATTGAATATTTTATTATTTTTTTTTTCACGGTCTTGTCTAAACAAGAATAGGAAAGTTACCAACAATTATGCAAAACCACTTTTGTATTTACCCGTTTGCTTCAAGAGAAAAAAGTTCACTATATTTTCACTAGTAATACCACTAGAGGTCAAATTATTTCCGAAAATTTTTTGAGCTCATGAATATTTTGAAAATTTTCTAAAAATATTCATGAGCGAGAAACAATTTCCGGATTTGATTTGACCTCGTGTGGTATTCGGTAAGAAAATTCCACACCAAATGAGTTTAATTCCAACAAAATCAATTTTCGTCTTCATCACGTACTTGCAAAACATAGAAGGTTTTGTCGACTTGATTATTTAGTTACCATGACAACTCACTGAAACTCTAAGCTAGAAATTATTTCTGTTTTGAATTCGTCAAAAACAGCACGACGTAGAAAAATGTCTCGCTTCGGTCAAGAAAGTAAAGAAAATATTCGCCAGAATATTAAGCAGTTGACACCCGCGAATACTAGGAAATCGAAGGCAAGTGTATGGAAGTAGTTTATAAACTTTTGCGCAGAAAAAGCGTATGATTACGACAGAGCGGATATACCTGTGGAAGAACTAGCGCTTATTCTTGAAGACTATGCCCTCAACATGCGAAAAAAGAACTCCGAAGACTACAAGGAGAGTCTTATCAAAGTTCTATGGAACTCTACAGCTAAGCAGTTGCAGGAATATTTTTTCGAAAGGTATAATCGCAAATTTAATCCATTCTCTGACATAGAAAAAATGCTAAGCTTCGGAAGCTACAAATAGATCCAACCAAGAGAATGGCAAGTTCATCCGCATTATCAGCAGACGAATTAAGAAAGATTATTGAGCTTTGGGACGAAAACACTCCGGGAAGGATTGCAAAGAAAGTTCTTTCACATTGCTGCTCATGAATTGGTCTGGAGAGGAAATGAAGGAGCGGCAGCAACAATAGAATATTTTGTGGAGGAAATTGACAATCAAGGGGAACCAACAGGACGCATTGAGTATAACCCTGTTATCTCCAGGACCACCCAAGGCGGTTCAAAAAGAATGGCCGACAGTAAGTGGCTAGTACCGAATACTGTCAATGAAGAATTATGCCCAGTAAGACTGTTCAAAAAAACTAATAAGAAAGCGAGACCAACTCATCAAACTGACAGCACCCCAATTCCAAAGGCTGGTACAAGAACAGCCCGGCTGGACAAAATACAATATCTTCCTGGTTCAAATCGGCGGCATCAGTGATTGGAATCGATGTCAACAAGATCAAGATAACAAATCATTCTGCGAGGGCCACTGCTGTTTCAGCTAGCCAAAACGGGAATTGGAGAACAGCAATTAATTAAAATGAAAATAAAATAAAAGGGCTAGGAACTTTACACTTCATTGAAGACACAGTGAACGCATCCAAATTGTGTAGCAAAGTTATATCCATCCGGAGATTTCATCATTCATCAGGACGGAGCCACATGCCATACGGCTAAATCTACCAAAAAATGGATGGGAGAAGATGACATTGAAGTTAGCAGCCCGGATCTTAATCCAATAGACACACTGGCACAACATGAAAACAACGCCTGAGAGTATTTTACTACACCAGCTATACTTGTTAAATCGCAAAAAATATGGGATAGTTTCACCCCTGGACTCTGTGAAGGCGTAGTAGTATACAATGCCTAATGGAGTTTAGGCTGTTATTCAAGCTAATGACGCGTTACGCGTTTTTATTTTAATTTGTTAAGAACACATGTTCCAATATTTTAGTTTAGTTTCGAATATCAAACAATCAATTAAATTGTAATCATCAAAAAATATATAATTAAAGTGTAAAAATATTCATCATCAAAAATGTTGCTAATTTCATATTTACAATTGAAAAAAAATTGAATAAAAGAATTTCGGTAAACTGGCAGTTTTTTCAAAAAGTAACTGCTTTTATGTTCCAACATATAGTTGTTAGGGCTCGAATAATCACGTATAGCTTGTCTCAAAGTATATCGTCTTAGCTTTTGCCGGAAATCATCTAAATACGACCATTTACGCCCTTCTTAAAAGAATCTTAAGCACCTGAAATGGAACCCGAGAACAGACGACTGACAAGGCATTTGGTAGTATTAAACATTCCGTTTTAGCGTGCGTTTTCAAAGAGTATTATAGGTAAGTTATCATTAATTTTTTTCGCAATGTTGCGTCGAAAACGCTTGTCATTAGATGCAAAGCAAATTGTGAAAAATGTGTATAATTATTTTGTTAGTAGAGGATTCATTAAACAAGAAGCTTTAAAAGAATCCTGCTTATTTACAACAACACCACTATCCTCTATAAAGGATATTATTATATAACAGTGAAAAATTAAGTGGACGAAAAAAACGTAGTGATTTTCAATCTCATCGTCTGGACATTGGCCAACAGGATATGATAAGCAGAAAAATATATTCCCTCTATGAAAGCCAGATTGTTCCTGCTTTGGACAATCTAAAAAGGAAGCGAGAATATAAATATTAGCCGGGCCACCCTCCATAGGGTTATTGGTAAAATGGGATTGACATATCGTAAAATGGACGGAAAAACAAGTGGTAATGGAATCGCAAAGATTGCGCACTTGGAGATTCAAGTTTCTTCGGGATATTAAGAAATACCGATCCGAAAACAGATCTATAATCTACCTGCACGAAACTTGTTTTGATACACACGATACAGTAGGTATCTAAAGGATGGGTTGATTCCAGTAAAAACCGTAAGACTAAGGCACCTTCAAACAAGGAAGCGCAGCTATACTTTTTCATGAAAATGATACGAAAAGAGAAAAAAATAAAGTCTTTCTTCATTAGATCATAATGGATTTAGATTTAGAACGTGTTTGATGCACTAGTGTAAAAGTAGAGGATTGCTCAATAAAAAGAAGATTAAATAAAGCAGCATATGGGTTTAAGGAATGCCTATACGAAATTTATCCGAATATTTTAAATAATTTTTTTCTTTCACTTCATTTCATTAGGTACATCAATTTTTCTATTTTTTTAATAGGTAGGTACCTAAGTATTTAATTCGTTTTTTTATTTGATGTATTTTATATTAACTAAGTATGTGTTAAAAAGCAACCAGCTGTATAAACTTTTATAAACAACAATTTAGTGAAATCTGTATTTTATTAAATCACAAAAGCTCTCAACAGTCTTAACTAATGGACATTCAAATGTACGTTTCTCGTACTTTCGTTAATTTTCTTCATTGTTATTTTGAAAGAGAAAATACCTTGCACTATTAGTAGGTAGGTAAGTATGTTGAAATAAATTATTTTCGAATGTGAAATTTCAAAATAGTATACCTAGGTAGAGCTATTTTATTTATTAATTATAAATCGATTTTATTTTTGTATAAAAATAGCTAAATTGTAAAACCACCTTTAACTTTACTAATCAAACAAAGTAAACCGTGACTAATGACAGGTTGTCAGATGCCATACTCCCATACTGGATGCTGGTTCTGGTTACGCAAGCGTAAAGATCCAAGTTGATGAAGCACGTTTTTAACCCTTACACCATTTAATCTAATATTTTGCCGACTGCATTCCTAAATTTGCGTTTAAATCATGAATAATTTCTTTAAAGCAACGTTAAGACTGAATGGTCTCAGATCATTAATAAATCCAGTAAAGAATGGAATCGTTTCTTCTGTAAATCAGCAAAGACAAATTGCAAGAACACTATGGTATATGAGCAACTCAAATAAAACCAGTTTTACCAAGGAGGTTGAACACACTCACCTATGTAGTTGTGGCTGTGGAAGTAAAAGAGCCGCTCATACTAAAGGTACATATATGAAAATTAATATTTAGGTTAGATGAAGAAATTTATACATAATCTCAAATTTTACTTGAGATAATAATTATTCGGTTATACTAGCAGTACAAAACCTTGACTATTTTCATTGGATTTCTTTAATCTTCGAAATAATATTAATTTAGTTTTTAAAAATGTGCTTTCTACATTTCACTATTTCTTATTTGATTTGAACTCTAGCCGAAAAGGAGCTGGTGGAATTCCTAACTGAAGAAATTCTAGCAGAAAGAAAGGCACAAAAAATTAAAGCTATTCCATCAGAATTGGATGGTTTCAGTGCCAGCTTAAATGGAGCAGAGATAACTTTAACCAAAACTGTCAGCGATGAAAAGTAAGTTTTAATCAAATATCTTGAGCAAATGTAAATATATTACCACAAAAGATTGTGAAGTTACCAAAATCATCTGTAAGAAATATTTTGTGTTGGTTATTGTCAAAAATACTTCTTTATTCTCTGGGCACATCTGACTCGGGTTCCAATAACACTGAAGTTGAATGGCTTATTGAATTTTTGCTTGTGCTTTCTCAGAGTATCCAGTCCAGCACTTTTATTACCTTCTCCAGGTTGTACAAGTTAGTAGCTGGGTGAAGAACATTCATCTCTTTTTATTAAAATGTTATTATAATATGAAAACTTTTATGTATTTGCTGAGATAAAGTAAGGTACCTACAACTTAATAAATGGGTTATTTACAAAACCCACTTATTTATAATTATTACCCCAGTTAACACAAATTTTGTTATTTTATATTATGCTCACTTGTCTTTACATAATTATGGACATTACTAAAGTTATACTTACAAATGAAAGTCCATTGATTCAAATATTAAACAAATTTTCCATTGGACAAAAACATTAAAATGAAAAGGAGTTACAAAAAAGTTACTACAATATCATTTTGATATCTTCATATTATTCTTCCAATTTCATGTTCCACTAAATCGTTTTGTTAAAAATATACATTTTTAGCATTAAAATAAGTTTCAACGTTAATGATAGTGTGGATACTGATGTGGAACCAGAAGTAAGTGAAAATATGGATAAACCTGATCTTGGAGAGTTGAAATCTAGACCATCATTCAAAGTAGAATTAGTAAAAGGAAAAACCACTATCAGTTTACTGTGTTCTTACTTGAATTCTAACGAACAAGGAGATGGATATAGTAAGTTATTTCAAAAATTAATGATTAGCTTGTCTAATACAAAGGTTTCAAAAATATATTTCACTTATTGGCAGAAAGGCTTTTAATATATTTATTTGTCATAACAAAAATGTACATTTTAGCTTTGTAACCACAAAACCAACTAGCCTTGCAACCTTGTGACTTTATCTCTACTATAAATTAGTTGCTAATGTGAGATTTTAATAACAAAACGTTTTGTTTTAGATGACATCTTTGGTATCGATGAAATTAGCATTTATGAAGGAGAATGGAATGCAAACATATATTCAGTTTCTGGCGAAGTTTTAGATTCAGTAAGTATAGCTTTTATTCATATTGGATTCATCGCTGCCAATAACCATAAGGTTTCATTGTACTTATTAAAAAAGGACATGTAAACACAAACAGTGGTGTATTCAATGAACATATGAATATAGAAGCTATTTGATTTGAATTCTTTTATGAACATAAAAATTTATTGTTAACTTTCTTTCATGAATACTTCTACAGTTATGTTTACCAAAATAATTGGAATTTATTTAATGCCACTTAAAAACGAGAGGATCCTTAGTAGTGTTCATTGTTTGACTAACAATTTGGGTTAATCAAGTTTCTTTTGATGAGTTGTATTTTACTTTCAGTTTTCATTGAATTAATTCTCCTGAGTAATCACATTTGTACAAGGTACCCCTAAACAAAAACCTATGTAAATTATATTTTGAAGAAAATGATTCTGTGTGTCAATTAAAATGAATATTGTTTGTTGTTTCATCATGCTTGAAGATCCACAAATCTTGTATTTATATTTATTCCATCCTCGCAATGAAGTCCCAAAATCTACACTAGGTGTTGACTTTTCATAGAGCCTTCTTCATCGTGGTAATTCACTTTTGATATTATAGAATATCATCCATCGCTTGCTATATTCGTTTTCAGTTATTTGAACTCACTCCTTTACCAAGTATATATATTAATGTTAAGGGCAACATTGTCACTTCTGCTTTTCATCACTTCTGACTCTTATTAATTTTAATATAGGTATTAATCTCTCCAAATTTCCTTTTCCAATGTCTAATCTTCTATTTCAGTTGAAACTACTGAATTTTTAATTTAATAATCCTATAACCACTTCTTAATATTTAATATTGAGATAGAATCCATACTCTATTCATTTTCAATTTTCATCTGCCTTTCTTGCTCCTTTACTTAAATGCTCATGCCTTGTTAACTATACTCTATTCAAATTTCATTTATGCAGCGTGGCATGGAACTATAAGTTTGTTTTCGTCAGTATCCGCTTTAATTGCATTGTTTGCAACAAATCACAAAGTATCCCAAGTATTTACCCTTATCATTTGTTTGGATGTGCTGCATGACTTTTATTAGTTGTAATACTTTATTTATTTGCATTACCATAAGATAAAACACAGTATTACTCAATTTAACTGTCGACGTGCTTAAATAAAATTTGAATAGAGTGTAGTCTTATCTTCACTTACTTTCTCATTTATCCAAAATTCTAGTTATATTTTAAGTTATTGAATATCTTCTACTAAATCCCTTGTCGCTTTATTCTTCCTAAAACTAATAACTACACTTATTTCTGAATTACCCAATTTTTTATAGATTCAGATGGTTACTTTGCTAAGAGCAAGGTATTTGTTATTTCACCTTTATATATAAATGCTTTATTTACGTCGCGTGCAATAAAAACTTACTTTTTGCACTTGTTGCATAAATAATTATTTGGTTTTTAGTTGGAATTCATTAATTATTTCCAATTTCTTTAGTTCTTCTGGCAAGTCATTAAATTGCTGTTTAAATTGAAGCTGTCGATCTATAATAACTATGTTAAAAAACTCACAATTTATTAATTATAAATAACTTTTTCTAAATTGATTGTGAGTATCAAAAAAAAACAATCTCATTTTTTATGTTTTACTTTTATTTTCAGTATCTGTATGATTTACTTATGAATTATTTGGAAGAAAAGGGAATCTCGAACGAATTTGTGGAAAAACTATCGAAATACAGTACAGCTTTTGAGCATTCGGCATATATTGGTATGTTAGAAGGATTATCAAAGTTTGTATCTGGAAAATAAATACATTGTTACAGTCATTAAGTATAAGTATTTCGTTTATATTTGTTTAAATGAGTTAATAATAAATACTGTATATTTAGGCGTTTATACTTAGAACTTTGTATTATTATAATCCATTCCTTTTTCCAACTTTCCCATTTTATAGTAAATATTGACAAATACCGGTTGCTTAACGTATATATAAATTCCACGTACTTTTTTCAGCACTCCATTGAAATTCATTAAAATTTGTAAATGTATTGAATAATGTATTTGTTGTTTGAATTATTTCTAGTTTTCAGGTTGCTCGATGTAATACTTTGTAAAGGTATGTTTACATCTGACATTTATTGCATGGTTTTTAAAATAAATGTGTCAGTCTCCGGTAATGAGTGTGTGCATATCTGATTGATTGGATCAGCACACCAGTCAAAGGAACAAGTCCTCGGCACCTCAGCCTTAAGGCTTTTTGTGCTCTTGGTTGTGCCGTTTATGTGAAGAGACCAGTAGCCCTTATCAGGCTCAGCAGACTTTTCACTAGGTTCTTCTTGGAGAAATCCTCCCTTGGATGTTCTAGCCCTAGGAGTCTATGTCTCCAGTGAGATAATGCTTCACAATCGAAGATAATGTGAGAGGCTGTTTCCTCCTCTTCCATGCACAACCGACAGATAGGTTCCTCCATATATATGCCCTGCTAAGGTTTAGTATTTCGTTGGTCAGCGTCTCCGAGGGTTTTTTGACCAGGAGTTTGCTGTGTTCCTGTTTTGGCACGTGTCTCCAGTACGACTGGTGTTTAGTTTGAGTCCACCGAGATATACAACCACGTGCGGCAGTTTTAGATATCCCAAATACTGGTTCAGGACCAGTGAATGCTGTCTCAGACCCCAGCTTTGCTAGGATGTCTGCCTTTTCGTTTCCTACAATGCCCTTATGCCCCGGGACCCACTTAAGAGTAACTCTATTATGGTTAGCCAGGGTTTCAAGTTTCTGTAGACAGTCCCAGACCAGTCTTGATCTGATCTGAGGACTTACTAAAGACTATCGGAGAGAATTAGGATCTTTTCACCTCTGTACCCCCTTTCAATAGTGTGCATATCTACAGTCAAAGCTATTTTATGTCATCCATTTGACACAAGACATGATATTGATTCGTATATTTCACCACGTAAAAACATCAAAACATTCACTAGCACAGAGTAAAATTAATTATTTCACCTACAATTTTCAATATTTTTGAAAACTAAAGAAAAAACGAATTCCTTACTTCTATTTCTTTACCTCACACACTAACTGTCAAAAGAGTTAGTCAGCCAATAAAACACGAATTCAAGGATTATGATTGGCAGGTGTAGTTCTACCGTCAGATGTTCCATATCTATAAAACACTAGCGCTCACCTATTACAACTAATTTGCATACATGAAGTTCGTTATCCTGATATAGACTCCATGATCATTTGAAAGAACTCTTCCTTCATCTTTTAGAAATGTGTTGTATTATCAAGAAAAGCCGAAGCTTGTAAACTTTCAACTTGAGGGGAATACTTTTTAGCGCTAATTTCATAAAAATGTCAAATTCGCCTTCACCATACATTAAATACTTCTGAGTTGTTTGAAGTTGGAAAAAAAAACTTATAAATAAAATCGTATTTATTCTTATTAAAAAAGATCACAAGTTAACAATGATATCAAGTAAAATTAGTGAATTATCACTTAAATAATTATAGATTTTCCCTTATTGGTTGTTTATGTGCTATATAAAGAGTTATAATACTTCCAAGGGCACTGACTAAGAAGATTACGTCAAACCAGCGATGATAAAAATTGAACTGTAAGGCACCTAAAACTTGGGTGATGATAGTTCGATACTGAACTGGCATATTCATCCTTAATAATAGGACAGATGATACAAAATACATTCCCATTATTTGGGCCAGAACCAGGACAATTATATTCGAACTTTTACTTGATGACATTCTGTTGAAGAACTGAAATAGAAATAATGTTTTAAAAGCATTACGATTTTGTAACTAACAACGTTTTTAAACATTATTCTGCACTTAGAATTCGTTAAATTGCTAATTCCATCACCTATATCAAAACGATGCATTCATGAAAAATTTATGTTTTCAAGGAAGGGTTGGATTGACAACTATGTTCAGTTGAAATCGACCAGTGTTGGTGAATATTTGGCTTGTGGATTAACATGATCTCCACCATCGCAGGAAGCCACTGTATTTTGACAGGCCTTCTAGATAACCACAAACTGATAGTTCCTTTTGTTAAGTTTCTTCTATACCTACCAGCACACAATTCTCTAATGCAAGCCTAGCAATGTCGGCGGTAAATTTCATAGTTTTACTGTTAAGGAAAGATGTCGCTTCTCTCAATTAATCCTAACAAGAACTAGACTAGGCCACACCAGACTTACCCACGGTAGTGGCGGATTTAGGCTTCTAGCCGCCCTAGGCCCGGTAAAAAACCATGAGAAAACCAGTGAACGTGTTTGACTTTTATCCTCTGAACTCAAGTGGCCCTCCTCTGAAATCTGCCGCCCTCAGGACGCTGCCGCCCCTAGGCCGCGACCTATACGGCCTATTTATAAATCCAGGACTGACCACGGACATCTGATCTCCAAGGATCCACCATTAGAATGTGACTTCTGTGGATAACCATTAAGCACATAATAGCGGAGTGTCCTTTGCACAGTGCAAAACGAACGTTGTACAACATACCTAATAATTTAAATGAAGTATTTCATTCATGTTCAACTGAAAATATTTCAAGTGTTTAAAATTTCTGCATCAATTGTAATTGTAAACCTTAATCAAGGTGTTAACAACACTGGCTGTTAATATAGCCTTACATGGCTTATGCAGTTTCTCTTTAAATAACAAAAACAAGATGAACCGTCAACGAAACTTCATCGTTACTGTTTCCTTCTAATAATACTCATATCCTTTTTTTAATGAAACTGTGAGCTGGATGAATTACAGTTATATGTACAAGTAACTTACCTTCGTTAATGTGATTATAAAACCTCTGATAGAAGTAACAACAATACATCCGATTAAATAAAAAGATACTTGTTGAGACCAAAAATCCACATCGAAGTTCCAACCCATCCAGTGAACAGCTATCTCAATTCCTCTTGTTACAGGATCCTTTTTACCCACTCTGTCAAATACAATATTTATTGTGCACTGAAAAGAAAATATAGAATTTAATTACAATACCCTAAAATAACCTACTTCAGGTGACATTTCTTTATCAAAATTATGTTTTATATTTAAAATAATAGCTCAATTATTCCAACACATTGTTAAACTAAGTATTCTGTGATTAGATTAATATTTTATACATACTCACAATAAATATCTTCCATAGGCAATATCCGGAAAATATATAACCAAGAAAATTGAAGTATATTCCTTTCCAAGTTTTAGACCATTCAATTCGATCCAGCATGTTTCTATTTTCATGAACTTCTAAGAATAATGTTCTACTCAAAGCTTCTAACCCTTCAGTCTCCAATCTCAACTGGGAGATATCTAAAAATATATAAAAGCATGTTGCATTTTATGTGTCTACTTAAACACACACATATCTTGACAACTATGGAAATTAAGATGCTGAAAATCATTGTAGGGAGGGAATGATGTATCTAAATTCAAATTAAAAGTATTCATTCAATCAAGTAATAAAAATAACTAACTTTCTTCACTTCTGTTCACTCCAACAGATGATAAAATGGACCAGAGTCCTTTCCTTTTTGTTCCTTCATTTACTTTTTCTAGGGATTGCTTCTTTGCTATTGCTAGTTTCTTTTTTCTTAAAACTATCATATCCATGGTTTGCATCAACCTTTTCTCTGTGTTAAAAACATCAGCTTCTGAAACTTCCCTAAAATTGTTCATCAATATACTCACCTCACTAGGGAAAAGGCCAATCTTCTTGAAATTATTATTTTTTATTACTTTATCTATATATAATATATTTTTTGAAAAATTCATTTACCTCATAAAATAAGTCATTGAAGAATAAGGATAGTTTACAGCACCAAATCCAGAAAGTAAAGCCATTACAGTCACTCCAATCACTCCAATACGGGATACTAATTGCTCCATTGATAGTACTCCCTGTTTAGGATTCATTATTGGAAATGGATCACCGATTTTCCAAAATATCACCAGAAAAACCAGCCACACTAGTACAGTTAAGCGTTTTACATAATCTGGTTTAACTGAAAAAAGCATGTTATTAAATATGGTTCGACAGAATAAATAAATTTAATATATATTTTGTAGGCATAAGTATAAAAATTTGACAAAATCGCAGGTAGTATTAAAAATGGATCTATGGTTTTCATGAATATTAAAGTAATTCCAGCTATGTGGTAAATTTTTCTATTTTTCATAACTCTTACATCTTATGTGTTTAAGAAATGTATGAAGTGTGGTTATTTAAATCAATACACATAGTGTTCCATTCCAATTCACAAAACAACAAACAGCATAATATGATTGGCAAAATAAAATAACCTAGATGCTAATGAAAAATGTATGTCAACTCACCATATCTTATATTACTGATGCAGTAGTAACCAATATAAAATGGATTTAATACAATTACAACAAACAGCATCATGTACAACATTACATACCAGTAGAAATAGCGGGAGCTACAACATTTATGAATAAATTGAATCTTTCAAATAATAATCAAAGTTGCAGATACTTTTTAACACTAAGAATTCTATCAGTTATCTAATTATTAGTGAATATGTTTATATAGATAATAAATGAACCCACCTAGAATCCAGTAATCCCAATATTTCAAATATAATCAATTCAAACATTGTACAAGATAAAGTAAGAGTTAATGAAAAAATAAGCTGCACCATAATATGTCGTACTTCATAATTCTTGAAAAGCCGTTTCATAAAAAAAATCCATGCTCCCACAAAAAATGCTACCTGAAAATATAAGATTTTTCTTAGGGATAAATTTTCATAAGTATTCATTTTATTTACCTGTGATGCAAGTATAATGATGGTATCTTGTAGAAAGCTCATTTTTAGGTGGATTGTGCTCCTTCACATGTGAAAATATTTTAATTTTAGGCAATAAAGGAACTTTTTTCATTCATTGTTTTCGAAAACAGTCCAGTACATACACATCATCATAATTATGTGTGGTTATGTTAAAAAGTTAATTTGACGTTTGCCTTTCAGTTACCATAGATATATAGGACATAGTTCTATGGGTAGGGCTAGAGACTGGAAATTGAAAATTAGTCGGATTTTCATAAAGTAGCTAGAAATCATTAAAAGTCTGCTCATGAATATTTGAACCCCCTTAAGCTATATAATTGAAGTATTTGTTATTAATATCTCTCTTGTTTCTCTTTCCTTCATTCTTGAAAATACTTTTTATCCATCTGCTTTGTAGTTTTCTTAATTAAAAAACTGCTTACTTATGCCCGGTTGCAAGAACGCTTATTAAAAATGATTAACGGCTAATCAATGAAATAACAACTCGTTAATTCTTCAAATCAACCATCATTTACACAATCAAAATGCAACGGAGAGGTACCTGCAATGATGAACAGTTAATCGACCATTATTTTTTTCGTGAAATCGGGTTCCCATTGATAGTTCATAATTTTTTAATCAACTATGACATGATGAGAGATTTGATTAGCGTTCTTGCAACCGGGCATTAATCTTGAACTCATGTAAAATTATATTTAAATTAATTTAATTGCAACTACTCGGAATGCTTCGTACCCTTAATTCGAATGAAAATTCAAACGAATGAACGATCATCGTGTAACAACTTCAAAAATTTTAGAAACTTTCGAAGTGTCTGCCTCACGCTCAGAGTACGAAACTGTATCTCGTCATCATAGTTGCGATAACTCTACTTTTGAGTAAAGAGTATGCGAAGATCTACTACAGAAATGATCCTGTGAAGTATGATCTTAATCTAAATAGCAACAGTTGTAGTATTTACTACAATCTGTGAGATTGACACTTATAAGCTATAAGTGGTGACATCTACGAGTCAAAAGAATGATCATATGAGTAAGTAGATTTTTTGAGTATTTACAATAAATCTTAGCTGTAATATATTTAGATGGAGTTACCATTAAACTGAAATAAGTTTCAGTTTTAAATGAACCCATTTGTATTATTAATAGATTTTAATTATAATAAATTAATCAGCACAGTACATTCTTTCATTAAGGAGTATAACGCAAACAGACTTAGGGGGTTGGGAAGGAGGTACAATGTTTTCTCACTTTTCCTAACTGAGGGAGTGAGGCAAATCTTACGTAAGATAAATTATGAATGAAAATGTTTTCAAAACAATATTTATAATTTAAATTAGAACTATCATTTTAACTTGGATACTGATCCGTACAGGGTAAAATATGATTATACTGAAATTTAAAAATAATTAATAGTTTTGAATTTTGATATTTTATAAAATTTATGTAACAATCCTTACGTCTTATCATCTGCGGAAAGAGGGGGTTCACGATTTTCATATTTTCGTTGATTCAAGTCTGCTCACGAATACTTAAGCTATCGAATTAAAATATATACGAATATTTTTCATCAAAAATTTTATCACACACAGTTTTATGCTGATTGTTGGCTTGGTTTTCCAATATAAAATAATTCTTCAATAAAACGTTATGCAACAACTGAATAACTTTTCACTGCCAATTTGTTTATTTATTTATTACCAATATTCTTTTTTAAAGTTTACAGATCTTTGTATGCCATATGAATCTCTTTTCTTTATTTCAGGAGATGTTTTATCAAACTGTTTAGTAGCTTTAACAAATCCAAAAATGACTGAACTTGAACTTAAAATCATGTACAAACTTATATTTAAATTAATTTAATTGCAACCACTCGGAATGCTTCGTACCCTTAATTCGAATGAAAATTCAAACGAATGAACGATCATCGTGTAACAACTTCAAAAATTTTAGAAACTTTCGCAAGTGTCTGCCTCACGCTCAGAGTACGAAACTGTATCTCGTCATCATAGTTGCGATAACTCTACTTTTGAGTAAAGAGTATGCGAAGATCTACTACAGAAATGATCCTGTGAAGTATGATCTTAATCTAAATAGCAACAGTTGTAGTATTTACTACAATCTGTGAGATTGACACTTATAAGCTATAAGTGGCGACATCTACGAGTCAAAAGAATGATCATATGAGTAAGTGGATTTTTTGAGTAGTTACAATAAATCATAGCTGTAATATATTTAGATGGAGTTACCGTTAAACTGAAATAAGTTTCAGTTTTAAATGAACCCATTTGTATTATAGATTTTAATTATAATAAATTAATCAGCACAGTACATTCTTTCATTAAGGAGGAGTTCAAGTACCTATTACGCAAACATACTTAGGGGGTGGAAAGGAGGTACAATGTTTTCTCACTTCTCCAAATTTTACGTAAGATAAATTATGAATGAAATGAATGAAACTGTTTTCAAAACAATATTTATAATTTAAATTAGAACTATCATTTTAACTTGGATACTGATCCGTACAGGATAAAATATGATTATACTGAAATTTAAAAATAATTCAGAGTTTTTTATTTTGGTATTTTATAAAATTTATGTAACAATCCTTACGTCTTATCATATGCGGAAAGAGGGGGTTCACGATTTTCATATTTTCGTTGATACAAGTCTGCTCACGAATACTTAAGCTATCGAATTAAAATATATATGAATATTTTTCATCAATAATTTTATCATACACAGTTTTATGCTGATTGTTAGATACCATTAGCTTGGTTTTCCAATATAAAATAATTCTTCACTGCCAATTTGTTTATTTATTTAGTACCAATATTCTTTTTTAAAGTTTACAGATCTTTGTATACCAGTTATTTCTGTTTTCTCTATTTCAGGAGATGTTTTATCAACCTGTTCAGTGTTCAGTAGTTTTTACAAATCCAAAAATGACTGAACTAGAACTTAAAATCATGTATACAAACTTATATTTAAATTAATTTAATTGCAACCACTCGGATTGCTTCGTACCCTTAATTCGAATGAAAATTCAAACGAATGAACGATCATCGTGTAACAACTTCAAACATTTTAGAAACTTTCGAAGTGTCTGCCTCACGCTCAGAGTACGAAACTGTATCTCGTCATCATAGTTTGCGATAACTCTACTTTGGGGTAAAGAGGATGCGAAGATCTACTACAGAAATGTTCCTGTGAAGTATGATCTTAATCTAAATAGCAATAGTTGTAGTATTTACTACAATCTGTGAGATTGACACTTTAAAGCTATAAGTGGCGACATCTACGAGTCAAAAGAATGATCATATGAGTAAGTAGATTTTTTGAGTAGTTACAATAAATCTTAGCTGTAATATATTTAGATGGAGTTACCGTTAAACTGAAATAAGTTTCAGTTTTAAATGAACCCATTTGTATTATTAATAGATTTTAATTATAATAAATTAATCAGCACAGTACATTCTTTCATTAAGGAGGAGTTCAAGTATTACGCAAACAGACTTTTCCTAACTGAGGGAGTGAGGCAAATCTTACGTAAGATAAATTATGAATGAAATGAATGAAAACGTTTTCAAAACAATATTTATAATTTAAATTAGAACTATCATTTTAACTTGGATACTGATCCGTACAGGGTAAAATATGATTATACTGAAATTTAAAAATAATTCATAGTTATGAAATTTTATAAAAATTATGTAACAATTCTTAAGTCTTATCATCTGGGGAAAGAGGGGGTATAAAATAATTTGTTTTCCAAATTCTTCAATGAAACGTTATGCAACAACTGAATAGCTTTTCACAGCAAATTTGTTTATTTATTTATTACCAATATTCGTTTTTAAAGTTTACAGATCTTTGTATAACAGTTATTTCTCTTTTCTCTATTTCAGGAGGTGTTTTATCAACCTGTTTAGTAGTTTTTACAAATCCAAAAATGACTGAACTTGAACTTAAAATCATGTATACAAACTTATATTTAAATTAATTTAATTGCAACCACTCGGAATGCTTCGTACCCTTAATTCGAATGAAAATTCAAACGAATGAACGATCATCGTGTAACAACTTCAAAAATTTTAGAAACTTTTGAAGTGTCTGCCTCACGCTCAGAGTACGAAACTGTATCTCGTCATCATAGTTGCGATAACTCTACTTTTGAGTAAAGAGTATGCGAAGATCTACTACAGAAATGATCCTGTGAAGTATGATCTTAATCTGAAGAGCCACAGTTATAGTATTTACTACAATCTTCAAGAACGAAACTTACAAGTTATAAGTGGCGACATCTACGAGTCAAAAGAATAATCATATGAGTAAGTAGATGTTTTTGAGTATAAATCTTGTGAAGAACGACACTCAAACGTTTTTAGTTGCGACATTTACGAGTCAAAAGAATGATCGTATAAAGTAGTAGATAAATACCTAGTATTACCTCAGATGGTTTTTAATATCCCATTAAATTGGGTTCCATTCTTAAATCAAACCATTCATAATAATGTATACTATTAATAGATTTAAATTATTTTAATGAACACAGTTCATTTTTTAATTAAAGAGGAATTTAAGTATTACTTAAACACGCTTGAGGAGTGGGGACGAGGTACAATGTTTTCATGCTTTTGCCAACTGTGGACGTGAGGGGATATTATAGATTTAAATTTAAGTGTTCATGAAGTTTTTAGAAAACATATGGAGTGGGTATTGAGTATTTAGGTTAAATAATAACTAAATATGGTAGCATTTAATGTAGTTAACGCTGGAAGATGCTTATTTATAGTCATTCTTTTGGCTCGTAGATGTCGCCACTTACAACGTATAAGTATCGTTCTCGTAGATCGTACTAAATACTAAAACTGTTGCCATTTAGAATAAGATCATACTTCACAGGATCTTTCTGTAGTAGATCTTCTCATACTCTCTACTAACAAAAATGACGGCGTACAGTTTCGTACTTTGAACGTGAGGCAGACACTTCGAAAGTCTTTATAATTTAAACGATGATCGATCATACGTTTGAATTTTCAAACGAACTAAGAGCACGAAGCATTCCGACTGGTTGCAATTAAATTAATTTAATATGATCCCAATAATTCTTATGTAATTTTCTTAGATGTGTAAAGTTAACGTAAAAGATATAGTGCCAGTTATCTAATCGTTTATCCCCTTTAAGTTATGTTCCGGAGCTAAACTCTGAAAGGTATTTATATTATTTTTGTCTACTTACCAAACATAATTCTATATTGTATTTGTATTTTGACCCATCAGTCCATCCTTTCTTAACCGTATCGTGTATATCATACCCAGTTTCGTCCAAATAGATAATGGGGCCATTTTCGATAATTTTTTTATTTTAGTTTTAAAAAGTTCTCTACTCGAAAAGACAATTGCCAACAAATCACAATATTATCCAACCGATTTCACCCTCAAATTCAGTGTTAAATATGGCCAGCTTTGAAACGGGGCGTGTCCAAGCTGTGACGTCAAATCAGCCTATGCAAATTGAAGCGCACGAGAGCTATTTAAGTTATTCCACCTCCACAATATTCTTTATATTCCAATTTTATCACCACCCTACCCTGTATACGACCTCACGTGTTTATTTTTTAAATTTTATTCGCCTGCTAATAAATTGTACCCATTTACGTTTACGATAACGATTGCGAACACTTAAGTACTTTTCGATTTTCACACCTCTTAATTCTTCACTGATAGGTATAGTCCTTATTTTGGTTAAAATACTGCATAACCATTATTACATCCATCATCGGCAAATTGCCAGAATCGCCTTTTAAAAAACCTTTTTCTAACGAGACCATTTCGGATGATTAGATTTGCGTACAAAGCCGTTCTACAAATTAATTATTACACTAGTCTCTACGCCTGGAACCTCGATACTGCCGAGCTCCACGGCTGATGTGACGTCACGTATTGCCTTTCGTTCAAGGGGCGGAGCTAACTTTACATTCTAATTTCTAGGATAGTTTTGATTCAATCGATTTAATTTTTTCAGGGTAACTATAAATGGAGCGGATTTATTGGAATTTCAACCAATAATGTGAAAATTTAACTGACCTAAATGGCCCCATACAATTTCCACATAAAAACACACACACTTTCTTGATGTCAGACCACCGACTAAAGAGAACACCTACAAATGAAGTTACTGTTTACTTCGCTATTGACTGGAGCATTGTGTAACAGGTGAAACATTTCGTCAAAATGTCGGAAAATTAGTTTATGAGAAGAGAGCTTTGAAATGAATTTTGAACTAGAAGAATTGTACTTTTTTTGGAGGCAAATGTGTTGACGAATACCATTTTATAATGTAATATCAATAATTGTTCGAAACGTTTTTGTGGACTACTGACATAGTTCCTGTAAAAGGTTTTGTTTCTCGTCCTATAAATTATAGCTACCAGAGAGTGCTGCTTGCAGCAGATGGAAATTGTGGAAATCGAAAAGTGGAAATTGGAAGGGAACGACACAATTTCCAGGAACAGGAAACGGAAAGCGATCTTATTTAACTTGACACTGCGAAATAGAGATGGCGGAATGGTAAACATCTCGATATTGCTTTTATTTTAGAAAATGTGAAAGTAGGGAAGTGATAAAAACATTTTATGCTGAATTGATTTTTCCTAGATAACAATTTGATATGTATGTTTATGCATGTAAAAGTTCACATGAATTTCATCTACGATGTGGCGCAAGCATTCGACAAAGTTGTACCAAATTTTACCCAGGCAAAATGTAGAAACTTCAACATCTTACATAACTAACAGACCCTATGAAGATGCATATTCATATTCAAGCCGGAGTGCCTGAAGGGACGGTCTTTGGACCAATTTTATATGTATTGTTCACCAGCGACATACCAAATCTAAAACAAGTGAAATTAGCTAGGATATAACATTGCTTGCGCAACAGTACAAGCTGTGACAGCTTCTAGTCAAGTACCACAATCGGTCAGTGTTGGAATTTATGAGTGGACTAAAGCTGGATTTATAGATTGACGGACTGTAAACGTATACCACACGTAGACGCACTGGATACGTAACGAACGGTATGTAAAAATTGTTGTAGTTATAAATAAACGGAACGGAAATTTTGCGCATGGGGAGAGGTAAGGTACTCGCGACATTCAAATTAACCTAGAAATTGTACAAATCATCTACAGCCTGTGTCCTATGTTGTTTTGGGCTTTAAATTTTGTATTATAATCTAAATATTTATATAGTTTGAATCACAATGGATCACGAAATACATGAAGATATGCTTCTTGGAGCCGTGGGACTACTATTGTGCGCAGTATCATTGGAAAAGTATCGACAAGCACAAACTCGAAAAACGACGCTAAACTAAACAGTAAACAAAGGATATCTATGCCAAACTATGAAACATTCAAAAACACAACATTAAATGACAGCTGATAGCCACGCTGACATCACACAAAATTATTTTGTTTGATTGGCCGGACGTAAGAACGCACTGTAAAAAGATAAAAGTTGGCCAACTCTTCCGTTCCAGTCCGTTCCCCTTACGTTACGTCATGCACTTACGTTGATTTATAAACAAGGTACGTAAATTCTATAGTTGATCTTTTCACAGTGTGTCTACGTTTACAGTCCGTCAAACTATAAATCCCGCTTAAAGAGAAAAAGTGAATCATAGCAGGTACAATACAATATACAGAGAACCACAAAAATGAGAATATACAAGACAGTAGCCACTTATGCAGACGAAACTACAGCAATGACAAGCGGAGATGAAAAAAGTTTAAAAAATATTGGAAAGATAAATTATTAGTAAAATCTAAAAAAAAAAAATGAATGAATGACAGCATGAAACGTTGACGAATTTGGAAATAGAAGGAATATTAAAAACTAAGAACATAGGTAGAATAATAAAAGCATCCAGAATAAGATGGCTTGGATATATCATAAGTATGAAAGAAGGCAGTAATGTAAAGAGAATAACAGAGTGGACACCAGTTACAAACAGTCCAAATGGATGGACCAAATGAAGAGAGACTTACAAAACATGAAAATTGAAGACTGGAAGAAAAAGAACCAGGACAGGAAGGAGTGGAGCAAAATTATGGAAAAATCGGAGAGACACGAAAAACAAAAGAGTCTAAAAGCAAAATATTGGCGGTTACTATTCAGGAAGGAAATTTTAACCTTGCATATAGTAATTAAGTGATTAGAAAGAGTATACGTAAACATTTTTTTCGATTTTATTAGTCAGTTACAAATTTTTTTTCAAATGCTCTTAGCAAACAGTGAACATGGCAATTTTACACAGTCTGATTCGTAAAGGAATGAAATTGTCGCGAATCATTTTACAGTGTACCATATCCTAGTAGAAGCTGTTCGAGCGATACGATGTATGAAATTATGAGGGAAAATATCGGCACTATCCTTTTCTGGCAACACACTCGGCTGATCATTAGAACATTAGGACAATCGTTCGGTTGCCACTACTAAAAATTAATGTTAGGGCGTAAATTGTCAGTGCCATCGCTTCTTAGATTATATACATCAATCACTTCAATTTTGTACCGGCTGTTTAATTAACAACCGGCTGTGGGTATCTTAGAGAATGTAATTAATAAGAAAATGTATAACAAAATGTATATATTTCTATTCCACCAATTGATATTTATATTTCGGGAGTTGGTAACACTGTTTTTCTACAACCGTCAGTAAAAGTATAATTTTTCTCTACGACTATATCTGTATCTGTATCTGTATCTGTAGAGTAGGGAGGGTGGGTTAGGCCCACAACACTTAGGCCACATGTGACCCATTCCACGACTATACAGATTGCGTAAATTACATTCGAACCGTCCGGATTACACAAGTACGACAGAAAAACAGCTGAAAGAGAGAGAAAGAATAATTATGCGCGGTCATTAAGGCGTGTACTTTGTTTCACCTTAGGGGTGTATACTTATTTCCCGAGACTGGCCGAATGCTCATTGCCCCCCTATTTTAACCGCTGTTGCCAGAAGCGCAGGTTAATTTGTACAAATGATATTTTTGTCTCGTTATCGTTGACTTTTTTTCGAGGGTGAAAATACAGCACGTTTGTGCCAGCATTACGCCAAATAATCTTAGAGATATGAGATCAAATCTTTATCACAGATTTGGTTATTGTCTGGCACAGGAAGGTGGTTTATTTGAGCACTTAATTCATTAAAATTATGTTTATCTGTAGAATGGATTTTTATTTTTATTTTTTCAGGAAGTTTATATTTTATGTTTAGAATAGAATATCCTATTGTAGTTAGAAATTGTCAACTTGGTCTGAAATGATCATGTTGACAAAAATGAATTTTAAGATGTACAGGTTACGTAATAACGATTGTATTTTTTATTTCTTTAACACCCTCACTCCTTCCATGTTGGGAGCATACTGAATACCACCAACTAGTGAATTCTCTCTGTAAAGGACCATTCGGCCAGTCTCGGGAAATAAGTATACACCCCTAAGATGGAACAAAGTGATGACCGCGCACAATTATTCTTTCTCTCTCTTTCATATATCCTTGTCGTACTTGTGTAATCCGAGGCCAGGGTTCCAAAGTAATTTACACAATCTGTATATTAATGCACAAATTATTTTTACACATTTAGCTGAATAATGATATAAATTATTCACACCAGAAAGAATGAAATAGAATTCACTCTCGTTAGCCAATCACATTCTATGATTATCAGAAATCACGCTAAAATAAATGAATCAAATCGTTTCTTTTAAAACGTCAAATACCTAACTAAGCATATCGCTTCTGACAGCGCGTCGTTTGAAACGTCAAAATAATCATATAATCATGATTTTACAAGTAAACTGGTATCTCGTGACAAGGCGGAGCTTTCAGTACGCAGAGAGAGAACGTATTCGGCCAGACTCGAATGGAATTTACCCGAACACTAGATATTAAAATTTATACAATGTTGTCAATATGTGGATGATCACAGTAATGTTGGGTATTTTTCAGTATGATATTTAGAGAAATGAGTTTCAAATAATTGACACAACAATTCAATTACTAAAAGGATGAGGGAATGATTTTTGGTTAGGTATGATATACGGTGTGCCCCAAAAAGTTTTATACAAAGGGAGAGAAAGTTTATCTCACATTTCACAAAAAAAATTATTCTCGATAAAAAGCTCTGCATAACTTGTAGATCCATAATCAGGTCAAAAATTTTAAAACTTTGTGTAGAATAGAAGGAAAACAAAAATACTGATTTGATTAAAATATAATATTTACCAACCAATACATAATAAAATTATGATGTCATTACAATACAATTATATAAGAGACTTTCATTTTGAAAGATCCTACTTGGAATACTTAATTACTGGTAAGTATTTAACGTTTCAAAATACATATTTAAATAAGGTAATAATTATATGATTCTTACTATCATTTTAAATAACGCGAGTAAATAAAACAAAGCAACAGTGTAAAAATATCGAGCTACCCACTGCATAACGTCTACCGCACGATTGGCTTTTAATACGGCGCATCGTCACCTCATTTCACGAGATACCGGTTGGAATGTACGTATATACATATAAAGAACAAAATGGACGACAGTAGCGATTTAATATGTTTAAGTATCTATATTTATGTTACCTCGATTGTTATTCCTAATAATGGTATAGTTTCATTTAAAAATGTGAATGTTTCTATTAAAAATATGTCGAGTTACCTATACTTAACTATGTTCTTTACATCTTTATAAGGAAATGTGGTCGATAGCTCAATGGTAGAGATACTTGACTCTTCCCCGGCAATCGAGGTTCGATTCCCAATGGAAGAATTTTTTTATGCATAGTCGTGGGAAAAGTATAGTTCTTTACTTGTGTAGAATGGCTATTATCCACTTGGGTGATTCCTAAACTCACTCGCTGCGCTCGCTCGTTTTGGAAACTTTATCCGCGTGAATAATAGCCATCATTCTACACTCGTTGAAGGGTATACCATTCACGCATGCCGTCAGTGTCTAAAATGGCATTTTATGACACTGGTCTTGAAAGTAAAATACTTTTAGCACTAGTGCTAGTTTTTGTTTACCCTTGGCAACTTGTTTCATGCATAGATTAGATGAAATTAGATTCAAAACTGATAATCTCGAGGATATTATTTTATCAATTAATTAATGTAAAAAATGCGTTAATTTGGACTTTTAATGGTGTTTTAGAAAAAATAGTGTAAGATATACCTGCCAAAAGTGATTTTCTCACAAAATAAAATATTACTTTTAGCACTTATCAACATTTACAAGTATCTATCTACCGTAAAATGATGTATACTCTGCAAAATAGAATTGAAATTGTAAGATTATGTAATAAATCTACAAGAGCCACAGCTAGACGGTTTAATTCTGCTCATCCCGGAAAAACTGCCAAACATAGTTCGTAACTGAATTAATTCAAACATTTTATGAACCAGGATCGATTGCCAATATAAAACACCAACCACAAGGAGGAGTTAACAACGAGGCTTAACAATAAAACAAACAACAAAGTCAAAAAAGTGATAATAAAGATTTAGCTATGAATACCTATTTTCATATAAATAAACACGAAACTTGTGCTGTGTTGTCTTGGTGAAAAACTACTTGGACAACGTCTTTCCAAATCGGTGGATAGGTCGAAGAGGAACAATTGAGCCACCAAGGTTCCCTGATTCAACTCCTGTCGATTTCATTATATGGGGATACTTGAAAAGTGAAGAATAGGTAGTTAAAAGATCTTTCAATTGTTGTATTGTAAGAAACACTTTTTTATTCAAACATTTTATTGATGACCTTATCACGCTCCTAAAACAGTTTACAAAATAATGAATTTATTCCTTTCATTTGTACCATACTGTATGTATTGTTCCCTATACACTTTTTCATTTCATTTTATCTTTGTTATATTTTTGATCTTATTTTTTCATCTGTGTCTATCAAAGTTTCATACATCTCTCTCTATCCTAATTGAAATGCTCTAAGAAATTATTACTGTAAGTAATTTGAAAAATAATAACGAAAAGATTTACAAAACTGCAACACCTAAAAATTACTCTTTAGAGTTGAATGTTAATACGAACTTAACACCGTTCACATAATAAAACTCTCACAAATCAATATTCATTAAAATCCTGTGAGTCGTTTCATATCTTAAACCCACTCTGTATATTTAAATCCTAAATAAAAATGTAACGTAGCACCTCTGTATAAAATTAAAATTATTCGTACCTACGTGAAATTATTATTCTCCAATAAAATGCAGTAAGCACCGACCGACTGAGTGTTATTTTTTGTCAACTTAGAAAAAACTGCCTTACGAGTTGATAACAAACATCGAAGACTGTTGTTCATTGTGTGTTAGCGTTTTAACTAGTGAATATCAGATATTTTTGATGCTATTCAGGTAATGTTTCATTTTTATTTAAAAATATACGTTTGTAATGTTTGATTCTTATTAGGTCGATGTAGGAATGTTGTATGACTTTTACTTTTTTGGAAACTTTTAATTTGTTACATAGTTTCAACAAAAAATTTGTTTTATGTAGACACAAGTGTATAAATTCTTCTCTTAAATATCGAAAATCAATATGGTGATAAAGGTGACAAAGAGAATATTTTTTTTCAAATAAAATTGAAAAATAAAAAGTTCCACTAAAGAATTACAACATTATATTACTCGACAAGTTTCATACATTTTATTTACATCGTCAGGAGTAAATGTATGTATATGTATATTCTATACCGGTTTGGTAATATATTTAATAATTATAATGAAAATATTTCACGTAGTAAGTATTGATATTTAAGAAATTGGAAAAAAGAATCTTAAAGAGGAGGAAATTTTCAATAAAAAAGTCCTGAGTTCCTGAACTCTATATCCATTATTCATGATTTTAATTCAATGCTGCAAACAGGTCAAATAAAATAATTTTGGAGGTATTAATTTAAAAAATTAGGATGTATTTTAAACACTGAAGAATTCATTGGCGCTAGAAAAATTTCTTGAGTTAATTTTTCAACTAGTTAAGCAATTGTTAATAACCAAAATCCTCTCGAATATTCATTTTTATTGTAGGTAAACTAAAAAAAATATTCAAATAATGTTTTTAAAATATCTCGCTTAGTGTATCCCTTCCTATGAACATACTTAACAGATCACGTCATAAACGTTTAAGAAATTCCAATAGGTACTTTGTTTTAAATAATTTTTTTAACAATAAATAACTGATTAGCAGTTTTTTGTTAAATTATGTTACTATTATAAACAAAGTATTGAAATGTTTCAAACTTGAGGTGATCTAATTCGGTATGTATAAAGGAGGCGAAGCATTTTTAAAACAATTATTTAAACATTTTTTTTAGTTAACCATAAACAGAGGATGTTCAAGAACATTTTTTATTAATTAACAATTACATATGGCCTGTTGAAAAATTTGCTTAAAGAATGTTTTCCAATAGCAATGAACTCGTTGAAGTGTTTAGAATACACCATAATTTTTTCAAATTTTTGAATAAACATTTAATACCTTGAAAATGTATTTAATGTGCACATCCAAAATGACGGGCGGAGACCTATTTTCAGCGTTGAATTAATATTATAAATAATGGAGTTTCGGGAGTCGGGACTTTTTTATTGAGAATTTCTTCCTCTGTAAGTACCCATCCTTTTTTATTAATTCCTTAAATATTCATACCTTTTGAGATATTTTAAATATGTTTCTCTACTGTTTATAATCAAACAATAGTAAATTAATATCGTTTTCTTTTTTTTTCTAGATTTTACCGGTCTCGTTTCAGCTCAAGAAATGCGATTGCCTAAAGGTAGGAGAATGTTGTGACGAATAACAAAAATAGAAATAATTGTGAAAATAATAATAGTTTAAATTTTAGAAAATGTTCCCTTTTAAACATTGAACATTTTTGGCAATTAATAATTATTTTTTGTTCGATTTCTGATTATTTTTTTCTATATATCATTTTTTTATTTGAATATTTTTAAATTTTAATACATTTATTTTTGTTTTTGTTATTTAAAAACTGTTTCACTTGAAAATATATTAAATATTGGAAACACCCCAGCAACAGAATATTTTTATGTGGATTTTGTTTGTGTTTCTTCTTTTTCAGGTGAAGTTTTTTCAGCGCTGCGGCCTTCTGTGAGCAAATCGGTCAATCATTTAGGTTATAATCAAAATTCAATATTTTTTATTTCAATTAGAAAGTTATCATAACAAGAATAATGAAAAAAATTATTTATTGAATAATAGAAAAAAAAAATCGTTCAAGAGTTTAATTTTTCTCTTTAATTTGAAACTTTATTACATACAAAAATTTAATTTTATCGATTGTATAATATAAAATAAAAAATTGGTCAAGAATTAAATTTTTTTTATAGCTGAATTCAGATCCAGAGATATTTATTTGGTCAGTCATATTAATTACCATTTTATTGTGATATTACAATTTTTGAAATTTCAAGACACTCAGAATTTCCTAGGTAAAACCGATTGCTCTAGACAACTCAGAAAGGATAATTAAGGAAGCGAATAACAAAGGATTTCTGGTGCGCCGTTCTGGGTGTCAATAGGTCACCCTTTAACACAATTTAATATTTTTTAATTTGAACAGAAAGTTATTAAGACAAGAATAATAACATATAAAAAATAAATTTTATCTACTCTATAATATAAAAAGAAAAATCGCTTCAGAAATTGATTTATATATTTTGAGAAACCTCAAATTTTTTCCCTAATTTAAAACATTTATTTAGTCTAGCATATTTTTGAATAAAAAAATTAATAAATAAATAAAAAAAATTGCTTGAAAAATAATTTTTTTCCACAATTTGACAATCAGAAATATTTTAAGAAACTCAATTTTTTTCCAAATTTGAAACATCTATTTAATTCAGCATATTTACTAAAAATTTCGTTAGAAAATTATTATTTTTTACATATAAAGACACTCCCAGAACGCACTAGGTACAACGAGATCTTCCAGACAACTCAGAAGAAGTGACAACACTTAACTATTTCGGGTGTTTCCAATTTGTCATTACAGAAATTGCCTTGGGGAAAATGAAGACTTGTAGTTTTTCAAAATCTTTTTTTTAACGTAATCACTTCAAACTTATTTTTATATTTTCAAAAACTTACTAGTACAAACTAGTACTTTTCATATTTTTAATCTTACAAAATTTTACTAGACACTTTTTGTGTCCAGAATACTTGGACTACTCGATAACTTAATTAAGATACTTTGGTTACCAAGTTTTTTTCAAAATTAGATCTACTTAAAATTATATTGTTTAAAAATATCCATTTCTTTTTAAGTAATAGTGTTCAATATAATATAATCTTAATCTGGATACTGCACCGGATTAAAGTTAAATTTCATTTTTAAGACTAGTTCCTCACTCAAGCAATTCTAAACTTTAAAATATTTTTGATCCTCATACTTTTCCCAGTTAAAATTTTGTAGAAACTTGTTAATTTTTGTATTACTTAAAAGAGTGTTTGGGTAATATGGTAAGATTTCACGAACTACAAGGACAAGGCAGTCGGGTTACGCTCGTCTTCCCTATACTAATCGAATTGTATGATTTATTAGAATTACAACATAAGATGTGTATTTATAATACTCTAGAATGTAATCTAATTGGAATAACATGCAACCGATTTTTATAGATAGTCGAGTTACTCTATAAACACAGGTACTGGCTCGAGGTTGCTCTAACGTAGTGGACTTGGAGTCAGTATCATAGGAAAACTTTGTGATGTATGCCTTTGACTAAGAGATAAATGTGGTGGCAATCGCCGGTCGGTAAATGGAAATGGTCGATTTCGGTTTTTAGTGATGGTTAATGGTGGAATCCAAATGGTATTGGGATGGAGAATGCGCCGTGGATGGTTCCAAATGTAAGTGTTTTAAATATTTTCTTGTTTCTTGAGTCTCCACTGTTTACTTCTAATAATTTATGCATAACTAATAATATAATGATTTAAAGTTATTTTTTGTCAGCAATGATGAACCTTCAAACATTCAATTTGTTGTTAATTATACAGTATGATCCAAATGAGAGGAATAAATGCATCATTTCGTAAACCGGCGAGAAACGAGCAGCTAGCTCTTCTTGAATTATTTTTGCAATCTCAATGCGTATCCGTTCTTTGAGTTCATTAGTAGTTTGTGGTCTATTTATGTACAGTTTTCTTTTCAAGTATCCCCATAAAAAGAAATCATCGAGTGGGGTTAAATCAGGGAACCTTACAACTGTTTGTTCATTATTGTCGTCTCATACTTGAAGGTTACCTTTATTGTTGAATCCTGGATCTTATTTTTTGGGAAAAATAATAATGTTATTTATTCACCATTGCTTCCTCGAATTATGAGGAAGGAGTAGTCTGGAAACTGGAGTAGTCCCAGCACACAAAATAATACAAGAAAATCAAAAATAATGAAAGTGAAAAAGCAAACTAAATCTATAATAAAAATCAATGCGGTTTTAATAACCTGTGAAAATAATAATACACCAGGGATAATAAAATTAATCATCCAAAAAATTTAGTTTGTCAAGGCTTGAAGCATATTTTCAACATTCGCAATAAAATGTTTTTTTAAAGTTTATTACGAAACTAAAAGCTATTTAGCCATTGTAATTTCATTTCGTAGTTCAACAACAAGCGCTATTTACATGCATCATTTCATTTTTGTTTTTATGCTCATTTGAGTTTTACTAGTTTTGCTAGTTGTTCCAGCCAAAAAGATGGGAACACTAAAATATTCTACAAGGAGTTAAATAATATTAAATTTATATTAACTGAAAAAAATTATAATCACTTATACGGGGTGAACCAGGACTTCGTAGCAATAACTAGATGATAAAAAGACTAAACTTATTAAAGTACTTAATGTACATTAAATTTCTTTACGTCCTTAGTTATCGAGCTATGTCAGATGTTAATTTATTTGTTTTTGTTGATAATCGTTTATGTTTATTTTCCATTAGACTTTTGTGGTAGTTCTAGTACGTTGTATCTCTTCATTCTTCTGATTGTTTTTTTCACTGACATCTGGCATACCTAGTGACATAATGACAGAAGTGAAATGGTGACTTGCCAAAAATTCCTAGAATTATTGGCCACCGATGCGTTGAGTATTCAGCGAAAAAGTCATTTTAAATTTTAAGAATTACGCTTCGGGGGTGTAATTCATTGTTTTAATAAAGCAATGTAAATGTTCGCAATGATCAAAAAGCTGCAAAAATCTTGAATGGTAGACATTAACCACTTTTTGTTGGTCACACTCACCCTAGACTGAACTCCTCTATTGAGTAGAGTTAGTGCCGCAGTAAAGGCATAGTTTACATTGGAATTATCCGTAACTCCAAACTGATTGACTATACTTTTTTGTTATCGTTTTGTATAGAGAGAATCCGACAATGCAATGATTTATAGGGTGCTCAATTTAAAAAATTGGGAGAGGTGGCCTCAGGGGGGAGAGGGTTAAACTTATAACGTCTACATATGCTCAAAAAGACGTCCCCCTTTTATATGATTTTTGACGTGTTTTTTTAATTTTTTCATAACAGTGACGACTTCAGGATTATGTGCGGTGGATAATTTTCATTGAAATGCTCTGTATACACTGTGTCCGTAAAGTATGGAACAAATTCATTTTTAGCTAAACAGGCCATTTTAAGGAATAATCCTGAAACACTCGATTTTTGATTTTAATTTACCGTATTTTAAAATAATATTCTAATATACAGGGTGACTTACTTTCGAGTAATGACGTCACCGTCATTTTTTTTAAATGGAACTCCCCCAATTTGTCTCAATTTTCGGATTACTCTAGCTAAGCTGATTCCAAAAATGTATCACATGTTGATTCCAATTGGTACAGGAGGGACAAAAATACAATAGTGTTGTGTGTTCTCATAAAGTAACGCGTAACATTCTTTATTAGTTATACAACCTCCAGAAATTTAAGAAGAACACCAACTCCTACCTCCTTTCCCTTGGTTCCCACGATGTTCTCTGAACATTACAGGATATTCCTTTTCGTGGGAACCAGAACATAAAAAAAAAAAAAATTAACAATATTATCAAAAATACTTATTGTCTAGCGGACAGAATATGATGAAATACATGACTTTATAAATGTTCGAACTGCAGCCCTTGCTGTATTTGACAGTAATCCAAACAGTGTACAAATTCTTGTTGAACCTTGTTTATTGTGTCTTGAGAAATATTGTTTATTGCTGTCCGAATTCTCTCTTCTAATTCTTGAACATTTGCTGGTTTCGTTTGATACACAAAATTCTTCAGATCGTCCCACATAAAATAGTCCAAAGGATTGAAATCTGGTGACTTAGCTGCCCATTCAATAGGTCCACGTCTACCAATCCACCTGTTCGGAAAAATGTCATCTAGGTACCTTCTAACATCTACAGAATAATGTGGAGGTGTGGAGGTGCACCATCCTGTTGAAACCATAAACTTTCATCAAAACCTCCAGGATTACTTTATGAGCACACACAAAACCATTGTATTTTTGTCCACCCTGTACCAATTGGAATCAACATGTGATACATTTTTGGAATCAGCTCAGCTAGAGTAATTCGAATATTGACACAAAATGGGGGTGTTCCATTTAAAAAAAATGACGGTGACGTCATTACTCGAAAGTAATTCACCCTGTATATTAGATTATTATTTTAAAATACGGTAAATTAAAATCAAAAATCGACGTGTTTCAGGATTATTTCTTAAAATGGTATGTTTAGCTAAAAATGAATTTGTTCCATACTTTACGGACACAATGTATAATTTATGGAGTTGAGATATAAAATACAAGTGAACTTTAATAAGAGTTTAAATGATACAACAAACCTTCTACCTTCACACTAAAGTGCGAACAGGGAGACTACGATTTCAGTAAGTCTAGTTTACTATCGTCCTTACTGAACCTGCTAAAAAAGTCCATCACAAACCTGAATATTTACCATTTTTGTAAACGCAACATCTTAAGTTATTTTTTTCACAATTTTGAGTGATAGTAGACCTAGTATGTCCCAGATCATAGTTAGGTCAAAGAATACACCAACTAACAAGAAGCAAAGCCCGACGCAATCTCTTTGATGTTTTGGTAACAAAAATTTATGACCTTGAGAGACCGACGTTGACAGATAACTACACTAAGAAAATTATCAATTATTTAAATATCGGCGCTATAATTGGTCGACAAAGTGAAGTATGTCAGGTATCTTGTTATAAAAATGGCTTTTTTCAGACATGCGCATACAAAATAGGATAGGGAGCTTCGCTTCTTGTTTGCTGGTGTATTCTTTGGTTAGGTATCTAGCTTGTTTTGGAATTACTATAAACCTAACAATACCTCAATAATGATATTTACTTGATTACAGTATCCTGTATCAATTGTCATAATAAAACGTGTTATGAATAGACGTCAAAAAAATAGTGTAATACTATTAAAACGCTGTACAAATTAGAAAATTAATTTCCAAAGGATAGACCGTTCACCAGGAAGCAACATCTACTTCTCGGGCAATATACCCCGCCAGACAATGAATTACACTTCCAAGTTAAAGAAAATATAGAACCAATTTCTGAACAACTGCGGTTGGGCTAGGGGGGGCCATGGCCACCGTGCCCCCCCTATGACCGTCACTGTTACACTATTATTTTGACGTCTATTCAATAATGATACATTTTCTATTTGATTTTGATTATTTTCTTGGTTTATCATCGAATTCCAAAATTCAATACCTATGAAATTAAAACGGGACCATCTCGTAGCTATACTCAGCCTAAAGAATCGTTGAAACTAGTTCATAAACAAATAATGTATCTTCTATAAGTTCCTTGTGGCATTACTTATTCTTTTTTCTTATTTTTTTGGAAATCAAACCACAATAATGTTTTTTTATTTTTTATTTTGACGTTCATCTTGACAACGGTAGCTGGAACGCTACCGAAACGTCGAAATAAAAAATAAAAAAACATTATTGTGGTTTGATTCCCAAAAAAATAAGAAAAAAGAACAAATAATGTATGCCAGAACATGCATAGAAAACTATACAATTCAAATTGTTGACTTCCTCCTTTTCTAAGCGACGGTTAATTACAACAGTTTCTGGAAATATTCTGCTAACCGCTATTTAGCAGTTTGCCAGAAATATGCCAAGAATAAGTAACGTTTGATATTTAAATAAATATTACGCAGGTTTTAATTTTTAACTATAGCAGTCTTGGAAGAACGATTTTACTCGTACCACACAACCTGTTTAAAATTGAGATATGCAAATTATTCTTCAGCTCGTTACTAAATTTCAAATTAATTTAGTAGCTTGCGGCGAAAATTGAATTATAAAATTTACAGTGTAGAAACGACATTTAGAGATCGGGAGCGGTTCTGGTGGCGACCGGCGTCGAGCTCTAGCTGTAGCTGTAGCTTTAGCCTAAGCGAGCGAGGATAGAGTGTAGAGAAACTTCTATTCCCCGGCTAGGGTATCGATTCAGGGGGTTAGCGCCTGCGGACGGACCGAGGCGACGGCGCAGCAAGGCTGCACAGCCCCCGTACCTGTTTTACGTGTTCACTTGGGGCGTCGCCGATACAACGCGCCGTACCAGAGTGCAGACCTGGTGCACAGCTCGTCCGTCGCCGCGTGAGGTACAGGCCGGTGACAAGTCAAAGTGCAGGTGCAGTTGTGCATGTGTGATACGATTTTTTCATATTTGCTGGCATTGACAGATCGAGAACGAGTACCGCGAACATTTCTTCTAGTAATTTTTTTTATTTTTTCTGTGGCGAGGGGCGGACACCACTAACCAGAGGGTATAGGGTGTCCGAACGAGGCTTAGCCTCTGATGCTATCAGAGGTAAGTGTGATTTATCTTAATTGAAAATGTGTTTTGTCGGATCTTTCCAATCCTATCGACACTCTTTTAAACGCTGACATGTTTTGGATTAATGACACATTTAACTACATATTTGACATACATTTCGTCCTTGTAGGAAAATATGTCCACGTACTTTTTAACAAAATGTAGATTGAAGAAATTAAGAAAGTGGTGTTTATTTATATATATTAATTTTCTCAAAGTTTTATGTAAATTTGATTGAATCATAGAAATGTTGAAATGGAAATATTACAAAGATAGATTCACAAAATTATAATCTTAACAATAAGGTGACGGGAAAGAATCATTTATTAGGACAATGTTCTTGAATAAATTAATTTGATTCCATGAAAATACTGGCAATTTCGTGTTTAAGGTAGAAAAACACAGAAACGGATGAAAATGGAGGGATTTGTCTGTATCTTAGACTAAACAAAATGTTTTATTTGCATGAGTGGGGTATTCAATGGAATATTTTGTACTAGTAGATAGAAAATAACAATCATCACACATCACTTCAGAATCAAACTCAACATTAAATCTGGAACAAAAATATAGATTTGGGATTCGATATTTTTGTTGTTATAAATAATCTGACAAATTTTTGAATGCCAGTCTAAGTTTTAATTTAAATTTGTACTTATCTGAATTCCGTGATTCACATGGAGAAGCTTAAGGAACGACATGAGTTTGCTAGATTTGAAGTTATTTCGGTAGGTTACCATGCAGCAGACCGTACCCATATTCAGAGATAACTTCTGCGCGCTTCAACGATTTTCTCATAACATTCTTGTTTTATTATAGGTAATTTTATTGGGATATTTGATGAAGAAATTATATTCTAGTAATACAATGTATCTAATTCTATAATCAAAAAGGGTTAGAATTATCAAAGGATTGTACCTATTTATATCGTGTATGAATATGTGTTTAATGACACATACCAATGGAAAAAGAAAATTCTTATGCACCATTTGAATCATTTGGTACACTTAATACAAAATAGTATATTATGAAATAAGCATTGAATGATGGAAATTAAGTATGAGAATGAAGAGGCAAGTCAGCAAGTGTAATTAGAATCTGAACGTCACCAAACAAGCTCACAAATTCGTCCGTACTTTGACGTCATGATACGTTTTGCGTCACATAGGTTTGTTTAATTTATTAAATCGTTTATTAATTACGAGAACAAATAGTTATTTGCCGTCATATTTTCTACATACTATCTTCTATCAATATAAATTAAACATAATAACGTACAATCGATTGTCTTCTTCACAAGACCAACTACAAGACATACGTAATAGTTTCTTTAAATTTGCCGTAGTAATCGTAAAAAGAGACAACGATATAATTGACGTAACGTGTAAAACTGATCGTAATAAAAGTTGGGTTTGACACTACCGCATTTGAGGTTATGCGATTTTAGTTTATTGTCTGTTTTTAGCGAATTTTTGGATTGAAAGTGTATTTATTGTTGAAATCAGTTCTTGTAAAAACTAATTTGACATTTTATTCCATTTGACATTGGTAAGTACGAATATAATATCTATATTATCAACTTTTGACTTTTAATAAACCTAAAATGCCGCGAGACGGGAATATTACAATGCTTATTTTACCACTTAGTAATTTTGGACTCTGTAACTCATTCACCCAGTATATCGATACTTTTAATAAACATGTCAATTGAAAAAAGTTGAATTTCTTGTTTAATTACCAATTCGTAAAAGGCCGACCTTTGGAATATTAGTCATAACGATTATTTCTACTGAGTTGACAGAAGTTTTTATTCGCGAAAACGAGCAAAGGGTGCGACATCTACCGTCAAAATTGGAATGGGGAAAAAAAACCAAATCCCCATTAGAGTACGTGTATAGTGAGCAAAGTATTAATATCGTTTTCTTGTTTTTTAGAAGAGTTTGGTGAAGTTTGTTTTATATCAGAATAATTATTTAGACTCTAATAATGACCAGCAAGTGCAAGAGGTATATTGCTCTGTGCCCCAATGTAATCAGTAAAAAGATGCGAATGTATCAATACATAACTTCCCAACAGATCCAAAGTTATGCAAAGTGTGGTACACATTTTGAAAATTAGGACACATATTTCCGAATACTTGTCAGTGTATATCAGGCACTGCTTAGAAACATATTATAGGTAATTTCACTCATTTCAATAAAATATTTTGATGTTCAGTGTTATTTAATGATTTGAAAACCTGTTCGCCTTCTACCATCGGCCGATTTCTGTCTCCAATGTATTTTAAAATGTCCACCAAACCAATTTTAACAAGCACCATTTCTCACAAAACACGTTTATCGCCCAAAATTCGAAATTTAATCAAATGGACACAAAACCTGAAATGGATTTGTTTATTGTTTTCCCCATTCCAATGACAGCTTTGACATACACTGCAGCGCCCACTACCGGAAAAATTTCCGCGAATTTGATTCATATGAATATTACGTAACAGTCACGTGATGGTAAAGCTCCACCGTTTCTACTGTATGTATGTGTGACGTGGAAGTGATTGTTTGATTCCATGGGCCTACTCATTCAATATGTTTCAAACTTTTGAACTGTATAAAGATATATGTATGTATCTGAAAACTATACACTTAGATTAGAGTAGATACCTATTGTTAGATTGTCTTATTTTTATTTTCTTGCCAATTAATAAAAATATCTCCGTTTTTTTGACGTATGAATATATTTCTCGTTTTTTACTCTTGCTAATCTAAGTGCATAGTTTCCACATACATTTCCAGGTAATGGTTACCTATTACGTGTACCAAATTTCGAAATAACCACCAAAGCGATTTCTATCTACTGTTAAAGTTAGGTCCTTTCCCAATGAGACTCCCTGTATCAAACATTTATATACTATCTATAAGACAATCTAGCAACGGGAGGCATATAGAGTCCTAACGGTGTTCCAGAAGGACACACTGATTCAACTGGGACAATACCAGATGAGTTTGAATAGCATAACAACAGCGAGTAAATATAATAATCCTATCTAGGGAACAGGTGATGCACTTAGGTAATCCTGGAGACATCATCACACTATCACAATAATTTCGTTTTGAATGCAATAAATATGTACTGCATCATACTCTCTCTGTTCTATATTCGTGTCATCGAGAAGAAACAGTAACTAACCTGCAAACTGCTGTTAATAAAATTAATACTTGGACCAAGCAATAGCGTCAAAACAGGAACACAGCAAACTCCTGGTTAAAAAAACCTCGGAGACGCTGTCTAATGAAATATTAAACCTTAGCAGGAGCCAGATAAGGATAGTGACGGGTTTACTCACCGGTCACTGAGCCCCAAGGAAACACATGTATACAATCGGCATATATAGGAAGGAACCTATCTGTCGGTTGTGCATGGTAGAGGAGGAAGCAGCGTTTTACATTATCTCTGATTCATTAGAGATATAGACTAGAACATCCAAGGGAGGATTTCTCCAAGAAGGACCTAGTGAACAGTCTCCTCACATAAACGGCACAACCAAGAGCACAAAAAGCCTAAAGGGTGAGGAGCCTCTGACTGGTGGTGCTGAACAGATCAATCAACTAATCAATCAAGCAATAGCGTATAAAACTGAATGAGGCAGAATTCGTTCATACCAATTTCACAAACAAAGGAGGTCAATATATCCCTATTAGAGAAAGGGACGGTTTCATATTAGAGAATTATTGTAACCACTTTTTTTTCGTCTTTTAATAAAGGTTTCCTTTATTATGACATCTACGCATGCGAATTTGACGTATTTTACTAAAGGATCTTTGATAAAATAAAGGCAGCCTGTATTTAAATGAAATACAGGATAAGTAAACTTTAATTAAATGATCGTTAATTTTGACGTTTTTGACAATTAAATTGAGAAAAGAAGAAATACTTTCCGAAATAGATAGCGACAATTGAATTTAACCTTACATTATTGATTTGAGTTATGATTGCGTTTCCAGTAGGTATTTAATAGAAAAAAAATGAGCGAAGAACCTAAAAGGTTGCGATTTAAATATGAGAAAGATGTAATTACATTGAGGGAAATGGTATCTCGGGATCCATTTACTAAAGGAAGATAATGCACCACCTAAAATTGCAATTTCTAATTGTTTCTCCATGTCACATTGGAAAAAAATACAAAATTCTAAAATGAACTCGCAGCGAATAAATTTAAAAAATTCTTCGGTCTACGGATTTGTCCAACCTGTTACGTATTTTCTTTTTTTTCGGTTCGGAACGTAACTTATATACGTTCCGAACCGAAAGAGAAGAAAATCTTACTGTTAAATCAGTTACAATAATTATATTTTACATACCTTTACTTTTAACCTTTAATACAGGCTCCTTTAATAAAAGAGACGTTTATTTTTGTTTTACAATAACTTTCTAATCATTTTTAAACGAGACTAAGCCGAAAAGTGCCGAATTCTGGCCTTTATGGCAGTAAAGTCTACTTTATAACGGTACCTAACCTAAGCCAACATGCAACAATACAAATTGACTTGTCACAATCCAAACGAAATTCTTTCGATATGAATCTACTTTGCGACTCAAGTAACTCTTCTGATAATGAAATAAGAAGACGGCCTTAAATATACAGGTTCGGCAAATTTTTATCTTCCATATGTAGAATCTCATATAGGAGCAACAGTGAGCACTGTAAATAAAATTATTGAAGTCCAAGAGCGAACAGTATGCTTCCCCTCCACGAAACGTTCATTGCTACATACATTCTCTGTTATTCTATAGCTTTCTCTCTTCCACTCACATTTATTCGATTGGGTTGTGCTCAACAGATCAGACACTTGAACTGAATCTTCCTACCATTTCCCATGTTATCTACTTCCATTCCAGAAGCTTTGTGCCTTCTATGTAGGCCACTAGTTAGACTGGAAGGATTTTCAGTAGTTGTAATGGTTGTATTATTTCCTGCTTTCGTCTGAGTTCATGTAAGTTTTCGCGGAAGCAGAGTATGTGAGTAGGTGTTTCATAATAGAGTTCACATTTCCTGTACATAGGTTCACTAACTTTGTCCATTTTGTGCAGATGTTTCCTCAGGGTGCAGTGTCCAGTTACCAGGTCGGTAACTGTCTTCAAATGTCTCTTACTCAGTTTCAATGGCTATATATAATTATTTTCCAAATCTGTGTATAGGACGTATTCGATATTTTGAAAAGTCCGTCGATGTGTATTTTTCGGAAGATTTCGGTTACCAACGCCAATAGTTGTAAATATTTTGAAGCAAACAGGACATCGCCTGGCTTGTGCAATTATGCTTAGAGCCATACAGCCAATGGAGCAATTATTATAGACCCTAACATTCTGTGCATGCAATAATGCCTTTTTCCGCTAATTCAAACAACCTAAGTCATCAGTAATAAAAACTACTTTTTCCTTATCACCACTGGCTCACACAACATTTTACATATACTCGTAAATACCTTAAAAGTTCCAAACCAAATTATTTTATGTCCCTCTGACATTTAACATTTCTGGTGAAAATAAAAGCAAAAAAGAAATCTCCAAGTTTCAGGGATACCATACGATAACAATCAAGACATAAAATAATAAAGAGCACTTTAATTAAATACAACTTTCAAAATATTTATGAACCAAACTCACTTTTCGGCAGTTGGAAAGGCTCCTTTTCATAAAGTAAACTTTGCTAACGTATCATGAAACCATCTCTTAATAATACCCAATGGCATAATATGCTGATACAGCAAATTATTTGAACACCAAGCTATGCTGGAAAGCTAACGTCAAAAAGCACAACAAAATATCCAATCTGGAAAAATGAGGCTTGTACCGTTTAACACTTTAAATGTTGAAGTTATTGTGAAAGTAATGAGGATATGATTGAATTGTTGCGCCATCTATGTTTCAACAGTGATAGTTTTTTCCTGAGCAAGATGGGTATCTGCTGATGTTGAGCTGCCCTTGAGTTATTTTTGAAGACATTGTGACTTGTCCTGTTGGATACATTGCTATATAAATTTGCTATAATAACTCTGCTATGAAACTTCTGTTTAAAGCATAGTCTCTTCCACACTTGAGTTCAGTCAAGATGGATGCAGAAAACCGACTACTTACAGCAGCGGCGTACGTAATTTTGCTTACCAAGAGTAAGAAAAAATCGGGGAAAAAGCGATTTTGTATTCGACCTGCACTGAGGTCAAGAAAATCTGAAACGAGCTGGCTTCGATTCCATCATTACATACTCTACTGTTACTATGTATATGAACCAAAACTTTCCGACGATATTGTACTACTACATCTACTTTAAATAAATAACCTTTATAATGGAAAATGCTATCCATATGCTATAATTGATATTACCTACGACTATTCATACTCTTGTATATTCACCTACATTAAATATTATGTGGTAACAAATAAAATACATGATTAAATTCGTAAATATTACACCTACATTAAATGCAACTGTAATATATTTAATTTGAATTGTGGTTGACGATATTCCTACTATTAGCATGACGCATTCAGTCAAATAGGTAATTAAGGCTGGAAATACATGTATAAACGTTAAACCTTTGGTTATAATTCGAATTGAGAACCATGATTTAGATTTACAGGAGTTATAAAATATCCTCTCGTAAAAGTAATTTCCATAAAGGTATCTATATTAATATAATACTAAAATCTGGAAATATTTGTAGGTTGGATTATCCGCATTGGTATAATTCAGCAATTATCACTTATCGGTCACGAATGTCTTCGACTCGGGATAGTTTTTTATCCACAAAAACATGAGTGAGACCGAGAAAAACAATATGGTGGAATTTTTAATTATAATTGTTTTTACTCTCCTACTCAATTATATAAAATCTGTTTCAAAAGAATTGGTAGATACTAAAGAGTTCTCAAGAAATAGTTTGTGAAGAATTTTTATATTTTTTTTGGTGAAATATGGGATCTGAAATATTCAACACTCTATTTTTCATTCGTGGATGATATAAATATTATATGTTTAAGTAGTTAAACAGATCACATCTTTGAGTTTGGTTAGCATGGCACCAAAAAACATATTCACTGAGCAAGCCAATATCATCATTCAATCCAAGGAGCAGCAAGTAATTCTGGAGACATCATCTGGGACACTGGGACTGGTATAAACGAACCAAGAGAGATAATGTTCTTTAGCCTTGGTCGATATACGTCAGCATTTCAAGTATAAACATTAAGAGAGAATAAATCAGCCAAACATTTAGATGACAGCCAGGCTCTGTTTAAATCCATCAATTAGCAATCCAGGGACAAATAACTCTCAGCCAGGCTATAGAAACTGAGCAATTTTGAAGTGATGAGTGGCTTTTTAGGTGCTTGAAATAATTTGTAAGCTTCGTCTATCATTTTTCCACTGGCAGGAATGACTTCTGCTCTAAGAATTTAGTATATGGTTTTATAGACAATCAGTCACATTTTTTCAAAAAAATAATACCAAATTCTGGTAATATGATATTTGTCTTCGATAAACACTTTCAATTTCCACTTCTTACTCCAGACCACGACGTGGTCTACGATGTGTTAGAAATATACATCATTCTAAAAGATTACAGATCTAGGAGTAGTAATAACTAGCGATGCTCACAAAGAACAAGAAATAAAGTCAAGACTTAGGTACGAAAGGCAACAATAGCTATTTGTGTATCAAGAGCAGAAAGTAGTACTTTGGTAGTCGAGACAGAAAGTTGGCAATCTGTCGAAACTACCAAAAGACTTTCTGCTCTAATTCATTCATTCATTCATTCGGTTGGGTTGTGCTCATCAGTCCAGGGACTTGAACTGAATCTTTGTACCATTTCCCATATTATCTACTTCCATTCCAGAAGCTTTGTGTCTTCTATGTATGCCACTAGTTTGACTGGAGGGATTTTCAGTAGTTGTATTATTTCCTTTCCAAATTGCTTCCATCTGAGTCCATGTAAGTTCTCGCAGAAGCAGAGTATGTGAGTAGGTGTTTCATCATGAAGATCATATTTCCTGCACAAAGGTTCACTAACTTTGCCCATTTTGTGCAGATGTCTCCTCAGGGTGCAGTGTCCAGTCACCAGGTTGGTAACTGACTTCAAATGTCTCTTACCCAGTTTCAATAGCCTGGTTGAGAGTTCCTTGTCTACCTTGTTCAATAAACTCTTTGTATGGAGGATATGGAGGATGTGACGTCCTCCATTTGAGTTGGTGTTCCCTATCTAGCCAGTTCCCGATTTCCCCTCTTATGCAATCTTTTGTGATTCCACAAAACGGTTCCGGACCTATGAAGTCTCGTTTAGAGCCTTCTTTAGCTAACTGGTCAGTCATTTCATTACCTGCAATCCCCTCATAAGCTGGCACCCATATTAGAGACACTTTGTTGTCTCTTTCCAGCCTGTTGAGGGATTCTTTACAGTCTAGACCTAGTTGTTGGGTTGCTGATATCTTTAAGCAGAGCCTGACTGTCAGTAAATATTTTTATAATTTGTCCGGTGTATCCTATTCAGATGTTTTCATCAATACAGGCTATTGTGGCAATCGTCTATGCTTGAAACACAGTCGTATATCGGCCAAGGCTAAAGATCATTCTCTTTCTAGGTCCTTTTATACCAGCCCCAGTGCCATGGTTTGTTTTGGAACCATCAGTGAACCAGATGATATCTCCAGAATTACCTGGATGCATCACCTGTTCCCTAGATGGGATGATGATGTTCACTCGCTCAGTGAATATATTCTCCGGTGTCATGCTATCAAAACTCATGTGAAATATGGGTTCATCTAGTATTGTCCCAGTTGTATAAGTGTGTCCTCCTCGAACATTGTTCGGTGACCATAAGTCTTCCGATTTCAGCCTGAGAATTGCCATCATCGCCTCGGCCCTTACAAAAAGTTCCAAAGGAGGATCTATAAATGAAATTAGGCGTGCGCCAAAATCACTTTCTGCTTAAGAGCGCCAATAATGTCAAATTATGACAGCTAGCGGAAAAATAGGCTTGCTTCAAAGTTACTTTCTGCTTAAGAGCGCCAATAATGTCAAATTATGACAGCTCGCGGAAAATTAGGCGTGCTTCAAAGTTACTTTCTGCTTAAGAGTGCCATTAATATCAAATTATAATAGCTGGCGGAAAACATCAACTTTGCAGTTGCTTTTCAAGGCACAAAAGACGACTTTCGATAGTGATAGTAGAAAAAAATTTCAAGAAAGATTAGATAAGAATCGATAATACTATTATAAAACCCACTCTGACGTGCGAAAGTGAAGCATGGACCCTGACAAAAAACAGGAAGGGATGCTGGAGCGATGGAAAGGATCATGTATTTTTTCACTAGTGTAATTATCTATATACATAATGTATTATAAAACATTGCCCCCTTTTTATAAAAATCAATTTATCTTATATATTTCTTTATTAATAAATATTCGCTGCAGAGTTCTCATGTGCTTAAAGTTGTTTGCTCAGGGTTATACTCACCCTTCCGGAAATCCTCCGATGGCAACAGCTTGGAGGGAAGCCGCGAAAAATAATCAAAGGCTTTCACAAATACCTTAGTGAACATTATTTAGATGGTAGGGATTGAATTTCAGACGTTTAGAAAATGCTATTTTCGGAAATTATCCGATATTTCAATTTTATGGTTTTAAGTTTGATATATTTATACTTATTTTTGGCTTCTTCTTGTTTACACTTTGCAAGTTATTTGAAGTAATACAGTCCTTGAACGGGTATCGATCTAAATTATTTCAACGTTCACCGATTCAAGAGGTCAAGGTTAGATTATTTTCTTAGTTTTTCTTTGAAGTCCAACGTCTAGTATCCCAAAAATTAAAACAGGCTTGCTTCCTTGCAGCTATATCACATCCAATGCGGAAAGAATCCTTAAAATCGGTTCAAAATAAAGTAAAATATATACATTTTTCTACTATCACTATCGAAAGTCGTCTTTCGTGCCTTGAAAAGCAACTACAAAGTTGATGTTTTCCGCGAGCTGTCATAATTTGACATTATTGCGCTCTTAAGCGCAGAAAGTAACTTTCGCGCACGCCTAATTTTATTTATAGATTAAAGAGAGCTAGTAGTTAATTTTGGTGTAATAGTAGAAAAAATCTTGTGTGTATTTAGAGCAGAAAGTCTTTTGGTAGTTTCGACAGATTGCTGTCTCGACTACCAAAGTACTACTTTCTGCTCTTGATACACAAATAGCTATTCTATTTGGTAACCTCCTAATTTAGTCGGTTAAAAGTGAGGAAAATAAACCTTCGATTCAATTTTTGACACTTTGAAAGAAATAAAATCCTTCCTCTTTTTGAAAAAGCTGTTTTAGTGTAATTGAAATTTGAGTTCACGCAATTCCCACGATTTTAACTTGAATGTTTGTGATGCACTTGCTCCGTAAACAGTTCATTTAAAGCTACTATATTCTTGTCGAAGCATGTTTAATTGCAGGAACGGCGTGTTTGCATGTGAGCGATTACAAAAAGATAACTCACATAATTAGATAAAATATGTATTCATGGAACAGGTATTTTCATTATAGTAATTTACTAGATAGACCGCACACAACATTTACGGATAATACTGAACATTGAAAAAAGATTTAAAATTTATGTAATGGAAATCACCACATATTTGAACCTTCTAAATCCTGATAAATACATTGGCCACTGATTTCGAAGGTCTTTGGTTGCGTCCCGAATGAAGGTCCCTTTTAAATTTAGGCCGTAAGGTTGGCTAAAGTTGGTCGAAATTGCATATGGCGACCAAGTAAACAATGATAATCGGAATCTGATTCACTAGAGCTACTCGAAGATGACACAAACTCTTCCAGTACTACATTAATCATTTCAGTATGTGGATCCATTATCTTTTTTTATAAAAATCAATTAAATTAGGAAACTGCTCACTAAGTACTATTTCATCAGTTTTGTAACTGCCAGTAACTGTTGTTATGCAACTGTGAGACGCTGGACCACAGGAGGCAGAAAATTATGGAAGACTCCAAATAACTCCAGAAGACTTCTACAACCAACCAGTAAAGAACCAGTATGAGCTAATACAGGGAACGGATTGGCTGAATAGGCTGTAGTCAGAACATTAGGAGAAGCCACAATAAAAGCCCAAGAGGCTGAGGTGGCGCCGGCGAAGGGACGGCTCCTTAAAAAAACTGTTGTTTATATGGCCATATGCAATTTTGACCAACTGTAGCCAACATTGCGGCCTACATTTTAAAGGGACCTTCATTCGGAACGCAAGCTTTGTCAACTCTTCTAGTAGATGCTGGTGGAGATTTTTTAAATCTGAAAAAATACGGTGAGTGGTAAATATGACAAAAATACAATTTAAAAGTCTATCGAGTACAATAGTTAATGATGTTTCAAAAAGTATACCATCTGCATAACAATCAATGAATTCTGTGGTATCAGATTCAAACAACATTTTTGTGTCAATATCGTCAACTTCTAACATGGATGTACAAAAATCTGGAGAAACTATTGAAAATTTTACATTAAATAAAGACGAAACGGGAATTGTTTGTAGCCGGACAAGTTTGCGGAGAGCTATTTCTCAAATAGGATTTAAATATTATACCATCAATAAGAGGCAAGCGATAATAGAGTCATATCGTTTACGAATGTAGCGTCACGATTACTTAAGGCCGCTTGACATGGTGCAATACAAAATTGCTGTAATTTCTTGGAAGGCCAGTATATGCGATTTTGTTGTTGCAAATTGTGAATTTTTCAAGTCTTAGAACTTTTTGTGTCATTTCTCACAAGAGAGTAAAACAAGGAAAAGCTTTGCATAGTCAAACAAAGTTATAGATCGGGTTGCTGCATTTATGCCCACTTATGTATTGGATGAATTGAACCCTATTGAAAAAATATGGACATCAGTCAAAAATTGGGTAGCAGCTCAAAATACTGCATTTTTTGTTTTAAAGGGTGTTGAAGCATTAAGTAGGAATTATAAACTTTACGAAGTTAAACTAAAGATATCACACAATTACGATTATAAAGTCAGTGCGCGTTCAGTTCGCAGTTTCCATTACGCCCGTTACGCTGCGCCCGCGTTCCAGATGGCCAAGATTTAAGTTCGCTTTTGGCAGTTCAGGTATAAACCAATCAAAACGAAAGTTATGCACCACGTGAGAAACGTCATTTGTCAACTGTTTACTGTACTCTTCAGTCTTCCGTTTGCTTTGTTTGGCTTGGATTTGGTTGAAGTATTTGTTGGTTTTGGTGTGTGCAAATACACTTGAAATCATATAAATATTTTCATCCATCTTTATTTTTTACAAACCAAAATATGAATAAAATCAGCTGAGATCTATCAAAATTGTCAAAATAATTTTAAACCAATCAAATCCCTAGCTGCCAACTTTAAGTTGTGAGGTTTATAACGCAAAAATTTACCAACTGCACTGAACTGCGGAATGGAAACGACGCGAACATCGCCAAAGTTTATAATTCTGCTTTTATCCCGAAAAGGATTCGACGAGTTGCCACTTAGTGAATGGACGAATATTTGTCGACACGTCAAAGAATATGAAAACTAACAAATAGAACGAGAAGACATCCTCGATAATACGTTGGATCATTTATGTTTTAACGTTAATACTGGCTCTTCTGATGAAATTTTCTCAGATCTTTATAGAGAAAGTAGTACACCTGCACAACCATTACAATCAGCTGATGACTCAGATTAATAATAACATTAATTGACATATGTTAGATACGTTTGTGGAAGTGTTTAGGTTTGGAATATATTAACTTTAGATTAGGTAAATTGTTTTCTTCCTTACTAATTATTTAATGAATTCAAAAAAGGACCACCTTTAATCCCGTCGCCTACCTGGGTAAAGCGACTACTACTATGTAATTTTCTACAGGTATCCAAAACCCTACAGCTTGATATATATTTGAAATAAAATCTCAACAGTAAATTTAGTATGAAAATTACATTTTCATATACAAGTCAGTAACGCCACTGGCTGATACGCCACACCCGCGACCACGTGGTGTCCAAAGTTATTGTGGTCGGACTCTACTCAAAGTCTCGTTTGCGCTTAAGGAATACCAATTTCAAAATATTTTTAATTATGTTTTTAAGCGATTTTAAGACTTTAAATCCAAAATTATTAAACACTCGTAGATAAATTATTATTATTAGTATTACAATAAAATATGAGCTGAGAACCGAAGTTCTATAAAGCTCATATAACAAAAAGAGATAAAAAACATAAAACATAAAAGTAAAAATTATCGCTATCGGTAGCACATGCTATAAATAGGCGATAGCTCATTATAAATTGAAAAATGGAAAGAAAACTAAAATAAATAAAAACAAGAAATAAAGATACATGTACAAAATTAAGAATTAATAATGCTTAACAAATTGGTCTAACTGGTTTTTAAAAGCATTGACAGATGGTGTACAGACCACACTGCTAGGTAAATTATTCCAGTATGGGAATATTCTGTTGGAGAGAAAATTCTGTCTATTTCTAGTTTTAAACATTTCCTTCTTCAACTTACCTATATGGATGCCCCTTAATCGAATATCAGGATTTAAAGTAAAAATGGGTGACATATTAGCACCAAACATGTTAAATATGGCTCTAAATAAAACTATCAAGTCACCGCGTTGTCTGCGTTCACTAAAATACGTTAGTTCGGCTGAATCAAGACACTGCTCATAACTAGGTCGTATTCGGTCGTAAGGAAGTCTTTTGGCTAACCTTTGCACATTTTCAAGTCTATTCCATAAGAGGACGAACGTAGGTCGTGTATAACTTGATAAATGTTGACGATGACACTTTACCAAAAGATCTATGTATTAAAAATATTTGAGAGTTACCTACTCTTCTTGCACACTGAGACCAGGACAAGTCTTTGTTCATAATAACACCGAGGTCACATTGCGATGATACGGTCTTTAACACATGATTGTTCATGTGGTACGACAGATTCGGATTGTTTTTACCTACATGTAGGACGATACACTTATCTAAATTTAGCGGTAATAACCAGTCGGAACATCATTTATACACTGCACTTAAGTCTGATTGAAGAGACAGGTGATTTGTTGTAGGGTTTGCATATATTTTAGCATCATCTGCGTAAAAAGAACAGTTATTTGTTATATGCTCAGGGAGATCAGCTGTATATAACAGAAATAGCAATGGTCCCAGACCAGATCCTTGCGGAACTCCACTTAAAACAGGTTTCAGCGGAGAAAATGTTGTATTGACTCGCACACAAAATTGTCTTGAGGTGAGAAAGTCAGCTATCCATCTCTTCAAATATCCTCTGATACCATAATGTTCAATCTTATGTATCCTCCTATCTTCCATCTCTTAATTAATTTCTACACTTAACTAACTAACTAAAATATTATTTTATCAAAAGTAAACTTCGAAACAATAACAACGATTCAATTTTACAATAGAATCGTAATTTTTATACCCTAGATTGTTTTAGATTAATTTCCGAAAAGTTAATTATTTGTTATTGCCGAATTAATTATACATGAATTCATAATCACTACAAAATTTAGTATCAAACTAGCAAAAGCGTAATTTATTGGTCGTTAAAATTAATGAGAGCGATGACGTAGTTTCGAAAATTAGTGGTGGATATACAAATCATAACTACCACCTGATGCCCATTTTTCGGCCGTAATACCTACGTGTCAATCCTGTAAAGCATATCAATCTAAATAAACGATTATATACGCGTATCGATACAGAAACCTTCATACATTATTTCCACCTGGCACACCGAAACTCACAGATAACAAATACAACATAAATATCAAATGGATCTTAATGGATATTAAATATCTCTATATGTCAATCTTCCAGAAAAACGTCGGAAAAGGGAATAAAATGTTTCCAGTTGTCTTGGTGTTAGTTTAAAAAAAAATGAATTAATAATGTTTGTTCAATATTTTATAACCTTACTGGTAAACAGTCAAATATTTTGGACAATAGAATGGATGGTAGTATCTACGTTCAAATTCGGAATTACTGTTTTTGTAAATTAGAACGAGATGATGAACTAGTTAAAAGTTTCAAGTTCTTAAGCTTCGCACAGACCTGAACAACAAACAGAACAACGAACTGGAGCCGTATCTTTGAACGTTCGACCAAATGCTCCCACGTATTTCATGTGATGGGAGTGGATTTGTTATGTTCGAGCAGTATCTTCGAAATCTCGAATGTTCGACTTGCAAACGAACGAATTTATCAGTCGTATCAGTCCCACATGGAAGTAAGCGAGTAGAGTCTTGCGCAGAACGTCAGAAAAACAAATAAACATAGCCTGTGGATATAGCTAGATAGAAAATCATAGCGATCATTATACTTGCTAAGTTTTTCGATAAATAATACTACTGAACAAAAATGAACGCAGATGAAGCTTTTATGCATCAAATAATTGATGATTTGCAAGATGATAATGAAATGGCGGAAGATACGACATACGACAAGAAGGTTTTCTGATACACAAAATTGAAATAAGCACAAACTATATTGTAATCTTCTTCTTGTCACGTACTTTTTATACTACTCCACACTACACTTTACCTAAAAAATTACACATAAGATCTACAAAGTTGTTCGCCACTGTGTTTGGAAGATATGCTATTTGAATTTTCGAGTACCGTTCGATTCGTGTGATATCATTCGTACGAACAAAATCCATTCGACGTTCAAAGATACGGGTCCTGGACGACAAACAGAAGGGCGAATGGCCTTTTGATTTCGACCAGCCGAACAGCAAATGGAGCGTTTGTGCTGTTCCCATAATTGTTTTCAGTAGTTCAAGATGGAAAAAAGTGTAGCAGTAGCAGCAGTCCAATAACGTAAAATCTTACCTGTCCCAGTACCTCGGTTTTTTTATTTTTATAAATTTCCCGCCGAAATGAGGCTAATAAGGATACAATTTTTTTTACAATTTTCTACATCAATATTGTTTAAACCTTGGAAAATTTCTAGCTTTTCAATTTTATTATAATGATACGGATATGTTTGACTTTCTACAACAAATCTTCTTATTGATAAACGTTAATAAGTTCGATGCATTTTTCTTCTGTCCACTCCATTGTAAAAATAATATAAAGCACTCAAAATGGAGAAAAACTAGAAAAATCACTTCACTAACAAATTTCGGCTCGCCGTTTTGTATAAACCCGTCCAAATCTGCAAACACATTCGCGCACATTTCCTTTGATATCGGAGAAAAAACGGACAGAAGATGGGAACACTGCAGACTGTTTGCCGAATGATCCGGATTTGCGAACATGTTTGCAAACGCGATCAAACTAGTGTTCTGATTGCCTTTCGGTTCGTGGCTCTGCTTGTTGTTCGGCGTAATGTTCAGGTATGTAAGAAGCTTAAAGTGAGATTATGTTCAAGACAGAACCTTATGAGAAATTGATTTTATTTCTCAAAAAGTACCGTTAATATTACAACGTGTGACCATGGAATCTCTATCGTTATGCTGAATTGCTTTATTGAACAGTTTCATATAATTGATTTTAAAACCATTTTTCTACCACCTTGTCGATCGAAGTAATATTTATAAAACTCTTTTTCTATGTGCTTTTTAAATAAAAATATAATTGCCAATAAATATATGTATACTTACTTACAATTTCCAGACAAAAACACACACACTTTCTTGATGTCAGACTACCGACTAAAAAAAAAACACCTGCAACAGTCTCTCAAAAGTTGTTATAGTTCAGTCAAACTATGAAAGGCACTCACTCGCTATCGCTCGTTCGTGCTTTAAACAGTTTCGTTTATTAATCGCCTTCAGTAACAAACTGGTTTATTAAATCACTATTAACGATTATTAGTTGAAATTATAACATTAAATGAATTTATCGTCAACTAAGTAAGCATTTTAAATAATTATAATATTGACTAGGCTATGACGGTATACTCTTAGTCTTCGAGTCAAACAAAAAGCCGACAACTTCAAGTTCGCACTATATCAACTGCACCTTCAAATCACTATCAGTCGATGGATTCTGTTATAGTTCTTCCAAAGTTAATGTAATGGCCCATATTTTTAATCCCTTTGAAGGGAAAAGCGTGCATATAATTTTTTTATAAATTCGAATATTGTGAAATAATGTTAATCTGCTATATCAATTTGAATGGAAAAAACTAACCTGCATACAAAATTTGTAATACAATAATAACGCGTTTTCCTCTAGAACAAGGAGTATCTAAAGAACAGTTTTTTGTATCGTCAACCCAACCTTACTTGACAACATCATGCGTATCAAACTAAGTTTCGTCTAAATAAATTATAGTTCTATTTGAATCACGGTACCCTTTTATTTTGCGCAAATACTCCTGTCTAAGCTCAGCGATACGCCAAGATTCCATTATTACCATTCGATTATCTAACTTCTTATATTTAAATCCACAATTCAATAATCCCGCTCATCATCTTGGACTGTCGTTTCAAATGGTCTCCAAAATGCCATTCTAATTAATTATATTATAAAACTTACCCTAACGTCTACGAACAAATAAATATTATATTATTATCAATTCACTGACGCCACTTAACCACTACACCGTCAAAAGGTATTATATTAATGATACTTTTTTACACTAGGTCACCTACACATTCCTATAAATACCTATAACAATAATTCACTAAACTCACTCAACCAAGAAATATATATTATATTAAATATTTCTTTAAAACAAAATTCACACCCGACACTGAATGTAACTACTGGATTATAAGCCGAACCACAACACAACCCCCCTGAAAACCCTCAAGAACGTAGACTTTTTTCTGAGAAAGTAGTCAAAGGGAGTATACTTCGGTTATTTCGTTATATTACGATAAATACTGTAGTTGATGATTGGATTGTTCGGAAGTGTTTAGTGCACCTGCATCTACGTTGCCAACTCTTCAAAATTTTCTTAAATAAAGTAACATACATAAAGTGGTTTTAATTAATTTTCCTTCTTCCAACAATTTCAAGCGACTTATTTTAATGTTTACTAATAAATTCATATTAGGTATTTTTTTAAAAATATTTCCAATCTAGCTTTCTTATAACAACACGAACTTTTTGAAATAAGGGGAACATTTGTGTAGCGAGACTTACAATTTTAGACAATATATCTGACAACATTGCTTTACTTTATGGTCATTACACTGACTATACCGATCCTTTTATTAGAAATGCAAGTAGAGCATTTTAGCTACTAACAAATTGAATTGAATTACATGTGGCAACGTTGTGAAAAAGGTTAGAACGCGCGTGAAATAAAATATGCATGGAAAGTATTAGGTGAGGATACCAGAGTTAAGCAAGCCTCATGAAGCTATTTGTACAGTAAATCGTAAAATCCGTTCCCTATCACACAGTATATTTACAGAAACTAGTACAAATATCATATCTGGACACAGACAGTCAGCATTTCTTGCGGAAACACGGCTTGTTCTATCAAAACTGAATCAAGCCTGGTCGATCTTAATTCTTATTCTTCATTATCATATAGTTTTACCAAACATTTCTTCCATCTCTATAACCATTTTAATACCAATTTCATATTCCGTATAAGTATCTTTTCATACAATTTTACATACATTAATTTATCAACACATTTCGTAGGGTGAATATCAAATTGTCACTTTTCGGGTTAATCAGCCTTATGTAAAACGGCACATTGACTTTAAAAAGGCTCTTCAGACGATCTTTATTGAGATGGAGCTGCATTATTTATAAATCACGTCGAAGAAAATTCCTCTTCGTCTTTGTAAGAAACCGATATAAAATTATTGTTTGTGGTAGAAACTGGATGTGCATCTTGATAATAAGTAATTTTATATAGATTCATAAAGTGGTAACAATAATATTACAAAGTTCCAGTGGTGTTTGGTGCCGTTCTTCTCGTAATCTACTTCCAATAGTGTCCCAGAGGTTCTTCAAGTGATACAGCTCCGGACAGCCCGTGGTATTACATAGTACCTCCTCAAGATCATTTCTCGCACAATTCGAGCAGCATGCGCTCTTGCTTTACCGTACATTCTTGTTTAATGTATTGTTCAAATGCTATTACGTGCTGATCTAATGTCTCTAGTCTGTACCTTTTAGCTGGAAGGTTTCTATTTAAGATAAGATAAATATGTGCTTCTTGTAGCCTCTCCACTACGACCTTTGCAGATCTATCGTATGTGCCCTCCTGTTTGCTAGACTTACTTGTCTAGACCCGTCCATATTTCTGAACTTCGAATACCAAACCTCAGGTCCTCAGACCTCTCCTATCGTCGAAAACCTAGTCAGGTCTTCGCAGTAGTACAGGCGAGGGTTCTTTGATGTTCTTAATCAGTTTTAGTGGCATTAGTTAAAATAAGATTACGATTGAGACATTGTATAGACAAATAACATCCAATGCGCTATAAAGGCATAACAGGTATAAACCAACAAATTTATTTTTGGGCAGTTCCAAATCAGATGCACAAAAAGACACAACTAGAGACCACGCTTAGAAAATCTCAAATTGTGTTAGTCCAGTTACCATCGTGGTTATCCAATATCGTAGTTAGCGCAATAGCACACATGAACTCTTTGTCCTGTTGTTAAGACTGCTTTTTTATCCAAGTACTGCCACTGGTTTTTTGTAGCGCAACAGAAAGGTTCTGGGCCAATGGGTGTACCTTCTCGGGCTAGTGAGACTGCCTCTGTGATCTGAGTAACGTATAACCCAAGCTAAGGATAATCTATTATGACTGCAACGTTTCCAAGCACTCCCAAACGAGTTTGGAATTCATCTGCATAGAACTGATTGCTTTTTTAATCATTTGAAAGAAATACCCCCAGGATCATTACTGATCCTCTTCCAAACAATGTGATACTTATGTGGTATTTATCGTTTCTGTACAGACAAAATCATGATTTATCTACAAATATCACATACTTCCATTCGATATCGAGTTAAAGCTCAGGTTTCAGATTATTTTCTCAAGTCGTTTACGAATAATTTTTTTTCACTTAATGGTAAACCAGTCTCTTTTTGGAGCTGAATTTGCAAACTACCATTTGTTACAACGCGTTCTCTTCCCTCCTCCTTCCTCCTTCCTCCCTCCTCCTTCCTCCTTCCTTGTCCCGGTCTACGAACGTTACTTTCAGTGTCCCTATGTTTTTGTAACATCGTTGTGAGAGCAACATTGAATCGCCGACCAACTACTATTCGAACACTGCACCCTATACATTTTCATGTCATCAAAGGAAAAATAAATATTATTGTTATTATTATACTTCAAACAATATTGAACACATTAATCGCCAGTAAGATTTCGTGTTTCACGTTTCATATTTGTTGAAAGGAAATATTTTAAACCTCGAAATTTAAAAAAAACTAACACAATACTAACGTTTGTTCAAATTGACAGGACACAACGTCCTAAATTTACTGTAGTTTGTAGTAATTGAATTAAATTGGATAAAAACATGTTCTGGTATAGATTTGAGTTTCTCCTGTATTAACAGGGACAACGACGTGAATTAAAAAACAATTTATTCAGAAAAGATGGGGAGCAGTTCGATTTTAGTGGACACCCGCTGCTGCATCTGAGACATCCCACAGGATGGTTCAAATTTGTGGGGAAAAAACTTCATTTCTTTTACATCTCGTAATTGTAATCGTCGACCAAACTGGTAATCTTCTTATTTCGATTTTCTACGCCAGGAAACTTGAAAAAAAAAATACTTTTTTAAATCCTTCGATAACTGAGTTTTTACTTAGTAGTCTTCTAAAGCTTGCAACATTATCTTTTGTATATTTTTCCCGTTATATATTTCCTTTTTCCAGTTGTTCTTATAATTAAAGTAAGAAAACAAACGATCAACTTTTCCATCTGTAGGTTTTGATTAAAAAGGTATAAATTAGTTAAATCATTGAAAAACAGTCAACAATTGAGGGGCCTTTGAAGTTGAAAAGAAGTAGAATCTCCGATAGAGTGAAATGTATTTATTATCATCGTTTGATTGAGTAAAGAAAGCAGCGCCTTTTGCAGGTTTCTGATTGCGGTTAAATTATGCTTTCCAGGGACGGTGTAAGTGTACGAAGAATTATTTTATAAAATATTTTCTTTCAAAATGTGGGTATGGAAATTCTTCTTTTATTTTTTGTATAGGTAACGGCATGTGGAAGATATGATAGTTTAATATCGAGTCCTGTATTCATTTGGAAACAACATCCTTATCAAGATAAAAATTCGACCCTGGGATATATTTGAGCTGTCTCCAGTGAAGACAACAAGTCACCGTCAGTCGACGATCAGAAATGCATGTGGAACCTTTTAGGGTCCTATTAGACTTGGTCACCAGGCGACGTCACCGGTGGCGTCACCGGTTGCTGTACGAGTAGCCAGCAGCGACACCAGTAAAGTCACCAGGAGTAATGTCTACCTTTATTAGTGAAAGCAGTCCAAAGAAGGAGGATTTTGACATTCTCATGTAGTTAAAAACCTTTTTTCGTCAGCTAAAAGTACATCAAGAAGGGTATAAAACATTCCTTTTGTTTCTCTTAAAGATAATATCGGATGCACCTGCATTTTCCTAGTCCGTCTCCTCCTTTTCTTTGACAAAAGAACAAGAAGTAGCATTCCTTCATATTTTTTCGACATTACGTCCGCTCACTACACTGGCATCAAACAATATGAGCTTGCAGAACACAAAAATACAGTGACGACGCAACAGCGGTGACTGTGTGCAATAGGTGCCATTTCATTCAATACCCAGCGATTTTTATTGGTCACCAGTGGCGACTCGTCTGGTCACGGGGCAGAGTCACAGGTTAGTCACCAAACGCTGGTGACGTACGCCAACGGTGACCATAATGTAATAAGCGCTATAAGAACTAGTGCCCACTAACTAGTCAGGTCACCGGTGACGTCGCCTGGTGACCAAGTCTAATAGGGCCTTTAGTTACTTACGAATTGAACTTCAGATTAAGCGATAGAGCAATTAGCAAGTGGGTAGGAAAAATGTGATTTTTATCTCGTTGTGAATTACACGTGGCAATGCTGTGAAAAAGGATAGGACGCTCGCGAATTTTAATTATGCTTTGAAGACAGTGTTTCCTCAGACTGATATTGTTTTTATATAAATTTACATTGGTCCTTGTGAGAACATGCTACGGATATGTCAAAAGTAACAATGTTAGAGTGTGTAGATTGGCAGGAGATGAGTACCACTAAGTGAGTCTGTAATAATTATAAATATGTTTTCTGGCTGTAAGCTTTACATTTTTAAAGGCTACCAAGATCGTTTCATCTGTCGTCTGTAGCTTTTGTATACAGACCATACAAATTGAAGTACTAGAACTACCACGATGATGCATATAAGTGTTTTCAGCTCCAAATCTGATTTCATATCTTCCTCCTGGACAATTAAATTGCTGTTTCCTACCTTATTTTCCTGGACTGCTTGCTTCGTTGATCGGCCTCCCATGTCTTACAAGATTCACCTTATTTGCAAGATCGCCATGTGATGTTGGGAAGTCCACTGAAGCATGTTAACCTCCTGGTCGTCTGGCTCTCACAAGTTGAAGTAAACCTAGGGTGTCACTGGGAGATTGTTTTATAAACACTATCACGGTTATATTTACATCTTAACATTACTGGTTATATATAACTTTTACTTGAATTGTAATTAGAATGAATAATGCATAATTGATAATGAATTTAGTCTTGTTCCCAATTATATATGTATAGCTCAAATTCTGTTAGTCTAGTTACCGCATCGTGGTTATCCAGTGGCGTGGTTCATTTCATAAAACATATTTTTAAATATGTCCCCCTTGGATGGTTTTTTTTTCGGGCCCAGATGGGAAAATCATGTTCCCATGACCCAGACAGTGTTGGACTCATCCCAAGGGATGCCTACCAACCAAACCTACCTCAAATCTCGCCGTTACTCCCACCTCGGAATCACTACACTAGCATACTTCGAGACGGGCGGCGGCCCCTTACACACACTCCGTCATCTTCTGCCTTTTATCACTCCTACCTCTCATGTCATATAAATTCTTTCTCTCCTCTTCATTCTCCCCACTACGCCACTTACTTCCATCCATTCCTCCCCACCCCTGAGCATTATCTCCACCATGTTCTCCTAATACACCGCCTCCCCTAGTTTCTTCTCCAATTTTTTCAGTTCGTCCTAGTTTTTCCAGCATCTAAACACATGCCACATCATCCTCCACTTGACACCTCTCGCACACTCCAGTCTTTTCCCAATCTTGTGTAGGTACCCTACCCTCGACCTATGCCCAGTGAGTACCTGTGTCAAGAAGTAGTTCTCCTCCCCGAATTTCCGGTCCATCCAATCACTCCTACTCCCAATCGCTCCCTCATACTTCTCTCCATTTCCTCCTCCATCCATTCCTGCATTTCCTCTATAGTCGCATCCCTCTAGCGTTTGTTCCTGGCTCTAGCCTCTAGGTCCAATGAGTAGGACCTTGACAGCACCACTGCTGCCAGTCCACCCACTGGCTTGTATCCCTGTACCACCCTCAGGAGTATCCCTCTCTGTACCCGCAGGAGTGGCCTAGCCCTCGCATTCACCCCCGCTCTTTCACCCCACACTTCCGCACCGTACAGCACACGGCAAATCGTGAAAATAATAAAACACTGGCCTGATTCTATACTTCACAAGAAATTCCTAAAATATCTCCGAAATTGCTTCTTCGACGGATCCTTATTAGCAATTTTCACAAACGGTTAACGTATTTAATCTTCTTAAAATTGTTGTACACTCTTCTGCGAGCATATTATACTATATTAAATACGGATATCTTTCTCTTTGAACTCATCCCGTCGCAGAGATGAGACATTGATGTTATTTAAATGTTTTTTGAAAATATAAAAGTGTAACATCTACTGATTTTATCAAAACTGATATTAAATATGAATTAATAATTTTTGATCTGATACGTATATAAATTCCAGACTTGTAGTTATAAATAATTTGAAATTACACACTCAAAAACACTGCAAACATACTATGGTAGACTTGTTCAGAAGTGTCATTTTATTCTAAACCCGATCCGGACCACCTAAAAATTATGATTTGGGGATTGTCAGCACAGTTCCAAGAGGTGGACAATATAGGTTTTAGAAATATGTGCAAAAAACTGAATTATACTATACCTATAAATTTTTTCACTCAATTCCTCCTAGGTTTTTCAGTTTTTGCCAGCCCTAATTTTCCAGTTGAACATTATTTTAAACACCATTTTGAATCGAATGCGCCCTAAATAATAATTTTCGATGATCTGAGTCAAGTTTGGAAAGAAATGGTATTTGGGAACCAGTCTATAGATCAGGGGTCACCAATTAGCTTCGCTCGGGGTCCGTTTTAATGGGCTGTTTTGTTCTTTGTCTTCTGTTGTGTTTGTTTTGCTCGGCCTCTACAAGGGGCGTTCCTTAGCCGACGATCTGCTACTTAAGATGGTCTAATAGAGAGTTCCACTTGTCATAGCTGACCCTAAGTGGGTCCACTTCTTTTCTTGAGCTCTCTACCTGGTGAATTTAAACTATTGGCTGAGCTAACAGAATCTGCTGTTTCGTCGGAGTGGTCATCGTCGGCGTTGTTTTCTAGGCTGTTGCTTGGGCGTAGCTGACTTCTGGTGTCGTTCCCAATGGAGTTGATTACGGTATATTCCTTGTCGTCGTGTTATTTCGAGCTTATGGGAATTCTTTGTAATATGCTGTGTGTTTTTCCTGGCAGTTCACGTTGGTGGCTGGTTTGTCTCTTGCTCTTGGATACTGATTGGAACAGTGCGGCACTTGGTGCTTGGTCGACATGTCTTCTGTCCGTGGTGGCAACCATGGCTGTTGTAGCATTGTGTCGGTTCATGTCTGGTAGTTAAGGCCTGCTAAAACGTTTCCTGCATGTGTGACTTATGAATTTTCCGCCCTTGTCCTGCTAAACAATACTTTCAGTCCTATTTTTGGTGTTCATGTGATTGTCTTTCCGGTAAGGTAGGCGCTACGCTCGCTCGTGCATCTAATAGTCTTGGGCTGCTAAAGCATATTTTCTGCTCTTGTGATAAAATATACTATTTCGGACGGGATTGAATAGTATATTGTGTAACAAAGGCGGAAAATGAACTTTAGCAGCTCAAGACTATTAGATGCACGAGCGAGAGTAGCGAAGCGAGGGCAGCTGATACCATAGGACTGCTGAAGCGTTTCCTAGGGCTGCTAAACAATATTTTCCTCCCTATTTTTGGTGTTTATATGATTGGTTTCTCATCTTCTAAGCGGATTTCGACTTAGGGAAGTAAAGTTAACTCAAATAAAGAACATAACCGGCAGTCAACACCTAAAATATCCAGCTGCTTGACAACTGATCAGATGTTCAAGTCTCAGAGGTGTCCAGCAAACATTGTTTCTCAACCAAAACTTATTCTTATTTCACTTGTTATTGAGTGACGGGTTGTTAATATGTGAATGAAGAGCTACGTTTAATAATTTTGTTCAACTTTGATTTTAGGTGGATGTTTTAATAATTTGAATAGTATTTTTTTCAATCAGTAGATTTGGTGAGACTATGGAACGAGAATCGGTTGGAAACGAGCGAATAGAAGGAAGATGTGTTTGTAATGTTATCTATCTGCGTTAACTCTAACACTCGATAGGAATACTCTCCGCTGCGATATCGGGTTTTACTTTCAAAATTCCGAAATTGTGCCAATGGGATGTTATTTAGGTACCTTTACCACCCCGTATTTTAATTAAATTTTATGAATTTGGTTTGACACACTTGGGTAAAATTACGAAACTGATACACAGTATAACCGTCTTCAATTTCATAGTTATTAGCTTGGGTTTTACTAAAACAACAATGTATTTTAAGATTGCTAGACTTACGACCGGTTCATTAGGTAGTTCATAAACTTACTTTTCCAGTCGGGTTAGCAAAAAAACTATCAAAACATGGATGTGAGAGCAGTAGGCGAGATTTTTGAGGTAATTCCCTAAAAATATCATGGTAAATGATAATCCGTTGCCTCCACCGATTTTAGGCTGTGCTAATTGCACAATAACAATTAAAGCCAAAACAACCAAAAATAGGCCTTTTTTTCGACATGTTTTCGAATTTTACTCGAAATATATTGAGTTTATCGTGTTAATGCTTCAGAACAAAGTTATAGAGTGTGAAATTGGCTATAAAATTCATTCCGTGGTTCAAAATGTGGAAATTCCATTCCCTGCAGCCACAGCGGATAAATAAGTAAAAAATTTTTGGAAAAACAGCTGTTTTTCGGACGCAAAATTGCATTAGTAATTTATCAAGCAATCTGAATCATTATTATTCCTCATAAAACGTAATTTGTTCACGAATTGAATGCAACAAACGCGGTTTCGATATCTCATTTAGTTGCTGAGTAATCTAATTGTTAAGTAACATTATGTAAATGGGAAAGACATCGTTAGAATAAAGACATATGCCACAAGAAAAATTTTCAAACTTACAATAATGTTTTTACACATACTAAAAGCTTACAGCTATCATATGCAATTATTTAATCAACAATTTTTTCGGCTCAACTGACTCAGACGTTAGTTTAAAAAAGTGGTTAAAATTTCACCTTTATAATAATTGAGATATCTGCGCGGTTTTTTATTTTAATTGAAATCTGAAAGTACCCACTTAAAGGAAACAAAACTTTTGGCGTTTTAAACGTTCAATTCGGACCATTCAATCCCGAGTTATTGAATCCCAAACTTGATCGACGATTCTCGGCAAACCAACAACAATCTAACGGAAAAAAAACTGTTATGCAGGTCCTTCTGCATACTTTCCAGATATTTTTTCCAGATTTTTTTTACCTTTCATAACGTATCGACAATTAAATCACAAACAAGAGCAAATGTGCGCGGAAGAGGCTCTCGACGCTCGTATTCCGAGTGGAGGGTATGGCTGAGTGCCGCGGCGAGAAGTTGAATCGGCGCGTTCAAAACCGCTGCGCGCTCTTGTAGATTATCTTAGCTTCTAATGCACGAATCTTGACGTTTTTTTTTAAATCGATATACCGAATGGAGAGGATTTCAATGAAGTGATTATTTTTATTTAAAAATAGGCCAATTTTTGGTTGTTTTGGCTTTAAACTGTTATTGTGCAATTAGCACAGCCTAAAAACCGGTGGAGGCAACGGATTATCATTTACCATGATATTTTTGGGGGATTACTTCAAAAATCTCGCCTACTGCTCTCACATCCACCATTAATGCTTATTCGACTGGACTATTTGAAATATATAGCGCTGTGGTGGTTGAATGTAATAAAATATCTTCTTATAATTACAATTTATGTAATTCCTTGGCAGTTTTTGTTTTATTGGCGTTGTTCAAATTTCGGCTTGATAGTAATCGCAAATATTATTCAAACTTCTAAACTGTAGCTTGAATATAAATTGCTTCTATGAAATGCATTCGCGAATGAATTGCTGGCTTGTATAAATTGTAGTTTGAAACAAAATTTGGCAAACGTGTGTAAGTTGCTCGTGTAATTTCCTAGCAATTTGCCTATTAACTGATATTAGCTGTATTTGAAACAATTTATTATGTTGATTATTTTACAATATTCATACTTTATTGGAGGTATTTTTTTTCAGTTATTGAGTTCTTAAGCTTTTTATTTTAGTAGCTGTTCTTAACCAGCACATAGTACTTGTACTACCCAATATCGCAGAACAGGACCACCTTACACAAACCACCAACTGAAATTATATTTTCTTTACCTCAGAGAGCCCTCATCAATCGATTAATTCTAATGTAGGAATTTCAACACTTGAGAATTGAGTAGTTTCACCATTCTTGTTTAATCTAATTGTGGATGACTTCATCTGCAGGTTAAATGATCAAGAGATATGGAGCAGGGTTTAGTGGACGACATAGTGATTGTCACAAATGGGAAGTTTCTGATATGGTTATGAATGTCCTACAAGAAGCACGGATTGTGAAGGACTGGTGTCTTGAAGAGGACCTTTCAGTTAATACAAAAACTACTCTAGCTGCTGTTAAGAATAGAAGAGTTCTCCAGCAAGGTAGAGTACAGCACTTTTCAGAGAAAAACTGGAAAGATAAATATCTAGGAGTGATTCCAATCTGGATTAGAGGACACACCTGCGAAAAATTACTACCACCAGGACAACTAGGTTTTTCTGGCAATGCAAAAAAATTATGAGCCGAACCGGGGCAATACGACCATTGTTCGAAATGGACACACTGACACAACAGGGACTATACTGGAGGGACCTACATTTCACATGAGTTTTAAAGCATAAAACCAGAGAACATATTCACTGAGCGAGTGAACACCATAATCCCAGTTTAGCTCAAATGTATGGCTTAACAAACTGCAGCTTACTGATAATTTCCATCTTTCAATGCACCAGGTTATGCTCACTGAAGCCACGCTTACGCACAATGCTGTATGTCTTCATTTAAATGGTGAATGCTGTGATTGTAATTTCGTGCAAATAAGCTTCGCTTACGTGACGGTGCAGCCAGCTTAATTTTTTAAGCCTGATTTACTTGTCAAGCCAAGGTCGTGTGATGTAGCATTAGTCAACAGATGATGCACCAATGGTTCCAAAACAAACCATGGCTCTAAGGCTGGTATAAACGGACCTAGAAAGAGAATGTTCCTTAGCCTTCGATATACGTCTTTGTTTCAAGCAGGGACGATTACCACTATAGAGAGGATATAACGGTGGAAGCATCAAAATATTCACTCACGCCCAGGCTTTTCTTAATCAGCAATCCAATAACTAGGTCCAGATTAGTCAAAAACTAAAAATAATCCTTTAATATGCTGGCAAGAGACAACACAGTGTATCTAGTATGGGTACCGGCATATGTGGGGTAGGAGGTACTGGTAGGAGGTACTGGCTAGTTTTAAAGGAAGCTTAATAGGTCCTAAGCTGTTCAGTGGAATCACAAAAGATTGCATAAAAAGGGAAATCGGGAACTAGCTAGATAAGGAGCAACAATTCAAATCGAGGTTCACACAAGATCACCTCCATACCTAGAGTTCACTGAATAAGGTATACAAGGAACTCTGGAACAAGGAACTAGGCTATTGAACCTGGGAAAGGGAAATTTGAAGACGTGGTGATTGGCCACTGCACCCTGAGAAAACATCTGAACAAAATGGGCAAAGTTAGTGAACTTATCTGCAGAAAAGTGATAAAACACTTATTCACATACGACTTTACGAAGTTTTCGACGGACGCACTTTGGAGGGCAAATAATACAGCCAATACGAGTACAACTACTCAAAATCCCCCCAGTTAAACTAGTGGCCTATACATATTGAAGCTTCTGGAATTGGAGTAGATAATATGAGAAATGGTACATTTAGTTCAAGTGTCATTCTGCGTATTTTCCAGTCCAAAGTTTCACTCTGTTTTTTTAATAAGATCTGGAGAAGAGTCCCACCTTGATTTGGAGGAGCACTTGAGTTGTTGTTACTACTTTCTAAGACATAAAAAACATCTTTCACTGCCAATGTCGAGAATTTCATAAATAGTACTGTAAATATTTTATATACTATTTTAATATCCATGTATTATATTTGAAGGTTTTTCATTCAATACCGCATAAACCTTGTTCGAATTCCGCAATTTCTTTGCCAGTAGCTTCAACTTTAATTTAGCATTTTATTTTTTCTTACCAACCGAGTTACGAGCTATATATGGCCATTGAGCCATATAGTAAGCTTATCAAGGACATGGGAAGACGCTTTGATCCAAGCATGGATGAACATTCCTTGATATTTTTTGTTCTTTTGTTATTTCCACTAAATCTGCATAGGAAAACTTCGACATTTTTTTTATTTCTATGCTATAAAAGCAGAACTACTCAGAAAGTTATTTCATCTGCCAATATTTATATACAGTAGTTGTGTTTTCACCCCAGTACGCTCTGAACGAAATGGGATAGAGATATAAAATCAAGATGGAATTAGAAGGCAAATGTTTATATTTTTGTCAAGGTCACTTGCGCACTGTATTGGTTTCGTTGGGTATATTGTTTAAAAAAGGTTTTTAAAACATGAAATTGAATTTTTCAGAAGCTACATACATTTGATTCACAAATTATGGAAGCACAATTACATAACCAATAAACTCAGTCAAGCACTTGAAAAATCGTTAAGGCCGGTATTACACTATCATAGTTCTATGTTCTCCTAGAGAGAACATATTATAATATTTCCAATCAAAATGGCGTCTATTAAGTTTCAGTGGACGGTAACAGCTACAAAGTTTCTAATCTCTTCCACGCTTATACTGCTTCTCAAATGAGTATTTTTCCTTGAAATCAATCTATGCACTTTTGATACCACCAAACAAAAAGTCTTCTTATCCATTCTTAAATAGTTTTCGTAATGTTTTGGATCTTCACTTTTCAGTTCTTTTCCCAACAACTCACGTCTGACTACCAACGGTCTAGCCCACAATATTTTTCTTTTATTTCTTTGATTTTGCTGTTTTTTACGTAACAATAAACAAATAGTCATTATAGAGGTTAAAGAGGCACCAAAAGCAAAAAACTGTCATTAATCCATTTTGACACAACAATGTGATCAAATTAATATGATGATAAGTGTAAATGGCAAGACATTTTCATAATATTTTAAATAATAATGTTTCATCATATAGTTGACGTAAAAGATATAGTGCCAGCTATCTAATCGTATATCCCCTTTAAGTTATGTTGCGGGGCTAAACTCTGGAAGGTATTTATATTACTTTCGTCTACTTACCAAACATATTGTATTTATATTTTGACCCATCAGTCCATCTTTTCTTAACCGTATCGTGTGTATCATACCGAGTTTCGTCCAAATAGAAAATTGCTAATAAATATTATGTATACTTACTCGCAATTTCCACACAAAAACACTCACACTTTCTTGATGTCAGATCACCGACTGAAGAGAACACCTGCAACCATCTCTCAAAAATAGTTATAGTTCAGTCAAACTATTAAAAGCACTCACTTGCTATCGCTCGATTGTGTTTTAATCAGTTTCATTTATTAATCACCTTCATTAACAAACTAGTTTATTAAATAACCATTAACGATTATTAGTTGAAATTATATCATTAAATGAATTTATCATCTAAGTAAGCATTTTTAATAATTATAATATTGAATGGGCTATGGCGGTATACTCTTAGCCTTAGAGTCAAACAAAAAGCCGGCAACTTCAAGTTCGCACTATATCTTTTACGTCAACTATACCTATATCATCATATACCTATTTGATAATAGATATATGACATAGAACTATGATAGTGTAATACCGGCCTAAGACATTTCGAATTCCCTATTTAATCAGAGTTTATAAATTTTTTTTCAAGCGGTAGCAAAAGTGTAGGTCTTTATATCACGAAAAACAATTAAACCGATTATAAACATCTGTTTTTGTCCTCTTTTCCCATATATAAATAACAGCTCACGTATTTTATAAATCTATTTATATCAAGTAAAAACGGCGATTGCAAGCACAAGTTTTATAATAAAGGGTATTTCACCCATAATTTAACTTTTTATTAATCAATAGCTCAGGGGATATTAACTTGCAGTGTTTACCCGCTTTATTCAAGTTAATTTTTATCAACGAGAATTTTATCGTAACTTGTAGGATTTAGGCGATAGATCAAGCTTATTATTTCACATAAAAACTCTTGATACACAGCACCGTATTTAGTATTTTCAATATAACTGAAATTATAAACAAGGTGATAGGTATAAAGTATTTGGGATTATTTGTGGATGAGAACATAAATTGGTGCATACTTGTACGGGGTGATTCAATAAGGAAATTTCTAGATAAAGAGCATCAATTCAAATGGAGGTTCACACAAGATCACCTCTATACTAAGAGTTCACTGAATAAGGTAGACAAGGAAGTCTCAATCAGGATATTGAAACTGGGTAAGAGACGTTTGAAGACAGTTACCGACGTGGTGACTGGACACTGCACCCTGAAGAAACATCTGCACAAAATGTGTAGGAAATGTGAACTATATGATGAAACACCTACTCACATAATTTGCTTCTTTGAGAACTTAGAAAGCCTCAGTCTGAAGCACTTTGGAGAGGAAATATAACAACCATTAGAACTAAAATCCACTCAGTCAAACTAGTGGCCCATATAGAAGACACGAAACTTCTGGAATGGTCCAAAGATTCAGTCCAAGTACCTGGGCTGCTCACAACCCAAACGAATGAATGATTGGTGTACTCTACCAATGTGGGGATTACTTAAACAATAAGATATTGAAACTAATTCACAACGTACCTTTCTCACCAATCTTCAGGTACCTAATTCCAGTAAGGGGCGCGAAGAAAATATAGAGGATTCAAAGTAAGGTAGTGGAGGTTATGTTCAACTTCAGTTAAAAAACGTTAACCAGATGTAGGATTGAAAACTGAGCAACATGTAATTCGCAATTAAAGAGGGTAGACGATGTACATTCACATGATTCAAGGAGACAAAACACACTTTATGCTGTAGCACTGTTCTCTCCTCAAGAGACAGATCCCGGCTAGAGACTCTCTCAAGGGTGGATCGACTCCATGTTAGTGTTACACTAGGTATGCCAGAGGGTTGACAGACTATAAGAACTTAGGGCGCCACTACCTTTTTAGACAACGACGAAAAAATAATTTCAATTTAAGAAAAGAAACTAAGGTGAGAAAGGTAGAAACACCTTGTAGAATTTAATTAAAGTTAAAAATAAAAAAGTTACAAACTTACATGAACCCGGACACGATCCCCTACAGCTCTTACAGCCGGATAGATAAGAAATTAAAAAAGAAATTTACTACTTTTTAGTAGGTACTTAGCTTAGTTGAAACTGATGGAGAGGTCTTGTCGAAATTGATGGTGATATCTAGTTGAGATTGATAGAGATGTCTAGTGGTAATTGTTGCTAGCTAATAGCCTAGGTGTATCCTAGTGGTGTAACGGTATCCTATCAGTGTAACGGTATCATAGAAATCCTAGCTTAGCTGTGTAACGGTATCCTAACTTAGCTGCTGTGCTTACCACAGCAATTTGGTAAAACTTAAGGTAAAATTGAAGAGACGATAAGGTATGTCTTTACTGTAAGACTGTCGATAACGGAAAAGAAAGGGCGATCGTTTTCAAAATGGAATCGGCCGTTGACATAATATGTCAATTGTCTTAGCGGTAGAGTGGGAGAAATTTAGATCACAGAACTATATTGGGAGTGGTTACTATGACGGCGAGCGGTAATTAGGGAAATTATTTCGTAAAATCGAAACAGGTCGATAGACATGTTACAATGCATAGATAATGTAAGAACAAACATTGCTTCAAACAGCCCAATGAACAAATATATGAAGTCATTCAACAGTTTAGCGTAGTACCTATATTGGGAATGGTCAAACATTATGTTAAAGAGGCAGAGATTGACTTCAACTTTGTTCAGTTTTAAAATGTAAAGTATTTTGTTCCGAGACCAGCACTGTGTTTGCCGTATTATGAAATAAGTTTCCGTGTTGTACCTATTGGTTAAAATTACATTGCATTTTTTATTTATGTTATGAGATTTTGAAGCATGTGGCTTACTCCTGCACTTGTTAAACCATTTCATGATTCTACAATATGTACGTTTGTAATGTAGATATGATAAAAAACTGAACTGAAATTGTCAGCTTAAATGACAAAGAAGTCGAAAATCCCCTCAAAAAAAATTTAGAAAAAAAATGCCATTCGATATATTTTAGTTATTTCTAACGGCATGTGGTGCAGAGTATTGTGACCTTGTCGAGGACATAAGTCATTGGGGAAGTGGTTTGCTCTCGCCATAATTGTGTACTCGGATGTCGCAATTGGATCTGGTTATCACGCAAGAGGGAGGCACCCGACACGGCCTTAACTGTACTAAATTTTAATTAAATAATTTTCCGCTTGTAACCAGTGACAGAAGGTGAAGAGATTATGAGTGAAAAGGGAATAGCGATTTTGAGAAAATTTCTAATTTTAATACGAAATATACATGAAGATGTGGTGATTAAAATCACATAAGCAGGATGGAACTAAAAATTGCTTGTTATACAATGTGGGTAGGAAATTAGAATTATTAAACTAGATCCAGAACAGTTTGTTCCTTTCAAATTGAACTTTGATCCACAAAATAAGTACTAACTTAAAAAAACTGGCGGCAAATTGTCTGTTTGTCCGGGGTGGCATGAAGGCCCTGTTAGAATCGATGTTTGGCTAACATTAAATGTTGTGGATGCTTGTACACTCGAGGAATAAAAGCTTTCCTCAAACTCATCTAATTTGGTATCATCGCTCGGTGAATTGGTAGCTGCTTTCTATGTCTAACTTACATGTCCAATCTCGCGAAGCTGCTTTTCTATTTTACTCTTCCAGATATTTTTCTTAACATTTTCCTCTCCCATATTTCTCTTCGTTTTTATTCATAACCCATGTCTCGCAGGCCTAGCTATGTTGCTGATGGTTTCATTATTGTTTGATATAATCTGATCCTGGCCACTCTAAATAAAATTTTTTGCTTTCAATATGTTTGAAAACATTCCTGCTGCGTTATTGCCTTTGGATATTATTTTCTCCATTTCTTTTTTATCACTTCCTCCTGCGAATTGATCAGTATTACTGAAGGTCTTTTCCAACAGCAATCAGAAACGATCAGAGAATAGTTATGCAATCAGTGATAGGAGTTATGCGAAAGTAAACTTGTTGTTTGCTATGACCAGTTATTCTCTGATCGTTTCTGGCAGTTATTGATTGCTGTTGGAACAGACCTTAAGTGCCGCCGCAAAATGAGACGAAGTTTGGTAAGGTGACGCAGCGTGAGTCACGGCGGGAGAAAACTGCTAGCGTGGATTCGGCGCAAAATAGACGCAGCAGGAGGTGAGTGTAGCTAGTCACGGCGAGACCGTACAAAAAATTATGAAACCAAAGTCTTTAATTACAGACTATTGCGAGCGCGCCAAACGGTTGAATGTGCTTTCGGTATACTTCGAGTTTTCCGAACACCTTGTGAGATCAAAGTAGAAACATTGATGTTGTCAAGGCAGCTTGTGTATTGATGGTGTATTGCACCATAATTATTTAACTCATTATTCAGTACCTCAAAATGAAGACGACGGAAAAGAAGATATGCCACAAGAACGTCTGTCACCATGAACCGTTATAGTTAGACAGTTGAAATTTTCACAGATGATGTATTTCTGTTGCCGCTATAACAACAAATACTAAAAACTGAATGAAATTAATATTTAAAAAAGTGATTTTTTTGCTCGTTTTTGTTCGATATTGATAACAACAACGGGTAGTTGGTGTCTGACTAGTAAACAGGAGATCGCGAGTTCGAATCTCCCTGCGCCCTCATGTTTTTTTTAAAATTTGTTATATATTAAACAAAGCTATGAATATGGATAGCTTCACTGTATGAATGAATGTATGTTTTTATAAATAATGGTACGGTACCCTTCGTGCATCAATCCGACTCGCACTTGGCCGGTTTTATTTTTATTTTAAAAATTATTTGCAATTTCTCAAGTTATTTGAAGTGACCTAGATTTTTTTCACGGCAGTGTACATTTTTAATGTTTTCTGCACTGTACTACTGAATTGTTTATTGTACATTTTCATTAACAACTACCGATTCACACAAATCATTTACGTGGCAAACGAAAACGCCATTTCTTCCGTTATGCACACACGTTGCATGTATGTTTGAATAAATCCGCTTTGAAAACTGCATTCGCACCGGATTTGGTCTGAATAATCCTTTCGCGTTCCTAAAAAACATATACAGCAGATGGAATTACCAGCCATATTGCCTGCGAAACGATTAAAGTGGCATGTTGGGAAGGCAAAAAACCTCGGCTACATTGTACCAGGCTTTCATTAAAAATTTGATTTTCGCTAAAAACTTAATTTTCGTTTGTGCTATAGGTACCTAGAGGTTTGTTTTTAGTGCTAATATTATAATGTGGCTGTGTTAAAATGTTGGATTTAGATGAAAATTTGATTTACGCTACACAGGTATAGTCGTTAGCAACATACACTGTGGGCCAAATTTATTTAGAACCCAATTTGTCTCTGAATAATTATTTTTTAATCTGCCGAATTTTGGTGAAATTTTGTGTGAATATTAGGGAGACCTTTTCTTAATTGTAGAAAAATTATCTAATCAAAGTGTACAGGGGGAGCCAAGTAAGAAGCAATATTTTTAATCACTGCTTTTGGGGCTGTTGCAAAATTAAATGTTTTACTCTAAAATTTGAAAATATTAAGAAAAGAAGCTATAAAAAAAATGTTTCGAAAAACTTGTAGGTTTTCTATTTAAAAAGTATTTTTTTTCGAAAATTCTTTTTAATTATAATATTACCATACACCGTAATAGGGTTTTATTAAATAACAAATTAATAGAGCGAAAATAGATAACTTTCAATAATTTTACAAGAACTTATTGTGAATATGACCTCCCTGATTATCTACAACAGCTTGAAGTCTTCGGCGCCATTGTCCAATTGACTTATTTATAATTTCTTGATTATATTGATGCCAACAGTAAACTATTCTCTCTTTAAGCTGATCAATAGTATTGATGCGAGTGTTCTCATAAACTTTTTCTTCTAATGTTCCCCAAATGTTATAATCAACGGGGTTTAACTCCGGGCTATTTGGAGGCCACTTGTTTGGTTCAATAAAGTCAGGACAATTTTCCTGCAGATATCTTAAAGTACTTCTTGACGTATGGCTAGGTGCGCCATCTTGCTGGAATGTGTAGTTGTCGTTAATTGTTTCTATTTCTCGAAGCATATTTTCTAAAATGTCCCGTTGATAGATTTCGGAGTTAATTTTTACTCCAGAGTCAATAAAATAAATTTCAATTTTTCCTAGCATCGATACAGCCAAAGAAACCATAACTGATTTAGAAAAATGATCTCTGGGAACCAGAAGATGTTCCAGTGGTATTTCCGATTTTTTTTTGTACATTAGGAGGTTGTTCAATAATACGCGGAGAATGGTGGGATGGCGTAAACTGTACGGTGTGTCCTTTTTGGACATTGGTATTCTCAGTGTATGTGAAGGTCTGTAAATTACTTTCAATTGAATTCATAATTCTATTGGCTGTTGACGCCTTATTATTTATTGAATCATATACAGTAGAAACGGTTGACCTTTACCATCACGGGACTGTTACTATACGTTTATACGTATAGTTACGTATAGTAACGTATATACGTATAGTAATGTATAGTACGTATAGTAACGTATCTATGGTAACAGTCACGTGATGGTAAAGCTCCACCGTTTCTACTGTACATATCCTTCGGCTGTTCTTGTTTGTTAGTTTGTACCAATTTCACTATCACTCGACCCTGCAGATTGGACTGTAGGATACTTAACGCGCAGATACACTAAACAGCATTCGAAAACTGTTCACAACAGTTTACAACACAAAACCATTCATCACTACCTACGAAATTGTGAAATAAAAGAATATTTCTTTTAATTACAATTTTGACTATAAAATTTTCCCAATTTTTGTACGACAATAAAGCATTTCATTTGTCCTAAGATATCTTTTAACAATTTCTTCAAGTTGTGATGAAAAATTGGATAAAAACTGTAAATCAGGTCCTTCATGATTAGAAACATATTACCATATTTTGATGAACTGGTTGGGAAAAACCCTCTCGAAATTCACCCTAATTTCTTTTTCTGCAATTTCAGTTTTACAAATGAATCCCTAATCGAAAGCGGCAGAACTCATTAATCCTACAAGATAGAATTCGTGACCTAATTATTTTTCAATTTCCTTCAAAATCATTTGACTGAACGTTTTATTTTTCATATTTTTCATCTGTAAATTGTGATATAGTTAAAATAAGTATGTAGAACGGAACAAAAGTGTCACGTATAAAAATTACTCCTTAACCAATATTGCTTCAACAATAGGCATGATAAATGATAAATTGCTCCACGATGTTGGTACGCATAAGCTTTATCCAAAAAATGTTGTTTCTTGAAAAAATTAAGGTTTTCATAGGAGTAATTTTTTTTATTGATTTGAATTAATGTATTTTATAAAAAAATGTCCCTTTATTTTTTTTGGAGCTTGATTTCTATCCTAAAAAAATTATCAAAAGTGCGGAAAGCAAGCGCGCGGTTTGAACGTGACGTCACTCCTCCCTTCTACGTGACGTCAAAAAGCCTACGACCTTGAAAACGACAGACCGTTATTTCCGTAGGATTTGAAAAGTTTGGTTCCCTGGTTTTTGATTTTGACATCTCATGTAACCTATATAGAAATGGATGGATGTTTTGGCCTCGGCCGTAGCCGTAGCAGCAGCCATTCTTACAAATACTGCCAACATAACTCCAGACCTTATGACGTCACTTGCCCCAAGGTCAAACGAGTGTTCAAATTTCCCTAAGATTTGTTTAACTTTTTATTAAGCTTTGTGACATTTATATTCGAAGCAAAGCTGCACAAAGTAAAAAATTATCAGTAAGCTTTCAAATAAACATATTTGTTTTGAGATTTAAGCATTTACTGAAAAGGCCCATTCAAATTTCGTACCAAAACGCTAGAACAGTAATGGCGTCTCTATGACATCACACATCTGTAAATATTTTAAATATTAGGTACACACAGTTTGAAAATAAAAAATTTGTTTTTATCACCAATCTAAATTATTTTCTGTGATGCCATAAAATCTATAAGGAGTAGATATCATTTAAACGATGCAAAACCAGAAAATACAATAAAAGTTCGAAGGATATGCAAAAGGTTGACGTCACATATCAGTAATTTTATTGACTGTCATCATGCCTATTATATTACAAAGTATTTAAATGTATAGTTTCAATAAATTTTACTTCTCTTATACGCAGACGAATTATAGTTTGGCAAGTTTATCTCAAGCTACGCGGCATCGGTAAGGGGCGAGGAAACATGGCGGATATTTGTCAAAATCGTACCAATGGCGCACGGTACCTAATTTTATAAAAGTATTAAAAATAGTAATTATTATTATATAATAATTATATATAGAAACTGATTTTTGCTTTGCTTTAAAGGTAAGGTATTTTTCAAAACACGGTATTTGTTAAAAACAAATATTGTTAAGAATCGTACTTGAATTCAATATGGATACGAAATAGTTCAAAATCTGACACTGACAATACCAACGCCACTGGATAATCAATAACAGTCAATTGACAAAGTTAGAGGGAAGAACACACGCACGCGCTTGCCAATAGGAAGTCAGCTGGTCGCTAAGCATCGAAGCCTTTCGAAAAACTTCACCAATTGAGTTAGCTCGGAGAACGCTGCTAAAGCTTGAAGAAGCCCATAACAAATTTGGAAAGGTGTTCATCTTTTCATATTTATAAATTGCAAAAATAATGTTAATATACAGAATCCAAAGAAACAAGCACATTAAAAAATTAACGTTTAATCATATTGTTAATAATAAAAAGTCCATTTTCTAATTATTATCACTACATACTTAGCACTTTAGCTTTTTCATAGTTAAACGTGGCAATATCGAATGTTTTCGACTGCATTCCTTTCACGGCTTCAGATAAACTTGCCAAACTATAGTTGGTTTTCTCCAGTCTTCTCCATAATTGCATCTTTTTCTACCAATTACTTCGATGTTTAATCTAAAGTTTTCGCGCTTACCCTTAGTTTGGATATATTTCTACTTTACATTTGTCTGATTATTTTGCTGCATGTCTGTACTGTCCAAGTGCTTTTGTTTATATCGGGCGTATATCGAATGTAAATATAGAAAATCATGCATTGTTCTGGAACCGGTTTTAATTTCTTTTCACTCATCTGTACCACTTGCTATTTTTCTTCCAAACAATGGCGATGTTTGATAATATAATGGACAAAGACGATGACCAACCTTCTGCCAAAGGAGTGATGTTCACAAGAACAGCATGATGAGGCTTTGGTAAAGACCTACCTCGTCTGGAAGGTAAACTACGAAATTTTGTAGTGAATCTCGTCTCTCATCTCTAGTCTAGTACGAGACTCTTTTGAAAATGTTAGTGGTTTCCCTGGTTTTTGATTTTAATCCAACTAGACACGACATGGATATTTTTATGTAATTAGCCTTTGTTGCCGATTCTGCATTCACAAACTATAAAGTTTTATTACCGATTCACATTTTTATTATCAAAGCATGAAAGCGGATTTTATTCCATTCAAAATAGCTACACATATACGTGAAATACAACATGATCTTAATCAAATTTGAAAAATGCGCATTTATGTATGTTTTTGTCACGATATACCACAGAAAATGGTTGTTTTTAAAACCCTCAAAGCCAATAATGTTGCCAGCTCTATTTAAAATGGATATGCTGTACAACTGAATCATAAAATTTATTAGTGTTTTTGCTACAATAGGTTGCCATTATTATTTCGGAAATTGGTAAACCTGGTAGGTATAAACACCTAAAATCTGGCCTTTAACGATGAAACGCTATTCAAAACTTGTGTTTATCATTATGTGAGTAGATTTAATTCGTAAACACCGAACCTCGCTCACAATGTGAAATTAAACTCTCCACTGTTATATAGCAACTTTGGAAGAAGCGGCTATTAATACAATTGTCTTAAGGTGCCTAGGCACATGAGAGTAATACTCTCGAGAGTCACTCTCGAGAGCAGTACTCGCCAGTGGACACGCTCCTGAGAGTAACTCGCAGGCAGTCTCTTAAGTGGACACGCGCAAACACGCTATCGGATAGCAACTCGCAAATATTCGACTGCAGTCCGTATTGTGAGAGTTCTCTCAGAACCACAAGCATGGCACGCGTATGCTGCGTGGTGTACAGTATGTTATATATGGTGTACAACATGTCTGTAATGTAGTTGTACAAAGCAAACACGTCCTCTTGGTCGGTAGACATATTGTATAATAATCGCTTTAGTACAGAGACAACCAGAGACGGCATAGACATGTGAAGTTTTTGTTTTACAATAATGAATTGGTCCACTGGACTATACAGTGAGTGGAGATTGCGCGCGCACTTCTCAGACAATTTAAAAAACCGCGCGTAAGCCCTCTCGTTTATTTTTGTTTTATTTTTCATTTCTTTCATTAAAAAAAAACATAGTTTATTGAAAAGTACAAAAAGTGGGTGTATATGAAACATTTTTTGGTTCTTATTATTAAATACCTAGCTGTGACTAGTTTGCTTTGTATACTTTTATGTTATTCTATGTGTAGATGTAATATCATTATTGTATCGTTTGCACTGCTTCCACAAGCGATCCAACTTCGTACTGAAGGCATGCTGAGTCAAAATTATTAAATAAATAAAAATGTAACCGAGTATTTACCTTCAATGGCCATCGATAGCGATAGAAAACAGTTGACACACAAACTAATCATCAAACAAAAGTCTAAAATAATTGTAAAGCAGCCCACTGTTACAAAGATTATAAACAAGAGCGTTAATTGTTAAAATTACACTAAATTTAGTAAATCACCACAAACAAAACAAAGTTAAGCAAACACATCAAAACGACAAAGACGGATAAAGTACTTCACTTTTACGTCTTGTACCGCTTAGAACATCAAACAAACTTTGTTTTCTAAGGTTTGACGTTGTGTCAAAAACTCCATGCTCCTACTCCCATCTGCGCTTACTTAGCGAAAATAAGACAAACATGTGATATGCCCTAAATTTATGAGCTAAACAAGAATAGAGCTAGCAGGGCTATTTTATTTGCCAATCAAACAATAATTCTCATGTACTTGGCCGTCTCTTGGTTGGTTGGTAAACAGACGAAACAGGCCGGGTTAGTGGGCCCCAACCCTGCAGCCGTTGGCTTATTGTATTGTCCTGTCTGTCTGCTAGTCCATGAGAAGATTTGTGACCTTGATGAGATCTAGAAGTCTCTTTACAGTATCTCTTTTGGTGAGGTTGGATATAGGGTCCGGACCTATCTGTCTATACTCCACCAACGTAGAGCCTTACATTCAAAAATTATATGGGTGGCTGTTTCGTCCTCCTCACCACATAATCTAGATATAGGTTCTTCTTGGAAGTTTCCCATTTTGTGAGGTACTTTTTCAGGCCGCAGTGTCCGGTCATAAGGCCAGTTACCAGCCTGATATCCCTCCTATTTAACTTAAGGATTTCTTCAGTAAGTTTTGGTATGGGTTGTTTAACCATCAGTTTGCTGTGTTTGAGCTTCGGAAATGTTTGCCAGTATTTGAGGTGTTATTTGTGCACCCACTGGTTTAATGTGGTTCTTACCGAAGCCTTTGTTACACTGGTTGCTGGCTCATGGCCGGTGTAGCCGGTTGCCGATCCTTCTCGTGCTAGGGCGTCTGCTTTTTCATTCCCTTCAATACCCTTGTGACCTGGCACCCATTTCAGCGTTACCTTATTTGTGGCACTGAGTTTTTTGAGGTTTTCTAAGCACTCCCAGACAAGTTTGGATTTTATTGTACTACTATTAAGTGCTTTGATTGACGCTTGACTGCCTGAGCAGATAAGAATGTTTTTACCGCTGTATCCCTTCCTAATGTTTTCTCTCAGACATGAGTCAATTGCGTAGATTTCTGCTTGGAATACAGTGGTATTTACTCCCAGTGAATGACTATGGCCGTCTCTTGGTTGTCTCTGCTTTCGTACGACACATGGACAGAATTTAAGCGTGAGCGTATCGTCACTTTTAATATGATACACTGACGCGACGTTACGAGGATAGTGGGCCTATTTGCGTCTGCTACTGCGTAGCCCACGGAAATTCCTTTGATCTCGGCTTTTTTCCATTGAAATAATTTTGAAACATGTCCAGACCAAAAGTAATAAAGTTCGTAGTTCACGATTCTAATTCCAGTCCCACTTAAAAATTAAAATTCGTTTTTTGTGCTACAAAAAATTATAATAATCAATAGCGGTAACCAGCAAGCTTTTTAAAAATGCAACTTCACAGACAGACACTTGATGACAACTAACTAAAAAAAAAGAGTAGTGAAATATTCCCATCTGATCAGGACATTTTTGCAGGGTCATACCCATGATAAGCCCAGATCAATTAGAGCTTGATAAGCCGTAACGGAAAAAGGTTGAAAAAATATATATGGAGAATTAGCATTTTGATAATCTGAACGTAGGCGTAACTCAGGGGAGTATGGTTTTGAACAAATAAAGTTTTGAAATACGTAAAATATGGAACGTGGATTCTGGATACTTGCAAAAATGAAAATATTTTGTCGAAATGTGATAATTTAATCTGCTAAAGGATGAATTGGAAGAGAAGGAACAGGATGTTCGATTACACTTTTTGGTCCTAATTAATAATTGATACGTATATAATTTTGAACCGAGCTCCAATATGTTTGACAATTAAAAATTAACGTAGAGCTCTACAAATGAATTCATTTTTATCAATTTTCTTGGGAAATTAAACAACAATATTTTTTTTATTTTTATTTCAATGTTTCTATATGAAACAAGTGCATGTTAACCGTAAACCAACACACAATCCAATCATAAACGTAAAAAGGGATACTTAGTAAAATCTTTATAAGATAGAACCAAAATCATTTGTTCTAATCATACTCAATTCACAAAAGAAAAAATGTTGCTAAAATAATGATAAAAATAATATTAATAATTTAGCTAACATAATTTTGAAAAACTTAACATCACCGCACGCTAGTGGTTAATCAGAAAGAATTAAGAAAATTCGTAATCAATTCAATATTCGAACTAGCTTTAAATCTAACAATACGTTGAACTGTGTAGCTCTTGTCAAGTCCTACCTGGAGGAGAGGGAGCAATATGTTTTTTTCAATAATGTGGAATCAAAAAAGTGGAGGATTCAGCACGGAGTTCCACAGGGCTCTGTGCTGGGTCCTCTGCTGTTCTTCATTAACATAAATGACCTGCCTAACTTCGCCAATGTCATCACTCTGCTTATAATCTTATTTGCAGACGACACCACTACGTTGATGCGTTACCACCCCTCAGACCCTATACTGCAATGGACTCAAAATAAAGATGACCAGATTATGAATTGGTTTTTGGCTAACAAATTGAATTTAAATGCCGACAAGAAACATAATATGAACTTTACTTTGCAAACTTCTTCATCAAACCTGGAAGTCAGGCATCGGTTAAATTTTTGGCGGTCCACTTGGATCCAGGGTTGATTTGGAACATTCATATTAATCATCTAAGCTCCAAGCTGTCCAAAATAACTTTCCTAATAAGAAGCTTTTCCAAAAATGTACCCAGGGACACCCTACTGTCGGCTAACGATGGATACTTTAATTCCAATTTATCCTATGCAATTTTAAACTGGGGTCTTTCCCCCAATACTGCTCAAATCTTTAAATTACAGAGACCGTTGTGTCAGAATTATCGCAGGGTTAAGATATTGAGAAATAGTTTTACACAACTGAAACTCCTTACACTTCCATGTACTTTTATATATCACTGTCTAACCTACATAAAACTGAACCTAGTAAACACATAGTGATATTCACTTATATTCAACTAGAAATAGAGGTAATTTAGTCCTTAGCTACCACAGGCTACAACATACAAGAAGGAGCGCCGATTACTACGGCAAAAAATGTTTAATGCTCTTCCAATGGATATAAGAAACCTAAATTTTAACAGTTCTAATACCAAAGTCAAAACATATCTTTTAAAAAATGCCTTCTATTCCATCGAGGAGTATCTAGAAAGTGATTTTAATATGTAAATGTATTAGTCTTTATATTTTAATGTTTGTCTTCTTATGTATTGCTACCATTAGTATCTTACCTAGTAAGCTTTGTGCTAATATTGTTATTTTTTATAATCCTCTCTTTTGTTATATCTGACCTGTAAAAGCACTTTAGTGTAATACTTTGCCAATAAATAAACTAAACTAAACTAACAAAAACTAAACCAAGAAATGAAGAACAATCTTCAAAAAACTGCATATATCAGATATCTTGTGAATGCCACAAAAATGTTATTTAGGTGAAACATTTAGACCATTGAAAATACGATTAAATGAACACAAAAGATTTCCAATAATCAATTACCTGCGTTATCAGGATAGTATCATAAGTTTTTATCCAGGTTTTCTTATGATTTATCATTGGAATTGTTGTTAATCGATACACATTATTCAACACACAAAATTACGCAATTGATTTAGACCTATTTTAAAAATAAAAATAATCATATCACAAAAAACTTAACACCAAACGTGTTTTATTAACATTTCCGAAATGATCAAAAAAACACAATCCCAATAAAACCGTTCCTGGAGCGTGCACTTCACTGGATCCCATTACTATTGTTAGAATGGCATGCAACAAAATATTTTATTTCAAATTTAAATTCATAATATTATTGATTGCCTGGTTGTCAGTTTTTTTCGTAGTGTCAGATAGGGACAAAAATTAAAAAAAAATTAATTATTCTTGTTAACTATAGCTGCATCGCTACCGAAACGTTGGAATAAAAGTATAAGAAAATTAAGAAAGAAAAATAATGACTATACCACAAGGAACATACAAAAGATATCTACAAATGAACGTCAACTGCAATGTTATTCATCTCACCACATTTACTTCTCAATATAAGATTTTCTGAAGTTGTGATCGCATCAATCAGTCTTCTGACAGATTCTCCACATCTGTTTCAGACTTTCTCTTCTCTAGCTTATTTTTTCTGATCCCTATGTCTCCCGATGTCGCCAAGTCCCCAATAGATCGATTATACTCTACTCACGATTCACAAAATTGCAAGCAAGTGAATTTATTCATTTGAACACTTTCATGGAATATGTGAGCAATTAACTTTGATTTTCTTATTTCCACATCCTACACATGTATCCAAATCTTCATTGTTTAACTTTCAAATGAATCACAAGTGGTTCACACTGTATACTAACCGATTTATCTAGTGAAGGTCCTTCCAGACACTTTACTGTTTATGGAGTGCAGAGTTTCAGGACAAGTTCGATGTACACAGACATCGCAATACATATTCAACATAAAATGCATCATTTATATCTGAACGTGGCAGCGTAAAGATATAATCCTGTGTGCAGACATATCGGAGTGTGGCACACAGGTATTTCGTTCCCGACAGAATGTATGATTTATTATTTGGGTACGAAGGCCGTTATACATAAATCATCGCGTATGCAGAGCGGACACAAACTCTGGAGAATGGCAGAATCCGGAATAACGGGACTTCAGAGGTTTGAAGTGAGAGGCTACCAACGGGTGTTTTGCACTTTTCAAAAAAAAATGTCGTTCAATGACAAATGCGAAAATTGCATGCAACAACTGTTTTAAATTCTGGTGATAAGCAAACACGAACGGTTCATTTACAAGGATGAATTTATCTGTTCAAATTTGGTTGAACGCATCTACACTTGCAAATTCCCGGAGATTAAGCCTGTATTACATGAGCTGAAAATTTCCGGGCCTGACACAAAGATGGTACTAGTTTTATTGCAATCGCCTGTTTTTCAGTTAGTACTAACCTTGAAAAGACAGCTGTCAAAATTTCATGATATTCTATTCATTAGTTCCTGAATTATTGTGCTAAGAGTGACGCTACTTTTAACATTTTCAAAACAATGGATCAAAAACAATTTCGTGTTTCAATTTTACACTGTTTCTGGGATGGGAAAAAATACCTTTCAAGCGAAACAATGGCTTGAAAAGTGTTATGAGGATACCGCTCCATTAGAAACAACAATAAAACGATGGTTTGCTGCCTTCAAACGTGGTCGTGTAGACACCGTTGATGCGGAACGCAGTGGACGTCCAAATGAGGCGGTAACACCAGAAAACATCGTTTTGAATGATTGAAAAGAAAAGCTGCGTAAGTTAGCTGACATCGTAAAGATATCAAAAGAACGTGCTGGCTTTATATTGCATGAGCCATTGATTATGAGAAAGCTCTGTTCAAAGTGGGTGCCGCGTTTGCTCACTGTTGACCAAAAACAAGAACGTGTTGATGCTTCTGAGCAGTGTTTGACCATGTTAAAACGTAACAAACCGGAATTTTTGCGTCGATCTGTGACAATGGATGAATCATGGATCCATGACTTCACTCCGGAATCAAAACGATCGTCATCTGAGTGGACAGCAACTGGAGAACCTCGTCCAAAGCGCCCGAAAGCAGAACAACCAACTGGAAAGGTTATGGCATCGGTATTTTGGGATGTACGTGGTGTAATATTCATCGATTATCTTGAAAAGGGAAAAACCATGAACAGTGAATATTATATAGCGTTATTAGAGAGATAGAAGGCCGAAGTTTCAGAGAAACGTCCGCATATGGCAGAGAAAAAAATTTTGTTCCATCAAGACAACGCACCGTGACACAAGTCAATCAAAACAATGGCAAAACTACATGAATTGAACTTCGAATTGCTACCACTTCCACCGTATTCGCTAGATTTGGCTCCCAGCGACTACTGGCTGTTCGCAAACCTAAAAAATGCTCGCCGGTAAGAAATTTCACTCAAATGAAGAGGTTATCGCTGACACTGAGGCCTACTTTGAGGAAAAAGATAAATCTTTCTACAAAAGTGGTATTGATATGTTAGAGTGGCGATGGAATGATTGCGTTGTACTTGATGGAAATTACGTTGATGAATAAAACTGATTTTGAACAAAATTCTTTGTTAGGCCCGGGACTTTTCAGCCCTCTTTCTCTGCATATCACATCTGATCCATGTTAATGAGAAAATTTGTATATTTTATTACCACTTTGTGCAGCATTCACGAGATTGATCAAGTAATTATTACATGAAGAAAATTATTCAGTAACTCGACCAAAAAATGAACAACAAAATACAAGCTATACAAATGAAATAAAGAATGTAGACATAACAAAGAAACTAGAAATAAAATCCATGCTAGATTATATAGAAACAAGACAAATGAGCTAGTGAGGACATTGAAACACTAAAATAAGTTGAGCGACAATGAAACACTAGCAATTGATATTGCCAATGAGACTTAAACAAAAATGATGGAAAATATAATGTAGGCTCTTACCAAACTGATTTATTATTTGGCGATAACAAAACCAGTTCTCAGGGCTTTGTTATCTAACGGAAATTAAGAAACGAGAATAGTTAAGAAAATAAATTTAAGAGCGCCACTAATTTTGTTTCCTAAAACAAAATTAGAAAAAAAATCAAATAAATAAAATCAGCTAACTTTTAACTGTTGCAATCTACTCAAAAATAATTAAGTTAATTGAGATATTGAAAAGAAAACTGATGGTGGAGGTTTAATAAATAGAACTGTCACAAAAGAAATTAATATGGATAAATATATTGATATTAAAATTTGAAAGATTGTGTACAAATAAAAATTACTATAACTAGAAGGGTTAGTAAAGCCTAACTATACAAAATAATGGTCATAAAAATTTTGTAATTAACAATTAAAAAAAAGATCTTAGGATACAGCCTCGTTTTTTCTTCTTTTGTTCTGGTCTTGATGCGCTGAACGGATAGAGCAAGTGGTTTTTCTACCTTTTGACTTATAAAAAACATTTGTGTACAGTTTTTAAAGAAGCACAATCTCTTCTTAAAGAAACTGGTGCTCCGCTGTGATGCTTTGAAACAAGGAAACTTGTAGGTACTCTCGGAAATCGTGCTCCTGGAAATTGAGCTCCAGGAAACTTTGTTTCGGGAAACTATAGCCCAGGAAACTGTGTTCCCAGAAACTGTGCTTCGAGAAACTGTAGCCCAGGAAACTGTGCTTCGGGAAACTTTGGTTCAAGAAACTGTGGTTCGGAAACTGTGCAGTAATCCAGATTCTTTTAAGATAAAACATCTGCAAATTTTAGTTTGTAATTTCAGCAAAAATATAGTTTATGGATTACTGCATAGTTCCACACTTGTTCATTAGAGGACAGACGATAAAAGAAGCCCTGCCGGTACCCTATCCATTCTTATTTAAAGAAAATCCAAAATTTTAAATTTCGCGTTAAAATACCTCAAGAATATTGATTTTTGAACCAATAGTTAATTCCACCAATTATAAATGTGAAATATTTTATGAATTTTTTGATTGAAAAATATTCCACCAAAAATCAAAATTCTAAAGAAATGTATCGATAAATTTATTAGCTGAAAGGTTGAACGCAAAGTTCACGTTTCAACATCTACAGAGAATGGATGATACTAGATTAGTTAAAAACGTATGTGAAGCGAAGGTAATTATTAAAAGAGGCAGAGGTAGACCAAAAGAATCCTGAGATAACAATTATTGAAGAAAAGGGGGAAAATAACGATGGAAGCAAAAACTTATAGCAGTAAATAAGACATTTGCAGATTTTTGATCAGTGTAGTGTAGTACTCAGTATCCTCCCAACCATAGTTTATACCAGAGATATTCCTTTTTCATTTCTGTTGAAACACAATAATGACCCACATCTTTCACGTCAAAATACTGAATTTTACTAAGAGCTCTATTAAAGGGTTAATGGTTTATCCTTGTTACCACCCTCTGTGAATACTGTTTGCTTATGGAAAATTTCTGTTTTTTGTATTCAAAACCTCCCAATCGGTATCTCCGGGACTTCCTATACGTAGATGCTATCTTTTGACGCTTTTCTTGTATTTCTTTCGTGTTTTTTTCCATTGTGACTGGAAACTTGAGACCTAGAGATATATAACCTCAAGCAGTAGGGCCATTATAGAAACGTCGTCTAAGTAGACATCAGATATTTTTCAGTGTCAGAAATATTTTAGAGGGAAACTGAACTTTCCCAAGAAACAAGGGTGTTTTGGCGGGATATTGCCAGATACTGTTACAGGAATAATGTATTCACTCGCTCTTTCATATGGTTTATTTAAAGCGAAAATTGTTATTCTGAAATATAAATCTAAATACTTTTATTTTTGATCATATTGGTTAAAAACTGATAATGATGAAATAGTGAAAATACTTTTTAAAACACAAATAATAAAACGAACACAGCTAGACATAAAACCAGATGTGCTAGGATAAACGAAGATCATTGATCGAAGAAACAAAATACCTCGGAGAATATATTGTTCACAGGCTCACGTGGAACACTTGCATGCAGGAAGTAGCTATGTCCTGGTGGATGCATAAGAATGTGTGGCCTGAATCCCATAATAACTCCATGATTTTATATACAGGTATTATTAGACTTATGATAACATTGAGTCTATGGTATGTTATGGACGAAGACGCAGCAGACAGAGGCAATAAGGCTGTTGAAAACACATACACTCGTGCCTGAGAGGACAAAGAACCACTCTTACAGTGGAGGTTACATTGAACTAACCACCACTGTACATTTTGTAACATGCTGTTTAGCCTGTTACGTTTTTCGTTTAAAAAACTATTTTATTTAGTTAATTTTCGTGGCTCATTAGTCACTTCCTCCCAAGTTTCTACTAAATTTCTTAACATGCCGTTTCCTTAAAACATTAATTTTTATCAAATTCCCTTTCTATTTTTGTCTTTAGATATTCGAAATTTCAAGTTTCGATTCGAACTCTTCCTTTTTCCTCTAACTGCCACAAAGGCAACATTCAAATATATTTTCATAATTTATTGTTGGTTAACAAATTTGTATCGTCAGTTGCTCTGCAACCGGCAAGTTTGGAAGTTCCGTTTTGAGGCAACCTCAGATTTCCTGTTCCCGTGCACGTGGTACACAGCCTGTTGAAGCCATCGTCGCCATCGCGCTAAGAGCTGCACAACATCCCAGCCCTCTAAGATAAGTTCCTTCGTCTTATCTTCAGCGTGTGTAAGATTTGAATTTGGCGTGTTATAATACAATTGGTATCCTCTTCGTTTGGTTTTTTTAAGTATTCGATTTATGTGGATTTTTGAATATTTAATATCTTCAATTTTTGCATTGATTATTCAATATTTATTAAATTGGATACAAGTGTTCGGGAAAAAGTAGTTTCATTTTGTAATATTTTTTCAAGTCACTTAACGTTAATTTTTACGAGTTATTTCCAGCTTTCTACCTTTTGTTTCTGTTTTTCATTGCTTTTGCAATTGCAATTTAATATTAATTCTACACCCCATCCTAGTGATAGCCAATAAAATAGTTTATTTGGTGCTGAATTCCACTCCCCGAGGTGGAGTGCTCTAGCCTGGGACTTTTTAAGTTACAAATTGGCGCCCAACGTGGGGCTTTTTAAGTTACAATTTTCATAAAAGACGAGATCAGATCTAGGCTACAGTAGCATGGGATTCAGCGCACATAAAGGCAACGCAGATGAAATGGCCAGACTAATCTCGTCAATTCCATTTGCTGGACCAAAGACGAAGTTGCAAGAAACGACAACAAAAAGTGGTTTAGATAATTGAGTAGCCCACAAATTCATGGCCTGATGCACAAATTCAACAGGGCAAGGACAAGCAAAAAAGTTCATAATAGAAAATTTGCAAGCTGTTTAACATTCTACAACTTTCCGACAGCTGCACTTTCCTGTACAACTCTTCGTAAATCCGCTGAACACTGTGTTGATGATTTCAGTTGGAGTTGGATCCTTGGTCTTCATGGTGGAAAGCTGGCTAAGGTCCGTCCTTTTCCAAATCCACTGAGAGAAAGCGTTGGTCTATCATACATTCAGTAGTAGAGCCGCAGGGTATGTGGCTTTTCTTGTGGGTAGAGTAGCTAGATTCAAAGTAGCCAAATAAATTTGAGAATATCTCGTAGCGGATTTTGTCCAAGGAGGTCTAAGGTAAAAAGAGGACTATAAGGAAGATATAATCTGCTGGAAAGTTGTATCATACCCACGATTACAGAAGACAAAAAAAAAATTGAATTAGAAAGAGTAGAATGTGTTCTTCTGAGATCTCCCCTTTCCAGTTTTTATGACGTTAATGTTTGAGGAACTTGGTGATTTGGTGATTAATGGAATCGATATACAGTTACATGCAATGAGAAACGTATCATGGCTGTTTAATATTATTATACTTTAAATAGTCCACCAACACAACATTTCTATAAATTTACTCCAATACATAACAACTATTTAGCTGAACAGCTGGATTTAGAAAGGACCGCCCACAGTTGAGAATACGAAGTGGATATCATAGAATTGTATGATATCTTCTGGGTGTCCAAAATAAACCATGGTAATAAATCGTGTTTTTAATCTGTTGAAGCTTGATGTTGGTCGACTAGTTCAAAATCAGTTATGATACAATGCTTAAAACCCCTATGATTCATTTAAATTTAAATGTATCTATATCACTTGAGTGATGATGTTGACAATGAGAAAGTGAGCAACCTCAACAGCTTGCCTCATTTTAAACTCTTGCTGTAAGATGTTCTTTGTAGTTGTTGTTGTTGTCTAAAGGATTCTTATCTGAGACAAGGCAAGAGAAGCTGATTTGTATGTATGATGGGGTGACATTCACTGAGATCTATTGTGCCCCCTTACTTCTACCTAGTTCCTGACGAACGTCTCAGAGACTAGTAGCTCTTTTAGTCCTACTTCCCTGAGGAATTTTAGGATATCTGCAGGATAACTTAGGTAAATGTCTCTCTTCTATCCAATAATCTCCTAGGTGCTGTGCCCTAGGATTCTGAATTGCTGAGTAACTCGCAATTATGGGGATGGAGATTTTTTCTTTCATGCCACAGAATTTACATTCTTCTTCCTCCACTATTGATCTTTTTCAGGTGCCCGTTCAGGCGGCAATGTCCCGTTAGGATCCCTGTTAAAACTCAGTGCAGTTTTACTTTCACTTATGCATTAATTTGATCTCAACGGGTTGTAAACATACATCAGAGTATTTGATTGTCTGAGTCCTACTAGATCTTTCCAATGGCCAGATCTTCTGTTTTCGTCATCTTTGCTTATTTCTTCCAATATTACTTTGGGACTGATACCGCAAAAGGGTTCCGGCCCCCAAAAGGGTCTTTCAGTCCCCCTCTTTGCTAGTCCATCTGCTATTTCATTTCCTTCTATTCCAGTGTGTCCTGGAATCCACAGTAAGGTTAGGTACTATATTGTTCTCGCCTAGTTCATTGAGTACACAAGCTGATTTGGTATTTATTTGTCTTTAATAATTATGCAGTAATCAGTAAAATTTGTTTTTAAGTGAGCTGGCTGGTTTTTTTATGCATTTTAATATTTTGATTGCAAGTCAAAAAGATTGTTTTTGTCTGATTCCATTTTCTTTCTGATTGAATGCAATTAACTACGTTTCGGGGAATATTATACCTCACCCAAGTATTCAACCTACAAAATGCCATCGGATTTTCAAATGATTTTACCAATTTTAAATACTCAAATTAAATTTTCAGTTAATTTTTCAATTTAAGTAAGTCCTTAATCAATTTTCAGATACACCTGCCACGCTTAAATTTGAATACGAGTTTTAAAAACTCGTTTAACCCAGTAAATGAATTTTTCTTCAGAATACCATCTCATTTTCAGCTGAAATTTTTAATTTCCTCACAGCTTTTTCTTTTCTAACAATACGGTAATGAACCTGAAATTAATTTAATATTTTGTAAAGTAAGTAGTCATTAAAAAATGTATACAGCGTCACCCCCAAAAGTCTCCACCAAATGGTAAACTTTTTTACTATGGGTGTTTCGATAAAAAGTTATTCTTCATAAAAGTTTGTGCATCCTCCAAAGTTAAAAATGCACAAACAAAATGTGGCGAAAGACGCGTAATATACGAGGTGCATTCGAAATTTTTATTTTGATTCAAGAGTAAAGTACCCTTATTTCAGTAAATATCAAAAACATTTATTTGAAAAAGTTGTTCATAATTAAAAAATACATAAAGATTTGAAGTTATGGCCATCTAGGAGAAGTTTTGATTTTTTCCAATTTTTTTAGAATGGTGGCTATAAGAAAAGAGATTTGCTTCAAATGATAATTAAACGACATCTTGTATACAACAGTTTTTTTTAAAGATCTTGTAATTTACAAATTGCCCAATTATTGTTCTAATTATGGTCAATTTTCTTATTAATTAGAAAAAAAAGTTTGGTGAAAAGTTCTTTTGATTTTTTTGTTTGTTTGTTTTGTTGCTCGAAACCAGTCAGTATCTTAACAAGAATATCATTTTCAATAATATTGAGGCACTAAATATCAAAATTAAATTATTATCTCACAAAAAATCAAAAGAACTTCACACCAAAAATTTTGAAGTTTTTTCTAATAAATCAAAAAAATTACCATAACTAGCACAATAATTGGGCAATTCATAAATTGCAAGCTCTTTTGAAAAAACTGTTGTATACAAGATGTCGTTTAATTATCATTTAAAGCAAATCTTTTTTTTTTTAAATTGGAAAAAATTAAAATTCATCCTAGCCATTACTTCAAATCTTGATGTAATTTTTAATGATGAACAACTTTTTCAAATAAAATTTTTTGATATTTACTGAAATAAGGGCACTTTACTCCTCATACAAAATCACATTTTCGAATGCACCTCGTATATTACGCGTCTTTCGCCACATTTTGTTGTTGCATTTTTAGTTTTAAGAGATGCACAAACTTTTAGGGTTTAGGGTTCCAGCTACCGTAATAAAAAATAATTGAGTTTTTATAAAATTCTGGTCCTTATCTTGATAACGGAACGATATCGAAACGTTGAACTAAAAATATGAAAAAGATTGCGGTGTGGTTTCCCAAAAAATTTTCAAAAAGGAAAATAAATACACCACAAGGAACATACAGAAGATGCATTATTAGTTGGTGAAACTTCCGACTTGATGTTACAAGAAGATTTTTGGCATAACGGCCGCTGATTGGATAGATCTGCAAGATGCTAACTCGACTACTACGTGCAAAAATCAAAAGAATACAATAATATGAAAATGAGAAGAAATTTGGCAATAGCAAAGATAAAAAGATGTCTTAATATACAGTAAGAAAAAATCAATGCGTGTCTTGTTGAAAATAGTAGGTATTTTATGCAATGAGCACAAATTTATGCCCATTTTGTTGCGAGTTGCATACTATACTTTTTTTATGACAACATATCGTTCACGTTTAATACATGCATACATTGCAAAAACTTTGAAAGAAATAAACTAACTTTGACAGAAACGATCTGCTGACATTTCATTAATTTGTCGTTGGACGTCATAATTTGACAAGCCGTAGTCGTCGTGATTTTAGAGTGAACCTAGACCTAATACGAAATATTCCATTTCGCATTTGTTGCTTAGCAGCTTGCCTAGCAACCGATGCAAAAATGAAATTCTGTACAAAATGTGCTTGTTTATGATTGAAGTTACGGTTATAAAATGAATATTTATCGAAGTTGTAGTAGAAAAATTTTTAATTTGTCTATTTTCAGATAATATCGAAAAAAAGTTATAATACAACCCAATTATTTCATTGGTTTATTACAAGTTTATTTCACAAGATATTTAAGAAGTTTTAATATTCAAGGTCAGAAAAGATCGAGAAGAATCCAGATTCAAAGTTAAATTTATGTTGCTCACTTTGGATTCGTTTTCTGGCTTGTATTTTTTTCCTTTTATCTTGATTTATTCATCATGAGATCTAAAACTTTGGCCATCAGTAACTTTAACACCTTGTGCTTTGAAAACTGTTTCTTATTGGCTCAAGAAACACAGCTTAGCAGTTGATAAAACAATTAATAATTCTAATAAACACCTAGGTATATACCCAATGTTCAAATAGATAAGTTTAAAAAAATATTTAACGTTGGCAAACCCTATCTTCTTGATAATAATTTATCTTCCAATCGCGAAATATGTATTAGAAATTATTAAGGATTGTTACATTAATTTTTGGTTTCCTATTTTTAATTTAGTTACTCGATAAATCAAAATTTTCAATAGCTATGTAGGTAATAAAGTTGATAATAATTTGAATAAAATCAAAAACAAAGTTGGTATGAGTGGACAAAAAGCGGTTGTCTGTTTTTACACTTATTTGTTTCTATCAAACGGTGCGAATAATCGTAATACGAATAGCTCTACAAAAATCATAAGCAATCATGGACAGTTCCGTTTCGACAACAACGTTTATAACTTCGTGCGCGTCGAAGTGAAAAGTTCAATCGTAAATATATAAATAATATAAAATAATACTTATGCAGTTTCATAAATGTGCTAAATATTATCATTTTACTACTACTAACTTAGTCAGGCGAACCTTGGCCAAGACAAACTCACGCCAAGGTTCCGGCACTGAGGCAACTGGCGGGCCCATTGTGCCATTCCTGCTACTTATGCATCCATGAAGCAAAGTCCTTCGATGAAGAACTCAATCCTCTTGAGTGGATGCCTGCTTATGTCCCCAGAGTCCATAACAGGGACTCCGAAGATTCGCCTGCTTAGCACAGTCCAATGTGGACATACGAGGAGAACATGGTCCGACGTTTCGTCAGCCATGCTGCAACCCCTGCATAGGGGACTATCATCTAAACCTAGGTTACAAAGGCGTTTCCTTAGACAGCAGTGCCCTGCTATCTTTTTTAACCTATTCCTTGGTAGCTCTTGAGCCGCTCTAGCATGTCCTTCAGTCCATCCCCTCAATAGGAGCTTGGACTGCCTGAGACCCTGTAGAGCCCTCCAGTGAGCAAGGTGCTGGTTTCTCAACCAGTTCCTCGTCTCCTTACGGATTGTTTGTTTTGTGAGGCGCAAGGTCGGGCCCGGGCCGTTAAAAGGTATAGCCGCCCCTTCCACAGCCAGCGCTTCCGCCCCCTCATTGCCTTCAAAATCAGAGTGGGCCGGAATCTATTCTAGCCACACTGCGTTCAGCAAGACGTTCACGACATTCAGCAGCAAGCCCTGAGTTGATGATATATCCACTTAGGGCCTTGATTACCGCCGGACTGTCGCTGTATATGGTTATGCGTCGATCCGTATAACCTCTGTCTAGGTTTATCTGCGCACATTCCAATATAGCGTATGCCACAGCCTCATATGCAGATACACCCTTACCCAATGGAACACAGACTTGTGTCCTTGGGTTCCTGGAGTAAATTCCAGCCGACGCCCCATCGCTGGAGCATGAACCATCTGTGTACCAGACGATCCCATGAGGCAGGGAATTTCCCTCCCTTTCCCAGAAATCTCTATCCCGGATCTTCACCTTATAGGGGGTTACGAATGAGTACCTGCGCAGGCAGACATCAGCCGCTCGAGCCAGAACTGGGACATCTTCCAGAAGCCTGAGCTTATTGACGTTCCTGCACCCTTCCTCGTTTTGCACTTATCCCAAACTTTTCAAGCGTAGGAGTGCCCTCCCAGCCTCAGCATCGATCACGTGGTGAAGAGGCCGAAGTCCAAGAATCACATCCAACGCAGCAGTTGGTGTAGTTTTCATGCAGCCAGTTGCCCCCAAACCGACCACCCTTTGCAGGCGTGCCAGTTGCGACCTAGCCGTGGCCAGGGTTACCCTTGGCCACCAGACCAGAGCCGCGTATGTGAGCATCGGCAGCATGATCACTTTATAGAACCACAAGATCGTCTTGGGGGTTAGTCCCCATTTCGGACCAATTCCATTGTTATTCATTAACTAACATTTTGTGTAAAGTAGATGTTCTAAAATTTAGAATTCGACTTTGGAAGGTCTCTAAATATTCATTTCGTTATGCAATCATGTTTTTTTGCAATCAATTCGAGCTTTGTCATAAAAAAAGGGGGCAGAGCTTTTGAAACAAAGAAATTGAAAATTGGTCTTGAGAATTTTAAATATATTATAAAATCATAATCGTTCTCTTAACTGCAATTTCACACGAATATATTTGGATAACTGTACAGAAAAGTGAAAAATATATATTTATATACTTAATAAGTGCGGAATTCAACCTTTTAAACGAATGAGAATATTGCATGAGCCGCAGTTCTACATAGTTCCTGGACTACTTATATTCATTTTAGCGAAAAAATGTGAATTGACGTTAAAGAACACGAGCAGAGGATTAAGAAATGAGTTTTGTAACTTTAATTAGTGTTACAGTAGAGAGCAAGTTGAAGGTAAAGATCGCAGATTATATTTAAGGTACATACAGTGTGGAACAGCCAAATGAAATAAATTCGATAAGGAATAAATAAAAACGCTTGGACACGTCGATTTGTATCCAACACACCTTATTTATTCGTTATCGAATTTATTCCATTTGGCACTATATATTTTTTTGTAATAACCTCGATTAAGTTTTTTAAGGAGAAAAGTAATATTTCTAGTAAATTCAACTGTGTTCATTGATCTGTATTGTGATTGTTCCCTTTTTTTTCGTCGCTTGAATACGGATTCCGTATAATTTTCTTTTAAAAAACTAAAAACTAAACAATTCATATTCTATTTTAATTTCCACTCCGATAACACCAGACGGCATTTGGAGATATTTTTCAAAACTCTGTTTTTATTTTCACGGAAACGGTAAAAACTAGCAAGTTTTATTCGCGAATGGCACTACGTCTGCAGCTAAATCCTCGCTTTCAACATTGTAAATTTAATTAAAATTTAGTAATAAGATATCACTGAACACAGTCGAAATTACGGTTTAGAAGTCCGACAATTTTAGGACCAGCTTTCAGAAGAGTGAAACTAAATACTATTTGGAATTTGATATATTTTTACAACTATGGCTTTTTATATTTTAATTTTATTAAGAACGGAACGGCGACTTAGCATTTATCTAGAGCTTTTTAAATAAATTTTGATCAGCAAATGCTCTTGTATTACGTGGTCTGCAATTTAAATTAAATTGTCAAAATGTCTTGGTGTGGAGTATCTTTCTTTCTTTCTCTTATCCTTATGCCTTCTCAGGCGTCTGATTGGAGTTCTTCCTGTACCCATTTTTTCCATTCTTTTCTGTCCCTGGCCAATGGTTTCGTATGGAGTATAAGAAGCAAAAATGGAATATTCATCATCATTTGTCTTTTCACTATCGAGAACACCAGCAATTAAATTTATATTCGAAAAGTTTGACAATTCAACCTTATTCGCAAAAAGATTCGTGATTTTTTCAAAATTAATTAATATCTGTCGAATTTTAAACGATTTGCGGAAAAATAGTATGTGTACCTCGTAGGACTAAGTCTCGGCTTGGTCCTCGACTCGGAAATCTACTCAGTCGTCCAGGAATGTACTATAGTTTGGCAAGTTTATCTAAAGCCGTGAAAGGAATGCAGTCGAAAACATTCGATACTGCCACGTTTAACTATGAAAAAGATAAAGTGTTAAGTATGTAGTGATAATAATTGGAAAATGGACTTTTTATTATTAACAATATGATTAAACGTTAATTCTTCAATGTGATTGTTTCTTGGATTTGGTCTATTAACATTATTTTATCAATTTATGAATCTTAAAAGATGAAAAATTTTCCAAATAATAATTTTCACGCCCTCCGAACTAACTCAATTGGTGAAATTTATCGAAACCTTCGTTGCTTAGCGTTCTTCCCTCTCACTTTGTCAAATGACTGACATTGATTATCCAGTGGCGTTGGTATTGTCAGTATCAGATTTTGAACTGTTTCGTATCCATATTGAATTCAAGTACGATTCTTAACATTATTTGTTTTTAACAAATACCGTGTTTTGAAAAATACCTTACCTTTAACGCAAAGCAAAAATTAGTTTCTATATATAATTATTATATTATAATAATTATCATTTTTAATACTTTTTTTTTTAATAGGTACCGAACGCCATTGGTACGTTTTTGACAGACATCCGCCATGTTTCCTCGCCCCTTACCGATGCCGCGTAGCTTCAGATAAACTTGCCAAACTATACTGTGTACACTATAATTTGTTTTCCCTTTGAAGCAAAAATAATGCATGGACACCAGCTAATAAGAGTTGACTTCAACAACAAAAATATCATTCACAAAGCAATATTTAAATTATTTTGGAGCTGCTAATAAAAACTTTAGATCCCAGCCAACTATAATTAGTGGGCAGTTAAAAGAGTGCCGTACAGTCGAAGCCAAAAAAGCTTTTAAAACGGGTGAATTCCAAAAATTTTTTGTATCGAGAAAAAATCTTTTATTTTATGTAAATGTCAAATAAAAGAATCGGAAAATCAATGGAAAGCTGAGTCTGAAAGTCAATTCTTCTTTCTTTATCCTTCAATAGGGTCAATTTTATAAGAAGTGGTTTAAAATCAACGGCACGCCGTTATATTTGACGAAGTTTCCGCTATTAAAAATTTAAAATGTTTCAATCTATACATAGTCAAGGTTAGGATTTAATTTTTAACAGGCATCCAATTGAGAGTTTTACCAATAATGTTACTATGACAAACAAAATTATTTCATATTTTGATTAAAATCCACAAAGATGTGTAACGCTTTTTTGGATATGGACCGACTAGTTGATAGTTACAGTCGTTAATTACATGATTTGATTGTGCAGCTAGTAGAGTATTAGTGTTGATCTATTCAGAATCTGGAAAAGATAATTACTTCTGTTTTCTGGAACACAAACATCCTGATTAAACAGTATGTATACAGTTGCAGATAAATAATGATTTATTCATGAGATTTGTTAAATTACGTTAACGTAATTACCAACAGAAAATACGCCAGCCTGTAATTCAACCAACTATTCCAAAACAAATACAACCAGAGACAGTCAAATAACTGTAGGTGAAGTTTACCTCTTTGGAATAATAAAATTTTATAAAACAAATTTAAAGGAAAATTCGCAAGATGAACAACCTAAACATAGATATCAGATGATCCTATCGCAAACTATAGCCCTTTTCTAAGCTCCACAGGAATCCAAACTAGCTGATTTTCCGAATAGAAGAGTTCTCCTGCAAAGCAGAGTGAAACTGCTCGAAAAAAAAAACTAGAAATACCTGAAGAAGTATGCGACACTTTATTCCAAACTGAATGGGGGAAATTTACTACCAGAACAACTACTACTACTAGAATTATGGGAAAACTTTGGAAATACAACCGCAGCTGGTCTACTGGCTTTACACAACTGTGATAAGGCCAACGATCAACTGTGGAACGATAGTCTAATAGAGGAGGACATGAATGTCTTCTACAGTGAATATATGAACTGCAATCCAATTACAAGTTTTGCTTGATATAACGGGAGCAATGAATAGTAGGGAGACGGCATAGATGATGGATATCCTTATAAGCCCTCCTCCTCCAGTAGTTTTTGTAAGGGTGGAGGCAAGCAAATCAAGCAGCCATTAAAGCATTGAGCTCTTATGTAATCAGTGGGAATGCCTAAGCATACTGAATGAACTAGGCGAGAACAATAGAGTAACCTTACTGTGGATTCTAGGACACACTGGAATAGAAGGAAATGAAATAGCAGATGAACTAGCAAAGAGGGGGACTGAAAAACCCTTTTGCGGTATTAGCCCCAATGTAATATTGGAAGAAATAGGCAAAGCCGAAGAAAAGAGGAGATCTAACCATTGAAAATATCTAGTAGGGCTTAGACAATCAAATATTCTGATGGGTGGCTACAACCCGTTGAGATCAAGTGAATGCATAAGTCAAAGTAAAACTGCTTTAAGAGTTCCTAACGGTGTGGCCCTGAACGGGCACCTGAAAAAACTCAAAATAGTGGAGAAAGAAGAATGTAGATTCTGTGGCATGGAAGAAGAAACCTCCATCCACATACTTACGAATTGAACCGCAATTCAGAGTCCTAGGGCACAGCACCTAGGAGATTATTGGATAAAAGAGAGACATTTACCTAAGTTGAAGCCTGCAGATATCCTGAAATTCCTCAAGGAAATAGGACTTAAGGAGCTACTAGTCTCTGAGACGTTCCTCAAGAACTGAGTAAAAGTAAGGGGGCACAATAGATCTTTTATGTCTCAGTGAATGTCACCCCATCATACATACATACATACATACAAGGGCGGAGGCAATGATGGCGATCCTCAGGATGAAATCGAGAGGTATATGGACCTTGGACAATGATCGAGAACGACATACTGGTATAACTGGATTACTACAAGATGAACTCAAAATATCAAATGAATTTGAAGAGCATGATAACTGAGAACATATTCTCTGAGCGAGTAAATATCATCATCCCATCCAGGTGGGGATGGCAGGTAATCAATTGAAGGACAGTTAGCTGAATAATTAAAGGAACCGTTAGCTAGAGAAAGCTCTGAAGAAGACTTCATAGGTTTGATACCGTTCTATGGTATCACAAAGAATTGAGAGTTTACTAAACAAGGTAGACAAGGAACTCTCAATCAGGGAATCTATTCTCAAACAGTGACATTTTGACATCGCATGCGAGATTGTACTTTTTTGTATACATTCTTGATTGACAAAAGTATAATCTCGCATGCGACAAAAAATGTCACTGTTTGAGAATAGGCCCCAGGTTCGTGAAACTGTGCAAGAGATATTTGACCTGGTCTGTTGAGTGTGACCCAAAGGAATGAAGTATCGAAAAGAATACTGACCATTATTTTCAACTCAACCAAATTTAAATCAAAATTTAGTTCATAGTGAAGAAAGCAGTCAAAACTAACGAGTCATTTGTAAACCGTTTTTGCTCCTCACGTAATTGCATCCAGACTATTGGTATTTCAAAGGCAATATTTTTCCACTTGTGGTAAATAACTACCCGCCAAGTGTTTTCGCGTGAAAAGAGATCAAAGTTAAAAATAAGTCTGTCAAGATAATTGAAAAAGTTGTGCAGAAATTGTATTTTAGTTCGTTATTTTTGACATCTCTACAATTTTATGATGACAAGTATTAATGTAATGGAAAAGTTTCTATTTGTGTGTTGGTTAGACAGTTGGTTTTAAAGATTAAAGTAATAGTCTGATCTCTAGGGTACGAATTAGTTTAAAGTGCATTTAATTTTGTTGATTGGATGTATCATAAAAGTAACGCAAAATTAAAATTAAAAAGTTACTTTGATTTGTATATTTTGATAACAGTAAACATCATTTAAATATTTAACAACCCATATTATTTCCATTAATTGTGAATAGAATTTAGTTGTCTGAAATTCCTGATTAACTTGTTGAAGGATCTTTATAATTTGTGATAACAGTAATGTTTTAAAAGAACTGATATGTCACAATTAACCACCAATTCAAAGAAGCACAAGTAGACAAAGCGACAATGGGTATTTAGGAGTGATATCTTCCTTATCGCATGAGCGCTGTTCTGAGATCATTCTGACTGGGTGCCTATTCACTAACTCAAGAGAGCTGTCGTCTGGGTGTCTATTCACCAAGAAGTGAGAGCTCGTAGGAGGGTAAACTCTCTCAATCTCTCTGTCGCCGTTCACACGCTAAACCGAATGTGAGCTCCCTCTTGGATTCAGTGAAAACGGTATTATATTATAAGAGTTTACTTTCCTTGGAGCTCTCACTTCTTAGTGAATAGACACCCTGACGTCTTAAGCAATAGCAAACCGTTTACAGCCGCATGAGGTAATTTGAATTTTTCCGCGTTTTCATTTCACTTTACTGAGTGCTTGTACCAAACAAAGGGAGAATAGTTTTATTGGTGACAGACATTTTCATGGTTATAGCACATTTTTGTCCGTGAACTCTTTGAACAATCAAACATCCGGCGCATTTTGAAGCATTTTATACATGTTTACTTTCTCATCATAAACATACTATACAATTAAACATTTCGTCTGTTAGAAAGTAACTAATACATTTTTTGTTTCAGGTAAGTGACCTACATTCAGTTTATTTTTGCTAGAGTGGAGTAAACCAAGGTAACTATAAATAATTGATTATAATAACCAATTATGTGGTGATTGTTTACGTTGCAGTAGTTGTTGATAGCGTGTATACTGTATAACTTCAAACTCGGTGATGGAAATAGTTATTTTCCTAGCAAGTGTGCAAAGTGATACTTTTCATCACGCAAAAGTAGTTAGCCGAACGATCTTTTACAATAAAAGAAGATGTCCTGGTTATACATTTTATTTCTCTGTAATTTGTTAAAAGAGGAACCGTTTTTATTGTTTAATAATAAAACCTGTTGTGCTTGGATATGAGACTCCTCTTCGTGGATGGTATGACTCCATGTTTGCAATGCAATAAGTACGAGGATATATTGAAAAATTCTTAGCCTACTCTAGAACCAAACAAAATTTCAATGTCAAAATATTTTATTACTCAACATATTCTCCTCTTAATTGGATACATTAATTACAGCGAACCTGCAACGTCTCTAGACCTTTAAAAAAAATGTTTTTTCTTGCTCTGCAAACCAGACCTCCACGCTTTTATTACCTCCTCGTTGAAAGAAAATTTACGACCTTTTAAACTTTTTTTCAGTTGAGGAAAGAGATGATAGTCGGACGGAGCCAAATCTGGTGAATAAGATGGGTGCTCTAGTAATTCAAACGAATATTTAGCATGGCTATATGAGATTTGTGTGCAGGGGCGTTGTCCTGCAAAAACAAAACATCTTTGGATAGCTTTCCGCGTCTTTTCTCTTTAATTTTTTCCCGGTCAGTAATGTCGAATAGTAATCTCCAGTTATTGTTCTACCCTTATCCAAAAAATCAATCATGATTACTCCATGGCAATCCCAAAAAACTGAAGCAAAAACTTTTCCATCAGATTTTTGGACACGAAACTTCTTAGGTCTTGGAGAACCAGAGTGTCGCCATTCCATCGATTGTTGCTTTGTTTCTGGATCGTAAAAACGTACCCAAGTCTCATCCATAGTAACAATTCGGTTTAAGAAGTCTACATTGTTTTCAAATCGAGCACAGATCGAACACGATGCTTCTACTCTTGCAAGCTTTTGGTCAACATTCAAACATTTGATGATCCATTTTGCAGCAATTTTTCTCATGTCCAATTTGACGTGTGGCAGAGTCGCGCGGATGCGGAATACATACTTAGTTTACCGAATTTTTTCCGGACAAACCATTGCTCGGTCGAAAAAAATGCAAGAGACCTTTTTTATTGCAAAATACTTCCCCTACATGGTGGTGTTTTTTTTTCTCTACCTTCCTCCTAGCGCGAAAAATTAGAGAATTTCGAAAAAAAAAGTTTTTTTATTTTTTTTTAATTTGGGAAATCGATAGACTGGTAAACTTTTTTTTATATTAATCTACATACTTTAAGGTACTTATAAAAAAAATCAGCCGTATTGCTAATTACTTGTAGTTGTGACCACTATCGATTGGCCTATTATCTATTGAAAAGAATTTTAGATTTACCACAGCAATGAATTGAAAAAGATGAAGATAAGCATATGTATGTTATGTTTTTTGATACAGTCGGTAGCCAATTATAATATAGTACCTAAGATCACTGGGGTTTAAAAAGATCATTTGCTTCGAAAAAATAATCTGTAGTTGAAATTTGCACCTAAAATTATTATTTTTTTAATTTAAAGGTTCAAACATTCAATTTGCGTGGATTTCAGCAGAGTTAAATTTTAATTGTTTATTTCATATCTAGCAATGAAACCCGTATAATATTATTATTTTAATAAGGTTCAACTAAGAATAAAAATACTCATATTCTATATAGTCTAATTAAGTTTTAAATTACAGTGCAGACTCGATTTAATCAAAAGTTATTACTCGGCGAATGTAGGTACCTTATGTTCTATTTATAACCTAGAAATATGCAAAATAAAATAGAATGAACGAAGAGATAGGATATACACAGTTTTAAGACGCAATTAAAAAGTTTATCGTCTACCAGACATTTTATACGGCTACATTATGAGAATAGATGGCAAAAAAGTGAAACCGTTGTACAGAAAAGATAAAAAGAATCCTAAAAGAAGTGATTCAACTGCTAGTGTCATTATTAGGTTTGTTCGTAGAGCAATCACAAACGGTTGATAACTGGATGACTCACGCGCAGTGAATAAAAACCGTATGAGTCGTCCAGTTTCAAACCGGTTGTAATTGCTCTACGAACAAACCTATTTATGAAATGAAAGTATCTGTATCTGTAGAGTAGGGAGGGTGAGTTAGGCCCACAACACTTAGGCCACATATGACCCATTGTATATCCTCACGAGGAGTTGTCTTCCTAGGTCATCGTCCATTTTGTCCTTTCCAGGAAGGTGGACAGGTCACTACGAGACATCTCCTTTATATCGGTAGGTGTAGGCCAAGACTCAACGAAAACAAGTATCAAGAAACTAAGCCCCTCAGCAAAAGGTTATAAAACATTAAACATAGGAACTATTTTAAGTATCATGTAAGATTTATTCATTTTTTTGGCTAGCAGTGACTAACACGCAGTCGTTCCTTTCCCTCACGTCCGTTTCCTTTGACGTACATGCGTGAGCGACCGAGTGATTGTAAACTAAAATCAAATATGTTGAACACGATCAAACAATATACTGAGAAACTTGCCATCTTGTGAAGCCGGTCCAGATTAATACAGCAAGACTGGTCATTTGTGAATATTGAGGAAAGCAGTACTTCAACTGCCCAGTACGTGAAGGTTTTCCTCTCCGCCCAGGTAGCTATGGCTGATCTAGCAGTGCTTTCCGCAATGCCAAAAAATGATTCAGGTCCGATAAATACAGACTCTGATCCCTTTCTTGCCAGAGTGTCGGCCTTCTCGTTGCCCTCCACTCCTCGATGCCCCGACACCCAGGTCAAAATGACTCTTTTCCTTGCCTAGTATTTCAAGGGATTGTAAACACTCCAGCTTTACTGTACAATGTCTGCTTCTCCGACGAATGTTCATTTGTATTAAATGGTGGAGTAAACAGACATAATTGTAAATATTGGGCATAAAATGACCCACACGTAATGCGGGAGTTTCATCGTCAAATACCACAAAAATTTAACGTCTGGTGTGGCATTTTTGGTGACCATATTTTATTGAGGAAAACTTAAATAGTGAGTCTTATCTACAATTACTCAGAGAAACTATTGATCTCGAAATAAGACGAATACTAGAAAATGATGATACCATGTCAGAAGCTTTGCTAGCGTTTCAATAAGATGGGACTCCTCCATATTACGCTCTCGTCGTAAGACGGTTTTAAAACGGAGGATAGATAGACAAGGCCTAATGTTGGAGTGGCCACCTAGGTCACTCGATTTAACCCCTCCAGACTTTTTCATAAAGATATCTGAAAACCAAAATTTATGCCACTCAACCAGCATCTATAGATGATTTACGTCAGCGAATTATACAAGAATGACGACAAATAACCCCAAAAATGTTACATAATGTTCGAAACTATTTGAGGCTCGATTGTATCATTGTATGGACACCAATGGAAGACAATTTGGGCACCTTATAAATAATTTAGTATCGTTTTGCTGATTTGTCACGAATTAAAAGGTTCAATATTAGTGAATTGGAATTAACCGTAACTCCCAACTGAGTGACTTTTCACTTATGTATTATACATTTTTGTAATCCTCTTGTAGATGAGAAGTTATGGAAAAACTGTTGCCATGGCAGTCATTGCCATGGTAACGGGTACAGAAAAACCTAAATCATATGGTGAGGAAATGCGTGGCTGCCAAGTTGACCCCACTTTCGTTTAGCTGAAATCAGTTATGGAAAAACTGTTGCCATGGTAACGGGTACACAAAAACCTAAATCATAGGGTGAGGAAATGCGTGGTTGCCAAGTTGACCCCACTTTCGTTTAGCTGAAATCAGTTAGGTATGGAAAAACTGTTGCCATGGCAGTCATTGCCATGGTAACGGGTACAGAAAACCTAAATCATATGGTGAGGAAATGCGTGGTTACCAAGTTGACCCCACTTTCGTTTAGCTGAAATCAGTTATGGAAAATCTGTTACCATATAATTTTTAAATAAATATTACGTTAAAGTATTTTCATTTTATTTTATACTTTATACCATGAAACCATAACTTGAAAATTTATATCAGTGGCGTATATATACCGATATGCAACCTACAAAACATAAAACAGAATACAATACTTTGTAGCATGGTTGCCAGCTGTAATCGACTACTTAAGAATCATGGTATTTTTCTACATTATTATTAAGATGCGATTGAATAACTTGATATGCGCGTTACAAAGTATTGGATATTTTTCAAGAAGGGGAAGGGTGAATCCAATGATTATATTCCTTTCCCCTTTCCCTTCTTGAATAATTTAATGTGCATTACAAAGTATTGGATATTTTTCAAGAAGGGGAAGGGGAATGCGTGAACGCATGATGATTATATTCCCCACCATATGATTTAGGTTTTTGTGTACCCGTTACCATGCCAAGGAAACAGTTTTTCCATAACTGATTTCAGTTAAACGAAAGTGGACAAACCGGCAACCGCGCATTTCCTCACCATATGATTTGGGTTTTTGTTTACTACTAATGACAACAGTTTTTCCATAACTGATTTCAGCTAAACGAAAATTGAGCCGATAGTTTTCATTGAAATGCTCTATATATGAGTCAACATGTAACTGAATAACGTTATATACATTATTTTCATAGAAATATTAATCAAATTATTATGAGTACCTAGTCAGTAAATTCCAAAACTTAAATTTAGTATAGGAAAAGGCATAATACTGACCTGCATTAATTTTCTTGGAACATTAACGTTCACCATAATATATAATACCAAATCTCAGTTTCAAACAAACTTTGGAAGTGTGGACGAGATTTACAGCCTTTTTTGTTATTGTTATAAAATAAGTTATGCTACAAAATTGTTTTTCACAAAATATATGGTCTGGAATAATAAACAATAAAGAGGCCGGGTCTGTATTTTAGGCGGATATTTAAAGCAAGGAAGATATTTAAACTATTCTTAGTGGCTTGAAGAAACGTTCGTGGTGGGCGTAACGTTCATAACAAAAAAAATGAACAGTACTTGAAGAATTAAGATAAATATTGAAAAGATTAAAGGTGGATTCATGAAAGCAAGAATTAAAACTTAGACTAATTTAAAACTAAAACTAAGATGATAAAACCAATGTAGATGTTCATGCAAGAAACTAAGAAATTAAGATTTAAATTAAAACTAAGAAAGATGGCCAACTTACAATTAAGAAATTAATTTCTTCCATGAATTCCACACAACGCATGCGTCAAGCCGTGACCACAAATCACAAACTGATGATTTGTGTCAAGTTATTATTTACATGAGCTTGTATTACATGTTAGAACATTTTTTATAGTTTACAACAATATTTTCCATGAACAAGTTGATTTACGTTTAATATCTATCTTCAGTTATCTGACAGCTCGATTACTATTGGAAGTTTTGACAAATGATTGAAAAGAGTGCGCATTTCCGATTGGTTCATCAATTTCTTAATTTATGTTGCATGAACAGCTCAATTCTTAGTTTAAACTTAATCTTAAATTAGTTTTAGTTAACTCAATAAAGTTTCCGTTTTTTTGTGCAGTACAGTACAGTATTGTTAGAATTGTAAATTTTCTAATTATGTTTTCATGAGGGAAAGTAATACACTCACAAGATGATTTAGAATAATAAAAACGAAATTATCAGTATTTTCTGTTGCAAGAAATGTGATAATATAATTAAAACCCAATGATCCGTTTTCCATCTAATCGAAAACCTTAAGACCAATTACATCACCATTATGATTAGCTTTATCAAAATAATTTCCAATAACACATCTGAGCTAGAGACAAAATTTGAAACAATTCAACATAAGAAAATATATATCTTATTGACGAGGTTCAAATGTTCAAAGGATTCCCAGTCGTAGCTCCATGCCTATAAAATGACTTTTTCAAAAATCGCTAGGAAATTTTGACATTCTAGGCAAAATTTCTTGAAGAAAATGTCAAGATTCCTTATTCACTTCCTTAGTGTGAGGTGATATCTAGTAGGGCTTAGATAATTAAAGATTCTGACAGGTGACTACAACCCGTTGAGATCAAATGAATGCATAAGTCAAAGTAAAACTTCACCAAGAGTTTTAACAGGGATCCTAACTGGACATTGTCGCCTGAATGGGCACCTTAAAAAGCTCAAAATAGTGGAGGAAGAAGAATGTAGATTGTGTGGCATGGAAGAAGAAACCTCCATCCTCATACTTGTGAACTGCACAACAATTCAGAATATTAGGGCACAGTACCTGGGAGACTACTGGATAGAAGAGGTACAGTTACCTAAGTTGAAGCCTGCAGATATCCTAAAATTCCTCCGGGAAATAGGACTAAAGGAGCTTCTAGTCTCTGAGACGTTTCACAGGAAGTAAGTAGGAGTAAGAGGGCGCAATAGATCTTTTAGGTCTCAGTGAATGTCACCCCATCATACATACATACTATAAGGAAATGGTATTTCTTTACTCTAAGGAATATTTATTTAACCAACAAAAGTATTAATGAGGGCCATTAACAATCGAGATAATTTAACGCGCCCTTCTTTCAATGTTTTTTTTAATTGGTTTTTTAACGTCGGTCTATTTCTGCAACTGAGGCTAATCACCGACGCCGGGAGCACTCTACCCCTAACCGGAAATTTTTGCCGAACCCATTGGTGTTCCAACCAGTGGTAGGGTTCTTTATCGAACCCAAAATCCACTCGGGACCTCGGTTTTACGTCTCCTCCGAAAGACGGCATACCGACATTATACCTCGTATAATGCCTGCGAGCTGTGATATGCTACTCGGCTGCAGGCTGTATGGGCTATTTATACGACGGTCTTCCCTAGTATGGTCACCCATCCAAGTACTAACCGCGCTCTACACTAAGTATGTTATCTGTGCTCGACACTGCTTCACTGTAATTATCTCATCAGCGGCGTTCCACTACAGTGCTGGACAGAGAGAGTGCGTTAATGTTCGAAATTGTTAATTGCCCTTTTAATACTTGTATTGGTTACCAAGCTTTTCCGTCGACTGTACAAGTTGTATTCGTTTTTCTCAATATTTAAAAACTAAAAATATTTATTTGTTTCATAGGTAAGTAAGTACCTACTGTCAAAAATAAATGGTCGCTGGTTCAAATATCTGTGGTTCAAATGTCACTGTTTTCGTTTTTCTTAAAGGATAATAGGATAGGATAATAAAATAAAACGATAGGTGAGTCAAAAACTAGAAGTATTCCATGCTACTAATCATTATTAAAGGTGTTCTTGTATGTTTGGTTGCCTACACCACAGGTAACTATCAATATAATGTATAAGATGTGCGTTGGGTTGTCTGAAGAAAATCGTTGATTAATGTAGGTAAATCATGCATTAATAGGGGTCATTAATGTATGATTTTGTCTGATTTTGAGAACGTTAATAGCATATTTATGTTCATACACGGTCGACGGAAAATTATATTAGTTTATTAAAACTGATTGACACACATTTTATATATCTCTTTTAGTTGAAAAATTATTTTAACGTAGAGAATGATTACTTCCCATTATATCAGTTCTATCATGTGAAAATGTATCAACTACTTAAAATATTATAATAGGATGAAATTAAACTAATTATAAGTCTGGAATACACAAAAGGATCATTTAATCGGACCGTTTAATTGATTCATCATTAGTCAATCGACACAAATAAACTGTAATTATTCATATCAAGTTTGGATCAAAACTGATTAACTTTATGTATTGTGGATTGATTTGTTTTATACTTATGTACTATATTACGAGTGGATTGTTGAAAATGATAGTAATTAGTTATTGAATTTCATACAGATCCATATTATTTGGAACAAATGAATTTAAAGTAAAAGTTACTTCTTCAAAATGGTGTCTCGTGAGATAACGTTGAATCGAGCAGTGCCTGTAAGTACCTACTTTTAAATTTTATTAGAAGGAGAAAAACGGAGAAACCAAGTGCTACCTATTTAATTATTATAAGATTGAATATAAATTAATTTAAATCAGCTGATGGATGAGCGTTTGTATGTTGGTAGTACTGATCTGTTTATATTATACATCCCACTACAGGTCAATCAAGTTGATTTCTGGAATTCTTAAAGCTACACATGAAGCTAAAAACTTGGTATGCGTGTGAATAGCCACTGGAAATAGGTAACTACAATCGAAATGTAGACTACTTTGTTTAGGGCCATATGATGAATCTGTCGATAAAGTGACTGTTAGAGTTATCTGGAAGTTAACAACAAAATTATAATTATGAATATTGTGGTAAGAAATAACAGCTGGATAAAGGGAATCTAACAGGAGGTTTTTTTTTAAAATAGCCGTCCCTTCGCCGGCACCACCTCAGCCTCTTGAGCTTATTGTGGGTCCTTCTAGTGTTCTGACTACAGCCTATTCAGGGCCGGTTTATCAATTGCAGTTTTTATCCAGCAGTTAGGTATCTGTCAGATAAAAGTAACTTGCAGATAAAGTTCCAGTTGGATTTTTGAGATATTTTTTATCCACTATAGTTTATCAACTGTCAGATAAAGAATGTTGGTAATAGTGAGTGATAAATATAAAAGATTTGATTGGTTGTTTGCTTCACTACGGTTTTGACTATATTGGCATTCTTCAAAATAACATTTTATGCTTTATTTGTGACTTTAGATCGTTGTTGGGTTATTATATTTGATTCTTTTATATTTTAATACTATGGATTTTGTGGATTACGTATTAGATGAGCAAGATTTTTTATTTTCAATTACATTCTTCGCTTTATTGGCCAGCTTTAAAAGTAAATTTCTTTATTCTAAAGTGAAATTGCTCTCTCGTTTTTTATTATTAATCTCCATTTTTTCAAAAGAAATCAGGCTTTTACAACACACACTTCAAATAGAATTGACAAAACATAACTAGGTTCAGATGTCACTGCTGTCAGTCCAAACATTCCTGTTTCTATGCTATCTATCAGTTATCTGATTTATATGCCAGTTGCAACTAAAAGATATCTATCTGACACTTTATAACTGCCGGATAGGAGTTATCCTGTTGTCGATAAACGGGTCTTTCCGTACTAACTGTTAGTTAAGAGTTATCTGACAGATAAATTGCAATTGATAAACCGGCCCTCAGCCAATCCGTTCCTTGTATTAGCTCATACAGGTTCTTTACTGGTTGGTTGTAGAAGTCTTCTGGAGTCATTTGGGGTATTCCATACAGTTTCTGCCTCCTGTGGTCCTGCGTCTCGCAGTTGCATAATATGTGCAGAGCTGTTTCAGTGTCGTTTTTGCATCTTCTGCATGTAAGGTCTCCGTTATACAGCCCTATTTTGTTCAGGTGCTCCTTTGTGGGAAAGTGTCCCGTGAGAAGCCCCGTTATGGTACGTAGTTTGTTCCTGCTCATGTTTGCCTGGGCTTATTTTTCCAGTGTTTTTTGTGTTGTTCTTTTACCCAGGTATTCAAATTAGAAATAGACCTAACGAATATCATATTTACAGCAGAACTCATTGCTTTGGACAAAGCTAGGCGATAGATATTAAACATTTCAATTTCTAAATGTAAATTTTAATGAAAGAAAAACTTAAAGTATGAAAAATGCGAATATTTCACCTCCTAGCTGTTGAAACTGGTTCAATTGTACAATTTAATTTTAAAAAGTACTTAAAGTACATTTTTTATTCACGCTGCTTTAATTATAAAACCAAATTTCGAGATGAATTAACCAAGTTCAGAAGATAAATGGGCTGTGACTGTAATCGAAAACCCGAATACGAATCCTTAATCCTTCTCTAGACGAACGGTTAAAAAATAATACTAAAATTGGATTCCTTTTTAATATTAATTGATAAAGACGAGATCCTTAATCGACAAAACTGAATTAGTTCTGAAAGTTCAGATAATAACGACAAAGTTCAACAGAAAGCGATGAGATTGTATAATTGTTTCTCATTTGGAATTTTATATGATTGCTAAAAATATAAAATGACACGTATATGGTTTACATCAACAATTACTATACAGTAATACGTACATTCATTATTAGCTAAATAAACAAAACACGAAAAAATCCCGAAACAGATCGATTTTTTTTTAGCCTGGGAAGTTGTTTCTTCTTAGTTGAACGGTCACTGTTTTTGAGAGATATTTTTCAAAATTTTGTGAAGCATTAGAAAAATATATTTATTATTCGATATATATATATATTGGTAACACGCTATACTAAATAAGTCAATTTTACAGGAAACTGTAATAAAACTATATTGTGTATATTGTCAAATTTTTCGAATTATGGTTACCGGTTGGAAGTGAAGATGTCTCTGTTGTCACAACTTTTACATTTCCGTTACTGGAAGACATGTACTGATTGTGATTTTAGTGTCTCATTTAGTTCGGGATTGGGTATTCAAAGCTTTCGGATGGAGAACATATACCTAGTACAGATAACGCGCAAATACGCTTCTTTATGTTCAGCCATCTAAATGACCGGCTCATTTTCATAAAAAACAAGAAACTCCAACACAATCTCATTTGTCCACTCCATTTGAATAAAAAAAGAACAATCAAAAAAACGTCTGTACGCTTCTGGTAGTATTTGAAAACTAATTGAATAGTCACACTAGTAAAAGCATAGTATATTACACTCCAAGGGCCGAAAGTTGAATTTTCGGCCCTGCGCGTCATGATGCTCCGAGGCGAATTTCGGCCCTGCGCGTCATGATGCTCCGAGGCGAATTTCGGCCCTGCGCGTCATGATGCTCCGAGGCGTACGCACTTTCGTCCCTCATAGCAGGGACGAAAGTTCAACATTTACTCCCTGTGAAAAGTACACGCGTTTCCTCTATAACAGCGGGAGGAAAGAGTTTCTCATGCGTATTTATACTCGTAACTACGACCAGCGGCACTCGCTTCCGACCGGCTATGAAGAAAAATAGTATACACTCCACGGGCCGAAAGTTGAAATCTCGGTCCTGCGCGTCATGATGCCCTCGGCGAATTTCGGCCCTGCGCGTCATGATGCCCTCGGCTTCGCCTCGGAGCATCATGACGCGCAGGGCCGAAATTCGCTTCGGAGCATTATGACTCGCAGGGCCGAAAATTCAACTTTCGGCCCTTGGAGTGTAATATACTATTGTGCATTTCGTTTGAGCGCCTCTACAAGTATAGACAAGTATGTACTTGGCATTCTTGGCAAGTGTATGAATAATCGTGATACCTTTGACTCGGACCATTTTTACCGACCCGATATGGAAAACCAACGAGTGACCATTAATTGTACAAGCAGGTACAAGTAACCAACTCACACGACATGCCAAGTATACACAAGTAACGATTATTCGCAAAGTACACGAGCCGTCTGAGCCCGGCTTAACAGTTCACACATACTTTGACAGTTGATACTCAACATAAAATATTCAAATACCCTAAAAAATACAACGTTGCCAAGTTTTTTCAACGCTTATCTGAGCCACACTTATTGTTCTGCGGTGCATAGCTCAAAAATTTAAGCTAGGCTTGAGTTTTAAGCGGGTTCACGGAAGCTTCGCTCAAAAGAGAAAACGGAGAATACGGGCCTTAAGCACAGCTTTGTCCAATCAAGTGAAATATGGTATTGTAAGTAAGCATGACTTCACTTTAATCAAAACATGGTGCAATGGCAGATAAGAATTATCAGCAAGCTGTATTCTGTTATTTGTTGAATAATTAAGACCTTAGACTTCTAGTTTATACATCAAACTAGTAATTTATATTAAATTATTGATTATTAAACTTTGACCTAATGACTAACTTCAGTTTCAGTAACGAATAGATTTCTGCAATCGAAAAATGTCGGTTAAAACATCAGTGATTATGGTTTACATTCATTATAAACTAACACATTCAACTGTATTCATACGAGATGAAACTTAATTGGAATAATCGCGGACGTATTTAATCCGACCGCTTATGGATTATAATTTAATTTCGAAATGATTGACAAGCGTGAATAGTTTTATTTTGTCCTACAACACGTAACAGGAAATCGACAAACTGATCAAAATGTATTTGTAAATGGCTGTCAGTTTTGTGATTGCATGACACTTCGGAATAATATTACACGTTATCAAGATAATCCGGTCACTCGGACACATAGTTATTCAAGAATTTTAGCAGATGTCAATTAAATTAATTGTCTTATAACATAAAAGTAAAATACCGGGTGTCCCAGAAGTTTCTGACCCATTTTAACTGTAAAAATCTTGGAACTCAGAAACGATAGGGAGGTGCGGTTTTTGAGGAACAATTTCTTTTTTTCAGTGTAAATGTTTAATTAGTGAAATCTTATATAGGGTGTTTTTAAGAAAATGGTATTTTTAAATGAAAATATCGTCTATTTTTTTAATGAAACACACTATATATTTTTATTATATCTGAACGATGAACTCTTTCCCTTTCTGAAAATGTATAATTCGTTGAAGTTTCTGTAATGGTATGGGGTAGTATTAGTTTGGAGGCCCATATGGAGCTGGTTATGATTCAGACACTCTAGAACCGCATGTGGTACCATGGGCCCCATTTATTGGAGAATATTTTTTATTAATGCACGATAATGCACGTCTTCATGTGGCAAGAGCGGTACAAAATTTCCTCCAGGAAGTCGAAATTTCAACTTTGCCTCCACCTGAGAACCTAAATGCCCTGTCATGAAGGCTCACTGTAATATGGGAGTTAGTAATTCAGTTTACCCCAATTAGTTCTTATAATTTTTTATTATAGACACAATATTTACAACAAAGTTTCTACAAACAATGTTAACTATGGAACAGAAAGAAACATATGAATCGGTACATATTCGAATAATGTTCGCAGGTTTTTCGGACATGTCCTCGACAGCTTTTCGTTTGCAAGAAGAATTTAGTCCTGCACAACTGAATCCTGAAAATGTTCTTGCATATGTTCTGCAACTGTTTAACTTTCATCACATTTGCTCAAATAAGTAAGAGCAAATTATTTGCACCTTTTGTTTGTAGAAATCCATCGCCTTTTACATCTTTTCAGGACCTTTTGAAAAAAATTTTAGTTATTGATAATTAACTACTATTTTTCTCGACCACTCAAAATTATATCGGGATTTATGTTTAGAGCTAAACAAATACTGCATGGAATAAAAATCTCGAGTCTAAATGAAACCGATTAAAAAATAACAAGTAGTAAAAATGATATTGATGTAACTGGAAGTTTGTCCCCACTAGGTAGATACAAAAGAATACAAAATATACTTATTCAGAAATCGACAAAACAATAAAAATGTTTTTGTGTAGTTCGATGGCGGCATTCGTTTTATAGTGGCGAAAAGAAAACAGAGATGGATTAAAATAAAGATTAGGTTTTCCATTTATTCTCACTAGTAAAAGTAATAAATTGATTCATTATTGACACATCGTAAAAATAAACACTATATTTGCTTTAATACGTACCAAATAAAAGTAATCATACATGATTAGAGAAAAACCATTTTGACATTAAGAAAAAGGAAAAAGTTTTGTTTTCAACTTATAATAGGCAAGAAACTTCATTAGAGATAACGGGGAAGGTAGGCGATATTAGAAAAATGTATTTTCAAAATGTCTAGGTTGAAAGGAGCTACAAAAGTATGGAAAGAATAATTATTAGTTTCAGGGAAATGATTTAGGATGTATGTGTGTATATGGGGTGATATTCACTGAGACCTAAAAGATCTATTGTGCCCCCTTACTTCCACTTAGTTCCCCAGGAAAGTCACATAGACTAGTAGCTCCTTTAGTCCTATTTCCTTGAGGAATTTTAGGATATCTGCAGGATAACTTAGGTAAATGTCCCTCTTCTATCCAATAATCTCCTAGGTACTGTGCCCTAGGATTCTGAATTGCTGTGCAATTCGCAAGTATGTGGATGGAGGTTTCTTCTTTCGTGCCACATAATCTACTCCCTTCTTCCTCCACTATTTTGAGCTTTTTCATGTGCTCATTCAGGCAACAATGTCCCATTAGGATCCCTTTTCAAAATTCTTAGTGCAGTTTTACTTTGACTTATGCATTCATTTGATTTGCACGGGTTGTAGTCATACCCAGGAGAATCTTTGATTGTCTAAGCCCTACTAGATCTTTCCAATGGTCGCAAATCTTCTCTTTTTTCGGTTTTGCCTATGTCTTCCAATATTACATTGGATCTGATACCGCAAAGGGGTTCCTGCCCTGTCCTGGAAAGATTTACGAAACTTGTATGCTTAATTTGAAGGAAAAATTTAAACTTAACTGAATAAACATTATTATTATTATCTTTTTTGGTTTTTGAACAAATAAAACCAGGCATTAATAGTAATAAGAAGATCGTTGGGTACATATAATAAAATATTGCATAGTTAACATTTTTGAACGATTCGATGATTAAGAAATTTTACAAAATATGTGATAATCATAAAAAAAATAGTGCTTAATACTGAACCTCTACTTACTGGTAGATATATAAGTACAAATATTACGCCTTATCGTTATCAGTCTTTCCTGTCGATGTAAAATTTCAAAAATTCTAAAGTAATACTCGAGCACGAATGCCATAAAATTCTAGTTAAAAACTAAATTAACATTTTATGGCTAACACAGTCCAAAGAGTTTACGGAATCACAAAAGACTGAAGCTGTTAAAAGTTTATTATCGATTGAAATATATATTTTATCAAGTACACAAGTACCTACTTTTATTAGGTAGGAAGAAATGAAATTGAAGTTTTTATTACCACATCAGAGACATTCAAAGTTATTTCAGCGAACAATTAATAAATGTCACAGGAAAATTTATTTTGAATAGTGCATATTAATTTCATTAGTTCTTTATCTACTATTTTAAGGGAAAAACTTTCAGTAATCCTTTTAATACCAAGGAGAAACAAAAAACAGCACAACTTATTGTGAATTGTGTGTGTGATCGAAACGGATAGCCGCGGGAAGCTTATGCTTACCCGTTCGCCTAACCGCATATGCTCTAGAGATATTTCTTTATTCAATACATTTTTCATTTAAAGGAACAGTATGTTTACATTATTTAAAGTATATAACTATATACATGTTTTTTCCATTGTTGTTATTTTTTTTTAAATTTTTTCTTTAATAATAACCCGAACACAGGGACACATTACGCTTACGGATGGATGTAAGCGATTTCAGACAAACAAGAGGATCGCTTTCAGAGTGTAAACACTTGGATAGAAAAAAAAGGAAATACTAACTAATAACTTAATTATTATCAATTACATCTATAATTTGAGATCTATATTACGAATGTGATGAACTAAATTTAGATACACATGTAAATCTCGCGTTTGTAACAATTGTGAAATGAGATATATGGCTTTATTAGTTTCCTGGAGCACAGTTTCTTAGAAGACTGTTCCTGTGACTATTATTAGTTTCCGGGAGTACCTATAGTTTCCTGGAGTACCTATAGTTTCCTGGAGAACTATTCCTATTATTATTAGTTTCCTGGAGAACCTACAATTTTCTGGAGTGTAGTTTCCTAGAGGACAGTTTAAAAATAGAATACACAACTCTTGTGTATAAGTCAGAAGGTAGAAAAAACCAGTTCTATTCGTTCAACGCATCAAGACCAGAACAATAGAAGGAAATAAAGAGGTTGTATCACTATTTGTTTTTATATACAACCAATGGTTCAACTTTTATATCAATATAGTTATCCATATTAATTTTTTTTATTCTGTACTATGTGATAATTTAAAATCATGTGCTCAGCCGTACCAATTCACCAAAAACACAAACTTATTTTGAAATTTCACAACGAATCTTCTTGTTTTCCTTTACATAAACTATTGTGTGGTTCGTTTGGGCCAAGGTAATCACAATTTTGGGAGAATCTACTTTATAATAATAATTACATTGAAAAATCTACTGACTACAAAGACGAGAGCATCTGTGAAGTAGGTTATATTAGTCCAGTTTTTAATATAATCAATTTAACGTTTTATGATTAATTCATGTGTTCCGTTCCATCCATAACGTCAAAATAGCGTCCTCCTCAATAAGTCCCCTTTATTTCGCCCTAAATACCGTAATATGATAAACATTATTAACGTATGGATGAAAGATAAAAGTGCGCATGTCAAAATAATGTTTCCCCTTATCAGCGGAACCCCAAAAATACCTAATAAGATCAGTAACCAATATTCATAAAAATCTCGCAAAACGTTTCAAAATTATAATTCAGCCATTCTATAGATACTTAATTCTCACTCTGTATATAAGATCGAATTTCTTTCTAATTCACAGTGTATTCTTCAAAAGTTTTCAGTTCCCAAGCGTTTTGGTTCAACTATTGTTTTTCGTATCTCATTTAATATTTTAACTAGGTCTCCTTTCGTCTCTATCTCTCTTTTTTTACTGTTACCTTTGCCTCATACTTTCAACCAATCTAGTATCCTCCATTCGCCATAGATATCCCCATCAGCTCTGTAAATTTTGATTTTATGGCTGACTATAATTCCGGTGTTTTATTGGTTACACATTATTTTCTCAATATAAGTAATATCTTCTATTTATTTCTCAAGTCAAACAAATATTTCCGCACTTACCCGCTTTAGAACAAATTATAATCTGCACAAAGACAATCATAAAGAAGGTTTTTAAGTAAATATTTTCGAATTTTTTATACATTGAGCACGGAACCCTACGTACTATCCTGGAATATGAATGGGCGTGTAGACAACAACGGGCGCCGCGACGGGTCACCGCACTAACCTGCATTTACTGTTTGAATTCATGACCTAGATTTATAATATCCCAACTTTCTGCTAATTCAATCATACGCTACAAACGAAATGTAATTGGTGTTGTGATTCCAGTTTTGTTTTGAACACTAGTCTTGTAGGAATCAAAATTTACCTATATCGAATACGGAACTTACTGTCCTACAGCATTTCCAAACGTTGGTTGATTCTAGAACAAATAATGACAAAAAAATGTGGGTTTTGTCCGCATCAGCAAGTTTTAAGTAAAGTTATGTATAACTTTATGCGCTGTTTTTTGATGCATAGATTGTAAAGGATTTATAACAAATCACTTAAGCCTATTAATTTATTCAAAAACCACATAATAATCCTGAATAATCAAGAAGTATTTTGACCCACCTAAAGATGTCACTTCCATTGGACCGCAAAGATCTGCGTGGACCATTTCTAGGAATGTAGAAGCTCTGGTGCCTTTGTGGTTAAATGGCAGCCTTGTCTGCTTTCCTTCACAAGATACTTCACATTAGGTATATTGTTTTTAATGATATTTCCCATGCATTCAATCCCTTAAAAGATTCCATTTTTCATTAAGCTCAAATCCTTGTATTTTATACATGTAATTTTTCTTTGAACTCAACCACGCAAACCGGGTTAACAATACCATGACGTCACGGTAAACTTTTATGACAAAGGGCGCGTTGTATCGAACACCTAAACTCAGTTTAATGATAACTGTTGTTTAGACTGTGACTTATTGATTTATTTATTATCACCAATTACATCAGTCTAAATATCAGTTATCATTAAACCGAGTTTTGGTGTTCGATACAACGCGCCCTAAATGGTTTGTGGAAACTCTCTCAGTGAGCTGGTTTGTGTGGTTGGTTAACTGTTACATCATGGTTTGTAATGCAAGTCGAGGAATATTGAATGATTAACTTATAGTGAACCCGGTTTGTGTGGTAAACTTTCCGCACTATTTATCATTGTTATTATTGGACAAACAATTAAAAATATTGAACACTAAATATTTGTTGCAATTCCCCTTGAAATTTTGTGTTAAATTGTTTCTTGCTTGTAGTTTAGTCAACATTAATTAAATCGTTTTTATGACGACTTTTTTGTAGATAAATGAAGGATAGTTGAAAGTATTGATAAATATATAGCTCAATATACATCCGAGTTAAAACGAAATACAGCATTTATACCGAAAACGGACAAACAATATAATATAGATTTCAAATAAATGCTGGAATTCGCTTAATGAAAATAGAGCATTTCAAAATTTTAATATAGTCATCACTAATTAAACAAACAATTGTGTTATTTGAAGACTCCATTTGCCAAATAAAACAACGAACTCTATTATTGTTAGTTGGGGTAAAACATGAGAAGTTCGTTAAAATTATAGTATTCTCAAAATATAACAAAAAAATTTTTGATATGCTTTGAAATTTTATGAATATATTTTATCTCAGCTTTGTATAGATTCTTTTGCAATAAAATTCATTGAAATATTCATAAGAATTCTATATTATAGAAAGATTAATGATTAAGTAAACAAAAAAGCTTTTGTAGCAGATGGGAAAGATGGTATGCAAAAGTACAAATAATGTAAGAGTTTCTATGAAACATCTTTTTGTGGTTATGTACGGTTTAAAACCACAGAAATACAGTCCATATTTCAGGTATGGATTTCCAAGTCGAAAACCATAAGCACCCATACTAGGTATACCGTAGTATATGTGGTATACCAAGAAAAAATCGCCTATAGCTTACAGGTAGTGACCGCTACATTAAGCGGCTATCGCAACTCAACGCTCACGCTTATATATTTTTTGTTGATTTTATAGTTATTATTAGCGCATTAAATTGTATGTCATGATGAAAAGATACATGGAAATAATAAGTTTATGACACACATAAGTTAATTATTCGAGAATACACAATATTTTTATTCATTATCGGTGGGAATTCGAAGCAAATCTAGCACTAGAATAGAAATGTTCCTCTGTACACAAAGTTACAAGCGTGAGTTAATTGTTCCTAATTATAACTTTTACATCATATTTGGAAAATTAGTCGCAAAATGTATGCCACTAATGTTATTAATATCTACTAAGATAAAAGAATCTTAGCTCTCTTCGGGATACATGGGAAATTTTTCTTCACCTTTTTATCAATATTTAACCCTCCCTTATCAACCATTAGTATTTCTTGAATTTGTATGCCATGTTGTTTTCGGATGAAAACTATAGTACCCAAGCAATGCATCCATAAAATTAATTGTTCTGCAGTCGGTTCGTTCTCAAGAAAAACCGCTTGAAGTAAAATCACGTGAATATTGAATGACCTATGGATAAGGATCTCCTACTGCTAACATTTCAATGCCAGTGATCCTTAGAGTAATACTACTTAATCTGAGGAGTGATCCAATACGCAGCCGACTTAGAATAGATCACGCGTGGTCTTTGTTTACATACCGTTTTTCTTGGGACCGACCAAACTATTGTTTCGAGAAAATTCCGAGATTTTCACTGTCCACTGTAGCGTCGATTATCCAGCTTGTGGATTAGCCTTATGCTACTTGTTTTTCACATTAAATTTGATGGTGAAAACAGCATCCATTCGAAATAATGAAGCCTACATGTGTCATGTGCCACCGGTCTATAAACTATAAATTTTCCAATTTTCTGTTGTTTTATATTTTCGCAAAAAAGTGGGAAAAAAGGGAATTTAAAAATAAAAAAATCATAAATATTAAACCATAATTTATATAAAGTCCATAAAATAACACTGTATATTACAATAATAATTACATATAAATAATTTCTTGTACTGAAACAGGACTATCACAGTTTGTATGAGAGAAATGATCTTATTTGTACTGGTGCCTTCCTTTGGAGTCGCCAGCCACATCATAAGCAGTCTTTCTTAGTTCGTTAAACATCATTCTTATACTAGCTTGAGAATCAACTTTTTCTAACTGAATATCTGAACTGGTAGGTCCGGAACCCATATACTAAAAAATTAAAAACTTCATATACGCCAACATTTTATTAGCTATGTCATATTATAATAGTTAACCAACGGGCATACTGAACGGATTATGTCGATCAAATTGAATCAAGTAAAAATTATCTTACGAGATCGCTCGCTGTCACGTCCAGTCGAGATGTTTGATTTTCAAACTTGCTCGAATTTTACTCGACACTCGATACAGCCGCGCATGTGTGAATAGAAATTTGTTTTCGAACTTCTAACTTCGGTTTTTTATTTACATATTATTTGTTACGTGCAAGAAAATAAGTAGTGTATTAGATCAGAATGATACAAAAATACAGCTGTTAAATGTAAAATTGTGATGCTTGCTTAGTGTGACGAGCGTTTCAAGTATCACTTGATCCGACACTACACGGCTCTATACCAATTGATCAGTGTGCCCGCCACTTTATTTAACCAAGTGTGCGTATGGAAGGGTGTGTTGGCATTGGAAAACTCCATTTGCTGAACATAACTTTTTGTAGAATCTGTTTGGATGTAGCTTATATAGTTGAATTTCGATTAATAAAATTAATAATAATACTTATATCATTCTAATTATAAACTTAAGCATACTTTATGTTTTTCTGGATCGTTTGTCAATACACTCGAAACCTCAATATCGCCAGATTGTAGATCTTTGAAAGACAAGTTTTGCTTTGGTGTATAATAGCCTTGTTCTTCTATGGGAGAGGCAGTACCATCGCCACCGGTTTTATCATTTTTTTCTGGAAATTCCACCTTTTCGAAATTTACAACTGGAAAATATAATGCATCATTATTGTAACCAGTGTCCAATAATTATTATCAAAAGTATTTATTGGAATTACATTAAAAATCACTACCTAAACATAATAAGCAACTATACGGCAAAAATAACTAAAATTTCAATATAATCATTATCATTTATAACAGGTTCCACTTTCTTAAGTTTTGCTTAAAAATCAATCGACCAAATTGTGTTAAATTGTATAATATTCTCTTTACTGTGTGACGGCTGGGTAAGGGTCGATCTGGATATCTTATAGCAAATAAAACACATGTTCTAGTAACAACTCCATCACATTCACCATATTATATTAAAAGTAAATTTAGATAATCTTCATTGCTCAATTCCAAACGAGCTATTTTTATCACTGTTCGATGTGATTGACCTCAAACAATGACAATTAATACTATTTAATTATGGCATGTGAATACACAGCCTGCTAATTTAAATAAATAATAACATGGCCTAGGCCTATGCAAGGCTGAAATAATTAATATTTTTAACAACGTGTTAATATCTCAAAAATGCTCAAGATTAGGTATAGATAATTAGCATACTCCCTTTGACTACTTTCTCAGAAAAAATTCTACGGTCTTGAGGGTGTTCGGGGGGGGTTGTGTTGTGGTTCGGCTTATAATCCAGTAGTTACATTCAGTGTCGGGTGTGAATTTTGTTTTAAAGAAATATTTAATATAATATATATTTCTTGGTTGAGTGAGTTTAGTGAATTGTTATAGGTATTTATAGGAAAGTGTAGGTGATCTAGTGTAGAAAAGTATCATTAATATAATACCTATTTGACGGTGTAGTGGTTAAGTGGCGTCAGTGAATTGATATTAATATAATATTTATTTGTTCGTAGACGTTAGGGTAAGTTTTATGATATAATTAATTAGAATGGCATTTTGGAAACAATTAGAATGGCATTTTGGAAACCATTTGAAACGACAGTCCATGACGATGCGCGGGATTATTAAATTGTGGATTTAAATATAAGAAGTTAGATAATCGAATGGTAATAATGTAATCTCGGCGTATCGCTGAGCTTAGACAGGAGTATTTGCGAAAAATAAAAGGGTACCTTGATCCAAATAGAATTATAATTTATTTAGACGAAACATGGTTTGATACGCATGATGCTGTCAAGTATGGTTAGGTTAGGGATACAAAAAACTGTTCTTTAGATACTCCGTGTTCTAGAGGAAAACGCGTTATTATTGTATTACAAATTTTATGAATTTTGTATGCAGGTTAATTTTTTTCATTTAAATTGATATACCTAGTAGATTAACATAATTTAACAATATTCGAATTTATAAAAAATGTATATGCACGCCATTGGGCGGATTTTTCCTTCAAAGGGATTAAAAAGATGGGTCATTACATTGACTTTGGAAGAACTATAACCAAGATTCACATTTCAGAAATTTCTTAAAATTAATTCAAAATTTTATACATACTAAAGAACAAACCTCTCAAAGCGCAGCTAAGATAAAGGAAGTTAATAATTAAGAATATGGATTTCATTTATGTGGTTCAAATTTCAACAAAATGACTCAAATTACAGAACTGTAGTAACATCTAGGAGAAGTTAGAAACTTAGCATGTTATCAACTAACCTACTTTATGACGTAATGGGACAATATGGAAATGATTTTCCCCTTGTACTTATCAATAAAGTACAAGATCTTCGAGTATAATATTCCATACCTTCCTATTTTAGCGAGAAAGTAAAGCTACCGAGATCGATGTAAGTAATAAAGTGTCACCTGAGAGATGCGAACCAACAGTTGTTCTTGGAAAACACTAAAAATTTACTATTAGTGTCTCGGGAAACGGCATTCTTCCCTAGTGACGCTAACTCTATGTATATACAGGCTGTTTCACGACGAGTTTACACTATCTAGGTATATATTGGAGACTACTCACACTATTTCTACAAAAATTGGCATAGATGGAGCTATGGCGAATTTATGGAAAATATTTTGACATACTTCTCACTTCCGGTTATACCGAAAGTGAACTACAACTATGTTATTTTAAATGTAGCACCCTATATATTATTAACTTTTCGGATTGTACATATCTAAAATATATACTAATCGAGATATTAATTTTTTCAATAAAAAATTGACAGGTGCAGACTTTCATACCCCCCAATAACAAATAAAAAAACATCTAGTAGGGTGGATTAATAGGACAATCAAGGTAATTGGTGACCTGTTGAAAACTTCTTTTTTGTATACTTCAAAAATGTTAAATATCTTCATTTTTTTAAATGAAACAACAATATTTTTACTCTTTTACCTAATTCTAAGGCCGAAAATAAGGGTAGTTCATGTTCATTCATACCCGATCTTGAGCGGTTTTGAGATATTAACATGTATCTATAGTTATTTAACGAACAAGAGTATTAATAAAAGCTATTAACCATCGAGATTGGTTGAGATTGTTAATCGCCATTTTGATATTCGTGTTAGTTACAAAACTTTTACGTCGACTGTACAACTTGAATCCTTTTTTTCAATATTCAAAAACTAAGAATATTTATTTGATTCATAGGTAAGTACTGTCAAAAATAAATTATGACATTGAAATGTCACAGAGGTCACCGGTTGAAATGTAACTGTTTTCGTTTTTCTTAAATTCTTTTTTTAATGTTTTAACCTTAATAATGACTATAGAGCAATGTAATAAAACGATAAGTAAGTTAAAAACTATAAATTTTCTAAACTAGAAGTCAGCTCTATACCTTTTTTTGTTAATATTATTGTATGTTTGGTTGCATATACCACAATCGGTTATTAATAGAAAATTGGTCATTAATAGGGGCCATTATTGACCTATTTTGTGTACATTAATATAGCTCAATATCGCACGGTCGGTGGAAAAAATATTAATTATTTCAGCATTATTATTGCGTAGATGTAGACCGTGTTATTTATACGTTTATTTTAGCAGGCTGCCTAATTACCTGTTATCATTAAATATTATTAATTGTCATTCTTTGAAGTCTATATTAGTTTTCTTGTTTCACTAATAATAAATTGTTTTGTTTTTCAGAACTTTCCTGATATTGCTGTTATAAGGTAAGTGAATTTGCAATTAAATCTCTTAAAAATCTGATAGAAACATTAGAATGTTGAAAGATGATGAAATTAATGTAATATTGAGTGTGACTTGGGTCTTGCGAAAATGTTCCCATTCAATCGACATAGTATCGAATTCTTCTTGTAGTATAGCTCGAAGATCTCGGAGGCTGTCAAGCAAATCGGATCTGCAACGAATGTGTCTCTGAAGTTGGTTCCATAGGTACTCGATAGGATTGAGATGAGGGCTGTAAGTTATTTGAGAATTTTTGCGCGAGAACTGCGTTTAAAGGATTTCTTTCAAAAGCTTGTACCTAACTTCTTTAATAGCAGAAAAATAATGGAGGTTGAAAAACTAAACTTCATAAAGCATGTTGCTACATTTTAGCACTAGTTGGCACCTTCTATTGCAGTTAATCATCCTATGGGGTGTTTTAAATTTCGGTTCAAAACACCTTCACATTATGTACCCCTTATATTTTCAAATTTAACTCTACATCTAAATTTCAAGCGCAGTATTGCTAGTAAATAATTGACCAGTGGTTAAAGATAGCCACTCACGAAAATGTATCAAATTTTTGGTGGTAGAATTTCTTCGACTTCCAGTAGTTCAAATTGAGTTTTTACATTGCATATTCTTTTTTTATATATTTTACTGTTGAATTTAGGGAATTATTACAGAAAAAAATGGTTACTTTATTGTAAAGAAGCATTCTCAGTTTCATAAATCTAATGTCGAAATTATTATTCGTGATAGCTCACAGGACATGGTGCATATTTTTTTAAAATGCACGAAAATACTCGGAAGGTTTCGTTTTCGAGTTACTAATTGAATTGCCGAGAAAAATATTGATAATACACTCACCAGCAAAAAAATTCGGCCACCTAAAATTTTTCTGAAGTTCGTTGTCCAAGAACTTTCGTAATTTTTCATCGATTTCAATTGTTTCTATTCCAAATTGCAGATAAATTCTTTGGTATTAAAATAAACCCCAGAAAAGTTTTCCAAAAATGTTGATAGCTTATTTATTCAGGATGAAAACAAACCATGTATTTGTAGTCCAATTTCTTAATACCCTGTGGAACAGTTCGGGAAATTTGTAGAGTTTACGCTTAGTTAATTATTACAAAGACCATCCTTCTCGCCATCTTTCAGTTTCTATTTCACTTTGATATCTTGATTTCTTTTGAAGATACACGTACTCAAATAAAAGCCTGGAATTGTTTTAGGGAAAAAATTTAATTTGTAATGTTTTAATATTCAACAGTAATTTAATTTTTATTTGAATTTCATCCCAGAGTTGTTCAATTGGATTCAGATCCGGGCTACATGCAGGCCATTCTAATCGTTGGATATCAACCTCATCCAAATATTGTTTAACAAAATTTGCTACACGCGGTCTTGAATTGTCGTGCATTAAAATGAAGTCATCTCCAACAAATGGAGCATGTATGTATGTATGTATTTTGGGGTAACATTCACTGAGACCTAAAAGATCTATTGTGCCCCTTACTTCTACTTAGTTCCTGAGGAAAGTTTCAGAGACTAGTAGCTCCTTTAGTCCTATTTCCCCGAGGAATTTTAGGATATCTGCAGGCTTCAACTTAGGTAACTGTCCCTCTTCTATCCAGTAGTCTCCCAGGTGCTGTGCCCTAGGATTCTGAATTGCTGTACAGTTCGCAAGTATGTGGATGGAGGATTCTTCTTCCATTCCACAAAACCTACAATCTTCTTCCTCCACTATTTTGAGCTTTTTATGGTTCCCATTCAGGCGACAATGTCCCGTTAGGATTCCTGTTAAAACTCTTAGTGCAGTTTTGCTTTGACTTATGCATTCATTTGATCTCAACAGGCTGTAGTCACCCAGAAGAATCTTTGATTGCCTAAGCCCTACTAGATCTTTCCAATTGTCAGATCTCCTCTTTTCTTCGGCTTTACCTATTTCTTCCAATATGGAGCATAGGGAACTACAGCTTCCTGAAGAACGTCTTGTATCTAACGTTGAGTAATTCGGTAGGTGCTGCTCTTATCTCGGCGATTGCGTGCAAAATATTGAGAAATGCCAATTATGTTTTTCTTTTTGTTTCAAATTACTGTTGGATATTAAAACATTACAAATTAAATGTTTCCTCTAAAACAATTCCAGGCTTTTATTTGAATACGTGTATGTTCAAAAGAAATCATGATATCAAGGTGAAATAAGAAGTGAAAGATGGCGAGAAGGATGGTCCTTGTAATTAACTAAGCGTAAACTCTACAAATTTCCCAAACTGTTTCACAGGGTGTTAAGACTACAAATACATGGTTTGTTTTCACCCTGTAGAAATAAGCTATCAACATTTTTGGAAAACTTTCCTGGAGTTTGTTTTAATACCAAAGAATTTATCTACAATTTGGAGTAGAAGCAATTGAAATCGATGGAAAATTACGAAAGTTCTTGGACAACGAACTTCAGCAAAATTTTAGGTGGCCGTGTTTTTTTACCGGTGAGTGTAGTATCGAGAAAATAACAAAAAACAATGGGAATTTTTTAAACCTCAACCACGGAAACGAAATTTGAAAATTATCTCCAGAAAACTAGCGATTTCGGTGAATCGTTTTTTTTCCATTATACCATTTTATACACAAAGTTTTATATGAGTTTTAGTATTATTGGCAACATTTTTGCTATTACACGAAAAATATGACTCCTAATAGGCAAAAATTTCCAGTCCGTTTGAAGATTTTCACATTATACGTTGTGTCTGCTCTTTTTCCAGTAAACTTCATTTTTCATTCCCTTTATTACACTCTTATGGTTAAATAAGATATCGAATAAGTTACCATCATCGACCAACTAGTTATTGTTGACTAAATTGCTAGCGTGAGTTGTTTTTTTGTATATTGAGTGGTAAAAACCAAACAACAAAACTACTAGAAGAGTAACAGCACTTAAAATCGAATCAGAATAAACGAGTCGGAAACAAAATTGTTGAAATTGGAATTCTGTAGCTCACACAGTTCCCATCGTTCGAGATGACTTGGGGCTGTATTCTTGACTGAGGGAGTAAAGCTTTCCAAGAGAACACATATTTTGTCTTTATTTTGCTGGGCTACTCTGTCTCTGCGGTGACAAAGACAAAAATCTGTTCTCTCGGGAATCCCTTTCCTCAGTCAAGAATACAGCCCTTGATCGGAACACCTCCTGATGGCACTAAACATGACGTAATCAAATCGAAGGTCGGAATCGTTCTCGCGCATGATCACTACTTGGTAATTTGACACGTTTTCTAGGCTACGTTTTGCGAGTTGGCGTTTTGTGATATTGGAAAGTGCGAGTAATATGAACTTGCAGTTGAATATGCGCATTCTGATGTAGATTAGTTGAAAAATAGGTTAAGATTTAGTGGCAGCATTTTGTTGGTTAACAAGGTCACTTCACATCCCTTTTGACTGGTTGCCTACCTACTCGACCCCCAGAACTTACAAGTTTTAACACTTCGACGGATCTGGACTAAACATTTCATGAGTTTGATTGTCGTATCGTATTATTTTAAAGTGTGCATGAAGCCGAAGGAAGCAGCAGCTTACATTATCTTTAAATGCGAAGCAAGGACTCATTTGACATATAAACTCGTAGGACTTCAGTGTCCAAAGAATAATTCAGGATCTAGTGAAAACCCTGAAAACTAGTCTCTTCACATCAGTACAACTCAGAGCACAAAAATGTTGTGCCAAGGTTTTGAAGTATTTGACTGGATGTACTGTATAATCAATTAAAACGGTGGTCAGCTTGAGGTTATTCCGTTTGGATAACGTCTTCAGTTCTTTCCTTAGTACGAGTCTCTTTCTGGCTCGGGATTTATTGAGTCCTGCCTTACTTTTTGACATGATATGAATTTGTTTGTTCTCGACATATTTTGTTATTTTCTCTCATGCATTGCAAGATTGCATATACCTTTGGCTAGAATACAGAAGTGTAATTTATCAGTGCTGCCACCTGATTTTTTGTCTAGTATCACTAACATATATTTTGCATGTTCAGCCTTCTGGTCTCCTTGAAGATGATTATTTCTTTTAACAGTAAACATTTGTTTGGTATCATTTTCTTTCTGAATGTCCTACTTATTGGAGATATCCTTTTCAATTTGAGGAGTTTGAATTTTTTTTGAAGCAGCTTTTAACCGGGGTTTTTATTGTTGTCCCTGAGCGGTTGTGATCCCGATACGTTTTCATTAATGTGAGAATGGAATTTATTTTGATAACAACTTTTCTTTGCACTGAGGCAGTATTTATACATGTAGTCGTTTGGGCCATAGTTTAATTAAGGGTTTTTTATTGAGATATTTAACATTTCTGTTGTTCATAGACAAGTGAATATTCCTTTTTTATTGTAAATAACATCTATTGATTTTTCTCCCCACTGCTATAAGACTATTTGATTAAAATCAATTGTAAGTTTTTCATGAAACTGTTGACTTTCTCTGCCTTTGTCTTTACAAATTTGTATGGAGTACAACCAGCTGAAAGCTGTCAAATTTAAGTTATGACAAGTGTAGGTAATTATATAATACCTTAAACCCTCGGATAACATGAAATAATGCATTCAAATCTGAAGCAGCATAAATAAAATTTTGTTCCAATAGTTTCCATTTTAAATAGCTACTATACATAACAGCTATTTATTGGCAAACATACTATTAACTGAAAAAAAACAAGCCATAATCCCTACACACTCGAATATGGCGACTGGAACAGCCACTTTGAATTTGAAAGTATCATTTATTAGGTAACTTGACGTCCACCCCTTTGATGTTGATGAATTGTAAAAAGCTGCGTGTAAAAAAGCCCGTCGCCGAAAACAATGTCACATTGAAATTAGTGGCAAATAAAATCTCAATTTTAGTGAACATAATACAATATCTTTATAGTTAATCAAAGATTTACATAAACTCAATAACGCTTCACTTAACACAAGAAGAGGCCACTGTCCCCTGTGAGGTTGGTAGACACCATGTTTTTTTCAATGCTCTCCTCAGAATTGCCCAGAAAATCAAATTCCAGATATTTTTTGAGTATTTACCTCCTGAATGGACACCTCAAAAAGCTGAAATTAAAGTAGCAAGAAGAATGTAGATTATGTGTATTAGAAGAAGAAATATTTATTCGCTTACAGAATGCAAAGCAATACATAACCCTAAGGCAAAACACTTTGGAGACTGCTGGATACCTGCCAATAACCTAAAATTCTTCTAGGAAGTGAGACTAAGGGTGAAATTCATAGTCGACACTTGATGGTCATTCATACTCAAACTCAACTTAGTTTGAGTTTAGCTCGAGGCTTTCATATCCACAGCCATTACTCAAGTAATACTTCAATTTGAGTGAAGAAAGTTTGGCATCAATGTTATTATTAGAAACTCTTGGTTGCGCTTGGTTAACAATTGTGATCTACTAACGTCCTTTAACGTTTATCTGACATAATATGTTGCATTGCATTCATATTCGAATTTGTGTTGTGTTCAGTTCGTGTATTACCCCTCTGTAATTATTTTATTTTCAGTTCAGTTCTTTACTGTTTACATATATTTCTTATTTGCTGCGTAAGTTTATTTTTCAAGCTAATTAATGAATAGATAATTTTAGATTCGTATTTTCAATTTTGCTTCCTACCACATCAATGTGATTACTAAAGGTAAGCGATAAACGTAAGCATTATCATCATCTATATAGTTCACAAAATCCTTAAAATCAGCCATCATACTAGTTTCCTTCAAAAATTCGAAACTATAGCCACTGACAAATAACAACCAAACAAAATTTCAATATCGTAAAATGACAGTGTAAGGTACAAACGTGGTTTTTAGGTTCTAAATCTTCACTCAAGGGAGCTGGAACCTTTACTCATATTTCACTCAAGTTACACTCAAACTCAACCTCACTTTTTGCTTGTCAAGTGTCTCTGCATACAATCAGGATGAGTGAAGTATGAGTGACCCTCAAGTGTCGACTATGAATTTCCCCCTAAAAGAGCTACTAGCTTCTAAGCAGGAACTCAGTAGAAGAAATGGGTAATAAGGGATAGATCAGTAAATGTTTCCCCAATATACATACACACATAAAGAAGCCAGAAGAAATTATAAGCGACTCACTTGTGAATCAAGCAACACTGTAGTGATCAAAGGCTTTTGGTTTTTGTTGCAATCTGAAGTTGAGTATTTTTCAGTCAGTACTACACTATAAATTCAAAAACTATTCTCAAAATATATGACTAAAATTTAAAAATATTTCTCTCACCATGTTATCTTATCTTATTCTTACCTTCCTTATTATTTCCTATTGTAGGTACAACCAAGAATGCATTACTCTGCAATTCCATCAACTGGTCATTAACTACGTCCTGTAATTGACTCATTTCCGAGCGTATCTCGTTGATTTGAGCATCCCTTAAAGCTAACACTGCGACGAATTTTTCTCTCTCTAACGCACACACTTTCATTTGATGTCTTAGATTGTTGCAATCTTGATCGAGGGCATTCTTTTGACTTTTTAATTCCGTAATTTGTGACTTGAGATCGTTAAATGAATGTTGAGAAACGTTTTCTAATTTTGTGGCGATTGTTTTTAGTTGAGTTTCCAGCTTGCGCTTTTCGTCTTCGAGAGATTTTATGCGAGGAGTCAAAATTTCATTCTAAATCAAATGAATTACAATGTGGATACATAAAAATATGAGAATTACTAATATAAATAAATATGTTTATGTTTGAAAGATTGATAGATTATTAACATTATTATTGTTATAATAAAAACTTTATTTTGTTGTACTTACATTGTCAAGTTCCAAGTCCAAAATTCTTCTTTTTAAATCCTTATTGGTTTGTCTTGCTTCATCTAACTCTCTTTCTAAGTTTTGTTTCTCATTTTTCAATTCTGTACAAAATTTTTCCATATGTTTGCAGCTTTTCTCTAGTTTCAGCGTCCCTTCTTCCATCATTTGTTGTAATTTATCGTTGTCTTCTAAACATTTTAATGGGTGAGTTTGAACACCACAATCAACAGTAGATGTACAAAGTTTTTCCTATAATGTTTACAAATTAATAGTAGATTACACATTGAGTCAATACAATAGGGTAATAATCACTATTGTACTCTACTTTATCAACTACTTAGTTACTAATTAAAGATTTATTGAAGTGTATTTGTCAATAACATTAAAAATAGCAAAGTACAATTGAAAATTAAAAGTATGTGCTGCAGTTATCTTGTTTCTCATATACTGATCAATATAACCTTTAGCTACTTGTGTTTCCATTATAAAGCTAGATGTTGTTGCAGTAATTTCTGACTTATTAATATAAATACCAATAAAGCAAATGAAATTATGTCATAAACAAAACTTTAAATAGCAGTATACCTACTATAATATAATAATATGTATTATGATGCCAAAAGCTTATTAACTGCCATGTACTGGGCTACCAAGAGAACATAATCCAAAGTAATAAGTATTGCCTGGGTATAAAAATAAAAAATATGTTAAGTAGTTCTTTGCAGAATAAGACTGATACTACTAAATGAGATTATCTAAATTCAGGATACACTGTGGTATGTTGGCTCATTACTATATATCAACAAATCCCAAGAGTTATATATTGGAATGACGTTAACAACATTTAATGAATATTCAAAATTAGTAATCAAAACTGGACAATAGAATATTAAATTGTTGCCATCCAAACTGGCATCAAATCAAACATTTTCTGATCTTAATAAACAAATAGTAATTTATATGTTACAGTATGACCCTGCTCTATAAATTCCTCTAATGGTATCACATTCCATACCAAATGCAAATTGAAAACAATTAGAGAGACGAAATTTCAAATTCAACAATAAAATTATATGGCATCACAACAGAAAGTTAAAAAATATGAATAATTGTAGATGAAAAAATTAAAGATTACTAGATAGTAGCCTCAAGAACTGGTAATAGTTGTTCTAGAAGAAGATCACAAACAAAATAAATCAAATCATCATAAATTCACTTCTGGAGTTAAGAACATTATATCCTCTGAGAAAATCACTAAAAGAGAATGTAAGAAGTCAATATAGATCCTAAAAGCTCTTAGTGAACAACACGTTAAAGTTAAATCTAGAAAAATAATAAAAGCTTAAATAGCAAAAGATAGGAAACCAACCAAAACAAGAGAAAGACTTCCAAGTAGCTTAAAAAAATATTCAGTATTCCTGAAATGAATAATAAAATTGAGATATTGAGGTTGGAATGAATCTACCTACCAAAAAAATTATGTTGAAAGAATGACTACCTCCAGTGAAATTGATCCTAAAAAATCTAGCTTGTGACTTTATACCCAGTAGAATTATTTTGGTAATATACAAAATCATTTGTTTCTATAACCACCTTTCAAAGGACATTTTTCTCTACAAATTTTTAATCGTAAAGTAGAATGGTCTATACTTTAACAAAAAAATGACATGTGTTCAGAAAAGAGTTATTAATATAGGCAAAGCACTTGCCTCTGTGAAATATTCAATTTCAATATGAACAAACTAAAGTTATGAATTGACATTCATTTTATTTCTGTAAAAATGATATTCATTTAAGCAATATATCATCTATTGTTTATAGTAATGTGATTGCTAAATTCACCTGCCTCAAACAAATTTATAATGTTGGAGTACCTAAAAATGTATCAAAATCCGTCATCATCTGACAGTGATATGAAAAACACACTGCCGTATATTGCTAAACAGGCTAGAAACACCACTAACATTTCAAAGGCAAAGTACGAAAAGCAATATGATAAATTCATGAATTTGAGGAAAAAACAAGATTAAATCATTCTCAGATAATATATTGTTAGGATATTTAATCTTTAATAAGTGTGGTTATAGAAAATATACTGTGTACTGTGTACAGCATGTGCACGATGTTACTTTTTGCATGTGTTCAACCTACTATACAGATCAGTGGAAATTAGGATAATCAAACTAAATTGTATGATATTCTGTAAATCATTAATTAAATATAAATACAGAACATGTTGGGATTTCATTGTGAGAATTGAATTTAAGTATATGTAATAAGAATTTTTGTAAATTCTCAAAGTGGCACAGATGCTACAACTATTTTATTTTTTCATATTATGTTAAAATACTTTACCGGTTTCTGGTAATTGGTTTTAGAATTACTTTTTCTTGGCATTACATCAGTAGCTTGTTGTAAATGTACAGTAGAAGCAACTTCTGGAGGCACCCTTTTCAAAGCATATTGCATATCTGCAACCATTTGCTGAACAGTAGTATCCTCTGAAACAACAAAATAGTTAGTCAAAGTAGAGTTAATAGAAGTCGATGCCTTTATAGCTCCAATTGAATATCTACAGTAGAAAGTACAGTAACAAAGGAAGCTGCTTCATAAACCACTGACTATAGGAATTTTTCCATTTATTGATTCAGCATACTTTGAATAAAGCATACACAAATTGAATTGAGAAAAATACAGGACTACATATGAATAGTCTTTTTGTAGTTACACTCTTATTAACTATAGATTTCAAAATATAAAAGACAATATAGTAAAGTATTATTACAGTTTTCTGTAAACTCGACGTATTTAGTAAAGCATGTTACCAATAGAATATTTAGGCTCTTTTTTCATACCTACAACATTATATCAGTAGTAATAAACTAAAAATACTAATTTACCTGGCAAAACAATTTGAAGCTGAAATTGTAATTCCTTAGCAAGAAAATGTAGAGTACGAAGAGGGTCAAAATTACCAAACATAGATATTTTATCTCCACTTTTGTGTTGTTTTAATAACTGACCCCATGGCTCTCTATCTACTGTGGAAGATCGTGATCTTTGTCTTTGATTATTCATTGCCTTTAAAGCAGCTTCCACTGAAGCTGAATCGTCTGAACGTTGCACAGCGTTTTGTGATGGACTTCTTTGCTTAACTGGCGAGTGTAAATTTTGTTGTTTAAGGTTAGGTCGAGATTTGATTAATTGATTTTGACTGTGTGGAAAAATACTTTTAATTGTTTTTTCTCTACCTCTTGTTAGATTTGATATTGCAGCTGCGGTTTGTTTTTCACGACTTAGAAACCTGGCTAAATATTTTTCGCAAACTGCACCTTGTAAAGTATTTGAACCCTTTTGTGAGCGTTGTGTCATAATTAATACACACACATAAAATGTAATTTTAAACCGAACATCAAGAAATTTTGTAAAAACACTTCACAAATGACAATTTAGGTTAGAATTGTTGTTTTATTAATTTCAAACTGTCAGTTAACTTTTCAAAGCCCGCCAAGTGCCAGAGAGGTGTGAAGTCAGGAACATGTATTGCTATATATCTGTGGTTTATCATCTTCCAAGTTTTTTGTACGAAGTTTTGGGATTCCCTGTAGACATGCACATTATTTACATTGATTAGAAGAAAAGGGATTATTATAAATCAATGAAGTACCACCACAAATGTCAGTATTTTCCTAGAAAATGGTTGAAAATGTGTATACAAATATTTTCCAATGTTCTGTATCTAGAATATGGTTAAAGTTTTATAATGGAAAATTGATTTTTATTTTCACCTATATGTTTTCACATTGACCGAGTTTGTATAACGGCTTTTATTCTTTACACCATAACCGTTACATAACAGTTTAAAATAACGATGCGTCTCTAGTAAAGGGGAATTTAAGGGAGACATTCTCCTGTTCCCGAAATAGTTCCGAAGGAGATAGTTAGAGAACAAGTTTTAATAGTATTTTTTTTAGCTTGGCCGAATTTCGTGAGCGTTAGGGAAGAACTTGTCTGAACTAAAACAAATATTGGAAACCAGACGTGATCTAAGAGATAACAAATAGTGTTTTCAGGATGCCGTTATTTTGTTCTAGATTGTGTTAGTTGGTCCTTCGAATTTTTCGATTTATTTTTGCTTCTTACGTAAAATAAGATTGAAAATTTAATTTGTTTCATAAGAAGAGAAGACTTCATGTGAAATTAGTATATTGTTCCACTAGGGCAGAAAATGAGCGAAACGAGGGCAGCTGATAGTTAATGGCTACTATAGTATAGCTGATAGTTAAGGCTACTATAGTATAGTACTTGTGTCACAAGGGCATAGAAAATGAGTTTTAACAGCACACGACTATAAGATGCACGAGCGAACCTAGTGATGCGAGGTCTGCCGATAATTTAGGGCTACTAAACCGTTTCCTGCATGTGTGATACACAAAAAAAAAACAAAAAATAGAAAAATATAACAAAAAACTTTGACATACACAGGTTAAGGCCCGGTTGTAAATGCATAGTTCAACTGTGGTTCTGCGTTGAACCGAGTTTAATTGCAAATTTTTGTTGTAAGTACGTCAGTCACTACTGATCTGTGGTTTAAATAGAAGTTAACGTGAACGGTCCTCGAAGAGCGTTCAAAGGCGGTTCAAGAGTGCCGTTGGAGTGGGTATTGGGATTTCAGCCAGTATAGTATATAATACATTATAATGATCAACACGTTGGTTTGTTATAACACATGATACAAGTACATGGTATACGACGAATTAGTATAGGTACACAGCTTTCTCCATCTCACTGGAGCTTCCTTTTTGTAAGACTACATACCTATCACTATTAATTATTATACTTGAAATATAATGTTACTATATCTCTAGACTAACAGTTTTTACGATTAAAACTGCTGGTGACCCTCAAGATGTTCCATTTATATTCAAAAATACCACGTATATGTTTCCCTATCGGGATTGGATTTAACTCATGTCTTGTTGGTGTCAATCTGATACTGACCTACTTATTGATCAAGACAAATATACCTATGTCGTGATTATACTGGATATTGACTGTGTTTGGGTAAATACATTATAATAATACGAAGGGTGTTTGTTTTGGCGATTGAATATTAACTATGACCATCCCACTAAGTACGTATGATTACAAAGTTGTCACAACTAAGAATGATATCGGACTAAAACAATAATGTTGAAACGATGTTAAGATAATATACACAAACACTTGAAATATCGCTGTTTCACGGTTTTTCAATCGCACTCTTCGCTAATGTAGGTGAAAGAAGAAAGTGAATTTCATGTACTAATAAAAAATTATTTTTTGCGAATGAAGTACATCACCAAATAGGTTTGTTAAATACTATTGGAACTCTGCTCCTGCTCTATCAATGATTTAGCAGTGGTTACAGTGGTTATATGTTCCGTTGTAGTCGTACGAATTTTGTGACGGAGGTAGTATAAATGATACTGATGAACGTAACTGGTTTAAACATCTCATCTTACCCCGAAATCGATATTGATATTATCTTTGTTAGTGCTGTTTTTTGGATTATTTGTTTTTGTTCCGGTTTCGTGTTCTAAAAATGTTCAAAGATTGCTTTGTACCAACTTGGACAAATAACAATATAAATTGCCCAAGTAAAATATTCGTTTACGTTCTACGAGATGAAAATCATGGTTCGAAAAAGCAAAGATTCAAAAGAAGTTAACCAAAACGAGAAATATTTGCTGTTATGATTATTTATAGATAAGTAAACTGAAGAAAAATAAGTTACTATTTATTACTAACTGTTTTGTTTTAATATTCTTGACTTCTGCTTATAAATAATCTAAATTTGACATGTAATACTCGTCCACCAAGCTAAAATGAACTTTTGGCAGATTGTCTGCACTACCGTTTGAAAATCCTGGCTCTATTTCTTCCAATAATAAACACAAACATCTCGAATGTACAACAGTAATCGTCGAGTAAATCAAATTAACTAACACAATTAAATACACAACCACGAAAATAAAATTGTCTGCTGAGGTTCTTCTTCATTGGATGTTTTGGCCTCGGCCGTAGCAGCAATTAGCCAGCCACTCTGACAAATATTGCTAACATAACTCCAGACATTGTAACGTCACTTGCCCTAAAGTCAAACAACTGTTCAAATTACCCTAATATTTGCTTAACTTTTTTTATTAAACTTTGTGACATTTATATTAGAAACAAAGTTGCACGAAGTGAAAAATTATCAGTAAGCTTACAAATGAACATATATTTTTTTTGAGATTCAAGCATCTACTGAAAAAGTCCATTACCCATCTGCTCTATACTGTATATATGAACAGAATCATTAGTTGCCGTTCAGAATAAAAGGAAGTTGCAGGTTGCAGCATATAAAACATTAAACTTACTATTATGTTCACCAGCAGTATGAACCATTAAATTTAATGAGCATTTATAGCTTCTGCACAGATATTACAGCAGCTTTTGTTTATTGCAATCTATATTCTAAATCGCAAAACAAGTTTACTTAATTTTAAATAACGACTTTGTATGTATTAACGCAATAAACTATACTTAGTTAGATCGTGAGGTATTTTACTTTACTGATATACATATTTTCTACCATTTTCAAGTGTCCTTTGTCCCTACATTGTAGTGATATAAACGTTCCCTTTTCGTGTGTAAAACATTAACTGATTATGGTAGAAATCTACAAGCTGACTCAGGCTAAATCTTTGAGACCCGGAGTTCTAACTGGGCATCTTGAGGTAGGTACTAACCCAATCCATGAAGATGCCAAGGAACCTTATGCCTGGGAAACAGGATTTCGAGCTCTCGTTAAATGTTGGTATCAACGGACGTGAGTTAACACAAAACGAAATCACTCTAATTTCGGGTTAAACTACTTTTTTCACTGATGGTTCAAAAAGAAACGAAGGAGTAGGAATAGGTGCTTACGAGTGCCTCAAAATCACTTCAACTCAGAAGGAATATGTATTGCATCTAATAGCTGGGCTGCTTTAAAGTCTACAACTTGGAACTGCAAGCAATCCCTGAAGCGACTGGCTGGATACAACAAAGTAACTCTGGTGTGAACGCGGTATAGACAGAAGATCTTATAGGTCGCCGTGTGCTAATCGACTCCCTAAGGCCAAGCCACACCAAACATCCATCCATCCTTCGGATGGACGGGCTGGATGTTCAAAAAAGATCGCTCGCCAGCTTGGCAAATATCGCAACACAGACCGACATCCGTCCGTCTGCTCGACGTTTAAAAAGTTCAGTGGATGGATGTTTTGAAATCGCCGAGGGAGCGATTTTTCCTTCGCATCCGCATGGATGTTTCTCCTGCACATGAGCTCTGGTCCCGGTCACACGCGCTCCACTCGGTATCAGACAAAACTACCCTAGTCCACATGGTTTCTCTGAAAACATATTTGTGTAGGATACTCTTCTCGCATTGTTTTCACAAGTATACCAGTTTTGTACCAAGTTTATTTTGTTTATTTCATTTACGTTTATAATTTAAGTTTCGAGTGTACAAGTTTATTTTTGCACACCAAGGCACATTAATAAACGACATTATTTATGCACTGACTGCACTGCTACTGACACAAGTGAACAAAACATTCGTTGAAGAAGAGATTCATGAAAACATCCGTCCACTGGATGGATGCTTTCGGTGTGAATCGGAGTGCTCCGTGGAGGTCCGAGGTCGGACGTCCATCCATCGGACGGATGGATGCCGGTGTGGCCCGGCCTTAATCCAATCTAATGGTAGGAATACGATTATTTTAGGAGAAAATTTCTACTGAAAGAAATCAATAGGTACAATCTGCACAAAACTAATACAAATTTCGCAACGAAGAACAATATTCAGCAAGGGGGATGCAAAGTGACCTCTAGACTAGATGGGATTGCATCGAAGACCTGAAGACGTTAGCCAAACGGAATAACGTCAAGCCAGGTTACCACAGGGTATCAACGACAATGAAAAAGCTGACGAACTTGCAAAAGGAGGGTCAGAGGATACGCAGCCTGAACCAGGACATATTCTCGGTATACCGAAAACTATAGTACCAGGATCTGTAAAGACCTGGATCAGAGAACAACATAAAAGTTTCTGGGTAAACGTCCCAAGGCAAATGCATGGGAAAACCTTTATAAAAGAACCATGCCTGAAACGTACAGCGGAACTGCTAACACTGAGAATCATAACAGGTTTCATGACCATGTAGTGGTGTGAGGTTGGGAAGTACTCCCATGGCTGCCGCTCGTCTTGTTCTCAATGCTCCTGTAATGCATATAAAGGATAGTCTTTGAATTCTGGAGAGGTTTTCTACTCGAAATGGCTCCATAAGTGATAATTGGTCTGTCTGTACCCTGAGCGTAGCCTTCAGGTTGTTCAAGGAAAATTTTACTCAAAAGTTGCTAATTACTTATTTTTGTCAATTTATAAAATTCGTTTGCAGAAACCGAATGGGTTAAAACTATGCATCTGAAAACAAAAGTTTGTCAGAAGCCAACTGAATTCATTTGAACCCATACCTAAGTTTCTAACTACATATTAGCTTCGTTAACAACCCTCGAAAGTCAGCGCTGGCAGCGAGTAAAAACATGTGTAGTTGATTTGATGTGCAAGTTAAACAGATAGACGGATGGTTTCTGGTACAAAGAATGTTTCTATATTGTTTTAGGACAGAGTTTCGACACTACTCTAAACGAAGAACTGTTAATATTATATAACAACGTATTGTTCTGGCAGTTTGCTAATTGTTTTAATACCTCGTTAACCTTAAAAGTTTCACTTTGGAGGATGATATATATTTTGTATTCATAACTATTTTTCAATTGAATGTTGGGTTGAACCTTTTGATTGTTAATTAGACTAGGTGAATAACGCACGATATTGATAGTTCCTTTCGATTAAAAGCAGTATCTGAAACTAAAAATGATGAAGTAACTTGACAACGTTATATAAAAATATGATTAAATTTCATTTTGCTGTTGATATTTGGTTTGTTTTCTGTAAGTGATCTTTTCAGAACTGTGCAGTACGATTTCCATTTTGCCATAATCCAAATTATATTACCCTTTAATTTAAAGTATAATATTCTCGAGGAAGTTGATAGTCTGTGAAGGGGTAAATCTGTCCTCAGGAGGCACATACGCGGCTACTGGAGTCTGTACACACATTAGCACTGAATCATTTTCTTATAGGCAGAGACAGCACCAGCTCCCTTGCCTAATACCGGACCCTATTTAATGAAAAAATATATGAAAATTCTAAAAAACTTTCGATATTGACATATCATCGTCAGAATTACTGAAGATACATTTGAAGTGATGCCTACCTGATGTTTACACATGGGAATGTTTAAATTGGATAAAAGTGCTGTGTGAGAACTACCCAATAAATGTCAGAGGATTTCACGGATCCTTTTGATCAACTTGTAAATCACAATTAAATTAAAACGTTCTAAAACAACAACAAGATGGTATGATGGAAAGGTATAACTTTTCAAAGAAATTCGTTATGGAATTAAGCAACAAGAAATAATATGATCCAAATACCATTACCAGACTTGGAAAGAATGCCATTCAATGGTACACAGACGGCTCAAAAACAATATAACGAGCTGGAATAGGAGTGAACGGGCCAGGAACCAAACACTATGAAAGCTTGGGAAAACCCTTAAGTATATTTCAAGCAGCCATTAATGCTCTTGTGTAATCAGTTCCAAAATTGTGTGGGAATGCCTAGGCATACTGAATGAAGTAGGCGAGAACAATATAGTAACCTTACTGTGGATTCCAGGACACACTGGAATAGAAGGAAATGAAATAGCAGATGGATTTAAATTCTGTGGCATGGAAGAAGATACCTCCATCCACATACTTGCAAAGCAATTCAGAATCCTAGGGCACAGCACCTAGGAGATTATTGGATAGAAGAGGGGCATTTACATAAGTTGAAGCCTGCAGATATCCTAAAATTACTCAGGGAAATAGGACTGAAGGAGAGCTACTAGTCTCTGAGACGTTCCTCAGGAACTAAGTAGAAGTAAGGAGGCACAATAGATTTCTTAGGTGAATGTCACCCCATCATACACCCTATTAACACTAATACGTCCCCGTAATGTTTATTGAACGTTTGCCTACAACTTACTCTACGTTTCAAAAACGTTTTTGTCCATTTTTAAACATGTGAACGTTTTAAGAACGTTTTGTGTCAGAAAAAAGAACGTTGAAGGGGCGATCAAAAGGACGATCCGGAAACGTTTTTTAACGTTTAATAGACGTATTAGGAACGTTATTTTTAACACCTTTTTAAAACGTTGTCAGTAGGATTTTTGGAAACGTTTTAGGAAATCATTTCAAACGTCAAATACATATCTAAAACCTTTTAATAACGTACAATACTTGAAAATACTAATTATTTTGATGTTTATTTTAGTTACAAGGAAAGAGTATGCCGATTTTATTCGAATTCCAGAAAAAAGAAATAAAAACGTTTAAAAACGAACGAAAATTAACGGTCACCAGCTAAAAAGACACTGTCAAATGGTCAACCCTTTGTCAAATATCATTTTTTGAACAAGGTCTGTTGAATAATTAAAAGGGGTGTATTCGATCCTCTGATGAAATAAACGAAACGAAAAAGTCAAAAAAAATCCTCTTTTGCAATCAACATAAGTTTATCTCATACTCTGAATAATTTCACATAGCATTGCAAACACTGATGTTTATTATGCAAGGATCGATATACAGAAATAAAATAGAAATTGTTATAGATAAATTTGACAGATGATCGAGAAGGGACTAAAAAATGCAGTAGTTTATTATTATATCCTGAATTTATTGAATTTTGTTATTAGAAACAGATATAATGAAATTATTATAATTTTCAAAACTTTTTTTAACACAATAAAGTTTGCTTCTTGTTTTAGTTTTCGTCAAACGTTGCATACACGTTTAATAAAATATGTCCTAAAACATAATTCATATAAAGTTATTAATTCAAAGAAGTATAACATAGAATGAAAAAATGCTGTATTATATTCCTGTGTTACGAAGTAAAAATAATATTTATAAATGGATACGAGCAACTAAAACGTAATCTATTTCCAATATTATTACCTTCTTCTATACTTTCCAAATACTCTTGCAAACTTTTATTTGAAAGTAAAAAAGTGCGTGCCTTAAAAACATAATCACAATACCCGCGTTGCAAATTGTATATATATGTTTTTTTTCCTGTTTCAATAAAAGCACACATTTCCTGTAGAGTGAATTTGTGAGCAATTTAACTTTCAAAAAGCAGACGAAAACTGTCATGTAGGTAAGCTTCGTACGCATATTTTCATATTGAAATTTTCGATTCAAAAGAAATAATTCAAATAACCTCCAGTCTGTTTTATTTGGCCCATTTCAGATTCGTGATATTTAAGCGCTTAAAACGTTTGTAATCATCAATGATTAGTTTTAATCATTTTTCTAGGTTCGTAAATTGAGGACACTAAACATTGAAACTATAAAATCCAATTTGTTATGGGCTTCTTCAAGCTCTGGCAGCGTTGTGCGAAAACCATAATTTTTACGACCTCCGAACTAACTCAATAGGTGAAATTTATGGCATATTTCGTATCCACATTGAATTTAAGTACGATTCTTAACATTATTTGTTTTTAACAAGTACCTACCGTGTTTTGAAAAATACATTACCTTTAAAGCAGAGCACAAATCAGTTTCTATATATACAATTATTATATAATAATTATTATTATTTTTAATACTTTTATAAAATAGATACCGTACGCCATTGGTACGTTTATGACAGATATCCGCCTTGTTTCCTCGCCCCTTGCCGATGCCGCGTAGCATAAGATAAACTTCCAAACTATATTTCAAGCGCACTGTAGTTGGCAGGTAGGATAGTAGGATATTTTTATCCTTTATACTTTTACAGTCTACATTTTTTTTTAAATATGATTTTGGATGTTGAATTTTTATTAACAGCAGGAGACGTTATAAATTTAGTAATAATGAATGTTGCAAGAAAGAGAAAAGCTATAAACAAGAGAGGTAAACCATGGTTGAGAAGAAGGGACGAGAAAGCCTTAGGAACACTTGAAATGCTGAATGAAGAACTGACAGTAGGAGATGTAGATAAAATGACATTGAAAAAGAGGTGTCGAAATAAATAAATGAAAAACAAATAGATACTAGAGACTATACCTTGTTTTTAAACTAAGAGGAGCGAATTGAATTTAAGTTGGAATTTCTGCTGCCTGGTGATTGGTCAAATTGCCACCGGCAATCGGAACACACTCCAATTCTATTAACTTTTAGTGGTGTGCTTGAGATTTTCTAAAATACTCGGCCTAGTTTAAAAACAAGGTATAGAGGCTACGATACAGAATCAGTGATACCAATCTCTTTGAAACTACAAAATAAACAACGTAAAGAAAGTATTACCCTATTTTTGCCAACTAATCGATAGAAAATAGAACCTGTTCTATGAACATATCACATCAATTAAAATTGAACAAAAATAGGATTCTGATTAATTTGAATATTGACAAAAAAATTGATACAAAATGTGTACGCGTTTATCTATTATTTAGGAAAATTGACTAGAACTTGTAATGAATCATTAATAATAATTACATATGGGCTTTAGGTTTTATTTTTATTAAGGTATATCTTGCCTCATGATCAAATATATGGGTGAAATACCAAAGGGATGTTTCATTCATGAGAAATTTCAACAGTTTTTCTGAATCATTTGCCTACCATCTCTTTTAATTTCGATGGTTTTGATGTGTTCTGATATTACAATGCATCGAATGCGACGAAAAATAGGAAAATATAACAATAAACTTCGACATTCACCGACGTTTCATTGAAAAGTTTAGATGAAACGACAAAATTACAAATGACAGATAGTGAAAAACTTCAAAATCGTGGCTTTATAAATTTTCCGACCTTGGGCTGATAATAGTATATTACGTAACGTGTGTGGTAAGAAGCATTTTACGCACGAATGGAAAAGTAATTCCGTGAGTGCGTAAAATGCTTTACAACAGTAGTTACGTACTGTACTTCACCTACGACCTACTTGTACTTGTATTTATAATCTTATTATTAATAATACTTGAACAACATCAACAATAGATATTTTTAATAATTTTTTCTACGCCCATGTCCGTAAACGTCAAAAATCGCACTGACAACATTCCTTGTAAGTGACATTTAACAATAACATGCACGTGATGAAAATCTCATAACATACACGTGCGTTTAGATAGAAAAACTTAGATTTCTTTGTTGAATCAAATTGCAATCAAATTTTCATTTACGTACTACTTTATTTGGTTTATTTACATACTTTTAATCAATTGAAAAACATAAAAGCTCTTAGCATTAGTGAAATACATTTTAGATTAAAACAGGTCAAAATAGTGTCACTTTTCCCACGATCGGAGAAAAAAGCTTTTGCCGATCCGTCACGTCCATTTTCCGGTCTTGACCGGCAAAATGTTATTTTCTGGACGAAAAATTGTCCAGAATGTGTATATTTTCTGGTCGGTCTTAAAAAAACGTACTTTTCGTGCCCCCTTTTTCAGCATTCTTTCGGTGTACGTTCCTCCCGTCTTTTCCGTATACATAGTGCCGAAGAATCTAGGAAGCCATGAACTAGTTAAAAAGGGATGGTGCGAAGTAATCTAGAAGTTTGTCTTACGGAATCCGTACAAGTAAACGGATTCGATTCTTTCACGGAAGTTTTAATGTAAGTTCTACTCGTACGTTGTTTGAAGCGAATGTTTGTGTTACTTATCCTGTTTGTACTTAACAAAGGCGCTCGGGTATCGGTGTTGTGTTTGTGTTGATGTATACCTCGTCTTTCGGAAAGCGGAAGTTTCTGTATTGACATAATCCCAATATCCGTCCTTCACAAATGAGGAGGCGATACATCAATCGAGGTTCGATTGTTATGTATGTTAAGTTCACGATACCACTACTATGAATATATTTTATGTCTCTTCAGACGAGTTGTTGCATAATGTTTTGAAATCCTCCAATCGATTTTCAAATCTGAGATGTCGTCTCCCAATTAGAACTATAAGTAAATCTCTTTCCAATCTAGTTGACACATTTTACGCATGCGAAGGCTGTCACTTGTTATAAAGTCAAAACCGAAAAGTTACTATATTTTCGCATGAACACACTGCGTTAAGCTGCTCTTTCCAAAATATTACTTACGCTTGAAACGTTAAGCTGGGTCCTCACCGAGTCGACACTGTCGACTTATTGTGTACGTTGCAATCGACGGTGTCGATCGACAAAATAAATCGATTTACATGTCGAATTGTTTTCATGAACAAGACAAAGTCATATAGCTTTTATTGAGGCATACAAATTAAAATCAAATCTATGGGATTCCAAAACTAATAATTATAAAAACAGAAACATGAGGTACGATGCCCCTATGGAAATTGCTAATGAATCTTCGTCAGACATGTTGATTAGTCTGATCGACATCATTTCTGCCAACTCTGGTGTGGACGGATGCAGTTTTGTCGACTTGTCGATCGACGGTGTCGACTCGGTGAGGGCGCAGCTTCAACTTTGCAGTTAACATTTCTAAAAATAATAGTATATTACGTAACGTGTGTGGTAAGAAGCATTTTACGCACGAATGGAAAAGTTAGTAATTCCGTGAGTGCGTAAAATGCTTTACAACAGTAGTTACGTACTATACTTTACCTACGACCTACTTGTACTTGTATTTATAATCTTATTATTAATAATACTTGAACAACATCAACAATAGATATTTTCAATAATTTTATTGTATAACATTTAATACCATAATATTAGTTATTATAATAATTGTTTATAGTAACAGTACAGTTATTAAACACAGATCATGTATCGCTTCCTTTGCTTGTTGAAGCATAAGAAACAACAGTTACATTATTAGAGGTGCTTGGTAAACTTTCATCTCCATCTCTATTACTAATGAAAGAAGCTCATTAAAGAACTAACGTTTAATTAATATATTGTTGATAATCAAAAGTCAATTTTTCAATTATAATCAATACATACTTAGCCCTTTGGGATTTTCATAGTTAAACGTGGCAATATCGAATGTTTTCAAATAGTAAATTTTGAATAAAATGGCGACGTCTATTGACAGTTGCTAAGATGTTGCTAGGGAAGCCGTGCGATTTACTTTACAGCTGTGCGTTTTTTTTACTGTGCGTAATAGACGTCATTACATTGATGTCGACTGTGTGTTATTGACTGATTACAGGGGGGGTCGTAGGTAAAAATATTAAATAACTTCTTCAAAATCGTAGTTTTTGGTGGAATAGACAGCAAATCTGTTTGACCAAAAATCAATAATTGTAAGTCGCTTTACTGCGAAATTTAAAATATTTCAACCTTCCTTATATACAAACGAAGAAGGTATCAGCAGGTCTTCTCTCACTGTCTTGCAGTCTGAAAAAAGCAGTGAACTGTGCAGCAGTCAATTTTATCTAAATTTATCGAGGATTACTGCACAATTAAGTGGGACAACCAAAGTTCCCAAGCCACAATTCCTGCTTGGTATAAATTCCTGGAACATAATTTCTAGGACCTAAAATTACAGTGCCGAAGATAATCCCTGGGACACAATTCCTGGGCCTTACTCAATACCAGAGACACAATTCCTGGGTCATATTCAATTGCTGGATCACAATATTTGGGTCACCGCTCCTGATTTATGAAGAGGTTGACATTTAGAAAGAAAAAGGAAAGTAATTTGTAAAAGCATAAGGCTTTACCTTGATTTGAATTTAGTATTTTTTTATTCATATACACATGATTACTAACCCATTTTTATAATTGTAAATTGTTCACATTATTGTTTTTGTTTGTTTGTTTGTAATTGTTTTTTGGACGATTTATTTTCTTTTTGCAGGGCTAATAACCTAACATGTCCTCAACATGACTGTAAATTTGAAAGCAAAAATAATGTACAGGGTCGGACTTATAAAAAAAATTATATAACAGTGCATTTGAGCTCGTTGCAAATGAAAACTGTCTTAGCTAAAATTGTACTAATATGCTTTTTCGGTAGATAAACTATCCAACTAACACTTGAGTAAAATGGAAATTTTCCGAAATTACCGGATTCGCGAAGTACCATTTTTTTATTAAATATTGGCCACATTCATACTATTTTACTCTAAGTTTTAAAGTTACTAAACTGTTTTCATAAATGTGCTATTTGTTAAAATGTTATTTAATAAAAAAATGGTATTTCGCGAATCCGGTAATTTCGGAAAATTTCCTTTTTACTGAAGTGTTCTGGATAGTTTATTTACCGAAAAAGCATATTAGTACAATTTTAGCTAAGACAGTTTTATAAGTCCGACCCTGTACATTATTTCTGCCTTCAAATTTACAGTCATGTTGAGGACATGTTAGGTGCCTGCAAAAAGAAAATAAATCGCCCAAAAAAAATATTTACAATTAAAAAATGTACTTTATTTCGGCCCACAGTGTATATTTTTTTATGTTGTAAAAATTATTTATTACACAGCATCCATCTTAGCTTTAATTTCAGTTCAATTTTTATCATTTTCATTGGAAGATAACAGCGGCTGAAGGTTACCTGTTTTTTTTATATCTGATTTTTTTTCTAATTCTGCTTTAGGAAACAAAATTACTGGCACCCTTAAATTTCTTTTCTTTTCAAAATTATTTATTTTCCTAATTTCCATCAACTAACAAAACCCTGAGAACTGGCTTTGTTATCTTCAAATATAAAGTCAGTTTAGTAAGAACCTGCCCTATCAATTTTTCAACGCCGTTAGACATTAGTGTTTCACGCTGTAGAGGTACAACAACATAAAAATTAAGTAGAGTGAAACTTTCCAAACATATGCGAGCGGGTATTAATAATATACCTAAGTTCCGCAAATAGTTTTTGCTGAAAATTTTAGACCAATTCAGTGACTCCAAAAGTTTATAGAATAATTTTTTTCAGTCACTGCATTTTAACAAACTCGGATATTATTATTCCTTAATTTTCCTTGAACAGAACATGAAACTGTGTCGGGAATTGAATTTATTCAACTATTCTTAAGAAGTTGATTGAATTTCTACTTTTTTAAAAAACGAACCACGTTGTATTCACATTGATTGATTTAACTTATTTAAAGCATCAATGTAAAATAATACGTTCCAGTTAAAAGTGAAATACAAACGGAAAGCAGAAAGTTGGGAGGTTTTGAATAAATTAGCTCGTTATTTGAGTTATTACTTTCTATAAATCTAAAGAAAAATATGAGAATCTTGGTAATAGAAATCAAATGTAGATGAAATTACAAACGAATAAAATTCATCGCAGCATATCACGGAATCTAAATATACATAAAGTTTATGAACGAATTGATATATAATTTGTGAAAAGCGCAGATACTGTTACTTCCATATTTACGATTTGGAAAAATATAGTCGATAATTGTGATTTAATTTTATATCCCATCTTTTTTTTCCATGTAATGTGAGAATAATTGTTCAATCAAACTAAAGTCCTTCTTGTTGAAAAAATGGTTGAAGTTTATTTTCGGAATTTATTTTGTCGAGAACTAAAGTGTGAAGGTAATTGTATTGATTTTAATTATATCCGTCGGCGGCCGTTAAGAAATCACTTGTTCAAATATGTTTTTCAAAAACTCATTCTGCTTACAATAACAGTAATTATTATACTAACTATTTATAAATTTGAAATAGCTATTTGTGTATCAAGAGCAGAAATTAGTACTTTGGTAGTCGAGACAGACAGACAATCTGTCGAAACTACCTTAAGATTTTCTGCTCTAAATACACACAAGATTTTTTCTACTATCACACCGAAATTAACTACTAGCTCTCTTTTATCTTTAAATAAAATTAGGCGTGCGCCAAAGTTACTTTCTGCTTAAGAGCGCCAATAATGTCAAATTATGACAGCTCGCGGAAAATTAGGCTTGCTTCAAAGTTACTTTCTGCTTAAGAGCGCCAATAATGTCAAATTATGACAGCTAGCGGAAAACATGAACTTTGCAGTTTTTTTTCAAGGCACAAAACACGATTTTCGATAGTGATAGTAAAAAAAAGTAATTTGACAATTATACTTATAGTTTGGTAAGTTTATCTGAAACTACGCGGCATCGGAAACATGGCGGATATCTGTTAAAAACGTACCAATGGCGTACGGTTTATAATATTATATAATAATATTGTTAAGCTGTTCCATGACAACAAAAATTTGGGATTTTTCTGTAGAGCTACGAGGTACGTGGTTCGTTCTTTCCTCGGAATCAAAGTGTAATCTTTCAGCGGGATTACGAAAAGTCTTGAACGACACACAGCCGGTTCAATAATTGTTATAATCCTCGGCTGCGCCTCGGATTACAATATTCAATCTCATCCGTTATTTGCTACATATCGGCCTTGTAACGTTAATAAAGTTCATATAATAGCCTTTTTGGTGTGCGTAGGAATACCCAAAACATTATAGAGGAATATTGGGAAACAGCAAAAATTATTGCCGCTAGTGATACTTCGCCTGTAATTGTTGACTTGAATGAGTCGGAATGTGAATCAGATTGGGACTTATGGGAAGATTACTGCGAAAATTGAACTTTCATAATCCTCTTCTTTTTAATTTTTCATTAGTTGGTTGGTTTCTTGACTATTCACTATGTTTATGTTTGTTTTCTACTGAACGTGTAACTGAAGATAGAATACTTTAGTTAGTGTTTGGAAAGAAGCTATTCAACGGCAGAGCAAGTGGTCGTAGCTTCAAAAAGCTATAGAATAATATCTATTTTGTTAAATTTCCAATACATCCGAGGTGCCTTAGACAACCAAGAAACTGTAGTATGTGCATTTTTGGACATAGAAGGAGCTTTTGACAACACTCCTGAGACTCTCCTTAGAAACCAAGTAGAAGTAAGGGGGCCCAATAGATATTTTAGGTCTCAGTGAATGTTACCCCAAAATACATACATACATAAATTTTCAATACACCACCTGTACATATTTTAATGAACATCAAATACATGAGGTCAGTAAAAACATCAATAAGACAGTGGCCACATTTAAACAATTAAAACAATGAAATTCACTAACAATAAGAATATAAGTGAAGAATACCATAAAATAGGGTCCCATACGGTGCAGACTTAATTCTTTTGCTGGGCTATATTTACTGATGTAAAATTATTTTAATATATAAATTGAATATACAATTTGTTTTATTTTGCAGTGTTTTCTTATCCCAAGTATTATTAATTTCATAGCCATCTCGAATTTGGCTGAATACCATCCTGATCATTTTATTTATCAAATTTAAGGTTAGCTATATGTCAAAATAGCAAATAAAATAAACGACATACCCAAAACCCGGATATACGTCACAAACGATGACGCACACCAAGAAGGCTATTATATGAATTCTAACTATTATAAAGTCGATATATCAAAAATGTCAAATCTGTTTTTAGGAATTCCGCTGTATTTGCCAGTTTTTGTATGAGCACCTATACCTATATAAAATCGCCCACAAAGCGTAATCGAACGTCGAAAATCGTAGTTTTTCAACAAGAGAGTTTCTCATTAAAGGAAAATTCCGGACTATTAGGATCCAAAACCAAAGACTATAAAGGAAAATTGATCGAACGCAAGAAGGAAATAGCGACTTCAAAGTTTCTTTGTTACGTTTGACGCGCTGTCGAAGTCTAGCATCGCTTTCTAATGCTTTCCGTTTTAGTTAAGAGGCTAAAACAGTGCAAAGTGCACGTCATTCCGTTTATGAATGGTGCCAAATATAAATTATAATATACGAATACCAACATAACAAAAAAGTAATATAAAATAAAACTGTCTGCCGCACTGGCCCTGCAGTTTCCTCTCCTAGATGTCAGAGTCTGCACATGTCTTCTTCTCTCAACCCCATTGTAATAGGTATATTGATTTTATATAAATCAAGTAGATTGAGATGTCATATAAAAGTGAAATGTCAGAGATATCAAATAAAGTATTTAACTCATAATAGTATATGTAGATACATCCATCACACAACACCCATTAACTTTGTGTGCGTGTTTTGCCTACATTGTCCTGTTAACATAACTACTACGGTTTTGATAGGTTTCGTATCTTTGCCGTGAAAGTCGCTGAATTTCCTCTAGTGTACTGTTTCGCCTGTCTCTGTCCTGGTGAGATTCCCCACCATCGAAGAGATTTCTGTGTCATTCACTTCAATGTGTCCATATGTATTGCAACTCCATAGAAGGTTTCTGGTCCAATAAATGACATAGATGTGCCTTGTATGGTCGTTTCAACCGCCAATTCGTTACCCTCATGACTTTTGTGTCCAGGGACCAATGGTCTTTAAGTGAGCTTAAGGTACCCATGTAATCGCATACTAGCTTAGAATGGAATCAAGTGCCTTCAGTGCAACTTAACTGTCGGTGAAGATGGAATCTGAAGGGTTTGTCCTTTCCAGTCTTTTACTTTCTTCAACGCAGTGGTTCGTCACAGAGCTGTCGAACGGAGAATATCTACCTTGTACTGATGAAGCGCAAATATGCCGAAACCGGTCTACAAGTGATATTGTCCTTTCTAATTGCAAACCAGAATGGTTGGTTAAATCTTGTAGATCATACCGACCCCGGTTAACTTCAATGTCTGTCGGTGAATATAGCCCGAGAAGTAGCTGTTTCTTCTAAGTGAACGATCACGTTTTCAAAAATATTTTCAAAACTTTGTGTTGCGTTAATGGTATAAAACTATTAATCGATATTAATTGAAAAATTCGACGTCGGATTGTTATTTATTTATGTGCCTAGACAATACCAAAAATATATTCCTTAATATTCATATTCAATTGGTTGAAAAAAATTTCTTGGTAATTTGTTTTAACAAATAACATGAGCGAGATTGGTTTTAAAAAGTCGAAGTCGAAGACGAGGATTTTTCCACTTTCGCGAATGGTTTTTGTTAAAACAGATTACTTAGAAACGAGTGTTCCAATTTTTCCACAGGAAAAATTAGATGCACGAGAGTAGTGTAGTAAAGGGGATTCATGCACACCATGGGCGTCCGGTTCTTTTTGCTAAGGGGGGCTTGGGAAATTGCTAGTGTGAGGTGTATGGGGTGTTGGGGGGGTGAAGTAACGCTGTGACGCACGTGCAAAGAGGGCACTGGTGCTTTTTTGTTGAGCTCCGCAACTGGACGCCTGAACACCAGTTGCCGCATATTAAAATAATTTAGGATGTGATTGAAAAATCAAGTTTCACCGCTAAGCATCAACCTTCCTTTACAACAAACAATAACAAAATATAAGGAACGGAAAACAAGTAAGCACAACAATCAATATTTTTCATCACACTTCAACACATATCGCTTCCCGACCAACTGACACTGATCAAAGTGTAAACAACTACTTGTCAGTGTCATATCTATTGAAAGTCTAAAAAAATGCAATTTCACGTTGCTTGTCATTTCTTTAATTATATCCTTCGTGGAATAATGTATCACCTCCTTTCTGAGACTTGCCAAATTGCATTTTTTTAGACTCTAAATAAATATGACACTGACAAGTAGTTGTTTACACTTTGATCTGTGTCAGTTGGTGGGGAAGCGATATGTGTTGAAGTATAATGAAAAATATTGATTGCTGCTCTTACTTGTTTTCCGTTCCTTATATTCTGATATTGTTATAGACAGTTACCAACACTTTGATCACTGTCAGCTGGTCGGGAAGCGATGTTGAATTGACGAATTGAATTAGAAAAACTATTTTTATGACTGTAATTTATGAAAAATATGTTATTCCTAATTATGCTAATTCGGTACAATAGTCTATTTTTATGTATGAGATAGTAGTAAAATAAAGAAGCATAATTATCTTTGGGCGGCGCTATTTTATGGAGCGCTGTTTTTATCCTGCGCTGTATTTGTCCAGCGCTATTTTGTCCTGCGCTGTTTTTGTCCAGCGCTATTTTGACCAGCGCTATTTTGTCCAGCGCTATTTATGTCCAGCGCAATTTTGTCCAGCGCTTTTTTTGACCAGCGCTATTCTGCTACATAGCCATTTTAAGTGGGATATTAATCAAATTAGCAGTTTGTATTTAATTTGTCAATCGGGGCGCCAACTAGCGTGGAAACGTGAAATTTATTTTCTCTCCTAGGCATAGAAATGGTTATTTTCTCGCCTCCGTAAAGCTGGTGAAATTAAGCTTTCTCATAGTGTAGGATAAAAACGTTATTTTCTGGACGAAAGATTGTCCAGAAAGTGTATATGTTCTGGTCGGTCTTGAAAAAATTATTATTGGTACAGTTCCAAAAGGTAGGACTTTTTTTTATAAAGTTTTCTGCTCTCTGAGGGTTATTTTAAATGGTTTTTGATATATTTGCATTGGGCCTAACCATTATTTCTTTTTACTTAATCGTTTATTATAATTTCTACTGACCCCAAACATTTCTAAATCATGATTTTCGGTGATCCAGGTCAGGACTGGATTAAAATGGTGAACCAGTTTAGACGGGTAGCCACAAAGAAGGTGAAAAATTCTGTAAAAAGTCAATTGCGTAATTATCCTCCTACTACTCGTTACTAAAAAATATGTAGTTTAATGATATAAAATCTATATCAGCATTTAAATATAGGTACAATTTTCTAGTCCAAACCTGTATCGAACGACGCTCTACGGCCTCGAGATTAACGATTCCGCTTTCGTTTAAATCATCAATCAACTCATCGATAATTAAGTTAAAATGTACTCCGGAACCCGGAAAGTGGGTATACCAAACTAAGTACATACGTGCAACATATTAACTAGATATTATACAGAAGCAAAAAAAATGTACTAAAACATCAAGTGAACTGGAAATTTGATTAACTTGCTTTAAAGTAGCAAAAAATTCTAACTTAGTAATGAGAATAGGAAAAATTGTTTAAATTACTTTAGACCAGAGCCAAACCATTCCAAAGTACAAAAGTTACACAGACACACTAAAAACATTTTTTATTAATACCATAAATTTTATATGGACAAACAGAGAATCTGTTTTAGCAAAGTTTGAACATTGAATTTGTTTAAAACTTATCGAAAAATTTATTATTCCATCTGCAATATCTCAACATCAGTCCTAAATCTATAATAGCCCTGAACTATTCTAATAAGTAGGTGGACTGAATCATCGACATAATCACAACCTAAGCGAATTAAGTACCGATGAAAATCATCAAATAAGTCTATTTTTGACAGCCTGGCTGTTCATCAATATAAAATAGTAACTAACCAAGTTAGACACAATCAACTACGAGGATATATTGAAGCCTACTATAGAACCAGACAAAATTTCAATGTCAAAATATTTTATTACCCAACATATTCTCCTCTTATTTGGATACATTTATTACAGCGAACCAGCAACGTCTCTAGACCTTTCAAAAAAAAATGTTTCTTCTTGCTCTGCAAACCAGACCTCCACAGCTTTTATTACATCCTCGGAAGAAAATTTACGACCTTTTAAACTTTTTTTCAGTTGAAGAAAGAGATGATAGTTGGACGGAGCCAAATCTGGTGAATAAGGGGGGTGTTCTAGTAATTCAAACCCTGAATCACGAATTTTTTGCAATGCAACATGAGATTTGTGTGCAGGGTCGTTGTCCTGCAAAAACAAAACACCTTTGGATAGCTTTCCGCGTCTTTTCTGTTTAATTGTTTCCCGTAGAGTGGTCAGTAATGTCGAATAGTAATCTCCAGTTATTGTTATACCCTTATTCAAAAAATCAATCATGATTCCTCCATGGCAATCCCAAACAGATTTTTGGACACGAAACTTCTTAGGTCTTGGATAACCGGGTGTCGCCATTCCATCGATTGTTGCTTTGTTTCTGGATCGTAGAAATGTACCCAAGTCTCATCCATAGTAACAATTCGGTTTAAGAAGTCTACATCGTTTTCAAATCGAGCACAGATCGAACGCGATGCTTCTACCCTTGCACGCTTTTGGTCAACATTCAAACATTTGGGGATCCATTTTGCAGCAATTTTTCTCATTTCCAAATTGACGTGAACTATATGATAAACGCGTTCGTATGAAATATTCAGTGCTTCAGATATCCGTTTTAGCCTAATTCGTGGGTCTGATAAAATCATGTCATGAACTGCATCGACATTTTCGGGGACTGACACAGAAACTGGCCTTCCCGATCGGTCATCATCTTCAATGGAAAATTTACCTTTTTTGAAGCTTGCAGTCCAATTTTTCACGGTCGCATACGAAGGACATTGATCACCAAGGGTATTAAGCATATCTTCGTAAATCTGCTTACCTCTTAACCCTTTCAAATACAGGTACTTGATGATGGCTCGATACTCCAATTTTTCGATTTTCACAATTTCGGTGGACATCTTTTTTCTTTTAATTTATTGCGTAACTCTGGTTTACTTTTTGACGTCAAATTTCACACTGACACTTCTAATCAGTTATTGCTCGTTGCTATGGTAACGCAATATTTTGTTTATGCATGGAACTGGTCTAGGCTAACTAGATATCAATACATCCTCGTATGCAAAACAAAATTCATCAGAAGTTAGCCTAGAAAAAAGCAGTCTCGTTTTAAAGGGTTTTAGGCTTAATTCACGATTTGCGACTATCCAGAAGATTGGACCAAAGCTGTAACTTATGAAATCATGAAGATACCAGAGGTATCTGAAATATCTGACTTTTTACGAAATACCTGTTACCATGTTAATGAAGTGATCTGTATTTATGGAAAAAATATCCAATTCTGTATATAAAGACCTTAAATCTGAAGAAAAAAATTTAAAAAGTAGCAACAGTTGAATTGAAATATATTTCTGAAAAACCCAAGTTAATAATAATTAACATATGGCAGAGTTTTGGGTTGTCATAGTAAGAATATTGTGGACATAAACAAAATTTCACAAGGACTATACCTCATTTAAAAACCAGGAGGAGTAATTTGAATTTAAAAGTTGGCAATTCTATAGATCTCTGATTGGTAAGATTCCGCCCAGTTTCACACAATACTTCGTAGCATTGACATCAGCTGATAATTTACTAATTTCCATTTTTGACAATTCTGACAGATGAATATGCTTATTTTTGTCATTGCATCCGCCGTTGTTATTTTATTATTTTTACTTAGTTTCCACTCCATTTCGTTAAAACTGTTCCTTTTGAAACCTTCAGTGAGGAATTGTATTGAATATCTGCAATTATGGATCCTTCTACTTCGAGTACAGCTCTTCGCTTATTAGGCCGGCAAAACAATGTAAACGCTGACCATTGGTTATTTAGGACTCTCAGAAAAACAATGTACAATAAATGTGTGTAAACAAATATAATATATTGGATGAAAAATGAAAAATATTCATGTTAAATCCAAAATGTCTCAAACAGTTGGTGGCATGGCTGATTTCTTCGTCCATCAAAGCATATTTAATAGATTTGGAACACGACTGTTGACTACTTTCTCGGAACACACCCTTTAGTAACTAATCTGGTACTTTTAGTGGTGTGAGTAAGGCTGTTCAAATTACTCCTCCTGGTTTTTAAACGAACTATAATTAATCGTAATTCACCAATAATTCAAATAAACAACAGTAGACAAGGCGATTTCATAGAGATACCTTCCTTATCACACGAGCGCTGAACTAAGATCATACTATCTGAAGTCACCAGCAAAGCAGCTTGAAATAAATACCTATGGACCATTTATTTCATTCAGTTCCACTTTATTTTCCATTTTAATGATTAATAATGAATTTCGTATGAATTCAATTCTTATTTAGGAGGTAGGACGACTAAGAAAATAATTTTAAATAAGTATAAATTCTTAAACGGGAATTCCATTTCAATTCTATTCCAAACAAATAAATTATGTTTCAAAAACATCACGTTAACTCTTCCTTAAACGGCGGTTTAATTTGTTTCAAATGTAGATTTCGGGGTAATATTATAGTTTATATTCAAAGTACCAAGATAACTGATACACACAGAATACGTGAATTTGTGTAGATATATTTGACTCATTTCCAGATGCTTTGTCTTCTTGTCACTTCCACGTTCCATTCAGCACCTACTGATTGAACCTACTTATAATAACTAGCGTAACAGGGTGATATTAAGGCTGCCATTATATCATTATACGATATTCGCACTGAATTCCAAAAGTTGTACTCAAACGTTTGTAATATTAATAAAAAATACATTAACCCATTGAATTTTCACATTAATTTCGCTCCGATGCTCGAAATCATTACCACAAGGCTTTTAAATTATCACTTAATCTACGAGGACGTTACATTGATTTCAATCAGCAACGATTTATTCAAAAATATTGATATTACTGACCACTGACATGGATTAATGCCCAGTGAACATCAACTACCCAGCTGACAGCATGGCGTTGTTTGTACGTAATTCTTTCGTCGCCCATTACGTCCTTTTTACTTCTTGGATGACGTCAAATTGACTAAAATATGACGTGAAACTGTCAAAGCCAAAAGACGTCAGTAGTAGTAGTCACGTTAAATGACGTGGAATATATATGTTTTTTCGACGAAATTGTAACGTATAATTAGGCTATTTTACGACGTCATATCAACCTATTTATGATGTATGTATAGATTTTGGAACAGCACAAAAACCAAAAATATTGATACAACTTTATTTGAATTAAATATTACAAGTTATTGCACACATTCTGAACAAGAATACTATGCCTACGAAAGCGACAAAAATCACAATATCAGTATAAAGGTGCCCGTCCACGTGAGAGTAATACTCTCGAGAGTTGCTCTCGAGATCACTACTCGCCAATGGACACGTTACTGAGAGTACCACGTTGAACTTGCCGATAGTTCTTCCGTAGAAGCTTACTCTCAAGTGGACACGCGCAAACACGCTATCAAATAGCAACTCGCAAAAAATTCGACTGCAGTCCGTATTGTGAAAGTACTCTCAGAACCAATTATAAATATTATACGTATTTTTAAACAAACCTGATGCTAAAAAGCGAAGGGTTACCAGTATGCGCTCTTTTACTGGGATAGCTTGTCTCATTGGCGTATCTTTTTTCGCAATTGCTGGGCCAACTAATTCTATTAGTTGTTCCAATCGCACTGCGGTCATTCGAATAAAATTTCGAAACTGGCACCTGTCCTCGATTTCCAATTCATGAGCAAGATTGTTAGCGACACCGAATTGTTGTCTTCGCAATACCCATGTTTTTACCCAACAGCTTCTTTTGGTTTTTTTCTTTTATTTAAGAATTTCGAGTGCAACTATAATTGCTGCAACGGTTCGTTGCTTATGAGAAGACATCTCGACTGATACTGACACGAGTTGCGATGGAACATTCATTAGCTACTTGCTCTCCAGTGGACAAGGTCCTGAGAGTAATTTCCGTGAGCTACTACTACCGGCTACTATCTGAACTGCTCGCGAGAGTGGGAAATAAAAATACTCTCACATGAAAACAGCCGTGAGAGTACTCTTGAGAGCAGCTCTCAGAATTTACTCTCATGTGGACAGCGCTAGAACTATTTACTTATACTAATTTTTAAATCGCAATGCAAACAATATTTTTTCTACAAACGAAGATTCTATCAATAATAAGATTCGAGTATCAAATAAATTAGATTGTGAAATTTCAGGATCACATGGTATCACCTCTACCTCAAAAATTAGTAGTGTTTCAACCCCCAAAACCCCAATATCCCGAGCTGAACCTGAATTATCTGATTTAGGAATAAAATATTGGTTCGTGTACTGGTTGTACGATTAATGTTAATATTCTAGATGATAACTAAAGTTATTTTAAAAGTATTTAACTGTTATTCATTTAAAAATAAATAATAATTTGGAGCTTTGCTTAATTTTTTCAAAGATTGAAATACAAAAGTCTTAAATTAACATGCAGTGTGCCACTTCCCATATTGTTGCCAATGCGCATACCTTGTCATTTTTTGACGTTTGTAGAATAGTTATTTGTTTTACTAGGCATAAAAGCACAAGATTTAATGCCGCGACTGGTGTTTCATAGCCGAGCGTAGCGAGGCTATGAAACCAGCCAAGGCATTAAATCTGCTTTTCTTCCGTGTGAAACATATAATTTTTTCTTCAAATTTGTTCCAATTCCACGCAAAATCGACTTTTTTATATTTAAATTGCGTTTCATTATCAATATCCAGCATCATTTTGAGTTTTCTTAATGTCATTGTCAATTTTAATAACAAGTTTGATTTAAATTATTACTTGGAAGGTTGCCTAGCAACGAACTTTTTCTGCCTAGGCAGTAAAAGTGGACTTTTTCTGCCTAGGCATTAAAAGTACAACTTCTAAGCCTGCCAAGTGTCATTAAAAGGCCGCTTTTAATGTCATTTGGAGAAAAAAAAATTTTAATGTACACCATACAAATGTGCATGTTTTATTGTTAAAATTATTATTGCATTACTTCAGGTCGACGTAGTGTCCTCCTAATAATTATGCATTAATTAATATTCTGTGAACATTATCATAATGCAGAAAACCATTAATAGTAGGCCTGAAATAAGGGATGGAAAAAATTTAATTCATAAATATCAAAGTGACAAAAATGTCCATAACTTGAAATTTATATTATCCTTGTTATTTTTTTAGAAACTTTCATTCAGATTTTTTTCATTATTAAGGAACTAGATTCTAATTTAATATCAAAAAAGGTAGGTAATACTAATTTAATATTTTTCAACTAATACATAAAGATGTCGTCGTCGAAACTTTAAAGAGTGTAATTTAATAATTACTGGCTGAAATCCCCGATATTTGAAAATATTATTATATATTTCCAATTAAGTTGTATGAAACAATATTGATGTCGAATATAACTTTATAACTATGAAGGATATCTCAAAAAAGACAAATATTTCAAATCATTCGTTTAGCCGACATCCCGTCGTTATCTGCTCTTGTCGAAACTAATTTACTTTTTGCGTGCCTTCCCCTAATAAATGCTATAAATTTTCGTAAACAGACCGCATTGTCCTAGGGTGCGATTCCGACTGTGTTCAACACAACACGTCACTGTCAATAAATACACTGAGGCGTTGTTCTCAGTCGAATACATGACATCCCTGAATAATGGCGGACCTATTCTAATAAATGTGTTCATTTATTTCATTAAACACGTTTGAAAAGGTCTGCGTTTGAAGTCTCTCTAACAATAGAGAGATCGTATCGAATTTGATTTAAATCATATATTGTTGCAAAGCTCAACACGTCATCGAGGTCACGCTGACCAAATTTCTAACTGGAGCTTTAATTGCTTAGTTAATTTTTATTAATTTTAAAGGAAAATATTCGTACACGGATGAAGAAGATTTAGTGATCTCCTAAATATTTTAGCTATAATCGAATTAATCTAAATATACGTTGAGTACATAAAACTCTGTACATATCCCTAGTACTCTATACTGATGCTTCAAAAAGCGAAACTAGAGTGGGTCGCTCAATAACTACTGGCCACAACTTCATAAGCTCTTCCCTTATCCCTCCTTATTGTATAGGATCCATACTGGAGAGTTGTTTAGTATCCTCCAAGTCCATTTCTCCACCCAACAAACATGTCGCAAGTTGCAATAACCTTGCTAGATCTAGTAGGGCTTAGACAATTGTAATAAATTAGAAGACCTAATGAAGGCTTTAATGAACAGAATCTGACAGATATTGACACTTCAATACAACCTAAAACTAAGACTATAAACTATACTACATTCATCCGAGCCTTAGAAGTTATAATTAATATTCCAAACGAGAAGGAACTTTCTTTGCCCGAGACGATCTTCTTAGGCTAGTCATCCCCTCTGGCAGGGAACTGGTGGGTGGAATTATAGTTTTTACGTTTCCGTTATCAGATTCAGAAACGGGTTCTGAAGGATGTTGGTGAAGGATAGGTGAAGAAGAAAGGATTTTTGTTCTAATCTCTTCTGACGTAGAATGTTGACAGTCAATCTTGGATGTGGATGGAGCTAAGTGTCTAAGTGATCCAGAAGTTTCACGACCGTCAGGCAATCTGTCTCTTGCGTATTGAGGATTTGCATCAATTAGATTGACTTCTTCGACTAAAGGTTCATATTTGTTGGTACGATTGAATCGACGAAGCAAAACAGGTCCAGGAAAAGTTAGCCACGTAGGCAGAGAAATTCCATTGAGTGAGCGTCGTGCATGCAAAAACAATCTTTCGTGAGGAGTCGTATTGATGGCAGTACATAATTAGAGAACGTATAGAATGCAAAACAAAATAAACTAATCATTTTGACGGATCGAATTATAAAATACAGGGTGATTCAGAAAAATTGTGCTTTCTCTAATTTTTATCGGTTTAATAACAAGATGTATGTGCAAATCTTATAAGACACCCAGTATTATAAGAAAAGTAGTAATATCTAGGTAACCAATACGTTTTCAACATGAAAAACTAATTTTGAAATACATGTCGTAACTTATTTATTTCATAAAGAAAAAAACTAATTTCAGGTTGCATCAAGAATCACCCTGTATGGAATACCTCTAGAATTAGTATATTTGATGCCAAAACATTAAATATGAAGTAACTTTTTATTTCTTTACTTATATAATTGAGTCCCACCCTGTATATGTTGACATTTTGAACTATTTATGTGTAAGTTTACGATAAACTAGAACATATCAATGGTACTATCAACGTTTAATTCAAATTTATTTGTTAATAATAAAATTACGTGGTCACGGAAAACAAGGATTTTTCAACTTTAATACCCTGTATATCGGAAACTAGTCATGGGATTCAATTGGTCGCATGGACAGTTTTGGTCAAGAAGTCGAGTACAACATCATATCCAAAATTTATAACATTTAACGGAACGCCATTTTTTCATAAGATAAGCGCGGGGTCCTTTGAATCACAAGCCATATCAACATATCCTTAAGACAGCAAATCTCACCTCCGATTTATGTTCTAGCAATCATTAAGTTATAACTTAAGACAGTTCTCAGTCGTTGATAAAGTGTAGTACGCTACTCGCATATAATAAGGGTTATTATGTGATAAACGCGCGCGCTCGTGAATGATGAACTCGTTGAGTGATATTCTATGAAAATAAAAATAGTGATTTGAGATAATTATTTATGGTGTTTACCTTTGTTTGATCTAATAATATATTGTTCGCGTGCATACCGAGAGAAATGATATTTGGACATGATCAATGGTAGACATATTGATTTAGACATGGCGCTAGTGTAAATATTTGCAGGTCGACTGCTGAGAGCTTTTATAATGGTATTTGTCTGGGGCAGTCAGTCACGGGAGATGATGTTTGAATTTTTGAAGAAAAATTCACGGTAAGTTTACTTTACGTCATTCTATTGAAATCATTTTTCACATTTTCAGAATGGGATATTGAAAGATTTTTATTAAGGAATGTGAAACGGAGTTGAGGAAATTAAGTTAATTGAAAACTGTATAATTTTCATATTATTCAAGTAGAGTTTGAAAGAGGTGATGCATTGTGAAAATATGAAGGTTTGAATTGTATTATTTTCAAGAATATTCTTAGAGTGTGGGATTTTTATTTAAATTTCATTTGCGTTGAGTAGAACTAATAACTAACATGCTGAAAAATTACCAATCTGTATCTATAGAGTAGGGAAGCCAAAGAACCATCTCCAAAATTATTGTAGTAGGTACCTATTAAGGTAGAATAGCAAAACAATAAGGATCCTGGTTAAGCTTCTGACGGAGTATTGTAGACTTCTGTATCTGTAGAGTGGGGAGGGTGAGTTAGGCCCACAGCACTTAGGCCACATGTGACCCATTGTATATCCTCTTGAGGAGATGTCTTCCTAGGTCATCGTCCATCCTGTCCTTTCCAGGAAGGTGGACAGGTCACTAGGAGACATCTCCTTTATATCGGCAGGTGTATGCCAACACTCACTGAACACACACTCTCTTATTGGCGATAACTCCGGGCACTCGCATAAGACATGCCTGACATATTCATCTTCCTGTTCACACATCCTGCATAGAGGTATGTCCACTAGCCCCATTGTATGGAGGTGTTTCCTTAATTGACAGTGGCCATTCAGGAATCCTACCATTAAAAGTAGGTTTTTCCTGGTCATCTCCAAATATTTCTTCGACTCCAGCTTCCCAGGGTCCTGGCTGAGGATCCTGCCCAAGACTGCATCCCTTGATTTCATCCTACCTCTTTAGAGACTGAGCATGGGTGTGTCCACTAGCCCCATTGTATGGAGGTGTTTCCTTAATTGACAGTGGCCATTCAGGAATCCTACCGTTAAAAGTAGGTTTTTCCTGGTCATCTCCAAATATTTCTTCGACTCCAGCTTCCCAGGGTCCTGGCTCAGGATCCTGCCCAAGACTGCATCACTTGATTCCATCCCACCTCTTTAGAGACTGAGCATGGGTGTAACGTTTAGCTAGTTCACAATTGTCGGAATTCGTCAGGCCGTTGGTGTCCAAGAATTCTTGGTCCAGCCGCTTTCCTATTTAAGGAATCAGCAATGCGGTTACCTTTGCTCTTGTCGTGCCCCTTCATCCACCTCAGGATAATATTGTTATCTACTGAGGCGTTAGCTAAATCTCGATGGCCCTCGAATACTAGCCCTGATGTGACACGTTGTCTGTTCAAGGCTAGTAGAACTTGTCTGCTATCAGTGCAGATTATTAGTTCCTTTGTGGCAATTGAGATACCAGCCAGCTCTGTTTGAACCACGCTGGTGTTTTTTCCCAATCCCCACTTAATCCTTAGGCTTAGTGATCTTGAGTAAATTCCACATCCTGGAACAGTCAAATTTTCGGTTGCCTTTTAGTAAATCTCGATTTTATGTCTTGCTTCTCATAAATAAATTCGTTCACCTTTTGGAAAGTGTACTCGTTTCCGCTTGTCGTTTTTACTACTAGATTTTCTTCGTTGCCTACAGTGTCTCCTAGGATCATCTATTCCGTTTTTTCTTGATTGATTTTCAGTCCCATCTTCTTTCCAATAAAAATTTGAGAAGATCTCTGCATCCAGTTCCCAGTTGATTAAATAATCAATTATAAGAGGTTCAAAAAAATAACTGAACAAAGGAATAGGCAGTCATTGGGATATCATAGGTTATATAACTCATGTTCTAATGAACCAATACAATCCTTGAATTTCCCTTAGTTACGACGTATTGATAAGTGAATATACCCCTTGACGATGTGATATAATCGTTTTGGTGTTTCGCCTTCTGCCATATTGTGATCATTTCCATAGTAACGGGCAAGCTCAATGAAATGTCAGTTAATTCTTCAAAATGCAGCGCTTTGGTTTAATTTCAAGTGGTGAAATTGATCAAGAAATATTACACTACACCAAACATTGAGACTCCATCTACCTTTAAGCTGCATTTCCTTCATCCATTGCGGATTTTCATCATCCTCGAAACTGTAGGTAATTTCGTTTGTTCCGATTTCGATTGTTTTTCCATAATATTTAACATTAATTTGCAGTACTATGATAAGGATTAAAAACGCAATTAATAGTATATCCGTAGCTGAGATTGTAGCAATGTATTTAAGTGTACTAAGAAATAATTTTCATTTTTGTTTATAGAAGAAAATGTTCAATAATATACTATTGAACCAAAAAGCATATGTTCCATTATACATCTTGTTTCTGCTTTTCAGAATATTTTTAAAAGTGCTCGTATCTGAAACCCGTCCGGATTTTATTCTGGAGCTATTGTCTTGTGCGATACGAATATTATCAGGTTCTATCCATATTTTTCTCATATCAAGTATTGCGGTGGAATTTTTCTCGCTTTTTCATCCAAGACCTAAATCCTCAGAGGCATATCATTGGAAACTCCTTCAGACAAGCTTTTGTTTATCTGCTTTTTGAGAAAGCCACTTTATTTTATAACTTTCGTTATAAAGGGAAGCGTCTTTATCTGAATGCTGTTAACGTTACGAATGTTCCTATGGAAAAAAGAAAATAGCGAAACCCATTCCATCGAAAAAATGTTTATATTCTGAACAAATGCAACAAACTAATTAGAAATTTAAATTGTGATAAGTTGGTGTCAGATAGAAAATAAAATTTTTCAAGAAATTTCATTATTTTTAATACCCAAGAGTACAAAGAATTTTTGGTTTAACTTTCCAAAAATTTACAAAAAGTGGGGTGACATTCACTGAGACCTAAAAGATCTATTGTGTCCCCTTACTTCTACTTAATTCCTGAGGGAACGTCTCAGAGACTAGAAGCTCATTTAGTCCTATCTCCCTGAGGAATTTCAGGATATCTGCAAGTATATGGATGGAAGTTTCTTCTTCCATGCCACATAATCTATATTCGTCTTCCTCCACCATTTTGAGCTTTTTCAGGTGCCCGTTTAGGCGGGAATGTCCCGTTAGGTTTCCTGTTGAAACTCTTAGTGCAGTTTTACTTTAACTTATGCAATCATTTGATCTCAACGGGTTGTAGTCACCCATCAGAATCTTTGATTACCTAGGCCCTACTAGATCTTTCCAATGGTCAGATCTTCTCTTTTCTTCGGCTTTGCCTATTTCTTCCAATATTACATTGGACCTGATACCGCAAAAGGGTTCCAGCCCCCATAAGGGTCTTTCAGTCCCCCTCTTTGCTAGTCCATCTGCTATTTCATATCCTTCTACTCCAGTGTGATGTCCTGGAATCCACAGTAAGGTTACTATATAAACAAAAAGTATAAAGAATATACCAAAAAGAACATATAGATGTATTAATATCATAAATCCATTCATAATTTTGCGATACAAGCAATATGTATTTATTTTTAAAAAGTTGGTCAGTGTTCATATCAAAGTGATATAAAAAATTCATGCCAGTTGGAAAGGTAGTCAACTGTAGCATGTTAAATGAACACACTTGTAAGAAGAAAAAAGTGTGAATATTATTCTTTATTTATAATTTATTTTTGTCTGTGTTGACTCATTTTAAAAATCGTCACTTATACAAAACATTTATTGATACTGCAATAACAACACTCAAAAATTTCTAAGTAACGCGTGAAAAATACATTTCGAATTCGCTTACAAATCTAAAATCGTTACGAACTTGAATCCATAACACTTCATATAATGGAATGTAGACAGTTTTTGACAAATCGTCTGTATACCAAGTAACTGAGCATTATTAATATCAGTGAAGAGGGAACTGTCTCGCACACAGTTTTTAAGGCTAATCGAGACTATTCATTAGACCCTTGCGCTTGACGTCATTATTCATTTTGACCCCTTTATCTGTACCGCCTTTTTTGACTATCCAACTTTTCTTAACAATATTTTAAAACGAATCTCACTACTTGGTGAAGTATTGTAGGGATTATAAGTTTTTTTTTGTTTGGCTTCGCAAATTCTTATTAATTGCATTAACGTGAATCTTATTCCAAAATATGAGGCTTTTGCGAAGTATAAAATTGTGCAATAACCAGTTATGAACATACATTTTATGATTGTTCTTTATATTTATTTGAATTTACTATTTGAACCATCACTTTGTGGAATCTACTCATATTAGTCTTGAAAATGAAACTATAGTCTATTTCGGAAAGGTATAGGGTAATAAAATGGGGAATTCCGTCCAGTTCCGCTCAATTTCGGTGTCGGCCATAGGCGTAGGTCTTGAAATAGTATTGTTTGTAATATTAAAATTTTAAGTAATTGCGTAAGAGAATTAGGAAAAGTATGTTTTCTGGCCTGAAGTGTCAATATCGAAATATTGTGTATGGATTACTTTTGCATATTTTCAAAGCTTAGACTTTCAAAAATATGCTCTTGAAAGGATTTTTAAAAATTTGAGTTTTTTTGGAAGATACAACGTATTTTGTGACGCGGCACCTAAGCCGGCCGAGCGGAGTGATCACACAATGAACAGCAGATGTTTTCCAGGAATTCTTTTGTATCCGACTTGAGCTCGTTATGTACCCTTTTGAATTTTTATATATTCCGGAATAACAGTACGTACCCAATATACCTGGAACTGTCCACACCAAATACACCTGGAAGTGTGTATCTGTAATGGCACTCATGGGCATCATCGTTGGTACTGAAGCTCACATATTTGCTGTTAGACGTATCGAGCTGAGGATTTACCGCTCTGAACTACGAGCTTCTGCTGCTTCTAAAACAGGCAGAACAGCTCCTTTTAAAAAAAGAACTTCCCAAAATCTCGATTTTGAGAAAGAAGAAGGTCCAATCTATGGTTATGGGATCGCCGATTAATCCAAAGTGAGTATTAAATATTATTATCTGAGTTATTCTACTGAAAATCTTTCACAAACTTCAAATGCGTTTTTTTCAAAACTCCTTTTGTTGAGGTGGTTGACACGATATCTCAAGTTCTATCGGACCGATTCCTTTGAAATTTTGTGAGAATCTTCTTTATACATCTCTTCATCACTTGGACCTTGGATTTTGCAAAATTTAAATGTGAAGTATTTTTAAAAAATTCGTAAAGGTCGAAAAACAGGGGTGAAAAAAAATTTTTTTTCAAGTGAATTTGTGAATTTTTTTTTTTTTCGGCCGAGGTCCAAGATATAGCGACATCTTCACTAATTAAGAATTTTGTTTGTTTGTTCGATATAGATCTCTACAAGGGTTGGAATCATGTCAACCAGGGAGCACCGTTTGACTGGCAACCCCCACTTCACCGGCCTGTCACTGGATGAGTTTTTGATTTTTTTTTAAATTTTTTTTATAAACTTCAAAAATCAATAAATATTGTATTAAAAAATGGATAGTAAAAATGTTTTTAATTTATTTTTTATCCTAGATTGAAAAAGTAGAGCTCTAGTCTCTAGACTAGAATACCCCCAAGTAACATTTGGGAAGATCAGCAAATGTAAGTAATTGACAAAAATTCTTCCTTTAAAACATATTTATCGATACTCTTATGAAAGGCAACCTAAGAGGTTCTTAAGCACACGTGTTCGACTGTTTATCTTAATTGTCACGTACCCCAGATGATTTCATATTTCTCACCAAGAAATAGCGTTGATTTACGATTATTATCTACTTATGAATTTTGGGCTCTTAAAAAGGTCTCGAGTTTGTTGAAAACTATTCAACGCATTCTGTTATTGACTGTGCTTCTAAATTGTGGTTCAATTCAGTGTTCCGAGAAATTATTGTTTAGTGTTAGAGATTTTGAATTGGTGGGTGATTAAACTGCAAGATATTCAGGTGAGCTTTTTCACTGAGTGTTCTTCCTTTATTGTATTATTTCTCTATATTAATGCTGTAATTATTGAGTGTTATTCACCTGTTGAATTTATTGAATATAAAATATCACTGTGTTTTGATAATGATTGAATAATAATTCGCTCTCACTTGACAAATATATCTGGAGCGGGCAAATGCGCGTTTAATCCCTTTTGTCCATTGCACAACTCAGATTCGACCATTGGTCAAGCTCTAGTAGCTGGAGCGAACATGTCGCGAGTCAGCCCTTCATGTTCATTGCACAACTCAGTACTAGTAGATGTGAAGCGTAATGCGAGTTTAATCCCTTTACGCTTGAGGGTAGTCCTAAGAGGGGTCTTGGTGGCGCGTTGAATCCCCCCATGTACCATAAAGTAAAACTCCTAGGAACTAGGCCTCGTTGGTAGATTAATTAGTAATAGAACACAATGCGAGTTAAAGCCCTTTGTGTTCGGTGATTGATCGAATAATTATTTAAGTAATCAGTAGAGTTAATGAAGACGGACACTCACGCATATTTTCTTTGTTATAGGTAAGCCCGACTATGCGCACATGGTAGAGCCTCGACCAATCCACTTTGCTCATTCTTATTAAGTAAAAGTTTTGTTCTAATTAAGTATTTTATTTTAATTAATATTAGTATATCATTTGGTTCTTACAACTATTTCTTTATTTCATCAATTGCCCCCCTTTCTTTTAAAATCTACGTTACAATTTTTCAGAAGTGGGATCAGAATTCATGCGATCCGAATTCATGTGATCAGAATTCATGCGATCCGAATTCATGTGATCAGAATTCATGTGATCAGAACTTATGCAAAGTAATTAAAATTTTTAATTTTTGGATGGTCGAGGTGCACATAGTTGGGAATTTTCAGACATTGTCATTATTTGTTTGTTTTCTGTTTGGTTAAGGTTGATAAATATCAAAATGGGTAGAGGACAAAAGCGTAAACAGTCGACTGAACCGTCTCTTGCTTTAGTTTCTGACGTAGCTTCTGGTAGTAGTAGAAGTACAGCCGTAACCAATGACTCTGTATCGGTGGATAGGTTGGCAGAAGTTATGTCAAATGTATTTCAAAATTCCAACTCATCGACAAACTTCATGGGTACGGCTAAAGGGGATGTTGTGCCTATTTTTAATCCGGAAGATAGGGAGCAGGATTCGGAACTTTGGCTGAAGAAAGTTGACGAACTGCGCCAAGTTTTTCAGTGGAACGAGCGTGCCACTATTTATTTCGCATTATCCAAATTAAAAGGGCTAGCTGAAATTTGGTATAAGGGCTTAAGTACAATAAACTATACTTGGGAAGAGTGGAAGCAGAACATATTATTGGCTTTTCCTTCCACTCGAGATTATTACGAAATCTTGATAGAAATGGTTCAACGAAGAAAACGCCTTGATGAAAGTTACCCAAAATACTATTACGAGAAAATGACTTTAATAAATCGCTGCAAAATAACGGGTGCTGAGGCAGTTTCATGCATTCTTGGGGGTATTGGCGATGTCGTGGTCAAAGCGGCAGCCAAAGCTGGAAATTATCAAACTCCGGAAGAACTTTTCCGTTATTTGAGTTCACTTCATGACTTGCATCAGCCTTCTACTAGCAGAGCAATTGCGAAGTCAGAATATAAATTTGGTAGGAAACCAACGATTTTCAGAAGAGAACATCGAACTGATAAATATTCTTCCTCACCCTTGCCTAGATGTCATAAATGTGGCAAACCGGGACATTTAATGAGAGATTGCAGGCAGAAGCGATGCACTTTTTGTCGTAACACAGGACATTTGGAAATTGACTGCTTTATTAAAAAATCAAAGAGAGGAGAAGGTCGAGATGGGGATAAAGTAGCATGACTAGTAGGCAATAAAGATGACTCCCCCAACATTAAATATTTTAAGGATGTTTTAGTTAATAATCAGTCTTCAAAAGCATATATAGACTTTGGAAGTACTTGCGTAACTATTAGACTTAGCGAAGTAAGAAGATTAGGCTTAAGCTATGATACGAGTAAATCGGTAGTAATTAAAGGATATGGTAATGGAAGATGTTTAACGTTAGGATTAACAAGTTTTTTATTAAGTATAGATGGAGTAAAGGCTAATGTAGACGCTAACGTAGTTCAAGATTGTACACAGGAAATACCGATTCTTGTTGGACATCCATTTACGGAATCCCCTGGAGTGCTAGTAGTCAAGGATAATAAACAGTTAGTATTTAAGGAAAATGAACTCAATGGTATTGAAGAGATTTTTCCGAAGAACAATAAAGTTACTTTGTGGGCAAAAGATACAATTCTAATTCCCAAAGGTCATTTGGTGAACATTGTTGTTGAACAAAGAAATTCCAAGTTTTATGGCGATCTTTTCGTGGAGGCTAGTTTACGTTCTGAATTAGGTTGGGAATACTGCGTACCAAGAACTATTTTGTCGATAAAAGAGGAGGAAGATTCAGTTTTGCCTTTGATTAACTTGTCTGACAACGATATTATCTTGAAAAATAAAAAGCCTCTGGTTAGAGGTTGGCCTTGTATTCCAGACGAACAGTTGAACATAAATCATGTACTCAGCCTTAACACCGACATAAAAGCTCATCCATCACTACCCATAGAGAGAATAAACGTTGGACCAATAAACTCTACTCAAAAACAAGCTTTAGTCAAATTGCTGCAAGAATATAGGGACTGTTTTGCTGAAACCACAGCTGAACTAGGAAGCGCTAAATCTGCTGAGCTGGAGATAGTTTTGGAGGATAATAGACCTTTTACTTATAGACCTTATCGTATGTCTATTAGTGAACAGCAGAAGGTGAAAACGATGATTGGTGAACTATTAGAAGGCCAAATCATACGTGAATCCAACTCTCCGTATGCATCTCCCATACTACTTGTGAAGAAAAAGAATGGAGAAGATAGGATGTGTATCGATTACAGGAAATTGAACTCGATGACAGTCAAGGATCGTTTTCCGTTGCCACGCATAGACGACCAGTTGGACAGATTACAAGGGAGCGTTTACTTTACAAGCTTGGATCTTCGTTCCGGTTACCATCAAATACCAGTTACTGAGAAATCCAAACAATATACTGCCTTCGTAACAGCAGATGGTCAATTTGAATACAATCGTATGCCTTTTGGCTTAGCAAATGCTCCAGCTGTTTTTCAGAGACTTATAAATAAGGTTTTGGCTCCTGCAAGAGAAACTGCAGCTGTATATCTCGATGACGTCCTAATTCACACAAAAACCATAGAAGAAGGAATTCAAAATCTAGAAAAAGTCTTAACACTACTAAGAAACGAAGGCCTGACTTTAAATTTGACAAAATGTAGTTTTCTATTCCAATCTGTAAACTACCTAGGTTTTGAAATATCAAATGGAACATTTAAGCCGGGTATGACAAAAACAAGAGCTATTGAAGAATTTCCAGTACCCAAAAGCGTACATAACGTTCGTCAATTTATTGGCTTAACAGGTTACTTCCGGCACTTTGTCAAGGATTATGCTGCGACGGCGCGACCTCTAACTGCTTTGATGAAGAAAAGTGTAACATGGCATTGGGGAGAAAATGAGCAAAGAGCATTTGACAAACTTCGAGCAGCTTTGACACAAAGACCAATTCTGGCAATATTCAACCCTGGTGCACACACAGAAGTTCATACCGATGCAAGTGCACAAGGTTTGGCTGGAATACTACTACAGAAACAACCAGACGAACGTCTACACCCAATTGCTTATTACAGCAGGCAGACGACGAACTCCGAAAGTAAATTTCATTCTTATGAACTGGAAACTTTAGCGGTTGTGGAAAGCTTGAAGAAGTTTCGAGTTTACCTTATAGGAACGCATTTCACTGTAGTGACAGACTGCAATGCTTTAAAGGCAACAAGTACAAAAAAAGACATACTTCCCAGAATTGCAAGATGGTGGTTGCAATTACAAGATTTTAATTTTGACGTAACCTATCGACCAGGCAATAGGTTGAAACATGTTGATGCTCTCAGTAGAAACCCATCCTCAACCGATGAACCACCAGCAGAAGTCCTACGAATAGAGCAGGCCGATTGGGTACTATCTGGACAGTTAACGGATGAAAAGCTGAAAGAGATTAAAGAAGTTCTATCTAAGCCACCCGTTACTGATTATGAGAGAGGAATTTATAAAAACTACGCTCTGCGAGATGGGAGAATTTATCGCATAACTGTTAAAGGATTGCTTTGGGTGATACCACGTGGTATGCGACATCAAATAGTTAGAATAGCACATGACGAAAGTGGACACTTTGCTACAGAGAAGACACTGCAACGTTTATGTGAACATTATTGGTTTCCCAGGATGCGAGAATACGTTGAGAAATATATATCATGCTGCATCCCATGTTTATTCAATAAACGTCCAGCCGGAAAGCGAGAAGGATTTTTACACCCTATCGAGAAGATGCCTGTACCTCTACACATGATTCATATTGATCATGTGGGACCATTTCCGAAAAGCCGTAGAGGAAATGTACATCTGATAGTAGCTGTAGATGCTTTTACGAAGTTTGTATTTCTGAGACCAGTAAAGTCGACAAAAGCAAAATTAGTAGTTGATTATTTACAGGAAATTTATAGCTACTATGGTCATCCTCAAATCCTAGTATCTGATCAAGGGAGTGCCTTTACGTCATCAAGATTCAAGAAGTACTGCCAAGAAAATTTTATTAAACATGTCCAAAATGCCGTAGCTACTCCGAGGGCTAATGGACAAGTTGAGAGACTAAATCGTACGATTAAGGGAGCTATTTTAGCTACAACAATTGATGAAGATCGATGGGACGAAAACATAAAGAATATTCAACTTATTATAAATACGACTACATCACAAACAACTGGAAAAACACCAACCGAACTCTTTTACGGTTATAAACCTAGACAAGGGGCAAGTATACCGCTGCTGGATGAGATTGTAAAACTTCCAGACGTGATACAAGACCTCCCGATGCTACGATTAGACGCTGCTCAGAAAATTTCTGACAGTCAAAGAAAACAAAAAGCACAATACGACAAGAAAAGAAAAACACCTAAAACATACAAAGAAGGCGACTTAGTACTAATTGAAAAACAGAACACAACAGAAGGTACCAGCCGAAAATTAATTCCCCCTTATGCAGGACCCATGATAGTAAAATCAGTACTACCAAATGATAGATACCTAGTTATCGATATGCCAAACTCTCATCGAACCACCAAGTCCACCAAATACGAAAAGGTCATTGCGGTCGACAGAATGAAGCCTTGGATCAACCAAGGAGGAATATCAGATGAGACTTCCAGTGAGAGCGGCGAAGATGGTGTGGACTTGAGCTCTGACGATTCTAACTCGAACTAGAGGGATCACCTCGGGGCGAGGAGATTGCAGGATGGCCGAATGTAAGTAATTGACAAAAATTCTTCCTTTAAAACATATTTATCGATACTCTTATGAAAGGCAACCTAAGAGGTTCTTAAGCACACGTGTTCGACTGTTTATCTTAATTGTCACGTACCCCAGATGATTTCATATTTCTCACCAAGAAATAGCGTTGATTTACGATTATTATCTACTTATGAATTTTGGGCTCTTAAAAAGGTCTCGAGTTTGTTGAAAACTATTCAACGCATTCTGTTATTGACTGTGCTTCTAAATTGTGGTTCAATTCAGTGTTCCGAGAAATTATTGTTTAGTGTTAGAGATTTTGAATTGGTGGGTGATTAAACTGCAAGATATTCAGGTGAGCTTTTTCACTGAGTGTTCTTCCTTTATTGTATTATTTCTCTATATTAATGCTGTAATTATTGAGTGTTATTCACCTGTTGAATTTATTGAATATAAAATATCACTGTGTTTTGATAATGATTGAATAATAATTCGCTCTCACTTGACAAATATATCTGGAGCGGGCAAATGCGCGTTTAATCCCTTTTGTCCATTGCACAACTCAGATTCGACCATTGGTCAAGCTCTAGTAGCTGGAGCGAACATGTCGCGAGTCAGCCCTTCATGTTCATTGCACAACTCAGTACTAGTAGATGTGAAGCGTAATGCGAGTTTAATCCCTTTACGCTTGAGGGTAGTCCTAAGAGGGGTCTTGGTGGCGCGTTGAATCCCCCCATGTACCATAAAGTAAAACTCCTAGGAACTAGGCCTCGTTGGTAGATTAATTAGTAATAGAACACAATGCGAGTTAAAGCCCTTTGTGTTCGGTGATTGATCGAATAATTATTTAAGTAATCAGTAGAGTTAATGAAGACGGACACTCACGCATATTTTCTTTGTTATAGGTAAGCCCGACTATGCGCACATGGTAGAGCCTCGACCAATCCACTTTGCTCATTCTTATTAAGTAAAAGTTTTGTTCTAATTAAGTATTTTATTTTAATTAATATTAGTATATCATTTGGTTCTTACAACTATTTCTTTATTTCATCAATTGCCCCCCTTTCTTTTAAAATCTACGTTACACAAATATAGTTTTCCTTGGTTTCCTATATCATTGCACTGATCTTAAATGGGAAGAAAAGATGAAGGATATCTCCATAGGGCTAATAATATCTAAGCTTTATTATTTGTAATACCATATCTTCTCTTCTTTCTGTTTATATATATACTTATTAAATCACAAAATAGAGGTCACTATTTTTGGTCTAGCCAAAATATCAAGCATCAAGTAGGGATCACATCAAATGTAACTTCTGTTACTCTATGATGATGATATGTCCATAACAACATAATTATCAAAAAGTTTATTCAAATTTTCATAAATTTTCTTATTCAATCTTGGAATTGATTGTAAACAAATAGTTTTTTTTGAAAGATAAATATTTATTGTTAGATTTGAGTATTTTTAGATTGGTGAAGGAGATATAGCAGCAAAATATTTGTTTTCATTTCATACCACAACTATTCCGTTAATTACCATGCTGATTATTCCCTTTTTTCGCAAAATTTGCTTCATCATCTTGTATTTTCGTCCCTTCTGACTAAGCACTATTGCCTGAATGGAACAAGCTCAGACTAGTGAAGTAAGAAGAAAGTATATTCCGTGGAATGGAAGAAGAAACCACCATTCGCATACTTGGGAACTAATAAACTTCATTTATTCCTCAATACATCTGATGATTTCCTCATTCATTATCCTTTTTGCTCATTAAAACTTTATCATTCGTTCTTAGCAGTTCATTTCGAATACCTCTATATAGTTAGAGTTTCCCTTGAAAGCTCAATTTGTTTATCAACTATACAAGAATAAAGAAGACCTGCGTTTTTAATAATTTATAATATATTTGTAGTCTTGAGCTAACTTTTGGTGCAACTCTTGTAGTGGGTTTGTTGTTGAGTAATCCAAGTTGGAATGAAACATTTTTTGATGATTTAATTTCCCAGCAGACGTGATTGAGTAATCCAGGATTTGTCCCAGTTCAATTGAAATCGGTAGAGCCAATATTATAGTCCCTAATAGTTTTAGTAACTTTTAATTCTAAGGATTAACATTTGTATGTTGTATTAATATGGTAAAATCCATAATTTTTCGTTAGTAATTTTCCGGAAACACGCAACGTGATAAATACCGCAAATATTAGGGTTAGGTTGTGTTTCATTGAATCTCATAATACAAGTTGAATTTTAATTCAGTGTTAACTTCCCGAGTGAATTTTATGAAGATAGCTATAGCCTTGTCTTAGGTTACCAAGGTAGATTACCAAGGAATGGAAAAAAGTGATTTTAATGGTTATTTCACACAAACAAATTTCGTACAATATCTTTTTTTCTTTTTCTCCTTCACTTTAAGATAGGAAAGCAGAATTATAGAGAACATTGCGCATCAATATTTTTACCCAATCAGAAAATTCTTTCTCTTAAGTGCTGCTATGACAACGAGGATGGTAAACGGCGTTTTTCTTCTCTTAGAATCCCTAGGCGTTGTGGAAATGTCGTCGTATTTTCAAATAAGTTCCATTTTTAATATGGTATTTACCCAGCTAGAGTGAGCTCCACCTCAGTGAGTGGAGATCAGCAACAATTGAATAATTTTGTCCTCTATCACAGGGGTAGGATGTGCAATTGTTCTCAAATTCGACGCCACCAGATTTTGAATGAAATGGTTAATTACAATAGTAATAATAATAGATAAAAACTAAACACACCAAATGGGTGTTACAATGATATCTGGATTTTGGTATTTTATTGAAATAAATCAATACTTCTTTGCAAAAAGTCATTTACAACATTTTTAAACCAAATATTTCAGGAGAAAACTGGAAATTGAGAATTTCCAAATTTTTGCAACTTGTTTGGAATTTGACATTCTTCGTAAATGTCCCCAACATCCCAACTGTCTTAATTGAATATATTCAAGTGTAGATTTTATTTCTAGATACTTTCTTTTTTTTTTCATTTACAAAACTAGTCGCATCTACCTCTGGGGTAATTAGCGACAAACATATACACATATATATACACAAATACCTAAAAATAAGTTATAGTTTTGTAAGTTTGTTAATTTCGTTGAGGTATTTAAAAAGATTTTGGATATTAGATTTTTCGCCAAGTACTAGCTCTAGGTTGTCACTCATGTTATTGTCTTGTCTTGATTGTTGAAACTTTGGACATTCTATTAATAAATGTTTGACAGTGAGCTGTGTGTTGCATACTTCGCATTGTGGGGGTTCACTTTTATTAAATAGATGACTATGGGTAAGTCTAGTGTGACCTATTCGTAGCCTAGTTAAGATAACTAATAAACAATACTTTCTTATTTTTGTATTTTTTACTTTATCAATTCTTTTGACTCCCTCAACTCTTGTATTTTGCTCTTCTGTCTGCCTTTCAGTGTCGATGATTCACAACCAAACGTCAGAATTAAGCCGCATTTTCTTGCTAACCGTATTCGTTGTTCGTTTTAAACCGTGTTCAAACTGCAACGTGACAATGCTTTGGTTTGCGAAAATGGACCGTTTCAAACCATTACTTCATAGTACCAGCTGTGTTTGTTTTCTGTGTCTAAATGCCGTTATAACGTAACCTATAATTTTGACTGCTTGAAATTTACATGTGAATATTTTATTTCTAACATATACATAAAACTACTACCATTTTAATTTGTTATTTTAGCGTACACTTTTGTGTCTTCCGTGGTTCTTTTGATTACGATTACCACAAAAGACAAAGGTAAAGCGCTAGATAAAGGTAAAACTCAAATAAATTAAATATACATCAGCTATAATAATATAACTACAGCGTTATTTGTAAGTTTATAACCTACATTCCATAGAGAAAGTATGCATATGCTTTGACAAAGCATGAAGCATCATGAAAGACAGAGAACATTACGGTTTGAAAACAACTCCAGAATGTTTTTGAATACGTTTTAACCAGCGACGTATATGACGTCATGGTTCGACAAGAAAATGCAATGTATTCAAACCGGTTCGAACCGTATTAGCGAGAAAATGCGGCTTTGGTCTATATATAAATACATTCATTTTTGTCTTCCTTGATATCTCCTTTTTGTTTATAAAAGCCTGGATCATTGCGTAGTACAATTTTAGTGTATTTTGCATTCTATCGTTTATTGCTTTTTCCTGTCTCCCGTTCTCTTGTAGTTCTACATCTACATATTTGAAGCTTGGCTACTTGTTCAATTATAACATTGTCTGTACATCTAGTGTATTTTCTGTTACTGATTTAATTTTTGTGTTCAATATTTGTTAGTAAATATTCAGTAAACCGATTCCTCTGTAACTATTACAATCATATTAATCGCCCCTCTTATACGAAGATATATTGAAAAATTCTTAGCCTACTGTAGAACCAAACAAAATTCCAATGTCAAAATATTTAATTACCCAACATATTCTCCTCTTAATTGGATACATTTATTACAGCGAACCTGCAACGTCTCTAGACCTTTCAAAAACAATGTTTCTTCTTGCTCTGCAAACCAGACCTCCACAGCTTTTATTACCTTCTTTTTCAGTTGAGGAAAGAGATGATAGTCGGACGGAGCCAAATCTGGTGAATAAGGGGGGTGTTTTAGTAATTCAAACCCCAGATCACGAATTTTTTGCATGACAACATGAGATTTGTGTGCAGGGGCGTTGTCCTGTAAAAACAAAACACCTTTGGATAGCTTTCCGCATCTTTTCTCTTTAATTTTTTCCCGTAGAGTGGTTTGTAATGTCGAATAATAATCTCCAGTTATTGTTCTACCCTTATCCAAAAAATCAATCATGATTACTCCATAGCAATCCCAAAAAACTGAAGCAAAAACTTTTCCAGCAGATTTTTGGACACGAAACTTCTTAGGTCTTGGAGAACCAGAGTGTCGCCATTCTATCGATTGTTGCTTTGTTTCTGGATCGTAGAAATGTACCCAAGTGTCATTCATAGTAACAATTCGGTTTAAGAAGTCTACATCGTTTTCAAATTGAGCACAGATCGAACGCGATGCTTCTACCCTTGCACGCTTTTGGCCAACATTCAAACATTTGGGGATCCATTTTGCAGCAATTCTTCTCATATCCAAATTGACGTGAACTATATGATGAACGCGTTCGTATGAAATATTCAGTGCTTCAGATATCCGTTTTATCCCAATTCGACGGTCTGATCAGAATCATGTCATGAACTAAATCCACAGTTTCGGAGACTGACACAGAAACTTGCCTTCCCGATCGGTCATCATCTTCAATTGAAAATTTACCTCTTTTGAAGCTTGCAGTCAAATTTTTCACGGTCGCGTACGAAGGACATTGATCACCAAGGGTATTAAGCATATCTGCTTACCTCTTAACCCTTTTAAATACATGTACTTGATGATGGCTCGATACTCCAATTTTTCGATTTCCACAATTTCGGTGGACATCTTTTTTCTTTTAATTTATTGCGTAGTTTTTTTTTGACGTCAAACTTCACACTGACACTTCTAATGAGTTATTGTTCGTTGCTATGGTAACGGAACTGGTCTAGTCTAACTAGATATCAATACATCCTCGTATATTGGTTCTGTTTTCCATTCTTCCGGTACTCGTTCTTCGTACCAAACTTCATTGTATATTTTAATAATTCTTTCTTCTAGTAGATAACGATACAAAAATTCTACGTTCTTTGGGTAGAACCTAAATGAATAAGCTAAATACACCACAGAGTTTTTGTTTTCTCTTAGCCGTTTAATCCAGGAAATGAGAATCATCTCCAAAAGAAACATCAATGTTTTTTCGGAGTAAATATTACCTTGGCAATAAAATCATCAGAAAAAAATTTCCCATTTTCTTTTTTCCAGACAAATCCATCTGGATGTGGTCTTTTGTTTTAATCTCCAAATAAATACATTTTCCGACTTTCCGGGAAATTTTTTTGTGTGCGTAGGCGTTCGGTGAATGTGGGAGCGATGAACTGGCAGCGATTAACTACCCTGTCTCATAAATACACATCTTCATACAGAATACCGCCGGATCAATATAAAATAATCAAAATGCCACCGATTCACTATTAGATTTTCTGCTTCCGTCTAAAGAAGAGTGAACCAGGCAATAAATACAAAATTTATTGAGGATATTTGATTAATTGATAATTAATATTTTCTTTGTCAAGTTGGGTTGAATTTGTATTAAGAGAGAAAGCGCACTTCAACGATCACAATATATTAAAGTTTTATGGTTTTATAACATTTTAGTCGAACAGTTTACACTAGAAACTCGCTAGAATTTTTTCTTTCTTGCTTTCTTTCTGCATACACTTTCGAAGTTATTAACAATGTTGAAACAGTTTCATTTCTTGATCGCATGACACTCACCACTCTTTCTGTTTAAGTTTAAGTTCTTGTTAGCTGCTATAGCAATTTTGTTTCCCAGTATGTCTCCCAGTTTTGTGTTTCCATCTTGTGGACGGCATGTGCCTAAAATAATGTTTGTCCATAGTTGCAATGAACTCAAAAACGATAACATTTGTAAATAAACAAAGAAGAGACTTTTCAAAAGATATATCACAAGCCTATACTCCCCATTTGAAAAATTGGGGGTCGTACCGGTCATTCGAAGAGGGCATTTTCACGTTGAAGAATGTCAATTCATAATTTGAATTTGACGTGTTTCGGTATATTTTATAAAAATGTACAGTAACCGAAATACTGAATTTATTCCGCTTGGCTTTTACACACTGTATAAAAAAAAGCGTTCAATATAGTTTGAAAAGCTCAAGTGATTGAAATTGTTCTATATAATTAAAGCTGATTGAGCAGTATGCGTCAATTAAAAAAAATAAACAGAACTGGAACATGCAATATTTTTTAAAATTTGGCGAAAGCGACGGGATAATTACTTTTTGTTTATTTTACCTATAAATAGACATTATATTGTACGATGAAGATTCATTTTTTGATTGAACACCACATTTCTAGTCGTCTGAATATGTCAAACTGGATTGGACACTGTTTGACTGGAATATTTAGCGGGAAATTACAAAAAAGTCAGTATCCCGTCGATTTCGCCAAATTTTTAAAAACGACAGAACTGGATAGCGTAATTTTTTAAAATTTGGCGAAAGCGACGGGATACTAAGTTTTTGTAATTTACTGCTTTATATTCCAGTTAAACAGTGTCCAATTCAGTTTGACAAATCCAGACGACTGGAAATGTTGTGTTCATTCAAGAATTAGAGCTTTGTCTTACTATTTATGTCTATTATAGGTAAAATAAACAAAAAGCCAATATCCCGTCGCTTTCGCCAAATTTTAAAAAAAAATATTTGCATATGATAATTCTGTTTATATATTTTTCATAATAGACGAATATTAAATATAACAATTTTAGTCACTTGAGCTTGTTAAACTACATTGGACGCTTTTTAATATACAGTGTGTAAGAGCCAATCGGAATAAATTCATTATTTTGGTTACTGTGTATATTTATGAAAAACTCCGAAACACTTCAAATTCAAATTATGAATTGACATTTTTCAACGTGAAAATGCCCTCTTCGAATGACCGGTACAACCCCCAGTTTTTATAATGGGAATTATAGGCTTGTGATATATCGTTTGGAAGGTCTCTTTCTTCTCTATTCACAAATCTTATCGTTTTTAAGTTCATTGCAACAATTGAAATGGAATAAAATAAAAACATGTGGATACCGAAATTCGCTACAATAAAAAAACTAAAATGTCTTAGCACCATCCCAATCTTAAGGTCATCGTGCTAATCGAAAGCGTTATTCGTTCTTTTAATTAATTTAAATCAATAGGTTCAGTTTTGTACAGAATGCTCTTCACATATTCCTGTGAAAAGAGATCTAATGATGTAAGATCAGGTGATCACGTTGGCCATTCTATCGATCCTCGCCTTGCTATCCACAGATTGGGAGGCGAGCAAGATAATGACATTTTACAATTTGCTTCATATTCCCTATAAAAGAGAAGCGTCCAATCAAGTATTAGAAGTTCAAGTGACTGAATATGTTATATTTTATCAAAACTGATTGTACAATACACGTCTATTATAAGAAAGATACACAACATTCGAAAATTGTGAAAATATATATATTTTTAAAAATATGGCGAAAGCGACGGGATATTAACTTTCTGTTTATTTTACCTATAATAGACATAATATAGTAAGATAAAGTTTTATTCCTAAATAAAATAAAACATTTCCAGTTGTCTGGATTTGTCAAACTCGATTGGACACTGTTTGACTGGAATATAAAGTAGTAAATTACAAAAAGTACGTATCCCGTCGCTTTCGCCAAATTTTAAAAAATATATAGGGATGGATGAATACCTTTTTGATCTCAACTTACTGTACCTTCCAAAGTAATCGGCAATTGTGGGCAATTCGTCATTCAATTTTGAGACCAGAAGTTCCTACAAGCATTAGAATTTGGAGATAATGTCTTTTTGCAATTTGCTTTATATTCCATATGTATAATACAAAGATTTTATACACTAAGATGCAAAAATATTATCTTATTTTAATCAACATTACAAAACCAAACTACTGCTCCTTACGTTACGCGAACCAATCAGATACGAACGGAGATATGTGAGTTGAAATGTTTCTTTGAGGTTTAAAATTATCCACAGTTCGAATTTACTTTAAAATTCGAACAACCAGCAATGTGGGGCTTGAAATTGAGTGTGGAATTAGGGATAACACTCAAATACTTGGTTTCTAGAACAGAACACAGATATACATTGTCAATAATATAATAAAAAACTGAAAGTGGATAATATGGCAAATGGATGCATTAAGATCCATTCCATTCAACGTGCACTGATATGACAACAGTCTTATTTAAATCCGCTTGTAGGTTAAACGCATTAGAGCCACTATGACTCAATTCAAAGCATATTATGAGACCACCGTTCAAAAAATTTGAAATTATGACAATAATTTACGCGCGTTTCTGAGAATGCAGAGGGTGAATGAAAAGATGAATCTCTTAGCTCGTTATAGAATCAGTTTTTTTTTCGAAAAGTAAATTAGACAAATTATTCAGTGATGAAGTTTCCGGAAAAGTCATTGTAAATTATCCAACCGTTATGATTTGATGCAACCAACAATTAACAAATTAACATAAATTTACATGTTATTTTCACTACATTTTCATTCTTAAACATTGCGCAGGACATTGATGTGACACTAAACTCATACCAGATTATCCAAATCGATTAAACTCACTAGATGTTATCGAAAGGACGAAGTAGTTTAGTACCAGATTTTGTGATATATCGCTTTAGTTGTAGTGGTGGCGTTATTCACACTGTTACTTTAAGTCAATAATATTTCTCAATTATTTATAGTAGTGAAAATTAAACCAAAGGATCAATATCAGAAACCATTGTAACACAACGATAATATTGGAAACAATTTTACATATACAGGATACAAAGGACCCTGCACCATTTTAAAGGTAATCCTTTTTTTTATATGTTGTAGTCTTAATGGTAACTAAGAGATCGTGATGGGTTAAAACTGTGCAGGCACTCCGGTTTGGCGGTGGTGGCGTCTTGAAGTTGCGTCCTGAGCATAACATTTTGCCTCCTAGCACTATACATCTCGCAATAATAGCAAATGTCTTGTATGTCGGGGGCTCATGAGGAGGTCTGCCACACTTCTGTGCCATCAGAATCTTAATTTCTCCAGAGGGTGCCTCCGCAATGGTCAATTTGCTATGCCGATGTTTTAACAGCAAGCGGAAGCAATGAAACCGAACAAAATCATCAACAATCACGTTAGGTAGGTTAGTTGGATCCATCTAACTCCCAAATTCCTCACGAGTGGGCCCCAAAAGACTTTTTAACATTTTCTTGATCCCACGCACCCATCTCTGGTAGTAAATACTTCATGAAAAATCCGGTAGTTCGGATATATACTGGGATAGATATTTGTCAAAAGAGCTATCACCCGTGACAGACGTCAGTCGGAAATTCTCAGACATTTTCTTGTTGTCTTCTATGTCCTGACGCTGCGTATTTTATTTTTTTGTCCTTTGGCATAAGCGGAACGACCTACGTGCATCCTCAGTTGTATATATCCCACGTAGATCTACTTTCTATTGTCCGATCTTCAATTACTGAAACGTATGGGTATTTTGGAGTCTATAGTATTCGTTTCGACAATCACAAGCAGACAGCTGTTAATTGAAACAAAAAGCGACTGAATCATTTTTATTTATTAAACTATCGGTATGACTTTGGAATTATTGAACACATGTATATGTTGGAACCTTTGAAAAATTATCATTTCTATGATAAGTTTTTAGTAATCCAAAACTTCAGGAAGTTCTCTGTTAATAATCGATAATGGATATTATTCTCCTTTCACAATTCAGACAAAGTCTATGAGCTGACGTTAGGGGCAGTTCGTTCAGCTCGAATCTATGTCTGTGTTGTTTCGCCAGCTCTCCCCTCCGTATACGAATGTCCACAACCATATTCTCATCAAGAACTAGCCTACCGACAAAGCGGTTTGTATTGCAAACGAAGCAATTTTCCATTTCAGGTAGCGCTCTGGTGCACACTTAGAGCCACAAATACTTTTGGCTCTTTTGACAATATCTTATCCCAGTATCTATCCGAACTACCGGATTTTCCATGAAGTATCGACCACTAGAGATGGGTGCGTGGGATCAAGAAAATGTTAAAAAGTCTTCTGGGGCCTACTCGTGAGGAATTTGGGAGTTAGATGGATCCAACTAACCTACCTAACGTGATTGTTGATGATTTTGTTCGGTTTCATTGCTTCCGCTTGCTGTTAAAACATCGGCCTAACAAATTGACCATTGCGGAGGCACCCTCTGGAGAAATTGCGATTCTGATGGCACAGAAGTGTGACAGACCTCCTCATGAGCCCACGACATACAAGACATTTGCTATTATTGCGAGATTTATAGTGCTAGGAGGCAAAATGTTATGCGCCAAACCGGAGTGCCTGCACAGTTTTAACCCATCACGATCTCTTAGTTATCATTACTACAGCATATAAAAAAAAATCGAAAATCTTACGAGAACCAGGATTAACTATAAAATAGTGCAGGGTCCTTTACTGCCTATTAACTCTTGTGAGTTTCAAAGATAAAGAATAAATCTCAAGTCCATTGTATTTTTGCGAGGACAGAGTCACTGCTTTCTGACCAAGGACGAAACTTTGACAGAATAATGCTGAAAACATAACAGATTATTTCATATCTAGCCCCTACGTACATAGGAGATTTGGAATAAAGATTGGAAAAGGTATACAACTTTGCTCGTGTACGTGTGAAGCTCAGCAAGATAAAGGCTAGACCCCGTCTGGCTGAACTATACTATGCGTTGAAAAAATGCAACAAATTTCAGCAAAAAGTAAGCCTATGGTAGTTCATATCGAGAAGTTGGCTCCTTACTGTGGGCCTGATCCATTCTGTTGGCTTCAGGCGGACCCGTAGTAAGATTCGGGACGAAGAAGCAATGTTACGTCGAATATGTACTGACGAATACTTGAGGGTTTATAAAGAAAAAGAAAAAAGAAAACCATCCGTAATCATCTAGAAATGTCATAGAAAAGTGGAGAAGTGGCAGGAAAAATCTGAAAAGGGAACAGTTGACGTGGTTTTCTAGTTTTTAAACATTTGTAGTTTCAATTCGGTGAAATAGAGAAAATGTAATATTTTTATTCAAGATATCACATGTTTCTATCTTAAGTTATTGATCTACTTATCAATTAGGTCAAATATATGTAGTGATTATACAGGTTCTTGAATTTATTTGAATAAATACCATTTCACGATTTAAATTACACGCTATAATGGTCTTTTTGACAATATTCATTCACTTATACCGAACTTAATATTCAGAACTGACTTAGGTGAAAATATTTTAAAAAATTCTAGCAAGCGAGAAAAGTATTAATTTTGTCCAAAAAGCAAATAAAAAATTTCCAAGTTTATTAACCGTTTTATTCTTTATCAACTTAGAAAATATTTCCACATTATATTAAAATTCATGAATTCCCAGCATTTAAAACTGTGGGAATAGAAAATATAATTCCACTGCACTTAAGTTAGAAATGCAAAGCCAAATATGGAAATCACTGCTGTAGGTAAATTAAATTAAAAACCGCCGAGAAGACAAAAATAAAAAAATTTTATATTACCTTTTTTCATTATTAAAAGGCCAATGTTCATTCCAGTTAACGATGAAGTTTTAAAAATTTATTCTGCTAAAGTCATCTGCATAGGTAAGTACTGGAGGTATCAAAAACTTAAATATAACTATAGTAATCATGGAGACTAGGTATAAGGAGCACAAACTCTGTATATAAAAAGTGTCCGTCGAAATTAGGAAGATTGTGGTGGCGCTGGGGAGGCTAGCGATTAAAATCATGTTTGACGTGCTAAATTTTAGGTTATGTAAATGGAGGGTTTGTTTATTTTCATTGGATTACCTTTTATGCTTGGTTTTAGCAAATTTCAAGGAAAAAATAAGTATTTCGCGAAGCTGGTGCTATGTTTGGTTAAAGGTAAGTTTCTACAATATCATTATACAGTGCTATTCAAAAGTGCCCTCCCCCCTCGTATCTTTTGAACGGCTACACTTACATTATTTGGAGCGTGAAAATAAAGTGTTGTAAACTTCTCTACAAATGGTAACAGGTGACGTAATAGTAATAGATGATGTCACAGTGCCACTCTGCCCAATCATTTTAAATAGGACCTTATGGCAAGTGATATATCTCGTTTGAAAGGTATTGACATTGGCTACATATCGTAATAATTCCATACTGACACACCTACACAGACTTCGCTTTATTACCTCTTTCTTTAACTCAGTTCTTCGCTTGCGTTATTCAAAAATGTTAGGTTAAGTGTCACTTAAATACCTTTAAGGGCCGGTCTAGCTACCGCTTAAATTAAGGGAAACTTACTGGCAGATGAGTGACACTTATCGTTTGGTGCAAATAGTTAAGTTTCCCTTTAGCGATTTAACTGTCACTTAAGTTTTAACTGAAGGTGGTGCAAATGGCTTTACAAATTAGAAAATTAATTTCCAAAGGATAGACACATATTGCCCGAGAAGTAGATGTTGCTTCCTGGTGAACGGTCTATCCATTGGAAATTAATTTTCTAATTTGTAAAGCGTTTTAATATTTTACACTATTATTTTGACGTCTAGTTTTAAATATATTTATAATTCATTTTTACCAATAAGACCAAACGTTTTTGGTCAAATTAATGGAGATATTTTATTTTTATTCATAATGCAGATATTACAGATTTACTTAGTAGTGACCAAAGTTGTCTAACAGGCTACTGTTGTACGAATCATCCTATGATAAGACTGGCACTCACTATCAGAAGATCAGTTTTTAATAAAATTAGTTTTACAAATGTTAAATTTGAATATCTTCAAAAAAAAATAGGCTGTACAATCAATCAAGGGAAGGCTTAAATACTAACACATTTTTTAAATTTCGAAATGGCCACCTGCCGCCAAACAAGAATTATGCTGATCAAGTTAAGTAATTGAAAGATTCTTGATTACTTCTCTCCAATTAAAAAAATTATTCAATGCTAAGAATTTACCCGTGAAGACAAAGCTGGAAATTGAAATTGTTTCTATTGGATATTGAAAAATAAATAACAATCTTCTGGGTGTCGAGAGAAATTTGAACGAAGTACGAGGTTTCCTTAAAGCTATTCGTGACCTGAAGAACAAATAGAGGGGAAATAATTACAGCTACGTTTGTAGAAAATCACATCAGCTCTTACCATCTGCTAGCGAAAACTGGTTAAGCGATGTTGCCGTATACACCAATAAACAGTAAATATAGGAATATTTCACTTTAATCGTTTCTTAAATTCGGAATGAGAAATACTATAATTAGTGTTGCTCGATTTTTTATTAAATGGACTCAGATCTTCCGACCATCGTTATATCACGTCATGAGCTTATTTTGTAATATTTTGATTTGCTCTTGTCACTTTACTTGGAACTCTTCCATGACAAAATTCTCAAACTCCTGGCCGTTGTATAGATATAGATAGTAGTTTCCTAAGCCTTCTGATTTAAACAAACTTAGCTAAGTGCTTCAGAGATTCCATGATACATTTGTTTTCTTCATTCGGATGGGTTTGCATGTCGATTGCCCACTTGAGAATGTATGCTCATCTCCTGTTTATTGACAGATTTTTCTTCCATCCTTAAATTGATTTATTTTCTTTTACTGTTTTTTTGCTATATACGTCCAATTGCCAAATAAGAATCATGTAAAATGTCAATTACGCCTAGTGCGCACTGAATTCATCATCAGTTGTTACAGGTACATGGACGAGTAAGGATAGCAGAATACTGTCAGTGGAAGTATAGTTGAGTTAAACATTTCGGGAGTTTTCTTGAACACAGTTTGTCACATTTATGTGTTTTGACAATTTTGTACATAATATTATTTTTACCGCAAAAGGCGACTTAGTTATTCTAATTTTTGTATGTTATTAAATTTACCCAAACATTCCATAACTTCTATATCAGCCCCTCAACGGTAAAGTGACATTTTTAAAATAAATGTGTCACTTTTGTATCGGACGCATTAAATTCTGTCAAGTGGGAAACATATTTAACTCCAAGTTACGTCTTTTCGTCAAAAGGTGGCGGCATAGTCGATTAAGTAATTAAGTCAGTAGACGTATCAAGGTGTAGACATTGGCAGATTTAGGCTTAATGCCGCCCTAGGCCCGGTTTGATGCCTTTTATTGGAAGCTTTTTACTAGCAGTATCGAAACGATCTAAAATTACATTCAAAACAATTACTAGAATTGCTGTTTCTAAACGCTGTAATTTTCGCTGCAATCCTGTAGCTTCAGATCGCGTAGTCAGTTTCTCATTTCTGCTTTCGGCAATAAGTTCCAGTGCATAAATTATTCCAGACTACTATTTTTCTAATTCGTAACATGCATCATGTCAAGCAGTTTGAGAAATAATCGTAACTCTAAAATTTCTACGCTGCTCCAACAAGTCCCAACGATGTGAGAAGAAATTAATCCTTGCAAATTCGAAGATAGTCGACTGCTTCTCTTACAGATTCAACTGCACGTGATTTTACTAAATTTACTTCAAATTATGTCGCCCTAGCCCCGGACCTCACGGGCCTAAATCCATCACTGGGTGTAGTTTGTTAATGTTATTTGACATTTCTCGTGCTAAAGCTTGGTCAGAAAACTTTCAACATTCAGATTTTAAAAGAGTAGAGGATATTGACGATTCAAACCTGTTATTTTCAAATATATTTGTTACGCTTCATCCTGTTTTGACTTCCTATACTTCTGATTATTTTGCTTGGAAAAGTTAGTTTTTTTGTATTTCCTCATATTTAGGTAAATAACATGAATACTTGGTTTTAATAAACAAAAATTTGATCGTCAACGGGTGTCTCCCTCTATTAAGTCACAAGTCCAGCATTGGAAACTTGGGGATTATAATGTTAAGTTACATCAAAGTCAAGGTTTGAGAAAAAGTGATCAATTAACAGTTTCTAAAGATTCATTTGAATAATGGATAAACTTTATAATAGCTCTACCCAAAACTTTACATTTGGTGACTTAACACAACTTACCTTTGAGGCGCTGATATTTATATTAATATTATTTACTAAGAATAATTTCTTTAATTCTATTTTTGTTTCAGGTAGGTCCATTTTCACTTTGGCTCCTGGACTATGGTAAAGTAAAAACATTTTTTTCTCCAAATGACATTAAAAGCGGCCTTTTAATGACACTTGGCAGGCTTAGAAGTTGTACTTTTAATGCCTAGGCAGAAAAAGTCCACTTTTACTGCCTAGGCAGAAAAAGTTCGTTGCTTGGCAACCTTCCAAGTAATAATTTAAATCAAACTGGTTATTAAAATTGACAATGACATTAAGAAAATCAAAATGATGCTGATGATAATAAATGAAACGCAATTTAAATATGAAAAAGTCGATTTTGCGTGGAATTGGAACAAATTTGAAGAAAAAATTATGTTTCACACGGCAGAAAATCAGATTTAATGCCTAGTAAAACAAATAACTATTAATTACTAAATAATTTACCTGCGATTTTTTTTGTTTCAATAGATGTGTATCGACTTTGCATGTATTAACCCAGAAAATGGGAAAAAATGTATCAACATAAATTTTAATTTATGTACTTATGGCCTAAAAATATAATTTGTTGTTTTAAATTTAAGTAGTAGTAAATTGTGAGTTTTAGCACGGTGAATAAAATCTTTTGTTCATTATCGATAAAAACAGTAGGTAGATCCACAAAAAAAAATTACGATACATCATGTATTGGAAATAACTTTTTTGTTCGAGTTTGGATAAATAATACGCCACTCTTATCACTTCTACCATAAATAACAATTGAAATGATTCTAAAAAATTGATGAATCCTTACAATCATCAATGCACCTACTATATAATTTGGCAACAAGGGTTGATTGTCTACCGCTAGTGAATAAAAACCACTGGAACCAACTCGACGTACGTGACCGCTACCTGCAGAAAACTAATCATTATTTCTCATTTTTTCCATTATTCTTCTTCCTTTCCACTGTATAAAACTAAAAGTTTCAGTTTGTGTTTTTAAAACCTTTTTATTTTCCATTTAGTTTAACTTACAGAGTTTATTATTTGGCGTATAGCCAGAAATTTGAAAGTGGAAATATAATATGTAGTTGTAAGGAATTTAAAGTCGTATTTATTCAAAATAAACTTGAATATAACTACTATAAAACCTCACCAATGTCCACTCGTTCCATTTAATCGATTGGGTTGTGCCCAACTGCCCAGGCACTTGAACTTAATCTTTGTACCATTTCCAATGATATCTACTTCCATTACAGAAGCTTTGTGTCTTCTATGTAGGCCACTTGTTTGACTGGAGGGATTTTCAGTGGTTGTAATGGTTGCATTGTTTCCTCTTTAAAGTGCTTCCGCCTCAGTCCATGTAAATTCTCTCACACGCAGAGTATGTGAGTAGTTGTTTCATCATAGAGTTCACATTTTCTGCAGATAGGTTCACTAACTTTGCCCATTTTGTGCAGATGTTTCCTCAGGGTGCAGTGTTCAGTCATCAGGTCGGTAACTATCTTCAAATGTCTCTTACTCAGTTTCAATAGCCAGGTTGAGAGTTTCTTGTCTACCCTGTTCTGTAAACTCTGCCCTTGCGTTGACCTCCATTCGAGTTGTTGTTCCCTATCTTGCCAATTCCTGACTTCCCCTCTTATGCAACACTTTGTTGTCTCTTGCCAGCCTGTTGCAGGATTTTTTACAGTTTTTTACCTCTCGTTCCATTGTTACGCTTCGTGTGTATACATGAAGTGCCGGACGTGAAACTTTGGCTAAACATTGTGTCTTACAATTTGCTGTTGTCCATGTGTTTGTTGAATCTACAGTACCCAGTCAAAAGCCTGACCAGGATATAACCGCTTGGCTGTCGAAGTATATGGCAATGGTCTTCTTCCCAAGCACGTGCACTCTTCTACACAGGTTGAGGGCTTTCATACTTTTTTGTATTATGTTCTGTAGGTGTTGTTTCCATCTTTACTAGTGGTCAAATGTGACTCCCCAGTATTTTGCTACTTGTGCAATGGGCATTTCTACTTTATTAATACTTCAATTCTTTACTCTCTTAGTTAGTTGAGGAAATTAACTTTGTTGAAAACATTACTGTTATTATTGAAGATATTAAGGATTTAGATTCGATAGTACAATTAGAAAACCTTCTGTCACTTGCCATGAAATCAATTATTTCTTTAACTGAAATAATAATTGGCTCTTGAAGATTGGGAGAAGGGTCGCTCTGTGACAATAATTCAATGAAGAATATATTAAAATTAAGGGACCATGGCAAACCGGAAGTTGCAGGATATTCGTGAACTCGAGAAACTAAACTTTCAAACTAAACAAACTCCGATAGGTTATTATTTTAGGTTTGCAGTTTCACCAGTGGATGTTTCTCATTAAAATACTATACGAATTTCGTTGAAGCTTGAATGCGCATATTTGACAAGGGGTGAAATTTGTTGTAAGTTGAATTTCCGGCACGAAATATGTTTTTAAAAGTGTTATCTTATACAAATGGATATTTCAAATACTGTGCATATTGTCTTTATGTGTCCTTTTGTGAATAAAGTTTATTTCACGAATTTACGCCTGTTTCGGTTTGGTCATAAGAGCATCGAATGAAATTGTAAACTGTGCTGAAAGGTTCCAATATTTGATGCGCTAGAAACCCGAAATTTTATTCTTTTTAATCATGTTTTTCCCTTTTTTCTTTTTTTCATTAATTTTTGTTAATCAGATCTTATTTATAGGAATACAATAATGGGAAAAATAAAATTGTTTTACATTTGTGTCTAGAAGTGGTACTAGGGCAATTTACTTTCGTCCTTCTCACTGAATTGACCAAGCTAATCACTGCTCGTCGAGTTTTTGCCGATAATCCGAAACAGGCGTAAATTCGTGAAATAAACTGTAATATATAACTTTGGAAAAAGTGGAGTATACAGACAAAGCCAGTCTACTGCAAACGCGTTTCTCAAAAATAGGGGCAATTGATAATGCTGCCGTTCCTCAGTACTACTAAATCAACTTTGTACATAGACGAGCAAGAATCTTCCATTTTGCTTTAATTAGGGCTTAAGAACAATAGGTGAAAATTAAAACCATTCGTTCACTATCATGTACGATATACGAGGAAAAGATAATTTTTTTATTCCTCAAGGGATCTCCACAATGTATAATCAATTGGATATAATAATTCATTATATTCTTTAACGACAATTTAGTGTTGCCGCCGAGACGAGAGATTCTCGTCTCTCGAATAAAGCTCCGAGACGAGAAAAGTACACTTTCAGGCCGAGAAATATTCTCATATATCTCGATCTCTCTCGAGCAGAAAAGGTTCCTTTTTAAAAGTTATTAAAATGGTTAAAATTTTACCTTATTTAATAAGGGGTGTCTCAGGTAGTCACCGTCAAGGGATTATCGGCATTCCCGGAATACGTAATTTTGACCGGCGAGTGTAATTTAGGCGCTAACCATCCTTCTTTACCTGTCTGACCAAGAAGGGTAGATAATCCGACATGTATTTTGGGCGCTAAGAAGTGCAGGTAGGTGGAGTCATAAAATAACTCTTATCTTAATAAAATACCAAGGTGGTTTGGTAGGGGTAGGTTTGGTTGGGTTATTATTGAAAATTATTATAATTTACTTTACAAAAATATATCTTATTATAAATGTCGGTGATTTAATAAATAACTGTATTTCATAAATCACGTACTTCAGTCGGTTAGCGCCCAAAATACACATAGGATTAAAATGACCCTTCGGTCTTGGCGCCTAGTTTACATGTTGTAAAAAGAGCATTAATCCTTTAGCGCCCAAATTACATCCGCCCAATTTTGACGATGATGTGAAGGGGTGCTTATGCTAATAAAATGTGGAAAAACCAAAATACCCTGATTAGGATATTTGTTGTAACAGAATTTCAAGACAATAACAAGCCAATAAATGTTCTGTTATCGGTACTGCCCTAATAGTTTACCCTGGCGAGGGTAGGGAGTAAGCAGAGAATTCTATCTTAACAAATATTTTACAGGTTGTATTTTATTTGTCTTCGAACTGTTGTACAACAAAGATGGAAATTAAATGTGGAGTCATGTTAAGTGATTTGTGTTTATCTTGTTGCGCGCAATTCGGCTCCTAATTTTGGTGTTCTTACTCGTATTCAGGTAGAAAAAGACCGCTGCGCGCAATTCATCCCTGCCCGTCCATATTTGGACCAGCGGTTTTTGAGTCATTTGACTGCAAACAGTTACCTATAGTTCGTCACAAAAAAAATGTTTTTTAAATTGGCTGATTATTACAGTTTTGCAATTAGCACAATCAAAATGTTTGTGTAGAAACTGAAAAACTTTTTTGCTGTATCTCGTGAAATAAAATCTGTGAAGGGGTGACAAATACTAAGGAATAACCCTGTACGATACACCATTTTTAAAATAAAACACAGCATATATTCAAATTTTAAGAATCTACATAAAGTTATAATTATTTTCTATAAATTGATAGTTTCAACCCTTCCACTGTGAAATTCATACATATCAATGTTTAAAAATACTCATTATTTTTATTTCACAATATTATATAATTTGTTTTACAAAAAACTTAGACCCGACCGGTTTCGATGTTCATACACCATTTTCAAGGGGTGGACTGAAAACATTGTTTATTATGTAACTAAGAAAATGAAAGGAAGACTTTTAGGGTAGGATAATAATAGATATCATATAGATAGTGAAATTAAATAGAGTAAAGAAGTGTATTATTAGCTAAGAAGGTGTATCTGTATATACGTACATATTTTCGCGAAGAGCAGAATTTAGAAAAGATAGGTGGAAACACATTAAAATATATCGGTCAAACAGTCTAACAAAGGAGATTGTAAAGTATCTATTTGCTCATTTATGAGAGTATACTGAGGATCATTAGAGTACCTACCTTCTTAGCTCTAAAGACTCTAAACAGTTAAGTTAAGTATGTTTTGCGTAATTTGATCTGTCAGGGTGCTTGTTTCTGTAGGCTCCAAGAAACTCACTATACCTTATATTAAGATTTCTTCTTGTTTGACCAATATTGTATACTGCATCACATTCAGAGCAGTTGATTTTATAGACACCAGATTTCTCAAGTGAGGGTGTCTTCTCTTTAACATTACTTAAAATTGAACCAACGTTCTTATATGTTTTAAACGCTGCATCAGATGTTGGAATAGGATTTGAAGCAATTTCTGAAATTTTATTTGAAATTTCTCCTAAATAAGTTAAACAGAAATAATTTGAATTGTCTGCGAGTTGTTTTGGATAGATCAAACCTGTTGCCATTTTGTAACGTTTTCTTTTTATTATTGAATCTATCATTTGGTATGTATATCTATTAGATATTGCTATTTGTTTAATAATATTTATTTCTTGCATGAAGTCTGCTTGATGCATTGGAACCGAAAGAGCTCTGTGTACCATAGAGTTATAACCTGAAATTTTATGTGAAAAAGGGTGATGGGAGCTTGAGTCATATCAGTATGTGTTGGTTTTCTGTATATGTTATAATTTAGTTTGCTATTTACACGTTTTATTGTTAGATGTAAAAAGTTTATGTAAGAGTTTTGTTCGATTTGAAGTGTAAATTTAATTTTAGGATGAATACTATTAACAAATGTAAGCAGCATATCTAGTTGTCTGTTGATTCCTATGAAGTTAGCAATTACATCGTCAATACAGCTATACTTATATTATGAAATATTGTGAAATAAAAATAATGAGTATTATTAAACATTGATAATTATTTTCTATTAAATACATTACTATTCTATAGTTAATGGCTTTCAAGATATTGACTTTTAAAAAATTACATTTTTGAGTTTCGACAGCTCTATCTTCCATTTTTATTATTTACCCAAAAAACCGGATGTAACTCGAAAGCAAGAAAGCAGGATAGTAATTTTATGTAGAATCGCGTTAAAATTTTGATGGGGTCTCTCGTCTCTCGTCTAGTCTCGGGCCAACACTAACGACAATTGATTTCAAAATATCGACCACTAGGAATTGGACATGAAATCGTTAATAAAATATCAGTGGAATCAGTGAAAAATAAACAGGTACCTAAGTCCCTGTTTTCTATCAGTATTCAGAAGTAGCGGCAATAAATTTAGAAGTGCGTGTCTAGTGGCACGAGGACAAGCTTTAGCCACCATTGCAAATTCAAGAGACAGTTGTCTTAAATAAATTTTCGTTGTCCTTACAAGGAGCCAAGCCAAATGATATACGCTTTGTTTAGCCTTTTCCTCATTACACTGGGTGAATTATCGTAACAGCTTTGTCCCATTCATCACCCAGAATCAACTACAATAAAAAAGGAGTTTTTTTTAATGATGTTAAAATCGTTTGAGGGGTTGCGGTTGATTACTTTTTAATGAAAATAAGTTTTGCTCCATTTGGAAGTGTACAATGATGATAAATTATAACATTGTGATTCCGCTGAACTATACAGGGACACGAGTTTGTGACTGATTTTGCAAAAAATAGATAGTTCTCACCTATGTTGACAACTATTTCGTCCAATATTTTGAATAAAATACAGTTTTAATGTGTGACACTATTCAAAATAATATTCTCTTTTTTCTTCAAAAAAATATTCCTTTATTTTTTCTTTAACCTTGATCTAAATATAATATTTTATAGGGTAAATATTTTTCATTAATAAGTGACATGAAATGATGTTTGATGTTAAATGTCAAATGTCAAATGTCAAATGTTAACTAGTTGTAAAACTATAAGTAGAGATGGGATTACTCAGCTTCCTGAGGTATCAAGAACTGAACTCTTCCATATTTTAAGAAAGCTACTCACAGTTTGACGTTTATTTGACTATAGCAAGGAAACCATTCTATTCTAACTACTTCTAGCACTGGGATATGTTTGATTTATTTACTAAATGCATTACATTACTTACTAAACTAATACTATGCATAAATACCTAGCATAATTATACGTAATGGTTCATAATTACTAGTAGGTGGCTATTCAACTATATAGAATAGTCTTCTTCAAGAATTCTGCATTGACTTCTTCTTTGATCAATACTGAATGTATATTTATATAACCGGTCAAGTTCGAGCAAAACAGATAAACATATAATTCTTTTTGTCTTGCACTACGCTTGAACTTGACAATAACCTTCTTTATTTATATTTATATAATAATGAAATGTTCGAATGTTTTGTTGAAATAAGATCAAGGGAATTCAATTCTTACTTTAAATATTTATTATTATATTATTATATTAGACCAAAAGTGGTCACAAACGTATAAATTCATTAGTCTGTATAAATATACTGTTATTCAGCCCAGGAGTAGTTAGTATGTTTGTCCGTTGTCCTGTTGCCGGGGTTTCAATACTCATGTTCTTCAAGAATGGGAAAATATCATTCCATTTTCCCTTCCCCTTCTTGAAAAATTTGATGTTATGTACATAATGTGTGTTACTTGAAACATACATTAGGAAGGGGAAGGGAAAATAATAATTCCATTCACCCTTCCCCTTCATAAAAAACTTAATATAAAGATATTTCTCAAGAATAGGAAGTGTGAAAGGATGATACACGAATATCTAAGTTATTTAAAGAGACTAAATCTGCCCCTGAGAACAATGCTCTTCATAATATTCACTAGTTACTTGCAATAATGACGGAAGAGTACGTAGTCTGCACTTACCTGTCTTACTTATAGAAATAAAGTGGAAGTAAGAACATAGATAGATGAATATGGAGCTTATGTGCTTTTAAGACCCCTTCTACCACAACCTGTTCTTATTGATAGAATTCGAATTCCAAACCTAAAAGAGTTGTGGTTTTTTCCTCACTTATCATCGAAAACTTTAGCATGGTCAGGCTTTTGCAGTAGTTGTGTTACATCAGGGCTAGTATTAAAGTGCCATCGAGATTTAGCTAACGCTTCGGTAGATAACAATATTATCCTGAAGTGGGTTAGGGGGCCCGACATTGCTGATTCTTTAGCCAGGGAAGCAGCTGGACTAAGAATTATTGGACCCGGCACACCTACGGCCTGACGAATTCGACAATTTCGGAACTAGCTAAACGTTACACCCATGCTCAATCTCCAAAGAGATGGGATGAGATCAAGGGATTCAGTCTTGCCAGCATCACCCTGGGCGACCCTGAGAAGCTGGAATCGAAAGAATATTTGGCGATGACCAGGAAAAACCTACGTTTAACGGTAGGATTTCTGACTGGCCACTTTCAATTGAGGAAACACCTCCATACAATGGGGCTAGTAGATACACCTCTATGCAGGATGTGTGAACAGAAAGATGAATCTGTCAGGCTTGTCTTATGCGAGTGCCCGGAGTTATCGTCAATAAGAGAGTGCATGTTCTTGGCCTACACCTGCCGATATAAATGAGATGTTTCCTAGTGACCTGTCCACCTTCCTGGAAAGGACAGGATGGACGATGACCTAGGAAGACAACTCCTCGGTAGGATGTACAATGGGTCACATGTGGCCTAAGTGATGTAGGCATTACTCTACAGATACAGAAGTCTACAATACCCCGTCAGAAGCTAAACCAGGATCCTTATTGTTTTGCAATTCTGCCTTAATAGGTACCTATTACGATAATTTTGGAGATGGTTCTTTGGCCTGCCTTATTCTAAGCTCCTTGTTCCACCATTCTTGGGAGTGCTTTTTATCCAAGTACTGCAACTTGTTTTTCACAGCATACAGAAAGGTTTTGTGCCAATGAAAGCACATATCGTGCCTTTTCTCAGGAATGTGTGTAAGTGCCCTTGTGGTCTGAGTGACCAGGTACCCAGGTTAAAGACAATGTATCATCACTGCCCAGCTCTTGTAGTGATCCCAAGCAGTCCCAAAGGCGGAATATATACTAGTAAGGAGTAGAAAAATGGGATGTGAAAAAAATTTGGCAAACGATGAAGTATTTAACCAATCATTGGGATAACTGTCAATGCATTTGAATTGAAATTATTCATTGAGTATTGTATGCTTCATTATATCTCATTGATTTATCCACTAAGAAGATGGCTGTTCCTTTTAGATCTATATAAGACCCAATATTTCCCAACTTGAGGATGAAAGCATTGCAGTTTTTTTTTAATTTGATGCTCAGCTTTTTCTTTCTCACATATTTTGCCTTTATATTCCAAATTGCATTTTGTATTGCTCCTTTTATAATATCACTCACATCATCAGTCATTTGTTGAATACGTTATGCAAAATAGCCAGATGCTGCATCTGACACTTTTATTTTACTTTCGCTTATTATGCTTACTTCCCTACGTTTATTAATTTTTTATGCAAATGAAATGGAGGTCCATTGTTTTCTTTTTCATTACTTAAATACTTCAACAAATTCAATAGCAAATGTTATGTTATAGTATTTCAAAACTTTATTATTGTATATCAAATAACTGTTTGGTCAAATTGTCATATTAACGTCAAATATACTTTATTTCTTATTATAAAACTTCTTCCACCTTATAGGCCAGTCGATAGGGGTCACAACTACAAGTAATTAGCAATACGGTAATTATAATGAAAATTGCATGAATCCGCCTTTAATTTTTATAGTTTCCTACATGACGTTCATGCAACCACATTCTTGAATTTCAATTTCACTATAGCATTAAGAAATTGGTCTACTGTCAAATATACATTTTAATTACATTATATTTTTAGTGAAAACCATGAAATCGAATTCGCCAAAAATGTTTCAGCTGTCATTCTTTTGATTTATGTTTTGGCAGTTTTTATGTTATCATTATGAACAATAATAATAAAATCGCCTGAATGCATTTTTGTTGATAATTTTCCTAAATGATAATAGACGAGGAGTTCAAGAACAAGCAAGCAAAGTAAAATGCTCGGTCAATAATTGCCAGAGTAATAATCTGCTCAAGTGTTGAAAATGATCTATTTTTCTCATTATTAATAACTTTTATTTCGCGCAGACACTAATGGTTTCAAAAGTAGTAAAGCTTATAATATTCCAACACGTTTTTGCCGTGAGAACCTCATAATTTCCAATAATTGGAAATAACCGTCTTTCCAACACACCAACAAACGATTCAAATATGACATTTATCAATTGCCAGTCTTGTCACTCTTGTCAGTTCATGAGCATTTGCAAATCCATAATTAACTCGTTCCATGAACTAATGGTTTCATTAGGCAATGAAAATGTAATTTAAGTATAATTGTAATATAATGCAAATTAAATTATAATGAACGTTTCATGAATCCACCTTTAACAGTTAATTTTCTTGAGAATGCATCTTTATTTGAGTCGAGCACTTTTTGAATAATTATAAAATGCATGGAAGATGTTTCTCTAGAATAACAAACTTAAATTCATGATTTTTTAGCGATTCGCTTGAACGAATTATATTTTGATGACCATTTTCTAAATAAAAAACTAGAAAAATGCTAGCAATACAAATCAAGTACATAAATACTATTACAATTTCCGATAATACACATAAGAAGAAGAAACTATAATACTGTTTTGAACAATGTAAATTATAACAACTAAAAAACAGCTTATACTGAATGTTATTGGAAGAGCTCGCCCAAGATTCAACGCATCTATTATTGTTGGCAGCGTTACAGTTTCTATAGACGCTTTTTGAATTGATCTTGCCAAGGATACTGGAGCTTTTGACTGTTCTCCTTTTATATCCTTTGTTATTTTTTCATGATATATTCTCTTCGCCAAAGCAGTTACAGCAGAAGCTCTTAAGGAATGGTTTGTTATTTTCTTTGTTCTTAAATTTGTGCTTGTAGATTGTATTAATAATATTTTAAATTCAAAATAAACGTTAGCAATTAATGTTTCTTTGTATATCCAAATGCTTATGAAATACTCTGACTCCTTGTGCCGTTTTTTTGAAAATTAGGACTGCAATCTATCCTATCAGTATCAGTTTTGATCCATCGTTTCTTAATTCTGCTGAACGTGCTAATCTTGATATAACACCATATCCTTCAATAATTTACTCCAATCATTACTTATTGATTTTTGATTTCAATTCAGTTTAACAGTTTCTACTGGTGTTCATCCAGTTTTAAGGTACAATTAATATCTACACTAACCAAAGAGTATGTCATTTTATATGTTTATTAACATGAAAGCTTGGGAAAAACTCCAAGTATCTTTCAAGCGGAAATTCACGACATGAAAAAGTGTGCCCAGTTCAATATTAATACAGAGCGAAAAAGATTATCATAATATCGGATAATCAAGCAGCCATTAAAGCATTGAGCTCTTGTGTAATCAGTTCCAAAATGGTACGAGAGTTTCTAGGCATACTCAATGAACTAGGCGAGAAAAATTATAGTAACCTTACTATGGATTCCAGGACACACTGGGATAGAAGGAAATGAAATAGCAGATGGACTAGCAAACAGGGAGACTGAAAGACCTTTTTGGGGACCGGAACTCTTTTGCGGTATCAGCCCCAATGTAATATTGGGAGAAATAGGCAAAGCCAAAAAAAGAGAAGATCTGACCATGGGAAAGATCTAGTAGGGTTTAGACAATCAAAGATTCTGATGGGTGACTACAACCCGTTGACATCAAATGAATGCATAAGTCAAAGTAAAACTGTACTAAGAGTTTTAACAGGGATCCTAACGGACATTGCCGCCTGAACGGGCACCCGAAAAGGCTCAAAATAGTGAAGAAAGAAGAATGTAGATTCTGTTGTCTAGAAGAAGAAGCCTCCATCCACATACTTGCAAATTGTACAGCAGTTCAGAATCCTAGGGCACAGCACCTAGGAGATTATTGGATAGAAGAGGGACATTTACCTAAGTTGGTCCTGCAGACATCCTAAAATTCCTCAGGGAAATAGGACTGAAGGAGCTACTAGTCTCTGAGACCCTCCTAAGTATCTAAGTAGAAGTGAGGGGGCACAATAGATCTTTTAGGTCTCAGTGAATGTCACCCCATCACACATACAACATGATATTTGTCATAAATGACAGTGAATGCATCATTGCATCGTTTAATATTACACACGGTACTACTCGAGTGAACGAAATAATAAAAGAGGTAAAAGTTCAAGTAAAGAAATTCAGAGTGGGTTATTAAAATATGGAACTTATACAGATCTCTGAATGCGCCTTTGCTGACGATTTAGTGGTATATGCTAAAACCGAAAAAGATCTTCAAAAAAATCTTGACGTTTGGAAAAGAGCTCTTTAAAGTAGAAATCTGAAAATAAATGCAGAGGAAACAAAAGTTATAGTAATAAGGCAAGAAAAAAAGAATTTCAAAATACATTTAAACGAAGAACAAGTACAGCAAGTGGATACATTTAAATATTTGGGAGTGAAAAAACATAAAGAAGGGAAAAATAACTCTGAGATTAATGGACGCATTGAAAGTTTGAGGGCAATAAGAAAGGTGGTATGGCCACTTAGTACGCATGAAAAATAATCAACAAGCAAAAATGATATGGCAAACAAAAACATGTGGAAGGCGACCAAGGGGGAGACCACGAAAAACCTGGGATGATACAGTAGCGGAAATCCTGAAAGATCGTGGACTAAATTGGCAGGGGGCGAAGTTAAAGGCTGGAAATAAATGGGAATGGGCTAAATTTGTACATGATTAAAAACACCTTGAACCCTAGGGTACATTAAGGTTCTGATTATATTGCCTCCAAACGTTGTTATGTCGTTCGTAAAAAAAGCCAGAAGAGGAGAGTAACGCTGAAATATAAACAGTTCAGTCATAAATAATTTGTTTTAAATCTGGAATATAATTCCACAAATAAAAGTTCAAAGATACAACAAAGATAGACCAAAGATTGGCTGGCAATAAATATCCTATACGTCCTTTGGGAAGTGAGAGAAGTAAGATGTTGACTTTTTTATTCAAAACAAATGCATTAACGTTGAATGATCTTGATTGGACGAGAGAGATGCTCACTGCATATATTTTTCATACTTACTACACTACCTAAATGGTTATTGAAAAAAATTGAGAACACGGTTTTACCCTTAATAATTTTAGTAAGCTTGAAGTGTTAGATTTGTATAAAGTAGGGTGAAAAGGAAAGCCAATTAAAGCACAAACACCCGAATCCAAGTCACGCAACCTAACACCCGACTTTGCTTTGATCTAATTACTGACAATTTCAGTATAATTAGATCGAAGTTCTTTTTTTGCATTCCAGATTTTCCAAATTGAAACGATGGCATTTTCCTGTTATTTCTTGTTTGTTAACAAAGCAGGGTCGCTATATGAATTAAACCACTCATTTCTCGATTAGTTTTTCTGATTTTTTAAAAATAATTCGGACTTTCGTTTATATTTTTGCAGTTTAAGGAACTAATATATGCACTTCTTGCCTTCAAAATTGGATGAAACTTTAAACCAATTTTTTTTTTAAAGAACCGTCCCTTCGCCGGCACCACTTCAGCCTCTTGGGCTTATTGTGGATTCTCCTAATGTTCTGACTACAGCCTATTCAGCCAATCCGTTCCCTGTATTAGCTCATACAGGTTCTTTACTGGTTGGTTGTAGAAGTCTTCTGAAGTCATTTGGGGTCTTCCATATAGTTTTTGCCTGCTGTTGTCCAGCGTCTCACAGTTGCATAATATGTGCAGAGCTGTTTCGGTGTACTTTTTGCATCTTCTGCATGTGAGGTCTCCGTTAAACAGCCCTATTTTTTTCAGGTGCTCCTTTGTGGGAAAGCGTCCCGTAAGAAGCCCCGTTATGGTGCGTAGTTTGTTCCTGCTCATTGAGAGCAGTTCTTTCGCTACTTTTTCTGATGGTTCTTTTATAAATTTCTTCCTATGTGTTTGCCTGGGCGTACTCTTTCAGTGTTTTTTGTGTTGTTCTTTTACCCACCCTTTTAACCATGACCTAGTGGAACATCTAGGGATGCCCACAGATGGTTCGGGTCCGTTAATCAGTGTTGACGATCCTGCTCTTGCAAGTTCGCTTTTTCATTGCCAGCGATTCCTTTGTGACCTGGGACCCACTCCAGTGTTACACTGTTCCGAGTCGCCAGTCAGCTCTTCGTCGCATTCCCATACCAGCCGAGATGTTACCTTAGAGCTCTGAAGTGCTTTAAGGGCAGCTTGACTGTCATTCGAATTTTACTGGAAATTAATATTATTACAAAATTTACCATTTAAAAAAATTAAATTGCTAACCCATATCACATTTTTTGGTCTGGCTACTCAAGTATACATAATGAGTTTTATGTAATTATAAAGCATACTTAAGATGAACTGACAAAACGGTTCTTTAACATATGGAGCAGCTGATACAATCAAATTTACTATGACAATAAAGGCGGAATTATAAACTTTACGTTCGCGTTCAGTTCGCAGTTGGCGACGTTCGCGTCGTTTCCATTCTGTACTTCAGTGCAGTTGGTGAATTTTTGCGTTTATAAACCTCACAACTTTCAGTTGGCAGCTAGGGATTTGATTGGCTGAAAATTATTTTGACAATTTTGATAGATCTCAGCTGATTTTATTTATATTTTGTTTTGTAAAAAATGAAGATGGATGAAAATATTTATTTGATTTCAAGTTTATTTGCACACACCAAAACAAACAAATACTTCAACCAAAGCCAGGCCAAACAAAGAAAATGGAAGACTGAAAGAGTACAGTAACCAGTTGACAAATGACGTTTATCACGTGGTGCATAACTTTCGTTTTGATTGGTTAATACCTGAACTGCCAACTGCGAACTTAAATCTTGGCCATCTCGAACGCGGACGCAGCGTAACGGGCGTAATGGAAACTGCGAACTGAACGCGGACTGACTTTATAAAGGTAATTGTGTGATCCCTTTAGTTTAACTTCAACTGAACTGAACTGCCAACGACGAACTGAATGCTAACGTAAGCTTTTAAATTCCTACTTAAATGAACGTGAGGCAGAGTAAGATCGCACTCACTAGCGAATGCTTTTGCGTCCGAATGGTTGGCGAGATAAAAAATATGCATTTTTCATAGACAATCGCTGACAAGCGGAAGATGTGCCAGATTGTGGAAATAAAAAGTGTCTCAGGTGGGCATTCTCCGCTTGGTAAGCGTAATTCTCAAATTGACAAATCGCTAAGTTATTGTCGCTTGAAAAAGAACCTGAAGAAGCTTAAGTTAGTGGAGGAAGAAGAATGTAAATTCTGTGAAATAGGAGAAAAAACCTCCATTCCCATATTTTCGGAATGCCTAGCAAAACAAAATCCAAGGAGACTGCTGGATAGAAGTAAGCACTAGCCTAAACTGAGGCATGCGGATGTCCTAAAGTTTCTCCAGGAAATAGGACAAATAAGGAACTACTTGTCTATTAAACGTTCTCCAGGATTAGCGTGGAAAGATTATTAAAATATAATTAACCTGTCCAAATAACAAATCAAATGAATCCTGATATTTTTTTTATTCGTTTTCAACTTTTTTCCAGACAAAAGCCTTTCGTGCATAAACAAAGTTTTTATTGTGATAATCGATTCGTTTTCAACAAGTCGAGTTTTCAAGTATTATGTAATCAATGAAATTCTATTTTAAGCTTTAGTTATTTATACACCTAATGCTCCAATCTATGCATAGGAAACTTTGTAACAAAAAGAAGTGTGATTGTGTTGACTCGATGCGAGTGTAATATTAATAAAAAGCTGAATTTGTAGTGTTGAAAACTTTTATGCGACAGGATACGTTGTGCTTTGTAAGCTATGGGGGTGTATTTTTTATTGATTCCAATGTTTGCTTGTTAGAAAAGTTTTCAACAAGTAATTTATTTAAGGTGAAAACGTATTGTGGTTCGATTGTTTTGTTTTTCTATGCTTCAGAAAGGAGTATATTTTAGTTGATGGATTATATATCCAAAGAACAGAGCGACTTATTTATCTTCGTGAATAAATAAGGCACTTTATATTTTCGGAAGCCAGTCTATTGCGAATGGGAGATTCAAGGTGCGTAGCGACTAGAGCATTTTACTCCAAACGAACGAAAGGAAGTGAGCGCGCACCTCAAATAGAGGTGGTCAGTGTGACCAGCAAAAAGTAGTTTTTATGACAGTTAATGTTTACTATCCAAAACTTTTCAAAGAAATTCATGACGGAATTAAGCAACAAGGAGCTATGGGATCCAAATACCATTACCAGACTTGGATATAATGCCATGCAATGGTACACAGACGGCACAAAATCAATAGAAGGAACTGGGATAGTAGTGTACGGGCCAAGAACCAAACACTCTTGGAAAAACCCCAAGTATCTTTTATAAGGAGATTCACGCCAAAAGAAAGTGTGCCCAGTTCAATATTGATACAGAAAGCAGGATTATCATAATGTCGTATCGTCAAGCAGTCATTAAAGTACTGAGCTCTTGAGTAATCAGTTCCAAAATGGTGTGGGAATGCCTAGGCAAACTCAATTAACTAGGCGAGAACAATATAGACCTTACTGTGGATTCCAGGACACACTGGAATAAAAGGAAATGAAATAGCAGATGAACTAGCAACGAGGGGGATTGAAATACGCTTTTGGGGGCCGGAACCCATTTGCGGAATAAGCTCCAATGTCATATGATGATCTAACCATTGGAAAGATCTAGTAGGGCTTAGACAATCAAAGACTCTTCTAGATGAATACAACCTGTTGGGATGAAATTAATGCATAAGTCAAAGTAAAACTGTACTAATAGTTTTAACAGGGACATTGTCGCCTGAATAGGTATCTGAAAAAGCTCATAATAGTGAGGAAGAAGGATGTAGATTTTGTGGCATGGAAGAAGAAGCCTCCATCCACATACTTGCGAATTGCGCAGCACATAGGAGATTACTGGATATAAGAGGGACATTTACCTTAGCTGAAGCCTGCAGATATCCTAAAATCCTCCTGGAAATGGGACTAAAGGAGCTACTAGTCTCTGAGTCTCTTCTCAGAAGCTAAGTAGAAGGGAGCATAATAGATATTAGAGGTCTCAGTGAAAGTTATCCCAATACACACACATACATACCATCACAAAACATAAGATTTTTGAAGGTTGCAAACAGCTATTATATTGCTTCATGAATACACCTCAGAAGCGTGAATTTTAAAATTTAAAATAACCTATCGATGGCCAATAATTCTAGAAACTCATGGCAAGTTACCATTTCACTACTGTCATTCTGCCATTGGTTAAGTCAAGTGTCAAGTTTATTTGTGTTTGTTGATATTCGCTTTGATTTTTGTAGTGCTTTAAGTAAGATGTATCTCTTCGTTTTTTTAATTGATTTTTCCACTGACATAACAAAATGACTTGCCAAAAGTTCCTAAAGTTATTGGCCACCGATGCATTGAGTATTGAGCTAAAACTTCATTTTATTTCTTAAGATTCACGTTTCGTGGGTGTATTCAATGTTTTAATAAAGCAATGATAAAAAAACTGCAAAAATCATGTCATTCTTGTCATAAAAACCACTTTTTGTTGGAATCACCGACCTTCCACTGAGCTCTTTGTATTGGGTATCGGCTACCGAACTTTTGTATACAAATAAACTTTCACTTTGTTAGCTGCCAAGCGTTTGTCAACTGTCTACGAAAGCGGAATATCATAGACAGACGCCATTGCTAGGTCATAACAGTACCTACTTTTACTTTCTTATATCTTGAATTGTATCCCAGTGGTCATCGTAATATGCTAGATATTAATTACTTCCACTATTTGTGAAAACCAATTGTTCAAAACTTTCTCCATTTTGGATTCAAATTTAAAACTCCCCGTACTCATTATCTTCAATTATAATCAAACATTCTCCGCTTCAACTTTTTTTAAATCAATTAAATTGAAATCAGACCCGTAAGATTGTTAATTACCTTTCTAATAAATTTGCAAATCCAGCAAACTAAATTTTCTTCACTAATTGAACTTTTAGGAATTAGGTAGGTATACCATTATTCTGATTGATAATAATATGCCGATTTATATTCAACGTGAAGCCTTAACCAGATTATACATGCTAGGAAATTTCTGTTCTCGTCCTCCTTACTCCCTGTTTTTTTTTGTTCTTTTTGTCAACTAATTTTCACTGGGCGAGGGTTTATTCAGATGGAGAAAGTTAGCCCAAGCATTTGAGCACAATCAATTCAAAAGGTATCGATCATTTTGTGCAAATTGTGCACACATATTTTTGTTTTTATTATCTTACATTAAATCTAGCACAACTTTTTTTAATTATCATTCGATTTCAATGAAACCATCGCAGTTATTTTGTGCAAATTATGGGAAAAATCGCGATTTTTGTGCACTTATGTTTCCGTTTTCACTGAAACTTGTGCTACCTTAAACAAAAGCCAGCACAACTTATTTTTAATTATCATCCGAATCCAATGAAACCACTTATTTTAAATTCTTTACGATCTCAATGAAACCATTGCTGTTATTTAATACTTTTTCAATAAAGAGAAGTTTTGTATTTATCACATAGGAGTACAACGTCAATATTTCCGCAAAAATCTATAAAATAGAAGCAATTTTGAATTTTTTATTTTGATATCATAATATCATCGTATTCATACCATCTATCAACACATACGGCATATTAGATGTTGTATTTATTTTAACCAATCGTAAAAAAATTGAAATACCTGAATAGAATTTTTCTTTCTAAGTCACCCGCTTACCTTGTATATTTCAATTCCTTTATGTGATAATTTATCTTACCATGCACGAAACAAAACATTTAACGAGCTCTCTGCTAAAAACCTCCGTCATGACGGACTATCTACAGCAATAAAATAAAAGAAATGTAGAAATGTACATCTATATAAACGAACGCAGTAAAATTTATTGAAAGAGGAAAAACTAAATTACTTATAGTTTATAGAGCAATCACTTTTTGCTGGGTAATGGTAACAAAGGAAACGTTCAGAAAATGTATAAATAATAAATTTTTTTCATTAGTTATCAGGCGTCTGGAAAATGGCACAGTTTTATATATTTGTGCCGATTTTTTTTCGCTTAGCTTGATTAGTTACATTTATAAAGTAGCTTGTTCATTTCTAATATAGCGTCTTATCAGAAATAAAGGAGACATTTTTAATGATGGTGTTATCAACAATATTGTACAGGGTGCTTGCAAATTCTTGCCAAAAATTTGAGAAGATGACTGCTTTTATGAAATTATTACGGGTCTTACCTATGAGAACATTTCCTCAGTAACCCCTTTCCGAGATATCATCCCTAAAAGATGATAAGTAGAATTGAGTTTAATTTTTTTTTTCAAATTAAAGTGAAGATTCGTGAACTAGCAATGACCAAGCACCGGTAGTTTTTTAATGAACCGTATTGGTGTTTTGTGAACTAACAACTTGAGGTAACCCTATAACCAGAAATGACATGGACTCAATTCTGGAGATGAACCAATCAAACGTGGTGTAGACAATTCCATTTAAGGGCCGATTTGGAAAATTCGGCCGAATCCAAACATTCACTGAAAAAACATTTTGAAAACGATGCTCCACAATATTGTGCGCGTATGTTTCTGCTCATACATGAATATTATAAAAAGTTATTATAGATTCTTTAGAAAAATGCGCCTCATTGAGGAATATCTCGAGGTAAAAGGATGTGGTAATGGTACAGTTGCTTCTCTTTCAAAACTCGCCACAAAGATGTGTGGCCGATATTTAAAGTATTGGCAATTTTTCTAGTGATTGTTTCTGGGTGCTGATCAATATTCAGAGATCCAGAATATCTTGTTCTACTATTGTTCTGGTTTTATTTCTAAATCCCAACAAGTAAAATTCAAAAACTTCTGTCAGGCCATCAATTCTTTACAGAAATAGAATAGAACGTTCCCCGGGGATCATTCCTTTATTCTACTCTACTGTTGTTCTCTCAAGATCATAATCACGTTTTCTGGAACATCAAAGAAGAAGCATTAAACAGGAAACGGAGACATAGCGATGCCAAATTTTTTGTCCAATCATAAAATTGAATTTTTTGATAGACGCAAATTTGAATCTGTCATGTGATTTTTTATTAGTTTTTAATTTGAAATTTCCATTTATTTACAAATATAATTATTGTCATATTATAATAAAAAAAGAACAACCCAGTATGGAAGGTTGAAGCGGTAATAATAATTATACCATAATATACCGATAGTCGAACATCTTCCATCATTTCTTATTACAACAAAAATCTTTGAAGATTGTTTTTTATTATTATTTCATTGAATATATTTGAATTGAACAGCAAAGAGTATAAAAAAGTGAGGTTAATGGTGCACAACGTTAAATAAATTCACAAAACTGTCAAATTATTCCGTGTTCCCTGGTTGATCCCTTCATTATACCCAGTACCAGCATGAGATAGTCATCCTTCTGATGTCGTTTGATAGAATGACTTTCAAGAATACCATTCATCCATCCTCGATAGAACCACACCTCCTTTTTCTCGGTTAAACTGTCAAATTATTACGTGTTCCCTGGTTGATCCCTTCAGTATACCCAGTAGCAGCATGAGATAGTCATCCTTCTCTTGACGTTCGACAGAATTGTGTTCAAGAATTCCACTCATCCATTCTCGGTAGAACCTAACCTCCTTTTTCTCGGTTGTTCTATTCCCAGGTTCTCAAGAATTGGGTCCCAAATAGGTTGACATATCTCTATTGAATATTGACAGAGTATTGAGATGCTGCATCCCAATTGAATATTCACTTGTATCTTAATGCAGTATCTGCATATCTATTGACAGGATTAAAGTGTGGGAGTTGAAAAACTATATTGAAATTTGGAAAACAAGTTTAATTTTATTAAATACATTTTTCTACGCCTATGTTTTCATATTGCGCGTAACGTCGTAAAAATACAAGAGTAACGAGGCAATGAATGTTAAAAGACAAGCGCTGCGACACGTTTTAACCAGATTCATAATTGAAAGGACGAACAATTAAGCACTCAAAGTCAGTGGAGGATGCTAAAGGTAGTCTTTGAGCAATTTTCGAAATTGCTGTATTTACTAGCAAGAATAACAAGGACTAAGACCTTTACTGATGTTTAAATTAGTCAGAGCAGAAACGTTGTGTTTGATTAAGCTTTCTTATATTTTCTGTTTAAAAGCCTACTCGCTTTCTCGTAGCGCAGTTTTTACATTAATATTCTTAAGGAAAGTAGACGTTTCGCTGAAGAAAACCAGAAAACAATTAAATTGCAAAGTCGATATGTCAGTGTAGTTTTTTCGGGAATGGAAAGTTGTTGTTAAAATTTAGTATTTTACTAAAATAGATGTATCAAAATTGGTTGTGAGTTTGCGTGTGAATTTATATCTTTTCAGCCAAAAATCATCCACATTTCCTTTACTTCATATCTATTTCTTCCTCCTTCACCCCCACCAGCAGATTTCTAGGCAAGCCCTCATTTAAAACAAAAAACTTTTTCTACCAATGACAGATAGTTTATTTTGTTATTAATAATTCATTGCATAATAAGGAAGAAGTAAAAGAAGATATCGCGAGTTGTCAATATAAAAAAATCATTTCGCAGCTTTTATATTAGAGGGATTGTAACATACAACCTCGCAAAGTGTTTGCTAAGACTTAGTTCGACATAGTTTTTTGTGCATACAGTAAATTTTTTTCATTTAACCCTTGAATTTTTGCTTTTTTGAATTAATTCTTTCAAATGAGACTAGGATTAACCGTTTATAGATATGATTCACACTTACTGGCGTTATAAACAGATCTCCACTACCCTTATTGGCTTTGGTACGTACTAAGACATTCCTTAACCTCACAAATGTACACGTATAACATTCACTGAGATCTATTGTGCCCCCTATCTTTCACTCAGTTCCTTAGGCGAGTCTCAGAGACTAGTACCTCCTTAAGACCCATTTCCTGGAGGAATTTTGAGAATACCGCGTGTCTCTCTCCTAGCCAATATTCTTGAAAGTGTTGTGCTGTATGATCCTGTATTGCTATGCATTCCCCAAGTAGGATAATGGAGATTACTTTTTCCAATATTAGCTCAGAATTGTATACCAATATTGGGCTATACGTTTTGCCATCATTGGATAAAAAATCAGGAAGTAGTCACATTAGGGAAAATTGGCATAATCAGGAATTATTTACTTTTGTAATACATCAAGATCCTGCAAATTGCTCTATGTTACACATCTCCAACCTTGGATACCATCCTGCAACTGAGATTGAATCAAAGAGAAATACAAAATTTTTTCAATGTTAAACAATCACCTGAGTATCTGATTTTAGTCAGCAGACCTGTCAATTTATTCTTGACGTTGTTAACTTGTAAGTCCTTAAAGGCCTATCTATTACGACTCCAAAGTATTTGATTCCATATTTTTCAAAAACTGGTGTTTGGTCATCTATTGTTAATGGCTCCAAATCATGAAGGTGATTGGAGTAGGATGTGAACGGTAAGAATTTGTATTTTGGCTGTTTAGAGTCAATTTGTTATATTTAATCCAGTTGCATATTTGTCTTAGATCTTGTTTTGCTAATACTTTGAGGTCTTTCCAGCTTTCATCCTCATATATTATGCAAAACGAACTATTTTCCCTGATGTCACAGAATACAATAAACTATTTGTATAAATCGTAAATATTAGAGGTCCCAGAACTGCTCCTTTTGGAACACCACAGGCTACTGTCCTGGAACGGCTTTAAACTTCGTCTATACTCTTTGTTTTCGCTGGGTTTAATAGTTTTTCAATAAAACATAAGCTTGATCTCTTATACCGTAAGATTTCAGTTTCTCTAATAAATCAACAGATGTCGAAAGGAATAATTATAAATATTCAACACTCTATGAATTTTTTGAAAAATGATATTTTTCAAAAACAGTGGCCGTTCAACTAAGGAGCAACAACTACTTCCCGTGCATATGCACCGCCGGATATTGAATTACACCCCTAAGTCAAACGGGGTTGGAATATCTACAAGATATTTTAAAACCAACCTTTCTGGTTTGCAATTAGAAGGGACAACACAACTTGTAGACCGGTTTCGGCGTATTTGCGCCTCATCAGTACAAGGTATGTGGTGTCCGTCCGAGAGTCTCTAATCCCGGACTGAAGAGTACACTTCAATCACAATCAATACATGTCTTCCAGTAACGGAAATGTAAAGATTGTGACGGTTGTTGCTCCTTAGTTGAACGGCCACTGTTTTTGAAAAATATTGTTGAATATTTATAATTATTCCTTTCGACATCTGTTGATACATTCACTCTATTAAATACGACAATATTACAGGAAACTGTAATAAGATTTCTCTAATAAATGTTTATGACTAACAGTATCGAAGGATTCTGATAAATCCACAAATATCCAAATAAGTAGACTATTTTATCTATAACGCCTTGTATAATTGCGATGTTATCTACAATATGGCATCTACAGTAAAACGACCTTCTCTAAAACCAAATTGGTTATTGGAAAGTACATAAAACTTTTCAAGAAATTTATATTGAATTTACTACTTCGACCCTCACTTTGTGGAATCTACTCAACTCAACTTTAATAATAAAAAATACATGAAAACTTTAAATTGATAATTAATGTAAAATATTGTGATAGAAATAGAAAAAAAAGAAATGTGTACTCTATTTTTCCAATATTTTCGAAAACACTGACAACAATGAGATCAGATAGGGCTGTAAACCAATTTTTAAACAATATTAAACTCATTTCATGTATGCAAATTCCTACATTATGCTAATTCTCTAATTATTGGTATTTAATAATAAAAGTTAAAGTGTTATTCAAGTTTTTTATAAATTTTAACCAATTATTGTGAGCTGAAATATTTCATTTCATTAGCTTCTACGACGTGTTTATCAGTCAACATGTTTTTTTGGACAAAAAACGTCACAGCTGTGAGTAATAAACATATAAGCATGCCTGCAATATAGAATTCTACCGATCGTTTTCTACAGTATTATTACTACTGCTATTCCAGTCGACAACAGTCGAAAGTATTACTCAGTATACCATAATATTAAAGTTTTTGTTAAGAAATCGTTAACAAAATAGTGAATAGAGTCGATAGTAGAATTCTATAAAGATTAGTTTATTTCGTATAAGGATTTTAAAGTCGACGGTTTTATACATCGGGAGTGTGTTCTTCAAATACGGACATTTATTTATTATGAACTATTTTGATCTTTGATCACTTGGATCGTACATAATAGTGACTAGGAAAGGAAAAATTATATATTTTCTGTGACTGGAAAAACGTTGGCCGTTTCACCTCTGTTAGCAGGTAATGTGATTATATCACTTTCAATGTAATTATTTGTTTCCGGATATTATAGGTACCTACACATAATACTCTAGTCAACAAGTTAAAAAACTTGTTAATTATTGATAAAGCTCCTAAAAATATGAGCGATGGCTCATTCGAGTCATAATGTCGTCTAGAAAAATGTATCGGAAGTATGTATTAACATATACAAAATTGCAATTGTTATTAACATAGATAAAAAAAAAAGCTTTTAGTTTTTTGTTAATAACTTAAAAACTATACATATTTAAGGAAGTTTGGGAAAATATTTTTAAGAAGGAGGAAATTTCCAATAAAAAAATTCCTAGTTCCAAAATTCTGCCTCTATTATTGAAGATATTAATTCAACGCCAAAAATAGGTCTTCGCGAGTCATTTTGGATATGCGGGCGCCTCGTCAAAAGCAAACAGGTCATAATATAAGTATTAAATGAATTTTTAAGGTATAAATCTTTTCAATGATTTTAGTCTTTCATAAATCATCTAAATCATTTTTGTTTAAAGATTTAAATCAATAATTATATATATAAATATATAATCGGGACCGTAAATGCTTATAAAGCTTTTCCAATTTTTTCTGTTTTTTGCTTCTAGCCACGTTTTCCCTTCGTTTTTTTTATTTCTGAAATAGTTTTATTCCATGTTTGTCTTGGTCTTCCTTTTCTTTTATTTTTAACTATTTTTGCTTTCCATATTCTTTTAGTCTGTCTTGTGTTTTCCATTCTTTGTGAATGCCCCCACCATCCCAATTGTCTGTATTCTATAAATTCTAGAATTGATTCTATTTTTAGATGATTTCTTATATCTGTGCTCCTTATTCTGTCTTTTTTTGTAACGCCTCGGACTCTTCTTAAGCATTTCATTTCAACTGCCTGTATTCTGCTGTTCTGAGTTTGGTTTAGCACCCAAGTTTCACATCCATAAGTTAATATTGGTCTATATATTGCTTTAAATATTTTTATCTTAGTATTTTTCGATATTCCTTTATTGTTTATGAATGCTTTGTTCATCGTATAGTGGAGTTTCATTGTTTTTTCTATTCTTTTATTAATTTCTGCTTCTTGTGTTCCGTGTTGATCGATTGTTATTCCCAAGTATTGAAATGTTGTGACTTGTTCTATAACTTGTCCTTCAATTTCTATATTTATTTCTTCTTGTCCTTCTCCTATAACCATAACTTTTGTTTTGTTTTTATTCATAACCATCCCGTTTTCTCTCAAGATACTATTCCATATTTCTATATTGTGTTTCAGGTCTTCTTTAGTTTTCGAAAAAATAACTATATCGTCAGCAAATGCCCCTTCTGAAACTTCTACTTTGTTAAGATCCAAGTATCCTATATTGAATTTTTTGTTTTTATTCTAACATTTCTTTATTATTTCGTCCATATAGGTAATGAATAAAGTTGGGCTTAAACTGCCTCCTTGACTCAGTCCTTCAGTGGTTTTAAATGGTGATGATTGTAGATTCTTGGTTATAACTGAGTAAGTATTATTAGTATATATCATTTGAATTAGTTTTATAAGCTTATTACTAACTCCGCGTTTTTTTAGAATATTCCATAGCTTTCTTCTTGGTGTTTTATTAAGTCAATAAATGCTAGATATATCTTTTTCTTTTCTTGCCAGGCAAAAATTATAAATCATTTTGAATCGAAAATCATACTTCATTACATGAAAAAAGACTTAAATCAAAAAAATGATTTAAATATGATGATTCGTGACAGCTCTGCACGGCATCATCCGTTTTTTACTCGAATTTTTGTCCAAAATATTTGTTTGGTCTAGCTTTGTGGCTTGATACCTTATACATGAAGTCTACCAAACCAACTTAACCATAAAAAAGAGCACCAATACTTCATCACATTCAATAAGCAATAATAATTTTGGAGAGTTTTCCAATAATTCCGTTTTTATTGGGTTGAATAGCTGTTGAAATACTATGATAGTATATTATGCAACAATCATGTAACCATGGTTTTCGGCTCGTTTCGTATCATGGTTAATGCTTCTGTATTAATAACCATTACATGAGAGTTGAATACACTTTTTTTTCTACGAACAAGAAATCTTATTTGAATTCATAACATTGCTTTTTTCAATTTTTTTAATACTTTTTTATGCAAACAATAAGAAAATAAGAAATATGAAAGAAAATGAGTTCTTCAACATTTGTATTCCTACAAAATAACCACTATAATAACAATGAACTTAATTTAACTATTAACAATAAACTTAAACGAATTCATATGTGACATTGAACAAGATAAATTTTAATTTGCATTGAATCAATTTCGTTTGAAATACAATTACTAAAAAATACTAGAGGTGAACCATTTTTAGTCACAAACGAATTTGTACTCTTCGTCGTTCGACATTTCTTTCTACAGAAAATATTGGGTCTGTCTACTTGGTTATTTGAAAATCTAGACTTATATTATGAAACTGAAAATTGGCTTTTAAATAACAGCTTATAGTATAGGAGTAGAAAAAGTATAAATTAAAACTTGGATTGTCATAGACATTGGTTCATTGTGTTCAAATTTTTAGCATACAGATAAAAAATAATATCAAAATTCTCATCGAGTTCGTGAAAAAGTCGCAACCAACTAAATATCTAATAACGCCAATCAATGAATGGAAACGTAGCTCATTGTTTCTATTATCTAAAAAATTTGAATGAGCCGGGTATATACAATACATGGAAATGATAGAATATTTACGGGTAGTCGAAATCTGATAAGAACAATGGTGCTTGAAATGTATCAAAGTCGAACTGGCAACAGAAAAATATTTTTTTGCTAGATCCAATTAATAAGGAGATTGAATGTTATTTCGCAGTTTCAGTCCACTAATTGATGTTTTGTCTACCTTAATAAACAATTCAATTAATTTTCATCTTTTTTGTTAATTATTTTGGGGAATTGAATCACAAACTTTTTCATATTTTTAAATTCAACGTTCCGGTAGCATTCCAGCTACCGTTATCAAGAACAATTAAGTTTATTTAAATTCCGGTCCCTAAAATTCAAAAAATATAAAAGATGAAAGTATGCTGAATAAACAAGAGCACAATAACTGGACTGATATAACTTATTCCACAGATGTTCTCGTCTTAGTAGTCTCGTATATTTTCCAGTGTATTCATAATTATGAGTAGATTTTTAATTAATCAGTTTGTTTAAAAATGTTTTTAGCCTACCTTACTGAATGAACACCAAAAATAATTGAACGTCGATATATGTCAAAGTTTTTTCTTATATTTTGCTATTTTTTGGTTTATTCGGTAGGCGAAAAACAGTTGTGTGTCACACATGCAGGATACGCCTTGATGGCAGCCCTTAACTATCAGCTACCCTCGCTTCGCTACGCTCGCTCGTGCATCTAATAGTCCCGGGCTGTTTAAGCTCGTTTTCTGCCCTTATGACACAATATACTATTTCTATAGTTTGGAGTTTAGATATACTGATGCCCGATTTCACCAACCTGATTTTAGGAACTTCCTGACTTATAATCCTAGGCTAGGAAATACCCAAATCCGATACTTACCTAAATCGGATTTCACCAACCTAAGATTTTCTAAGTTAAGAAGTACCTTAAGACTAGTAGTTACATTATAAATGAGTTAATTATGGTTGACATTAGTTACATTATAAACGAGTTAATTATGGTTGACATTAGTTACATTATAAATGAGTTAATTATGGTTGACACTGTATAACTGGTTCTCATATTAACCTTGGATCTATTAGTCTTTAAAAAAGCTAAGGGTGTCTTGATTCTTCAAGTGTTCATCTAACCACTGAACCTTGACCCTGACTTAAGAGGTAGAAAACCTCTGTTGACCTTTCAAGGCCGTTGTGACAGGCCACTGATTTTGATTTTTTCCCATTTTCATGTGCAGCGGTTTTCGTGAACTGGAAATAAGAACTATCAGGATTTTCCTGTACAATTAAGTTGTAACGATTCATGAATTCATGGATATAGCTCCTGATACAACCAAAATTCACCCAAAAGGTCACACACCATCTAGTTACCCTACCTCTTTTTATGAGACTGGCTCAATCGCCGGCAGTGTCTTTGAACTATATATTCTTTTCAGACCTTCTTCTTCTACTTCTTCTTATAATTCTTCGTCTGCATAGACAATCACTTTTCCTATATCTACGTACAACTGTAGGGATAGCCTACCTGTAGAACGTCTACATTAATGTCAGCTTTCAACTTAGCTCCTACTCAGTTTGAACTCTACTGTCGCCTCTCAGCTCAACCTCACCGTAGGATATGTCCTATCCGAGAAAGGAATTGTAGGTACCTCCATATCATCACCCAGACACCTAAGAAGTGAACACTCAAGTAAGATAATTCAAAGTTACCCAGTTAATAGTGATCGTAAACGAACTGAATTTGAATTTGGTCAAGGTGTAGGTCATCTATCTTCACCAGACATTGTAAATCTTTTGTTAGCGGTTTTAATGGCTATCCATTGGGATAGATTCTGATTATTATTTAAAATAGATGTATAGTAGTAGTTATAAAAAAATGTAAATAATTATAGTAACCTATCAACTGGGTGAAATACATAAGTAACAACAATTTAAATAAAACCTTATACTTACCAGGAAGCTTATGAATGTAATCCCAAAAGTATACTCTTGTGGAAGCTTCTCCAAATATTGAATTGTTATTTTAACCATTGTTGTGACATTTAATTTTTTAACAAGGCAAGCCAAGCGCTGTCATTGTAATTGCATATTTCCTTTCATTTGTCATCTCATAAAAGATAAAAATATAGAACTTTCACACAAAACCGCCTACTGAGTAGTTCAGTTGTCCTTCCCAACCACAGTGAGAGATCAAGTCGAGTGGCATTGTGGTATATGCGACCACAGACTAGCCCACTACTAGGAGTTAAATAGTTTTCTCAGTCTCCGTCAAAATTAGTTTAAACCCAAACAAAATTGATATGGCTATGTAGCCAATGTCAATGCCTTTCACGAGATATCACTTGCCATAAGGTCCTATTTAAAATTATTGGCCAGAGTGGCACTGTGACGTCATCTATTACTATTACGTCACCTGTTACCATTCGTAGAGAAGTTTACAACACTTTATTTTCACACTCCAAATTTTATTGATGTAAGTGTAGCCGTTCAAAAGATACGAGGGGGGGAGGGGACTTTTGAATAGCACTGTATATGATTCAAATTGCATTAGTATTTTGCGTCCGAGAAACAGCTGTTTTTTCGATTTTTTTCACTTATTTATCCGCTGTGGCTGCACGGAATGAAATTTTCACATTTTGAACCACGGTATTTTATAGCAAATTTCACGCTCTATAACTTTATACTGAGGAATTAATAGGATAAACTCAATACATTTCGAGTAAAATTCGAAAACAAGTCAAAAAATAGGCCTTTTTTTGATTGTTTTGGCTATAAACTGTTATTGCGCAATTAGGTACACGCATATTTCATATTTTTCTTAGATATTAATTTATAATAGTGAAGTTGATATCAAAAATAACTAATAATAGGAAATAAACCAGTTTCCATTGGAAATTACTTCAAAATTTTAAAATGAAATTCAAATTTTATTGCAGTTTCCGACCACTACCCGAGGATTTCCAAACGCTACAGATGATACGTGTGATGTCATACCATGTGATTACTTTAGTCAATATGGCCGGTATTACATTAGGTTCTGTGTAGTTTTGTGTTTATATTGTATTTTAATTAACTATTAATTGCTACATCGACGTAAAAATATCATTTATATGTTTGTTTGAGATCATTACGTGTTTGTGTGTGCTTTTTTTTATTTCTAAAAGTCAACGTAAAGTGGAAAGTGGACATAAATATTCGATATTTCCGAGGATATTTTAAAACTTTTAGAAGAAAATATTTTATTTACTAGTTCAGTGTTCAGTGACGCATAGCTTGCAACCACAATGCCCTTCTCTTAAGTGCATTTTTGCTTGCGCCACCAGGTAAAGTAACAAATATTTTGTCTGGAGTTTTAATAGTCGTTGATTTACACTCTGGAACAATGCAATACTTGTAATACAAAGTTTTTTTTCGGCTTTATCCATTTTTAAAGCTTTCAGAAACAAATTAGGTCACAAGAGCGTGATACAGGAATAAGAACGTAAACAAATGACGTCACTCCATGGGGCAGCCATCTTTATGACGTAAAGCGCGTTTTGGCGGACTTTCAAATTTTATGATTTTTAGTCGTTTTAAAAGTAAAGTTTACATTTTTTTGAAAAAATAGGCATGCAAGGTGTTAGGAGACCTGATAAAGCGTCAATTCCCACCAATAGCAAAATTTATGCTTGTACCCTATTAGCACAGCCTTAAAACCGGTAGAGGCAACTGATTATCTTCTACCATGATATTTTTGGGGGATTATTTCAAATTCGACTGGACTATTTGCATAAAAATAAACATCACAAGTTTTTATTGAAAAAAAAGTATGTCAAGTTATCATGAATAAATGGAAGTCGACTCTGTGTAAATGTCCCGGGAGCTGAAAAATCTACTTGTCGTGTCTCCCGCTGTTGTATCGACCTGTGTTCTATTATGCACTCGAAATGACGAGAGCATTCATTTATTTCTCCACTTACTTTTAGATATCCCACTTGACTCCTGCACCGGCATTAGAGCTGCTGAATCCACGTTGAAATCGAATATTATCGAGGTAAAATACGTTAACCGACGTTCTGGAAGTGCAAGTGCACATATACACTTATAAACAAGTTATTTTCGGTGAACATATTTTCAAGTTTGAGAGTGATAATGACTTGCTACATCATTAATATTTGCTTGTTATTTCTTATTGAAATGACTTAGAAGCTTGTCATTTTTAAAAATAATCAAATTACTATTTTAAGTAACTCTCTGCCTGTGTGAGGATTCGATTAGACTAGAAATGGAGTGGCTCTTTGTCCTATATCCCACTGTGACCTTTGCAGATCTATTGTGGTCCTCCCTATCCTTAGAGCTGGATATCTAACCTGTGCGAGGATGCTTTGACCCAATGATTTATTAAAATGTTAATATATTTGATATTTTAAATTGAAGGGTTGTAATTCTAAAGGGTCTAAGTTGTCATTCTCAACCTCACTCCACTACATATGGTGGTGGAAAGTGTTTGCAGAAAGAACGATATACAGACTAAGTAGAGAGGGAATCATTAAAAAAAACCACCTTCTTTCTTCTTGGAAATCAAAAACCCTGGGACATGCCACAAGATGGTATGATAAAAAGATAAAACTTTTCAAAAAAATTCGTTACGGAATTAAGCAACAAGAAGGAATGGGATCAAAATACCATTACCAGACTTTTAAAGAATGGCATTCAATGGTACACAGACGGCTCAAAAGCAATAGAAGGGACTGGGATAGGAGTGTACGGGCCAGGAACCAAACTTTCTGAATGCTTGGGAAAACCCCAAGTATCTTTCAAGAGGAAATTCACTCCATAAGAAAGTGCGCCCAGTTCAATATTGACAAAGGATATAGAAGGCAAAAGATTATCATAATGTCGGATAGTCAAGCAGCCATTAAAGCACTAAGTTCTTGGGTAATCAGTTGAGTGCCTATACATACTCAATGAACTAGGCATGAACAATATAGTGTGTGGATTCTAGGAATAGAAGGATATGAAATAGCAGATGGATTTGCAAAGAGGAAGACTGAAAGACCCTTTTTCCGGACCCTTTTGCGATATCAGCCCCAATGTAATATTGGAAGGAATAGGCAAAGCCGAAGAAGAGAGAAGATCTAATCATTGCAAAGATCTAGTAGGGCTTAGACAATCAAATATTCTGATGGGTGGCTACAGCCTGTTGAGATCGAATGAATGCATGTCAGAATGAAACTGCACTAAGAGTGCAAATGTCCTAATGGTTTTAACATGGATTCTAACGGGACATTGCCGCTAGAACGGGCACCTGAGAAAGCTCAAAATAGTGGAGGAAGAAAAATGTAGGTTCTGTGGCATAGAAGAAGAAACTTCCATCCACATACTTGAGAATTGCACCGCAATTCAGAATCCTAGGGCACAGCACCTAGGAGATTAATTGATAGAAGGGGGACATTTACCTAAGTTGAGGCTGCAGATATCCCAAAATTCCTCATGGAAATAGGACTAAAGGAGCTTCTAGTCTTAATCCGTGCCACAACTTCATCAGTGTGTGAGTGAAAAATTCAAAGACACAGGCACTTGGATCCATTTGGATATTACTATGCTTGGCACATAGATCGTATTTTTGTGATAATATCGATTTTTTTTTGTCACGTAGACCCCTTAGAATTACAGCTTTTCAATTATCCTGGTACTACAGTTGATTTCGATATCTTTGAAAAAGAAAGTCTCACAAACGAGTACTAATTGAAATTAATGGTGGAGTACCATCCAAACTGGACCTGAAGAGTGTTGTTTCCTCACCTCCATCTTTTTTTGACAACCGTTTCTTATTATAGTAAAGCAGGTCCAGATATTGAAAATCTGATCTGAAGTGCCCTTGTCTAGTTTTATTTTCACCTTGTGAATATATAATGCTGTGCCACTTTTCATCTATTTAGTTCGTGAGAAAAGTCCCAGATTTTGTCAAGCCGTTCTTAGTTTCGGATTAGAAACTTATACCGATAAGGTGTTTCAGGAATGGCAATAACTTCTATATTGGGTATTAATTATCCAAAATAACGTTTCAGTACTGCTGAAATGTCCGAAAAACAGAACACCTTATCAGTATGAGCTTCTAATCCGAAAGCTGCTCGAAGCCTACGCTACTAATTTCTGGAGAAAGCTTAGGATATCCACAGGCTTAAGTGCTTTCTAGATGCTGTGCCCGAGGATTCTGTGCTTCTATTCATTGTGCACGTATCTGAATGGAGGTTTTTTTCTCGATTCTTCTCACTTCACTAGTTAGATACATTGTTCAACACTCTTAGGGCAGTCTTACTTTGACTTCTATTTCTGCATCTGAGGCTGATCACCGACACCGGCAGCACTCTACCCCTAACCGGAAATTTTGCCGAGCCTACTGGTGTTCCAACCAGTGGTAGGGTTCATTATCAAGCCTAACATCCAAGGACTCGGGACCTCGGTTTTACGTCTCCTCCGAAAGACGGCATACCTACATTATACCTCGTGCTCATTGGTATAATGCCTGCGAGCTGTGATATGATGCTACTCCGCTGCAGGCTGTATGAGCTATTTTCACGAAGGTCTTTCCCTGTGGGTCACCCATCCAAGTACTAACCGCGCTCAACACTGCTTCACTTTAATTATCGCATCAGAGGCGTTCCACTACAGTGCTGAGCCAATGCACCCCGCAATTGTTTTCACCTGAAGTTTCCCAGGAATATCTTTGATTGTTTTATTCTTTCTGGATAGAAGTGAAGTCGCGGTCAACATAACTATACCACAAATTATATTTTACTTGTCAATTTTAGAGTGATATTTCTTTCGCAGCAAGTGAGATGAGTGCTTTATGTAATTTTCACATGTGGTCGTCGGAAATGCATTTTTATATTGCTGAGGTTATTGTACTGTAAGTATAAGAGCGAAATTTATTTTTTCGTTTCCATTATAATTTCCTGTAAAGCATTCTTGAATAAAGGATAAGTTGTTTGAGTTTCATTCACGAAATTTTAATCGTTCTTCTAAACTTTAATGATAGATTGCTGTTAGCGGAATATGAACTTTTAATTAAAATTTGATTCATTACAAAACACCTATAAGTGCAGCACGATAAGAATTTTATTATTCATTCGACAAAAAACCTCGCAGAAAATTGATTTTTTTTTCACTCTACTTATTTTTCATTTTCCAAATAGCAAAAATTAAGTTTCAGCTTTAACGGAATATAGAAATATGAGAATGCTGAATGATGGTTTTTGATCCTTTGGATAGGTGAACATAAAATCTGGCTTGGATGCCAAAAATATGATATCGTAAATGCATCAATTCTTGACAGATATCCCACAAAAATACTAAACTGTCTATATCAAATACATCAAACAAAAAAAATGTATCCGTTACAAACATGTTGAAATCAAAGAAAGAGAGTTGACAGACAAAGACTTTGATGTCACATTTTATTAAACTAATGGTTTTGTGTTTCGCTACATTCAATCTTTTTTGAAACATCTGTGATTTTTTAAATAAGTTTATACAGAATGAAATAACGTGAAGTTTAGTTGATAAAACTTTCACAATATTTATCTTATATTGTGCGAACATGAGACTCAAAAATAAATCCAATTTCATTCCCATCTACTGCTGAATCAACTTCAAGACAGACAAGAAGCGATACTTTCATTCAATTCCCCTTCAATTGGTGCTTTTAGATACGATGATTGAATAATACGGTATGACAAATTCATGGATTTATTTTCTATCATCATTGGAGCACCTTGCTCACTGGAGGGCTCTACAGGGTCTCAGGCAGTCCAAGCTCCTATTGAGGGGATGTACTGATGGACATGCTAGAGCTGCTCTAGAACTACCAAGGAGTCGGTTAAAAAAGATAGCAGGACTCCTAACAGGGCACTGCTGTCTTAGGAAACACCTCTGTAACCTAGGTTTAGAGGAAAGCCCCCTATGCAGGGGTTGCGGCATCGCTGACGAAACGTCGGACCATGTTCTCCTCGTATGTCCACATTGGGCTGTGCTACGCAGGCGAATCTTCGTAGTCCCTGTTATGGCCTTGGGGATATAAGCAGGCATCCACTGAAGAGGATTGAGTTTTTCATCGAGGGGCTCGGTTTCATGGATATATAAGTGGCAGGAATGGCACAATGGGCCCGCCAGTGGCCTCAGTGCCGGGACCTTGGCTTGAGTTTGTCTTGGCCAAGGTTCGCCTGACTAAGTAGTATAATATAATTCAAAATTTTGAACATCGAGGTTGTTTAAGTGCTGTCTGATACAGATACACTTGAGGTGGAAAGAGAAATAATGGTTTGTGTTATTGCAGTGAACTTAAATTGTAAGAAGAGTTCAGAAGAAAAATGAACTGAATATTTGACGAACGGAGTTTTGTAAATAAGTGATAAAAAGAAAGAAAGAAGGAAAAGTAGTTTTCAATGAATAGTCAGCTTTTCCATTACTTGGTTGTCACAACCTTCCAAGGAGTTAGCAAGGGGAAATTTACATCTGTCACATTACGCACCCAGTAACCAAGAACATTGAATGCTTGGGCTGGTATAGTGACCGACAAGTTATTTTAGCCGGAAATTCGTCTGTTAACAGGAAAGAGATTTGATATACTTTTCCAGGTCGTTTAATAACTGGTAGAGGCCCGCACAGTCACCAGATTTGTCTGGATTTCTTTTGAGAAATATATGAAATTACATAAAAAACATTAATAATACCTTCTCCAAGTTTTTTCCGTCCGTCTATCCTTGTACTCAATAAGGGTTTGAATTATTAAAAATTTCAAATATCCACGCCCATGGTCGACTTTTTTGCTGATTCAATTTGATGTAGATCGACTAATAGTGTGAAGGTGATAGTAAACTAGACTCAATAAACTCATAGTCCTCCGTGTTCACTTTATGGAAACTCATGAACAAAATTAACGCAACAAAGTTTTGCTTATTTTTTATCTGAAAAAAATCTTTCAACTTCCAACCGATCAAAAAGATTTTTTCGGCATATCGTAGGAAATTTATCGGAATCATCATAAGTATTTTGAATTTTTTTTGTAAAAATATATTTGACAATTTATTATACAGGGTAAAATGTAATGATATTTATGTACTGCAAATTCTAAACACCCTGTGGGGTAAACTGAAGCCTTTCAAGTTTTGCTCCGTGAATGATAGGAAAGACAACAATTCTCGATATTTTGTTCTTTGATTCATTCCAATATCTTTCTCTTTACGAAAGATACTAATTTGCCAAAGTTATTTCACGGGAGTCAATAGTTTTATGCGATAGTATAGTTGAAAGTAGAATTAGTTTGCACTGTTTCACGTTATAATAACAGTATGCGGCAAAGGTCCCTTTGAGGATTTAAAAGCCGAAAATATAAACAAGCCATTAATCAGCGAACAATTGATTCTCATTGGTGCAATGTAGCTTCCGATTGGTCTATGCAAAATTGACAATAAGGAGGAAGATTCCTCTTTATTGGAGAGATCCTGATTCCTTAATCTGCATAATCGGCTAACAATAATCGAAAACCCCTTAAAAATTTGTGTGTCTCAATTTGCCGTTCAAATTTGTAGATACGTATTTTAAGACAACTTAGAAAGTCGAGTCATTTTGTCATGAAATTCACTCTTAATGGAATATGTTATAAAGTCGATCCATAAAAACATTGTACTATCTATTATTTGACTGTCCCATATGCAATGCTATAAAAGAAGATAATATGGTCTATCTTCAAAACGGGACAACATTTGTTGAGAAACTAAATGATAGATCCCAGTGGTCGTTTGTTCTCTGTGAATAAGCTAGATGAGTTGCTATCATATTATCTAAATTATATCTAATATAGTTGTAGACTTCTTGTTGTAAAGTAGTGTATTATATTTTTCTCTAAACAGTAAAGATTGAATTGAAGTAAGTTTTCGATAAATCAGCAATACAATTAAAAAACGAACATCCAAATTGGTGGAAAATATTTATTTGAACGATACAGTTTGAACTTTGAGCAATGTATTCCAAATAAAAAAACTCTTATTAAACATAAAATTATAATTATACCATATCTTTGACACTGACAATTTGATTAACTTGTACATTACGCACAGTTATCACTTTTATCGTAAAATTATTGTCAATGATGAGATTATTATTCATGACTGGAAGATTTATCTATTTTTTACCGACTGGTCGAATTAACATCCTAGAACCTGCAAGATTGTAATCATGTCCTCTAAAACCGTTCCAGTTGAGTCCATGAAACTTATATAAATCGGACAATGGTTTATTCATGTGCTTTCCATTCAAGTTACTTGTATGACCTGCAGTATACCACCAAGCACCCTCTAAAAAAGAAGAAAACATTTATTTTAATAATAATTATTACAATACAAAATATCCCAGTGAACTTTAAAAAAAATTTTCCCACTTATTGCAGTTTCTGTAACTAGTTTTATATAATTTACTATGGGTATGATAATGAATTTTATAATTCAACTGTAAACCCCAGCAACTGTCGGACAAGTGGATCTAAATAATATACAATATGGTTCAAACTTCAATAAAATGCTACTAACCGTATACAATAGCACAGTTTGCGGCATTTGGATCTTGATCCACATCCTTGGTAGTGAATTTTTGTCCAAGATGCGATGCTAAAGCATCTCCAATATCACCTGAATAACCTTTTAGATCTTTAAGAGAATATCCTTCTTTTTCTGGACTTATAGCGAAGGATAAATACTGACCATAACCTTTTTTCTGTTCCCTATCAGTCAGTTCAACAAGCAATTCGTTCACTTCGAAACCTAAAATTAGAAATTATATAATCAATTGCATTCAATCAAGTCGATCGGTCTAAAAATTTTCCAATACTACAAAATTGAATGAATATAGATATTTGGAAGTATTAATTAGAAAGCATTTTATCTGTTCTCGTATGAATTAGTCGATTGAGAGATCCATTTCAAATTTGAGAGCACCCAGAGTTCGAAATCTATGAAAATTGTACAAAATCAAGGTACTTAGGCAATCAAAGATTCTGATGGGCGACTACAACCCGTTGAGATCAAATGATTGCATAAGTCAAAGTAAAACTGCACTAAGAGTTTTAACTGGGATCCTTACGGAACATTGCCGTTTGAACGGGCACCTGAAAAAGCTCAAAATAGTGGAGGAAGAAGAATGTGGATTCTGTGGCATGGAAGAAGAAACTTCCATCCACATACTTGTGAATTGCACAGCAATTCAGGATACTAGGGAACAGCACCTAGGAGATTATTGGATAGAAGAGGGAAATCTACCTAAGCTGAAGCCTGCAGATATCCTGAAATTCCTCAGGGAAATAGGGCTAAAAGAGCTACTAGTCTCTGAGACGTTCTTCAGGAACTGAGTAGAAGTAAGTGGGCAGAATAGATCTTTTAAGTCTCTGTGAATGTCATCATAAATACATACATACAATCAATATTTTTTCGGTAAGTATAAAATCCTTCCAAATCAACAAACGTACACATTTGCTTCCATTTGAAATATTTATGCAAAGCCTAGAAAATATTCTATTGAAAATTGAAATTACTTTATTCACCTGTCATATGATGAATATTTTCCAAACCTATCCAAAATTCTCCATCGAGATCACCAAATCCAAATTTATATTCCCTCCAGCCCAAATAGAAATCTTGCGATCCATCAAATCTCCTCTGGATATGTGTCCATCCACCTCCTTTCGTTTCCATATCACAAAGAGCCATAAATGGTTTGATGCTGGTTCTTGGGTGAATCTCGTATTTACCTGATTTATTGTTTCCTGCAAAACAATATTCAAATTAAATATATTCTATATATTACTTAATAATTGACTTGTACACGTAGTGCAAAGTATCACTTTGTTAATCATTTCTGGAAAATGTCTAGTCCTTTGTATTGTATCCCATGCTTCGACCTGTATTTACGGATTATTTTTATTTGAAACTAGGTGGTAGAAGCTCTGATTATTTATTTATTGAATAATTGGGGGAACAGGAATTATAACTTTTTTTTATGCAATGGGAAAAAAATTTAATCGTCTTTCCATCTACCCCGGCTTTTATCAAATATAAATAAAAATCTGCCCTTTTCACCCTCAAGGTCGCGTCTAGATTTTTTTCAGGTGTTATCAGGTACACCTAAGACACTAACCGTTAGGGAAATTTATAAACAAATTTTTTTGGCCCACTCCAAATCACATGTACCTTAAGTGATACTTACCACTTTCTAAAACTTCCTGGCAACTCCTAGGAAGATAATGCTTATCATCTTCGGTATCCTTTTGATGAAGGCGGCAAATGGGAATAGTACTTGTTCCTACCAAAGATTCGCAAGTTTCCTTAGAATCAACAGAATTTGGAACGATTCTCCCACGCTCATTGGCCAAAGTCAATTTCACGGGAACTGACTCATCATATTTTCCTACAAATAACCTTACTTGAGAAAAATATATTTCATTAAATTCAGTTACCCTTTCAAGTTATTATAGTGCAATAACCAAATACTAGGGAGTTAAGGCACACAGGGTACTTAAATGTACCAATTCCGCTTTACGGCGTCGTTACCAGGATGAGAAATATAACAGTTAAGGCACAGATCAAAAGTTAACGCAACGTATCTAAACGTCACGTTTTGTTTTTGTCAGCTGCCCTCATTTGAGAAGTATATCCGTCCTGGTGAACGATTTTCATTATTCACTTGCATGGTTTTTATAACAAAACAACTGGATTTGTAGATTATGATATTTCTTCGTTTTCGTTTCCTGTTGCAGTTCGGGATAACTGATAACTTATCGGCTATCGTCAGCGTGTATCGGGTCGATAATACCGCGTTCTTAGGTGCACGTAGGAATCCGTATCTTTACGTCCAACGTATTTCGTAACGCAACCAAAATTTAAACGGCACATGCGTAGCTGTCATTAGATACGTTTACGTATGCCTGTAATGTGCAGCCTTAACTCCCTTTCAATAATCAAGTTTAATTATAGACTTCGATTCACGTGAGAAGAACCGACTTGAAGTTGCCTTATGCGTGAACTTGTTCAAACCTTGTCAAAACCAGCAATATTGTAAAATAGACATTCGACTTCAAATGGTAACGTTTTCACTTTTTGTAGGTTAACACAAAATTAGAATCTGTCTGCCTTGACTGTGGATAATTTTTTCTTTTACACCAGGACACATTAGATGCTTGGTTCAAATACAACCTCAAATATCAATAATAATTTAGTTGTCGGCATGAAACGGTTGTTACGAGCCGACATAGATAAAGAAGACCAATTTTGATTTCTGCGCAAGACAGTTGGCAAACTTCACGTGGCTTCTTATGTAAAACGGAGTATACAACTCTCCTTAATACTGAAACAGTTAGTAATATGTTCACAAATATTTATAAAATAAATGTCACCACGATAGCAAGACCTTGACAAATATTTCACAATTTGCCTCAATATAATTTTGGCATTAACAGTATGATTAAAACCCGAAATTTTTAAACTGGAGGGATTTCATTTTTAATTTTTGATGCTAAAGTTATATAGAGACAAATTGGGAAATATATGACAAAAATTAGTGAAGTAAACTTAGGTTAAACATTTGTGTATTATTCCACACTAAGTATAACTAACTACTTCGTAAACAACCATTTCTCTATTATATGATTTTGAAACATTTGTTTTATTTGATTGAAAAACCAAAAAGGCTCTATAGCTGCAATTTTCATTAAACTTCCTTTATTAGGAAGAAAATAAGGATTCTTCTGAATTTTTTCCATAGTATTCAGTACTTACCACTATCAATTTTTTGAACTTGTGACGATATGATGTTACCTAGCTCATTTTTCAACGTATTAGAATTTGTATCAACTTTTATACCTGATAGTTTGAAAAATTCTAAATTTGAGGATTCATCGGTTCTATCATTGTCCTGTAACCGAAAGAATTGTTAATTGTTGGAATATTTCTAAGAGCAGTATTTATATCACAATAATTAAGCCTAAAATAGCTTGAGATGTTACTATATGAAATATAATAAATAATTAAAAGAAGGGAAACAATAGGATGTTCAGCTAAAAATAGATTAATTCTAAAGAAACAAATCACATCGTGCAATATTTAATCCAATTTAATAGTCGTCGCCGGGCTGCGAATACCTCCAATGTAACAAAAATATGTGGAATGAGATGGATACACATTGAGAATTCTATTAGTATTTCTCAAAGTTCGTAATATATCCGAAATGATGTGGAATCGCCAAACTTGCAGAAAAAAATTAAATACATTTCTCCAATGTAACAGAATTCAAATATTAGGTAGGTATTCCTTTGGAAATATATTCCATGTGTTTATATCAGATTTATAATAGCACATTGAAGATATTTCGACATACCATGTATGCACGTAGGAGATATTACCACAAATGTCAAACCGCTAACCTCAGTTTAATTTCATTTTTAATTGATTTGGCAAGAAGTGTGTACTGTGCAGGTAGATACCTTCAAGCTAATTTGCAGTATGGGATAATAATTCTATGTGAGCTGGAATATCTCCAATGTGTTCTGGTCTGGAATGAGCAATATCTTCAAAGTAACACTTTTTCCGATTTTCAATGAAAATATCACCAATCAGCAAGGAATCGAGTATAACTTGATAAATACATTGCTATATATTACAAATCATGAGAAAATTACGATATTACTTGAATATCTATATAGTGATTGAAATGTTTTTTGGTTCTCCTGTATAGTTGACTTTTTATCACATTGGAGGTAGTCACAGCCCGGCGACGTAGTGTAGTTTTGTTTTCATCACCAATCAAAAATATCGAATTTTAAAATTTTTTCAAAATCTGCCCTTTAGATCATTACCTACGTTACTAGTATTAATTGAAGTGAGGCATACATTTTGAGATGGAACATAATTATCATAGGATAATGTATTCACCAAATTAAATGAGAAATCAAAAAGTTTAGGATATAATAGGGTCAATTCTATAAGGGTGTGCTGTAACTCGGTAGGTTAAACCATTGTTATAGTTAACCATTGGTTAATTTCAAAAGATTGTTGTAACACGAAATTTAAGAATGGCTCTTCTTGACAGTAAGTTGTTTGTTTTGTATTTAGTTTTGGTTTATAGAAAAACAATAGGTTTAATAAATATACACATATATTTGAAATACCTAATGATTTACTTTCCCCTTATTTTTTTTTATATGTAAATGATCTTTACAACAAAAATTTGTTTTTTTCTAAATGCATTTCTAGCAATTTCAAAGCTACTTTTCCTATAATTTGTTCTCGGCGCAATAATGATTTATAAAATTCAGACACAATAATACAGTACACGAATAAAAATGGAAAATAATTCTTCAACCAACCAACTACAGACTCTTACTATAATACATTCGTTGCTCCAACTTTAACAAGTAAAAAACAGTGAAAGATGTCAACATACTATTATTTATTTGTCACGAAGAAGCTGAGACATAGAACAACAGGATTTCATCGACAACTTCACATTTAAGCTAGTGACGTGCATTACAGGTTGCATAATTTCAGTAAATTCCTGTTTCCATTTTTTTTCTATGAAAAAGTTTAATGAAAAATAACAAAATTTATCAGCTTCATGTTAAAAACCAAAACAGCATAAACTTAAACAATTCAGCAGTTCAAAATTCAGAGATTGAGGAAAATGGAATCTTCTACTGAGAAACTGAGAAAACTAGCAGTTTTTCGTGCTCAATTGCCAACATTGCGAGTCCATTTAGACGGTTTTGTGATTTTTTTTTTCAGAAGCAACGGTTTTGGCATTGATATCAATTTTAATACTACGCTGAAAGCTGGTATAATTTGGAACTTTTGATAAATTTCAGTCGGTATTGATAAAACAATACATATTTTATTAGTTAATTCTGACCGTTCTGATTGAATTATTGTGTAAATTTGAAAAATGAATTAAGGTAAATTGTCTATTCAACCATTTTTTGTGGCGCATTTAAAAGTTACCAGAATACTATACCTCCGATACAATTAGAAGAAGTTGAAAACAATAATTGCAACTAACAAACTATACCAAATTTATAATTGAGAAAAATGTCCAATTATACGTAATTAAAAGTAAGTATTTAAAACAGTATCTCGACCAAAACTTACAACTTACATATACATATGGCAGCATGGGTGTTAACAGGACAAAAATAAACTAAAATACAAAAGACAGAGATGAAATATTAAGAAGAGTGGTACAAAAGATAGATTAAAATACGAAAGGACCTAGGAATACAACCTTAGACTCCATAGAAGAAAGGCAACAGCAATGTTGGGGACATTTACAACGCATGTATGAAGAAAGGCCGGTTAAGAGAGTGTGGATGGCAAAAAAGAGGCCAAGTGAAAGCTTGGGATAAGGTGGTAGCTGGATTACTAGAGATACGTGTAAGTACCAAAAAACTTGGCTTTAAATACGAAAGAATAACTGCAGGACGCCCTACTCCACTAAGTGGTAGAAAGGCTTTAAGATTATATATGTATATATAAATAATTCGAATAGAACTCCACACGATACCGAGATTTTACCCCGAGAATCTGCTTTCTGGTCTGGTTAAAACACAATTAATAAACTTTTTTTTGAGAAATGAAGCATAAGTAACAATACATTTTGTGAAATATAAAATTTGGTTACCATCTGTGAAATATTGTATACTATAACAACTCTCCTAATAATTGCAATTCATACATCATGATATAAGATGTTGAAGCATTGTGAGAAATTCGCGACCAACTGAATAGTAAACTTGAAATATATAGTTTTTAAACGATGAAATAAAACAATTAAATTTGTTTAAATCTTCATTATATATTTGAACTAAGTTCAATATACATTCGTGACGTGTTTTGCTAAAACAGTAGCTTTCTCAAACGAGTGGAGGTATAATGAAAATTTTACGGATTTTGACAAAAATATTATAATCTATTTACATGGAAATGAAAAGCAAAAAGTGTTTAAAAATGGGATAAACTAAAGTATTGAACAAGTTTACCTGGCAAATCATTAACAACAATCTTACCGGAAGTTTTTAGGTAAAAAAGTTTAATAAGGGAGAATTGTTGATATCTATTTGGTCGTCAAAAAGATTGTCTGAATATTTGTTTGTATTTATCTCAAGAGCTTCTAAAAGATTTAATTTGAGGGATTTAGGTTCTACATGCAAAATTTCAAAATTTGATTCGAAAGTGTATTATTGGTTTGCTAATAAATGATTTAAGTGGTTGGAATCTAATTTTTGGTTGTCATAGCTACGTTTGTGTTCTGAAATTCTATTTTTAAAATTCCTAAAAGTTCTACCTATATAAATTTTATCACAGTTGTCATTATTACATTTTAATTTATAAACTTCTGATTCAATATAGTTTTTAACTGGTTTTATTATTATCCAACCATTTTAAATAATTTTTGATAAATTAGAATGTTAAAAATATATGTATAAATCGAATTCTCACTTACTTTAACGTAAAAAATAGCACTTTCACTAATACTTAAGAAAAATAATAAGAAAATATACCGAAACATTGCTTCAAATTGTTATTTAGTGCAGAATAAAGATGTGTTGGAGTTTACAACTACTATTTATATTGATATTTTCAAGCCCACAGGAATATTGTATCAACATATCCGGTGAAGTAAATAAAAATTTTGTATCATATCTACAACTGTGGGGAATTACATTTGTGATTTGTTTTATTTTACAGACTCTGATAAGCTGATTAAGTAAAATCACAAACTTGCCAAGCATTGTTTTGATGAGTTTAGGAAGGATAAAATATTCTTGATAACGGTAGCTGAAATGCTACCGAAACGTCGAATTGAAAATAAAAAACTGGTTTAATTTCCCAAAAAATGACAAAAATAATTCGCTAGTTTGTTCCATTGTGTGAAATTGTGATTAAATGTTATAAGTAGTACTCTTAAATCCGGTTAGGATTAGGATTTTTCCTAAAAATTTTTGAGGACCGTTTGTTTTTTGCCACAATATTGGCCGTGGTTTATCAAAAAATTGAAGTTCGTTTAAGATTTTTGTTTTGCTGGTAATAAAAATATGTATATTATACTGTTCATAATTTACATGACTTAAACTAAGAATCAGATTGTGAGGTAAAAATACTTCCATCTTTGGTCGAGTTTCAAAGACTTCTACATTTCTTTCAAAATAAATACTTAAAACTAGGTTGGTTTGCACAACGTTAATCAACGTTGGATTTGGTCGAATACATAAGACATTCAAGGTCAGTGCCGACGTCGTAACGACTCGAATTTCTATTCCCCATTTAGGTGCAAATTTGGGTCGTGACGTGGTCATTACAACGTTGGATGCCAACGTTGGGTTGTCTAGCTCAACGTTATATATAACTATCTCGCAACGTCCAAATGCTGCTTGGGTTGGTGAAATTATTCTCGACCCCCCTAATCTTACGTGAAATTTTTCAATATTTGTGTTTTGGGTGTAAATCCGTTGCATTTATTCAAAATAAAACAATTTCCCCAATTACTTCCACTTGAGACTAGCAAAGACTAGTATTAGGGAATATTACCGTAAACTGGTGTCAGATTTTATTCAACACACGTTTTTTATTTTAATTTAACTGAACTTTGTCGCAATTTTACATTGTTTTCTGATAAATAAAAATTACATGATATTTGCCAAGACCCCTCTCTCCCACAAGTGAGATTTGGTGACATTCGCCTCGTTCCTTTTCCTCTGAACACCTCATTTAATTAATGGACGCCCACTGTACTGTCTGTTAATGTTATAAATGAAATTTACTGTTTGTAATTAATTCCACTATTTAATAAAAAAAAAGAAAAATCTGAAATAGCGAGTTTTCAGAAACGTACATATCCTGACCGGTATCGGTAAACGTAAACCTATAACCGCATGACTATTTTGAGAGATAAATATATAGTTTTCGAACCTTCTGTGTCCCAACGAAAACGGTAACGGTGACAGCAGTTTTTGTTTGTTACAATTATTTATTAGGTACTATTTGATTTGACTCAAACTCTTGCTGCTCGCATTGACGCTTAAATTTGCGAATATTTATTGATGAAATTGTTGTATTCGATGTTGATTTGGATAGTGACATAGATGATGTGCTTTTACTAGAAGTTCTTAACGAAAACCCCATAGTTAACAGAGTCAACATATTGCTGGTCTGTCCAATGTATAAGAACCTGAGAAATAAATTGATTAAACCTGAAGGTAAGGTCGTTCAGACGATCTAGACTCACTTCTGTCAAGTACAGATACCTCTACTCTGTATCATCTGCATCGTTTCGTAAGTGAGGCAATGAAATTAAGATCGTTTATAATCAACGAATGAACGTCAATTGACATGCTCATCCAACAAGTAGGTACAACTTTCACTTGTCATTGTATTTATTAATGTTTTGTTTTTATTTTGTTTTATTTGAGAAAACACTGTACATTATCCCGTCCCCCTTGTTCATGTTAAAATATCCACGAATGAACAATAAATAAATTTAATTTAATTTAATTTAACATGTATGGAACTGTTAATTTGGCTCATCTGTTCGAGGAGGAGTGTAGGAAACGCAATGTTGATTGTTGAAATGATTTTTACACCACAGGATTCAAACATAACATTCATTAAAATGAAGTTAGATTTTCGCTTTTTCGTTATTGGAAGAAAATGTCTACCGTCCGTAAGTTACCGGCGGTATACGCTAATTGACATACCATATGCCAAAATTGTCAATTTTTGAGAGGCTTCTAAAACTCTCTATTATATTGACATATCATCGTCAGAATGACAGAAGTTACTTTTGATGTAATGGCTATCTGATGATTTTTTGGCTAGACCAAATAGTGACCTATAATTATGATTACCTTAATATGTATGATTAGAAAAAAAATATTATCCTACAAATATTAAAGCTTAGGTATTAGTAGCCCTATTGGGATATCCTAGATATCTTCTCCCATTTAAGATGAGTATAACTGTGCAATGATATGGGAAACCAAGGAAAACTATATCTGCTGATCTTCACAATTGTTACTTGAGAAGACAGTTTAATAGCCCAAGATTTATCTGTTCATTGACAACTTTATAATTTGGGTCTCTTAAATGTCCTCTAACTGCTTCTACTGGTTTGACCAATATAGACAGCATTAAAATTCGGACATTTGAGTTTATATATGCCAAACTTTTTTAATGGAGATATTCTTATTTTTAGATTTAACAATTACTTCCACTTACATTGATTCTGTTTCAAAATAAATTGTTGTATTTGTTGTTGAAAATATTATTTTTGAAATATTATTAGAAATATTACCAGCATGTGTGACGGTTTTGTAATTTTGCATATTTTTAGCTTTTTAAGGAAATATTAGTTGTAATACAATGAAATTATATGGTATAATCTCATAAGTATATGTTGTTTTTCTGCAAATTGAAAAATGAAATATACTATTAAGTTATTTCCTTCAAATCCTAATGTAAATTTAATTTTTAGTGGTAGATTATTAATATGGAAACAGAAAACAAGGTATTGTGTCATCTACTTACCTATACCAAAATAATAAAATGCACTAATTTCAATCTTGGAATAAACATACCTCGCCTATTTTTAGTTTTTGAAAATATTAATCTTTCTAGTTTTCATTGTTGAATATTCTCTATAACAGTAGGTCCTGGCGCGACTGTAGGTGAAATAATTCGTAGGTGATAATAATACGAATACAACTCATTTTTCAGCGGAGTGATTGTATGATTAGGAGCAAAGAAATTTCGAAAAAACTGGAAAATTCGTCATTTTTTCAAAAAATCATATATTTGTCGTTTTTCAAGTTGAAACGTTAAAACTTCATGAGGACTTGTTCCTTGTATGCAATTTGGTACGCGAAGAGCAGGTACCAAGGGACAATTACGTTTGTTGCAATTCGCCAGCTTATTGAGGCTACTTCCGTTGTATGTATGTGTGTATGTATTTTGGGGTACCATTCACTGAGACCTAAAATATCTATTGTACCCACTTACTTCTACTTAGTTTCTGAGAAGAGTCTCAGATACTAGTAGCTCATCAGCGCTTTAATGGCTGCTTGACTATCAGACATTCCTTTGTCAATATTGAACTAAGCACACTTTCTTATTGCGTGAATTTCCGCTTGGAAGATACTTGGGGTTTTTCCCAAGCTTTCGGAGTGTTTGGTTCCTGACCCGTACACTCCTATCCCAGTTCCTTCTATTGCTTTTGAGCCGTCTGTGTACCATTGAATGGCATTTTTTCCAAGTCCAGTAATGGTGTTTGGATCTCATTCCTTCTTGTTGCTTAATTCCATAACGAATTTCTTTGAAAAGTTATACTTTTTCATCATACCATGTGGTATGTCCCAGGTTGTCTGATTTCTGAGTAGTGAAAGGATGGTTTTTTTTAATGATTCCCTCTCTACTTAGTCTGTATCTTGTTTTTTCTGCAACACTCTCCACCACCATATGTAATGGTGTGAGGTTGAGAATCACTTCCATTATTGGGCATGTACTCATTGCTCCTGTTATGCATATACAGGCTAGTCTTTCAATTTTGGAGAGGTTTTCTCTCGTCGTCAAGAGTATAGTTCTACCACTCCACGCAATGGCTCCATAAGTGATAATTGTTCTCACTATGGCAGTATACATCCAGCTTGGGATTTTTGGGCTACAACCCCAGTTTCTCCCTGCCAGATTCCTGCACACCCTTAGAGTCATTTTTGCTTTGTATGTAATCTTCTTTTCGTGTTTGTTCCACAGAAGTTTACTGTCTAGAATCAAACCTAGATACTTGACTTCTTGTCTCCATTCAACCTCGTTCCCATCAAGTTTAATGGTTTTGAGGTTGAGTTTTCTTTTCTTAGTGGAGGCTATCAAGATGGTTTTGGTGGGGTTGATGCTGAGTCCCACTTGCCCACACCAGCTATTTGTATAGTTCAGACCCTTTTGTACGATGTCACAAAAGATGTTTTCATCGGCATATCCTTCGCAGGATATTCCGAGGTCCGTCAAACCACAGAGGAGTTTGTCAACTGTCAGACTCCACATTAATAGGGATGCTACTCCTCCCTGTGGGCATCCTCTGGTTGTGCAGATGGAAACAATGTCTTTGCTCGTTCTCCTCTCTGCTACTCTAGTGGTGAGCAGTTCCGACATCCATTTGGATGTTGTGCTGTCTACACCTCTTCTATTTAATGCTCTCCTGACAGCCTCATGTGGAGTATTGTCAAAAGCTCCTTCTATGTCCAAAAATGCACATACTACAGTTTCTTGGTTGTCTAAGGCACCTCGGATCTCCTCCGTCAGTTGTACCAGTGCAGTCTCCGTAGATCTGCCTGCCCGGTAAGCGTGCTGATATGAGTGGAGAGGTAGTCTCTCTAGGAGTTCCGTTCTAATATAGTTGTCAATAGCTTTTTCCATCGTTCTAAGCACAAACGATGTTAGGCTGATTGGTCTGAAGGATTTGGGGTTTGTTGTGTCCCCTTTTCCAGCTTTTGGAATGAAGGTTACTATTGCCATTCTCCATGCTTTTGGTATATAACCCAGTTCTAAGCTGCTTTGACTAATTCTAACCAAGTGTGGTAGAATTTTGTCTTGTCCTTGCTAGAGCAATGCTGGGAAAATCCCATCTGCTCCAGGTGCTTTGAAAGGTGAAAAGGTGTTCATAGCCCATTTCAACCTATCGTTACTACAAATGTGTTTGACCATTGCTGTACTTTCTCTCGAAGACCTGTTATGACCTTCGTGAGGATTATCTCCTCTGCTTGGGGTACTCTTAGGAAAATGAGTTTCTAGTAAGAGTCGCACTCTTTCCTCCTCATTTTCGGTATATTTACCGTCTGGCTTCCTCCTACTTTTTACTTCCGTTATCTATAATTGTAACCAAATACTTCCATTTAAAATCTAGAATTCTTATTTACTACTAATTATTAAATAGCGTCTATATAAGTATTTAATATAACCTCTACATTGCTGAAAAAGAGCCGTTTTCAACAGGAACAAGTCTATAAAGAACGGGGCATGTCTATAATTACGAGTCAAACAAATTATTTAAAATGCATGTATATTACAAATTTGGATATAACATAATATATAGGTCATGTATTATACAAACTACTGTTTGACGTATTTATTTATCACTGAGTGGTCGAACTAACATTCTGGAACCTGCAAGATTATATTCCTTCCCTTTGAAACCGTTCCAGTTCAGTCCGTGATACTTGTACGAGTCAGCCAATTGTTTATTCATATATTTACCATTCAAATTGCTTGAAAAACAATTTTTGTACCACCAAGCTCCGTCTAAAACAAAATAATTGTGATCTTAAATTATTTTCATTGATTACTTATATCATATTTATCTTCAAGCATGTTAACTACAAAATAAAATAATTGAACTTTGTGATTTTTTGTCATGAAAAAGAAGTACATGAGATAGAATTGGTATGCCACATATTTCCGGCAGTTTTTAGACATGCATACCAAGATATTTTTGTTTATACGCGTTAATAATAGACTTTAACCCTCTTCCACACCCTTTCAATAGGTATACCATGCCCTGTCGGCTAAAAAAAATAAGTAAGCTAATTTTTTTGGAACTAACAAATTTCCTATCGAAAAACGGTACAATGCTTCAAAAATCGCGATGATGGTGAAACATTTCCTTATTTTTATTATAAATATTTTTTGTTTTTTGTTAGATTAATTGAAAATTATCAATTTTTATGAAAATCTCACAATTCCGCGATGACGGTAGGTACTTTTAATGTCACCGGCCTCCGTACTATAAATAATATCGAAGTTTATTGATATATTTTGTTGGATTCAACAGATAATGTTTGTTTGAGGATAATAATCATCCAATAATTACTTAAATTTTTAGGGGTTTCTCAATGTATGTTGTATGTTTTAATACCTATTATATAATTTAGAGGAATAGATATAAATCGATTTATTTAATCCTTGACAATATACAATAGTTCATTTTTTCATGAGTGAATGTTTATAAACAAGATATCAATCCGAAAGTTTTTGTAATTCCAGTGGTTGGCACGTCCCCACTCTCAGTTCTCATTGGCTTCCTTTGAAAGAGACCGCCACTTCAGCGAATTTCTTTGGCACACAGCTGGCCTATTGGCACGTGCCAAAGGTTGCGTCTACATCGAATCGGCTTTGCCAATTGGCAAACAACGGCATAATGTGGACGCGTCGTTATATGATACTGGTAGACACTATAACTTGAATGAACAAAAATCACCTAGAACTGCAACAAACAAATGTCACAGTATTCTTTACGTAACGTTGTTGGTTGTTTAAGCGCCTGTGTAGAAGTTTTAATTGCTTCAAAATTAGATTGATATAAGATTCAAATTCCTATGAAATTTATTATGCTTACTGTATATTGCTGCGCAGTTTCCTGAATTTTCATCTTGATCTACATCGGAAGTACTGAATTTGGATCCAAGGTGGGGTATTAAGGCATCTCCTGCATCACCTGAGAATCCTTTGATTTCTTTCAAAGGATAACCCTCTTTCTCTGGACCAACGGCAAATACTGAATACTTTGCATAAGCTTTGTTTTGTTCCCTATCGGTTAGTTCAATCAGTAGTTCGTTCACTTCAAAACCTGAAATCAACAAATATCTAATAAATTTACCAGAATTATTTGAATATACAAAACGTACAAAAAGAAAATTGAGAATGCATCAATTAATAATGACGTGATACCGAAGAAACCACACGGATTTAATTCAGTTTCGAAAGAATAAGAGGTTTGTGAATATCGTCACTGAACACTGGCTTCAAGTAAGCGGACTAGTTTTGATTTAGAAAAACAGTGCAATCTGTTTGTCCCCAACAATATGGTTCGAAAATTGGGGTCAAAACCTGTAGTCATGAGAAAAAAGTATGATACACTTAACAGTAATCAGAAATACAGGGTTTCTACAAGCTATTTGGCTATTAGACCAATAGGTTGGTCTTGAGAATGTCCAGATGAGACTTCTCCAATGAGAAGATCTCTTACGCTTTATTTGGGGTTAGGTTTAGGTTCAGGTTCTATGTGAGTGGAGCCTTCTCGCCACCTCCACTGCGACACCCGTTGGGTCTATTGTTGCTCACCCCTAGGGATTACATTTCACCCCACAAGCCTGTGCTTCTGACAAAGTCCACGGTTGTATTTGGTGAAACTTTTTTAAAGTCGTTCGGCTCTAAGGTACTAAAACCGAATATGTTATACCTTACCCTGCCCAAAGCTCCAAATTACAGAACCGACAATCCGAGGTCTGAACTAGACTCATCTTCTTTAGGTAGTAATTTAGTCGACAACTGTAAGCAGTCCCGACAGAATGCGTAGGTTTGTTGTACTTCATTCCAGGATCTGCTTATTTTTTGTACTCGAAGGGTTGTATATGAACGCCTTCGAGTAAGAGACGTATATATCAGGTACAGGATTAGCCCTAGAACACTGCCTTGTGGAACTCCATCTTTAATGGGTTGGAATTCAGAAATCTGGTCACTAACTTTTGTTATGATGGTTCTGTTTGTTAGATATGACTTTAGTAGAGTGAAATATAAATTTGGTAGACAGTGTTCAATTTGATTTAATATACCTCCATGCCAGACTTCATCAAAAGCCTGGCTCACGTCCAAGTCATGAAAATATATAAAAACAATACATATGGTTGATTTGGAGGAAGTATAAACATTCTTACTTTTTTATCCATCGCCTTCATCTAACATATATCAATGTATTTGATAACTTGTTTGATTTTATTGGCATGGAATGATATTTTTTCTGTATTATGTATTGACCTTCAAAGTGAAGTATAAAGAAGAGGTTTGTATGTTTCTTTGACTAAATTGAATCAACTCACCTGTAATATGATGGATGTTTTCCAAACCTATCCAAAATTCTCCATTTAGATCACCAAATCCAAATTTATATTCTCTCCAAGCCAAAAAAAAATCTTGAGATCCATCAAATCTTTTTTGGATGTGTGTCCAGCCACCTTTTTTTGTTTCCATGTCACAAAGGACCGAAAAAGGTTTGCTACTAGTCCTGGGATGAATGTCGTATATGCCAGATTTATTGTTTCCTACAAAACAATGTTTATTTTAGTGAAAAATTTATTTTTGGATAAGAATTTTATGTATGAATGAAACAAGTTGAAAATGTAGCAAACGGTTTTCCAAAAAAAGTTAAGGATAGAGGCGCAAAAGAGAAAGTGGAAAGAACTCAATGGAAAAAATTAGAAAAGAAACCCATCAATAGGAGGTAAAAGTGGCATCTCAATCTGAAGACAATGATTAAATTTTTGTTACGGGGTCTATCAAATCTAATATGTAGATTTAAGTAAGGGTTCGACTGAGTGATCGAAGTAAATTATAATTTCTGAATGGCGTTGATAAATGAAGTTATATTTTCCAAATAAATGATAAGCAAAATCAATATTTTTGGTTAAAAGTTCGAAACCAACACGGCAATGCTATTGGAGGCATCATCTGTTTAGATATTGCCTTCAAAGTGTATGGCTAGGATTCTGTATTATTTATATTTTTTATTTAACCCATATCCATATTGGATTATTTTAATAAAAAGAAACTCCGGGGTAATTACCGTCTAAATATACTCTTTCAGGTTCACCTGAAACTGACCTTTCGTGAACAGTAGTTTGCCTGGTGCATTTTTTGCATGTAAATCGTTTTTATATGCAAATTTACTCTAATGAATAAACAGCAAATTAAGATTTGTTGAGTTTAAGAATGAAATGAAGACCATTATTGCGTAATTTCATTGTATTTTTACTAAGGAACTCTGATTCCAGTAATAAGTGGTACCTAACTTATTACTAACAAGTATCAAACTGCAATCATAAGAAAAATCAACTGAAATTTGTTTTTTCTTTCGCATCCCGTCTGACAAGTGTTTGATACACTGGAGCCTAATGGCTTATTGTATTTTTGCTCGTGCTTTCTCATAGCACCCAGTCCAGCACCTTTGTCTCCTGCACCAGTTTGTACAAGTTCTTAGCTGGGTGTTTGCTATATAGCTCAGCGTTTCCTTGCGGTTGGCCAAGTAGTAACTGTCTTTTGCGATCTCGCATGTAAACAGTATATTATGTTTCACTGTCTCCGTTTCCCTACCGCATAATCTGCATGTGAGGTCTCCGTTGTATAGTTTTAATTTGTACAGGTGTTTATTTACTGGTGCATGACCAGTCATGAACCCTGTTATGATTCTCAACTGATTTCTGCACAGTGTTAGCAAATCCGCTGTACGTTTCAGGCATGGTTCTTTTATAAAAGTTTTACCATGCATTTGCCTTGGGACGTTTATCCAGAAGTTTTTATGTTGTTCTCTGATCCAGATCTCTACAGATTCTCGTATTACAGTTTTCGGTATACCGAGAATCTGTCCTGGTTCAGGCTGCGTATCCTCTGATCTTATTTTTGCGAGTTCGCCAGCTTTTTTATTGCCCTCGATACCCTGGTGATCTGGTACCCAGGTAATATTTGTCTTATACGGCTTTATATTGAGACTTACCACTTTCTAAAATTTCTAGGCAACTTCTGGGAAGATTGTTCTTTTGATCATGAGAGTTTTCTTTGGTCAGTAGACAAAAAGGTATAATACTTGATCCCACCAAAGATTTACAAGCTTCCTTATAATCGAATAACCCAGGAACGTTCTGTTCCTTCTGGTTTTTATCAAGATTGAATGTGAGTTTGACAGGTGCTGATTCTTCATATTTTCCTATAATTAAAATATTTTGTTGTAGCATAATTTACATACTGCCATATATTATCAAATTATTTTTTTAAGACAACAAATTTCCTGTGAGTTGGGAATTCTGGAACCGTTGGCGATCTTGACACTGAACCCTGTTTAGACTACCACTACACCAACACTTTTTACTATATTACGCGCCTTTCGATAACCAAGTTATTTCATACAGAGACTGAATAACTAACACTTCGTCATCAATAAATACTAAATTTTTATCAAGCCAAATTGGTTAATTCTCGGAAACAGGCCATCCAAGCGCGAAAAAATGTTACAATTGCTTTCCTGATAAACTATACAACGGACTATAATGTATAAGTCCTTTGTCTTTATTCAATTATATAACTATTTCTATGCTTTCAAATGCATCCAACAATCTATGATGTATTAGAAGTTTAAATCATTTTTTTCAGGACCCTTAATTTAGGACACTAAACATTGAAACTATAAAATCGAATATAACACTCAAAGATTTAATAATGTATATAGGATGTGATCATGTGCACTGCAGTTGACGGGAGCCTACTTAACTTTCAAATGTAGCTTAGTTAAGAGTTTTTATTTGACCACGACATTTTTACAAGCATTCATTCAAGCGATTGGGATGTGCTCAACAGCCCAATCACTTGAACTGAATCTTTGTACCATTTCCCATGTTATTTTCAGTAGTTGTAATGGTTGTATCATTTCCTCTCCAAAGTGTTTCCGTCTGAGTCCATGTAAGTATGTAAGTAGGTGTTTCATCATAGAGTTCACATTTCCTGCACTTAGGTTCACTAACTTTGCCCATTTATTACAGATGTTTCCTCAGGGTGCAGTGTCCAGTCACTGCAGAGGACACTTCTGTCCCCTCCTCCACTAATATATTGATCCATAGGTGATCGTTGGTCTTATCACAGTTGTGTAAAGCCAGTGAACCAGGTCGTATCCCCCAGCTTTTCCCCATAACTCTTTTGCATTGCCAGAAAATCCTAGTCACCCTGGTAGTAATTTTTTCCAGGTGTGTCTTCCAATTCAGTTTGAAATCAAGGGTCACTCCCAGATATTTAACTTCTTTAGATATTTTAAATTCTTCTCCGAACATCAGTATTCTACCCAGCGGTTTAACTCTTCGAATCCCTTGAAAGCAACTAGTTTTTTTTTAGATTAACTGAAAGGTCCTCTTTAAGGCACCATTCTTCTACAATTCGTAGTGCTTCTTGTAGGACATTCATAACCACCTCTGGGAATTTCCCATTGGTGACAATCATATGCCTTAATCATTTTTACAAGCAGTATTGCTTAATTTATATCGAACTTTCCACTTTTTATAAAATATGGTGTGGAAATAAATAAATGAGAAACGAATAGATACTAGAGACTCGAGGCCATGTTGCAAAATCAATGATACCAATCTCTTTGAAACTGCAAAAATAAACAACCTTAAAATAAATATTGCCTACAGATGCCCTCAAATTCCTCCTGGAAATAGAACCAAACGAGCTACTAGTCTCTGAGAGTTTCCTCAGGAACTAAATAGAAGTGAACGGGCACATAGATCTTTCAGCTCTCATACATACATACATTATTATACATTTTTGTAATCGTCTATTCTTGTGGAATTCAAAAATGTAGAGAAAGTATGCCCTGTCCAAACGTTTTGTTATAATAGCCTAAGACAAAAAAATATTGAATGTACTTCAACAACAACGTCCTCAGTGTATATGGATGACGAGGTACTATAGTGTTAGTTTACTTTTAGTCTCTTGGTTATCGAAACGGGCGTAAGATAGCGCAAAGTGTTAGTGTTGGTTTAGTGGTAATGTAAATTTATGTAGGTAGTTACAAATAAAAATAAAATTTCACCAGCTTTCCCAATAAAACTATACTTAATATAAAATAATAAAAAGACAATAATTAGAAAACTGTTCAATGATGAAAATAACTATATTACTTAATAGCTCCAGAATACATTAATAACATCTACCATCTCTCGGTGATGCAGATATTATAATTTGTGAAACCTGTCGTGTAATATTTCTGTTGCGGATTTTTTTCAATTACTGGTTATCATTAACAATAACTCTGCTTTTTAGATAGCTAAAAAAACCTATTTATCGATTTTTTAAACATTAGCGGCATTAAATTTTATTCAAATTCCAAATAAGTATACTAAAAATACCCTAATAGTGATAAAATGGATAAAATTTGTCATTTATACTTACCACTGCCAAGCTGCGCAGAAACAACTCTACTTAAATCGTCTCTTAACGTATCTAAATTTGCATTAACTTTCAACCCTAACAATTTCAAAAACTCCAAATTCGAAGGCTCCTCGTTTCTTACAACATTATTCTGTAACAAAAATCAGTCAATAGAACTGAATAATAATAAAAAACTGAATATTTTGAAGTGACGAATTGATCCTGGACAATGAACAGTGTTAGGCTGATTCAAATAATTTAAATACTCCGACGGATTGGGAAAGTCTTCCAAACTAAGGCACATTTGGAAGTATGTATTTGCCCAAAGAGACAAAAAATGTCAATGATTATCACATTATAAAAAGCAAAAAATTAATTGACTTAGACACATGGAGTTTTATAATAATGGGGACTTCGGTCCAAGCTGTCAGCCCAAAATATTTCATATTTTTCTACCACTGGGAAAGAAAATAATTTCAGAACAAATTTGTCATGTTATTTCATAGTTTAGTATGGATCTTCATCAAGTAAAAGTTAGGTAGCAAAAATATTAAAAAATAAAAAAAGGAATAAAACTATTAAATAATAAAGGGAAAACATGGCTGGACGAAAAAAAAAATAGCAAAAAACCGAAAAAATTGGAAAAGCTTCATAAGTATTTAGTTAAAGACACCAATTTTTTCGTTAATAGGATCCTGATTATATATAATATATACAATGTGGCCCAAAATAAAGGAGTAAATTTTTTAATTGAAAATATTTTTTTTGTTTTTTGAGCGATTTATTTTCTTTTTGCAGAGCTAATAACCTAACATGTCCTCAACATGACTGTAAATTTGAAAGCAAAAATAATGTACAGGGTCGAACTTATAAAAAAAATTATATAACAGTGAATTTGAGCTCGTTGCAAATGAAAACTGTTTTAGCTAAAATTGTACTAATATGCTTTTTCGGTAGATAAACTATCCAGAACACTTCAGTAGAAAGGAAATTTTCCGAAATTACCGGATTCGCGAAATACCATTTTTTTATTAATTAACATTTTAACAAATAACACATTTATGAAAACAGTTTAGTAACTTTAAAACTTAGAGTAAAATATGAATGAGGCCACCATTATTTAATAAAAAAATGGTATTTCGCGAATCCGGTAATTTCGGAAAATTTCCTTTCTACTGAAGTGTTCTGGATAGTTTATCAACCGAAAAAGCATATTAGTACAATTTTAGCTAAAACAGTTTTCATTTGCAACGAGCTCAAATTCACTGTTATATAATTTTTTTTATAAGTCCGACCCTGTACATTATTTTTGCTTTCAAATCTACAGTCATGTTGAGGATATGTTAGGTTATTAGCTCTGCAAAAAGAAAATAAATCGCCCAAAAAACAAAAAAAATTATTTTCAATTAAAAAATGTACTCCTTTATTTCGGCCCACAGTGTACAATAGAGTCTTAAACTAATGTTTACAAAGTTACTGTGTGTTAAAAATCATATTTCCACAACCTTGGATTCTTTTTTTTAGTCGAAGCTGTTGAATATTCGACTTTTCAAGATTTATTCGAGAATAAAAAAAATGATGCTGCATTAATTTTTTCATTATTACATTTGAACAGGAAAAAAAATTAGATGGGGACACGTAAGACGTTTTGCAAAATATTATTAGTTTTGTCAAAAAAAAAAACGATTTTAAGTTGAAAAAATCCTGAATATTTCAAAAAATCGACCTGTTTCAGCATTTTCTTGAAATTCAGTAAGAGGTCAACTTTTTATTCTATTATTGGCATATGAGATGCAGTGGGAGAAAACCTGAAGGAATAAAATTTAATAATAGGACTTTTTTTAAATAAAAAAACCAGTGGTTTTGAGTGAATTCGAAAATCACTTTTTTTATAATAATTTTTTTTTAAATAATTGACTGCTGTTATAAAAGATTGGGTGTTCCTTATAAAAGTTGAAAATGGAAATTTGTATATAACTTCAGTACTTTGTTATGTTTTTTGATAATTTTATGGTGAATTCAAAGTTTTTGTAATAATTAAGAAAATGATGTGGAGACAATTTTATACTTACTTCCACATTGAAAGTGGCACTTTCACTTAAACTACTTGGTACTAATAAAAAAAGAATATACCAAATCATTTTTACGATTTAATAGTATTGTATGGAATAAAGATGCGTTGGAGTTGACAACTACTATTTATATTAATATTTTTCAGCCCACAGGAAAATTGTATCAACATATCCGGTGAAGTAAATAAAATTATCATTATCTACAATTATGGGGAATTACTTTTGTGATTTTTTATATTTCACAGTAGCCCGATTAGATAATTAAGCCAAATCACAAACATTCCCAGCACTTTTTGTCGCTAATGTAGAAACAATAAAATCTTCTCTTCCTTTATTGTTTTCAGTCAACAATAAACGCCATTGATAGTGTAAATGAAATTAATAATGGAATCGAAATCACACTGCGATTGTATAATAGATATTTACGTTACTAGTCCGGTACTTTTACAGTACGAGTACTGTAAAAGTTTACCGGACGTGTGAAGTACAACATTTTATTTCATACTGCTAAAAAACACAAAAGAACAGTGAAAAAATAAAATATTAATATATTTTTATTATACTTAACAGAAAATACTACATTTTCAACTGTTTATAAAATACAGTAAATATGACATTTTCGGAACAGCGCACGGAAATTTTTTCCCGATCCCTATTTCCGTGCGCTTAATAATAAACATAGATATCCATAATACTAGATATCCTATGGCAACCCGAAGAAAAAAAAGAAACGAGTAATGTGTCTATAGCAACGATTTATTTATTAATGACAAATTTTATTTTCTGTCAGTGAAAATTAAGTATTTATGTATTTATTACATTTTGCAAAAATGAATTCAGATTGTGAAGAAAATCGGGATATTCCCGAAAATATCTTACAACGAGCGGCAGAAGTGAGTGCAGATTTATTACCAGTGAAATCCAGGTTGAGATATGAACAAGAATATACCAGTTTTACCGAATGGCGGACTCAGAAACGAATCAAAATTGTGAGTGACGATATTCTTTTAGTATATTTTTCTGAAAAAGCCAACACTATGAAATCCTCCACTTTATGGAGTCGATTCTCTATGTTAAAGAGTTGTTTGGCAATAAAAGAAAATACTCACCATCAATATCCAAAAACGATTGCATTTTTGAAACGACAAGCTGTAGGATATATACCAAAGAAATCCAAGATTCTTACAGCAGAACAAGTAACCAAATTTTTATGTGAAGCTTCAGATGGAGAATATCTACTAGCAAAAGTAATTTTAGTGTTTGGCATCTTCGGTGCATGCCGCAGAGATGATTTAATACGTTTGAGTTTAGATGATGTGGAAGATAATGGGCGTTTCCTTGTCGTGTTCTTACGAGATGGAAAAACTCACAGGTCAAGAAGTTTTACCATTACCAATGAAAATTGCAAATTCGATCCCTGTACAATTTACCGTAAATACGCAGATCTCTGCCCTAAACATATGGAGAGTAGAAGATTATTTGTTGCATACCGAAACCAAAGATGTTACGCTCAACATGTTGGGTGCCATACTATCAGTGATATTCCAAAACTTGTTGCAAAATACCTAAAACTGAAAAATCCCGAAGAATATACCGGACATGGGCTAAGGCGCTCTTCGGCAACCATGTTGGTGGAAAGCGGCGGTGATTTGCTCACTTTGAAAAGACACGGAGGATGGCTTTCTTCCAATGTAGCAGAAGGATATATAGAAGAGTCCATACAAAGAAAAATTGAAGTATCACGGAAGTTGTTTAGCACTTGTAACTTGGAAACTACAACATCTGTAACAGTCAATCAAGAGAACCAAAGCACACACGAACACTCCGCTTCAACATCTTTAGCAGAGTATTTAGTTCAACAAAAAGAAATGCAAAAGGGATTGAGCTTCAACAATAATACGAATTGTACAATAAATATTACTATTAATAATAACGGTTCTGTCCAAAATTAATTTTCTTAGAATTACCTACTTGTATTTTTTTTGTTAATTTGAGTTGTATGTACTTACATTTTTACTGTTTTAAAAATAAAAATAAATATTCCCGATTTTCTTGATAATTTTTTGCGATATTTTTTGTTTATGTTGATTTCAGGTACCTAAGTATAATAAAAAATATCGTTCATTACTCGTCCAGAAATGGATTTTCCGTTCTTGCATGACTTCCCGTGTGTCACGCGCGCACGGAAAAATCCTCATTTCTGTACTGGTAATGAAATATACTATTATCGACGTTCGCTACTTTTGAAATTTGCATTCAATGCTAAGATAGCTGGCCATAGAAACATAATATTGGTTTTTAAATAATATGATACTGTCAGCGATTGTCATTATCCGATTTTCCCGAAATGGCTCAAGATCAATTAATTCCTGAGGATATTTTGCGCAAATCTCATAAAGCCACGGGGCATCTGATACCCAACAAATCGTTCTGTTTATTGTTTCACTGTTGAATTTTAATAAATGTATATTCATACTTTTGAAGCATAACTGAGTTTTCATTGGTAAAAGCCTGTAAAATTTCATCCCGTAAAAGTCTATTTACCGGATTGAAATCAAGTACATGAAGGTATGTTTTATGGTACAGTATGAAATAAAAGTATTTCACTTTACACATTGTGTAATAGAATAGTTATTTGTATGCAAAGGACTGGAAGTGCTACTTTGTTGGACGAGTCTGAAAATTGCGAGACGAGTCGAGCAACAGGCAAGTTCAACAAACACCTTCAACGCGTGGTGTACACAACATTTTTTGCGACGATTTGAATAAATCTACCAGAATAAAATTCATCCGAGAAAGTAATAAAATAATACAGAATTATTTGCAATAATAGATTTTATTTATTTGCAAAAACTAATATTAATTGTACCTCCAGGGCAATTATTAATATTTATCAAACCGGATGAAGATGGAAATTAATAATAATTGAAGGTTGTGTCAATAAAACTGTCAACATTGACGTGGGTACAGTTAAATCTAGGAAGTTTCTTATAGCTGTCTACCCGAGAGCGACCAGAAAGTGTTTTGTAGTACGAAACTGTCACTTTCAGCACATGGAACTTACAAAACGTAACTTTCGATAAGTAAATGAATACACAAAACAGACTAACCTATAAAAGTGAAAGTTCTGTGTGAAGGTATGGAAGAAGAATTTCAGCGATCGCAGTGGATAGGTTCAGAACTATTTCATGGCGGTTTTTTTAATCGAGTCTGTATTTGTTATAGACATATTATTCTTGTTTGTCTATTTCAATGACTAATGCCCGACTTCCCAACCATCTCCGAAAGATAGGTAATACCTAATATTATCAATCTAACATAGCGCGTGGTGAACGTAAATTGCATTTAGGAGTTCCTAAATCCGTTTTATATATTACCTATCTTTAGTATATCTTTTTTACTTAAGTTTTTTCCACTATTTCACGTTATTCAATATATAACACTTACAGTACCTAATTAAAACACAAATAACAGAAGCAAATGGCAGAAATAATCAGTACCTATCTTGTGTGACAATGATTCTAATAAGTTTATGTAATAAAAATATGTTTTTGTTTGAAAGTTTTGAGGTTTAAGCGAAACAAATGCGTGTTAATAATTTTGTCTGACTGAAATATGGCAACACCGAGAAAAGGGCGAAAACCATTTTACTATAAATTTTACCTAATTTTACTACGAAGTTTCAACGTTCCTAGGTTATTGAAGCTTTTGTTTTCGTCTTTTCAACTGATATTTGTGAGTGTGCGTACAGAAATAATTACAAACAATATTTTTGTGTGAAAATCATGGTTTGTCAGTGCCAAATTTGCAAAAAAAGCAGTCGGAATATTCCTAACCTCTCTTTTCACATGTAAGTAAATAGGTCTATTGGCCAGTGGCACTGTCCGACTAGTCCGACAATTTCTCCCCAATTTAGTATAAATATCACTTCTTCATTTCTTGCTTTGTTATTGATTCCATTTTTCACCATCACTTATTTTGTCTCTAAGGCTTTCATGAGTTTTCTATAACAATAAAACACATTTCTCCGTCTCCCTCTCCATGTATAGTTATAGTTATGGCTACAACCATCATAACTTTCTGAATATTTTCGTACAAATAAAAAACAACTATAAAAAGTACATAGGGTGATCAAGAAAACACTGCTACTACATAGGAAATAGGTAGTATATAATATAATTTCTTTAAAAATATATAATATAAGAAAATTATTCAAATGGATATTTTATGTCTTCTCTGTACCGATATCCGGTATCTAATGATTAATAACTGGTCTAACTAACATTCTAGAACCTGCAAGATTGTATCCAACTCCTCTGTACGCATCCCAACTGAGTCCATGAGATTTATATGCATCGCCTAACGGTTTATTCATATGTTTGCCGTTTAAATTACTGTTGTGACAGCTCTTGTACCACCAAGCTCCCTCTGGAATTTGAAAAATATAGAATTAATAAAAATTCGTCAATTTTAACGTACTTATAATATACAGAATGGTGCAAATGAAAGGAATAAATTCGTTGTTTCGTAAGCCGACGACTTTAAGGAAAAATCCCGAAACCCGTCGATTTTTATTTTTAAACAGGCTATTCGTAAGGATACCTTTTTATTTTTGTCGTCATCTATATGAGCGTGATGACGTCATCGCTAAAATTTTTAAATGGAAATGTGGGTGTTGTAATACATTATTTGAAAGGTCTTTTAAATACCTATTCAGCCATACCAATACGTACAGTAATTGATATGCGTATTGTTACAAATATTATTGATGAAATTTAAACATATTTCTTAATAAAAAGTATTGGTATGATGTATTTATTGACACCCAAAATTAAATTTGTGAAGGCAGTCACTGGTTATGAAATGTCTTATCTACCTACTTTTTACCTTTTTTAAAAATCCAGTTACCTTATCAACATCAACATTGACACTTGGACATAATTAACTTTCTGTCAAGTGATTGATAGTATTATTGTATTAGACGAATTCAAAAAGTCTTTGTATCTATCAACATGAAGCTGACTGAAACGCAAAGAATTGAAATTTTAATAATGATTGGTTGTGGATATAAAGCACGTACACAGAAAGAAGTATGTACGTTATTCGATAATAAATACCCCAACCGAGAACCAATTTCACAATCCACTATAAGCAAAATTGAGAAGAAATTCAGAGAAACGGGACATGTCAAAGACCTCCCTGAAGGTAGTAGAAAACCAATATCAGAAAACAAACAACTAGATGTTCTGTTAGCCTTTCAAGATAATCTCCATACCAGTTCACGGCAAGTAGCATTAGCTAATTCCATTCAACAGTTCCTAGAAAGCTAAAGAAGGAAAAGTGACATCCCTACAAAGTAAGTTTAGTACAAGAGCTTATGGAAGATGATTTTGATAGACGAATTGAGTTATGTGAAATTATGATGCAACAAAATAACAGAGATCCGATGTTTTTAAATAAGGTTATTTTCTCGGATGAAGCTACATTTCTACTAAATGGCCATGTCAATCATCAAACTTATTAGTACTGGGCTACGGAACATCCACACTGGATGCAAGAGTACCGTACTCAATACCCAGAGAAAGTTAAAGTTTGGGCGGGAATAATAGATAATAGGATTATTGGACCATACTTTTTCGAAGAAACCTTAACAGGTCCTCGATATTTAGAATTTCTTCAAAACTTCTTGATACCCGAATTGAGAAACAGAAATGATTTATGGCTGCAGCAAGATGGTGCGCCTCCACACTATGCTGTCTTGGTGCGCAACTATTTGAACAACGTCTTTCCAAATCGGTGGATAGGTCGAAGAGGAACAATAGAATGGCTATATTCATTATGATACAGATTTTTGAGCCAATAGGAATGCGACATTCGCACAATATTTAATATAGCCATGGATACCTGGTTGACATTTCTGAAATTAATTATATTAGGTCTGTTCCCTGCAATAAAACTGTAGCACTGGGTTATACGATTTTATTTATTTTAATTATGTTTTAATGCTTCTCGCAGTATACAAATGCAATTCACATAGATAGTCCCAAATTTAGCAGTTTTACACGCATTTTTTCACAGATAGACCTGAATTTTTCAAAATTATATAGCTCAGTGCTACACTTTTATTACAGGCGGACAGACCTATTAAGTGATACTTAATTTGACAGCTGTCAAATAATTTTACCTTTAACATGCCCTCCAGTTCAACAACCATCCGAACAGGATCAGCCCCCCAAATAAATTTTACAAATTGTACAATAAATAATTTATACATGCACAAAGAAGATTAAAGAATTAATATTATTATGTTCAGAAGTTTTAAATTTATTTGTTGTACAATTTGTAAAATTTATTTGTTGAAGTTCCTTTCATTGTTCTTGTTTTTTATAATAAATGATAATTATTAATTAAATAATTCTTATTAATCGGAGTAGAAAAAATATTGTATGCAACTTTCATGTAATGGCCATTAATACACTCGCATATTATATACGAAACTCGCCTGCGGCTCGTTTCGTATCCTATAACATGCTCGTGTCTTAGTGGCTATCATTACATGATCGTTGCATAAAATACTATTACTAGTTGTCTTAATATATCGTACTGCGATCTGTAAGCGATGACAGTCGCATGGAACTGGTATACGGACAGCATTAGGTGAAGTTTTTGGCAAGAAATATGTTTGTTAATATGGAAAGATGGATTTGATATTTGTATAGCTACTTACCAAATATCGTAGCACAATTTCCCGGGTTAAGATCTTGATCCACATCAGTGGTGGTGAATTTAGATCCAAGATGATATGTTAAAGAATCTCCTGCATCACCTGAAAATCCTGTCAAATTCTTTAAAATGTATCCTTCGCTTTCTGAGCCAATAGCAAACAGTGAATACTGAGCATACGCTTTTTTTTGTTCTCTATCAGTAAGTTCAATTAGTAGCTCGGCAACTTCGAAACCTAAAATCAATATTTATATTATTCATTTGATAAAATCAAAATTATTAAAAGTATTTTCACTCTAAGGAAAAAATATTAATGTGTGGATATTTTTTAAGCCTAAAATTAGAAATAAGCTCAAAATACTAATTTGGGGCATATAGTGAAAATAACAATCTAAATCTTTTTGATTGGAGGAATATTGACAATGCAACAAGGGAAAATCGCAAATATTGTTTTGAAAAAATTTCCAAATGCTGTTCTGCATAATCTTATACCAAATAAATAGTTTCCATTAGTTGAGATTTATCCTAAAATTATGAGAAATCTTGAAAAATATACGAATTTTTTTGTTTGCTTATGGATTAACTCCATTATGCCCATAAGACTGGATAAACTATAAATACATATTTTTTATGAATGGAAAAAAATATCAATTCAACCAGAATAATAATAACGGTGCGTAAATAATTTAAAATCAAAATATTCAACATACGATAAATGTTTTCTAAGCCAATCCAAAATTCTCCATTCAGGTCGCCAAATCCAAATTTATAATCCCTCCAATGCAAATAAAAGTCTTGAGAACCATCAAATCTTTTTTGAATGTGTGTCCATCCGCCACCCTTTGTTTCCATATCACAGAGGACCGAAATAGGTTTGCTACTAGTCCTGGGTTGAATGTCGTAGATGCCAGATTTATTGTTTCCTACAACATAAAATGTGAAATTTTAGATTTTCGACCGGAAACTGCATCAAAGCGTTTACGAACGGATTAAATTCATGGCAAAATGTTTAATAAAATATATTCAGTTTTAAAATGGGTGGGCTTAATATCTATCTATTAAAAGGGTTTATTAATTATTTGATAAAAACTGAAATAGTTCTTGTACAGTTGATTTATTGATGATCAACCCCCACTTACCATTATCGAAAATTTCTTGACAACTTCTAGGGAGATTTTTCCTATGATCTCCAGCATAGATCTGTATCATTCTGCAAACAGGTATAACACTTGTACCCACCAAAGATTTACAAGATTCTCTGAATTCAAAAAAATTGGGAACGTTATTTTGAAGGTCTGTCTTCGCTTTATCAACAGCCAAACTAAACTTCACGGGCTCATTTTTTCCTAAAATATAATGAACTTCACTCCAAAATATACATGACTTTTAAATTATTCTGTATAATATCTATATTCATCTTCAGATATGTAACCAAGAACACTCATGTCTATCTAATGATAATGTGATTAAGATGCGCTTACCTTCAACTTGTGAATAAAACATTTTACTTAAATTATCTCTTAGCGTATCAGAATTTGTATCAACTTTCAATCCCAGTAATTTGAAAAATTCGACATTAGAAGGTTCATCGTTTCTATCATTATCCTGTAATGAAAATGATTGAATTTGATTTGACTATGTGTACAGAGATCGAAATTCATGAGTTACATAATTCTCTAATTTTGAAAATTGTTGAAATATTCCACCATTATTTTGTGTCGTTTCCTGAAGGAATAGCAATTTATGGATACCAAAACGTGGCCGTTATACATATACAGGGTGGTCCTCAAGTTTTTGTACATAGAACTACAGTACAATCTTCACTTTAAAATGTTGCGATTTAAACCAACTAGCTTAAAATGTTGATATTAAGAGAGATACCTACAAGGAAATTTTAGTTCACGTTTTTTAAAATAGCTTTAACGCTTTTTGACGTATATGCACAAAAATTCGACAGTGAGGGTTTTTGGATATGAGAAATCATAATTTTGTACTTATTTCGATGTATTTTGTAGAGGGCGTCACGTAGGCCACTTATTCGGCTTAAATGTGCGCTAAACTTTTTTGCTGTTCAAATCTGCGGTACTTTTATGGAAAAATATTAATGCAACACCATCTTAACAAAAAAAAGGATATATCAGTATTCCCAAATGATTTCAACAGAACATTATTGTTACACGAGAGGAGTCAGAAGATATTTGAATACTAACTACCCTGAATGCTGGATTGGTTGCGGTAGCCCTTTCCCAAGACCACCACGTAGCCCAGAATTTCATCCTCTTAATTTACTTCAGACAATATTGAAGTTATAATGTTTTTTGTGTAATTCACTTTGTCTTAATTTGTTTAATGAATAAAATGTATCTTAGTTAGGACTTCAGTTTAAAGAACCATACATATTTTTTATGTTAACTGCTACTATTCTCTAATAATATCCATCTTAAAACTGAAAAAAATAATTATCGTACACACGACTACATTTATGAACATCATTTAAATAAATAATAATAATTGTGTAGTTAATCAGAAAAATGAGATTATTTCTAATACCGGGGATACTAACAAATTTTTAGTTAAAATGTTGTGGCCTCAATATTTTTTCACGAAAGTAGCGCTAATTTAAACGGCAAAAAAGTAAAGCGTACATTTATACCGCAACGTGGCCTATGTGGTGTTCTCTACAAAATACAACAAAATAGGTACAAAACTATTATTTCCCTTACCTATCCAAGAACCCCCACCGTCAAATTTTTGTGTATATAGGTACGTCAAAAAGCGTTAGTTATTGTGAAAAACAAAAATTAAAATTCCATGCTCAACATTATCTCTCTTGATATCAACATTTTGTTAAAGCTATTTGGTTTAAATTGCAATAAGTAAAGATTGCAATGTACTTCTACGAACAATTACCTACTAAAAAACCAATTTAATTTGTGCCCATAATTATTAATAGAATAAGGAATATAAAATATACGCCAGTAAGTGTATAGTTCATCCAGGGGTAGAGATATGAACTTGAACAAGAGCAAATTCTCTTGGAAAATACTTTTGGTTTTTTGTATTTAATGGAAAATTTATCTAAAAAATTATACACAAAAAAATTGAAAAAAAACCACTCGTAAACCCTCCCACACTGATCTTTTATTCTGGCAATAAAAAACGGGGGTTTGTAGGTGAAACCCTAAATCGTCCACGCCGATCCTCGCTCTGCGCATGTTAATATAGTGTAAATAAAATGATAACCTCACAAAATAACTTTCGTCTGTAGCCCGTATAGTTGGTGCCGACCTCGGGCGCCATCGAGTATCTCCGGTGGCGCTCCGGTGCGCATGCGTCCATAAAGCTTTTAACCTTCTATACGATACCATTGATTTGTGCAGAGATTAGCTCGGCGTAAGCGTGCTGGGCTCTTAACACAGAGGTACCAGGTTCGAGTCGTGTCCGAGTCAAGATATTTTTATTTTCTTATTGTTTTTTTCAAAAATTGACTAAAAATACGAAGAATTTTTCGATTCGGATTAGGGTAGGGGGTAAGGTAGGGTGGTTTTGGTTGGGTTATTATTGAAAATTATTATAATAATCTGTCAATTACACAATTCAACTTTTCGATTCGGATTAGGGTAGGGGGTAAGGTAGGGTGGTTTTGGTTGGGTTATTATTTTCGGCACCACGTATACGGGCAGCAGACGAGAGTAGGCAACGTAGGCATGCGCAGAGCGAGGATCGGCGTGGACGATTTAGGGTCTCGTGTTTGTAGTAATCAATTTATACAGGGTTATACAATGTACCAGCATTGAAGTTTGTAGGAAGCAATTTTTTGAAACGCTATTAAAAGTTACTCATCATCTTCAATGAGCGCTAGCTCCGTTGGGAGGAACTTTTGGATGGATTTAAATTAGGTTAGATGGACATCATCACATCTAGCATCTGTAGTGTGTGTTTTGCAGAAGAGTTCCTGAACACCATATATATTTATCACTTTCAATTTAAAATCAGGTTGTTCATATAGCTTTCATAACAAAAAAATTTTCATTGAGTAAGTAAATACAAAGCATAAAAAATTAACCAGACAATAACTGGGTTTATCGAATTTAGGAATTGAAAAAATACATTTTTTGTTCACTTGCTAAGATGAAAAGAAAGGCTCAATTAGGTGTGACTACGATTCTTAAGTTATCGAAGCTACAGAAAAAAAACAGAGGAGTTTTGAATCATTTTTTGAAATGAAAAAGTAATCGTAGCATATATGAAATATATATAAAAATGTTCGTAATTATCGAGGTGTCATCAATTACACTCAATTGAGAAATAGCTCATAATTATAATTTAAAGCATGGGTAGAATTTTAATTTGGTCAAATTTAGATAGGTAATTTTTAAAAGAAAATTCAACAAACTTCGATGAGAGAATATTGATTACATTATATGTTTTATAGGTAAATAGGTTTCATAGTAAATAATATACTTACCTTCACATAGAAAATGGCGCTCTCACCAAAACTAATAACTGTAATTAATAATAAAATATACAAAATCATTTTTACCATTTAAAAGTTCACTATAGAATAAAGATGCGTTGGAGTTGACAACTACTATTTATATCATTTTTTCAAGCCCACAGAAAAATTGTATCAATATTTCCGGTGGAGTAGACAAAAGTGTCGGTATTTTATATCATTTCGATAACCATGTGGAATTACATTTGTGATTTCACAAAACACTGATAAGTTGATTCAGCTCAATGCCAAGCTATTTTAGTCATTGGAAAAGCAATCACAAAGATACTATTAAATTTATTTTATTCATATGTTTTTTATAATTAAATTATCCTTATTAGTACACAAAAGTTCAAATTTTCTAGTTTAACAGCGTTGGCTAAAGTTTAATTTTCCACAATTTCTTATTCAATTCAGTGGAGTCGTTATAACTATAACTTCTGGGAAGCTCTTGTCTAGTGTTTCACGAGATTCGATTTTCGAGACGAGATCAAGTCGAGACTGAATTTTTTCCGAGACGGTATCGAGAAAGACCACTTCGAGATCGAAAACTTTTTTCGAGATCTCTCTGTTGTCGTAGGTTTTTTCTTATAAACTACGCAAATTAAAATCGTCGGAATTGTCATCATCATCAATATCGTAGTCAGTAGAAGGATGTTACGTTGGAGAGTTATTTTTATTGGAAGTAACTTAATAAACTTCTTTATAGAAGTTTCACAATTCAGATATCGATTGCTAATTCGTTGAGTTAAATGTCGCAGTCTCATTTCGTGGAACCAGATTCATGCAACACAATATATCCAATTGGTTTTTGTATAGAGTTGACACTACACCAGTACCTTCAGAAGTTTGTAAAGCAGTGGTCTTAGTCGCAGTGGTTCCGTGATAAGTACTGTCACAAGAGTTTTTTTTTTTAAACAAAGTATATTATTTTTTTGAGTTCAAACTCAAAGTTCTGTCAAATACCAGAGGGTCTTGAAAAAAACTCATTCTTTTTCTGAATTCTCCACAACTCCAAGTCATAAAGTGATGGTTCACTTGCCATGACAAAAGCAATTATCTGCAAAATACGTAACAATTTACAAGAAAAGGAAGTATTTTACTGCAAGTATCTTCATTTTTTTGGAATTCCCGTTTCGAAAATTAACTAAGTTCATATGTTTTTTTAAAGTGTTCCCATTTTTTCCAGCAGTCTATCCTGCATTGGGGTTCTCTATCGCTAGGCATTTCACAAGAATGTAAAATGTGAATGGGGGATCCTTTTTTCCATTCCACAGAATCTAGCTTTCAAATATGTCGCAAAATTGGAATTGGTTTTTTGGGAACTGAGGGTACTGTAGTGTGTTCGCTTATACTACTCTACTTCCCCACACAGTCTACTCACCCATTAGACGATTTGAGTAACATTTCATTGATTTTATTGTATATATTTAATCATTTCTTAATTCATGATTGATAATAACAAGCAGCTCATCAAAAAATGTACGAGGATAATAATTAAGAATACGGATGCATTCCGTCTACATATCAGGTATTATCACCAACTGGCCTAACCAACATTCTAGAACCTGCAAAATTGTAATGAAGTGCTCTGGATCCACTCCAATTAAGTCCCTTATACAGGGTGTCCAGAAACTCTCCTGCCAAACGGAAACTACAGTTACTAGAGGTGATTTTAAGTCGATTTAGCTCAAATTACCTTTATCCGAAAATGCTTCCTAAGGGGGCTACAGCCCTTTGAATAAGACGTTCTCATATGAGTTTTCTTCAAATTATTCAAAAATACCGTTACTTAAAATATTCAAACTTGGTATAATCAATAAACAGTTACAAACCAGTCGTTCGCTGTAAATAAATTTTGTTCAGGTCCATCACAAGCGTGTTAGTCGGAGGGACCAACAGGTATTTTTGTTAAAAAAAAATTATTTTCAAGTCTTTTAGGTATACGACACCGAATTTGGAAAACTCAAGATAATTTTCATAAAAAATATTCTCTTCTCTCAAATCGATATCATGAACAGTTTTCGATAAAAATAGATTAAAACTTTTTGTGTTTCTTACATAAAATCATGTTGGATTATAAAATTGTATCTGTAATATCAAATCAACAAAATCTGATGTGTCAAATTACTTTGATTCTAAACAGTTATTTTTATTATTATTATGTGTGAAAGGTCAAAAAAAATAATAGTTAATTTGATCAAAACGGTTTATTTTCCGAATGAAAAATATGCAGATATGAATTTAGTTTATGGGGAAGTACAATGTAACGCTCGTGCAGGAGAGCGAAGATATGCGGAAAAATTTCCAAACAGAAGGCATCCTGCTCGCAAAACATTTGTTGTACCTAAAAATACTGAAACTGGTAGACGACCTGATGTGACAATGGAATACAAAGACTATATTTTGATTGAAATCGAAAATAATCCCGAGGTTAGCACCAGAAGACTCGCTGCTATATGTATCCTGGCATTTCCAAGTCTTCCATATGGAATATTATTCGTAAAACCATCCTTTCCATTTTCAAAAAGTTTAGGCCATGGTAGATGGTGATTTCCCTGCCCGCATAGATTTTTCAAACTGGTTGCGGAACAAAAAAAATCCGGATCCTTCTTTTGCAATATTTTATTTTGCGATGAATCTACGTTTACCAGAGACGGAATTTTTCATTTACATAATGCACATCATTAAGCCTACATTGGTGATAATCCTCATGGAACAGTAGAGAAAAAGCACCAGCAAAGATTGAGTATAAATGTTGGGATAGGTGTAATCGGTAATCAGCTTCAGGGACCTGTAGAGCTTCCTAGCCGTTTAACAGGACAAGAATATCTTAATTTTCTACAAAATGTTTTACCTGATTAATAGATGAGGTTCCCCTGATGATTCGAAATAATTTATTGTTCATGCACGACGGCTGCCCAGCTCATTTTAGTAGAGAGGTTCGTCAATATCTCGACAATAACTATCACGATAAATGGATTAGAAGAGGTGGTCCAGTTTATTGGCCCCCAAGATCTCCAGATTCAAACCCCTGTGATTTTTGTATTTGAGGTTATTTGAAATCATTAGTCTATGTTGTTCCGATAGAAACCCGTAATCAGCTGTGGCAAACAATTCAAAACGCTTGTAATGAAATTAGAAATAATGCAGGAATTTTTAGAAAAAAGAATAAATTTGTGTATTGAGACAAATGTTCGTCATGTAGAGCATCTGTTGTAAAATTAATTCTCTTATTTCTGTTGGTAATTATCTCTTTTAACATTTTTTATGAAAATTATCTTGAATTTTCCAAATTCGTTGTAGGATACATAAAAAACTTGAAAATAAAATTGTTTTAATAAAAATACCTGTTGGTACGCTTGTGATAGATAAAAAAAAATTATTTACAGCGAACGACTGGTTTGTAACTGTTTATTGATTATACCAAGTTTGAATATTTTAAGTAACGGTATTTTTGAATAATTTGAAGAAAACTCATATGAGGACGTCTTCTTCAAAGGGCTGTAGCCCCCTTAGGAATCATTTTCGGATTGAGGTAGTTTGAGCTAAATCGACTTAACATCATCTCTAGTAACTGTAGTTTCCGTTTGTCAGGAGAGTTTCTGGACACCTTGTATTTATATGCATCCCCAACACCTTACTCATGTATTTACCATTCAAGTTATTGCTATGACAACTATCATTCACCACCTAGCACCATCTACAATAAAATAATGTTCACAAGATAATAATAATAATTTTCTATTCTCTTTCTGACAAGCAACAAAATTGCACGTGTCTGGCAAGGTTGAAAACCTGACTAAATCACCTAGCTTATTTTTTTCTCAACTCTTTGAACATTAAACTACAACATACGAAAATTTCTGATTAATGGATCATCTGGAAATCAAGTTGACATTTATTCTCGGAAGACTATTTTACCCAGTGGAAGAATTCCACCCTAGACTTTTGAGTTGCATTGTCATTAAGTAACTCAATAATTTTGTGACTGGATTTACTATTTGAACCCTCACTTTGTAGAATCTACTCATATTACTCTTACAAATGAAACTAACTGTTTTTAATCAATTTCCATATTCAATCAAAAGATTTATAAGTGTTCAATGTATCTAATGTCAAATTCTTGACTTGTTTGACCAGTATAGAAAGCATTACATTCTGAACATTTAAGTTCATATATTCAAACAGTTTTTCTCAGATTTTTCCAGTAGGGCTACTACTACTGCTACTACTTAGTCAGGCGAACCGTGGCCAAAACAAACTCAAGCCAAGGTTCCGGTACTGAGGCCACTGGCGATTCCTGCCACTTATACATCCATGAGGCCGAGCCCCTCGATGAAGGACTCGATCCTCTTCAGTGGATGCCTGCTTATGTCCCCAGAGGCCATAACAGGGACTCCGAAGATTCGCCTGCGTAGCACAGCCCAATGTGGACATACGAGGAGAACATGGTCAGCCATGCCACAACCCCTGCATAGGGGGCTTTCCTCTAAACCTAGGTTACAGAGGCGTTTCCTAAGACAGCAGTGCCCTGTTAGGAGTCCTGCTATCTTCTTTAACCTTCTCCTTGGTAGTTCTAGAGCAGCGCTAGCATGTCTATCAGTCCATCCCCTCAATAGGAGCTTGGACTGCCTGAGAGTTCTCTTGTGAGCAAGGTGCTGGTTTCTCAACCAGTTCCTCGTCTCCTTACGGATTGTTTGTTTTGTGAGGCCAAAGGTCGGGCCCGGGCCGTTAAAGGGAGGATAATACCTAAGCTTTAATATTGGTTATATCATATCTTCTTTTTTATATTCACATATAGTGAGTCAGTCAGAAGATAGGTTACTATTTATTTTGGACTAGCCAAAATGTTAAATCAGGTATGCATTTGTAATGTCATACCTTCTATCGGAATAATCAATGAGTTTCTTAGAATTTTCACAACTTTTTTTCATTAAATTGTGGAATTAATTAGAAACAGTTAGTTTCATTTGCGAAAGTAATTTTGTGGCTATTTTATATTATTGCATTATAATATATCTGATCTCATCATATATCATTATTTTTATTACATATTCAGTATACATAAGTATTACTTCTTCATTTCTTGCTTTGCAATTGATTCTATTTTTCACTATTACTCATTGAAAGCTTTGTCTCCGAGGTTATCATGATTTTTCTATGACTACAATAACCATTAGGTACTCTAGGATTAATTCCATACAAATAAAAAAAGACTACTAGGAACTGAACATGGGGAATTAAGAAAACACACCTTCAACATAGGAAATAGTATTTAATATATAATATATAACATAAAAAAATCAATCACATGGATATTTTATTTCTTCTCAGTACCAAGACCAGGTATCTAATTATTACTAACTGGTCTTACTAACATTCTAGAACCTGCAAGATTATATCCTTCTCTGAACGCGTTCCAAGTAAGTCCATGAGATTTATATGCATCGCCTAACGGTTTATTCATATGTTTGCCGTTTAAATTACTGTTGTAACAGCTCTTGTACCACCAAGCTCCTTCTAGAAATTGAAAAATATTCCTCAATTTTAAAATACTAATATATAATAAAACTTTGAAATTCGTACCAGTGATAGAATTATCCACGAAAATAAATTCACAGTCTAAGGAGAACACAAAATGGATAATTCTAGCAATTATTTATTATTTGTAAGCTGGTCCAGACTTTTTTTATTTGTTATTCAACAGCGGAATATTTCTGCAACTAAGGCTAATCACCAAAGCCGGGAGCACAATAGTGTTCCAAGCAGTAGTAGGGATCTTTATCGAGCCCAACATCCATGGACTGAGGACCTCGGTTTTACGTCCCATCCGAAAGACCGCATATTCTACATTATACCTTGTGCTCATTGGTATAATCCCTGCGAGCTGTGATATGCTACTCACCCTAGTAGTCTAAAATGCACCATTGTAGTCTGAAGTGTTTCGCTGCAGACTTAACGGTGTTAACCCAGTAGTCAACCATCCAAGTACTAACCGCGTTCGGCACTGCCTCACCGTAATGATCGCATCAGAGGCGCTCCACTACAGAGCTGGACCACAGGACCACACTTGTTTCATACTTTTGAAATAAGCTCCTTTTTTAAGCTGACAACTGTCCAATGAAAAATGTTATATAGTTATCCTAATATTAATGTAATGACCCATATTTTCAATCCCATTTATGGCGTGCATATAATTTTTTTTTACAAATTCGAATATCGTGAAATAATGTTTTGCATTGAATTTAATATAGTAGATTGAAATTAACCTGCATACAAAACTCATAAAATTTGTAATATAATATAACTAAACTCACTCAACCAACAAATAGATATATTAATAATATTTCTCTACAACACAATTCCCACACGCCCCTGGATGGAATTAATGCTAAGTAACCCCAACTTCTTTGGGTCGTTGAAATTTTTTATGAAAAAGTGGACCGCGTTAATAACTGACCAGTTACTTCGTTATATTATGCTATATTATGCCAATTACTGGAGTTGGACTATTCGATCTCCAATACACCTTCTGCTACGTTGCCAGCTATTTAAAATTTTCTTAAAAATACTAGCATACATAAAGTGGTTTTAATTAATTTCTTTTTTTCCAGAAATTTCAAACGGCTTATTTTAATGCTTACTGATAAATTCATATTAGGTATTTTTTTTCAATATTTCCAGACTAGCTATCTAAGAACATCACTAACTAACGGTTTACTGAAGTAAGGGGAACATTTGTATAGTGATCCTGACAATTTTAGAAAATAAATATGACTACATTGCTTTATTGAATTGTCGTTACATTCATATTAGAAACACTATACCTAACGATTGTATAAAATATCTTACTACTTGTCTTAATATGTTTCAGTATATTGTACTGCGATCTCTGAGCAAATAAAGTCGCCTGGAGTTGGTATACGGACAGCCTTACGTGTAATTTTTGGAGAGTAGTATGTTTGTTGATATGAAAAAAATTGATTTGATATTTGTATAGCTACTCACCAAACACCGCAGCACAATTTCCTGGGTTAAGATCTTGATCCACATCAATGGTAGTGAATTTAGATCCAAGGTGATGTGTTAAAGAATCTCCTGCATCACCTGAAAATCCTGTCAAATTCTTTAAAATGTATCCTTCGCTTTCTGAGCCAATAGCAAACAGTGAATACTGAGCATACGCTTTTTTTTGTTCTCTATCAGTAAGTTCAATTAGTAGTTCGGCAACATCAAAACCTAAAATCAATATTCATATAATTCATTTGATAAAAAAAAAGTATTAAAAGTATTTTCACTCTATGGCAAAAATACGAATACTTTTCAAGAGTGCTTTTGAAGTTAAATAAATGGAATAATATATTCTTAGTATTATGTGTGGATATTTTGTAAGCCTAAAATTAGAAATAAGCTCCATTTTAAGGCATATAATGAAAATAACAATCTAAATATTTTTGGTTGGAGGAATATTGACATTGTAACAAGGGAAAAGTGAAAATATTGTTTTGAAAAATTTTACAAATGCCGTTCTGCATGATCTTATACCAAATAAATATTTTCCATTAATTGAGATTCATCCTAAAATTATGAGAATTCTTGAAAAACTAAAAAAATTCGAGTCTCTGTTTTGTTTGCTTATGGATTATCTCCATTATCCCCATAAGACTGGATAATCTATACATAAATATTTTTTATGGATGGAAAAAAATATCATTTCAACCAGAATATAGTAATAATAACGGTGCGAAATATTCAACGTACGATGAATGTTTTCTAAACCAATCCAAAACTCTCCATTCAGATCGCCAAATCCAAATTTATAATCCCTCCAAGGTAAATAAAAGTCTTGAGAACCATCAAATCTTTTTTGAATGTGTGTCCATCCGCCACCCTTTGTTTCCATATCACACAGGACCGAAATAGGTTTGCTACTAGTCCTGGGATGAATGTCGTAGATGCCAGATTTATTGTTTCCTACAACATAAAATATCAAATTTGAAATTTTAGATTCTCGACCGGAAACTGCATCAAATCGTTTACGAACGAATTAAATTCGTGGCAAAATAATTTTTAATATACTATATTCAGTTTCAAAGGTTTATTAATTATTTGATAAATACTGAAATAGTTTTTGTACAGTTGAATTATTGATGATCAGCCCCCACTTACCATTATCCAAAATTTCTTGACAACTTCTAGGGAGATTTTTCCTATGATCTCCAGCATAGATCTGTATCATTCTGCAAACAGGTATAACACTTGTACCCACCAAAGATTTACAAGATTCTCTGAATTCAAAAAAGTTGGGAACGTTATTTTGAAGGTCTGTCTTCGCTTTATCAACAGCCAAACTAAACTTCACGGGCTCATTTTTTCCTAAAATATAATGAATTTCACTCCAAAATATACATGTCTTTTAAATTATTCTGTATAATATCTATATCCGTCTTCAGGTATGTAACCAAGGGCACTCATGTCTATCTAATGATAATGTGAATAAGAAGCGCTTACCTTCAACTTGTGAATAAAACATTTTACTTAAATTATCTCTTAGCGTATCAGAATTTGTATCAACTTTCAATCCCAGTAATTTGAAAAATTCGACATTAGAAGGTTTATCGTTTCTATCATTATCCTGTAAAAAAATGATTGCATTTGATTTGATTATGTCTACGGATGTCGAAATTCATAAGTTCATTCTCTAATTTTAAAAATTGCTGAAATATTTCATCATTATTTTGTGTCGTTGCCTGAAAGAATTGCAATTTATGGATAACAAAACGTGGCCTTTATACATATACAGGGTGGTCCTCAAGTTATTGTTCATAGAAGTGCAGTACAATCTTCACTTCAAAATGTTGCGATTTAAACCAACTAGTTGAAAATGTTGATATTAAGAGAGGTACCTACAAGGAAATTTTAGTTTACGTTTTTTAAAATAGCTTTAACGCTTTTTGACGTATATGCACAAAAATTGGACGGTGAGGGATTTTGGATATGAGAAATAATAATTTTGTATTTATCTCGATGCATTTTGTAGAGAGCGTCACGTAGGCCACTTATTCGGCTTAAATCTGCGTTAAACTTTTTTGCTGTTCAAATCTGCGCTACTTTTATGGAAAAATATTAAAGCAACACCATCTTAACCAAAAAAAAAATGATATATCAGTATTCCCAAATGATTTCGACAAAACATTATTGTTACACGAGAGAAGTAAGAAGATATTTGAATACTAACTACCCTGAATGCTGGATTGGTTGCTGTGGCCCGTTCCCAGGACCACCACGTAGCCCAGAATTTTCTCCTCTCAATTTACTTTAGACAATATTGAAGTTATAATATTTTTTGTGTTGTTTACTTTTTCTTAATTTGTTCAATAAATAAAATGTATTCTAGCTAGGACTTCAGTTTAAAGAACCATACACATATTTTTTATGTTAACTGCTACTATTCTCTAATACTGTTCATCTTAAGGCTGAAAAAAAATAATTACCGTAGACACAACTACATTTTTTGAACATCATTTAATTAAATAATAATTATGTAGTTAATCAGAAAAATGTGATTATTTCTAATAAGGGGATACTAACAAATTTTTAGTTAAAATGATGTGGCTTCAATATTTTTTCACAAAAGTAGCGCTAATTTAAACAGCAAAAAAGTAAAGCGTAACGCAACGTGGCCTATGTGGCGCCCTCTACAAAATACAACAAAATAGGTACAAAATTATGATTTCCCTAACCTATCCAAGAACCCCCACAGTTGAATCTTTGTGCAAAAATTAAAATTTCATGTTCACAGTATCTCTCTTGATATCAACATTTTGTTAAAGTTATTTGGTTTAAATTGCATTAAGTAAAGATTATAATGTACTTCTCTGAACAATTACTGAAAAACCAATTTAATTTTTGCCTATAATTATTAATTGAATAAGGAATATAAAATAACCACTAGCATAGTATAGTATAGTTTACCCAGGGTAAGAGGTATGAGCTTGAACAAGAGCAAATCCTCTTGGAAAATATTATTGTTTTTTTGGATTTAATGGAAAATTTATCAAAAAACTTATACACAAAAAAATTTAAACTAATTCACTCGTAATCCCTCTCACGCTGATCTTTTAGACTGGCAATAAAAAACGGGGATTTGTAGTAATTAATTTATACAGGGTTGGTATACAATGTACCAGGTTTGGAGAATGTAAGAAGCAGCTTTTTTGAAACGTTATTAAAAGTAACTCATCATCTTCAATGAGCGCTAGCTCCGTTGGGAGGAACTTTTGGATGGATTTAAATTAGGTTAGATGGACATCATCACATCTAGTATCTGCATTATGTGTTTTGCAGAAGAGTTCCTGAGCACCATATATATTTATCACATTCAATTGAAAATTAGGTTATTCATGTAAAAGGATTTACATTGAACAAGTAAATACAAGGCATTAAAAATTAATCGAAGCTACAGAAAAAAACAGAAGAGTTTTGAATTAAAAAAGTGATCGTAGCATATATGAAATATATATAAAAATGTTCGTAATTGTGGAGGTGTCATCAATTACACTCAATTGAGAAATATCTCATAATTATAATTTAAAGCATGGGAAGAATTTTAATTTGGGACAAATTCAGATAATTAATTTTGGAAAGAAAATTCAACAAACTTTGATGAGAGAATATTGATTACATCATGTGTTTTTTAGGTAAATAGTTTTAATAGTATATAATATACTTACCTTCACATAGAAAATGGCGCTCTCACCAAAACTAATAACTGGAATTAATAATAAAATATACCAAATCATTTTCACGATTTAAAAGTATTCGATGGAATAAAGATGCGTTAGAGTTGACAACTACTATTTATCTCATTTTTTTAAGCCCACAGAAAAATTGTATCAATATTTCCGGTGGAGTAGACAAAAGTGTGGGTATTTTGTATTATTTCGATAACCATGCAGAATTACATTTGTGATTTCACAAAACACTGATAAGTTGAATCAGCTCAATGCCAAGCTATTTTAGTCATTGGTAAAGCAATCACAAAGATACTGTTAGACTTATCTTATTCATATGTTTTTTCATGAACAGATGTCGAAGAATAATTATTTATATTAACACTTTATGAATTTTTTGAAAAATGATATTTTTCAAAAACAGTTGACCGTTCAACTAAGGAGCAACAACTACTTTGGGGTGTAATTCAATATCCGGCGGTGCATATTGAACGGGAAGTAGTTGTTGCTCCTTAGTTGAACGGTCAACTGTTTTTGAAAAATATTATTTCTTTAAAAATGCATAAAGGGTGAATATAAATAATTATTCTTCGACATTTGTTGATAAATCACTTTATTAAATACAACAATATTACAGGAAACTGTAATAAACTTTATTGTTTTTTTATAATTACATTATCCTTATTAGTACACAAAACTGCAAATTTTCAAGTTTATAACAGCTTTGGCTACAATTTAATTTTGCACAGTTTCGGCTACAGTTTAATTTCGCACAGTTTCTTATTCAATTTAGTTAAGTATAACTATAACTTTCGGGAAGCTCTTATCTATACCTTGTTTTTAAACTAAGAGGAGCGATTTGAATTTAAGTTGGCATTTCTGCTGCCTAGTGATTGGTCAGATTCCAGCCAGTTTCACACAGCTCTTTTGATACCACTGACACTGACATTTGTCAGTTTTGTGTTTATTCATATAAAAATAGTCATTAATTCAATCACTACTACCACATTTGTTGTTTATTTTTAACAAAGTATTATATTTTACCCAAGGTATTTGCTATTTTTATTATTTATTTCCTTTCATGAAAAAATCCATGCTTCTTTTTTCTTGTTAATTATATAAGTTTCACATCAAGTTTTACATACATTGCAGTATTTTTCGATAACAAAACTTCTGTTCACTTTTAGTTTTGCAACACCAAAGCCTCAATAATTGTTAAAAAAAAAATGTAATTATACCATTGCATTAATTTCTATATTCTCATTAATCCTCAAATTCTTAAAACATTTTACATAAACTACTTATTATAGCCTTACATCTTTTCACAATAATGTGACATTTGGTTACTACTTTCGCAATGACCTGTGGCCAATCATCATTCGATATTTAGACGTACCTTGATCCCTCATTGGCCACGACAACAGCGAGCAGTGCAATACATATTTCACGTAATTTTCATTAAGTTCTAAAAGTCTGAACACGACCCTTTCGGAACACAGTCCCAATCTAGTAACTTTTAGTGGTGTGGTTGAGGTTTCCTAAAATGCTCCTCCTAGTTTAAAAACAAGGTATAGTGCGTCACGAGACTCGATTTTCGAGAAGAATTCGAGTCGAAACTGAAATTTTTATCCTAAACGGTATCGAGAAAAACCACTTCGAGATCGAAAATTTTTTCCGAGACGTCTCTGTTTCCGTAGCTTTTTTTAAATAAACTACGAAAATTAAAATCGTCATAATTGTCATCATCATCAATATCATAGTCAGTGAAAGGATGTGACGTTGAAGTAATATCGTTATTGTAAGTAACATGTTAAACTTCTTCATACACATCTTAGAATTTAGATATTGATTGCTGCTTTGAATATCTTCTCTAATTCATAAAGTTAAATGTCTCAGTCTTATGTCGTGTATCCAATATTTGTGCAACACAATACTGTACGGATATTAAGTCTTGCGACCCCCTAGGAAACCCCACTATTTAAGACAAACATGAAAAATCATCGAACTCTTTATTTTAATCGAGATGTTTTATAACAGATAAATAAACTCCAATGTTAAAATGTCATATACCTGGAAATGTTATTGTCACTTTGACATCGATAAAAAAAGGTGCATCCCTTTTTGTCGGATAAAAACTTCTCTTCCTCAATATCTAGTAAGCGGACGTCACTTTTCCACAATGACAATGAGTCGCAAGTTTGGTTACTTATAGTTTCACAGCAATTAAGTGTTGGCAAAACTGCAAAAACTGTCAATTAGTCTGTCAGATTTTTGAATTTTAAACATATAGTGCTTTTATTTTGAATCGGTGTGGTAATTATTTAACTTTGTTGTATTAATAAAGATAATAATTGTTGTTGTTCATTTATATACTCTGTCGTTAATTTATCTTGCCAAAAAACACTCGAGCTTTTCTTTTATCAGATAAATTTCTCTTTAACTAAAATCACTAAATTTGCTCGAAAAACTGACATTAGATAAAATCGCTCCACCTTCGGTGTCCCGATTTTATCATGTCAGTTTTTCTCGTAAAATAAGTGATTGGCTAAACTGTATTGTTGCAAAGAGAAAGTTATCTGATAAAAGAAAATCTCTTGTGTTTTTACTGTTGACAAAAAATTGTCGCCCCTTCTTCCACCTACAGTTGACAGTTACCCCTCAGATTTTTTAAATAGCGATAGGGGTCGTGCGATACTTCGTTAAAAAGGCTTTGAAAAGCAGAAAAAAATGTTTCACACTTTGCTTTGATCTCAATTATTATCAGTTTGTTATTAACGATTTATTGGTTTAAGATTTGATATAACAATACAAAAGTAGTTACACTGGTTTTACTTCAATTTGGAATACTCGATAACAATAGTATATTATTAAACGAGCAACTTACGATAGCCATTATTCACGCCGGGTGACGTTTGCCGTAGGCGAGGGGCGCAAGTCACCCGAGAGAATAATGGCCATAAATTGAGAGTTGAATACTATACTTTGTCCACGACCCTTGATTTATTTATTAAATAAAAGTTAAAGTACTTAAATAATGCGAGTGTAGAACGGAAAGTAATAATTTGGTGTTATTGACAATGAAAATTAATAAATTTCTGGAGTACGTCAAACGTGGACGTGGACCTATTGAATGGCCAGCGAGGTCACCAGATTTCAATCCTTTGGATTATTTTATGTGGGGCCATCTGAAGAATGTTGTGTATCAAACGAGACCAGCAAATATTCAAGAATTAAAAGAGATAATTCGGACAGCAATAAACAATATTTTTCAAGACACAATAAACAAGATTCAACAGGAATTTGTACACCGTTCGGGTTACTGTCAAATACAGCAAGGGATGCAGTTCGAACATTTATAAAGTCGTGTATTTCATCATATTCTGTCCGCTAGACAATAAGTATTTTTGATAATATTGTTAATTTAACTAAAAAGAAATGTTGCGCGTTACTTTATGAGCACACACAAAACTATTGTATTTTTGTCCATCCTGTACCAATTGGAATCATTATGTGATACATTTTTGGAATCAGCTCAGCTAGAGTAATCCGAAAATTGAGACAAAATGGGGGTGTACCATTAAAAAAAAATGACGGTGACGTCATTACTCGAAAGTAATTCACCCTGTATATTAGAATAAAAATACGGTAAATTGAAATCAAAAATCGATGTGTTTCAGGATTATTTCTTTAAATGGCCTGCTTAGCTAAAAATGAATTTGTTCCATAGTTTACGGACACAGTGTATGTACCTTTTGTTAGGAGGTAAAATATTGGCTTATTATTAAGTGGTCGTGAAAAAAAATTATACAATTTGTATTCTTGAACGCTTATACCGATTTATTTTTATTGAATAAATACTTTTGTAATTGTTTGAACGTATATATTTCGAGAGTGCCATACTTAGTTGCTGAATGAATTAAATGTTTGTGCAGGTATATTAGGGGATCATATAATTCTTTATAGACGGTTATTTACGGGTAGAAACCTATCATAACCTATTAAAAACATAAATAGTCCCTGCAGTTACGATGTAGTTAGAAAAAATCCATGCGAATTCAATAACGGTATTGTTTTCAGAAAAATGAAGCTTACGCTGCTCGAGTACGAAATTTTTTAAATAGTTTGTACCTGAGAAGATGGATTGGCCGTCGAGGATTCATTGAATAACCACCAAGATCACTAGATCTGACTACTCTAGATCTTTACCTATGGAGTTACCTTAAGTTCAAAGTGTATGTGAGACGTTTGACGACACTTGCTGAACTCTGTCAAAGAATAATCAAAGAACGTAATAGGATTGATATTCGGACCCTACAAAGGGTTAGGGAGGTAACCAAACAAAGGATCTACTTCTGTCAGGAGAACATTTTGAGCATATTCTGTAAAATAATTAGTTTTCTTCAAGATAATTCGGCCAGTCCCTTTAATTCCACAATAAATGTTTTTTTTTTAATTGGTTATTTAACGTCGGTCTATTTCTGCAACTGAGGCTAATCACCAACGCAAGGAGCACTCTACCCCTAACCGGAAATTTTGCCGAACCCACTGGTGTTCCAACCAGTGGTAGGGTTCTTTAACGAGCCCAACATCCATGGACTCGGGACCTCGGTTCACATTAAATGTTATTAAATATTAATTAATCCACTGTTTTCTGATAATTTTTATTTATTAATTGTGTAATCCAGAGTTTAACAAATACACATTTTTGAGTTCTGCTTTTCAAAAAATTTCCAACGAAGTATTGTTATTTAAGAAATTTGAAGGGGTAGCTGTCTAGTGTAGGGGGTGAAATGGTTGACAATTTTTCGTATGTTATAAAACACTTCGATTGAAATAAAAATTGACGGACTCGAGGATTTTTCATCTTTGTCATAAATAACGGAGTTTCCGAAGGTCTGAGACTTAATATCCGCACTGTATGTCCATTTGATGAAACGGAAGTGGAGAGTGTGATATCTCAAGAGGAGCTACTTGAGCTTAGCACTGATGAGGAACTGTAGGTGGAATTTAAAAAAGGTATCAAGCGTATTGGCTGCAAGCAGAAAAACCCGAAAATTACCCTGGTGTGTGGGAAATTGCAAAATAACTTCTGTAAGCGTTTTCCCCGTCTTGTTTTGTATAAAAAAGTTTAAGTGTCGGTACAAACCTTCCAACTAAAAAAAAAGAACAGATTGAATATCATCTAACCAGGAGATTTGCGGTTTTTCCTAACAAAACTGAAGCCAAATATTGATAATTTGCTGTCAATCCATCAATTACATCATTCCCATTAAAATTATGACTTTTCAGTGATTATCATTGTGAAAGTTTTGCTAGGTTAATTTAAATTTTTTTAAATTCTTATTTAACCATTTTTCTTTTGCTTTTTTACAACTCCGAATGAGGAATTTTCTAAATAAAATGAGTGAGAGTTAATTGGTAAAGTGAAGTTTGCCGTTAAAACAATAGAACTACTTTAACTTGTAGTATTCCTATTTGGGCATTTGTCTAGCTCAAAAGCCCAGATTTCCAATTTATCTAGAAGCATATCAATTTCTAAGACAACAATAGGCAATGTAGAGTATTTTTCTTTTTGTAATGAATCAGATAATGTTGTACTTGAGACCCTTGAAATTTCGAGAATGTCAAATCGAGATCGAGAAATTACTTTTTTCTTGATTTCTCGTCTTCAAGATTGAGACGAGATGAGAGCTTGCCATTGAGACGAGAATTTTCGTTTCAATGAAACCCTACTCTTGTCCACCATGTTAATAATAGCAATTTAGCAGGGCTCACAAGAATTCATTAATTTAAATTTTTTTTACAGAGCTACAATCATACAAAATATTATAGTTTCCATTTTTTTTCGTCATATGAGCGATTTCAACTTTCTTCAGGTTCTAGGATCTCATTATTTTGAATTTGGATCACGTCTGTAACACCAGTACCTTTAGAAGTTTGTAAAGTAGTTTCCTTAGTCGCAGTACTAGTCGAGGAAATGAAGCATTATGATAGGAAATCTTTTAGGATAGGACGTATCGGAATGCGGTTTTTTGCATTCGCTTGCAAAAATTATTTATATAATTTGTACCTGCTTTGTACCTATTACAAACCGGAAGCTGCATTGCTGCAGCCAAAAATGCATGCAAAAAAATGCATCTTTTGAGAGATATTTTGGCAAATTTAATAACTTTGTAAATAAGAGTCAGAATTGGCTCAAGTCGGGTACCCAGGGGTTTTAGAGGTCGCTGATCACGATTATGATATTAAAATTGACCCCCCGAACACCTGGAGCTCAGGAACGCCGACGAACGTCATCTCCGGGGACTATCCCGAACTTTATGCGAGAGAGGAGAGAAACTGGGCACCCAGGTTTTTTTTGGGTCGCTGAATTTGAATATACCATCGGGGAACACCCCACTGACACCTGGTGGGCCCCAACCTGGACGCGGACGTCATCTTCGAGAATTTTTCTGGAAATATCGACAATAGTGAACCGAAAATCGTTATGGGGGATTTTTGTGTGCGCTGAATCCGAATTTTATGTTGAAAACGACCACCCGAACACCTGGTGCGCCCTAAGCTGGCCTTGAACGTAATCCCCAAGGGTTTTCCAGACACAATTGAAAAATACCAACCAAAAATCTTTACTAGGGGTTTTTCGGGTCGCTGAATTCAGTTCAGGTACAAATGATATAAATAATTTTTGCAAGCAAATGCAAAAAACCGTATTCCGATACGTCCTATCCTAAAAGATTTCCTATCTTTGGCCTTTTTAGTGATTCATTGCCTCGACTATACTGTCATTAGTGTTTCCGTTTAAACAAAGTATATTATTTTTTTTATTTTAACTCAAAGATGTCACATACCTACCAGAAGGTTTTGGGAAAAAGCTCATTAGTTTTCAGAATTCTCTACAACTCTAAGTCTTAAATGATTTTTTACTTGCCATGACAAAAGCATGTATCTAAGTATCTGCAAAATATGAAACAATTATTTAGAAAAGGAAAGAAACATTTAACTGCATAGTATTTTAATTTTATTAGAATTACCGTTTCTAAAATAAACTAAGGTCATATGTTTGACGTTGTATGTATTTTTTTTTTATTAGAATTTAAGTGCCTCGACAACTATGGCCATTGGCACTATACAAGAGTACATCAGAATACACAAAAAATATGTAGTTATATTAATACAGTCAATGATATTTCATAGTTTGTGGTAGAGGTTAGCTGCTTCGAGGAATTTCAATATCTTCGGAATTTCAGCGGTGCGGTTTAGAAGTTCTTTCAGGTTCGGTTTTAGATCTAGGCGCTGATACAAATTGTTGTATAACTGGCAGTCCGTGAGTATATGCTTAATGCTTAAATCAACATTGCAGTAACGGCAGACGGGAAGGTTTTCAGATGACATCAAGTAACCGTGAGTATATCTGGTATGGTTGATCCGCAATCGTCTAATAACAGCAGCTTCTCTCCTGGTTAAGAAGTCGAGGGGGAGAGAGCCAATGGAAGGCTGTATATCGTTTAGAGCTGTTTTACTGATGTGCCAAAAATTTTGCCAGGATTCTTTGACGGACTTTTTGAATAAGTGTTTGAGGTCTTCTGGGAGCTGGATCGATGTTGTGGTGATGGTAGAGGTTGTATGTATGAATACTGGAGTTACATTCAATAAGACCTGAAAGATCTATCTTTCTTCTACCTACTTAATCTACGATTATTTTTAGGGAAATCAAAAAGGTACAGAGAGTAATTGAAAAAACTGTATAGTAAGATATACATTTATTCCAAAACATATTGCGAACAAAATTATATTCAAGTTATTATTTTATATTATTTGTTGTGAGTACCAAGTACAATATCAGGTATTCAACTACTACTAACTGGTCTAATTAACATTCTGGAACCTGCAAGATTGTAATCATGTCCTCTGAATCCATTCCAGTTGAGTCCATGAAATTTATATGCATCGGGCAACGGTTTATTCATATGTTTGCCGTTCAAATTACTGTGGTGACAGTTCTTGTACCACCAAGCTCCTTCTGCAATTTGAAAAATATTTAAAATTAATAAAAAAAGTTTTAATGTTTCCAACATAAATACTAAAAACCATGGCAAAATTGTAAGATTCTTCACAAAATTAATTTCGAATTTTGAAGAGAGCACAACAATGACAATATTATATGACGACTTGATTTATTATAAAGATTGTGTGTAAAATTTTCTGTTTGATAGAGTTCCAGCATAGTGGAACTAGATTGGAGTCCATGGCTTTAACCTTCTTTATCAAATGCTCTTTGTCATAGTATGTGGGACTCGTAGAGCACTCCCCACTCTCCTTAAGTAAGCAGCTGAAGGTGAGCTCTTGCCTCGCTTTATCACTGCCTGTGGCATGGAGCTGCGAGCGCGTTTAAAAATTAACATCTAAAATATAGGCAACCATTGATTTTTTCAACTATTCAATAAAGTAAACTAATACGGTAAGGTATGGAAGAAGAAACCTCCATCCACATACTTGCGAACTGCACAGCAACTCAGAATACTAGGGAACAACACCTAGGAGATTATTGGATAGAAGAGGGACATTTACCTAAGTTAAAGCCTGCAGATATCCTAAAATCCTAAATGGAATAGGACTGAAGGAGACTTACTAAGTAGAAGGTTTTTTGAGATTAAGTACGTATTTGTATAGCTACTTACCTAACACTATACCTGATGATTGTATAAAATATCTTACTACTTGTCTTAATATGTTTTAGTATATTGTACTGCGATCTCTGAGCAAATAAAGTCCCATGGAGTTGGTGTACGGACAGCCTTACGTGTAATTTTTGGAGAGTAATATGTTTGTTGATATGAAAAAAATTGATTTGATATTTGTATAACTACTCACCATGCGACGCAGCACAATTTCCCGGATGTTCATCTTGATCCACATCAGAAGTAGTAAATTTAGATCCAAGGTGATATATTAAGCCATCTCCTACATCACCTGAATATCCTGTTAAGTTTTTTAGAACGTATCCTTCTTTCTCTGAGCCGATTGAAAACAGTGAATACTGAGCATAACCTTTTTTTTGTTCCCTATCAATGAGTTCGATCAGTAGTTCGCTGACTTCAAAACCTGAAAGCAACATTATAATTAGTTTGCCACAATCATAAAAACTTCAATGATAGTACAGAACATATATCTATAAAAATAAGCTTTTAATGAATAACAATTCGACAAAAAGCAAAAATGTTTTCGTTCGTATGTGGACTGTTTTTCTGATAAAACTATAGTAAACACTTCTGCGCAAATTCGTTCAATTCCAATTTTAAACATTTAACCTACCTGTCATATGGTAAATATTTTCTAAACCAATCCAAAACTCTCCATTGAGATCGCCAAATCCAAATTTATAATCCCTCCAAGGTAAAAAAAAGTCTTGAGAACCATCAAATCTTTTTTGAATGTGTGTCCACCCTCCTCCTTTTATTTCCATATCACAAAGGACCGATAAAGGTTTGCTACTAGTCCTGGGATGAATCTTATATATACCCGATTTATTGTTACCTAGAACACAATATCATTTTATTCAAGATCAAATCTGACAGTCTAGCGTACGCGGCCAGAATAAGGCGAAGCATCTCTAACCCCACACGTCACAATTGCGTTACAGAAAACTTTTCAAATTTGTTCCTAAAACCGAGAACTTTCAAACCTTTCTATGTACGAATCAAAAGTTACCTAACAAGGCTCAACTACACGTTTCCAGAATGCTACTACAACTAATCTACTTCCACTCCTCCCTGGCCAATCGAAACTCCAACCTGTATCACAAGCCTTTCATCCCTTGATAAATATTCTGTAAACAGTAACACGATCCAAGCTAGTTTCAGGAGCATACTAGCAAAGTTCCCCAGTTACCTCCAGGTCTACACTCAAAATTTTCAGAAAAGGTTGGAGCAGCAGTAGTGACTACAACTTCAGTCCATATGTTCAAGCTCCCACCAACTTATTCTATCTACTCCGCAGAACTGTATGCAGTACATCAAGCCTTAATCCTCATAAACGCATCTGACACTCATGGCCATCTCATTCTCACAGATTCCCTCGGCGCCTTGAAAACCATACAAACCATTCACCCAGACCATTCCCTCGTAAACAATATCAAACAGGAACTTTACACTACCCAACAAAACCGCAAGAATCCATGGAAACGAAAAAGAAAGAAAAGAAAGAAAGAAAAAGAAAAAAGAAGAAGAAGAAGAAGAAGAAGAAAATGGCAATACGGAGACAACCAGTTTATCAGTGAGAGCGGATGTGAAAAGTGCAGTTAAGGCTCAAATACACAGTGCGTGGGAAAACCGGTGGAAAAGTTCAAAAACTAAGTTGAGCGAGATGAAAAAGTCCACAAAACCATGGCCTGTATTATCCAAAAATCGTCGAGATCAAGTGCTTCTAACTAGACTACGGTTAGGCTACACCTGACTAACACACAGTTATCTTTTCAGCAACGATCCTAAACCAAAGTGTGACCATTGTAATGCAACTGTCAAGCACCTCTTCATTCAGTGTCCACAATTAGTGACGAAGCGACAACAGGCGCAGCTTCAATCATGTGAATTAGCCTTTTAGGGCTCTCATGTAATGTGGAGAACCTGAAGGCGTTTCTTAAATCAATCGATGTTCTGAATCTCATTTAATTTTACTGTTCTTTCTTATGCAATTTTCTGTCTACTCCAATGACGCTAATGACCTTCCATGGTCAATGCGTATTGATAATAAAAAAAAAATTTGACATTTAAGATTCTCAACAATTGTTACATTTCTACTAATCGTTTAGTTAACAACCTCTACCAACTATGCTTATTATCTTTTCTTTCATTCTCATTCACTTTCAAGAGAGACAAATTGATTTTAAATACGTTTTTCATACTTCTTCAAACGTTAACTAAATAAAACAACAAAATCGAACCATTCTTTCGCAGAGTAGCTTTCAAATTGTTACAAATTATGGTAAATGCATCTTGAGGTATATAATTACCTGATAATGATCTAAGACTTCTCCAGTAGATTGCAGAATGAAACTACGTTCTATTATGAGGAACTAACAAAAGGAACAAAAAATAGTACTTCTCTTTTATTGTAAAAATTGGAGTTTATTGTCTTAAGACTTATTTTCCATTTGTTATCAATTTGTGTAATTTTACTTGTATGGTGGATTAAAAGTCCTTTTGTACCTTTGCTATTTATTTATAAAAACTATTGTTGTAACAGCACACTTTTACAAGTACCTTCCTCAGTACTAAGAATGCCATGTCAGAATGAATATTTATTTTATTATTAACATCGAGTTGATGTTTAAGCACAAAAGTCTAATTATAATCAATCTATATTTCGAAAGACCATCTATAAGTAATTTATTATAGTTTTGAATAAAATCACGTACAGATACTACTCGTGTTTATTAAATTATCTAAATGTATTTCAAATTAATTGTTAAGTCAACTGACTATTGAAATTAAAACAATGATCTACAGGGTGTTTATTTGAATCTTGTTAATTTATTCGATTGTTTTCTCCCTAAATATTATGATGAAATGTAACTCTCAGCTCAATAAACTATACTTAGTATTTGAAGAAATTGCTTGTACATCTACAGGGTGATTCATCACTATTAGGACATAGGCTAGGGGTAGATTGCTTGGACCAAAATATGGCGATAGGACCAAATATACCTCAATAAAATATTGCTGAGGAAAAAGATAAAGGGCGTTAAAGTTGAATTTTTTTTTCGTTTTTTGCTAATAATTTCACTGTATATTTATCGATTATCATCAAAATCAACACAGAGGCATAATTTTATACAGACAATATTATTTTATGTATTATTTGACATTTTGTTACAGGGGGAGCCTCGTGAAGGATTTCTGATGATGAAATTGACTGGTAACTTTTTTTGACGAAACTTTTTAGTGATTTTTATTAAAAAATATGACATAAACATCATTTCTACGTAATATTGGTACTCTTGTTCAAACACAATATTCTCATTCGTTTTCGAGAAAAACGCAATTGAACAGTTCAGAGTATCGTTAGGGGATTTCAAATAACGGACAATAAAAAAACTTGTTTCTTAAGGCTCCTATTTCGACGATAAAGCATAATTTGAAACAATGTAACATAAAATTAAATGTTCTACGTGGCCTCCTCCGACTTCTATGCCTTTTTTAATTTTTTTAATAATGGGCTTTAGAACTTCAAAGAACATATTCTTTCCCCTTATAAAGTTAGCCGCATTTTGTATTTTCCTCCTTATATAGTTTCGTCTCTCGGGTTAATTTCATTGGCACAAACTAAGGACTTCATATGTTCCTAAACATAAAAATCAAGTGGGTTATACTCATGACTTCTTAGTGCCCATTCAAAATCACTTCCTCTGCCAATCCATTGTTGAGGAAAAAATCAGTAAAAAGTTTCGTCAAAAAAAGTTACCACTCAATTTCATCATCAAAAATCCTTAACGAGGCTCCCCCTGTAACAAAATGTCAAATAATACATAAAATAATATTGCCTGTATAAAATTATGCCTCTGTGCCGATTTTGATAGTAATCGATAAATATACAGTGAAATTATTAGCAAAGAACGAAAACAAAATTCAACTTTAACGCCCTTTATCTTTTTCCACAGCCATAATTTAGTGAGGTATATTTGGTCCAAACAATCTACCCTTAGCCTATGTCCCAATAGTTATGAATCACCCTGTATACATTGAAAAGGTTCAATAATTTGGTACAGTATAATTATAAATATTCAGAAGCCACTTAATAAACAATACACTCACCATTATCTAAAATTTCTTGACAACTTCTAGGGAGATTTTGCCTCTGATCTCCAGCAAGGAGCTGCTTGAATCTACAAACAGGTATGACACTTGTACCGACCAAAGATTTACAAGATTCTCTGAAGTCAATAAAATTAGGAGCGTTACTTTGCAGCTCTGTCTTTGCTTTATCAGCTGCTAAACTGAAGTGCAGGGGCACCTGAGCAGATTGTTCATTTTTTCCTAAAACATTATCAGTCTTATTAATAATAAAGACGATAACACCATACTAACTAATGGTTACTAAGAGCGTACTAATAGCATGTTAAAATAATGTTAAATGTATTTATTAATATGTTTTTTCACTAGTTTGATTTTAAAGTCATGTTAGAATAATCTAAATTTATTATTAATAAGGCTGTATAACTTTTATTAAATATCTTCTGTAAGTTCCTTGTGGCATTACTTTGACAACAAGACAATCAATAATATTTTGAAGTTTAAGACTACAAAACTTTGTTGTCAAATTTTATTAGTGTCCATTCGTAGTAGATCAGACCTCTGGTAAAATGTGAAATAAAATATTTTATTTTATAACATTCTAACGATATGTAGTCCACTAGAAATGGAATCCAGTGAAGTGCACGTTCCAGGAACGGTTTTTATTGGGATAGCGCTTTTTTCGCTTATTTTGGAAATTTTGTTAATAAAACGCGTTTGTTGTTACTTTTTTGTGTATGACTATTTTTGTTTTAAAAATATGTATAACTCAGTTTGGTGATTTTGTGTATTGAAGTGTGTATCGATTAACAACTATTCCAAAGATAAATCATAGGAAAACCTGGATAAAAACTTATGATGCTATTCTGATAACGCAGGTAATTGATTATTGGAAATTTCTCTTTCTTACATTGGTAACCAAATTTGACTACATTCGGCTGAAATACTAGCTACACATTTATCTGCATTCAGTTATATTAAAGCACTTTCTTTGATTTTTCGTCTTTTATTATTGGGCACTTTCAATGTTATTTTTGTCGAATCCCATTGAATTTTATGCCCCTCCTCCCAAGCATGTTTGCAAATACCTGACTTTGATATACTTTTTATGTTCATTTATTCGGACTTTCAATGGTCTAGATGTTTCACCTAAATAGAATTTGTCGTATTCACAAGATATCTGATATATGCAGTTTTTTGAAGATTGTGTCAGATAGAGACCAAAAATTATTCATTCATTCATTATCTTGACAACGGTAGCTAGAACGCTACCGAAACGTCGAAATAAAAAATAAAAAACATTATTGTGGTTTGATTCCAAAAAAAATAAGACAAAAAAGAACTTTTATTAAAATTGCACTGTTAATAATAAGAAGTACTTACCATTTCTATCAAGTTGCGAAGAAAAAATTTTACCCAGATTATCCTTTAGCGTATCAGAGTTTGTATCCACTTTCAATCCCAATAATTTGAAAAATTCGATATTGAAAGGTTCATCGTTTTTATCATTATCCTGTAATAAAATAGTATATTATGTTATAAGGACGGAAAATGAAGTTTTTCGGACGATGCGGGGGATTACCGGGCGAGGCAAAGCTAACCTACATAGTCTGTAAAAACATTTTTCGTCCATATTACATACGAAATTTTTTTATCCGATTGTTTTTTATCCAAATGGCTGGAATGTATAAATAAAGTAAATCAATACAATTAATTTCGCACGGAAAAATAAATTAAATTTGCTACCTTGCTTGCGTATCTATGGATATAACAAATAATTAAATTTAGCTGACGTTTTTTTCATTAAAACGAGAGTTTTAAAATCGGAAAAACTCCAAAATTAATTTAGAAAGTGATAGTGTACGCCATCTGATGTTCAATAAGCTGCCAATTAAGTTATGTTACATTTGTAGCCGCAAAAATCTAAGGAAATATATAAAAGAACTTATACAAAACTTATGATCTATCGACAAGACAAAAATATACAGTCGTTCACAGAGAACGTTTTCTTAGTCTATATGGCTGATTTTTCAAAAAATGTTAAGTCATATACTTTGTGGTCGCAGTCATAGATAACCGTCGCAGTATTCCATGATACGTGCAGTGGTAAATATTAAACATGCCATTGATATTTGAAAATACATGAGATTCTGAGCATTTTTGCAACGCACAAGTGTTGGTTACTGTCCTAACTAAAGAAGAGTTTCAAAGTTTTCTTTGCCTTGCTCCGGATGACAAATACAGAATGATAAAGGTACATATAAACTTTGCTCTATAGCTGTGTAGAAAATAGTTATTTATGATATAAGTGCTTTAAGTGGTATTTTATTTTGTGAGAAGGGAAGTTTGGTACACGACGCCGTAGGTATACAATACACTATTTTTTCTAAAAACACCATTAAAAGTCCAAATTAACGCATATTTCACGTTAATTATTTGATAAAATAATAGCCTCAAGATTATCAGTTTTGAATCCAAGTTGCCAAGGTGAACAGAAACCGAATTTGTTGAATTGTCTTTGTTGACAACTAAGGTCAATAAATCACGAATTATTCTTTCTCGTTTCTTCGTTTTTTGATGGAAAGTTATCAAGAAAAGGAATTTCTACTTCCGGAAATTGAAGAAGCTGTCATGGAGCTTCTTATTATAATTGTACTTTCACTAATTGTGCGTTTAATTGAATAAACACTTCATTTTGAATAATGTTTTTATATTTTCTCATTTAAATAAATCACTTTTAGCAGTAGTGCAAAAAGTAATTTTACTTTTAATATAAAATAGCATTTTAGACACTGACAACATGCGTTAAAAATTATAATTTTACTGACGTTTGTAGAAAAAAATATTTATTCTTCACTCTTTGGTACTTAGGTACTAAACAAAATTACTATGATCTTTTTTTTCAGTCTACAGAAAATACGTTAAATGTTAATTCTGTACATTTATCATTATGCTAAGAATTTAATGAATATCGTATATCCAAAACAATTTGACTACACGGTATGAAGGGCATCTATCTTTCTCAGTATTTTCATGGTGGGGCATCTATCCTCAAAAAAAATGTTCCACAAAAAGCTAAATTCTGCAAAATCTGATAGGTTTAAATAATTTTTAGAAACTTTAGACTTGAATATTTGCTTTAAAACCGATTACAATTTATCCAAATTTATTAAAAACAACAAATCTAAATAATCTTCAAAATTAAACAAATCAGGAGTTTATAAATTAAAATGTGGTAATGAGAACTGTGATAAAATTTATATAGGTAGAACTTTTAGGAATTTTAAAACTAGAATTTCAGAACACAAACGTACATAGGACAACCATAAAAATAAAAAAAATTTAGAGAAATATTAAATAGTTTATAATTACAATTCATAGCTTAAGTGGAATTTGAATTTTAGGTGAATTAAGATGAACAGCCAGAAACGTAGCTCTTGAGAGTACTTTGAGGTACATTTTTTGTTACAATATTTGTTTTTTTTTTTGGAGAATAGTCCTAATTATTATGAATATACTCACCTTTAAATAAAAAATGGCACTTTCACCAAAACCGATAACTGGAATCAATAATAAAATGTGCCAAATCATTTTCACCACTAGAAAGTAAAGTATGGAATAAAGATGCGTTTGAGTTGACAACTACTATTTATATCATAATTTTTAAGCCCACAGGAAAATTGTATCAATATTTCCGGTGGAGTAGACAAAAGTGTCGGTATTTTGTATCATTTCGATAACAATGCAGAATTACATTTGTGATTTCACAAAACACTGATAAGTTTAATCAGCTCAATGCCAAGCTATTTTAGCAATCACAAAGATACTGTACGAATTATCTTTTTTATATTTTTTCTATAATGATATTCTTGCTCCTACACAAGAAGTAGGTACCTATACGTTTATGTTATGACAAATATTGAAATATTGTATCCGAATTATACTTTAAAACTTCCTAATAACGTTGGTGCATATTTAATTGTTCTTGCCATGCTATTAAATCGTAAGCGACGGTGGTAGGAACCAATTTTTTTCTACAACTGCTAAGAAAATTGACGTATTTCTCATACCTTATTTAATTTCAAAACCAAATATTGCTTATACTGTGAGAAAAATTATTTCTCACGGCACTTTGCCCACGCCACAGAATCGAATAAAATCGACAAAAACTTAGTAGTCTAAATATCTTCTATAAGTTCCTTGTGGCATTACTTGTTATTTTTTCTTATTTTCTTGGGAATCAAACCACAATAATGTTTTTTTATTTTTTTATTTCAACGTTTCGGTAGCGTTCCAGCTACCGTTGTCAAGATTAACTAATAATCTTTAAACACCTACTTAGTTGTCACAAAAAAGTCAGATTATATTAAAAGTTTTTAAATTCTAAAAGGTATTTTCAATTGTGCTTTGATAAAAATCCCGATTTCCATTAAATATTAGTTTAACAAGACCTATTAATAATAAATAATATGGATACCGGCAGCAGTGACGATTTCAATAATACTTCTCCAGAGATATTGGAAAAATCTGGAAAAGTAAGTTTAGATATGTTTCACTAACCATAAGAATAAATAATAAGTAACTTTACTTGTATTCTTTGAATTTGTGCTGTTGTAAAAAAAGTAAGTGCAGCATGTGGGGAAAGTAATTTTCTTCACCTGTTTCACTCTACTGTTTTGAATCCAGCCGCATAATCCGGTTAATTCTGACAGTTCAAATTTCAGGGGTTTCAAGTGATGCTCTTGTCCTCTATACCACTTCGCTTTGCTTTTTTCAAAGAATATTGTTAGTTTAATGTCTTGTTGTATATAAACTGTTAACTGAGTGCACATTGTAGAGTGTTTATCGCAATTTTAGGTTACTTATGCCCGTATTTATAGTCGAAACTCAATCTCCGACTGGAGTCGTGCTTGCCAAGCTCTACTCAGGACTCGAGATTGGATGCATATTATAGTCCGATCTTCGTGAACTCTCGGCGAAGGAAAGACTCATGGCCGATTGCACCGATTGTTTAATCTTGGTTCAATCCTGAGTTAACCAATAATCATGAGTTAACTCAAAATTTTCATTTGCACCGCATTTTTAATCTATGATTACTTCGTAAATCTAGGATTATTTTTAATCTTAAAAAAATGAGGTATTAAATTCGAGTTAAGTATTAAATTCGAGTTAGGTATGGCCAAGCTCTACTCAGGACTCGAGATTGGATGCATATTATAGTCCGATCTTCGTGAATTCTCGGCGAAGGAAAGACTCAAGACGTATCTAAAGCATAAACTTGGTTTACTATGCTGGCCAACAAATTTTTAAAGCAGAAGTACGCTATTTTTAGTATTTTCTTTATTGTTTATGTGTGAATTTCTGACTTTTTTAGACCTATTAGTGTCGCAATTAATAACCGACGCTTCGCTAAATTTGCGACACCCAAAGGAAAGATGATATCATAAACGATATTTCTTGGAAGTCTATAACGTATTCGAAATTCTTCAGTTCTTCAGCGTTATAATATTCTATAGGATTTTCTGCATCCCGTATGTATCTTTTTGGAATCCTATCATTTGGCATATTTTCCTCCACATAATCAAGAAATTCCAAAAAATCCTCGTGTTTTCTAATCACTATTAAAATGTGTATTCTATTACAAACACAATCTAACCACACATAACGAGAAAAATGTCAGAAACCGCGTTTCAAGTCGAACTCAAGACAGGTCGCGGGCTGTCTTGAGCAAGACTCCACTCGCACGTGCACAGTTGCAGCATTTCTCAAGCTGTGGGTCTCGAGATTCGACTATGAAATACGTTCTTAAGCTAGAGCACGGGCTTAAGACTTGACTATATTAGTAGTATCACTCATAATAGTATCATAATCATAGTATTATTCTACAGAAATCGATTACGTCATAGTATATGATAGTTGTAAGTTTCTGGTGCTGTCTACATACACATTATACAAAAGTCAATTAGAAATCCTTCAAGCCGGGTGTCTCACGTTTTGATAGTCCAGTTTCTCGATAGTTGTCAAAATAATTACCTAATTGTGTCAACGCGATATATAAAATGGGTGAAAATTATCCGTTTAGTACCTTTTGTGAAGCAAAAATAACTAAAAGATTTTAGAAACTACTTCAAAAAATACTCTAATATGTAATCAGTCTATATGGAGACAATTTGTGAATCAAAAAATAATCTAGTCAAATATAACTCGCGAGTTCCATAAATTAGAAAATAATTTGACAGATTTTGTTATAACTCTGTCAAATTATTTTCAATTTATTCTCACTCTCTTGTTATATTATTACTGAAAATAGTACAGTTGGACTGATGAGGAATCTCTAGTGAATAAAATTATCAGTTCAATATTAATTTTATTCGAATGTGTAAGGTAATCTTGATTGAAGAAATTGCAAATGAAAGTGAGTAACTACTCAAACTACCATTTCAAAAAGTAACTTAATCAGTTAGTAAGATTTTTTCGATAAAATAAAAATGTTTCCCAATTTGTTTCCTTTTTTTATTGCATATGAGGAGCTGTGGAATGTTCCTATGATAAAAAAATATTGATTCGCAAAGTAATTTACCGATAATTATATGAAAAAAAATTTTTCCATGACTCAGCCTCTTTAAAAGAATCATAGAATTCGAAATTTGATAATCGCAGTATCTCAAATGGTAGCTTATCGAGACAACTACAATTTAAAAAAAAAATCATTGATGGCGCAAACATTTTTGAAGCCAAGTTTTTACTTTTTTTTCCAAAATTCCACACTGTGCAGTGCTTCAGATCATCAAAACCAGTCGCGGGCTGTTTAATTTAAAAACAAATTTGTAGGGATCACGTGACCGGAAATAGAAGAGAAAACAGAGGGCATTCCATCTTGAATATAGGCATCAGTTTCAACTGTTTATAGCTGGAAAATTTGAAACAGTCAGGTGTGAATTTTCCAATGAATTTTTTTATACTCCAATCTATCTTTATTTTTTGTAACCATGATTGATACTTCAATTTTTCAAGTTTTCTGGACACGTTAGCTGACTATAATAACAATAAAAATACAGTTATTTATTTTTATCAAAGTAGAACAAACCACTTCGACAAAGAGTGCGTAACCTTACTGATGTTTGATTAGGTCTTGGACCGTCTACAAAAACTATTAACCATGGCTAACCATAATAGAGGGTCCCGGGGCACAAAGGCATTGTAGGAAATGAAAAGGCAGACATCCTAGCAACGCTAGGGTCTGAGACCAATCAAGGGGTCTGAACCAGTAGTTGGGATATCTAAAACTGCTTAACTTGGTTGTACATCTCGGTGGACTCAAACTAAACATCAATCATATTAGAGAAGAGTGCCAAAACAGAAACAGCAAACTCCTGGTCAAAAAACCCTCGGAGACGCTGACTAACGTAATACTAAATCTTAGCAGGGGCAAGATAAGAATAGTGACGGATTTATTCACCGGTCACTGCACCCTAAGTAGACACGTGCTTACAATCGGCATATATATAGGAAGGAACCTATATGTCGGTTGTGCATGGAAGAGGAGGAAACAGCGTCTCATATTATCTTCGATTGTGAAGCATTATCTCATTGCAGGTATAGACTCCTAGGACTAGAACATCTAAGGGAGAGTTCCTCCAAGAAGGACCTAGTGAAAATACTGATACTGCTATCGTATAAGAGTATCTAAACTGAAAAATACTTATTGTCGTATAAAACCATCCGCTGCAGTACACCTGATCTAACAGGTTGCTAGCTTGATTGATTGATTATGTTCTTCCAGTCAAGGACTCGATACCTCAGCCTTTAGGATTATAAGGCGTTTGGTTGTACTATTTATGTCAAGAGACTAATTGTCACAGTTTTTAATGAAATTCTCGTTGTTTGATTGATTTGTTGCATAATTGATTGGTTCGGGACCACCAGTAAGAGGCTTAGAGACCTCGGCACCTCAGTATTTAAGCTTTTTGTGCTGTGGGCTGTATCATGTATGTGTAGAGACCAGAATCCCTTATCAGGCTTATTAGGCTTTTCACTAAGTATGAAATTGTATGCATGTGTTTCCCTAGGGTACAGTGACCGGTGAGCAATCACGTCACTTCGCTAATCTGGCCCCTGGGTTCAATATTTTGTTAGTCAGCGACTCTGAGGGCTTATTGGCCGGGAGTTTGCTGTGTTCCTGCTTAAGCACGTCGTTTGAATACGTAAGATAGTGTAGAGTGTTAGAGTTGGTGTATTGCGTGTAGTTATCATATGTTCCTCTTATTGTGTTATTTTTATCTTAAGGGCCAACAACATAGTGTCAAATGCAACTAGTTCGGTACCGATAAATTTATAATGGCTAGGAATCACATATTATCTTCGTCTTATATAAATAAGTCGGTATATAATTATTCATTACTCAATCTATGAATGAAAATAATAAACAGATGTAAGTATATTTATTAACGTTAAAACATATTGCAGACAAAATTATATTTAAATGGTTATTCCATATTTTTTCGTATTGATACAGTATCAGGTGATTAATTATCACCAACTGGTCTAACTAACATTCTGGAACCTGCAAGATTGTAATCATGTCCTCTGAATCCATTCCAGTTGAGTCCATGAAATTTATATGCATCGGGCAACGGTTTATTCATGTGTTTACCATTTAAGTTACTGATATGACAACCCTTGTACCACCAACAACCCTCTAAAATAGAATAATGTTTATGAGATCACAAAGTTATGATACAAGTAAATAAAAAATTTCCAGACTATCCATATAACGGAACAGGTGAAAATTGTACAAATGTCTAAGATAATTGGATTTAGTAATGAGCAAAGCAAGACAAGACCAGGACTTGGATAGTCTTGGTCTTGCTAGTCTAATGATGGTCTTTGTCTTGGTTTTGCTTTTCCTCAAGACCAATTTTGAACATGGATCACATTTTCTAGTATACATTAAACTTGCAATTTCATATCACAATACATTTTTATGTTCCTAATAATGGAATTGCTTGAGTAGACAGTAGGAAGTGGATAATTTCTCAGATTCAGTTGTTCATTGACTTCATGATGAGAGATTTTTTAATACCAAAGTCTTTTAAGCTCAAGTTAAGTCCAAGATGTCCTCTTATGTGTAGGTGGAAGAGTTATGGTTTTGTGTTTAATGTTAGTCAATATTTCCAGAAAGATTAATCCAATGAGTTGTTAACGTAAAAAGAACAGTTATTTGGACGGTTACGTACCATACACTACAGCACAATTTCCCGGATTTTCATCTTGATCCAGATCACTAGTAGAGAATTTAGAACCGAGGTGATGTGTTAAAGCATCTCCTGCATCACCTGAAAATCCTGTCAAATTTTTCAAAATATATCCTTGTTTTTCTGAGCCAATGGCAAACAGTGAATACTGGGCATAAGCTTTTATTTGTTCTCTATCAGTAAGTTCTATGAGTAGTTCGCTGACTTCAAAACCTAAAATCAACATTTATACGATTCATTTGCAGAAATTATTTTAACTTATGTATTATGTACACTTTGACCTAACCACAAAAGGAAATATATTGCCTAGTTTTTTTTTCCGAGCCCGTGTGACACGTCTCCTTTGTCCCCTGCACCAGTTTGTACAGGTTCTTAGCTGGGTGTTTGCTATATAATTCAGTGTTTCCCTGCGGTTGGCCAAATAATAATTGTCTTTTGCGATGGAGACACTCGCATATAAACAGTATATTATTATGTTTCACTGTCTCCGTTTCCCTACCGCATAATCTGCAGGTAAGGTCTCCGTTGTATAGTTTTAATTTGTACAGGTGTTCCTTCACTGGTGCATGACCAGTCATGAACCCTGTTATGATTCTCAGCTGATTTCTCCACAATGTTAGCAAATCTGCTGTACGTTTCAGGCATGGTTGTTTTATAAAGGTTTTCCCATAAATTTGTATTTGGACGTTTACCCAGAAGTTTTTATGTTGTTCTTTGATCCAGGTCTCTACAGATCCTCGTACTACAGTTTTCGGTATACCGAGAATCTGTCTTGGCTCAGGCATATTACGTAGCTACATAAATAAAACTTTAGAACAAGGTAAAAATAAAATAATACCTAGTATTCATCACGCTTCATATAAATTTCTTTTACAACGAAATTAACCTAATTAAAACAATTATTTAACCTGTAGAATTCCTCTACGTATTAGGAGACTTATGCCCGGTTGCAAGAACGCTAATCAAATCTCTCATCATGTGATGGTTAATTAAAAAATGATGAACCATCAATGGGAGCCCGATTGCACGAAAAAAATAATGGTCGATTAATTGTTCATCATTGCAGGTACCTATCCGTTGCATTTTGATTGTGTAAATGATGGTTGATTTGAAGAATTAACGAAATATTATTTCATTGATTAGCCGTTAATCATTCATCATTTTTAATAAGCGTTCTTGCAACCGGGCATTAAACTCAGAACCACAAATTCAGAAAACTTGTACATATATGCCATTAATAATTGTAATTAATAAAATTGAAAACCAATATTTGCTCAATATGTAACTTCCTAATGCCTGAAAATCTTGAACACTTTTTGCTGGTCTGTCCCATGTATAAAAGCTTAAGAGAAAATGTTTTTTTCGGATGATCTAGACCTACTTTTATCCTTAATACGGTAATGCAAATATGTTGTTTAATATGTGGGGCAATTAAAATTGGATCACTCGTAATAAATGAATGAGATCTCAGTAAAAGTGTCCCTACCCACTCTATGCTACTTTCTCAGGAAATTAAAGAGAAGGATTGTTATGATACCCATACACATTATGTTTGTTCGATGTCTGATTGTTATATTTTTACAATTTGTATGCATTTTATGTTTCACAGTTTATATATTCACAGCATTCGTCTCTTTCCTTGTTCATGTAACCTCTTTACTTATGAACTATAAAAAAAATGTTCTAAATTTTTTTATGTTCATTACTTCCTAGGAAATTAAACTTCCCCCAGAAAGGGTAGAAACCATAATTATCGAATTATTACTTTGAGATACGACTATATTTTCCGCCCATTGCTATTTAGTCGTAGGATTGTAATCAGTTCTCCAAAAAAGTGTGTTTTTACCACGACACTAGAATTAAATTTTAAAATACCATAAAAATCACGTGTTAGTATATTCAATTCCGAAGCATTGTACCTGTCATATGATGTATGTTTTCTAATCCAATCCAAAACTCTCCATTGAGATCGCCAAATCCAAATTTATAATCCCTCCAAGGTAAAAAAAAGTCTTGAGAACCATCAAATCTTTTTTGAATGTGTGTCCATCCGCCACCTTTTATTTCCATATCACAAAGGACCGAAAAGGGCCTGCTACTAGTCCTGGGATGAATCTCGTATATACCTGATTTATTGTTCCCTAGAACATAAAAGTATTTGTTTCAAATCAAATAGTGTCAAAATTTAGATTTTCAACCCACTCCAAACTTTGAATTGTTCAGTCCATTTCCTCATACAAATTTAAGAACATATTTACACAAAATAAATTTCTACTTTTTTATAAATTAAACGAATATAATTTGGGTCCTGAACTGAAGAATAGTGAATTTTCAATAATTTTTTATGTAATTGTAATACTAAGTGTTCCAAAATAATGTTACACAGTTCAAATTTTAAGCGCTTATGAATTCTACGCAAAATAAGAAACAATCGATTTTTCGCAGGTCATTTGTAGATTTGGAAAAATTTTGTTCTGTCATCCACTAAACTTTTTTTTACTTCCACAGGATCTTGGAAAAAAATTCTCCACTATCAATTCAGCATTACCGCTGATTTTAGAGAGAAACCCTCTTTATACATATAATTTGAATGAATTATTCTTCCACTTTCTAAAAATTTTTGATTTGTTATAATTCTAATAGAGAATGGCAGCTAGCAATACTTCTTACCAAGAAAAAGTAGGATTAGAATTCAAGAAAATCGCCTATAACAAGTAATCGACACTTCAACTGAAAATGGTAACATAATTTCCATCTGGAAAATATCTACTAATGTAGACATGTTTAAAAGTGAGGTTCAGAGAAGAGTCATAGAATTGACTACTTTTAGAGAATACAAAAATTCCAAAAGGTTAAACCACGAGTTTAAGAAAGACGGCTCTATATGGTGAGACTCTCATGTATATGTTTATACCTACTTCTTCAACAGTTAATTGAATGAAACAAAAATATCAAACCTTTCCGATTTGAATTCAATTTGGTCATTCAATTTAGGTAATTCGACTTGCAGACTTACTTTCAAAAGTCCTTTCAAATAAATTTCAACTAAGTATGAAGGAACTCTAGATTTGCATATTTTTTGAGATATTGAATTAAGAGAAAATATTAGTGACAACAGGAAATGAGTCATTCCATTTAAAATCGTCTAGTCGGCAAAGCTGCACCATTTTAGATTTCGGTGAAACTCTGAGGGACCCATCTCTAGGGTACCTAAGAATGGAATTTTCACGAATTTGATTTTTATCAGCACCCGTTTCCGCGCATTTAAATAAAAACTTTTAAAAATCGCCTTTTTTTAGCTTATTTAAAATTTCCTGAAAGTTTTTTCTGTTTGAAATTTTTCTTATTATTAAAGCGGAATTCTTAAGGGGACAGATAGTAGTTTGAGTGTGCTGAATGATAATTTTTTTTATGACGACCTACCATTAGCGAGAGCATACTGAAAATGAGTGTGTTTTACTCATTTTTCGTGAATTTCAAGTGACTCTAGCGTGTAAACTGTTAGGGGTTAAGAACTTCTGGTTGGCAGGAATTAAGTACACATATCATAGATAAAATTTAGCCATTGATAAACCTGAGCAGCCCACTCTCTATGGAAGAAAACTTTGCTTGATGTTTTGAATTTTTGAAAAATCGTATTATTCAGCCTACAAAATCAATGTGTATACTGCCAGATAAAATTCTAAAACTCTCAGAATCTTTTGTTCTTACTTTTAACTTTGAACGACTGCATCGCTTGTTTTGTTATTTTTATGTGTAGTGCACTTACAGGTCGGTTTTTGACAGCAAAAATTATTATTTATTTCAATCGATGAGTTCAAATGTCCAGTAATAAACTGTAAAGATGAGAGCACCTGGGGGTCAATAAAAAGGTAAGAAATTATACTTACATGCGAAAAATAATCAAGAAAAACTAAATTTATGAGATTATAATATGAAAAATATTGAGGTAATTTTTGCTGTCAAAAACCGACCTATAAGTGCACTACACATAAAAATAACAAAACAAACGATGCAGTCGTTCAAAGTTAACTGTAAGAACAAAATATTCTGAGAGTTTTAGAATTTTATCTCGCAGTATACACATTGATTTTGTAGGCTGAATAATACGATTTTTCAAAAATTCAAAACATCAAGCAAAGTTTTCTCAGGTTTCTCAGGTTGATCAATGGCTAAATTTTATCTATGATATGTGTACTTAATTCCTGCCAACCAGAAGTTCTTAACTCCTAACAGTTTAGTCGCTAGAGTCACTTGAAATTCACGAAAAATGAGTAAAAAACACTCATTTTCAGTCTGCTCTCGCTAATGGTAGGTCGTCATAAAATAAATTATCATTCAGTACACTCAAACTACTATCTGTCCCCCTAAGAATTCCCCTTTAATAATGAAAAAAATTTCAAACAGAAAAAACTTTTAGGAAATTTTAAATACTTAAGCTAAAAAAAAGGCGATTTTTAAAAGTTTTTATTTAAATGCGCGGAAACGGGTGCTGATAAAAATCAAATTCGTGAAAATTCCATTTTTAGGGACCCTAGAGATGAGTCCCTCAAAGTTTCACCGAAATCTAAAATGGTGCAGCAACCATTTTTTTTATTTTTATACGATTTCAAATGGAATGAGTCAAATCGCATTTCCTCTCCATCATGAATTATTGTAATAAAATTATATTGATTATATCAAATTGTGAAATTTTACTTTGAAGATTATTATTTGAATCTTGTTAAATTGAATTCGAGTATTTTTTAAATTTAAACTTAGTTTTAAAATCATTTATATATTGGAAAAGTTACTGGTAATAACGAATAATAAAGTTTTTGTACACTGCATTTGTGCCACTAAACTAAACAATCCAATTACTATAACACTTACCATTATCCAAAATTTCTTGACAACTTCTCGGAAGATGTTTCTTTTGATCTCCAGCGTAGACCTGCCTCAATCTACAAACAGGTATAGCACTTGTACCCACCAAAGATTTACAGGATTCTCTGAAGTCAATGAAATTGGGAGCGTAACTTTGGAGCTCTGTCTTTGCTTTATCAACAGCTAAACTAAACTCCAGGGGCACCTGAGCAGATTGTTCATTTTTTCCTAAAACTTCAAGTATATCCTTTATTAAAAGTCCAATTATAATAGATTAACCTCAAAAATATAAAAAAATTAAAAATTTAAGAATTATTTTGCATAATATCCTCACTTACCAATTCCTTCAACTTGTGAAGAAAGCATTTTACTCAACTTATCCTTTAGCGTATCAGCATTTGTATCAACTTTCAATCCCAATAGTTTGAAAAATTCAACATTAAAAGGTTCATCGATTTTATCATTATCCTGCAATGAAAATTATAAGACCCTGATCAAATTTGTGTTGATAATGTGTATGTTAATCAATGAACAAAAAATTCTAATGACTCTCGATTTAAGGAGTAATTTATAATTACACTTTAGTGGAACTTAATTTTCGAAAGAAACCTCGAAAAGAGATGAAAAATGTTGTTAAAGTTTGCAGGACCTCTATCACATGTTTTTATATAGTTTTTATGCTAAATATACTCACCTTCATATAGAAAATTGCGCCATCACCAAAACTAATAATTGAAATAAATAATAAAATGTGCCAAATCATTTTCACCACTTAAATGTTAATATAGAATAAAGATGCGTTGGAGTTGACAACTACTATTTATATCATAATTTTTAAGCCCACAGGAAAATTGTATCAATATTTCCGGTGAAGTAGACAAAAATGTCGGTATTTTGTATCACTTCGATAACAATGGAGAATTACATTTGTGATTTTTCATATTTCACAAAACACTGATAAGTTGAATCAGCTCAATGCCAAGCTATTTTAGTCATTGGTAAAGTAATCACATACTGTTAGACTTATCTTTTTCATATTTTTTTTATAATGATATCATTTTTGCTGCTACACAAGAAGTAGGTACCTATACGTTTATGTTATGACAAATATTGAAATATTGTTTCCAAATTATACTTTAAAACTTCCTAATAACGTTGGTGCATATTTAATTGTTCTCGCCATGCTATGGAATCGTAAGCGACGGTGGTAGGAACCTATTTTTTCTACAACTGCTATGAAAAGTGACGTATTTCTCATACCTTACTTAATTTCAAAACCAAATATTGCTTCTACTGTGAGAAATATTTTTTCCTACAACCACTATGCAAAACACGCTTTTTTACACAAATTTCTATACGCAAAGCAGGCCTTTTCTTAATTCTTTTGATAACTGTTGGAAAAGTAATTCGAAAAGTACACGCTATGGCACTTTTCCGCACCGAAATGTCAAAAAAAGCTACCTATGACCTGTCAACTTTTTTTGACAATTCAACATATTTATTATACTTAGTGAATTTCTGGGTGTAAAAATTTTAAATTCAAACCAAAAATAAGTAAACTATTTATTTGATTATTTATTTATTTATTATTCATTGTTCACTATTAAACATACACTCAACTGATTTTTCTATATTAAATTTTCATTTTGTATGTTCTTTCTGTTCAAACTTTTAATAAAATACCTAAGTATACAAATTTCTGTTTTTATTTCATTAATAAATGTAGTTGTAGAAAAAACATTGTGTACAACTTGTACGCAAATCACTTTTCCCACTCGCTCGATTTGCGGCACTCGCCACACGGCTCGTGCCACAAACGCTTTGGGCACTTTGCGCACTAGTTGTACAAACTACTCTTTCTCACGGCACTTTTCCCACGCCACAGAATCAAATGAAATCGACAAAAACTTAGTAGGCTACTGTCATCTTTAAACACCTATTTAGCTGTCACAAAACTGTCAGATTATATTAGCAATTTTTGAAATTCTAAAAGGTAGTTTCAATCGTGATTTGATAAAAATCGTCAATAATACCAGATGATCACTTTCCGTTCTACACTCGCCTTATTTAATAATGAAATCAAGGATCGTCGCAATTTATGGCCATGCGCAGTTGCAGCTTTTCTCAAGCTGTGGGTCTCGACATTCGACTATGAAATACGTTCTCATCTCAAGGCGTTCTCAAGCTCGAGCTCGGACTCAAGTCTCGACCATATTAGTAGTATCACTCACAATAGTATCATGTATGTATGTATGTATGTATTTTGGGGTAACATTCACTAAGACCTAAAATATCTATTGTGCTCCCTTACTTCTACTTGCTTTCTGAGGAGAGTCTCGGATACTAGTAGCTCCTTTAGTCCTATTTCCCGGAGGAATTTTAGGATATCTGCAGGCCTCAACTTAGGTAACTGTCCCTCTTCTATCCAGTAGTCTCCCAGGTACTGTGCCCTAGGATTCTGAACTACTGTGCAGTTCGCAAGTATGTGGATACAGTTGGACTGATGAGGAATCTAGTGAATAAAATTATCAGTTCAATATTGATTTTATTTAAATGTGTAAGGTAATCTTGATTGAAGAAATGGCAAATATAAGTGAGAAACTACTCAAATTACCATCTCAAGGACTAACTCAATGAGTTAGTAAGTTGGTCCAAACAGTAAGATTTTTTCAGTAGAATAAAAAATGTTTCCTGATTTGTATTCTTCTTATACTGCTTATGACGAGCTGTTAAATGTTCCTATAATGGGAAAATATTAATTCGCAAAGTAATTTACAGATATTCACAAAAAACATTTTTTTTCCATGACTAACAGCCTCTTGAAAAAACCCATAGAATTCGAAATTTGAAATTCGCAGTATCTCAAATGATAGCTTATCGCGAGAGCTACAATTTGAAAAAAAAATTATTTCCATTAATCGCGCAAATCTTTTTGAAGCCGAGTTTTTATTTTTTTTTCCAAAAATCCACACTGTGCAGTGTTTTAGATCATCAAAACCAGTCGCGGGCTGTTTAATTTAAAAACAAATTTGTAGGGATCACGTGACCGGAAATAAAAGAGAAAACAGAGGGCATTCCATCTTGGATATAGGCATCAGTTTCAACTGTTTATAGCTGGAAAATTTGAAACAGTCATGTGTGAATTTTCCAATGAACTTTTTTGTATTTCCATCTATTTTTATTTTTTTGTAACCATGATTGATACTTAAATTGTTCAAGTTTTCTGGAAACATTAGCTGACTATAATAACAATAAAAATACATATATTTATTTGTATCAAAGGAGAAAAAACTACTTCGACAAAGAGTGAGTAACCTTACTGGTGTTTGATTAGGTCTGGGACCGTCTACAAAAGCTATTAACCATGGCTAACCATAATAGAGGGTCCCGGGGCACAAGGGCATTGTAGGAAATGAAAAGGCAGACATCCTAGCAACGCTAGGGTCTGAGACCAATCAAGGGGTCTGAACCAGTAGTTGGGATATCTAAAACTGCTTAACGTGGTTGTACATCTCGGTGGACTCAAACTAAACATCAGTCATATTGGAGAAGAGTGCCAAAACAGAAACAGCAAACTCTTGGTCAAAAAACCCTTGGAGACGCTGCCTAATGAAATACTAAACCTTAGCAGGGGCAAGATAAGGATAGTGACGGGTTTACTCACCGGTCACTGTACCCTAAAGAGACACGTGCATACAATCGGCATATATAGGGAGAAACCTATCTGTCGGTTGTGCATGGAAGAGGAGGAAACAGCCTCTCATATTATCTTCGATTGTGAAGCATTATCTCATTGCATATATAGACTCCCAGGACTAGAACATCCAAGGGTGGGTTTCTCCAAGAAGGACTCAGTGAAAATACTGGTTTCGTATGAGAATACCTAAACTGAAAAATACTTATTTTCGTATAAAATGATCCGCTGCAGTACACCTGGTCTAACAGGTTGCTAGCTTGATCTATTGATTATGTTCTTCCAGTCAAGGACTCGATACCTCGGCCATTAGTATTTTTAAGCTTTTGGTTGTACTATTTATGTCAAGAGACTAGTTGTCACAGATTTTAATGAAATTCTCATTGATTCATTTATTGAATGATTGATTGGTTCGTTACACCAGTTAAATGCTTAAAGTCCTCGGCACCTCAGACTTTAAGCTTTGTGTGCTATGGGCTGTATCATGTATGTGTAGAGACCAGTAGCCCTTATCAGGCCTAATAGTTTTTTCACTTAGTATGTAATTGTATGCATGTGTTTCCCTACGGTACAGTGACCGGTGAGAAATCACGTCAGTTTGCTAATCTGGCCCCTAGGTTTAATATTTTGTTAGTCAGCGACTCCGAGGGTTTATTAACCAGGAGTTTGCTGTGTTCCTGCTTTAGCACGTCGTTCGAATACGTAAGATAGTGTAAAGTGCTAGTGTTGGTGAAGTGCGTGTGAACTTTGTTCAGTTTTGAGTATTGCTAACGGTCAAGTGCCAAGTGTCATCTTAGTTATTATATGTTCCTCTTATTCTGTTATTTTTATCTTAAGGGCCAACAACATAGTGTCAAATGCAACTAGTTCGGTAGTGATACATTTATAATGGCTAGGAATCACATATTATCTTCGTCTCATATAAGTAGGTATATAATTATTCATTACTCAATCTATGAATGAAAATAATAAGCAGATGTAAGTATATTTATTAACGTTAAAACAAATTGCAGACAAAATTATATTTAAATGGTTATTTTATATTTTTTCGTATTGATACAGTATCAGGTGATTAATTATCACCAACTGGTCTAACTAACATTCTAGAACCTGCAAGATTGTAATCTTGTCCTCTGAATCCACTCCAGTTCAGTCCTTTATATTTATATGCATCGGGCAACGGTTTATTCATGTGTTTACCATTTAAGTTACTGATATGACAACTCTTGTACCACCAACCACCCTCTAAAATAGAATAATGTTTATGAGATCACAAAGTTATGGTTAAGGTTATGGTTTTGGTCCTGGTCTTGCTAGTCTAAGGATGGTCTTTGTCTTGGTTTTGCTTTTTCTCAAGACCAAGACCAATTTTGCTTATAACTAATTGGATTACATTTTGGAGAATACATTAAACTGTCAATTTTATCACATTAAATTTGTATGAACCAAATAATGAAATTGGTTGGGGAGACAGTTAGGAAGTGGATAATTTCTTAGATTTAGTTGTTCATTGACTTCATGCTGAGAGTTTTTTAATTCCAAAGTCTTTTAAGCTCAAGTCAAGTCCAAGATGTCCTCTTATGTGTACCTGTAAGATTTATGGTTCTGTGTTTAATGTTAGTGTGTTAATTCAACATTTCACAGTAATCTTGTTTTGAAATAATACATATATGTAAGTTAAAATTTATGAAACACCAATATTCTATAGTTGTGTTATACATGTTTGTATTACTATCATTGATAATGAATAGGTCACTTTCAATGTTCAGTTTTAGGGGACCGAAAAGGAAATGTGTTGAAAAATAAGGTAATATCATTTAGATAAATCAATAACTTACAGTCAATATTTTAGGAAATATTAATCAGATCAGGTGTTTTGTAAAAAGAACAGTTATTTGGACGGTTACGTACCATACATTACAGCACAATTTCCCGGATTTTCATCTTGATCCACATCACTAGTAGAGAATTTAGAACCGAGGTGATGTGTTAAAGCATCTCCTGCATCACCTGAAAATCCTGTCAAATTTTTCAAAATGTATCCTTGTTTTTCTGATCCAGTGGCAAACAGTGAATATTGGGCGTAAGCTTTTTTTTGTTCTCTATCAGTAAGTTCGATGAGTAGTTCGCTGACTTCAAAACCTAAAATCAACCTTTATATGATTCATTTGCAGAAATTATAGTTACTTATGTATTATGTACATTTTGACCAACCAACCAACCAACCAACCAACCAAAAAAGAAACTAATATTACCTCGTTACATAAAGGAAACTTTAGAACAAGATTAAAATAGAATAATATTCAGCATTCATCACGCTTCATATAAATTTCTTTTACAACAAAATGAACCTACATATTAAGAAACTTATAGCTCAACTTAGAGCCACAAATTCAGAAAACTGTCAATAATAATTTATATAAAATTGAAAAAACCAATAGCTGCTCAATAGGTAACTTCCTAAAGCTTGAAAATCTTGAACACTTTTTGCTGGTCTGTCCCATGTAGAAAATTAGGGTTCGAAGATTTTCGGATGATCTAGACTTGCTATTATTGTCAATACGGTAATGCAAATATGTTGTTTAATATGTGGAACAACAAAAATTAGATCATTCGTAATAAATGAATGAGATCTCAGTAAAAGTCACTACCAGCTCTATGCTGATGTGAGCATCTACTTTCTCAGGAAATTAAAGAGAAGTATTGTTATAATACCCATACATATATTCAATATATGAATGTTATATTTTTACAATGTATTTTATGTTTCACAGTGTATTTATTCGTCGCTCTCCTTGTTCATGTAACCTCTTTACGGATGACCAATAATTTTTTTTTTGTGTACATTACTTCCAAGGAAATCAAACTTTCCCCACAAAGGGTAAAAAGCCTAATTAATGAATTATTACTTTGAGATACGACTATATTTTCCGCCCATTGCTATTTAGTCTTAGGATTGTAATCAGTTCTCCAAAAAAAGTGTCTTTTTACCACAGTACACTAGAATTAAATTTTTAAATACCATAAAAATCACGTGTTAGTATATTCCAAAGCATTCAATGTACCTGTCATATGATGAATGTTTTCTAATCCAATCCAAAACTCTCCATTGAGATCGCCAAATCCAAATTTATAATCCCTCCAAGGTAAATAAAAGTCTTGAGAACCATCAAATCTTTTTTGAATGTGTGTCCATCCGCCACCTTTTATTTCCATATCACAAAGAACCGAAAAGGGCCTGCTACTAGTCCTGGGATGAATCTCGTATATACCTGATTTATTGTTCCCTAGAACATAAAAGTATTTGTTTGAAATCAAATAGTGAAAAAATTTAGATTTCCAACCCACTTCAAACTTTGAATTGTTTAGTCCAATTCCTCATACAAATTTAAGAACATATATTATTTCCACAAAATAAATTTTTACTTTTTTATAAATTAAACGATTATAATTTGGGTCCTGAATTAAAGAATAGTAAATTTTCAATAATTTTTTATGTAATTGTAATACTAAGTGTTCCAAAATAATGTTACACAGTTTAAATTTTAAGCGCTTATGAATTCTACGCAAAATAAGAAACAATCGATTTTTCGCAGGTCATTTCTAGATTTGAAAAAATTTTGTTCTGTTTTAGAGAGAAACCCTTTTCATACATATAATTTGAATGAATTATTCTTCCACTTTCTAGAAATTTTTGATTTGTTATAATTCTAATAGAGAATGGCAGCTAGCAATACTTCTTACCAAGAAAAAGTAGGATTCGAATTCAAGAAAATCGCCTATAACAAGTAATCGACACTTTAACTTGAAAATGGTAACATGATTTCCATCTGGAAAATATTTACTAATGTAGACATGTTTAAAAGTGAGGTTCAGAGAAAAGTCTTAGAATTGACTACTTTTAGAGAATACAAAAACTCCAGAAGGTTGAACCACGAGTTTAAGAAAAACGCCTCTATATGGTGAGACTCTGATGGAGATGTTTATACCTACTTCTTCAACAGTTAATTGAATGAAACAAAAATATCAAACCTTTCTGATTTGAATTCAATTTGGTCATTCGATTTAGGTAATTCGACTTGCAGACTTACTTTCAAAAGTCCTTTCAAATAAATTTCAACTAAGTATGAAGGAGCTCTAGATTTGCATATTTTTTGAGATATTGAATTAAGAGAAAATATTAGTGACAACAGGAAATCGCATTTCCTCTCCATCATGAATTATTGTAATAAAATTATTTTGATTATATCAAGTTGTGTAATTTTACTTTGAAGATTAATTTTTGAATCTTGTTAAATTGAATTCGAGTATTTTTTTAATTTAAAATAAAAAATCATTTATATATTGGAAAAGTTACTGATAATAATAAATAATAAAGTTTTTGTACACTGCATTTGTGCCACTAAACTAAACAATCCAATTACTATAACACTTACCATTATCCAAAATTTCTTGACAACTTCTTGGAAGATGTTTCTTTTGATCTCCAGCGTAGACCTGCCTCAATCTACAAACAGGTATAGCACTTGTACCCACCAAAGATTTACAGGATTCTCTGAAGTCAATGAAATTGGGAGCGTAACTTTGGAGCTCTGTCTTTGCTTTATCAACAGCTAAACTAAACTCCAGGGGCACCTGAGCAGATTGTTCATTTTTTCCTAAAACTTCAAGTATATCCTTTATTAAAATTCCAATTATAATAGATTAACCTCAAAAATATAAAAAAATTAAAAATTTAAGAATTATTTTGCATAATATCCTCACTTACCAATTCCTTCAACTTGTGAAGAAAGCATTTTACTCAACTTATCCTTTAGCGTATCAGCATTTGTATCAACTTTCAATCCCAATAGTTTGAAAAATTCAACATTAAAAGGTTCATCGATTTTATCATTATCCTGCAATGAAAATTATAAGCCCCTGATCAAATTTGTGTTGATTATGTGTATGTAAATCAATGAACAAAAAATTCTAATGACTCTCGATTTAAGGAGTAATTTATAATTACACTTTAGTGGAACTTAATTTTCGAAAGAAACCTCGAAAAGAGATGAAAAATGTTGTTAAAGTTTGCAGGACCTCTATCACATTTTTTTATATAGTTTTTATGCTAAATATACTCACCTTCATATAGAAAATTGCGCCATCACCAAAACTAATAATTGAAATGAATAATAAAATGTGCCAAATCATTTTCACCACTTAAATGTTAATATAGAATAAAGATGCGTTGGAGTTGACAACTACTATTTATATCATAATTTTTAAGCCCACAGGAAAATTGTATCAATATTTCCGGTGAAGTAGACAAAAATGTCGGTATTTTGTATCACTTCGATAACAATGGAGAATTACATTTGTGATTTTTCATATTTCACAAAACACTGATAAGTTGAATCAGCTCAATGCCAAGCTATTTTAGTCATTGGTAAAGCAATCACATACTGTTAGACTTATCTTTTTCATATTTTTTTTATAATGATATCATTTTTGCTGCTACACAAGAAGTAGGTACCTATACGTTTATGTTATGACAAATATTGAAATATTGTTTCCAAATTATACTTTAAAACTTCTTAATAACGTTGGTGCATATTTAATTGTTCTTGCCATGCTAGGAAATCGTAAGCGACGGTGGTAGGAACCTATTTTTTCTACAACTGCTATGATAAGTGACGTATTTCTCATACCCTACTTAATTTCAAAACCAAATATTGCTTATACTGTGAGAAATATTTTTTTAAGGCACTTTGCCCACGCCACAGAATCAAATGAAATCGACAAAAACTTTTTCTACGACTGCTATGGAAAATAGATCTTCTCCCACAATTCACGAAACTACAAAGTGTCACTTTGCCTGAGCCGTGGGAAAGTTTTTTCCCCACGGCTCATCCCACGGTACGATAGAGAATCAACACAATTCTCGATCATAAAATGCTTTGGACTCCTGTCATAAAACGTCAAACATTAAAAACAACAGAGTTCCCAAATGGTAGTGTTTCAAAAGTAGAGAGAAGCTGTTTCTATAAGCTTAAAAAAATTCCAACAAAATTTTGTATTACAATATAGAAAAATAGGTTTGTACCTAATTATGGACATCAACGACAGTGAGTTTGAAAACACACCCCCAGAAATAACAGAAAAAGCAGAAAATAGTTGAATCATTCATTAATTTGCAGTCGTAGTAAAAGTATAGTGTGTAACACGTGGGAAAAGCATTTTTCTCACTCGCGTGTTGCGGCACTCGCTTTTCAGGCTCGTCCAACAAACGCACACTCGTGAGAAAAATTAAGCTTTGCCCACTAGTTGCACAATATACTATAGTAGGCTACTGTCATCTTTAAACACCTACTTAGCTGTCACAAAACTGTCAGATTTTATTAGCAATTTTTGAAATTCTAAAAGGTAGTTTCAATCGTGATTTAATAAAAATCCCAATTATTTATAATAAATAATATGGATATTGACAGCAGTGACGATTTTAATAATACTCCGCCAGAGATATTGGAAAAAGCTGCAAAAGTAACTTTAAATATTTCACTAACCATAACAATGAATATTAAGTTACTTTACTTGTATTCTGTGAATTTGTGATGTAGAAAAAGTAAGTGCAGCATGTGGGGAAAGTAATTTTCTCCACTTGTTGCACTCCTCCACTGTTTCGGTTCCAGTCACGTAATCCAGAAAGTCTGACAGTTCAAATTTCAGTGATTTCAACAGATGCTCTTGTCCTCTATACCACTTCGCTTCGGTTTATTCAAAGAATATTGTTTGTCCACGACCACTTAATAATAAGTCAATATTTTACCTCGTAACAAAAGGTATATGTTACCCATATATCTACTAGAGTGAATTATGAACTCATAATTCACGCTTCCGCATTTAAATAACATGCCATGACAACTCAACACTCACAAAATTTCGTTACATAAGTGACTAGAGATAGGGGTACAATATGAAATAAACTATTAAATCTGCGTAGTTTGTTTCTGAAATATATCGTATCGATAAAATATCGAAATTTTTAGTATTGATACTTTTCATAATGGTATTTTTCAATATTGATGTTTTTAAAACCATATATTTATAACGGTACGGTGTATCGATACTTTACACAGTATCGCCCATCTCTATATGTCACATTTGACGTACTCCAGAAATTTATTAATTTTGAAGTTAGAATTGTCAATAATACCAGATTATCACTTTCCGTTCTACACTCGCCTTATTTAATAAATAAATCACGGATCGTCGCAATTTATGGCCATGCGCAGTTGCAGCTTTTCTCAAGCTGTGGGTCTCGAGATTCGACTATGAAATACGTTCTCGTCTCAAGGCGTTCTCAAGCTCGGACTCAAGTCTCGACCATATTAGTAGTATCACTCATAATAGTATCATAATCATAGTATTATTCCACAGAAGTCAATTACGTCATAGTATATGGTAGTTGTAAGTTTCTGGTGCTGTCTACAGACACATCTACAAAAGTCACGTTTTGATAGTCCAGTTTCTCAAAAACTATTCACCTAAAATTAGACCATTGACAAAAAAATATTTAAGGCTCACAGATGCTATGAGATTGCTTTTAGCTTCAAGTGACAATAATAAGACTGAAATTTATAGTGACAATTTAATTCATGTATAAAAAATCGCATATGCCACAGTGCAATTGTCACTTTGACAGCGGCAAAAGTTAGCTTTAACTTTTACAGCGACAAATACACTAGTGGTTTTTTCACTTATTCATTTGTTCATCAATTTTCGCGGTGTTGGTTACCAGAATAAATAGTTTGGCATGTTTGTCAACAACTTGAATTGAATTTTAAAGAACTAACAATGAGTCGATTCGGTGTGTCTACGAACGCCAAAATTAGTCAAATTGTTAGTACCTGTGTGCCTACTAATACAGTTGCGACGCAATCATCAATCTGGTGACAATTTTCTACGTTTTGCGATGCAAAAAGATACACATTCGAGCCAGATACAATGTTTCCAAATTTCTCATTCATTAAATTGTCCTGCCGAATTACACTCGAGGTTTGTATAGATATTGGGTAAATTTGTGTTGTTCAAATTCTAAACTGTTTCCTAGCAATTTGACGAGAATAACTGTCAACTATTGAAAACACGACACCGAAGGTTAAAATACAAACCACTTGTGCAATTACAAGTGAGAATATCACAGTTGGACTGATGAGGAATCTAGTGAATAAAATTATCAATTCAATATTAATTTGATTTGAATGTGTGAGGTAATCTTGATTGAAGAAACGGCAAATATAAGTGAGAAACTACTCAAACTACCATTTCGAAGAGTAACTTAATGAGTTAGTAAGTTGGTCAAAAAAATAAAAATTTTTCAGTAAAATAAAAAATGTTTCCTGATTTGTTCTCTGCTTATATTGCATATGCGGAGCTGTGGAATGTTCTTATAATGGAAAAATATTGATTCGCAAAGTAATTTACCGATGCATGAAAAATAATTTTTCCCATGACTTACAGCCTCTTGAAAAAACTGATAGAATTCGAAATTTGAAAATCGCAGTATTTCAAATGATAGCTTATCGCGAGAGCTACAATTCAAAACAAATTATTTTCATCAATCGCGCAAATCTTTTTGAAGCCAATTTTTTACTTTTTTTTCAAAAATTCCACACTGTGCGCTGCTTCGGATCATCAAAACCAGTCGCGGGCTGTTTAATTTAAAAACAAATTTGTAGGGATCACGTGATCGGAAATGAAAAAAAACGGAGGGCATTCCATCATGAATATAGGCATCAGTTTCAACTGTTTATAGCTGCAAAGTTTGGTACAGTCATGTGTGAATTTTCCAATAAACTTTTTTGTATTTCAATCTATCTTTATTTTTTGTAACCGTGATTGATACTTCAATTTTTCAAGTTTTTTGGACACATTAGCTGACTGTAATAATAAGAAAAATACAGTTATTTATTTTCATCAAAGTAGAACAACCTACTTTGACAAAAAGTGAGTAACCTTACTGGTGTTTGATTAGGTCTGGGACCGTCTACAAAAACTTTCAGCCATGGCTAACCATAATAGAGGGTCCCGGGGCACAAGGGCATTGTAGGAAATGAAAATACACTCATCCTAGCAAAGCTAGGGTCTGAGACTGCATTCACTGGTCCTGAACCAGTATTTGTAATATCAAAAACTGCTTAACGTGGTTGTACTTGGTGGACTCAAACTAAACATCAGTCGTATTGGAGAATAGGGCCAAAACAGGAACACAGCAAATTCCTGGTCAAAAAACCTACGGAGACGCTGACTAACGAAATACTAAACCTTAGCAGGAGCAAGATAAGAGTAGTGACGGGTTTATTCACCGGTCACTGCACTCTAAGGAGACACGTGCATACAATCGGCATGTATAGGAAGGAACCTATCTGCGGTTGTGCATGGAAGAGGAGGAAACAGCCTCTCATATTATCTTCGATTGTAAAGCATTATCTCATTGCAGATATAGACTCCTAGGACTAAAACATCAAAGGGAGGGTTCCTCTAAGAAGGACCTAGTGAAAATACTGATACTGCTATCGTATAAGAGTATCTAAACTGAAAAATACTTATTTTCGTATAAAACCATCCGCTGCAGTACACCTGATCTAACAGGTTGCTAGCTTGATTGATTGATTATGTTCTTCCAGTCGAGGACTTGATACCTCAGCCTTTAGGATTATACGGCTTTTGGTTGTACAATTTATGTCAAGAGACTAGTTGTCACAGTTTTTAATGAAATTCTCGTTGATTGATTGATTTATTGCATGATTGATTGGTTCGGCACCACCAGTCAGAGACCTCGGCACCTCAGTATTTAAGCTTTTTGTGCTGTGGGCTGTATCATGTACTTGTAGAGACTAGAATCCCTTATCAGGCTTAATAGTCTTTTCACTAAGTATGTAATTGTATGCATTCGTTTCCCTAGTGACCGGTGAACAATCACGTCACTTCGCTAATCTGGCCCCTGGGTTTAATACTTTGTTAGTCAGCGACTCTGAGGGCTTATTGGCCAGGAGTTTGCTCTGTGTTCCTGCTTCAGCACGTCGTTCGAATACGTTAGATAGTGTAGAGTGTTAGAGTTGGTGTATTGCGTGTAGTTATTATATGTTCCTCTTATTGTGTTATTTTTATCTTAAGGGCCAACAACATAGTGTCAAATGCAACTAGTTCGGTACTGATACATTTATAATGGCTAGGAATCACATATTATCTTCGTCTTATATAAGTAGGTATATAATTATTCATTACTCAATCTATAAATGAAAATAATAAACATATGTTAGTATATTTATTAACGTTAAAACATATTGCAGACAAAATTATATTTGAATGGTTATTCTTAATTTTTTTGTATTGATACACTATCAGGTGATTAATTATCACCAACTGGTCTAACTAACATTCTGGATCCTGCAAGATTGTAATCATGTCCTCTGAATCCATCCCAGTTGAGTCCATGATATGTATATGCATTGGGCAACGGTTTATTCATGAATTTACCATTTAAGTTACTCTTATGACAAGCCTTGTACCACCAAGCACCCTCTAAAATAAAATAATGTTTATGAGATCACAAAGTTATGATACAAGTAAATAAAAAAATTCCAGACTATCCATATAACGGAACAAGTGAAAATTGTACAACTGTCTAAGATAATTGGATTTAGTAATGAGCAAAGCAAGACAAGACCAAGACTTGGATAGTGTTGGTCTTGCTAGTCTAATGATGGTCTTGGTCTTTGTCTTGGTCTTTGTCTTGGTTTTGCTTTTTCTCAAGATCAATTTTGAACATGGATTACATTTTCTAGTATACATTAAACTTGCAATTTTATATCACAATAAATTTTTATGTTCCTAATAATGGAATTGGTTGAGTAGATGTGGATAAATTCTCAGATTTAGTTGTTCATTGACTTCATGATGAGATATTTTTTAATACCAAAGTCTTTTAAGCTCAAGTTAAGTCCAAGATGTCCTCTTATGTGTACGTGGAAGATTTATGGTTTTGTGTTTAATGTTAGTCAATATTTTCGGAAAGATTAATCCAATGAGGTGTTAACGTAAAAAGAACAGTTATTTGGACGGCTACGTACCATACGTTACAGCACAATTATATGCCGTATGTTCATCTTGATCCAGATCACTAGTAGTGAATTTAGAACCGAGGTGATGTGTTAAAGCATCTCCTGCATCACCTGAAAATCCTGTCAAATTTTTCAAAATGTATCCTTGTTTTTCTGAGCCAATGGCAAACAGTGAATACTGGGCATAAGCTTTTTTTTGTTCTCTATCAGTAAGTTCAATTAGTAGCTCGGCAACTTCAAAACCTAAAATCAATATTAATACGATTCATTTGCAGAAATTATTGTTACTTATGTATTATGTACACTTTGACCTAGCCACAAAAGGAACTATATTGCCTAGTTTTTTTTTTCGAGCCCGTCTGACAGGTCTCCTTTGTCCCCTGCACCAAATTGTACAGGTTCTTAGCTTGGTCTTTGCTATATAATTCAGCGTTTCCCTGCGGTTGGCCAAATAATAATTGTCTTTTGCGATGAAAAGACTCGCGTGTAAACATAATATTATTATGTTTCACTGTCTCCGTTTCCCTACCGCATAATCTGCAGGTAAGGTCTCCGTTGTATAGTTTTAATTTGTACAGATGTTCCTTCACTGGTGCATGACCAGTCATGAACCCTGTTATGATTCTTAGCTGATTTCTGCACAGTGATAGCAAATCCGCTGTACGTTTCAGGCATGGTTGTTTTATAAAGGTTTTTCCATACATTTGTCTTTGGACGTTTACCCAGAAGTTTTTATGTTGGTCTCTGATCCAGGTCTTTACAGATCCTCGTACTACAGTTTTCGGTATACCGAGAATCTGTCTTGGTTCAGGCATATTACGTAGCTACATAAATAAAACTTTAGAACAAGATAAAAATAGAATGATATTTAGCATCCATCACGCTTCATATACATTTCTTTTACAACGAAATAAACCTAATTAAAACAATTATTTAACCTGTAGAGACTTGAACTCAAAACCACAAAATCAGAAAACTTGTAGGTACATATATGTCAATAATATATGATGTAATTATTAAAATTGAAAACCAATATTTGCTCAATATGTAACTTCCTAATGCCTGAAAATCTTGTACACTTTTTGCTGGTCTGTCCCATGTATAAAAGCTTAAGAGAAAATGTATTTTCGGATGATCTAGACTTGCTATTATCCTCAATACGGTAATGCAAATATGTGTGTTTGATATGTGGAGCAATTAAAATTGGATCACAGTAAAAGTGTCCCTACCCACTCTATGCTACTTTCTTAGGAAATTAAAGAGAAGTATTGTTATGATACCCATCCACATTATGTTTGTTCGATGTCCGATTGTTATATTTTTACATTTTGTATGTATTTTATGTTTCACAGTTCATTTACTCACAGCATTCGTCTCTCTCCTTATTCATGTAACCTCTTTACTTATGAACTATAAAAAAAATGTTCTAAATTTCCTAGGAAATTAAACTTCCCCCAGAAAGGGTAGAAACCATAAGTATTACTTCGAGATACGACTATATTCTCCGCCCATTGCTATTTAGTCGTAGGATTGTAATCAGTTCCCCAAAAAAGTGTCTTTTTACCACAGTACACTAGGATTGAATTTTAAAATACCATAAAAATCACGTGTTAGTATATTCCATCCCAAAGCATTCAATGTACCTGTCATATGATAAATGTTTTCTAATCCAATCCAAAACTCTCCATTGAGATCGCCAAATCCAAATTTATAATCCCTCCAAGGTAAATAAAAGTCTTGAGAACCATCAAATCTTTTTTGAATGTGTGTCCATCCGCCACCCTTTGTTTCCATATCACAGAGGACCGAAAAGGGCCTGCTACTAGTCCTGGGATGAATCTCGTATATACCTGATTTCTGGTTACCTAGAACACAATATCATTTTATTCAAGATCAAATCTGACAGTGTAGCGTACGCGCCCAGAATAAGGCAAAGCATCTCTAACCCCACACGTCACAATTGCGTTACAGAAAACTTTTCAAATTTGTTCCGAAAACCGAGAACTTCCAAACCTTTCTATGTACGAATCAAAATCCAAAAGTCTCAAGTACACGCTTCCAGAATGCTACTTCAACGAATCTACTTCCAATCCTCCCTGTCAAATTGAAACTCCAGCCTGTATCACAAGCCTTGCATCCTTTAATAAATATAATATAATATAACAGTAACACGATCCAAGATAGTATCAGGAGCATACTAGCAATGTTCCCCAGTTACCTCCAGGTCTACACTGACGCTTCAAAATTTTCAGACAGGGTTCGAGCAGCGGTAGTGACTACAACTTCAGTCCATATGTTCAAGCTCCCACCAACTTATTCTATATACTCCGCAGAACTTTATGCAGTATATCAAGCCTTAATCCTCATAAACGCATCTGACACTCATGGCCATCTCATCCTCACAGATTCTTTCAGCGCCTTGAAAATCATACAAACCATTTACCCAGACCATTCTCTCGTAAATAAAATCAAACTGGAAGTTCACACTGCCCAACAAAACCGCAAGAACGTTGTTTTCATCTGGATACCATCCCACATAGGAATACATGGCAACAAAGAAGCAGACAAATATGCCAAACAAGCTGCAAAAAATGGCAATACGGAGACAACCAGTTTATCAGTGAGTGCGGATGTAGAAAATGCAGTTAAGGCTCAAATACACAGTGCGTGGGAAAACCGGTGGGAAAGTGCAAAAATTAAGTTGAGCGAGGTGAAAAAGTCCACAAAACCATGGCCTGTATTACCCAAAAATCGTCGCGATCAAGTGCTTCTAACTAGACTACGGTTAGGCCACACTCGGCTAACACACAGTCATCTTTTCAGCTACGATCCTGAACCAAAGTGTGACCATTGTAATGCAATGCTAACTGTGAAGCACCTCCTCATTCAGTGTCCACAATTAGTGTCGAAGCGACAACAGGCGCAGCTTCAATCATGTGAAACCTCATAGGGCCCTCATTTAATGTGCGGAACCTGAAGGCGTTTCTTAAATCAATCGATGTTCTGAATCTCATTTGATTTTACTGTTCTTTCTTATGCAATTTTCTGTCTACCATAATGACCTTCCATGGTCGATGCATATTGATAATAATAAAAATCTGACATTTAAGATTCTCAACAATTGTTACATTTCTACTAATCGTTTAGTTTACAACCTCTACCAACTATGCTTATTATCTTTTCTTTCATTCTCATTCACTTTGAAGAGAGACAAATTGATTTTAAATCTGTTTTTCATACTTCTTCAAAAGTTAACTATATAAAACAACAAAATCAAACCATTCTTTCGCAGAGTTGCTTTCAAATTGTTACAAATTATGGTAAATGCATCTTGAGGTATATAATTACGTGATAATGATCTAAGACTTCTCCAGTAGATTGCAGAATGAAACTTCGTTCTATTAGAGGAACCAACAAAAGAAGTTTATTGTCTTAAGACTTATTTTCCATTTGTTATCAATTTGTGTAATTTTACTTGTATGGTGGATTAAAAGTCCTTTTGTACCTTTGCTATTTATTTATAAAAACTATTGTTTTGAAAGCACACTTTTACAAGTACCTTCCTTAGTACTAAGAATGCCATGTCAGAATGAATATTTATTTTATTATAAACATCGAGTGGATATTTAAGCACAAACCCAACCAGCATCGATACGTACACAAAACGTTTGAAGTACGTTAACAACTGACAAAAGTCCAGAGTCCAGAATACATACTTCACTGTACGAAGTACGTACACAGTACATTTTTGGAATGTACATTTTCCACAATGCAGTATGTCCAAATTACGTACAGGAATTACATACAACAGACATACATATAGAGCTAATTAATAGTATGTATGTACATAAAACGTTTGTATTTTGTCTTGTTTGTATCAACCAGAAATACTGCACAGTTATCACAAACTATGTTCGTCCACTGTACGTACACATAAATACTAATTTTTCAGTTTTTAATTCACTACTACCAGTTATTTTAATGTGAACATGAATATAAAATTTCAGAGATCGATTTTATATTTGTGTAATTATTAATTACACTGTAATATTACTTTAAGATAGCCTGAGAAAATGTCTACCAAAAAGGATAATAAATAAATGATCAACATATTAAAACAACAAAAAATTATTAATCAAAGTCCTAAGAGAAATAAAACAGTTGACATAGAACAATTAATTCTTGCTTCTACTCTGCTGTCGCCTGAAGGTATAGCATCCAGTCAGCTCTCTGTCGGTGTAGTCTTCGCGTCCTTATAGCGCGCCATCTATGCGCAAGGGAATTCATGCTATTTCCTGCTCTGCTTCCTAAGCCTCTGTATACACGTACCTACGTACACAAAGTACGTTAAAAGTTAATCTTTGTACGTACTTACTGCTTATCGTATAGTACGTACAAACAATGTCCTTTACTGTACGTACTTATTTTATTCATATTTCGTTCACTATAGGACGTAACGACTTAAAAAGAGTCTAAAATGTACGTACACTGGACATATTTTGGAGTTTGGGAAGTCTAATTATAATCAATCTATATTTCGAAAGACCATCTATAAGTAATTCATTATAGTTTTGAATAAAATCACTTACAGGTACTACTTGGGTTTATTAAATAATCTAAATGTATTTCAAATTAATTGTCAGGTCAACTGACTATTGAAATTAGGACAATGATCTACAGGGTGTTTACACTTGTTTATTTGAATCTTATTGATTTATTCGATTGTTTTCTCCTTAAATATTATGATGAAATGTAACTCTCAGCTCAATAAACTATGCTTAGTATTTGAAGAAATTGGTTGTACATCTACAGAGTGATTCATAACTATTAGGACATAGGCTAAGGGTAGATTGTTTGGACCAAAATATGGCGATAGGACCAAATAGACCTCAAAAAAATATTGCTGTGGAAAAAGATAAAGGTCGTTAAGATTGAATTTTTTTTTTCGTTTTTTGCTAATAATTTCACTGTATATTTATCGATTTTTATCAAAATCGACACAGAGGCATAATTTTATACAGGCAATATTATTTTATGTATTATTCGACATTTTGTTACAGGGGGAGCCTCGTGAAGGATTTCTGATGATGAAATTGACTAGTAACTTTTTTTGATGAAAATTTTTAGTGATTTTGATTGAAAAATATGACATAAACATCATTTCTACGTAATATTGGTATTCTTGTTCAAACACAATTGAACAGTTCAGAGTATCGGAAGGGGATTTCAAGTAACGGACAATAAAAAAACTTGTATCTTAAGGCTCCTATTTCGACGATTAAGCATAATTAAAAACAATGTAACATAAAAAGAACAAACTCAAATTAAATGTTCTACGTGGCCTCCTGCGACTTTTATGCCTTTTCTAATTCTTTTAATAAAGGACTTTCGAACTTCAAAGAACATATTATTCTGTCCCCTTATAAAGTTAGCCGCATTTTGTATTTTCCTCCTGAGTTTGTCTCAAGTTAATTTCATTGGCATAAACTGAGGACTTCATATGTTCCCAAACATAAAAATCAAGCGGGTTATACAAATGACTTCTGGGTGCCCATTCAAAATCACTTCTTACTCTCTTGTTATATTATTACTGATAATAACGTTCCGATATATTGTCGAGTGATGACAGTTCGTTGATTTTTAATTTGTCGTTTATGTCAAACTTATTTCGCGATTGCGCCAATTTAACAATATTATGAATTCAGATTTTGAATTATCCGATAAAGAATTAAATGTATATCGAAGTGTCTGTCTTAAAAAAAATATTGTACGTCAGGCAACCTGAAATTAGAGTTTTTCAGGTCTCTCCAAGCTTCTGCTTGTCTCGACCTGAAAAACACTACTTTCCGGTCTTGTAACGAAAATTACTATTGTACAGTTGAGTTATTGATGATCAGCCCCCACTTACCATTATCCAATATTTCTTGACAACTTCTAGGGGGATATTTCCTATGATCTCCAGCATGAATCTGTATCATTCTGCAAACAGGTATAACACCACCAAAGATTTACAAAATTCTCTGAATTCAAAAAAATTGGAAACGTTATTTTGAAGTTCAGTCTTCGCTTCATCAACAGCCAAACTAAACTTCACGGGCTCATTTTTTCCTAAAATATAATGAACTTCACTCCAAAATCTACATGACACTTGAATTATTCTGTATAATATCTATATCCGTCTTCAGGTATGTAACCAAGGGCACTCATGTCTATCTAATGATAATGTGAATAAGAAGCGCTTACCTTCAACTTGTGAATAAAACATTTTACTTAAATTATCTCTTAGCGTATCAGAATTTGTATCAACTTTCAATCCCAGTAATTTGAGAAATTCGACATTAGAAGGTCCATCGTTTTTTACCCTGTGAAAAAATGATTGCATTTGATTTGATTATGTGTACGGATGTCGAAATTCATAAGTTCATTCTCTAATTTTAAAAATTTTTGAAATATTTCATCATTATTTTGTGCCGTTGCCTGAAAGAATTGCAATTTATGGATAACAAAACGTGGCCGTTATACATATACAGGGTGGTCCTCAAGTTATTGTTCATAGAAGTACAGTACAATCTTCACTTTAAAGTGTTGCGATTTGAACCAACTAGTTGAAAATGTTGATATTAAGAGAAATACCTACAAGGAAATTTTAGTTTACGTTTTTTAAAATAGCTTTAATTGGACGGTGAGGGATTTTGGATATGAGAAATCATAATTTTGTAATTGTTTCGATGTATTTTGTAGATTGCGTCACGTAGGCCACTCATTCGGCTTAAATGTGCGCTAAACTTTTTTGCTGTTCAAATCTGCGCTACTTTTATGGAAAAATATTAAAGCAACACCATCTTAACAAAAAAAAAGGATATATCAGTATTCCCAAATTATTTCGACAGAACATTATTGTTACACGAGAGAAATCAGAAGATATTTGAATACTAACTACCCTAAATGCTGGATTGGTTGCGGTGGCCCGTTCCCAAGACCACAACGTAGCCCAGAATTTCATCCTCTTAATTTACTTTAGACAATATTGAAGTTATAATGTTTTTTGTGTTGTTTACTTTGTCTTAATTTGTTTAATAAATGGAATGTATTCTAGCTAGGATTCCAGTTTAAAGAACCATACATATTTTTCATGTTAACTGCTACTATTCTCTAATACTGTTCATCTTTAGACTAAAAAATAATAATTACCGTAGACACAATTTACATACATATTTTAACATCATTTAATTAAATAATAATGATGTAGTTAATCAGAAAAATGTGATTATCTCGAATACCGGGGATACTAACAAATTTTTAGTTAAAATGATGTGGCTTCAATATTTTTTCACAAAAGTAGCGTTAATTTAAACAGCAAAAAAGTAAAGCGTACATTTATACCGCAACGTGGCCTATGTGGTGCCCTCTACAAAATACAACAAAATAGGTACAAAATTATTATTTCCCTTACCTATCCAAGAACCCCCACCTTTAAATTTTTGTGTATATAGGTACGTCAAAAAGCGTTAGTTATTGTGAAAAACAAAAATTAAAATTCCATGCTCAACATTATCTCTCTTGATATCAACATTTTGTTAAAGCTTTTTGGTTTAAATTGCAATAAGTGAAGATTGTAATGTACTTCTACTAAAAAACCAATTTAATTTTTGCCCATAATTATTAATAGAATAAGGAATATAAAATATACACCAGTAAGTGTATAGTTCATCCAGGGGTAGAGGTATGAGCTTGAACAAGAGCAAATTCTCTTGGAAAATACTTTTGGTTTTTTGTATTTAATGGAAAATTTATCAAAAAACTTATACACAAAAAAATTTGAAAAAAAACCACTCGTAAACCCTCCCACACTGATCTTTTAGACTGGCAATAAAAAACGGGGGTTTGTAGTAATCAATTTATACAGGGTTATACAATGTACCAGCATTGAAGTTTGTAGGAAGCAATTAAAAGTTACTCATCATCTTCAATGAGCGCTAGCTCCGTTGGGAGGAACTTTTGGATGGATGTAAATTAGGTTAGATGGACATCACATCTAGTATGTATCAGTAGTGTGTGTTTTGCAGAAGAGTTCCTGAACCCCATATATATTTATCACTTTTAATTTAAAATCAGGTTGTTCATATAGCTTTCATAACAAAAAAATTTTCATTGAGTAAGTAAATACAAAGCATAAAAAAATTAACCAGATAATAACCGGGTTTATCATCGAATTTAAGAATAAATAAATGGATTTTTTGTTCACTTAAAAGATAAAGAAAATAGGCTCAATTAGGTGTCGCTACGATTCTTAAGTTATCGAAACTACAGTAAAAAACAGAAGAGGTTTGAATCATTTTTGAAATAAAAAAGTAATCGTAGCATATGAAATATATATAAAAATGTTCGTAATTATCGAGGTGTCATCAATTACACTCAATTGAGAAATATCTCATAATTATAATTTAAAGCATGGGTAGAATTTTAATTTGGACAAATTCAGATAAGTAATTTTTAAAAGAAAATTCAACAAACTTGGATGAGAGAATATTGATTACATTATATGTTTTATAGGTAAATAGTTTTCATAGTAAATAATATACTTACCTTCACATAGAAAATAGCGCTCTCACCAAAACTAATTACTGGAATTAATAATAAAATATTCCAAATCATTTTCACGATTTAAAAGTATTCTATGGAATAAAGATGCGTTGGAGTTGACAACTACTATTTATATCATTTTTTCAAGCCCACAGAAAAATTGTATCAATATTTCCGGTGGAGTAGACAAAAGTCGGTATTTTGTATCATCTCGATAACCATGGGAAATTACATTTGTGATTTCACAAACACTGATAAGTTGAATCGGCTCAGTGTCAAGCTATTTTAGTCATTGGAGAAGCAATCACAAAGATACTGTTTGATTTATCTTATTCATATGTTTTTTTATAATTATATTATTCTTATTAGTAAACAAAAATTACAATTTTTCTAGTTTAACAGCGTTGGCTACAGTTTCATTTTCCACAATTTCTTATTCAATTCAGTGGAGTCGTTATAACTATAACTTCTGGGAAGCTCTTGTCTAGTGTTTCACGAGATTCGATTTTCGAGACGAGATCGAGTCGAGACTGAATTTTTTCCGAGACGGTACCGAGAAAAACCCATAGAGATACTACAGATAGAGGCAACAAGCCAGCTCGGAACCCGTCAGCACGTAAGAGAGAGATAGGAAGTCGGAGGTTTATGCTATCTTTCTCTAGTAACGCGCATGCTATATACACAGACAAAGACGGAAAAACCTCTGATCGTCTGTCTTTTTCTATCTCACCGGAGTTCAGACAATATCGTAGTCAGTAGAACGATGTGACGTTGAAGGGTTATTTTTATTGGAAGTAACATAATAAACTTATTTATCGTAGAGTTAAATGTGTCTCATGTCGTGGAACCAATATTAATGCAACACAATATATCCAATTGCTTTTTGTATAGCGTTGACACTACACCAGTACCTTTAGAAGTTTGTAAAGTAGTAGCCTTAGTCGCAGTGGTTCCGTGATAATTATACTGTCATAAGAGTTTTCGTTTAAACAAAGTTTCTTATTTTTTTGACTTTAAACTCAAAGCTGTATCAAATACCAGAGGGTCTTGAAAAAAACTCATTCGTTTTCAGAATTCTCCACAACTCCAAGTCATAAAGTGATGGTTCACTTGCCACGACAAAAGCAATTATCTGCAATTATAAAGAAAACGAGATACGCAGAAATATTTAACTACAAGTATCTTAATTTTTTTTAAATTGCCGTTTGGAAAATGAACTGAGTTGATATGTTTTTTTAAGTGATCCAGTTCTATCCAGCAGTCTATCTTGTATTGGGATTCTAGTATCACTATGCATTTCACAAGAATGTAAAATGTGAATGGGGGATATTTTTTTCCAATCCACAGAATCTTCTTTCTCCACTTAAATTTTTGAGATGATCATTGAGGCGACAGTGTCCTGTTAGAACAGTTGCCCAATTTATTAGAGTCACCTCACTCTGGATTCGGCATTCAGTTGTTCTCAACAGTGCTGTGGGTTATATACAAATAGACGCCAAGCTGCAGCATGGACTCGATAGAACATTGTGTCGGAAAGCATCGGAAGAAAAGTACAACACTTATCTAGCTTTCAAATATGTCAGAAAATTGGAATAATTTTTTTGGGAACTGAGGGCACTGTAGTGTGTTTCCTTATACTACTCTACTTCCCCACACAGTCTACTCACCCAGTAGACGATTTGAGTCATATGCTTGAGGTGGTGGGAATCTTTTTACTTCCCGTCCAGTGCCTCACAGTCATATAAAATGTGTGTTACGTTCTCTCGTTCTCCATGCCAAAAACTCCAGAGTTTGCAGCTGAGATTCCCGTTATACATCCCTTTTCTTTGCAAGTGATATTTTGCTAGTGCATGTCTATGACCTGTTAGACAACATTCAATGACTCTTAGCCGAGTCCTACCGATATTTAGTAGTTTTTGGACTCGATTATACATACGAGTATATCCCCTCTAAAGAAGATCTTACTTGCGTCCACCACTGTAGTCTATGTTGGATTTGTACTGATTTTTGTATTTGTTTTCTAACCACTTTACTTTGAGGTCCCACGGGCTTGTTCTGGATCTCCATATTTTGTTTTGCTGAACCTCTTTTCGCGAGTTCATTAGAAATATTTTTACAATAGGCCTTAATCGACGAAAGCAAGATCCTTTTTGTGTGACACTGATGGTGAATAAAATTGTATAGTGGCTGGGAGTAACATTCCATTGGTTTCTTTGTATATATTTAATCATTTCTTAATTCATGATTGATAATAACAAGCAGCTCATCAAAAAATGTACGAGGATAACAATTAAGAATACAGATGCATTCCTTCTACATAAAATTTGGTATATTTATACACGGCAAAACATATTGCAAACAAAATTATAATATTTTACCTACGACCCCCCCTGTAATCAGTCAATAACACACAGTTGGCATCAATGTAATGACGTCTATTACGCACGGTAAAAAAAACGCACAGCTGTAAAGTAAATCGCACGGCTTCCCTAGCAACATCTTAGCAACTGTCAATAGACGTCGCCATTTTATTCAAAAATATGGCATAAGCCGTCAAAACATCAAACTTAAGTAGGCCGCAATAGCGATTTGCGAACGAACTGTCAAGAAACTGTCAAAAAACTTTTTTATTATCCCTATAACTTATAACTGGTTTGTGTATTTGTGTAAAGTTTTATTCAATTAAAAAATATAGCAGGTGCAAGTAATAGAGATGAAAGTTTACCAAGCACCTCTAACGTAAATGTTGTTTCTTATGCTTCAACAAGCAAAGGAAGCGATTTACCATTTGTGTTCAATAACTGCAATGGTACTATAAACAATTATTATAATAATTAATAGGTATTATGGAATTAAATGTTATACAATAAAATTATTAAAAAATGTTGATGTTGTTCATGTATTATTAATAATAAGAGTATATACAAGTACAAGTAGGTCGTAGGTAAAGTATAGTACGTAACTCGTGTTGTAAAGCATTTTATGCACTTTTCCATTCGTGCCCAAATGCTTCTTACCACACACGTTACTTAATATACTATAAATGTTTTTTTTTATTACATATTATGTGATGAGTACAGTATCAGGTATTTGATTATCACCAACTGGCCTAACCAACATTCTAGAACCTGCAAAATTGTAATCAAGTGCTCTGGATCCACTCCAATTAAGTCCCTTTTACAGGGGTCCAGAAACTCTCCTGCCAAACGGAAACTACAGTTACTAGATATGATTTTAAGTCGAATTAGCTCAAATTACCTTTATCCTAAAATGCTTCCTAAGGCAGCTACAGCCCTTTGAATAAGACGTCCTCATATGAGTTTTCTTCAAATTATTCAAAAATACCGTTACTTAAAATATTCAAACTTGGTATAATCAATAAACAGTTACAAACCAGTAGTTCGGTGTGGATAATTTTTTTTCAGATCCATCACAAGCATGTCAGTCGGAGGGACCAACAGGTATTTTTATTAAAAAAATTTTGTTTTCAAGTTTTTTAGGTATCCGGCACCGAATTTGGAAAATTCAAGATAATTTTCATACAAAATGTATATCGGAATAATCAATGAGTTTCTTAGAATTGTTACGATTTTTTTTGCATTAAATTGTGGAATTAATTAGAAACAGTTAGTTTCATTTGCGAAAGTAATTTTGTGGCTATTTTATATTATTGCATTATAATATATCTGATCTCATCATATATCATTATTTCTATTACATATTCAGTATACATCTAACTTCTTTATTTCTTGCTTTGCAATTAATTCTATTTTTTACTATTACTCATTAAAAGCTTTGTCTCTATGGTTATTATGAGTTTTCTATGACTACAACAACCATTTAGGAATCCATTATGCAGCAATGTTTCTCATGTCCAAATTGACGAGAACTATACAAATAAAAAAAGACTACTAGGAAATGAACATGGGGTAATTAAGAAAACACACCTTCAACATAGGAAATAGTATTTAATATATTTTCTTGCAAAACACATAACATAAAAAAATTAATCAAATGGATATTTTATTTCTTCTCTGTACCAATACTAGGTATCTAGTTATTACTAGCTGGTCTTACTAACATTCTAGAACCTGCAAGATTGTATCCTCCTCTGTACGCTTCCCAACTGAGTCCATGATATTTATATGCATCACCTAACGGTTTATTCATATGTTTGCCGTTTAAATTACTGTCGAAACAATTCTTGTACCACCAAGCTCCTTCTGGAATTTGAAAAATATAGAATTAATAAAAATTCCTCAATTTTAAAATACTAATATATAATAAAACTTTGAAATTCGTAGCAGTGATAGAATTATCCACGAAAATAAATTCACAGTCTAAGGAGAACACGAAATTGATAATTCGAGCAATTATTTATTATTTGAAAGCTGGTCAAGACTTTTTTTCTTCGTTATTCAACAGCGGAATATTTCTGCAACTAAGGCTAATCACCAAAGCCAGAAGCACAGTAGTGTTTCAAGCAGTAGTAGGGATCTTTATCGAGCCCAACATCCATTGACTGAGGACCTCGGTTTTACGTTGTGCTCATTGGGATAATCTCTTCGAGCTGTGATATGTTACTCACCCTAGAAATCTAAAATGCACCATAGTAGTCTGAAGTGTTCGCTGCAGACTTAACGGTGTTAACCCAGTAGTCAACCATCCAAGTACTAACCGCGTTCGGCACTGCCTCACCGTAATGATCGCATCAGAGGTGTTCCACTACAGAGCTGGGTGAACGCACAGGACCACACTTGTTTCATACTTTTGAAATGAGCTCCTTTTTTAAGCTGACAACTTTCCAATGAAAAATGTTATATAGTTATTTCAATGTTAATGAGATGACCCATATTTTTAATCCCATTGATAAGAAATGCCGCCCTATGGCGTGCATATAAATTTTTTTTTACAAATTCGAATATCGTGAAATAATATTTTCCATTGAACTTAATATAGTAGATTAAAATTAACCTGCATACAAAACTCATAAAATTTGTAATATTATATAACTAAACTCACTCAACCAACAAATAGATATATTAATAATATTTCTCTACAACACAATTCGCACACGCCCCTAGATGAAATTAATGCCAAGTAACCCCAACTTCTTTGGGTCGTTGAATTTTTTTATGAAAAAGTGGACCGCGTTAATAACTGACCAGTTACTTCGTTATATTATGCCAATTACTGGAGTTGGATTATTCGATATCCAATACACCTTCTGCTACGTTGCCAGCTATTTGAAATTTTCTTTAAAATATTAGCATACATAAAGTGGTTTTAATTAATTTCTCTTTTTCCAGCAATTTCAAACGGCTTATTTTAATGCTCACTGATAAATTCATATGAGGTATTTTTTTTCAATATTTCCAGACTAGCTATCTAAGAACATCACTAACTAACGGGAACATTTGTATAGTGATCCTGACAATTTTAGAAAATAAATATGACTACATTGCTTTATTGAATTGTCGTTACATTCACATTAGAAACACTATACCTGATGATTGTATAAAATATCTTACTACTTGTCTTAATATGTTTTAGTATATTGTACTGCGATCTCTAAGCAAATAAAGTCCCATGGAGTTGGTGTGCGGACAGCCTTACGTGTAATTTTTGGAGAGTAATATGTTTGTTGATATGAAAAAAATTGATTTGATATTTGTATAACTACTCACCATGCGACGCAGCACAATTTTCCGGGATGAGATCTTGATCCACATCAGTAGTAGTGAATTTAGATCCAATGTGATATGTTAAAGAATCTCCTGCATCACCTGAAAATCCTGTCAAATTCTTTAAAATGTATCCTTCGCTTTCTGAGCCAATAGAAAACAGTGAATACTGAGCATACGCTTTTTTTTGTTCTCTATCAGTAAGTTCAATTAGTAGCTCGGCAACTTCAAAACCTAAAATCAATATTTATATAATTCATTAGCTAAAATCAAAAGTATAAAAGTATTTTCACTCTATGGCAAAAATACAAATACTTCTCAAGAGTGCTTTTGAAGTTAAATAAATAGAATAATATATTCTTAGTATTATGTGTGGATATTTTGTAAGCCTAAAATTAAAAATAAGCTCAAAATACCATTTTAAGGCATATAATGAAAACAACAATCTAAATATTTTTGGTTGGAGGAATATTGACATTGCAACAAGGGAAAAGTGAAAATATTGTTTTGAAAAATTTTACAAATGCATGATCTTATACCAAATAAATATTTTCCATTTATTGAGATTCATCCTAAAATTATGAAAAATCTTGAAAAACCTAAAAAATACGAATCTTTTTTGGTTTGCTTATGAATTAACTTCATAAGACTGGATAAACTATACATGAATATTTTTCATGGATGGAAAAAAATATCATTTCAACCAGAATAGTAATAATAACGGTGCGAAATATTCAACGTACGATGAATGTTTTCTAAACCAATCCAAAACTCTCCATTCAGATCGCCAAATCCAAATTTATAATCCCTCCAAGGTAAATAAAAGTCTTGAGAACCATCAAATCTTTTTTGAATGTGTGTCCATCCGCCACCCTTTGTTTCCATATCACACAGGACCGAAATAGGTTTGCTACTAGTCCTGGGATGAATGTCGTAGATGCCAGATTTATTGTTTCCTACAACATAAAATATCAAATTTGAAATTTTAGATTCTCGACCGGAAACTGCATCAAATCGTTTACGAACGAATTAAATTCGTGGCAAAATGTTTAATATACTATATTCAGTTTCAAAGGTTTATTAATTATTTGATAAATACTGAAATAGTTTTTGTACAGTTGAATTATTGATGATCAGCCCCCACTTACCATTATCCAAAATTTCTTGACAACTTCTAGGGAGATTTTTCCTATGATCTCCAGCATAGATCTGTATCATTCTGCAAACAGGTATAACACTTGTACCCACCAAAGATTTACAAGATTCTCTGAAGAATTCAAAAAAATTGGGAACGTTATTTTGAAGGTCTGTCTTCGCTTCATCAACAGCCAAACTAAACTTCACGGGCTCATTTTTTCCTAAAATATAATGAACTTCACTCCAAAATCTACATGACACTTGAATTATTCTGTATAATATTTATATCCGTCTTCAGGTATGTAACCAAGGGCACTCATGTCTATCTAATGATAATGTGAATAAGAAGCGCTTACCTTCAACTTGTGAATAAAACATTTTACTTAAATTACCTCTTAGCGTATCAGAATTTGTATCAACTTTCAATCCCAGTAATTTGAAAAATTCGACATTAGAAGGTCCATCGTTTCTATCATTATCCTGTAAAAAAATGATTGCATTTGATTTGATTATGTGTACGGATGTCGAAATTCATAAGTTCATTCTCTAATTTTAAAAATTGTTGAAATATTTCACTAATATTTTGTGTCGTTTCCTGGAAGAATAGCAATTTATGGATAACAAAACGTGGCCGTTATACATATACAGGGTGGTCCTCAAGTTATTGTTCATAGAAGTACAGTACAATCTTTAACGCTTTTTGATGTATATGCAAAAAAATTCGACGGTGAGGGATTTTGGATATGAGAAATCATAATTTTGTAATTATTTCGATGTATTTTGTAGATTGCGTCACGTAGGCCACTCATTCGGCTTAAATGTGCGCTAAACTTTTTTGCTGTTCAAATCTGCGCTACTTTTATGAAAAAATATTAAAGCAACACCATCTTAACAAAAAAAAAGGATATATCAGTATTCCCAAATGATTTCGACAGAACATTATTGTTACACGAGAGAAATCAGAAGATATTTGAATACTAACTACCCTAAATGCTGGATTGGTTGCGGTGGCCCGTTCCCAAGACCACAACGTAGCCCAGAATTTCATCCTCTCAATTTACTTTAGACAATATTGAAGTTATAATGTTTTTTGTGTTGTTTACTTTTTCTTAATTTGTTTAATAAATAAAATGTATTCTAGCTAGGATTCCACTTTAAAGAACCATATATATTTTTCATGTTAACTGCTACTATTCTCTAATACTGTTCATCTTAAGACTAAAAAAAAATAATTACCGTAGACACAATTTACATACATATTTTAACATCATTTAATTAAATAATTATTATGTAGTTAATCAGAAAAATGTGATTATCTCGAATACCGGGGATACTAACAAATTTTTAGTTAAAATGATGTGGCTTCAATATTTTTTCACAAAAGTAGCGCTAATTTAAACAGCAAAAAAGTAAAGCGGGATTTATAGTTTGACGTACTGTAAACGTAGACGCACTGTGAAAAGATCAACTATCAGAATTTACGTACCTTGTTTATAAAGGAACGTAAGTGCATGACGTAACGTAAGGGGAACGGACTGGAACGGCAGAGTTGGCCAACTTTTATCTTTTTACAGTGCGTTCTTACGTCCGGCCAATCAAAGGAAATAATTTTGTGTGATGTTAGCGTGGCTATCAGCTGTCATTTAATGTTGTGTTTTTAATTGTATAATACAAAATTTAAAGCTCAAAACAACATAGGACACAGGCTGTAGATGATTTGTATAATTTCTAGGTTAATTTGAACGTCGCGAGTACGTTACCTCTGCCCATTCGCAAAATTTCCGTTCTGTTTATTTATAACTGCAACAATTTTTACATACCGTTCGTTACGTATCCAGTCCGTCTACGTGTGGTATACGTTCAAAGTCCGTCAATCTATAAATCCCGCTTAAAGCGTAACGCAACGTGCCCTATGTGGCGCCCTCTACAAAATACAACAAAATAGGTACAAAATTATGATTTCCCATACCTATCCAAAAACCCCCCCAGTTAAATCTTTGTGTATACACGTCAAAAAGCGTTAGTTATTGTGAAAACCAAAAATTAAAATTTCATGTTCAACAGTATCTCTCTTGATATCAACATTTTGTTAGAGCTATTTGGTTTAAATTGCAATAAGTAAAGATTTTAATGTACTTCTATGAACGATTACTAAAAAACCAATTTAATTTTTGCCTATAATATTAATAGAATAAGGAATATAAAATATACACCAGTAAGTGTATAGTTCATCTAGGGTGAGAGGTATGAGCATGAACAAGAGCAAATCCTCTTGGAAAATATTATTGGTTTTTTGGATTTAATGGAAAATTTATCAAAAAACACAAATAAATTTAAACAAACTCACTCGTAATCCCTCTCACGCTGATCTTTTAGACTGGCAATAAAAACCGGGGGTACCAGGTTTGGAGAATGTAGGAAGCAGCTTTTTTGAAATGCTATTAAAAGTAACTCATCATCTTCAATGAGCGCTAGCTCCGTTGGGAGGAACTTTTAGATGGGTTTGAATTAGGTTAGATGGACATCATCACATCTAGTATCTGTAGTGTGTGTTTTGCAGAAGAGTTCCTGAACACCATATATATGTATCACATTCAATTGAAAATTAGGTTATTCATGTAGCTTTCATTTCAGAAAGATTTACATTGAACAAGTAAATACAAGGCATTCAAAATTAACCAGATAATAACTGGGTTTATCTAATTTAGGAATAAATAAATGGATTTTTTGTCCACTTGCTAAGATAAAAAGAAAGATCAATTAGGTGTGGCTACGATTCTTAAGTTATCGAAGCTACAGAAAAAACAGAAGAGTTTTGAATCATTTTTTGAAATGAAAAAGTAATTGTAGCGTATTTGAAATATATATAAAAATGTTCGTAATTATCGAGGTGTCATCAATTACACTCAATTGAGAAATAGCTCATAATTATAATTTAAAGCATGGGTATAATTATAATTTGGGACAAATTCAGATAAGTAATTTTGAAAAGAAATTTCAACAAACTTTGATGAGAGAATATTGATTACATTATGTGTTTTTTGGGTCAATAGTTTCAATAGTAAATAATATACTTACATTCACATAGAAAATGGCGCTCTCACCAAAACTAATAACTGGAACTAATAACAAAATATACAAAATCATTTTTACCATTTAAAAGTTCACTATAGAATAAAGATGCGTTGGAGTTGACAACTACTATTTATATCATAATTTTTAGGCACACACGAAAATTGTATCAATATTTCCGATAAAGTAGACAAAAATTTCGGTATTTTGTAACACTTCGATAACAATGGGAAATTACATTTGTGGTTTTTAATATTTCACAAAACACTGATAAGTTATATCAGCTCAATGCCAAGCTATTTCAGTCATTGGTAAAGCAATCAGAAAAGTACTGTTAGACTTATCTTTTTCATATTTTTTCTATAATGATATCATTTTTGCTGCTACACAAGAAGTAGGTACCTATACGTTTATGTTATGACAAATATTGAAATATTGTTTCCAAATTATACTTCAAAACTTCCTAATAACGTTGGTGCATATTTAATTGTTCTTGCCATGCTATGAAATCGTAAGCGACGGTGGTAGGAACCGATTTTTTCTACAACTGCTATGAAAAGTGACGTATTTCTCATACCCTACTTAATTTCAAAACCAAATATTGCTTATACTGTGAGAAATATTTTTTCTCACGGCACTTTGCCCACGCCACAGAATCGAATGAAATCGACAAAAAATTTTTTTACGACTGCTATGGAAAATAGATCTTTTCCCACAATTTACGAAACTACAAAGTGTCACTTTGCCTAAGCCGTGGGAAAGTTTTTTCCCCACGTCTTATCCCATGGTACGATACTTTGCCTAAGCCGTGGGAAAATTTTTTTGTCACGGCTTATCCCACGGTACGATAGAGAATCAACACAATTCTCGATCATAGAATGCTTTCAACAAAATTTTGTATTACAATATAAAAAAATTGGTTGGTACCTAATTATGGACATCAACGACAGTGAGTTTGAAATCACAACCCCAGAAATAACAGAAAAAGCAGAAAATAGTTGAATAGTTAAATAGTTAAATAGTGTGTAACAAGTGGGAGAAGCATTTTTCTCACTCGCGTGTTGCGGCACTCGCCTTTCAGGCTCGTCCAACAAAGAAAAATTAAGCTTTGCCCACTGGTTGCACAATATACGAAAGTAGGCTACTGTCATCTTTAAACACCTACTTAGCTGTCACAAAACTGTCAGATTATATTAGCAATTTTTGAAATTCTGAAAGGTAGTTTCAATCGTGATTTGATAAAAATCCCAATTATTTATAATAAATAATATGGATATTGACAGCAGTGACGATTTTAATAATACTCCGCCAGAGATATTGGAAAAAGCTGCAAAAGTAACTTTAAATATTTCACTAACCATAACAATGAATATTAAGTTACTTTACTTGTATTCTGTGAATTTGTGATGTAGAAAAAGTAAGTGCAGCATGTGGGGAAAGTAATTTTCTCCACTTGTTGCACTCCTCCACTGTTTCGGTTCCAGTCACGTAATCCAGAAAGTCTGACAGTTCAAATTTCAGTGGTTTCAACAGATGCTCTTGTCCTCTATACCACTTCGCTTCGGTTTTTTCAAAGAATATTGTTTGTCCACGACCACTTAATAATAAGTCAATATTTTACCTCGTAACAAAAGGTATATGGTACCCATATATCTACTAGAGTGAATTATGAACTCATAATTCACGCTTCCGCATTTAAATAACATGCCATGACAACTCAACACTCACAAAATTTCGTTACATAGGTGACTAGAGATAGATGTACAATATGAAATAAACTATTAAATCTGCGTAGTTTGTTTCTGAAATATATCGTATCGATAAAATATCGAAGTTTTTAGTATTGATACTTTTTATAATGGTATTTTTTAATATTGATATTTTTAAAACCATATATTTAGAACGGTACGGTGTATCGATACTTTACACAGTATCGCCCATCTCTATATGTCACATTTGAAGTACTCCAGAAATTTATTAATTTTGAAGTTAGAATTGTCAATAATACCAGATTATCACTTTCCGTTCTACACTCGCCTTATTTAATAAATAAATCACGGATCGTCTCAATTTATGGCCATGCGCAGTTGCAGCTTTTCTCAAGCCTCGACCATATTAGTAGTATCACTCACAATAGTATCATAATCATAGCATTATTCAACAGAAGTCAATTACGTCATAGTATATGATAGTTGTAAGTTTCTGGTGCTGTCTACTGATACATCTACGAAAGTCAATTAGAAATCCTTCAAGTCGGGCTACACAGGGTGTCTCACGTTTTGATAGTCCAGTTTCTCGAAAACTTCACCTAAAATTAGACTATTGATAAAAAAATATTTAAGGCTTACAGATGCTATAAGATTTCTTTTAGCTCAAGTGACATTAATAAGACTGAAATTTATAGTGAAAATGAGTACAGTTAGACTAGTGAATAAAATTATCAGTTCAATATTGATTTTATTTGAATGTGTAAGGTAATCTTGATTGAAGAAATGGCAAATATAAGTGAGAAACTACTCAAACTACCATTTCAAAGAGTAACTTGATGATTTAGTAAGTTGGTCCAGAAAGTAAGATTTTTTCAGTAGAATAAAAATGTTTCCTGATTTGTTCTCTGCTTATATTGCATATGGGAAGCTGTGGAATGTTCCTATAATGGAAAAATATTGATTCGCAAAGTAATTTACGGATATTTACGAAAAACATTTTTTTCCCATGGCTTACAGCCTCTTGAAGAAACCCATAGAATTCGAAATTTGAAAATCGCAGTATCTCAAATGATAGCTTATCGCGAGAGCTACAATTAAAAAAAAATTATTTCCATTAATCGCGCAAATCTTTTTGAAGCCGAATTTTTGATTTTTTTTCCAAAATTCCACACTGTGCAGTGCTTCAGATCATCAAAACCAGTCGCGGGCTGTTTAATTTAAAAACAAATTTGTAGGGATCACGTGACCGGAAATAAAAGAGAAAACAGAGGGCATTCCATCATGAATATAGGCATCAGTTTCAACAAACTGTTTATAGCTGCAAAATTTGAAACAGTCATGTGTGAATTTTCCAATGAACTTTTTTGTATTTCCATCTATTTTTATTTTTTTGTAACCATGATTGATACTTACATTTTTCAAGTTTTCTGGAAACATTAGCTGAATTTAATAACAATAAAAATACAGATATTTATTTGTATCAAAGGAGAACAAACTACTTCGACAAAGAGTGAGTAACCTTACTGGTGTTTGATTAGGTCTGGGACCGTCTACAAAAACTATTAACCATGGCTAACCATAATAGAGGGTCCCGGGGCACGAGGGCATTGTAGAAAATAAAAAGGCAGACATCCTAACAAAGCTGGAGTCTGAGACCAATCACGGGTCTGAACCAGTAGTTGGGATATCTAAAACTGCTAAAGTGCCAAAACAGAAACAGCAAACTCCTCGTCAAAAAACCCTCGGAGACGCTGACTAACGTAATACTAAATCTTAGCAGGGGCAAGATAAGGATAGTGTCGGGTTTACTCACCGGTCACTGCACCCTAAAGAGACACGTGCATACAATCGGCATATATAGGAAGGAATCTATCTGTCGGTTGTGCATGGAAGAGGAGGAAACAGCCTCTCATATTATCTTCGATTGTGAAGCATTATCTCATTGCAGATATAGACTCCTAGGACTAGAACATCCAAGGGAGGGTTCCTCCAAGAAGGACCTAGTGAAAATACTGTTACTGCTATCGTATAAGAGTATCTAAACTGAAAAATACTTATTTTCGTATAAAACCATCCGCTGCAGTACACCTGATCTAACAGGTTGATAGCTTGATTGATTGATTATGTTCTTCCAGTCGAGGACTCGATACCTCAGCTTTCAGGATTCTTAAGCTTTTGGTTGTACTATTTATGTCAGGAGACTAGTTGTCACAGTTTTCAATGGAATTCTCGTTGATTGATTGATTTATTGCATGATTGATTGGTTCGGCACCACCAGTCAGAGGCTTAGAGACCTCGGCACCTCAGTATTTAAGCTTTTTGTGCTGTGGGCTGTATCATGTACTTGTAGAGACTAGAATCCCTTATCAGGCTTAATAGTCTTTTCACTAAGTATGTAATTGTATGTATTCGTTTCCCTAGTGACCGGTGAGCAATCACGTCACTTCGCTAATCTGGCCCCTGGGTTTAATAGTATTTAATAATGTTAGTCAGCGACTCTGAGGGCTTATTTGCCAGGAGTTTGCTCTGTGTTCCTGCTTCAGCACGTCGTTCGAATACGTAAGATAGTGTAGAATGTTAGAGTTGGTGTATTGCGTGTAGTTGTTATATGTTCCTCTTATTGTGTTGTTTTTATCTTAAGGGCCAACAACATAGTGTCGAATGCAACTAGTTCGGTACTGATAAATTTATAATGGCTAGGAATCACATATTATTTTCGTCTTATATAAGTAGGTATATAATTATTCATTACTCAATCTATGAATGAAAATAATAAACAGATGTAAGTGTATTAAATTTATTAACGCTAGAACATATTGCAGACAAAATTATATTTAAATGGTTATTTTATATTTTTTCGTATTGATACACTAACAGGTGATTAATTATCACCAACTGGTCTAACTAACATTCTGGAACCTGCAAGATTGTAATCATGTTCTCTGAAACCAACCCAGTTGAGTCCATGAAAATTATATGCATCGGGCAACGGTTTATTCATGAATTTACCATTTAAGTTACTATGATGACAAGCCTTGTACCACCAAGCACCCTCTAAAATAAAATAAAGTTTATGAGATCACAAAGTTATGATACAAGAAAATAAAAAAATTCCAGACTATCCATATAACGGAACAGGTGAAAATTGTACAACTTCCTAAGATAATGGGATTTAGTAATGAGCAAAGCAAGACAAGACCAAGACTTGGATAGTCTTGGTCTTGCTAGTCTAATGATGGTCTTGGTCTTTGTCTTGGTTTTGCTTTTTCTCAAGACCAATTCTGAACATGGATTACATTTTCTAGTTTACATTAAACTTGCAATTTTATATCACAATAAATTTTTATGTTCCTAATAATGGAATTGGTTGAGTAGACAGTAGGAAGTGGATAATTTCTCAGATTTAGTTGTTAATTAACTTTATGATGAGATATTTTTAATTCCAAAGTCTTTTAAGCTCAAGTTAAGTCCAAGATGTCCTCTTATGTGTACGTGGAAGATTTATGGTTTTGTGTTTAATGTTAGTCAATATTTTCAGAAAGATTAATCCAATGAGGTGTTAACGTAAAAAAAACAGTTATTTGGACGGCTACGTACCATACTTTACAGCACAATTTCCCGTATATTCATCTTGATCCAGATCACTAGTAGAGAATTTAGAACCAAGGTGATGCGTTAAAGCATCTCCTGCATCACCTGAAAATCCTGTCAAATTTTTCAAAATGTATCCTTGTTCTTCTGAGCCAATGGCAAACAGTGAATACTGGGCATAAGCTTTTATTTGTTCTCTATCAGTAAGTTCTATGAGTAGTTCGCTGACTTCAAAACCTAAAATCAACATTTATACGATTCATTTGCAGAAATTATTGTATTATGTACACTTTGACCTAACCACAAAAGGAACTATATTGCCTAGTTTTTTTTTTTTTTCGAGCCCGTCTGATAGGTCTCTTTTGTCCCCTGCACCAGTTTGTACAGGTTCTTAGCTGGGTGTTTGCATAATTTAGCGTTTCCCTGCGGTTGGCCAAATAATAATTGTCTTTTGCGATGAAGAGACTCGCATGTAAACAGTATATTATTATGTTTCACTGTCTCCGTTTCCCTACCGCATAATCTGCAGGTAAGGTCTCCGTTGTATAGTTTTAATTTGTAGAGATGTTCCTTCACTGGTGCATGACCAGTCATGAGCCCTGTTATGATTCTCAGCTGATTTCTGCACAGTGTTAGCAAATTCGCTGTACGTTTCAGGCATGGTTGTTTTATAAAAGTTTTCCCATGCATTTGTCTTTGGACGTTTACTCAGAAGTTTTTATATTGTTCTCTGATCCAGGTCTTTACAGATCCTCGTAGTACAGTTTTCGGTATACCGAGAATCTGTCTTGGTTCAGGCATATTACGTAGCTACATACATAAAACTTTAGAACAAGATAAAAAAAGAATGATATTTAGCATCCATCATGCTTCATATAAATTTCTTTTACAACGAAATTAACCTAATTAGAACAATTATTTAACCTGTAGAGACTTGAACTCAGAACCACAAATTCAGAAAACTTGTACATTTATGTCATTAATAATTGTAATTATTAAAATTGAAAACCAATATTTGCTCAATATGTAACTTCCTAATGCCTGAAAATCTTGTACACTTTTTGCTGGTCTGTCCCATGTTTAAAAGCTTACGAGAAAATGTATTTTCGGATGATCTAGACTTGCTATTATCCTCAATACGGTAATGCAAATATGTGTGTTTAATATGTGGAACAATTAAAATTGGATCACTCGTAATTAATGATTGAGATCTCAGTAAAAGTGTCCCTACCCACTCTATGCTACTTTCTCAGAAAATTAAAGAGAAGTATTGTTACGACACCCATGTTCGATATCTGATTGTTATATTTTTACATTTTGTATGTATTTTATGTTTCACAGTTTATTTATTCACAGCATTCGTCTCTCTCCTTATTCATGTAACCTCTTTACTTATAAACTATAACAAAAATGTTCTAAATTTTTTTCATGTTCATTACTTCCTAGGAAATTAAACTTCCCCTAGAAAGGGTAGAAACCATAAGTATCGAATTATTACTTTGAGATACGACTATATTTTCCGCCCATTGCTATTTAGTCGTAGGATTGTAATCAGTCCTCCAAAAAAGTGTCTTTTTACCAAAGTACACTAGAATTAAATTTCTAAATACCATAAAAATCACGTGTTAGTATATTCCATCCCAAAGCATTCAATGTACCTGTCATATGATAAATGTTTTCTAATCCAATCCAAAACTCTCCATTGAGATCGCCAAATCCAAATTTATAATCCCTCCAAGGTAAATAAAAGTCTTGAGAACCATCAAATCTTTTTTGAATGTGTGTCCATCCGCCACCCTTCGTTTCCATATCACAGAGGACCGAAAAGGGCCTGCTACTAGTCCTGGGATGAATCTCGTATATACCTGATTTATTGTTTCCTAGAACATAAAAGTATTTGTTTTAAATCAAATAGTGAAAAAATTTAGATTTTCAACCCACTCCAAACTTTGAATTGTTCAGTCCATTTCCTCATACAAATTTAAGAACATATTTACACAAAATAAATTTCTACTTTTTTATAAATTAAACGAATATAATTTGGGTCCTGAACTGAAGAATAGTAAATTTTCAATAATTTTTTATATAATTGTAATACTAAGTGTTCCAAAATAATGTTACACAGTTTAAATTTCAAGCGCTTATAAATTCTAAGCACAATAAAAAACAATCGATTTTTCGCAGGTCATTTCTAAATTTGAAAAAATTTTGTTCTGTTATCCACTAAACTTTTTTTTACTTCCACAGGATCTTGGAAAAAAGTTCTCCATTTTCAATTCAGCATTACCGCTGATTTTAGAGGGAAACCCTTTTTATACATATAACTTGAATGAATTATTCTTCTACTTTCTAAAAATTTTTGATTTGTTATAATTCTAATAGAGAATGGCAGCTTCTTAACACAAAAAAGTAGGATTCGAATTCAAGATAATCGCCTATAACAAGTAATCGACACTTTAACTGAAAATGGTAACATGATTTCCATCTGGAAAATATCTACTAATGTAGACATGTTTAAAAGTGAGGTTCAGAGAAAAGTCTAAGAATTAACTGCTTTTAGAGAATACAAAAATTATAGAAGGTTGAACCACGAGTTTAAGAAAAACGGCTCTATATGGTGAGACTCTCATGGAAATGTTTATACCTACTTCTTCAACAGTTAATGGAATGAAACAAAAATATCAAACCTTTCCGATTTGAATTCAATTTGGTCATTCAATTTAGGTAATTCGACCTGCAGACTTACTTTCAAAAGTCCTTTCAAATAAATTTCAACTAAGTATGAAGGAACTTAAGATTTGCATATTTTCTTGAGATATTGAATGAAGAGAAAATATTAGTGACAACTGGAAATAGCATTTCTTCTCCATCATGAATTATTGTAATAAAATCATATTGATTATATCAAGTTGTGTAATTTTACTTTGAAGATTATTATTTGAATATTGTTGAATTAAATTCAAGTATTTTTTAAATTCATACTTAGTCTTAAAATCAATTATCTATTGGAAAAGTTGCTGATAGTAATAAATAATAAAGTGTTTGTACACTGCAACTGTGCCACTAAACTAAACAATCCAATTACTATAACACTTACCATTATCCAAAATTTCTTTACAACTTCTTGGAAGATGTTTCTTTTGATCTCCAGCGTAGACCTGCCCCAATCTACAAACAGGTATAACACTTGTACCAACCAAAGATTTACAGGATTCTCTGAAGTCAATACAATTGGGAGCGTTACTTTGGAGCTCTGTCTTTGCTTTATCAACAGCTAAAGTAAATTGCAGGGGCACCTGAGCAGATTGTTCATTCTTTCCTTAAACATTAAGTATACCCTTCATTAAAAGTCCAATGATAATAGATTAACTTCCAAAATATAAAAAGATTATATATTTACGAATTATTTTGCATAATATCCTCACTTACCAATTCCTTCAACTTGTGAAGAAAGCATTCCACTCAACTTATCCTTCAGCGTATCAGCATTTGTATCAACTTTTAATCCCAATAGTTTGAAAAATTCAAAACTAAAAGGTTCATCGATTTTATTATTATCCTGCAAAGAAAATTATAAGCCTCTGATCAAATTTGTGTTGATTATGTGTATGTTAATCAATCAACAAAAAATTCTTATGTTTCTCGAATTAAGGAGTAATTCATAATTACACTTGAGTGGAACTTAATTTTTGAAAGAATTAAGGTAAATAGCCTTAAACCTCGAAGAGTGATGAAAAAATGTTGTCAAAGTTTGCAGGACCTCTATTACATTTTTTTATATAGTTTTTATGCTAAATATACTCACCTTCATATAGAAAATTGCGCCATCACCAAAACTAATAATTGAAATGAATAGTAAAATGTGCCAAATCATTTTCACCACTTAAATGTTAAGATAGAATAAAGATGCGTTGGAGTTGACAACTACTATTTATATCATAATTTTTAGGCCCACACGAAAATTGTATCAATATTTCCGGTGAAGTAGACAAAAATTTCGGTAGTTTGTATCACTTCGATAACAATGGGGAATTACGTTTGTGATTTTTAATATTTTACAAAACACTGATAAGTTAAATCAGCTCAATGCTAAGCTATTTTAGTCATTGGTAGAGCAATCACAAAAATACTGTTAGGCTTATCTTTTCCATATTTTTTTTATTATTGATATCATCCTTGTTACTAAACAAGAAGCACAACTTTATGGTACGATAAATATTTTTTAAAAATTTATTTGTAGCTATCCAAGCTTCTGTGGTTAGGATTAACTCAGAAAAATTTGTGATAGAACAAAGTAACGTTTAGTAATTCTTCTCATAAATATGATATACAGACTGTCCAGATGAACGCAAAATACAAATACTACAAAGAGGATTTTATCCAAAAGTAGCCCGAATAACTAGATTGCTGAAGCCAACTGGGTGGATCGGGCTAAACTCTCGATACTGATAATATTGGACTTGTTTTTTGCTGACAATTGGATACTGTAGATTAGGTCGTTGATTCTTTCAAGAACGGTGTAGGAGTCTTCCCAGTTCCGATGCAGTTTCTGATATAACCCGTTTCTCCGCTTGGGATTGAACATCCACACGGGGTCACCACTCGCAAAGCATCTGTCGATTGTGTACATTCTCCTGTTTTTCTTCCGAACTTCTCAGGTACATTGGGGTAGTTCTATTGCTTCTTCGCCAGGAGGCAATCTTCTGAAAACAAGATCGCGAGAAAGCTTCATTTCTCTGCGAGTAGCCATATATGGAGTATTACTGGTTGAGTTGAGGTTGGAACTCCTATACTATCAGAAATGAAGAAACTAAAAAGTGCCAGTCCTTATTTGGTTTCAAGAGACGAACATTGAAAGGTATCGGCAAATATAGTCCCATTATGTCTTTCTACCATTATGTCAGTCTGTGGGCGGAGAGATATAGTGCGTGTTTTCTTAATGCCATAATCCGGATTTAAAATTTTGTCCTTGTTAAGAATGTAATTCCAAAGGGACTCCGTGCTTCGCAATAACGTTGGTTACGAAGTTTCCGCTACTGTCGTCGCTTCTTGATTAGGAAGAGGTGCTGTTTTGGACCATTTGGAAAAATAAGCCATTACAACTATCAGGTACTTGTTGCTCTATCTGTCAAGAATGACCACCAATCTTTTATGTCTTGTCGACAGTTGATCTAATAATATCTTTCCCAAACTCGTACCGGTTTTCATTAATTACCAGAATGTCCTGTTGGGGGGCTGCTATAAAGCTTTTCACAGACACTTCTGATGTATGATCTTGGCTTTTTTTAAGTTAGTCGCATCAACCATATTATTAGCGACTTGGTACTCTTACAGCTTATGAATTAATTGTATTTCGTTCAGGTACTTAGCTAGAGAGTTTACTCTAGTCATTTTCTAACAAGGTTCTGGGGTAGATTATTGTTTTGTGTCTGTAGCTTATACTTGGGACAGTTAATTAGAAAATGTTTTACCGTTATGCCACATCTGCACAGATCACATTTGGGTTATTCCGTGTTCTCTAACAGGTGCTGGTGGGTTAGTCTGGTAAGGAATTTTGTAGATATCATCTTCCACAGTTTCACTTCGATTTTTATTTCGCGTAACTTCACTTTGGATTCTTGCCACTGATTTTGCCACGCACTAAGCACTTTTTTCTTGACGTGGATTTTTAGGTCATTTCTTGTACTTTAACTTTCGGTGGCTTCTTTTTCTTGCTAGTCGGCCTCTTCGTTTCCCAGGATTCCGATGTGGGATGGGATCCACATAAATTGTACAAATTTTTGGCATGTGTTACAGCTTGAAACAATGCGTACATTTCTCCTGGTTATACAGTGCTGACGGGTGGAAGTTTGGAAGTTAATTTTGTGTCAGAGGTAATAACTGCAGCTTCGGCGCCATTTGGAGTTTTGGAGGCATCAGTATATATTTGGTAATATTCTTGGTACTGATTTAGAAGTGCGTGGAAAGCTTATTTTATGTTGCAAAAGGAAGTTCTATTTTTTTTGTGAATGATCAAGGATTTATCTGATCTGATCTTTATCTTTTTTGTTGCTGAAATAAGTTGGGATATTTACTAATTTGTACATTTTCGTAGGTTGGATGTTCAACTTTTCCTAGGATGGGAGTAGAATATGTTAAAGTTTGCATCTGTCTTCTATGTGATATTGACTTGAATTTTCATATTAAAAAGTTCCTTTTTGAAATAAAAAATATCCCCCGACATAGCATATATTCTATAATGTATTTCTTGACTTACATTTTTTTGAATTAATACGTACATACTATTCTACTGGAAATAAGTTTAATAACAAACTAAAAAATTTAACGGCGGAAACTGCCAAAAGTTGAGTCAAAAAATATTTTCATGTTCGCCTGTATGAAAACACATTTAACAGCGGCCCTTATACCATTTCCACGATATGCTCTGTGCCCTCGGCCTTTTTGTAAATGTTCATTTCTTTGTTTGCGCCTCTTTATTTTCTACGTTTTGTTGATGTCGCTTATATTATATATTATCGGGTCTCTTTTAAATTATCTCTCGTTTTCATGTTTTGTTAAATGAGGCGCATCAGGTCTGGCTTTATGTCAACTGAAATATATAGTTTTGGCGGAACAAGTTCCGATGAAAAGTTTATACAATGTGGGGGGTTACATTTTTGATCATTAGTGTTTAAAGTGACATGAAATTCCGTTTATTTCAGACAAATATGATTTCAAACATGCTACAATGTATAGTGGGGAAAAATCATTATTCATTAACCATCAATTTATAAAATATTTTTGTTGGTTGAGAAGATGACAACCCCTTACCACACTTTTTACATCACATTTTACGGAAAACAGCATAAAAAATGATGGGATGTCTACGAGGCCCTCTTAGAAAATTTAAGGTTAGGTATTGTCGCTTAGAGGATGATTTGTCTCAAGAATATCATAGAATATCTTTTGTCCCATTAAAATATCTCTATTTGCTTATCGAGATAAATACTGACGGGATTAGTCTGGTATATTTTGTGAGCATTGATTGTTACATGATTTAAGATAAATATGAGGCTTATGTGCTTCTAGGAGCCTCTCCACTCCGACCTTTGCAGACTTATTGTGTGTGCCCTCCTGTTATTCCAGAGTTCCTTCTCTAGACCCGTCCTTATTACTAGCCCTTGAATCGCAAACTTCTGGTCCTCCTTATACTGGGAGGGTTGTAGTTTCCTTTTTCATCATTGAAGTCGCATTAGCACAGTATGTGTACTGAGGTTTCCTCATCTTCTTGGTTGTGTCTGCCAATTTGATGTTATTCATGTGTTTGTTAAGTCTACAATGCCCTGTCAGGATCCTGATTGTTTTCCTATTCTGGCTCAGTAGATACACCGTGAATTTTGGCGAGGGTTCCTTGATGAACTCCTTGGCCTGGCTCATTCTTGGCGCCTTGCTCCACCATTCTAGAGACTGCTTTTTTGTCCAAGTACTGCTATTTGTTGTTGGAAGCGCTATCGCTATGCCACAGAAAGGATCTGGGCCAATGGGAGCACAACCTGATACACAGTGTGGAGGAGCCAAATGGAGTAAATTCATAATTCCGGTTAATGTGCATATTAATAGAAAATCATGAAACACGTCAAACATAAATAATTATGAATCAACATTCTTCAACGTGAAAATGTGATCCCTATCTCAGCTCCTCTCACTGATTTGGAAAATTGGGGGTTGTAACTGTAGCTCGGTAGGGATCACATTTTCACGTTAAATAATTAAATTTTACAAGCTTCTGGATTTTCTATGAAAATATGCAGCAACCGAAAAAATGAATTCATTTCATTTGGCTGTTAAACTTTAGTTCAAACCTTAATATGGAATAATATGATGCGAGTCTAGTTTTTTTTAATGGATGGAAAATTCTGAATATAGTTGTGTAAACTATATTCTGCAAGTTTTTAGTATCTACTTATTATTGGAGTTGTGCAGTAACCATTAGTTATTTTTAGTGGCATTGAGGCATATCAATTAAAAAATGTATAAAGAAGTACAGTTAGACTCCTAGAACTAGAGTACCTAAAAAGGATCTAGTGGAAAGACCGTTGAGTCTGATAAGGACAACTAGTAGCCAACAGCACCAAAAATTTTAAGTGCCGATGACTTGAAACCTTTACAGGAGGTACTAAACCAATCAATCAATCAATCATCTAATTGCTAACAACCTAAAAAGTTTAATAAAGTTATACTAATATATTATTTTATGGAAACACGTTGCTAATTTTCCTCTTTTTTTCAGGTGAGTCGTCTTTCCTTTGCAATCAGTTCACTTTGGTAAGTCAAAATTATTGCTATATTATTGCTATTTTCATCCTTTCACAGGAAGAGAAAAAAATATGTTAGATTGTCATATGGTACCTATATATCTACTAGAGTGAATTATGGTTCCATAATTCACGCTTTTGCCTTTAAATAACATGCCATGACAACTCAATACTCACAACATTTCGGTACATAGGTGACGAGAGATGTAATAAAGAATTCTGCCACTGTGTAGTTTCGTCGAAATCTTTTGTAGGGACAATTTGCTCTTTATACATGGAATATATTTTTCTTCCAATTAGGTATACATTCCTGAACTAACAGAGTGTTTTCATTCTATCTAAAATAGGGTTACTTGCTATTTTGCATACTCATCCAGGAATTATTTACTGAACAAGAAATTCATCACTTTTGTCACGATCTCTTTTTCCTAAACACCAAAGCCACCATTATATGGATATACTCACATATTGGTATACCTGGCAATGAACTGGCTGATCAGCATGCACAAACAGCTTAAGCTTCTGCTACAATAATTCCTTATATCCAGTCGCCAATTCAATTCAAGAAGACCACAGTTTCATATCAAAACCCAGTTACATAAAATACTAGGGGACCAAACCAAATTAAGACAACACTAACATTATTGAAGGATATACCAGTATATCATGAAATTTTATTTATCTATGTTAATGTTCCATTTGCAATCACAACCTTGCAAGTGGCACTAGTTGCCAAGTATGTTAATTTGAATAAAAAAATATTGTGGGATACAATGCTTTTGTTGAAGATTCAGTTTCTTGTACTACTTGATTATTTCACATTTCACGTTCCAGAAGTGTGATATTAGTTCTATAGATACGATTGTTATTAAAGGTTTGTTCAACAGATTGGTTGGTTTTTCGATACGATATTCTATAGTTATTGATATAATACAGTATGGGAGGACAATATTTTGATGCACATATTCTTAGATTGATGAAGTACGGGGTCCTTCATATAAATAGGCAAGAAAAAAGATTTAATTTGAAAAATTATGATAAAATTGAAACTACGTAGGGGTGAATGCACATTTATCAGTGGAATGTGAGGTAGAAGGTCGTAATGCGTTGTTTAAAAATACATATCGAGAATGTCTGCGTATAAAATGGTTTCCTGAATGTATAATTTCTTCGTTGATAATAAAAACATGGCGCGGAGCGAAATATAATTGTGGTTCTCGACATTCCCAAAACTCCTTGTGATTATCCAAAAAACTGGAGAAATTGGTTACTGCGGAAGGTACACAGACGGCTTAAGAGCAATGAAAGGAACTGGGATAGGAGTGCACGGGCCAGGAACCAAACATTCTGAAAGCTTGGGAAAAGCCCCAAGTATCTTTCAAGCGGAAATTCACGCCATAATAAAGTGTGCCCAGTTGAATATTGACAAAGGATATAGAAACCAAAATATTATCTTAATGTCGGATAGTCAAGAAGCCATTAAACTACAGAGCTCTTGTGCAATCAGTTCCAAAATGGTGTGGGGATGCCTAGGCATACTCAAAGAACTAGGCGAGAACAATATAGTAACCCTACTGTGGATTCCAGGACACACTGGAATAGGAGGAAATTAAATAGCAGATGGACCAGCAAAGAGAGGAACTGAAAGACCCTTTTGGAGGCCAGAACCCTTTTGCGGTATCAGTCCCACTGTAATATTGGAAGAAATAAGCAGAGCCAAAGAAAAGATAAGATCTGACCATTGGAAAGATCTAGTAGGGCTTAGACAATCAAATATTCTGATGAATGACAACAACCCGTTGAGATCAAATGAATGCATAAGTCAAAGTAAAACTGCACTAAGAGTTTGAATAGGGATCCTAGCGGGACATTGCCGTCTGAATGGGCACCTGAAAAAGCTCAAAATAGTGAAGGAAGAAGAATGTAGATTCTGTGGAATGGAAGAAGAAACCTCCATCCACATACTTGCGAATTAAACAGCAATTCAGAATCCTAGGGCACAGCACCTAGGAGATTATTGAATATCCTAAAATTCCTCAGGGAAGTAAGACTAAAGGAACTACTAGTCTCTGTGACGTTCCTCAGGATCTTAGCAGAAGTAAGGCGGCACAATAGATCTTTTAGGTCTCAGTGAATGTCACCCCATCATACATACAAACATATAAGCTGGCAAGTTTATCTGAAGCTACGCGGCATCGGTAAGGGGTGAGGAAACATGGCGGATATCTATCATTAACGTACCAATCGCGTACGGTACCTATTTTTATAAAAGTATTAAAAAAAATATTTATTAAGTATATAATAATTATATATAGAAACTGAGTTTTGCTTTGCTTTAAAGGGAACGTATTTTTCAAAATATGACACTGACAATACCAACGCCACTGGATAATCAATGTCAGTCAATTGACAAAGTGAGATGGAAGAGCACACGCACGCGCTTGCCAATAGGAAGTCAGCTGGTCGCTAAGCAACGAAGGCCTTTCGATAAATTTCACCAATTGAGTAGTTCGGAGGGCGTGAAAATGATGGTATTCGCACAACGCTGCCAGAGCTTGAAGAAACCCATAACAAATTTGGAGAAGTGTTCATCTTTTAATATTCATAAATCGAAAAAATAATGTTTATAGACAAAATCCAACAAAACAAGCACATTAAAGAATTAACGTTTAATCATATTGTTAATAATAAAAAGTCCATTTTCTAATTATTATCACTACATACTTAGCACTTTAGCTTTTTCATAGTTAAACGTGGCAATATCGAATGTTTTCGACTGCATTCCTTTCATGGCAACAGATAAACTTTCCAAACTATACACACATGCGGAAGGTGAAACAATATTCGAGTTGATATGTAAAATGTTTTTAAATATATTTTATTGAGAAACAAAATTGTGAATTAATAAATTAATTCCATTCATAATTTTATCGGTAACAATCCAAGACAGTTCACCAAAATAAAACTAAAATAGATTAAATAGAAAAACCTTAATCACTTCCTTCAGCATAAAGACCTTCATTTTCGTTTCCATTTATTTGAAATAGCCTCTTTGGTACATTGTTCGAAATAAAAACAGTTTTCCATTTTCTTGATGTCTATATACATTTGTGCAGCCATTTTATTCGCCTTGAGTCTGCAGTCGTATTCTATAATGTTCCGCGACGTCTTCAATTGTTTTCTTTTCGCATCTCTTTACGTGGTGATTCAACTAAAATTTTTATTTAACCTTTTTCATTCGGAAAATATGTTTTCAGAAGTGCTCTTCTTTTCAAAGACATACGTAACTGCAAGCTTGACAAGCTATTTGTTGGTACTTGCATTTCGTGTATAATTCGAGGTTTTAAATCACGAATATTGTCAGGTCTGTTAAAGTAGATCGTAGATTTTTAATAATATATTTATACATACAGGGTGTCCAGAAACTCTCCTGTTAAACGGAAACTACAGTTACTAGAGTTGATTTTAAGTCGATTTAGCTCAAATTACCTTAATCCGAAAATGCTTCCAAAGGGAGCTACAGCCCTTTGAAGAAGACGTCCTCATATGAGTTTTCTTCAAATTATTCAAAAGTTCCGTTACTTAAAATATTCAAACTTGGTATAATCAATAAACAGTTACAAACCAGTCGTTCGATGTGAATAAATTTTTTTCAGATCCATCACAAGCGGGTCAGTCGGGGGGACCAACAGGTATTTGTATTAAAAAAAAATTATTTTCAAGTTTTTTATGTAGCCGACACCGAATTTCGAAAACTCAGGATGATTTTAATAAAAAACTGTTCTCTTCTTTCAAATCCATATCATGAACCGTTTTCAAGAAAAATAAATTCAAAAATATTTGTGTTTTTGACATACAATCATGTTGGATTATAAAATTGTAACTGTAATATCAAGTTGGCTGTAGCTCCTTCAGGAAGCATTTTCGGATTGAGGTAATTTGAGCTAAATCGTTTTAAAATCACCTCTAGTAACTGTAATTTCCGTTTGGCAGGAGAGTTTCTGGACACCCTGTATATAAGCCAGCACTCTTGTGTTGGAGTATAGGCCGCTCTTTTTGGGTTCTTTTTATCCCTTTTGTAAGGTGGATCAATCCGTGTGTTATCTTCTGCTCACTACAGTATGCGGTGGAAATTCGACAACTTTGTAATTTGTTTCCATTCCCTCCTCTCCTCTATACTTCTACCCAGTCCCGGATTCCTATTTTCTTTAGGTCATCAACACCTGATATTCCCATTTAAGTTTGGGACCTCCCCTAGGTCTAGTGTTTGCAGGATTCCAGTAAGATAATTTCCTTATTGGATCGTCCTAATTCCTTCTTTGAAGATCCCGTACCATCTTAGTCGCATCGCCTTTATATGTCTGACTATATCTTCACCATTCATGTATTGACTTATTTCGTAGTTATAGTTTTCTGTACCCTTCACTCGGGATCTGTTTTGCCACTAGTAGCATTTTGGAGTCTGAAAATAAAGTGTTGTAAACTTCTCTACGAATGGTAACAGGTGACGTAATAGTAATAGATGACGTCACAGTGCCACTCTGACCAATAATTTTAAATAGGGCCTTATGGCAAGTGATATCTCGTTTGAAAAGCATTAACATTGGCTACATAGCCATATTAATTTTGTTTGGGTTTAAACTAATTTTGACGGATAAGTTGAATAAATACCAAAATTATTATTTCACATTCAAATATTGGAGATTTTTCAGTCCGCCTCTGGTTAGTTGCCAGAAAAAATTGACGTTTTTAATTTAATAGTATTTGTTGCTTTGCAAAGTTTTTCTAAATAGCTTAAATATTTAATTTTATTATTGTCTAACGAGACGTTTAAGAGTTTACATAGGCAAAATGGTACGTACTCAAGCCAACAAAGTGGCAGCTCTTAATATTTAGTGATGATAAAAAAATTGATATAGTTGCTGAAGTGGTAGTAAACCCTACTTTCTCTTCAACTAAAGTTGCGTCTATCTGTGAAGTAAGTAAAAGTACAGTACAGAGAGTGTTGGCTAAAAATAAATTTCATCCATACAAGTTAAAAATGGTGCACCACCTTTCGGATGACGACCCCGACAGAAGACTCGAATTCTGTGAACGTATGACAAATAAAATTAATCAAAACCCACATTACACAAAAACAATTTGTTTTAGTGACGAAAGTACTTTTTGCCTCAATGAAAATGTGAATACACAAAATGTAAGGTATTGGAGTGACACAAATCCTCACACCTTTCGTGAACAACATACCCAATTTCCAGAAAAAGTCAATGTTTTGGCAGGTATTTTGGGAAACCACATAGCTGGTCCTGTTTTCCTAAATTCAAATTTAAGCGGTGAAGTGTATCTGGAGATGCTACAAAATGCAATTGAGCCGTTAATTCTTGAAATTCTGGAAGATAATCCAGATGAATTCGGCCATTTGGAAATAACATTTCAACAAGATGGTGCTCCTGCACATTATTATGGTGCAGTAAGACGTTACCTGGATGAAGAATATCGAGGTAGATGGATCAGCCGGCGAGGTCCTATAGAATGGCCACCTCGGTCACCAGATCTGACACTATTAGATTTTCTTCTATGGAGGTACTTGAAATCCAAGGTTTATACTACGGCACCAGATAGCATTGTCGTTTTGACAGAAAGAATTATTGAAGAATGCAATGCAATTTCAGCTGACACATTTTAACAAGTACGACAAGAGTTTACTAATAGGATGTATTACTGTCAGGAAGTAGACGGAGCACATTTCGAACACTTGCTATAAGAATCCATTGTTGATATTTGATTAATTAAATTTAAAAAAATAATTTCAATAATTTTGGTATTTATTTAATTTATCCGTCAAAATTAGTTTAAACCCAAACAAAATTAATATGGCTACGTAGCCAATGTCAATGCCTTCCAAACGAGATATCACTTGCCATAAGGTCCTATTGAAAATTATTGGCCAGAGTGGCACTGTGACGTCATCTATCACTATTACGTCACCTGTTACCATCCGTAGAGAAGTTTACAACGCTTTATTTTCACCCTCCAAATTTTATTAATGTAAGTGTAGCCGTTCAAAAGATACGAGGGGGGGAAGAGGACTTTTGAATAGCACTGTATATTATTTACCAAGGTGGTGAAGACTATCATTATTGACCGAGCACCAAAATTATTTCAAGAGGAGCTTTCGAGCGGAAAAGGTGCGAGGCTTTAACTGTCTTCACCACCGTAGTGTATGCACAATTTTTTCCACTACTAGCCAAATTTAAGACAGAAATTGGAAATTAAAATTTTCTTAGGAAAATTAAGTAACACATGAATGTGAGTTCGATTTTCCACTTATAAAACAGAAATCAAGTATTCTGATGAAGGTTGACATTTCCACTAGTCAAACAACGTTTGTAATTATTGTGCCTGTGTAACTTCCAGTTTCCATCAACAGAAGATTTTCAAAATCCACTGGTAATAATGTTATAGGTAAAAACATTTTTCGTTCCATGTTTTTCTGCAATCAACGTGAATTTAACAACACATTTCAATGTAAAAATAAAATTTTGACAGTGTCGATCTAGAAACTAGCTCCCTAATCGCTCAAGCGGATTTCTCCCTAGGCGTTTACCCCTTCGTCTGACTGACACGTACACTATCTGTTTTTGCTCCTTACCTAACCCATAGATTATGAACGCACTCCTCATGTCATCAGTCATTTTTGGTTGATCGCGAATTTTAAGCTAATGGCATTTTTATTCAAATAATTTTATCTTGTTAGGTAATTTAAAGCAGTAAATATGTTGAAGACAATCTCCTGGGTATACAAAATTATGTTGCACAAGTTTTTGTTAAACTACTATCCCTGGCTTTTCAAAACATTTGAACTTGTCCATTATTAACCTAGGTTTATAACAATAGAAAAAAATATTAACCACTAATAAAAAAATTCAACTTCTCAGTTGGCTAGAAGACGCAATAATTGTAAACTTCACAACTAGTAGTGGTCGCGTTGTGTGATTTTTGGTACACGCAAAACCTATGGGTTGGTCACCCTTTAACTGTGGCTGCGTGTGACCACGTGTCGTAGAGGTACAATTATTTTTTTGAAGTGGGCTTATTTATTGGTAAAAATGTACATCTACATTGTAATAATTTATACAGTGAACGGCTAAATTATGGAATATTATCATTATTTCGAGAACCGTCGAGTTTTAAGGGAAATCTCGAAACAGGTCGATTTTTGTTGTAAAATACCCATGTTATGTACATGGAGTAGAGATGACGTCACCGCTGTAGTTGTAGAGACGTAATCGTAAGTTTTTTTAAATAGAAATTGGTATAATGTGACACCTCATTTGAACGAGAATTTAATTTATATTCAACGACATTACATTTTTAACTAAAGTTAAATTATGCATAACAATTATTTTGAATTAAATGTTCGAAATGCCGTCTATCGGTTTCTTGACAATATGCGAATCTACGGACAAAATCCTCAAGTACATTGCGGATGACTTCTGGAGTAAGGGGGCGTCAATTAATTACGTAAGGGATTTTTGAGGATTGTTTGACCCCCCCTTCCCCCTGGTGAGATGTGTGAGATTTTTCTGAGCCCCCCCCAATCGTACGTGAGATTTCTCAATATTTGTTTTTTGGGTATAAATGCCTTGGATTTATTAAAAAAAAAAACAATTTACGCTGTTACTTTTTTTAAAGATTAGCAAAGACTGGTATTAGGGAATATTACCGTAATCTGGTGTCAGATTAAATTCAAGACACGTTTTTTATCTTAATTTAACTGAAATTTTACACAATTTTACATCGTTTTCTGATAGAAAAAAATTACGTGATCCCAAGGGATGCCTACCAAACCCACCTCAAAGCTCGCCTTTACTGCCGCCTCGGAATCACTACCCTAAGCATACTTCGAGACTGACATAAACTTTTGATTTTATGTAATCTCAGGGAAAAGTCTAGAGGTGTTAGATCTGATAACCTTGCTGGCCACTCTATGAAACCTTTCTACCGATCCTCCTCCCGGTGGATTTGACAAAAAGTTTAAGTGTTTATGAGAGAACTTTTTGTGTCCATTATTATTTTTATTTATTTTTGCTTTTTTAGTATTTACTTCAGGAAGTCAAGGATTCAAGCATTAATTATTGTAATTTGGTTGAATTTAAATCAAAAAAATTGGTTTCGTACCCTTAAAAAAATATTTAGTTAAAAATGTAATGTCGTTAAATAGAGAATTAATAGCTATTTGTGTATCAAAAGCAGAAAGTAGTCGAGACAAACTACCAAAAGATTTTCTGCTCTAAATACACACAAGATTTTTTTTACGCTCATACCAAAATAAACTACTAGCTCTCTTTTATCCATAAATAAAATTAGGCGTGCGCCAGAGTTACTTTCTGCTTAAGAGCGCCAATAATGTCAAATTATGACAGCTCGCGGACAATTAGGCGTGCTTCAAAGTTACTTTCTGCTTAAGAGCGCCAATAATGTCAAATTATGACAGTTCGCGGAAAACATCAACTTTACAGTTGCTTTTCCAGGCGCAAAAGACGACTATCGACAGTGATGGTAGGAAAATTCTCTTTCAAATGAGGTGTCACATTATACCGATTTCTATTTAAAAAAATTAACGATTACGTCACTACACCTACTCCGGTGACGTCATCCCTACTACATGTACGTTAAAACATGGGTATTTTACAACAAAAATCGACCTGTTTCGGGATTTCCCTTAAAACTCGACGGTTCTCGAAATAATGAAAATATTCCATAATTTAGCCGTTCACTGTACATATCACGTACGAACGATAAAATTTGTACTCAATTCCGTTTACCATAGGCGTTCGATAATATTTTTCAAAGGGGCTCATTGATTTTGTCAATTCTCTCGGCACTATTATTATTAGGAATTTCGAATGTTTCACGTTTATTTCACGTTAAGTTGTGAAGATAGATAACTAGGCCACCCTGTCTACGAACTCATTAAAAGGTAGTGGTAGTACAGGAAAATAGGAAAACAGACTTTTCTCGAATAAGTACACGTCTGCTTATAAAAAGTGAAGTATACTTAATGACGCTACTTGTGAAAGATAGAATCCAAATGAACTGAGTTTTGTCCTATGTGTATGCAATTCGTTAGAAAAAAAGCTGTTGATGTGAATTATGAATGGTAAGTAGTTTGTCAGAGCAAGTCATTAATGTAGGAATGAATATTAACATTGAATCAAGTAGTTATGATTCCGTAAATCTTGATTGACATGATGAAAGTTTTGATTTTCTGGAATAAAATAATTTTATCTTTAGAAAATTGTAGTTATTGTTTTTCTTTTTAGTTTTTGAAATATTTTCACAAAAATTATGCAAAACCTAGGACATAGATCCATAATTCGCTCACCAGAAGAATTTTTGTTTGGAAGAACAAGAAAAAATAATAAATCACCTGGCAGTGACCTGCCTTACGAATTCTTCAAAAACCTCCCTGATAATTGGGTTATTTATCTTACGTCACTGTTCAATAATATTTTTGAGACCAGTAATATTCCTGATAGTTGGTTTGTTTCGTTATTTACATAAAGGTGGACCAATGGAAGATCCAGAAAACTACAGAGGCTTGGCATTACTAAATTCATGTTTAAAATTATTATTCACCAATATCATACAACATTTCTGAATGGGCAGAAGAACATAACATTCTACCTGAGAGTCAAGCAGGATTTCGTGAAGGTCGCGGTTGCATTGACAATGTTTTCTCCTTAATTTCTGTGATCCAATATTAAACTCAGGAAAAGGAAACTTTTTGTTGATTTCAGAAGAGCTTTTGATTCGGTAAATCACAATATATTGTGGCTTAAACTATTTAACTTGCAAATATTGCAATTTATTAAAATCCTTTATAATAATGCATCATTTAAAGTTAATGGAAACAATGGATTTTCCAAATCGTTTAATGTATCCACTGGGGTACTACAAGGAGAGCATATGAGCCCTAGGCTCTTTGCAATGTATTTAGCAGATTTTTTCATTAATAAAGGGGCTCAAGATACTATAGCATTACTTTATGCTGATGACCTTATAATTTTGACCTATTCTGAGATAGATGTAGCAGAAAAACTCAAAATTTTGGAAGATTACAATGGTCTAACAGTTAGTATTCTCAAAACTAAAATTATGCAATTTTCTAGGGGAGGGTTTCGTCAGGCAAATTATTCGTTTTATCTTAACAATCAACAGGTGTGACAAACGAATATGTTCACTTGGGTATTACCCTTACGTCTTCTGGTGTTTTCAGCAAAATGACAGTCGCAACTTATCCTGTAGCCACTTAACCATATCTCGTTTGAAACTTGAAGCCAATATTCTTCCTCTGTAACAGAATAATTGAATAAAAATTGAAATAAGAAAGACTTCAGGCCCTTCAAGATTCTATTGTCTACAAGGACAATTAAAAATATTTTTGGAAAAATAGGCCACAAGTGAATGACACTTAACATTGTATAAAAATAGAAATAAGATTGCTATGAAGAACGAAATAATATACAGTGTGGAAACCACTTATGGAATAAAATTCTTTATGTCATTATTTTAGAAAATTATAAAAAAATGCCGAGACACGTCAACTTTTGAATTGAGTTGTGCGTTATGTAAACATAAATTTAAATGTACATGGTGATTCACGCAAGTATGTCATAGTCGGTGTTGTTTTTTTTTAATGAAACACCCTGTATATTTGCATATTTTTGAAATCCCCTTAACGAACCGATTTCAACAAACTAAATAATATATGGTCAATTATGAATTATACAGGGTGAAATTTTTATTTTTACAGTTATTAAACACATACATAAAATACCTGATGTATTTGATTTTAATACATTGAAATAAATGCTCAAAATGTTCTCCACCTAGTTGTTGGCAATAGCACAGTCTCCTTTATAACTTTGTTTAAAGTTTGAGGTGAAATATTCCGTATTTCTGTAGTTATCCTGTCTTTGAGGTCTACAATGCTAGTTGGTTGTGTTGCATATACTTTGTTCTTGAGTTAACCCCACCAAAAAAATCTAACGGCGTAAGGTCTGGTGATCTAGCTGGCCACTTAATAGTACCTCTTCGTCCAATCGATTTATTGGGGAAGATTTCATCTAAATAAGTTCTTACCATTAAAGCATAATGGGGTGTCTTGCTGTAACATAACTTTTTCATTCGGTAAGCTAGGATCTATTGCGTTGGGATTTAAGTTTGCCAACGCAGGAATAACTTCATTCCTAAGCATATTTAAATATTTTTTAGCTGTCAAATTTCCATCTATAAATATAGGACCAATAATATGGTCGCCTATGATACCGGCCCAAACGTTCACCTTTTGAGGGTACTGAGTATGTGTCTCACGCATTCAATTAGGATTCTCTGCTGACCAATATCTACAGTTCTGTCGGTTTACCTCTCCATTCAATGTGAATGTTGATTCATCAGAAAAAAGAATGGTACCAAGAGCTATCTCATTTCTGTTCAGCTTATTCATCAATCTTTCGCAGAAATCCATTCTACGATCTGGATTGTCTTCTGTTAACTAACTCCTGCACAAAAGTTAATTTGTAGGGATGACGTTTTTCTTTATGAAGACATCTTAGAACAGTTGTTTGACCAACATTATTTTCACGGGCAATTTGACGTGTACTTGAAGTTGGATTCTCTTCGACACTTAACAAAATATCCACTTTCACAACATCTTCAACGAAGTGTGGTTTTCTTTTCAATGGTTTGACATGTCCAAGTTCTCTGAATTGTGCATGAATTTTAGACACAGTACTTTGTGAAATATTAGGCAATTCGGGATACCTGTGATTAAATAAGTTTGCCACTTTAACTTGACTTCTGCAGTTATCCCCGTACCCGATCATTATTAAAATCTCAATTCGGTGAGTCTCAGTTAAATATTTCATTGTTATGTCGACAAGGAAAGAGTGTTTGACAAAGATTTTACTTTTTCAGTATAAACTGCCAACACATCAACAACTGACAGAATAGAAAACAATCCACATTATTTACCGATTTTGTCTTGTATTGGCGTTTTTAGGCAATTTTTAGGTATTTATGATAAAATGTTTGTTTAATATACAAATACGTCTAATAATCAGTTAGTTTAGATTCTTGATAAATCCATATTTAGCTAATTTAAAAAAGTACCAATGTTTCAAGTGTAATAAATTATTAATTTTAAAATTTCAACCTGTATAATTCATAATTGACCATACATTATTTAGTTTGTGGGAATCGGTTCATTAAGAGGATTTCAAAAATATGCAAATATACAGGGTGTTTCATTAAAAAAAAAACACCGACTATGGCATACTTGCGTGAATCACCCTGTACATTTAAATTTATGTTCACGTAACGCACAACTCAATTCAAAAGTTGACGTGTCTCAGCATTTTTTATAATTTTCTAAAATATTGACATAAAGAATTGTATTCCATAAGTGGCTTCCACACTGTATATCACTTGCTTATAAAACTATAAGCAAGCAATTTGAACAACTTCCTCAGCTTCTTTTTGCATAAATGCAGCAACTCGATCTATAATTTCCTTTGTTTGACTATGCAAAGCTTTTCCTTGTTTAACTCTCTTGGGAGACATGACACTAAAAGTTGTAAGACATAAAAAATTCAGTATTGACAACAAAATCGCACAAAAACACCGAACGCAAAGTACGGTCTGGTCTGCTGTCAACACAGAAATTGAAACGAAGAAGCTAAATAAAATAAAGCGCCCGCTGCCCCACCGCTGGCTCGAAGGCGCAGCCAGTCAGAGATCGGCATCGCATTCGAGGCGGCCATACGTTGAATCACGTGGTGTCCCAAAGTTATTGTGGTCGGACTCTACCAAACTGCCAGAGTGTCAAACAATAATTTGTCAGTGAGTTGATTTATATGAATTAATAAAAAATAAATTATAGTTGTTGTATTTACAACAATCGTGAAAAATTAATGATATATCTTAATCAAATTATAATTTATGAGCTACAGTATGCAACATGTAGTACTTATTTTCTCTTGTTTGAGAACAAACTTCCGTCAAATAATTTCTAGTGAATTGAATCACGTGATTCGTCGAGAGGACCGCAAAATCCCGAAGCTTTCACATTTTCCTTCCAATTTTGGTGTAATTAATTCCGTAGACCCCAGTATGAACGTGAGTTGTCGTTATCACACCTTTCTAAACTCGGCGAATCTGAGACATCCCGAAATATCAGATTTCTGATCTGTTATCAGATCAGCCATAGCTTTAAACAGACTTGCTCTTTGTTACCGTTCCTGTAGGTTCATCAAGCAAAACGCCGAGATGGTTTTACAAATTATTACTTCACTTAAATTGTTAACCTTGCTGTTAGTTTGGAAATTGATTACATAAAATGGATCAAAATGTGAGTAGATTGATTGTTTTAACGCTTGCTATATTGAAATTTACACCACACAGGGATTGCCTGAGCAAAATTGGAAAAAATTATTTCAATTTAAAACTAATTTCTACTTGATTTATTCGTGAATGAATGTCAGTAATTTTTTGAAACCATTAAAATACTTACATCTATAAAGTTTCTAGCCATATTCTTGAAATCTAATTGAATCCTCTGGAGCTGAAATTCTAACGAATAGACCATTCCAGAATGACGTGACTGACAGGTTGGCCATATTGCTGTGGGTCCCCATGTCATATTCTATTTAGGGTCTTCGCGACCCTCGGAATTTTATGATGATTTTGAATTTGTTTGATAGCTTACCTTAAATAAAGCAGATTAGAACGAAAATTTCGCTGGATCATTCAGTAATTACTTCAAAAATCACGAATTTAGTTCAAAACATTTTTTCAACACTAATTGATGCTATTTTATGATAAATATTTTCACTTTAAACTATAAAGGTTATTATCTAGAATTAAACGTAAGTCTGTTTCACACAATTAACCTGAAAAAAATTTGTCAATTTTCAGTAATATTCTTAAGCATAATTATTTTCAGCTGACACTTTAGGTTATAAAATTACACACTAAAATCTTATGTCTAGGTTAGGTTAGGTTAGGTTTATGGTGAGTGGGTCTATAAGGCCCTCCACTGCGACTCGCAAGAGTCTATTGTGGCTCACACCTATTCAGATTTCACCAAACAAATTCAGCTTCTTAACAAAGCCGATTAGCTTATTTGGTGAATGATTTTTCAGGTCCGAGGGCGAGAGAGCATCCCTGCCAAACATCAGATACCTGATTCGAGCCGCGGCGGGGCAGGCACAAATTATATGCTCTGCTGTTTCATCATCTTCCAGACAAAGACGGCAGGTCGGATCTTCCGACAGTCCAAGTTTTAGCATATGATGATTCAGATGACAGTGGCCTGTTAAAAGGCCTGTTAGACAGCGTAGGTCATGCCTGATATAGTCTAACATTTGTTTGGAGACATTCTTCGAAGGATGTATGAAAGCCTTTGAATGAACCAATCCTGGTAAATTATGCCAGAAGTCTAATGCTCTTCTTGCCGTCCAGGTATTCAGTGTTTGTTTGGCAAAACTTATTGCGATGCCAATTGTAGGTTCTGGTCCGATAGAAACACGTGCGGCACCCTCCCTTGCAAGAGAGTCTGCCTTCTCGTTTCCTTCCATGCCAGAATGGCCAGGGATCCAGACCAGCAATACTTTATTGAGTTCTCCTATTGAGGAAAGTCTTTTTTGGCAGTCTAGTACCAATTTCGACGTTACACGGTTAGAGCTAAGTGCTTTCAAAGCCGCTTGGCTGTCCGAGAAATTTTTTATTGTTCTATGTATGAGATTGGCCTGCTCCAATCTCTCCACACATGAAACAATGGCGTAAATTTCCGCCTGAAATACGGTTGCATAGGATCCTAGAGAGGTTGAGATTTATGTCCTAGGTCTGCGCCCGTATACACCTGCACCAGAGCCTGAGGGTGTTTTTGAACCGTCTGTATACCAACAGCTGTCTGCTCTCAATAGCTCATCCTTACGGAGGACCCATTCATCTCTATTTGGAATTAGGACGGTATAAGGCAGGTCGTAGTTTACTGTTGGAGGCATTATGTCAGAGGTCATTCCCAGAATACTGTGTCTAGGTAGCCTAGGTTCACAATTTAGAATCAGGCGTTGTCAAATAGTGTCTATTTTCGTTCAATTGACTTAATTATGCATCGTAATAGATTACATGAATATAACATGAAAAATTACTTGCATTTATAACCATGAAAATTGAAATAATAAACATCCTTACAGTGTAATGTGTATCTTAGATTTGTTTTATACAAAAACAAAAGATTAAAACAAACTAACTACTGAACCACAGGGTATTTTTCTTTTATCACGAATTTCAGTTCACTATGATAGGGGTAATTTTTTCAATACTAACAAGTTGTCCAGTGCCTTCTAGTAAAAAAAAATCATTGCAAAATTCCGAGGGTCGCAAACCCTTACCGGACCCCTATTTAGTTTTCATTGTTTACTGACAAACAACGTATTAAAGTTAGACTTTGATTAGTTGAAAAGTTCTTGAAGTTATCTAGGTCTCAGTGAATGTCACCCCATCATACATACATCTTAGAATTTTTATAATTTTTCCATTAAATAGTAGAATTAATTGGAAACAGTTATTCCATTTATGAGAGTGATGGTTTTAAAAAGTCTCACAATCTGTTAACAACCCCTATATTTTTACTTAACGAATGATGAGAACACTTGACAGTGTCATTGACGAGTGCTACTTATATTTCTTTTCTAAAATTGCGATTTATAACGGCGGAGTGGTTTTCAGCTTTTCCGTCATATTTATGATATATCCAACTGGCTTTGATAAAAATGTTTTGAATGGAATTGTCACGGCAGTGTGTGACTAGCTCGGAACAATACAATTGATGGTTTTCTTTTTGGTGGAAAAAATGTTTATAAATTTTTTTTTTCGCCCCAATTAACGCTGAATGATTGCAAAATTTGAAAGAAGTGGAAATAAACTATGAATGTGGGTGTGGAAAGCTTAAAGTACTGTAATACTGCAATGTAGAATCTAACTTTGAATGTTACTCGAGCATACTGGAAAAGTAGTAAGAATAAATTATAGTCCAATTTTCCATAAAAATTGTGAGCAATTTTAATACTGATTTCCTTTGAGCTTAAACAAATTTCATAATCAACTGAGGCAAATTTAGTGCCGACTGTACTTTAAGACACATCCTTTAGGAACATTTTCATTTTTCACGGTAGGCAGTGATTGGATATTCAATCCAAAAATGAACCCTTTTTTCCACATTGTAGATAAACAAATATTGTTTATAATGTCTGGATCGACAACAACCGCTGGATGCCGGTGACTTATAAAACACGCAGGTGAAGACAATCGCTGCCTTTCCATAGAGGTACTTCCGTAAGTTCGCATGAACAGATTCGATCCATTCCAGGGTTGGATTCTCGCTAAAATTAGGATGCTGTTCGCAACACTCTCATAACAAAAAAAATCTTATTCTCTCAGCTAGTCAGGCACTGAAATGTTTAGCATACCCAGCATCAGATCTAGGTTGGTCTGGAATTTCCTTCAAATTTTCTCAACCCTGGTAAACCACAATAGGTTTCCCGAGGCACAAGGGCATTGTAGACAATAATTCTGAGGTCTGAATCTGCATTCACTGGTCCTGAATCAGTATTTGGAATATCAAAAACTGCAGGGAGGATTCTGTCTGTCGGTTGTGCATGGATTGGGAGGAAACAGTCTCACACATTATCTTCGAATGTGAAGACTCCTAGGAGTAAAGTGTCCAAGGGATGATTTATCCAACGAGTACCTAGTGAAAAGACTTGAGCCTAATAAGGAAAACTGGTCTCTCCACAAAAACGGTACAATCAAGAGCACAAAAAGCAATAAGGCCGGGGTGCTGAGAATTCGAAGCCTCTGGCAGGTGGTGCCGAACTAATCCGTCAACCAATAAATCAAACCATCTTGAAATATAATCGAGAAAGGATAAAAAAGGTTATAGCGTCGAGTAGCGACAAGTCAAAAACAGGTAGGTAATGAGGAAAAATCGATCTTTGAACTCGTCCTTTTTTTATACTGGTGGTTAAAGATGACCCCATTTGTTCATAATTGTAATGTGTTTCTTTTAATTGATTCAACAAACATAATCAAAGCAATTTTGTATTTCCAGTGAACTATAAAAATATTTATCAGAACTGTGGGGACATTTTTCATGATTTTTCAATATTAGAATGTACTTCGCATACAAAACGTTTGCATTATCGCATTCGATTGAAATTTTCTGTTGAAAGTTCGATTGTGAATTTTTCGGCCAAAATTGATCTTGATGACTTCTATTAATGAATGATTATCATCAATGTAAAAATAATATAGGCAACCAAACATGCTTGAATTGACTAATACTATAAGCAACCAATAGTAAAAACCAGTTTCCTTGCTAAGAACTCCTCTAAACAAACTGAAATACTTATTGAATTTTTAAGACTGACGTTTTTCAGTTTATCGACTGGTCTAATTTTATTTAAAAACTCTTTGCAGTAATATTGCATGCTGCGAGAAAATGAAAAGAGCAAAAACGGACCTTAATGTTTCAAAGTTGGAATTATTACATGTTGGTTATTTTTGCATTCAAAAGGATACTTTGAAGTTTGCATTGTTATGCGGTTTAAATGAAAGGGTCTTTTATTTACGTGAAATATGCACGTGTGGTATTTATGAAAGGTATTAGAGTGTATATGCTTTATTCTAACTTACATAGTCTAGTGAATTTCAAGATAGAACAAATAAAGTAGCAAGTTCCTAAATTCCTTATCATCGATCGCTCACTATTATTTATATGAATTTGGACATTTCACGTTCAAGCTAACAAAAATATAATACCTACAGTTTTGATGAAGATCATAAAATCAGTTAAAACTATAAACAACCACCAGAAATAGTCGGAGAGAGTATCGATAAGGTACACGACAGATGAGTTAATAAATGATTGTCAAAACATTAACTCATCGCGAAATGGCTATTCTGCTAGTTTCGATAGGCCGGATATGTAAATGGCGGCTAGTTTTCCACGTCGGAAAAACTTGCCTGATTAACCGATAAGGTACACGCGTGAAAGTTTTTTCAGGCATTGTTGAGACCTTGACTGAGAGCGGTGTAACAGTGGCAGAAAGTTAGCAGGTCGGAAAACCCTCGGCAGAAATGATTCAAAGTCGTTGAAAACTCCCATGAAAAAACCGATGAGGTACACGTGAAAAACTTTTTTCCGTACATTCTTTGGGCCTCAAGGAAGAGCGGTGCGATAGTGGCAGAAAAGTAGTAGGTCGGAAAATTCTCGGCAGGAGCTAAAAGTCATGGAAATTTAATACGGTACACGTGCAAAATAGCGCTGGACATAAATAGCGCTGGACAAAATAGCGCTGGTCAAAATAGCGCTGGACAAAAACAGCGCAGGACAAAATAGCGCTTGACAAAAACAGCGCTGCATAAAATAGCGCCGCCAAAAGATAATTATGCTTCTTTATTTTATCACTATCTGATACATAAAAATAAACTATAGTACCGAATTAGCATGATTAGGAATAACATATTTTTCAAAAATTACAGTCATAACAATAGTTTTCCTAATTCAATTCGTCAATTCAACATCGCTTCCCGACCAGCTGACAGTGATCAAAGTGTTGGTAACTGTCTATAACAATATCAGAATATAAGGAACGGAAAACAAGTAAGAACAACAATCAATATTTTTCATCATACTTCAACACAAATCGCTTCCCGACCAACTGACACAGATCAAAGTGTAAACAACTACTTGTCAGTGTCATATTTATTTAAAGTCTAAGAAAATACAATTTGCCAAGTCTCAGAAAGGAGGTGATACATTATTCCAACGAAGGATATAATTACCGAAATCACAAGCAACGTGAAATTGCATTTTTTTAGACTTTAAATAGATATGACACTGACAAGTAGTTGTTTCCTCTTTGATCTGTGTCAGTTGGTCGGGAAGCGATATGTGTTGAAGTATGATGAAAAATATTGATTGTTGTCCTTACTTGTTTCCCGTTCCTTATATTGTGATATTGTTTGTTGTAAAGGAAGGTTGATGCTTAGCGGTGAAACTTGATTTTTCAATCACATCCTACTGTAAAAGTTGATTTTGTAAGGATATTTCAACCGCCGGTATTTTATGGAGCGCTGTTTTTGTCCTGAGCTGTTTTTATCCAGCGCTATTTTGTCCTGCGCTGTTTTTGTCCAGCGCTATTTTGACCTGCGCTGTTTTTGTCCAGCGCTGTTTTTGTCCTGCGCTGTTTTGTCCAGCGCTATTCTGCTACAGAGCCCTACGAAGTGATTTGGAAAAGGGCAAATCTAACGCAAAAGTAGATAAGCAACCATTCAAATTAGACTCTTACGGTAGTGTTGGAAGTTCAGCATCTTTAAGACGTTCTGAAAAATCACGGAAACTTGTACAAAAATTAAATTTATGATTTATTTTCTTACTGATTTCACATATCTTGTTGAAATATTTTAAAATTTTAGTTAGTTAATTTTTTTGATTAAGACATGATGTAATGTATTGTAGTCTAAATCGAAGTTTGAATCTGGAGTCATCCTCGTTATTAATCCTCCATCTAATATTCAGTCTTAACTAGAAATATATCAGTCCCTTCTATTGCTTTTGAGCCGTTTGTATATTAAAGTGTACACCTATAATACGCGGTGATATAAGTTATGTTTGAATTAATCGTAATTTAAACAATGCACAGTATACACAAATTGTATTTTATGGTTAGTCATTTATTTAGAAAATGAAATAAAATCCTATGTCACGATTAAGAACAAGTGCATTTCAATGATGGTACAATGATGAACATAAAATAACACTGCATATGAAGAAAAAACCATCCGAATCAAATATTTAATACTTCGCATAGAAGAGTATATAGGTACGTATTTTGTTTTTATTATCTACATTGTTTCATGTTCTGGCTTTACTTTGAGCTCAAACCTTATTGTCAAAATTGATTACTTGGATGAATAAAATACCGAATTGCTGAAATGAAAGCACCGTTCCCTATTTATCTTTTATTATTCGCAATAAAAAGTAAGAAAACCGAATGGATTCGATTCCACTTGAGAATTCAATATACTTCCCAATATTTCACATTATGAAAGCAGACGACATAGCATCAATAAAGTCATGATCCCGAGAAATGTGACAATACAATGGGTCAAAATTGGATGGACAAAGAATCCCTGCTCCCTCTGATGTACACTGCGATTTGAGTTTTATTTGAAGGCATGATGAAAAACTGCTTCACGATGTTTTTGTGCACAAGCTTCACCAAACAAATGTTGTTTCTTGAAAAATAGAGGTTTTAAAAGAGAAATTCACGTTTTGAAAACCTAATTTGAAAATCAAATTTCGCACCAAAACGGTAGAATAATAATGTCGTTTCTATTACATCACACATCTGTAAATACTTCAAATATTTCGCAGATTGCGAATTAAAAATTTATTTTGATTGCTAAATTGAATTATTTCATGTGATACTAGTCATGAATAACCAGTAACCAGTAAATATCAAAATACGATAAAAGTTATACAAAATATACAAAATGTTGACGTCACACGTTTTTGATCGGTGTTTTAGCTAAAATGGCGGATAGAAATATTTTGTATTTATATTTTCACTTAAATAAGCATAATCACAATTATATTGTAGACGTACCCTAAATTTACGGACCTAAATTATGATAATTAAAACACTTTTTATGGTCATAATTTAAAAATGTTTGTGTCCTAATTCGTGTTAAACAACTAAATTCTTGAAAACGCTTCTTCCTCATTTTTGGAGGCGTCCGTAGTTTACACTATACTAATCACTATTATCTTTTTGCTAGGCTGCTGCATTTTTCCTTTTTTCCACACCTTTTCTCAACTGCTGCACCCCTTTTTTAAGTAGTTAGTGCCCCTACTACTACTACGTTCCTCAGGAACGTCTCAGAGACCTGTAGCTCCTTTAGTCCTATTTCTCTGAGGAGTTTTAGGATATCTGCAGGCTTCAACTTCCCTCTTCTATCCAATAATCTCCTAGGTGCTGTGCCCTAGGGTTATACAGGGAGGTTACTTCTTCCATGCTACTAAATCTGCATTCTTCTTCCTTCACTATTTTGAGCTTTTTCAGGTGCCCGTTCAGGCGGTAATGTCCCGTTAGGATCCCTGTTAAAACTCTTAGTGAAATTTTACTCTGACTTATGCATTCATTCGATCTCAACGGGTTGTTGGGATAATAAAACTATGATTAATAGCTGGGAAAGAATCAAGTACAGCAGTAGATTTTGCCGAAGAGTTTCCAGGCGTTTTACCAGAATAACATAAGTAGTGCCAGCATCTTCTATTTAATTAAAAAGCACCACTTTCGTTAATCGACAGGTATCTTCCAGTTCCACTTTATCAACAATTGACGTCAAAATCTCTTCTTTTTCTTCTTTACCGTTGAATATTACCACCAATAAATCTCTAACCATCACTTGTGGTGTGCTGTGACACTCAACTAACACTTATTTATAGTAGACTTAAAGTTTTATAGAATCACCATTTATGGATATATAGTGTTACTTTTAAAGTTTTATAGTGTTACCGACAGTAATTTTGTGGTAACTAATTTTTATGAGGGTTTAGGCTCTATCCGCAATGATAATTTTCTAAAACGCAGATATGAACAGGAATAGAAAATTAAATATTTAACAAAATTTTGGAAAAGTAAATTTAGATTGGACTCTTATTTTACATTATATTATAAAAACATATGATTGATTCTGTTTCATGAACAAATTTTAAAAATTGAAATAATTATTTTTTAAAATTTAATAACAATTTTTTTAACAATACATATTTGAAGGGCCAATGAATTTTTTAGAAGTGCCTTGCTAACGTTTACAGTAAAAAATGATTGGCAATATAATTTTGGTCTAACCTTATGTGTGGAAATTATGTGAAAAGTATTAAAGTGTACATAATATATCACACAAAATGAATTACTATACTGCCTGATGTTTAAAATTGTGGAATTAACAAAAAGAAACAATATAATTACCAATGTATGCTAAAAAGAGAAAACACATAGGTATTGGAAATGTGACAGATGACAGCTTGACAAAGAAATAATTTAGTAATGGTAAGGTTACCAACAACTCTATAGGCAAAGTTTATAAGAGTAACCAAGTCAGTAATAAAACTAAATATCATTCTTCCTAGAAGAAGTTCTATAGAAAGTTTTATAAAGGTACCGGAAATATTTCAGTTACTTTTGGTTATAGACTGGATTTTATAACGTTACTAAATAAAGGTGTTCGCAGCTCTTATAAATTGCTCCATATAAGTGTTGTAAAGGGTTTATAAGAGTTACAGAAATATTACTATGCTTAGCTTATATAAATTGCAGTTTTATAAAATAGTGATGGTAACTTTACGGTTACTATTATATAAACGTAAATGTTTATTGGGTAAATTAGAAAATAATTAGACAGATTTTTTGAAAACTTGTTGCCAGGCAATAGTCTCGAGAGCCCGCAGGGCTCGAGTGTCTATTTTTAAATTATTTTCAATTTATTCTCACTCTCTTGTTAAATTATTACTGAAAATTTTATTTGAATTTATCACGTGACAACTTGATTCCAATAAAATACCTCGAAAGATTGAAAAATGTATCAGTAATAATATCCCTAGCCGATAGCTTAGAGCTGTTAGCAGGCAACGAGCCTGAGACATTTGTCATAAAATTATGAGGCATTTGTCAATGTCCGAAGGATATTTGGTGGAAAATTTCTTGACATACAAATTTTTAACTCTCCGGTCACTGTACCCTAAGGAAGCGCATGCACAATAATTGGCATATATAGGGAGGAACATATTTGTCGGTTCTGCATGGAATAGAAGAGAGCAGCATTATCTTCGAGTGTGAAGGACTGTCTTATTGGAGATATAGACTCCTAGGACTAGAGCGCCCAGGCAAGGATTTCTCCAAGAAAGACCTAGTGGAAACACTGTTGAGCTTGATAAGTGCTACACTTGATAAGTGCCAGTGTTGGTATACTTTAGTGTAAACTCTTTCTAGTGTCGAGTATCGCCTAATGTTTCAAAATTCCCTACTATTTCGTGACGGTCAATTTGAATACCGATCTGGAGAAGTCATAGTTTATATAGACGACTTGAGTTATATGCAGAGACTTGTCCGAATCTTCGAAATGTTGGTGACACATACAGAAAGAGGTATAGGGATAGCGTCTGGCTACATAATGCAAAAAGCAAATGGATTTCTTCCAAGCCACTTATCTGAGTGAAATTCCAAATCTAACAACGAGAGAAGCAAGCACATTATGATGTGATTAAAGTGTTTTGTCCTTGAACGTTTGCTAAATTTGCTTTGATTTGTCCTTGGTGAGGTACAAATAAGTGATTTTTTTCAATATAGTGATACATAATAAGTAACAGTATCAAGATATTTAATTAGCGTCAGCAAGCAGAACAAAATGTATTGTAGGTAATGTTTGTGAATGATAAATTTCAGTTGAATTTTGGCTGTTTACTAATAAACCTAACTATTCAGGAATCACTGTCACACAGCTGATTAACAGACAGACTAACGAAAATTGCAAACATAATACACCTCGAGTGCTTCTGCTTAATAATATAGTTGATTCCAACTATCAAGTGAATTCACCTAACACAGTTACATTTTGAATTAAGTAAATTGTGCAACAATAATTTGATACGTGTATTTTCATTGTAATTATAACTGTAAACATTAAGATATCACTTTTGAATTTTATGGTTCATGTAGGTCAATCAAAGAAGATGAAGATGTTTGTGAAGCTGGTCGAATGTTTTTATGTGAAACTGACGATAATATTATCAAAAATGAATCTAAGTGTTCAATTCCACTACCTTCACATGAAATAACTATAAAACTACACATATCAACGATTCTATTTTAGATTTAACACATTTTTTCTGCTTTTCTTGAATTAATTTTAAAAAAGCTCAATTTTTTTTGCCCAACTTGACCATTTCTTTTTGTTAGTGTGAAATCTCACGTTAATGACGATGTTTGCATGTTCCAGCTTCATCTGACACGAGATAAGATGAATAAATAAAATGTTGAAGGTGTGATATTTCCTAAAATTCATACATTTTATATGAAAGGTCTGCTCATAGATAAATCAGTAACATCAATTATGTACCTGCGACTACTGTTTTTCATATTCCTCTCAAAGCTATGGATAGGTGGATTTTTAGTTAAGTTTGAACTCAGAGCATAACAATCATGTCAACTCATTGAATTATGATGTTTGTTCAATTAATAAGTTTGCTGAAGAGATAAGGAATAGCAATTTATTTGGGGTTGCTGTTCAATGGTATTATAATATAAAATTTCTGTTCATTTAGTTGCTACTTATAATTTATATATATGTATTCAGCATCGTATACAGAAGTCAAGAAAAATTTGAAATTATTGCTGGCCTGAATTTTCTTGTCCCTTCCGTAAAATTCAGAGTAATAGGTATAAATATTTAGCCGGAGCGACAGTTTTAGTGTCTCTACCGGCATACGTTTTATTGCGGTACACCTGGAATTGTTGTTGTTTCTTATTCGATTTATTGTTCACGTTTTACTGAAAATAAAATGAAAATCAAGTGCGCTTTACCTTCACTGGTCGAACAGTTTCAACTTTACGACTGACTAGTGTACGTATATTATATTGTGTATACGCTTGTTGATTTTCCTCTACTATTCGCTCTTCTTGCTCTGACGAACTATGACTATTTTCCATTGATCATCTTTCACAATCCATTTATTTTATGAAAAATGTTATGATTTTTTACAATAATATTGTATCATGTCAAAACTGAGTCTAGAAACTTACATTGTGTAAAAGAAGATGTTTTAAAAGTCGTTTTCCACTTTACTCTATAACGTCTTAATATATTCATATAAAAATGTACATAGGATGTTAATTTAGGTTTAAACATTGACTTATTGAATATAGTTAGTGGCGTTTGAAATGGTTGTACATTTTCCAAATAAGCAAGTCAAACTAGCTAACTTAAAATCAGCTCTTTATCGACCCCACAAACTGTGAATTAATTTACTAGATACACTTTTGTTACTCCCTGTAACATTATGGAATGTTATGAAGAGTATGGATGTAACACAAACCTTATAGAAACTATATTTCTTAAACAATAAATATAAAAATTCATAGTGTCAGGTTAAAAAATTATCAAATATTCATTATAACTATTATTAGAGCCAAATCCACGAGGTGGAATAATGGAAAATGTTTTCTCTTTAAACAGCTGCAACAAAAGTAAATAATAATATATCGTCGGTTAAAAGTGTTAACCTGCTAACCCTTCTTACTCAACAACAAAAGAAATAAAATCTCTTCCTGTACGAAAACCTACCAAATATATGTAAATGCACATTTCTGTTTTATAAGATGTCAATAAATCCTTCTAGCTCCGCTCGGTTTTTAATGTCGAAGAAAAACGTCCAACTCCGCTAGTGCATGTAGAAAATCGAGCAAAAACTGTCAGTGCCTAAAATATTGACAAAATATTTGTTAAGAACTAAATATATTAATACCGTGAATTGTTATATCGAAAAAGTATGTATTACTATTGTATTTAAAGCATACCTATTATTTTCTGAGTTCATACAGATATGTTGGTACCTTATGCCAAAAGTTCTGGATCAGAAACGGATTCGAATCTGCCTGAAAAGAACAAAAACGTGAAAAGCGTCTACTAATTGATAAAAACAATTGGGTAGCTGTCCAAAATAAGAAGCTGAGGGAAGGAGGAGAAAAGTACTTAGGAAGGAAAAAAACGGAAGAAGGAAAATAGGCATGTTAATGATACTGTTACATTATGTACAGCAAAGAGAGATAGAAAAGAAAACAACAAGTCAAGAAGGTCAATACTATTTAATAGTGAACGACTGTAAAGCCGGTCCCAGACACTACGTGTATTTGGCAAACATTTGGTATTCGGACTTATTCGCGTAGCGTGTGGGAAGTTAACTTTGGCAAATATTCGTCCTTCGTCATTTTCCCGGCGCTGGTCGGAAACTAGCACGAAGTAAAGGACGCCGTAGTTGGACGAAGTAAACTACGTGTACCTTTGCTATACTACGGCACCGTGTGGGAGATCAAGCAAACATTCGTGCAAATGATAAATATTGGCCTATTCGCCAAATACACGTAGTGTCTGGGACCGGCTTAATATAAGAGTGTGCAAAACAATGTACTTGAATACATTAAGTATAGTGGAAAAGGACACCCTAAGGTTTTGGATATTCGGGCCCTCAAGTACACTTCTGAAGGTGACATATTTTTTAAACTTCGATTTTCCCACGTTTGCACTACATTACCACAAAGAAAACTCAGATTTTAAAACAGAAGACCGGTTGACTTGCCGCAATTATATTTTGGTAAACTACCCATCAGAACACGAAAATATGCAGATCTACAAAATCTGAAAAAACTCCTTAAACGGTTTAATTACAGTTTATATTATCGGTGTGTAATACTTGCAACTCCATTTTGTGGCCTTTTTGTATTTTTATGTCAGTGTAGGCAACACACAACTCATGAAGATTTGTCAAAAACATTGTCTGATATACTATTTAATATCCATGCTAGATTTTGGATTGATAGGATCATTAATTTTGGTAATAATAAGTTTTTTGGGTCTCCTGTAAAAAACATTGAAATGGAGTTAAAAGGTTAACGATATTCTAAGTAGTGTCCCACTGTTACCCCAGAATAAACCACTCACACAGAAAAAAACCCCTTTAGACAGTCCCATAAGGAATACTTTTTTGCTAAAGTATGCCTTTTTGATTTGTCAGTATGGGCAAAAGAGTTGAGCGGTGTGAATAACTGATTTTAAAAACTATGTAAACAGTTCAATGGTGCATACTCAAATGTAACGGAAGAGTAGAGTGAAAACCACGTGGTTATGTAACAATAATACGTGTGAAAAGTGGAGTGAGGAATCTACTTTTCACATAGCAGCTATAAACAATAAAATGACAGTATTAGCACCTAATTATGGGGGCTGTTTTTCAAAAATAACGAATGTGTCGCTTCTGTGCGAGTTGGTTATTCTGTGGTTTCACAGTAACGCGTCACTTTTTCAGAAACGAAAACATACTAGGGCCAGCCCCATAAAATTACTCTTTTCCCCGAGCCCGTCTGACAAGTCTCCGATAACACTGAAACCTAATGGCTTATTGTATTTTTGCTCGTGCTTTCTCATAGCACCCAGTCCAGCACCTTTTTACCAGTTTGTACAAGCTCTTAGCTGGGTGTTTGCTATATAGCTCAGCGTTTCCTTGCGGTTGGCCAAGTAATAACTGTCTTTTGCGATCGCATGTAAACAGTATAATATGTTTCACTGTCTCCGTTTCCCTACCGCATAATCTACATGTATGGTCTCCGTTGTATAGATTTAGTTTGTACAGGTGTTCCTTTACTGGCGCATGACCAGTCATGAAACCTGTTATAATTCTCATCAGTATTAGCAGTTCCGCTGTACGTTCCAGGCATGGTTCTTGTATAAAGGTTTTCCCAGAAATTTTTATGTTGTTCTTTGATCCAGGTCTTTACAGATCCTCGTACTGTAGTTTTCGGTATACCGAGAATCTGTCCTGGTTCAGGAAGCGTATCCTCTGACCCTCTTTTTGCAAGTTCGTCAGCTTTTTCATTGCCCTTGATACCCTAGTGACATGAAATTACTTTAGATTATTACCAATTTTTTTTATATCTATGTTTTTTCCACAATTCATATATATTAGCTTCGAATGAACAAGTATTTATGTTTTTATTGCAGTTTTAAGTTAGCTTGAAAAAATTATGGAATGGGCCGTGGGGCTGAAGTGTGTGTTTCGTCTCTGCTTATCTCGATTTTTCTACCAGTTCCAGCTTCATCTCTTGACTGCAATGAAATATAGTTTCACTAATTGCAATGGATTTCAATGAAACGTTGTAAATGAGTGTGGATGAGATTTATTGACTGTCATAGTTACGGTATATGATAGACCTTCGATCATTAAACAGACTGGATGAATAACCCGCTACACTGACAACACACTTTGTTTACAACCAACATCTAAATCGATTCTCAAAACAAGGATAGCAAAACAAACAGCAACGGTCAGAGATATTTGGTGGAATGTAAATGAAGTATTATCCTTGGGAAGAAATTTTATTTAACGAAGAAAATATTGTAACGCACCTAGTAAATTGTTATCCTCACTTTAGATCGTTTTGTTTCCGAACTATTAGCTCATCTTCAATTTATAATAAATACTCATTACTAGTAATAACCACTAAAACTAAATTTATAATGGCCTACTTCAATATCTGCAACGTGACAATTAGTTAAAAATATTGTACTTAAAAACCAGGCCGCTATTCACACTCTCCGTAACTAGCGATTCAAGATTACTTCAGTACCTCACTTACCATAATGAAAACACGCTAGTTGCAAGTCAAGACAGGCAGAAGACTCAATTAATTTATTACTTGAAATACTCGTCAGTATTCCAAAAGCACTGGAACTATTTTGCATAAAATGAAGCTAATTAATTCGAACAAGTTTCCTCGTAGACCTGATGAAATACCTTATATAATCTAATTCCTAGGAATTTCGTCACGGGTTGATGAGGAATTTCAAGTTGTTGAAAACACTGGAAAGACTAGATAAGAATGCTAGAAGTTTATTTGTCAAATTTATTTATATGGACTGAGAAAGTATTTAAACCAACTTTAAACAGTATTTCGTAAAGTATGTCACCCGTCAGAATTTTAGATACTGAGCAAGCATAGTACACCATACCGTAAAAGGTAAATGTATAGACTGGCATTGTTAGAAATAGACCCTAATTTTCGGAGAGATTTCAGAATGGCCAATTCACTCATTTTCCAATAGCGTATATCGTACCAAGTTTAATTGATTCTGGAGGTTCTGATGAGTGTTTGAGGGTACCTAGACAATATTATTCCGAACAGGTGGATTGTTATACGTGGCCATCCTGAGCAGGATATACACTGCCATAGTCAGACTAATACTCACTTATGGAACCACTTTGGGGAGTAAAGAAAACCTAAATTCAAAGACTAGCATTATAGGGGCAATTAAACCATGCCCAACAGCAGCCATAGGAGTTATTCTCAATTTCACTTCAGTATATATGCTGATGGAAAGTGCTGCAGAAGGAATAAGATATAGACTAAGTGAAGAGGAATCAAAAAACCACCTTCCACTCTTCAGAAACCAAAAATTCCTAGTCATGCCACAGGATGGGATGTATGTATAATGGAGTGACATTTACCGAGATCCAAAATATCTATTGTACCCCTTATATACATTTAGTTCATGAGAAAAGTCTCAGAGACTAGTGTAGTTCCTTCAGTCACATTTTCTGTGGGAACTTTAGGACATCTGCAGGCTTTAACATAGGTAAACGCTGGCAACATCACAAAATTTTGTTTTGTAATGTCATCGTTTTTTTATCGTAAATAAACCATAGTCATAAATTAATCTATAACGAGTAAACGATGAAAAAAACAGAAAATACGATAAAAGTTCGAACGATTTACAAAAGGTTGACGTCACACGTTTGTGATCGGTGTTTTAGCTAAGATGGTGGATTGTCATATTTTGTATTTATATTCTCACCATAATGAATATAATCACAATTGTAATGTAATAATAAAAGATTGCTCTAGCATCTTTGTAATCTATACAATTATTTCAGTTATTCTTAGTGATTGTAATGATTCCTATAATCTTGTGATTTAAACCAAATTTGTTCCGATTCGTTGTAATACGGACCCCTTTATATTATAATTTGATGCTTTCAATCACTCCGGCTATATTTATTTTGTGTAAAAAATAATCAATATCCACACACTGTTATCTGAAATTCCATTGATTTTAACCCCTAGTATATGACCACATATTTAAAAAGAATAAATGATTGACGTGTCAACGCATATCAATATGTAAAAGAATTTTCCTGCATATTCATATAAAATTGATTAATGACTCTTGCACATACGGTTTTACTTGAGTGTAGAAAACTCTATGAAAAATTGTTAATTTTAATTAAGTGTATTCATGGTAGAACTCATACAGTTACATAGATATTACATATATTTACATAATAGATGGACGTCACGAATGATTTTGACAGAACATTGTAGTGATAGACTCCGTTTCACATAAGAAGAAGCCACGTGAAGTTTGCCAACTGATTTGTGCAGAAATCAAAATCGGTCTTGTTTATCTATGTCGCCTCGTAACAATCGTTTCAGGCCATTGGCGTTACAAACGATCTTTCGTGTCGACAGCGATTTTATTATTGACATTTGATGTTGTGTTTGAAGCAATCATTTATGTGCGTATGCACCAAGGCCAGTAATTATGATTAAAATATCTCGATTAAGAGAGTTAAAAATTTAAGAAATAAACGACTCAACAGATTCCAATAAATTTTTATTTTATTTTACTTTCTTTGACTATTAATTAAGCCATTTAAAACTACTACTTTGTCCTAGGAAAAACCAGTTTGGCCTGAAATATTAAATATTAATATCCGGTAAAACCTTACAAACCTAAAAAATAACTGCCATACTAGAGAGAGGTACAGGCAAGTGTGCATTAATTGCATCAATCACCACGAAATCAGTTTTTCCTAAGACAAACTAGTTTGTCCTAGGATATGCTAGTTTATCCCAGGATAAACCAGTTTGGTCTGGAATATTAAATATAGAAAATCTGGTAAAACTAGTTTATCCCAAGTGCGTTAGGATAAACTAGTTTGGACTAGGAAAAAACGGTTTGGCCTGTAACATATAATATACACATTTCTGCCAATATTCAAAATTCCTTTTACTGTTTAATTAGATATTGATAATAGTCGCTCCAAAATCGTACCACAATCCACAACATTTAATTTAATATGAAAATTACACAATTTTGGTTTAGTTTTAAATTAAACGTCAAGTATTTGTATTTGTATCCAGTTATAGTTTCGTGCACGAGTTTTGACGTAAAACCGCTAGCTAACGAGAATTTCAATCATTCTCAGACAAGCTAATTGAAATAATTTGACTTCGTTTAAAAGTTTTGATAAGCAGAGCTAAAATGCGGGCTAGACTAGATTAATCGCGGTATACTGTATTCACGTTTATATAAGGGTATGGGTATGTTAATTTTCATCACAATTAAAATAAGGTTTTTATTTTAACTGGAGCTTAAAATAAGTGACACTAACATAATGGTTTTCGTTTATCTTGGAGTCGTTGATGTGAATTGAGAAAACAAAGGAATTTATTTAAAGATTCGGCTGAGCAGTTTCCATTTTTTTCTCTTTTTATTGACAGATGTAGGGTTCATAGTGGAATGGAGTTTTACTTCAATAGGTTTGCTCGTAGAAAGGAATTATAAAACAATAGGGTGGTCAACTTCACATTTTGACCCAATATTTATATGAATAAGTGGCAAATGGGTTATTCAATACATGACCGAATGAGTCTTAGTTCTGAACCCATCCACTAAGATCGCTGATATTCTTCTTTCATGCCTTGACACAGGACTTTCACTACTGTTTGGCAAGTTGTGCAAGGTGTGAAAGAAATGCAGTCGAAAACATTCGATGTTGCCACGTTTAACTATGAAAAAGCTAAAGTCCTAAATAGTAGTGATAATAATTAGAAAACGGACTTTTTATTATTAACAATATGATCTAACGTTAATTCTTTAATGTGCTTGTTTTTTGGATTTAACATTATTCTCTCAGTTTATGAATTTTAAAAGATGAACACTTTTTCAAATTTGTTATGAGCTTCTTCAAGCTCTGGCAGCGTTGTGCGAAAACCATAATTTTTACGCCCTCCGAAATAACTCAATTGGTGAAATGTATCGAAAGGCTTTCGTTGCTTAGCGACCAGCTGACTTCCTATTGGCAAGCGCCTGCGCGTGTACTTCCCACTCACTTCGTCAATTGACTGATATTGATTATCCAGTGGCGTTGGTATTGTCAGTGTCAGATTTTGAACTATTTCGTATCCATATTGAATTCAAGTACGATTCTTAACATTATTTATTTTGTTTTTAACAAATATCGTGTTTTGAAAAATACCTTGCCCTTAAAGCAAAGCAAAAATCAGTTTATATATACAATTATTATATAATAATAATTATTATTTTTAATACTTTTATAAAATAGGTACCGTACGCCATTGGTACGTTTATGACAGATATTCGCCATGTTTCCTCGCCCCTTACCGATGCCGCGTAGCTTCAGATAAACTTGCCAAACTATACGTCTATAGGTTTCTGTTTTAAGCAACGCTCTTTTTTAAAGCGAATGCCAACACTTGTCCTACCTCGTTAAAATTTCATACTCCCAAAAAATACTCCTCACATTCTTCCTTTACCACAGGATTTCCAGTTCAACGGCAATATTTAACAAATGCAATTCGAATAAATGTTTCTGGAACAAACAATGACGCGTAGAGTGGAGAATCAACCGTGGAAAACGGTTTGAGGAAGATATTTGGAAAGTATGGATAAGGAGAATTCGGAGGATTTCAAAATGTGTGACCCAATTCGACAAAATATATATAGTTGGAGTTCCAGATCAGGACTGGATTTTCTCTTTGGTGTAGTTTTGTATTCCAAAAAAACAATAATTATTTCATAAAGTTCCGGAGTTTGTTGATAGTGTCGGGATCATTAATATACGGGATGATTGGTAGGCCGTGCTTAAAGCACTGTCTGCACTTTGAGTACCGGACCGCATAGTGTTTATAGCGCTCGGATTCAATGCGGTGAGCTGTATGATATTTATCCATCGCTAAAGTAGATTTGCATCTCGAGAAAGTCAAATATTTTCTTTAATCAACACCAGCAATGCAACAATACCATACAGAACTTTTTTGTCAGATTACACTGCTTTTATATCTATTATTAATAGTAAGCTTACGCTCATGATTAACGTTACATGAAACAACTTACATGAGCATAAGCCAACTACGAATATTTTAGTTTAATAATCAGTTTGTTCCAACTGGCATTTAGGAACCGTTCTGGAATAGTATCGAGTACTTTGTAGTGCGCAAACTCGAATTATGGATGGACACATTAATTTCACGGCCCCTTCCAGAAGGTAGTTTTTGTACCGTCCCAAGACCGATACTATAATCAGTTGGAACGCAAAAAAAATACAGCACTTGCGCGAACGATACCCAGAACTGTTTTATTGCCAGTTGGAACAAACTTATCACATGAATAACTTTTCTTTTTTCAATAGTATTCAAATTTCAATTAGAACATTGATTCAGCAGGAAGAGGTAAGCTCATCATCGGTTTTATTGATCTTTCCCCTGTCGATATACACTGAAATGTTCATTCTAATTGCTTGTACTTACCGTGGATTGATCGGTAAGTGATAGTTAGCTAGATTTGATGTATGCATACATCCATTTGTCGATCTATCGAGTATTGCTTGTCTAGCAAACAATGCTGGAGCTGCTCTAAATGTTTTTGTATTAACTGAGCCAAAGATCAATATTGAAACAGGTGTGTGGTGAAATGAAGACAAAAGAGATAGTAGCAAATCGCACATCATGGATAAAATGTGTATCAGCTGTTTGTTAATATGCATAGTAATACTTTTATACTTTATGCAATTGTTTCGAAAAGTTACGAATACAACCACCGCAATTTGAAAAAAATATACCGAAGCATATCGATGTCGGATTTTAATTAACTTCTGAATTTAATTATCTCGGTCCCTACATAATACTGCTATACGTTGTTTTGATTTAATCCAAAATTTCGTAAACAATGATCTTCTTTTATTTCCTGGATATTTCATTGTAGTCAAAAACAAAGGTAGATACGAATAAAAGTTGAAATATTCGGGACGCCAAAGTAAACTCATTATCAGATTTTTCATTCTCAACAAATTTAATTGGTTCAATATTATGGTAGATAGTTAAATTAGAACTCTAGATATACAACCTTCTCAAAATAAGGAAAAATGGCTAAACTTCCAGCACATAGTTATTCATAATATCAGTATGTATGTTATTTGGGGTGACATTCACTGTGATCTAAAAGATCTATTGTGCCCCAATTCCTCTATTCAGTTCCTGAGGAAAGTCTCAGGGACTTGTAGTTCCTTTACCCTATTTTCTCAAGGAACTTAAGAATATCAGCAGGTTCAAATTGGTTGTCGCAAGTACCGGGTATCCCAGAAGGGTCTGACCCATTTCAACTACAAAAATTTTGGAACTTATATAAAGTCTTTCAGATATTCCCAATGTTCCATACTCATAATGTCAGATGGGGCTGGTTTTCAATTAAACGGTCAATGGTAACATTATGGTAATCTTTGCATTTATTCATTCTATTAATATTGAACTAGGTACACTTTTCAATGGCGTGAAGCTCTGGTTGAAAGATACTTAGAGCTTTTCTCAAGCTTTCAGGATGTTTGGTTATTTGCCTGTAAATTCCATCCTAGTCCCTTATATTGTCAAAGAGCCAAATTTATACCATTGAATAAAATTTTTTGTAAATCTGATAATTGTGTTGATATATCATCCCTTCTTATTAATATTTATCATACCATCCTGAGGCATGTCTCAGGATTCTATCTCTACTTAATCTGTATCTTGTTCTTTCTGCAACACTTTCCAGTAACATATTTTGATTGCAAGCCTTTTAGTAAAAAGTAGGAAAATGAATAGAAGATGCGAGCTGCCCTTTTAGATGAGTTATAGGAAAATATCGTACAAACATTATACGAGAATGTCAGTTGGAGAACTGCTAGGATTGGTGGGGACCATAGTACAGAAGCATGAATGCAGTATGCATTTAGCGTTATTGAGAATACAATTTATCACATACCGCAGAAGGGTTTCGGCCCCCGAAAGGGAAACGAAGATGTTTCCAAAAAATCTAAATAGGCTTTTTATTTTCAAACCGTCGTGTTAGCTAAAACGGGTGTAGTTTCAGTGAACGCAACAACAATTTCAAATAAACTCTACCATTGGAATCCTCCTGGGGTTGTGGAAATTATAGTCAATAGTTTCGGGTTTTTTGTTTGGGAATGAAATTCAGTATTGAACATTAACAGTTTTTGTCTACATGTTCCAAAAATTATCAACCATTGATATCTACATTTGGAAGTTCGATGATCTCATTTGTAAATAGATTTATTTGGAAACAAAACCGTAGGGAGTTAAATTGAACCGGAATGGAATTTATTGAAGGTGCGAAATTTATTGAAAGTGCTCTAATTAAAGCTACAAATTAAAACGAAAAATACACCAATTTACGGTGATGAAGTTTTTAGAGGTGACAAATACAGAGTATTTACAAAGTAACGAGAATATATAAACGAGTGGACCGAATGAATTAGTTGTGAAATTTATACTCGAGTTTTTAAACGACGACTATAATTTAAATGAAATATGCTGAAATTCCAGTTTTCCGCATTGGCAGTAGTCATGATTAAACCATTTATTTTTCCCCTTTTTCACGTTTTTTTGAAAGTAAGAGATTGTAGAAGCCTATTTTGAACTTTCAATATTACTACTATTGGCTCTTATTTTTTGAATTTAGTTATATATAAAAATAGGATAAGAGGGTATTTATAAACTAAACACCAATAATTCTTTAATGATATTGTTCAAATGAAGCCGGTTGGAAAAAAAATTAAAGCTTGTAAGAATGCAATTGGGAAATTACAGACACGTGTAGGTCATTTCAAGCATTTTAAACAACCAATTTTAAATAAACATGTAGGTATAGGGTTAGGTAATAAAATGAAATATAGGGTTAGACGAGAAAATATAGTTTTCGGGTTTGCAGGAAGAATTATAACTGACTTGGACAATTTTTTGAATGATTGTCAGTTTATCTTTGAAAATTAAAAAAGGAAAGTAATGAAAAAACACATCCAGTTGTTAAAGTTGATGTTTATCTTTTAATTATTTCTATACACAAAATGCTGTTATATCAACCGATATAAAGCGTTGGTTTTTTAGAAATATTGAAGATAAAATGAATAATAAATTATCAGAATTTCAAGAAAGTATTAAATAAAATTATCTCTTTAGAGTGAATATCAATAAATATAAAATTGGAAATGGCTCATCATATATTAAACTTCCAGAATCTATTAAAAAAAAGCGGAGTTGTATTGAAATAAAAAATTCTGATGAAGCATGTTATTATTGGTCAATTGTTTCTGCCCATTTTCCATTTAAAAAAGATGAACTTTTTCATGGTACAGTGCAGTAATAAAAACAGAGGGCTTAGATTCTCCTTTCTCATTGCATCAAATTTCCAAATTTGAAAAAGTTAATAATATTTCAGTCAGTGTCTATGACATTACTGCTGGATTAAAGAATTATCTAGGATCTAGGTTATTATCAAAACAGTTAAATAAATATAACAAAAAAACAATTTAATTGTAATAGGTGCTTAAATTATTCCCAAAGCAAATAAAGATTGTTGGAACTTGAGTTCAGACATTAATAATTATGGAGTGTCTGTACATAAAAAATATGAGTTAGTTAGTTTTAGAAATTACACGTATGAACAATTGAACAAACAACACCTTTTGTATTCTATGATGACTTTGCGTGCATGCTATAACAGTTTAATGATAAAACATCGCTTCATCATAAAACTAGGAAATATCGAAAGCTTACCGCTCATAGTGCTGATTACCATGTAAAATGTAGCTACAACGAAGAATTGTTTTTTTTAAGAGCTTTAGAGGTATCGATTGCATGGATTGGTTGTCGAATTTAGCTAAAAATACTCAATCAAAAATTAAAACAATTATACCTATGGAAGAAAAGCCGGATTTAAGTGAGACTACAATGTGCCACATATATGTGAAAAACGTTTTCCACTTATATAATTGTTAGAGATCACGATCACTTGACAGGGGAGTTCAGAAAAGCTTGTAATTTGAATTTCCAAAAACTGTTTGTTGTTCCAGTCATTTTTCATAATTTGAGTGGATACGATACTCATTTATTTTCATAATCTCAGAATTAGGTGAAAAATCAGTCTACTTCCCTTAACAATTCAAATTTCGATTTATAGATTCACAAGATTTTTGATAATGAGAATTAGCTTCTACATTGAATGGAAATGATTTAAAAAAAGTTATTAGTAATGTACATGCTTATTGTTAAGAGACCAGTGGATGGCATTTGGAGAATTCAATTTAGCTGCAAAGTATTATAATATATTAAATAATTCAATATTGCAGTTCGTTTATTGTAAAATGATTTTCTGGTTAAATTAAATTATTTTTATTTTTATTTTCCTCGTATAAGCATTAGTCAGTTAAGTTTTATACTACCCAATACATTATCAAAAGAGTATTATAAGAACCACATTTCAATGAAAAAAAATCAACGATAAAAAAATCGGTACTTGAAATTGAAAATCTATTTCTGAATTTCTTTCTAGAATGAATTGTTTGCAAAATAATGAATTCGTTCCATGATTAAGCCGCACTCTGTATATTTGAAGATATGAGCACAAACTCTAACTGAGGTAAAATAAAACATGGTCGTTAGCTTACACTTATTTTCTGTTAACCAAGAAGAACTTCAAAGTTTACCGAAAGAAGTTTAAAATTTATTCCAGCGAAACGATGCTTTGCAATTCAGTATATGTTTATCCGCTTATACCTTTTTGCATATCAATGGTTCAACATTGAAATTCCCATCACAATTTTTGTGGATTTAAGCACCCCAACATTAAGTTCTAGTTTAAAGGAGCGATTTCTGGTACGGCAAAAATTGGAACGGGGGAGAGTGTAAGTCGTTACTTGAATAATAATGAATCCTAAAATGTTCATAAATATAAAAATAAGAACAGAGCAACTACAGTTTAACGTCTGTGCAGGATTAAGCGGTGCTGTAAATTAATTTTTTGTTTTATTGAGAAAACCGAGTTCTGTTAAAAATTACAAGCTTAAATATAACACAATGTAATCAAATTTGTTCATAAAGTTTGCAAGTAGAGTTTGGACATATATATCAAACTAGAATCTATAAAAAAAATCTAGTGATGATGCCAAGATCTCTTAAAAAGAAACAGCTCTATAGAACTTCACCATGGTAGATTATTTTGGCATTGAAATTTATGGAATTTCTTAACAGGTCAGAGGTGCGCGCTGTTAAATGAATATCCAAATATGTTCTTCTGTGGCACCTATGAATTGGTCTTTCAGTTGAATTGTGAATTTATTCAAAAATAAATAGAGTGGGAAGAGTTAAACCGAATATGTAACAAATAGCACTTTTTTAATATTCAAAAATAGATTCGAAGAAGTCGGTACAAACTCCAAGAGTCCCAGAAAGACAGATCATAGCGAAGGTGAGGTACAAAGACAGAGGCTGTTTATAAACAGATTAAATGACAAAACATCAGAGGATCCGTGTAGTCTAAATAGTAGTAGAGTGACCCTAAAAACTTTGATATCAATAGAGACACGATCAAAGGTGATAAGGAGCTACCGTGAAGTGCTGTCAAAATTCGCAAAGTGAGTTATGCTGGGTCCTAAGTCACAGTGATGAGGAGAGAGATAAACTGGATATCCATTCCCGCAATGCAAGGAAGTGAAGTAAACATTGCAACTGCAGTAACTACAATACAATAGTGAATGGTACCCCAATACATACAACTACAATACTGCCATTACAAAAAAAAAATGAGAAAAAGGAAGATGAAGTAAACTGGTATTTTCACGGGAAATTGTATGGTAGGGGAGAATTTCCGGAAAAAGGGAAAATTCAAATGATCACATCTGCAAAAAAAATAAGGAAAAAAAAAGTTGGGATTCCTAATATGTCAGGCATCAAAAAAGATCCGTCTCGATATTAATAACTTGAAGTGGTTTGCTTGAAAATCGATAAAATAACGAGCCTCGCAAGAAACTGAAAGGACGATAAGATATTGGTTCATAGCGAACTCAGGGTATCATAAAGGGCTTCAGACCTCCGATTGAACGGAGTTAAGGTCATCGTCAGTATAAAGACGACAGAACTTAATTTAATTATTGCTCATTGCCAGAAGTTCAACTGTAAGATGCAGTTATAGTTGGCTCAGTGTACAGACCAGGATATACTAGTAACGAGATTTTTGTATATGGTAGAATGTAAAGTTGTCATATTTAAACCACTAGCGTCATCAGAGAAAAGAGTGATTATACAGGTTGTAACTAATTCACCAAACTCCTATGCCAAGTTAGCACAGTATGAGCAACACCCTATTTTATTTGTAGTTAATTCACTACAAAAATCTTTGCAACGGATTAGATTATGGTATTATTCAGCACTTGTATATTATATATTCCTCTTAGATTGTATGTAATATTAATTTATTCACTCTACTCCTATCAGCACAGGCTTCGAGTTCGTTTAATAATATTTAATTAATGGACTAGTTTGATATACGAGGTGTTATAGCCTTAAACACTACAAAACGATGGTAGAAACAAATAGAGAGATTTGCCGTTCAAAGTTTTATTACAATTGTTGATCGGTTATACTTTGGAAGTAATTCATTTGAAATTTTCATAAAGGTAAAGTAGATCTCTTCAAAAGCACAAACGTATGATGCTAATATTCCTTCCTTTATTCAGGTGCTGATTTAACTTTATTTTTCCAAATCATCTGAGAAAAACTTTCCCCATTCCTGCGATTCGCTGATATCGATTGAATTTTTCATAACCAATGATTCCATCCTTCCGGATTTTACATAAAAATATGCTTTTGCCGGTAGTATATCAGCCGTTGCTTCGATAGCTGCTTCACTAGTTATCCCTACACATATTGGTATTTCAAGAATTGGCATTTTACTGTTGTTATTAAATCCAATTTTAATAAAATTCTCGTTTTCACTTACCTGGCGAACTTAAATCAATAAATATGCAATTTCGGTGTTACACCGACGATAACACACTAAATTTGCTTTCTGCATTTCCTTTGGGTGATAATAAAATTGAGTACCTACGGTACATAACTTTGCCATAGATCGATAACAGAATAATATTCTGCAGACAAGTATCAATTGCTAAAATATCACTATTACTCAAACAGCAAAGCAATTGGGATTATTTTTTACAACTACATAGTACATATTCATTTTTGTATTACTGTCATGTTGAGGACTGAAATCGTCAGGTTGAACAAAAAATAAGTCGTATGAAAAAAAAATTATAATTTTCACGGGAGTGTGACATGCGGTCGATATTATAGACTGATTCACAAGTGCAATTCCAAACCGCATTAATTATAATTCAGGACGCATTCGATTTTGACATGGTATCTCAAAAAAAGTGTTTCACTTGAAAATTGATTCCTGCAAAAGTTTTAACAGCTATAAGCAATTAAGTAAAAAAAATATGAATCGGTTTCTTGCAAATATCTCAAAAACTATTTGAGATATTTGAAATTTGGATAAAATCCTTGAAGAGCAGGAAATTTTCTGAAAAATCGGGCCTTCTGAAACTGTACTGATAATGTGTGTGTGTGAAAGGGTGTGTTGGCATACATCCAGTTGCCATACTTTTATTAGAATCTGTTTGGATGTAGCTTATATAATATATGTTGTTGAATTTCAGTTAGTAATTTAACTAAGGATTAAAAATATTTTTTTTCTGAGAGCTAAGTACAGTTTGTAATATTTAATGGTAGAACAATATGATTTGCTTTCACATTTTCTATTAATAAATTAATTTCTCTTTGATGATTTTTGCAAGAAAAAAAGATGTGATTTAAATCACACTCTGAAGAATTATAGCAGGTGCATATTTGGAAAATAGTATACTATTAAACGAGCAATTTATGATAGCCATTATTCACGCAGGGAGAGGTTATCCATAATGGTCATAAATTGCGAGTAGAATACTATACTCTGTCCACGACCCTTGATTTCTTTACTAAATAAGGCAAGTGTACAGCGGAAAGTAATAATTTGGTATTATTGACAATTCTAACGTCAAAATTAATAAATTTCTGGAGTACGTCAAATGTGACATATGGAGATGGGCGATACTAAGTAAAGTATCGATACACCGTACCGTTATAAATATATTGTTTCAAAAATATCAATATTAAAAAATACCGTAATGAAAAGTATCAATTCTAAAAATTTCGATATTTCATCGATACGATATATTTCAGAAACAAATTTCCTAAACAAAATACGCAGATTTAATAGTTTATTTCATATTGTACCCCCATCTCTAGTCACCTCTATGTACCGAAATTTTGTGAGTGTTGAGTTGTCATGGCATGTTATTTAAATGCAGAAACGTGAATTATGGGTTCATAATTCACTCTAGTGAATTATGAACCATAATACACTTTAGTAGATATATGGGTACCATATACCTTTTGTTAGAAGGTAAAATATTTACTTATTATTAAGTGGTCGTGGACAAAGGTTGTTAATTAACAAGTGCCCAATGAAAAATGTATTTAGGAAACGATTTTTTTCCCAAAAATCATTAGTTTCATCTAGAACAAGGTGCCCAAGCATTTTTTTCAAATCTAATAAGAAATGCATTTGCTTATAACAATTATTTGAAAACGCCAATTCAAACAAATAATTGTTATATAGCTTTTAGCAGTTTCCCAGCAAAATAATAAGAATAATTGGGGATAAAATCATTGTTCTTTTTTAATTTTTTGATGCATTTAATTGTTGATAAAAAAGTGAACAATCCATTTTTTAAAATTTTTAAAACAGTGATCTATTCTACATCCCTTCGAAAATACTTCTAAGAGGAAAAAAAATCAGGCTGCTACTTTACAAATGAATAGGCTTTTATGTTAACTTTTCACAGGAAAAAATTAATTAACTGTTAACGGGTAATTGTTAATTCATAAGTTTAGATAGTTTTTCTTGTTTTCAACCAAATTTTCAACTTAAAATAAAATTATAAGTATTGTCGGTACAATGGAAAAACTTCACGGCAAAATCTAGCAATCATTATGTATTGATACATCCTACTATACCTCATACAATTTCACATCTCTCCAAATTTAATGTATCAAAGGAAAATGCATTCACAATTACAAGACTGGAACTCAATCATGGCAGATTCCCTACACACTTACACAAATGTGAACTTATACCTTTTCAATCATTACTTATAACGCTCTCTTTTACTATGAAAAGAAATATTTTTTATGAACAAATGTATTTTTCGCAGTTTATTTCCACAAGTGTAAATACTATCTACCAAAAGATTGCCGTATTACTAAGCTATCACAAACCAAAATTTAAAAAAAACTGTGGACTTCGTTTCCACTATAATTTAGACGTTCCATACTTAAAACTCACTCTGTATAATTGTCAATATCTCGGTTATAAGAAAAGTAATATTATTTTTCCACTCAAATAATTTTCACATCTAGATATAATAAAAACGTCAAAGCAGCAACTGCGGTTTCTATCGACGATTTATAGAATTTATCACAGAAAATATGGAAGGAATGTGAAAATAATGGTTTAGTGAAAAATATATTCGAACGAAAATTATACATTCAGTTCGCTACTCTCGACTATGAATTACCAACTTCGTTTAGTCAATGCACTTAGTTAAACAAATAGGTAACTTTTTAATGACCAATTGCCTGCGTGGTTTAACAAAATTTATTCAAACATTAAATTCGACAAACAAATTGCTGATTTTCCGAAAAAGTAGCAAATCTTTCCAATCTGCTTAAGTCCAATAAATGAAAAAAGTTTTATCACTGGAATTATTCATTTATATTTTTTGCAAAAATAATTGTTTGTATCGACTAATATCGTATGACTTCTACTAAATGTGTTTTCTTTTTTAGGTGAGTTGTATCTCAAATCTTCATGAATACGTAAGTACATTATAATAAATGTTTATGTACTTCATCTCATTTTTTCCAACGGATATTACGTCTCAATTACTTGCATTACTTACAACAAATGTTTCTTGGAAAATGAGAAGTATCATAATTTTGTAATAATATTCCATTTATTCATACAAAAAGTCGAATAAACTAAAAGAAATTCATATCGCCAATTATTTTTTAGCACTATTCCAATGTAACAATCAGTTGCATCTGAAATTCAACACTTATTCAATATTTGCAAAAAAGTGTCCTCCAACAATCGACAGGTCTGCGTTTTTTTAAAACGTTGACGCAGTTCCTGATAATGGCTTTGTTTCGTTTTCGTCCGGCCACCCTGTGTGCAATCAAAGGTTAGTTACGACCTACTAACTTTGTTTCCCTCAATGTTCTCATGTCTATAATACACAGACACCCTTTTTTCTCATTTTTTCCGCACTAGTAGAAAAATTGATTACTTTGTTCAACAAATATTGTATATTAATCAGCTATATTCAAAAATGAATGTATTAAAAATAATACGGTGAATAACAAAACAATAAATCCAAAGAGAATGACAAATAAAATTCAACTTCAATAACCCCGCATTATAACGTTATACATCATCCAGATAAGCGGGATCACAAGCATCTTATCCAGATTGAAATTTTTCAACTTTACTACGGTTTTACTTATTCAGGCAACCAGCCAAAATGTAGAATACACCCAAGAGTATCCCACTTTAAGCCTTCTCAATTATTTAAATTTCCTTAGAAAATGTATTCGTAAAGAGATAACTTTCTACACTAAATCAATTGCAGTTTCCTTCTTTTTCGGCTGTACTATCAAACGTGTTTTCGTCATAATTCAATCGTTATCGCGAAAAATGCAAATTTATTTTTGTACACATTCCGGGCAATTTTAGCACAATTGATTTATTGATATTTTGCTTGAAGTGACTCTCAGGGATTTGAATTTATCACAATATACAATTTTATGAGTGTTTTCACCAAAGTATGCTACAAAAAATACAAGCTACCTTCCATTTACCTATTTGTTATTCTTCTCTATTGAAATTTTTCATTCGATACCCACTATGGTGGAGTGAAATTTGAAATAATTGTAAACCGGAAAAAAAAGAAAATATTAACTTATCTGAGGCTACACGGCATCGATAAGGTGTGAGGAAACATGGCCGATCTGCCATGGACGTACCAATTACGTACCTACGGTATTTTATGAAAGTATTAAAAACATTTTATGATTATCTATATATACAAACTGATTTATGCTTTGCTTTAAAGATAAGATAATTTTCAAAACACGGTATTTATTAAAAACAAATAAAGTTAAAAACCGTAGGTACTTGAATTCATACGAAATAATTCAAAATCACAACAAAACATACCCTAACGATCATCATATTCATCAGTATCCTCATATTCATTTCTTCTTCGCAAACTCTATAAAAACAAGTAAAATGATTATTACGATTTTTAATTATTGTGTAGATATTGATATTACCCATAAACATTAACAATCACCACTCTAGTTTGGCTATGAAGTGTCTTTCCACGAGTATATTGACTGATTTTTGTAAAATTAACAAACCCAAAGTATCCAGTAACCAGGTCGGTAACTGTCTTCAAATGTCTCTCACCCAGTTGAGAGTTCCTTGTCGACCTGGTTCAGTAAACTCTCTTCTATCAACCTCTATTTGATTTGGTGTTCTTTATCCAGCCAGGTCCCCTCTTATGTAATCCTTTGTGATTCTAGAGAAGAGTTCCGGACCTGGAAATGGCTAAATGGTATGCCAATTCATAACCTGCAATCCCCTCAAGTCCCAGCATCCATACTAGAGACACTGTGTTGTATCTTGCCAAGGAATTATTTACAGTTTTTCACCAGTTCAGACTTGGTTAATAATAATAGTAGAGAGATAAAGTTGAATTATATCCCCTTTTGTTATATAACTTTTTTAGACGGAGCCATTTATACTTCTACCAATACTCCTCCGAAAAAATGAGTCATAGACCTTAAGCCATCCTTTTAAACCTTCCTTTTCCTTTCCGTGCTTAAAATGTTAAGCTCTGTCACAAATTTGCGAAACCGCTGGCTTTGTAAAGACTCCATTTTCTGTAACTTCCATTAATAGATTCCCGTGACATTCTAAAATTAATAAGTATACATACATTTTCCCGAGAAAATCCCGATTGGAAAGATAAAGAGGCGAAGTTAACTGAGCGAGATCCCTTGTGAATATTCAGTATATTTATGTAAATTCCGATTATGGTAATACCTATTTCGTGCAGGTCTGATTTTCTTTTCAATTCCGTACACCAACGCTTTCGGTCCGAACCATTCATCAAATTGTTACAAAACTCAGACATGTGCAATATGTCTCAATTAAATATGTTCTTTGATGTGTTAACAATTCTTTTGATAAAAATAATGCAATCTTGTTATAACGACGTTCGTTTATACTCTTCTATAACTTCAAAATAACAAGATACATTCCCAAGAAACCCGCCAAACGTAAACTAATTCAATAATAAATTTGTGGACAATTCAGTTTTCTAGTAGTGATTCCGTCTTATACAAAATAAATCCTTTTATATTGAATTCAATTAAACTATATATTTTTAGTTTTTTTTTGTGAATACTTAAACACATTAAAATACGTTGAAGAAGGCTGGCTCGTAGTTTATGCAGATGCTTCTTATTTCCGCACATTTCCGTCAAGATTCTCAATTAATTGGTACAAGAAGCCAAGACCAGATATGGGAGGATACCCACAAATCAATGTTGGCTCAATAATCGAATAAGGGAGAATTCCAACTTTCAGTATTTATTAACTTCAAGGCATTTTATGTCGGAAAATTGAATTTTTATGGAAGTAATCACGTATCTCTACGGAACAGAGACGTGCACTTTTCAACAAATGTGATTAAGTTTGTACTTGTATTGGCATTTATTGTTATCATTTTATATTGTTTAGGAATAGAACAGTGGTATTTTAATATCTCTTGATTCTTTTGGTTGATGTATTATTGAATAAAATACGTGGAAAAATATGTATATGCTCATGAAATTCTCAAACTGATTCATAAGTTCCAAAAGAGATGTGTAACCTTTCAACTATTCAATGCACAATACTATACATTAGATTAAACACCCTCAACCATCTAACATCTTGGAAGGGAACCTACTCATTAAGCTCACTCGGATTTATTATAATTATTCTATGTACCCTTAATATTCACAAGACTACTATACTAATTTGCTAATTACATTTCAACTTGATTAAGCGGTGTCCTCATGACACAACCTTCTGTATTGTATATTATATCAATTTAATAAATATACAATGACAAGCGCTGACCTTGTTCATCAAACAAGTTCAACGTCGTTCATTATCTTTTTCACCAAAAATAGAGCGTTAAATATTGTTTAGCAACCCAAGGGCGGAAAATTCATAACGCCACGATTTTTTAAGTTTTTCACCATCTGTCACTTGATTACTTTGACGTTTTACGTGAATTTTTTAATGAAATGTCAGTGTATGTCAAAGTTTTTTGTTATATTTTCCTATTTTTTGGCTTACTCGGTAGGTTAAAAACACTTGTGTGTCACACATACAGAAAACGCTTTAGCAGCCCTTAGCTATCAGTTTGCCCTCGCCTCGCTACGCTCGCTCGTGCATCAGTTTTTCAAAGACAACAAGCCGGAATGCGAAATAATCCGGTTATGTTAATGCACGAGTATAATCCGGGGAAATATTTCCCGAATAAACTGTCAAACTGACGTTATTAACTTATAAATTCTTCTACAATGCAATTATCGCAGTGCTATTTTGTTTTGTACAATGCAATTATCGCAATTTTGCGATAATTGCACTCCATTTACATGGGATTTTTGACAGGAGGGAAATATTCAGTTATAATTTAACTAGTGCAACGAAAATTATCAAAAATTTTAGGGAAAGATGCTCGAATGCAAGTTATGTTGAAAAAGAGCGCGAGTGCCCGGAGCGCTCGAGTGCTTTTTCCAGTTTAACTTGCATGAGAGCAGATTTGTCAAAAATTATCGATTCATTTTCATTGCAAGAGTTACATTTTATAAGAAAATTTTATGAATAAATCAAATCTTATTGTGTCACTGTCAGTTCAATAAAACTTTATTTACAACTCGATAAACAGTTTCACGAGTTTCACAACGAGTTTAGTGTGTTTCTTCAGCTTCAACTTCTGCTTCAAGTAACGTTGTTTCTGACCAACAACAAACTTCGACTGGTTCAGTCATTAATTTCAATAATTGCGTTTTTAATTGTGAAAATTTCAATAACTAGGTTTAACAGTTTTCATGTTACTTTAATATATAATAAACGTCTATGATTACGTCTGCATTTATTTTAAAGGACCTGATAATTTTGCACTAGTGCAAAGTTATCGCCTAATTGTATGCTCATTGGCTAAAACAACAATCAAAAAATAGTCGGAACATTGTTGAAATGTTAAATTTGACAGATGAAAAAAATTTTCACTGAAACATCTTAATCTAATCAAACATTCTGGGGTTTTTCGTGAGAACGGCTCTGCTTCTTTTATAAAAGTAGCAGAACTTATAGTGGCGGTAGGATTGGCAACGCTGTTATGCTATACCTAACATGTTAATGTGAATTCTTTCAAAGTATTTAGTTTTCCCAAGCTTATTTATAATTATTATTGCTGAGAATCAACTGTTATTAATTGATTTCGGTAAGAACGAAATCGCATGACTCAAATAGGTACTGTATCGATCACAATGATAAAGAAACTAAAACCATATACTTAATCACAATATTTAAGGATTTCATAATAGGTCTGAATACTTTTAGATTGTATTATGGCATGTTTAATACGTATAAAAATATGTCGTTACTGTACACATTAAGAATATCGGTATAAGTGAGAATATTTTCGATTAAAAGGACTATTGATTGTGAAAAACTTGCTGCCAACAGTTATGATTCACTGCTAAGAACAATTAAATACCTACTTTATTTTTTGAAATTCATTTTTTTTCCTCAAATTTTTTTACACTCAACTCAGTATGTATGAATTCAAAATAACAAGCTCTGTCAAAATCTGTAAAAATATATAGGGTGTCCCATTTAGATTAAAGAAGTTGATGGCATTTCCGGTTAAACCGGAAGTATGTTTTTAACAAAAAAATGTACATCAGATACATTTTGTTCCATTGCACTTACCTGCAAATTTTCATAAATATCGTTCTTTCCGTTTAAAAGATATTTACTTCGTTCCATACTTTATCCCAACCCCGTATAAATGGTTTTATATGGAAATGTACAGTGCATAATCACTATATTTATTGATATCAATAATAATATTAATTATAATTTATATCTAAATGACAAGCAAACTGATTGATGTATGTATTAACATAGTTAATACCAATGGACGCATATGCATTTGTGTTGCATAGACATGGCTCACAGCATTTGATATGAGCATAAATATGAAATTCGGTGTGTCAATTAAAACAACTACTAGACATCAAAGAGCCACTAAAATATTCAAACATATCACCGTCCTTGCAGTGCTTCATAATTTGACCACAACTCAAATAACAGAAGACACTACTGAGGGATGCATTGATAATTATGACGTAAATATAACAAAATAACTTTTATATACAACTTTCACATAATCTATGGATTACTATGAGAGTATTCAATCGACACGTCAAAATTAAATCATTATGCATTATTTTGGCTCCCGACAGCTTTCATGATCCCATCAAATTGTCCAAATACAAGTTACTCTCGGTAGAATTACTTAGAAAATAATAGTCGGCTATTTGTCATGGTCGAATGATATTCAGGAAGATTATTTCATGAACAGCATGAAATGATTCCTATATACTATACGTTTCGACATTTATTCGCTTCAACTTCAATTTTTACAAGCTTGAATAATTAATCAAAATTAACAAGAACATGAATGAATAAGAATAATTACTGATCACTCAAAATTGAAAATGAAAAGTAATACTCTCACTACTTAGCAGCAATTCCAGTTGGTGACGGCTTGTGCATCTCTTCTTGTATCACCTGTGTTGCTTAAGTTGAACCCTGTGTTTCTTCTAACTGCCGCATTCTATTCATAATTTTGTAGTGGTGTTGCTCATCGAGCTGAAGGTAGGATTCGATAGACGATGTGTTACTGATGTGGCCCGTTATTTTCATCAGTTCCTGTTATTGCACACCATCCTTTGCTAATTGTGAGAAACTGCCGTATAGCGACTGGAATGATCCGTGCGGATTTGGAGTCAAAAAAACGGTCGCTGGTTATGTGACTTCCTCGCTTGCTGATTTATATTTTGACTGATAGCCGTGAGCCATTCACTGTCTGCGCATTTCCGATTTCCTCCTTGGAAAGTTTTTGTGAACACAGGATTATATTCGATTCTGCCAGAGTAGGTTCCATTGTTTTTCATTTCCCTTTATTTCGCTATATTTCCCAATATTTAGTTCAAGTTTTGAAACAATATTTGGAATAGATTTCTTGTGTGAAATGTTGGCCAACTGTTTTAAGCTATTTTAGACTATTCCAATTTATTGAACAATATTTAGTTCGAGATTCTGCGCAGTGATTTGATCTGATGATAAAATAAACATAACCTGACATAACCTTTTCAAAAATCTCGTTACTTCAGTTAATTATGGACTCGCAGAAAGAAACGTGCAGATTTTAAAGCATAGATTAAAAGCGAGTATGCATGACAGTACACCTATTTAAGACAGTCCAAAACATTTTGTTTCGGTATCGCGCGACATCACTAGTTTGTGGTGAATCTCCTGCAGAGTTGTATTAACATCGGAAGATGCGAATCCGTTTGGATACAATTTTTCCTTATCGACCAAAAGCCTACAGACTTCATACAAACCAGTACGTTCATTTCTAGTGGGGGAGAGGATCCAGGATAGAGTTTTCATAAATAATAAACACATATGGCAGCTTGGAAATGTAGAAAAGAAACTTGGGAAACTCCATTATCTGGTCCTTTGAGACTCAGGAAGAACATTAAAAAGACATTTAACCAATTGAAATCAACGCTAGTCCGGAAAAAGACAGTAACGTTTGGACCCACTCAGTCATTCAATGTTCCAATACTTTCAGTAGTACCTCAAAGTAATCCAGATTTATTGAATGAACGTCATTTAGGTGAACCAACACCTGATGCGTCATTATTACGACCTTAAAGAGAAAAACGTCCACCTGTTTGGTCCAAAGACTACGTAATGGCACAAAATAAGAATTCAAGTGTGTGCTAACAGTATATAGGAATGTTTATATGTTTTAAAAGTTGTAAAATAGTTTGCAATAAGGATAGGGGAGAATTGTTGTGACCTTTTATTAGACTTGTTGATATTAATCATAAAATAACATATGTCATAGAGAACTCTCAATAAATATAAAAAGTAATAAATGTCTATTTTCTAAAAGATGGAAATAATTCAGTTCCAATCATTAGTTTAGTTCCTTCTCAGAATTATAAAAATATTCTTCAACCATTTCAATACATAACCACAAATTATCCAGATTCATGACATTTTCATAGAACATTTTAATCATGAAACACAAACAATACAATCAAATTGTTAAGAAAATAGAATCTGTTCTATTTTTTTCACAATTTGACAGGGTAGACAATCTTTAATGCCATTTTTAATAACTAAATAATTTGAATTGTTCCAAAACTTGAACTAAATATTGCACAAGAAATTGTCTAATCCAAAATGGCCTTAAGAACGTATTCTAAATAATAACCATAGATAAAACTAAAAGCATACCATGACATGTCAAAAGCTAACGTTCATGGTTCTGGGGCGTTCGGATGCATAAAAATCAAGAGTACTCTTCAAAACACCGGTGCATAGTACTCCCGGAGCGTGATGCACTACACTCGAAAGTGCTTCTGTGTTCACCTAAATAGCCGCTAATATTACATATCATGTGACTTCAACATAAAGATAATAAACATAGAGTAGGCAACCTATAGTCGAAAGCGTCCATGCAATAAAAAGAGATGGCGAGTGAAATTGGTGATGCTGTCTCTCTCTCTCTCTAACATCGCGTTATGCACTACTGACCTTTTAAGAATGTAAGCGCTATTAGAAACAAAAAGCAATACCAAACTGGTTGACCAACTCTTTCTAATGGGTGGACGAGTACGCTTACACGAGCCCCTATGGCATCCCTACTCTATGTGTATTATCTCTATGGACTTCAATCATGCAATTTTTTAGGTGCAGCCATGTGTGAATGAAATAATAAATAACAACCACCGAGTTCAATACATTTTTCGCTTTTTGATTTTCGTTTCAATGAAAAAGAAAACAATATCATTAAAACAAACTGAAATACGTCCCGCGCAAACTGAGAAATAAGCCAGTGATGTATCAAACTTAATAAAACGTCATAATTCGCAGCAATTTCTCGTTCATTAAGTTTTCAATGGAATGAAAATAAAGGCTTGTCAAGAACAGTAAGCTAGCTTCATTATGACTACCGTTTCCTGATTTTAATAAGTTGATTTTTATATCTTCTATCCTTGACAGAAATGTATTAGGATTTGAGACATTTAGTTGAAAAACAGTACTACGATGAGAAATAAAAATTGATTATTCTCAATTCAGTGATTTATCAATATTTTAATTATTCAAGTATCAGTACAAAATTGATGTCACAAATTTATCGATTCTTAAGGCGCACACACATAGACCGGTAGCTCATGACAGATGTAGGCTTTACTATTTCGAATGGAAACCATTGTCATCACCATCGAGATCCAAGCTGGATAATTGACGCCATAGTGAGAATATAAAAATTTACACGAAACTAGAATAATTCATGTGTACTTGGATGCATTCTTTGGGTACTACTTTTCCTTTCGGAAACAACTTTGCATAAAAAACCAATAGATAGTGGGCGGTATGAATAAAAATGAGCACAACCTTCCACTTGCAAAACTTGAAGCAAATGTAGATTATCAATAAAGATTTAAGTAAGAGATTTTGCTCAAACTTGTATTAGAAGCATGAGCATCTACTCACGTTTAAGTATTTGCTCATCTTGTTATGAATAAAAAGTATGCTTTGCTTATTTACTTCAGCATTTGCTCCAAAATTTTTGCATCTGGTTAGTAGGAGATGTACCTTGCAATAAGCTAGTCATAAAATGGCAGAATTCGTGAATTTACGGGCACAGAAGCAATACAAAGTGCGAAGGGAAGCTAATTGTCGAGATTTTAAATCTCTTTACCGATTTCAAGAAGAAAATGTAAATTGGATAGCAACGTACTTTTTGGGAGAAAATCTTGCAAGAAGAGGAGGCGCTCTTTCTTCAAATTGCAAATTGAAGGTTTTCTTGCGATATATGGCCAATTATGGATTTCAGATGGGTGTAGCACAAGAATTGGGAATCACTCAGTCGACTGTCTCAAAAACAATTTCATTTGTAATGAACGAAATAGTTGAAAAGTCCCATTTATGGATCAAATTTCGATACAAACTCTACTTCAATCAGTTAGAAAATAAAATCTTACCTTGTATTTTACCAATGGTCGGGTTCTTCTCTCAATCCACTACTTTAAAACAATTTTTTTATTACCAGTTTTGTTCTTGTCAACCTTATTCCTTAGTCTCGTTTTCATGTTGTTTACTTTCTTCATTAGTTGCGAAACAGTTAATGTCTTTCCTATTTTCCGTTCTATTTCTGTGGCTGCATGTTTTAAGGCATCGTTTTTTTTTATGTTTTATATGTGGAATTTGTGATTTGGTGAGGATTTCAGGTCTTTCTTGCAATTGGATTGCTACTAGCAGATTGATACCTTTTTCTTCGTCATTCCCCTCGTTTGAAGACATTTTAATTACGCTTACAATCAAAACACGGTGAAAATTAATGCAGACGCAACTCGACTGTTTACGAGTTTCGAAAAGAATGACCAGGCAGTCCAGGCACAAATGCTCATTTTATTGAAGCAAAAGCTCTTGAGCATAAGCAAATAATTATTCATATCCACTCGAGTAGATGCTTATAGTCCGACCTGTTACTCTGAGCTCTTGCTTGGAGCGTTTGCTCATACTCATGAGCATTTGCTTTATTTTTATTCATACAGCCCAGTAAGGGTTTACAATTGATTCAAAATGTGAAAAAAACGATAAACTTCATTCATGCATTCATTCGATTGGGTTGTGCTTATCAGCCGTCACTTGAACTGAATCTTTGTTCCATTACCCATGTTATATACTTCCATTCCAGAATCTTCTAAATTGGCCACTAGTTTCACCGGAGGGATTTTTAGTAGTTGTAACCTTTGTATTATTTCCATCCTTGTAAGTTCTCGCAGAAGCAGAGTATGTGAGTAGATGTTTCATCATAGAGTTCACATTTCCTGCACTTAGGTTCACTAACTTTGCCCATTTTTTGCAGATGTTTCCTCAGGATGCAGTGTCCAGTTACCAGGTCGGTAACTGTCTTCAAATGTCTCTTCCTCAGTTTCAATAGCCTGGTTGAGAGTTCCTTGTCTACCTTGTTCAGTAAACTCTTTGTGTTGACCTCCATTTGAGTTAGTGTTCCCTAACTAGCCAATTCCCGATTTTGTGATTCCACAGAACTGCTCCGGACCTATGAAATCTCGTTTAGAACCTTCTTTACCTAACTGGGCCGTCATTTCATTGCCCGCAATCCCCTCATATGCCGGCACCCATACTAGAGACACTTTGTGTTGTCTTTTGCCAGCCTGTTAAGGGATTCTTCACAGTTTTTTATCAGTCGAGACCTAGTGGTTGGATTACTGATAGCTATAAGTAGATCCTGGCTGTCAATAAACTTACGTATGCCGAAGAGAGTTTATATTTGGATATTTTTAGTAGTGTACTATTTATACATCACTGCAAAGAGAGACAAACTGAGCTAGTCCGGCAGCAACCTTGCCGCAACCAGCAACAACCTTGCCGCAACTAGCAACGGCTTTGCCACAGAACTTAATTCGGCTAAACCAAAATGGCTTGTGAAGTTCGTTTCTGAATAGTTATCTTCCAGAATATTTGTTGACAATGACACACCCCTGGAAATCATTATCAATCATAAAAAAAAACTTCTGGATACGGCTTAGTTTGAATAGAAACGTTAACAGTGGACTTGAATTTTTACATGAATTGAAAAGGTATGATAATGGTCTAGTCACAAACGTAGAATGTACTCGCGCATAACAAACTAATCCAAATTAAAGTGTGCCTGCTACCCACGTGGCCCAAGCTTACTTATACTTTTATGTCATTGTTGATAGACATATGTATAAAAGTATTATTGACCTAAAACAGTATACGAGGGACACTACTCCTGAGTATCTTTATACAGGTTTCTTTTGTTGGTTTTCATTATATACAGTAACTTTGATAAGTGAATTGATGATGATCCAGATGTAACTTGTTTTCACTTAAAATATGCGTTTCAGGTCCCCTCACAAACATTTAAGTCAGTTTTGACGATATGAACACGCTTACGAATCTATTTCACGATTAACGTTAAGTCTAGTCTAATTATATATTAATTTTCTACTTCTTCGTGATAACTTCCGCAATTACTCTTGTGTTTGTCCTGTTTTTAAATCTTCAACCCACTTTATATCAAATGCCAGCAAATTCAGATTTACTATCTCGTGCGTTAAAGCATATTCTTCGTGTAAATTGGACTTATGCATGCATTATTCTCAAAAGCATATCACGAAACGGAAAGCGTTTACCATCGCAATTACAACACATCGCTCAGACCATAAATCTTTATTGATTCGATGCCGCGAATCTTAATAAATTTTCATTAATTGAAGGTACATGAAAAATGTTTGCAAAATGAAGTATTATATGTACACCAGAATAGCTAGAAAGTTCAGAATTGTTTGTCAGACAACGCACTTCGACAAATTTGCAGTGGTATAGTTTAATTTTGAGTATTATTTTTACATGCTTCTTATTAGCTTCTCTTGTATGTTTGTTTGTTTGTAATGCAACCTTTAAACTCGATTCGTACCCACTTTAAACGCTCAGATTAATTTAAAATTTTGCACACTTGTCAAGGACCGATGACAGTACAATAATTATAATTAATTAGAAAATAATAATTATTAATTCCTCAAATTTAGTGATAAAACATCACTTTCACTTGTATGTGAGTTTGTTTGTTTGTAATGCAACCTTTAAACTTGAAGTTTACCCATCCAAACGCTCAGATTAATTTGAAATTCACAATAAAGTCATAAAATATAGGGTGTTCCATTTATAATGCAGCCTTTATACTCGGTTTTCACCCACCTTGAACGCTCAGATTCATTAAAAAAATAATTTTTTTGTACACCAGCCAAGGACAAGGTCAGGAATTGTTTTCAATTGTCTCCAAACTAGTTTCAAGAGCCTGGTTGAGAGTTCCTTGTCTATCTTGTTCAGTAAACTCTTTGTATGGAGGTTACCTTGTGTCAAACTCCATTTGAATCGGTGCTCTTTATATAGCCAGTTCCTAATTTCTCTTCTCATGTAATCCTTTGTCTCCTTTAGAGCCTGCTTTATCTAACTGGTCCACCAATTCATTATCTGCAATGGTCTCATGCGTTGTTGTCGCTTAGTAACCTATTGATCGATTATTCACAGTTTCTCACCAGACCTAGTTGTTGGATTGCTGAAGCTCCACTATATGAGACAAACATGAAAACTATGAAATCAAATCAATGTCTGCCTTGGTTAACAACAAACTTTATCTTAAAAAATATTATTACTGTTTGGATAATGTTGTTTTAATGTTTTAAACAGACCAGTGAATCTCTGCAAGTTCACCTAGAGACGGTCAATAACTAACTCACGTAATGTTAATGTCAGCGGGTGGTCTAATGAAATTTCAACCACATCTTGTCTCTCAGTTTACCCTGAACATAAATAGGTGAAGTAAGGAAGGGATGTGCTTAAATTCAAGACCCAAGTGGTTGGGGTGAGCTCTACCAATGAATATTAGAGTCAATTCTATAAGAAGTGATTAAAAATTAACAGCACTTATATTTCGAGAATTTGTGATACTGGCAAGATTACATAGAGGGTGGGCAAACATTCAAAAGCTGCTCATTACAATATATAGTGAATGAAAGTACATTCTGACTACAGAAATAAAAATTAGAATGAATATTTAAATTTTTCTCTTCTCTATTCATCAATAAACCATGACCTCTTTAACGTTTTCTAGCATAATCATTGTTACATTTGGCTTTTCTAGCCTGACTTGTGCTTTTCTGGCATGGAAGGAAACGAGAAGGCAGACTCTCTTGTAAGGGAGGGAACCTACAATTGGCATCGCAAACAAACAGTGAATACCTGGACGGCAAGAAGAGCTTTAGATATCTGGCATAATTTACCAGGATTGGTCCACTCAAAGGCTTTCATACATACTTCGAAGAATGTCTCCAAACAAATGTTAGACTCACAGGCCTTTTAACAGTCCACTGTCATCTGAATCATCATATGCTAAAACTTGGACTGTCGGAAGATCCGACCTGTCGTCTTTGTCTGGAAGATGATGAAACAGCAGAGCATATAATTTGTGCCTGCCCCGCCGCCGCTCGAATCAGGTATCTGATGTTTGGCAGGGATTCTCTCTCGCCCTCGGACCTGAAATATCATTCACCAAATAAACTAATCGGCTTTGTTAAGTAGCTGAATTTGTTTGGTGAAATCTGAATAGGTGCGATTCACAATAGACTCTTGCGAGTCGCAGTGGATGGCCTTATAGACCCACTCACCATTAACCTAACCTAGGCTTTTCTAGTAATCTTTTCAGGCAATCATCTTCGCCGCCGCGCTGGAGGAGATTACTGTTGCGAAAATGGACTACCCTCATAGAGAGCAGAATTGCAGCCTATACGTTTGAAAAACAGAGGATAATATGTCCCTGGCGATGTAGTGACCCAACTAAAAAACTTGTGATAATATGGTATTTATTAGCTTATCTCAGTGATTGCGAACAAAATATTCAAACATTACCAATTTCCACTTCTTGAGGTGGAATGCTCTTACCTGGGCATGAATCGTTACAATTTTAATAACCATTCACACTCATTACAGTTTGTGCAAATAAGGATGAAACAACGTAACGATGTGTGGGTATTTTAAGATAAGCTGAATTCAAATGGAGTTAGTTTTGTACTTCAAAGTTGATTATCATTTGTTGTTTCACATATCTGGTAAGTGGCTACACCGTTAAAACAGTTCATCTGTTTTTATTCTGTAGTATGCAAATATAAATAGCCGCTCAAGGATACTACAAAATTAGAATAAAGCAATTAATTGAAACTAGGACTATTGTCAGACTATTCCATGTAATGTAACAGTTCCATTAACTGCATGTGCATTTATTTATCACCTTTATATCTGGAAAACGTACAAAGCATTGTTAGATCCCGATATTGTAGCTTAAACGGAGACTATTTGGGTCCTTGACGGGATAATGGTCTATTTTTATAGACCCGACAAACGTTGTCCTGTGCTAACCTCTTGTTACGTACTTTGGGTGGAAAAATCAGATAGTATTGTTAATTTTCTGATAGCAGGAATATATTTCCTGAAAATTCGACTTCCCAAATATTTTCTTTTCAAAATAAGTATACAAAAAGACTTGTATGCAAAATGTCAACCGTTTAGAAGTTGTTCAGTGTGAACTTGACTGCAAGGTCACCTACCGAAACCAATTTTGAATTCAAACCATTCTCAAATCCACTTGAATACACACAAAAAATATTACCAAAATAGGTGGAGTTCACACATGCACATGCACACAAGAATTATATTGGAAAATGTTTTTTTATAGCTAGTCCGAAAGATAAGTATTTTTGTATAAGCGTCAGCTGATCAGTCCAGAGGTAGTTTTTACAATAAATATTTCAACATTCCATGCCAGTATAAGATGCCGGCATCTGATTATTGTTATTGCAAAAACCATCGAATCTACTACTTGTAAAATTAATTGTTCGAACAGCATTTCAGAATATAAAATCCTGCAATAAACGTGGCAACAAGACGAAAGATCAATATTCCTCTATACTTGTCGACTGAAATTTCAGCGCTGGCACATAAATGCTAATACCCTGTTTCTTGACTCTATCCGTTCTTTGCTCTCTGACACTGACATTGCTCCAGTTGGGGAAAACTGGGCCTTTGAGCTAAGATTGCGACGATGCCAAAAGCTTAGGAATATACTCAAAATAATAGTTTATTTTTATAAACTTGAAACAACCTTTGAATTTTTTGTTTATAGACAATTGCCTTGAATATAAATAAATATTTGAGCAGGAAAATGATTTTTTTCTACAACTGCTATGAAAAGTGACATACTTCTAACACCTTACTCAATTTCAAAACCAAATATTGCTCATACTGTGAGAAATATTATTTCTCGCGGCACTTTGCCCGCGCCACATACATTTATATGGGGAATCAAAAACTTAGTAGGCTACTGTCGTATTTAAATACCTACTTAGTTGTCACAAAACTGTCAGATTATATTAGAAGTTTTTAAATTCTAAAAGGTAGTTTCAATCGTGCTTTGATAAAAATACTTATTTATAATAATATCAACTATTATTTCAAATAAAATTATTTAACAGTTTAGTGTCATTTTCGTTCTACTAACCATAAAAATAAATATTACGTTACTTGACTTGTATTATTTAAATTTGTGCAGTTGTAGAAAAAGTATATAGTGCAACATGTGGGAAAAGTACTTTTCTCACTCATGTTTTTGCGGCAATCGCCCTTCGGGCTTGTGCTTCAAACTTCCACACTCGTGAGAAAAGTTGAACTATTCCCACTTGTTGCACAAATACTATTTCAATAGTGATTGTAGGAACATTACTTTTCCAAATCTGTCCAGTAAAATAGTATATTACATACCTAGCAGAGAAGTAGATCATTACAGCCCAGGTTTTGTTAAAGACCCGAGGCGTGTAGGGTCGCTAAAGGCCGTGGATGGAATTATCTTTTCGTGTTATTTCTAGGTTCACTCTAAAATCACGACGACTACGGCTTGTCAAATTATGACGTCCAGCGACAAATTGAAAAAATGTCAGCAGATCGTTTCTGCCAGTTTTAGTAGGTAGGTAACGAGTAATTTTATAGTTGTTTTCTATAAAAAGTATTAAAACTATTAGAAATAGCAATAAAGAAAATATTTACATATTTCTTCAATCTATATTTTAATTCTGAAAGAAAGCCCATTAGCGGCGAATTCGGAGTAATGAAATATTATCAGTTAATTTCTTTTTGCAATGTATGCATGTATTAAACGTGAACGATATGTTGTCATAGAAAAAGTATAGTATGCAACTCGCAACAAAATGGACATTATTTTGTGCCCATCGCATAATATATTATTATTCACAATCGCTTAGTTATAAGCTTTTAAAAACATTAATTTTGAGAAAATTTGTTATCACAAATTAATATTTTTTTCGACAATAGTTATTTGTTTTACTAGGCATAAAAGCACAAGATTTAATGCCGCGGCCAAGACATTAAATCTGCTTTTCTGCCGTGTGAAACATATAATTTTTTCTTCAAATTTGTTCCAATTCCACGCAAAATCGACTTTTTCATATTTAAATTTATTATGATCAGCATCATTTTGAGTTTTCTTAATGTCATTGTCAATTTTAATAACCAGTTTGATTTAAATTATTACTTGGAAGGTTGCCTAGCAACGAACTTTTTCTGCCTAAGCATTAAAAGTACAACTTCTAAGCCTGCCAAGTGTCATTAAAAGGCCGCTTTTAATGTCATTTGGAGAAAAAAGACTTCATGAATCTGTTGCTAGGCAATATTACTAATTTATTGGTTTTGACAATTATGTTATAAAATATTCTTTCTGTCACGAAATTTGAATTTTTTTACTCAAACAAGTACATAATGTCCTATTTTGAATTAACCTGTACTCCTCCGGAAGTCCAAGAAGCTGCGGTTGAGGGAATAATTCCGTAAAAAAGCAAATTAACTACTTTTTTTTAAAACCAGCTTTACACATTATTGTCATACTTCAGAAAAGTGACACATGCTTCTAGCCGGAAAAGTAATTTTCCGACTATAGTAATGAGTCACTTCCCTGCCGTTTTAAAGGTAAGAAATGTCTATATTGTGAATAAATGCAATTGCTTGTCATCCAGCTGCATCAACGGAGGTAAGAATACTTTCAATGCCCCTGGTACTCTTAGCGTATCAGCGTATTGGCCATTCACTTTTATAAAATGAAAAATTCAGGATCAGATATTTGATGAATTTCTTATGGTCATATACTCGTATAAGCTGCTGGCGATTCTGTAGGAATTTAATAAAGTGCAGTTTCTTAATTTCGGGTAGCGTGCATATACCGGGTTATTTGATTTTTGAGAGTGTTGTGTAGGCATCGATGTTTAAGTATGCTTTGGAATTTTCATCTCAATAAACTGACTCGAACTGTCAAAGTAATTAACTCCGATTTAAATGGTGTGATTTAGTTTACCTGAAAAATGAAAAACGTTCGTGAGATATTTAGGAGAAATCCATCTTCAAAAAATATTTCATTTCTGCATAGTGGATTGTTGGAAAAGAAGAAATATCAAACACGTGATGCTGATATTTTTTAAATGGACTCCTTCTTAGTATTCAGGAAACATTAGAACAGCATAATAATCGAATACCGCTCCGCAAAATATCATGCACAACAGGAATTTCAAAATTCCGAAATTCCAAAAAATTCAGAGATGTATGAAGATATAAAACTCCTCATAAAGTTCAGATGCACCAAAAAATGTATACAGGAGATTGTCAAACCAGAATTCTTTTTTCGGAGAGATTACTAGATGTATTACTATTTTATTTAGGTTGGAAACTTCTGGGACACCCGGTATTATGAAATCGCTGTTCTATTAAAATTCATCATATTGCTTTTGTAAAGAGCACTAGACTTTGAAATTAAAATATTAAATGTGAAGTTTGCACGACGAGGTCGTAGGCCGACTCGTGTATTTACATAAGTGCGTTAATAATTCCAATCCCACGTGCTACGTACAAAATTTTATGTACAACTGTTTATTAGTATTATTAACAGTATATCATAAAATTCTATTTAAAAAAATATTTCAATCCAACGTATTGTTAATAATATTGGCTGCAAACATAAGGTACTGTAGATCATATTTTGTGACCATAGCAGCAAAGACAAACAAAGCTGTGGAAATAAAATAAATTAGTAAGGTCATCAAATTGTTTTGTTCGGATATTGAAAATTCTGGTATTAATATTCTTCCTGGATCTTATTATCGCTCTAGTGCGGTAATTTATTCAAAAACGCACTAGTGCGGTAATATACGTCATTATGACACTGAAAATAGTGTCAAATTGTGCCCCTTACATGACAGTAGATAATAGATATTGAATATCGTAATATGAATTTACGATACGAATATAATACATTATTTTACCTACTACCAATAATGTTAATTATTTACACAAAATTAGTAACAAGCAAGCGTTGCGCTCATTGTTGACTTATTTTGCAAACTGTCAATTTTGACGCGTTCACTTCAGTTTGGTATAATTGTATCGACATGAGTTCCGACTATGAAAGTGTGGATTCTGATATAGAACTTGTTGTAAATAACGCAATACAAACCCTAGTACCCGCTAAATTCCGCAATAGATACGAAAAACTGCAAACTGTCAACTTTGACACGTTCATTCCAATTAATTTTACTTTACCGCACTAGTGCGGTAAAGTATCTCATTACGAAACTCATATCAGTATCGTAATGTTTGATATTACATATTGGTAGTAGGTAAATGCTATTTAAATATTTACTAAGGTTACTTTACGCCTCACGATGACTGGTCTCTTAACTTACCAAATTATTTTTTAGCTCTCAGATTATCTCCATTATCAATCTTTCTTTTCAACAAAACCGTTTAGCTTGGACATTTCTATTGTATTTCATGTTTTTAGTTTTTTTATCGTTACTTGATTTTTCCAATTCCGTCCTTCTCGAAGGACATTTTCCAAAGTGCAAAATAAGAGATGAACCACTAGATACAGAGCAACATATGGTCTTGGAGACTCCAAACCGGAGTAACGATGAAGATTCTTCTGGGTGACTACAACCTGTTGAGATCAAATGAATGCATAAGTCAAAGCAAAACTGCACTAAGAGTTTTAACAGGAATCTTTACGGGACATTGTCGCCTGAATGGGCACCTTAAAAAGCTCAAAATAGTGGAGGAAGAAGATTGTAGATACATACACATACTTGCGAACTGCACAGCAATTCAGAATCCTAGGGCACAGTACCTGGGAGACTACTAGATAGAAGAGGGATAGTTACCTAAGTTGAAGCCTGCAGATATCCTAAAATTCCTCCGGGAAATAGGACTAAAGGAGTTACTAGTCTCTGGGACTCTCCTCAGAAACTAAGTAGAAGTAAGGGAGCACAGTAGATTTTTTAGGTCTCAGTGAATGTTACCCCAAAATACATACATACATACATAGATACAACGATGAAAGCTGGAAAGTATCTAAGGCAGTGGTGAATCAAATCAATATAAAATGGACAATAGAATCATATAAATCACCGAGACCAGACTAGATTTATCCAATTATGCTGCAAATGGCAAACAGCATTATACTCAGCAGACTGTGTACGATTCTTAGAGCAAGCATGGGACTAGGGTACCCAAATTTCAGGCCAATCGGTCAACAGGAAGGGAATAAAATTTCAATTACTAAATTTGACCCAACAGACAGAGCTTATACTGGAATCGTTTGAAAAGATAGTTTCCCAGCTTCTCCTCTCAAAATTTTCCATTTATGGAACAAAATTATCCTCAATCTCACTTTTCAAATACAAAAAAAAATTCTTCTCACTTGTACAATTCGATAAAGTAGATGCCTTATTTATTGTAGAGTAACATCTCTGGAGATATTTCACTTCACACGTTTAGATTAACAAACTCTTAAATCAGATTATTATTTCTGGATTGACCCAATTTGAATGAATTCCAAAAACACTGCTGTTTTGTTTTAGGCGCGATTCTCGTCACGGCAACCAACTTTTATTTATATGGCGTCAATATACGTTAGCTGGCAACGTGCCGGTAAAAATCACTCAGTGTTCCTCCCTTCGGCGAAGTGCCGAGCTGTGAAATTTGAAAACAAGTGAGTTTGATTAAGCAAACAGTGAGCTTGGAAGATTGGCAATTATTGGCAAGTATTTTTGTAAGTAAGGTGAGAAACAGCACAAACAAAAGAACCCCAGTAAATTTTTTGCGTACGAGTGGTCAGTAATTTGTTATTAACAAATAATTTGCAAAATAGCAAGAAGCTAACAAATAGACACCGAAAACACATTTCTTAAGGTCTGGTTTTCGGTGGCTGACAGCGGACAGTCCGTCGACCGCTGAGTGTAGCGATTTCTGCTCAAGGTGGTTTTTCTCGAAATGTAACAATGATAGTTACCCAAATAGCAAAGTTGTTTTATAATTTTTGTCTTATAAAACAATTTTATTTTAATGTTGTTTTATTGTTGCTTTCAAGAATGCAACTTATTATATAAAGGTTCCCTAAGAGCCAGTTCTGCTTTTCGTTACAAAATTGTTTTATAAATTTATTACAAAAACAATTTGGCAACAAAATTATATAATATTTATAAAGCAATTTTATACGTATTATGTAAGAGATTCATAAGACATTTATTGTTTATAAAATTTAATTGTTTTATTACACTTTTTTAAGGTATAAATCAGGTATAAATACACAGCTTATAAAATAATTTTATTAAAGCAGCAGATGCGTCAATTTTATTGCCATTGAAAATTGTAGTTACAGACACAAATATATTAGATTTGGCTTGCAGTTTTAGAAAAACAAACAGAGCAAAATGTCGGAATTAATGGAGCGGAAGAAAATCAAAAGGAGTGGTGCATTTCGGATAAAAATAAAAATAAAACTTTGAAAGTATTATGATTAGCAATAAAGGAATTTTAAATAATACCTTCGTCTGCATGTTCAGATAATCATCCACAAGAAGTAATGATGAATCACTCAATAATAATTACAAATAATGATGCTATGCCAGAAAAAGAAACCAAAGATGATAACTTATCATTAGAAGTGTCAAATCTTAGTTTAGTCTTATTAAAAATGTTATAGAAAAAGCAAAAGTAAATCATATAATCGTGTTGAATTTGTTTATAAATTCCTTTATTCATTATATTTTTAAAATACGGTCCTGTTTCATAGGGTTCTTTTGAAAATGAAGTATAGGTATTTTATAAATGTTTTACTGTTATCACAAATGTTGGTAAATTATTTTATAAAACTTACTTTGTCCACTAAACTGTTATATTACTGGCAGCCATGTTGATAATAAGATTTTAATAATATCTCTAAAGATAAAAATATATTTCACTTTTACAAATAGTTTTATGTTAAAATAACATTGAGTATAAACAAATTTAGAAGAATATAACTAATAGTCTCAAATATTACTATCAAAACTTGATTTTTTTATTTTTCAACTTCTAAAATTATTATAAAACCTTGATAAAATTGGAGCGCAAGAAAAATTCACTGCATTTATACCCTATAAATCACAATAAAATTAGTTTGGCATGAAAATTTTTCTTCTGTCGGAAACTAATACATGCACAAAAATCAAATTTAAGTGACACCAGTCGGGCATATTTATTTTCTTTCTAAGGTTGGTGCTGCATTTATATTATCACCAGCAACTCTGAAATATAATTATTTTAAAACAATTTAGCTTCTTACAAACATATTAATAAAACAAAGTTGATTCATTGATACTACTACAATAGCAATAAAGTGGCATAGCACGTTTATTAAACACTTATAAATCTTTTATAAAACAATTTTATTGTATTTTTATTAACATTATATATATGTCGCTGGAGTACTTATAAAATATATTAAATAAACAAAATGTTTTATAAAATGTGCCCATTTTGTGTTTATAGATATTTTATAAACATTTTTAAAACGTTTCTGAGACTAACGTTGTTTTATAATGTTTATCGCCAAAACATTCCTGCGACTATTATAAAATAGCTACCCAGTAAACACAGGATATCCGATGGATATCCATATAATGTCCACGATTGGTCCATATGGACATGGACACAGAATGGGCATTTACTACTAGTACAATGGATATCCGTTTGGGGACATTCACTGGACCTTCAATTCTCGTTCACCACTGGACGTGAATATTTATTTGAGTGATGGATTTCCATTGGACATCCATTATTCATCCTTTGGTCGAATCGAAATATACACTCATTAAAAATGTACTAGGTCCGCTATATTATATACTTATACCTTCCATCAGCTACTCGATTAAATTTTTACACTCGTATAATGAGTACCTATTATATTTTTAGTTTCATGTAATGAAAAAAAAAGAATTGAAGGTAGCAAAAGCTTAGACAAGTGCGGCTAATGGAAATGGCATTACATAAAATGTCTATTTGTAGGTATCTGATTTGGAAGGAGGAAGAGTGAATAAGGCTGAACATCTGTGGTTTCATAAAAATAAAAATAATTTCATGTTAGACTGTGTAGAGAGCTTTTGTACAAAAGATATCCAGTTCATGTCCTAAATGTTTCCAGTTCATGTCCTATAGTATATTATTCAACTATTGCATGTATCTACATAGCATGGTGGTTTAAGGCGCTGATTTGGTGAAGGGAGGAATTTTAGACATAGGATCGAATCCCCGTCGCGGTGAAAATTTTAAAATAATAAATTGTGGCATTTGTATAAATATGAATAATCTTCAATATATGCGAAGGGAAGTGAAGAAGTACACGTAAAATGTTAAAATTATCAAATAGTCGTGGACAAAATAAATAGTTGACGTCCATAACAAGTACACGGGATGTCCATATGCCATCCTGTCCATGTACAGAACGTATCAAGTTCAGGTCCATGAAAAGTCCATGAGTTCTCCATGGTTTATTTTTTATGTCCAGTGAATGTCCATATTTTTACAAGGTATATCCATTCTTAGTACAAAACGGACATCCATGGGATGTCCAATTTTGTGGCAAATGGATATCCAATGGATGTCCATAGGATATCCTTCTGGACCTGAACGGATATCCTATGGATATCCCTTATGTCCAATGTGGAGATATCCATTGGACATCCATTGTATGATCGTGTGTTATCTGGGTAATTGTTAGTATATGTTATGTCCGCTACGCTGTACGTACTGTGTGTACTACGAAATTATAACCAATATTTATAAAAATTAACACAAATAGTAAAACAATGTTTGCGCTGTTATTGCTGGAAGAGCAGGAAGAAGAGGAACTGACATATATTATTATATTATACCTATGCATTTCTTCTAAACATTGATTATGTAAGGTTTGTATTCGTAAAATAATACATTACAGAAAAAATATGCTGTAACACTTTACTCTGCACTCCCCTTAAGAAAACATAGAAATATTAATATTGTTCAATGTGTTTGATCGTCCCTATTATTTCCATACGTCCTCCCGCGTATATATTATATTACATTCAACCGTGCCTATTCCGGAAGTTTTTTTCAGGAAGTAGAATTCTGGCAAATGAGTATCTTTACGTGCATGTTTGAAGAACTTTTCAACTACGCCAATTTTCTTTTATTGCCAAAGTTATTTTATTACGAAAATTACTTCACAGATTACGCTCTTTTTTGAAATTGGATTAAAAAAAATCAAAACGCTTGGAAGTTTGAACAGCTCTTGTCTTGGCACTTGAGACTGGAAAGTTTTGGAAATAATTATATTGACTTTTTTGTTTTCTTCGTACAGGCTCGAGATGCAATCAAGTGGTATTTTCATTTTTTGTTTAATAACAAAGTTATTGACGTTCGAAAAAACCACAGCGATAACATTGTTGATCCCTCAATGACAAAAATTGTTGAGTGTCAATAGTTGTGGAAACAAGTATTACTCCCTTAGGAAATTTAAATTGGCTTAAGTAATAGAGGTGCACTAGGGTGGGTCAAAAACATAAACTATTTTTTTTACAACTAATATGGAAAAATATGTTGCTAGACACCTTAAAAAATTCTCACCAAATATGAGCTCTTAATTTTAATAGGAAGATCCTCCGCATCGCAGTTTTTCATTTTTTTCTTAGTCCAATAGAAAAAAATTGATCATCATTAATTGACTGTACACAAAAACTATTTTGACAAATTTTGTAGGAAATTTAATGCTCTATCTTATATTTTTTCCGTAAACCTCACCATTTGAATGATATTGAAGATTTAAGTTTGATTATTTTAAATCAAATGTCATTTTTGTCTATGAATTTTATAACTCGACAGAAATGGCTATTATAAAGAGCGCAACAGAAATTTTTGTAGGAAATTAACTGCTCTATAAAAATGCTATCTTATGTTTTGGCAATTAAATTAAGCATTCAAAAGATATTCATTTTTCGATTATTTAATCAAAAACTCTTAAAATCGGTATACATTATGATGATGAATATCTTTTGAACGCTTAATTCAATCGCCAAAACATAAGATACCATTTTTATAGAGCAGTTAATTTCCTACAAAAATTTCTATTGCGGACTTGATAATAGCCATTTCTTGTCGAGTTATAAAAATCATAAACGAAAATGACATTTGGTTTAAAATAATCAAACTTAAATCTTCAATATCATTCAAATGGTAAGGTTTAAAATATAAGATACTTTTTTGTAGAGGATTAAATTTCCTACAAAATTTGTCACAAAAATTTTTCTGTACAATCAATTAATGATGAGATATGAATTTTTTTCTATTGAACTGAGAAAAAAATAAAAAACTGCGAAGCGGAGGATCTTCCTATTAAAATTAAGAGCTCATATTTGGTGAGAATTTTTTTAAGGTGCCTAGCAACCCATTTTGACCCACCCTAAGGTGCACACTATACATATAAAAAATCATGTTTCATATTAATTTCAAAATTGGCAATCGAAATTTTCAAATCCACTACCAACTTTTGCTTATGTTTAACTACCTCATTGAATATATACTCGTATTAAAACGTCTGCTGACAACACTGTACTTTCAGCTTATCCGTAGAGATTTACCTGACTACCTCTTTCCTTTTACTTGTCGTCCGTCATTTCAAACACATGACACGTGATGCCTTTTTGTTAACACCAGCTCGTACGTGCGAAGCCTACTGCACAGAAGGTCTCCCTAGTGACTTAACTTTGCAGCCATATTTTAGGTGATAAATACGATGAAATGAAGGGTCTTGCAGGATAATGAATGTATTTCTGGAATGCGTGTGGGGCAACTTGTTCCCAGTAGATTTGTGAACTTATCTCAGTTATATATTAGTCCACCAGTTTTTGGGTAGATATTTGAGGCAAGCTGAAAACATCTTCTATTATACCCCAAAACGGAATTAACTGCAGACCTAGATGGTGAGTAGCGGGGCTCAGTCAACTCCTAAATTTTTAAAAATATTAATTTTTCTTGCCAAAAATATGTTTGATACAATTTCAAATTTTCATATGCCGTTGTTCAATGTTTAAAGAGTTGAGAAGTAATAAATAAGCCAGACAGGTTCTTAACTTTGCCAGACGCGTGCAAAAACTGGTGCCAGCTCTACTACTATATACAGTTTAAATTGACAATTGATAATTTTGTAAAAACATGGCAGATGTGTACATATATTCTCACACGTTTTTTGGCGCTGTGTGGCATCATGTCAGTCAAAAAAGTCAAGTCCCAAAGCCACGATGCATCAGAAAGTTTAGGATCTGGTTTTTCTTTCTCCGTTAGGAAAATCTTATTTTCGGAAACAAAAAAGCGTGATAATATTTGGGCACTTGGTTGTGGTGAAGGGCATCGGAGAATTAACTGCCCATTTATTCAAAAAATGCTTGAAATTGCGATGATTCAAACCACGGAAACGAATGAAGTTCACACATATCCCTCACAACACATTTTACAGCACAAAGCCTGCTGGCGAATGATGCAATGAACAGGTAATGGCAGCTCCAAGATAAGGATTTATATTTGATAAAAATTTTAGTAACTAATCCATTTCTTGAACCAATCATTCCTGGTGCGCTATCTGTTGTTAGACCGCAAAGATTATTCCAACTTAAATTCAACATTTTTAATCACTGCATAACTTCTTCAAAAAGTTCATCAGCTGATGTGCGGTCTTTTAGGCTTTGTAAAGACGCAAGCTCTTCAGTTATTGTGAATTCTTGATCAATTCCTTGCACGAAAATGAGTAATTACAGTGTATCACAAATGTCAGTGCTTTCGTCCAAAGCCAAGGCGAGAAAGGGAAATGTTTCTGCCTTTCTTTGCTACGTATTGTAAATTTTGGCCGATATCTTTTACGCAACTAGTGATGGAGGGCTGGGAAAGACTTATTTCTTTGAATGCGAGCATTTATCTGACGCTATTTCTTCAACAACTGCGATTAAGCACTTCTTTATAAACTTGCCACATCTGGCGCCTGTTGTTCTTTTGCAATAAGATTAGCGATCTTATAATTTGCTGTAACATACTTTTGATAGCGCTTGTCTCGTCCTCAAACTTTTTTTTAATAACTGCAACTGAGATTCGCGAGCTTTATCTGTAAAATTATCATACTTTGTTTTGTGTTTTGTTTCATAATGCCTCTAGATATTGAATTCTTTGAAAACAGCTACAGATTCACCACATATTAGGAAAGTTGGGTGCTCCTTATATTATATGAAAAAGTATTTATACATCCAAGAATCTTAATGGTTTCAGACATGTTTATCAGAGAAAAAGTCAATGCAACTAAAAATTGACTTGTCTTATAGTTTTCACTTTGAAAGTAGTAAACAAACCAACTCAAATGTGCACACGACGAATCTATTCATAGCAGCTGCAGAACGCGACAAACATTAGCATAGAAGATAATGTTTTTAATGATCACAAGCCCTGCGTTTCCGCGTCCCACCCGTGCGCTTATGACCATATTCGGTACTGTTTGATAAACGTTGATTTTTGAAGTTTTGTGGACGAATTGTGAATTTTTATACATGTGCGGCACGTTAAGTATATTTTCCACGTTGCGACAAATTGCAGCGACTTGTTGCTGGGACAAATCGCTGCGAGAAAAAGTACAATCAGCACATTGATAGTTTGTTGCTGCGACTCATCCAGGCATAGGGGAAACGTTACGTGTTACCAACTTCGTTAAAAAATTGGCAGTTCTGGTTTCATAACCTCACAGTGTGAAAAAAATTAGCGGGTGAAAATAAAGCAAATAGGAGTAGTTTCTTTATAATCATGTCCTGAAGTTAACAGAATGGTTGACGAAAACATTGAGGGCATTGTTTCAGTAACAGTAATTATTATTATGTCCTGTGCTGCTCTACGAGAAGAAAACGTAAAAGAAATCCTGTGACAGCAATGTCAGAGCGTAGCAGCCAATATAAATTTTGGGTTGGTGCGACAAAATCCACCAGAAAAAATACCAAGTCGCAGCGACTTCTCGCTCGAAAATAGAGCAAGTTTTAATTCATGCGTCCGACGCGAACAACGAAAAAAAACGCCAATTTGCATGCAACTTTTTCGAGTTGTTGCGTCAACTCGCACCGTGGAAAATGGACTTTAGGGTTTTGCTTGAATCAAAAATGGCACGCAATCCTAAAAAGTTTGGTCATGCCTGCTCTAAATCTTGATATACAGTAAGAATAGAACACTTGGTGATATTTAAAATGTAATTGGTTTATATAAATATTTTATTACATGTACATATCATATATAAACTTAATCTTATTATCCTAATAGTCACCCATATCTGATTTAATCGGACAAAACAAAAGGATAACACAGCTGGGCTTCCCATACGTTTATGGCTCACAATTTCAGCAACGTGATAAGAAAATGTATTCAAAAAGGGATAGCAACGTTATTTAAAGGATTGAAAAGAGTCCTGTAAATCCCAACTTTCCAAATCCTTCAACTGACAAAGCTCACAAATTTTATCCGGCCGAAGTTATCGCAACTTGTCAGTGACAGCTGACAAGCTCCAATGTTACTTTATTAAATGAAGTTCATTTTAAATTAAGCATCACATTTTGCAAGAAATACAGTTGGAAAACACAGAAAATATGTATGAGTAATTCGCCAGGAATCATCAGTTCTAGTAACAGGATCCATTAAATACAAATTTGGTCTGGTATAAAATTCATAATATCTAATATTTCACATTATTTCTCATGGAATAAAAGAAAAAGCAGATAACTCCCAGACTGACAAAGCTTTCACAAGAAGGAATCTAAATGAGTTCAAGATTCAGAGTATTACAAGAGATGTAATTCACTACACACCGTTTGACTTGAAGTATACATTTTTTATTTTAATATCTGCATCAACCACTAGGGGGTTATTAGCAGTGGGACAATACAATTTATATGGTTTTAGTGTACAATAAAATACATACAGTTATGTGGTAGGTAGATTAAATTTTAAAACAGAGATTAGTTTGGTTGAGGAACCCTAATATATTTTCTATGTTGCAATTTTCATTCAGTATGTTCTCTAGCGGTTTTTTAATACTGATTTGTTTACGTTGCGTTTTAAATTTTGGGCACTGCACTAATATGTGTGATACACTTATTTGCACATTACACATGTCACATATGGGAGGATTGTCTTTGGACAGTAAATGTTGGTGGGTGAGTCGTGTGTGACCTATTCTAAGGCGTGTCAGTATCGTCTCTGTTCTTCCAGTTCTCGGCAAGTAAGTCCATGTCTTGATTTCTCTTAGTTTCTTCCAAAGGTTTTTTCAGTGGTCGCTGATTTTCCTTCTGAAGATTGTTTTCAAATCTGAACTTAGAATATTAAAGATTCTGCGAGTGGTAAGGTGTTATTAGTGGATGTCTGCTTGGCGACTGCATCGGCACGTTCATTTCCATCGATTCCAAAGTATTTCTATCATTTTATTTGAACTAAAAATGTGGTGTATTTGCTCTTTAGTTCGCATCACTAAGTAATTAGTTGGATACATTTGTTTGATGCTTTCGATAGTGCTTAGTGAGTCAGTGATTATGAGGAAGTATACAATTTATTGTCTTTTTACCTATGACCCATTATTCTTATCCAGTCGACCACCAGTTATAAGTTTACTATTAATGTTAAAGTGAGATAATTGGGATACTTAATATTTATTGCTTGTTTTGGGATTTACAGCATTACGATGAAATTATGTTTGATCTGGAAAAAAATTCAGATAATACATAACACATACCAGTTAGGTTTTAAGGAAAAGTGCTCTACTATACATCCATTATTGAACCTTACATCACGTATACAAGCTTCTGAGCTACAGATCCTGGTTTTGTTAAATTCAACTCACGTCTTAGTTTTAAATCAGCTGTATTATCAATCAATGCTGAACACACCATGCCCATTTTTAATTTTCCAGTTTTTATTGTAGACCATTTCAGAACACCTGACTTTGACAGGTCGGCCATAGTGGGCTGGGTCTCCACATCCTCATGCAACAGTAGAAAAAAAGCACCAGCAAAGATGTAGTATAAATGTTTGGATAGGTGTAATCGGTAATCAGCTTCTGGGACCCGTAGAGCTTCCTAGCCGTTTAACAGGACAAGAATATCTTAATTTCCTACAAAATGTTTTACCTGATTTAATACAAGACGAGGTTCCCCTGATGATTCGAAATAATTTATGGCTCATGCACGACAGCTCATTTTAGTAGAGAGGTTCGTCAATATCTCGACAATAACTATCTCGATAAATGGATGCACATAAAGATCAATTAAACAGTCTGCTCAGACTGCTTGTAGGCAGATTTTGTCAATTTTCTTCGTTTCCCTATCTAGTTTCCATAGTCTCGGAGTTTATACATCTTAAAATTAAGAAGTAAATAGCCCATTCTACAGCTTAACATTTAAAACTCCAGTTCAGAAATATAATATTGCCATGAAATAGTAATCCTCTTATCCCCTCGATACGTATATAACATCGGCAGGACCGTCGATCGGCAACGCCAGTCGGTAAAGCAAATCACTTGATACACAACAACAAATAGTTAAGTGGGACTCGAACCTCAATCGCCCTCGTCAGGTGCAGAAGGATGCTTCAGATTTAACCACTTTTTGCCCATATTGTTTACGGAAGGATTTACGCGTTGACTTTGGCTATTTATTATTCATGACTTTGAAGTTTGTTTACAGGCTATTTACATACTCCTCTTTATTTTTAACATATTCCGAAATCGAGTTTACGGAGCTTACTTAATATTTAGGACAGTTTTTAAAGCCAGTGGATTAGTATAGTTAGTTTCTTACTGCAATAATCCGCATTTTATCAAAATTGTTAATGTTTATAAAATGAACAGCGTTAATACTGCAAATGTCACCAACTTTTTTTATTATATAAAAATACAGAACTCCTAATATTATTTATCAACTGAACGGGCCTTTTTGGAAATTTTTTTTATTGCTTAATTTTATAAAAAAATGTCCCCTTATTTTTTTTGAGCTGGATTTCTATCCTGAAATAATTATAAAAAGTACGGAAAGCAAGCGCAAACTTTGAACGCGATGTCATTCTTCCCTCCTTCGTGACGTCAAAGAGCCTACGACCTTGAAAACGACAGATCGTTAGTTCCGTAGGATTGGTAAGGTTTGCTTGCCTGGTTTTTGAGTTTAACATCTCGACCAACCTCGTAATCGATAATGATATTCTCTTTTTAATGATTCCAAAATTTTCAAAGAGTACTTTATACCAACTTGCACAAATAACAATATAAATTGCCCAAGTAAAATATTCGTTCAAGAGATGAGAATATAAATAAATTGAAGGAAAATGACTTATTACTTATAACCATCCGTTTTGTTTTAATATATTTGACTTCTGCTTATAAATAATCTAAATTTGACATGTAAAACTCGTCCATCATGCTAAAATCAACTTTTGGCATATTTTCTGCACCACCATTTGAAAATCCTGCCTCCATTTCTTCAAATTGCATACTCAAATAACTCAAAAGTACAACAATATTGAAATCCCAAATCAAATTAACGAACACAATTAGTAATGGGCTTCATTCGAATTAAAAATCATTCATAATCCAATTACGATAATCGTTAGTATCCGATAATGGCAAAATAATTTGAATTTTTAAATGGCTTGATGAAAAAAAAAACACTCCCAAGTAGTTGGTGTAATCTCTCCTCTTATTTCTTATCGAGCAATTAAAGAGTCAATTATTTTATATCGTTTCTTACAACATGGAGTGAAAGTGCGGACACGTGGTGACAATGTGCGCTCCCCCAACGGTGATTAGAATATAAGTGATTTATAATTCAAACTATCATTCGATTATTGACACTGATAACCTGATAATCCGATTATTGAAATGATGCGATTTTGCCCATTACTAAACACAAAACAAAATTTTCAGCTGAGGAAGGTTCTTCTTCGATGGATGCTTTGGCCTCGGTCATAGCAGCAATTGCCCAGCCACTTAGACAAATACTGCCAACATAATTCCAGACCTTATGACGTTACTTGCCCCAAGATCACACGCATGGAGAGTATATATCCCCATGATTACACGAATGTTTAAATTACCTTAATATTTATTTTATTTTTTTTTATTAAACTTTGTGACATTTATATTAGAAACAAAGCTGCACAAGGTGAAAAATTATCAGTAAGCTTACAAATAAACATACAGTAGAAACGGTGTAGCTTTACCATCACGTGACCTAATCTACGATTTATGCAACAGATATTTTCTTGATACTATCTTCTTTTATCAATATAAATCAAACATAATAACGTACGATCGATTGTCTTCTTCACAAGACCAACTATAAGACATACGTAATAGTTTCTTTAAATTTGCCGTAGTAATCGTAAAAAGAGACAACAATATAATTGACGTAACCAGTATAACTGATCGTACTATAAGTCGAGTTTGACACTACTGCATTTGAGGTTATGCGACTTTAGTTTATTTTCTTGTTTTTAGCGAATTTTTGGATTGAACGTGTATTTGTTGTTGAAATCAGTTTTTGTAAGAACTAATTTGACTTTTTATTCCATTTGACATTGGTTAGTACGAACATAATACATTATCAACTTGTTAACTTTTGACATTCCATAACACCTAAAATGCCGTGAGACGGGAATAAAATAATGCTCATTTAATATTAATTTTGGACTTATTCACCCAGTATATCGATATTTTTAATAAATATGTCGATGTTAACCATATAAATAAAATAAATACAATTAAAAAAGTTAAATTTCTTGTTTAATCACCAATTCGTAAAAGGCCGACCTTTGGAATATTAGTCATAATGATTATTTCTATTGAGTTGACAGAAGTTTTGATTTGATTCATATGAATATTGTTGCTGACGTAACAGTCACGTGATGGTAAAGCTCCACCGTTTCTATTGTATTTGCTTTGAGATTTAAGCATCTACTGAAAAATCCCATTTTTCCTAACATTATCATTACAGTTTAACCGTCAACCGTTTATTCATGTATTATAATGCAACATCACTTATTATGGAAGTATAAGTAGCTTCAAACTATTACTGCGAATAAATTAGTGGAAGAATGAGTTATTGTTTAGTGCTCGCACTTAAAACTTTAGCAAATGACTTTTTAAAAAGAGCCAGTGATGTTTTCTGAAACTGTTAAGACGAAGACATGATTTATTAGTTAGTAGAACCGCCTCATAAGACTGTTTAAAGTTTAAACTTATAGCATTAATAAAGGAACGGGAGTTGTAAATTTCGAGCGAGTATTTCTAAACTCTTATTGCCACTTTTGCTTATGCATTTTCATCCGACTTATTTATAGTACATGCTACTTATCATTATTTAGATAACAATGTTCCTCACCCGTCATATGAAAACATAATTCCATTATTTACTATTTTTTGGAATGCGACAAAATAGATCTTTGGGAGGATGGTGAATTTTTTGGAAATCCTATTATTCGGAGTTGTAAAACGGCCCACAGACGCTGCAATTTGTTGTACAATAAGTTGTACAACTTTGGTTCATCCAACCGTTTGACTGATAATTGCAACGTGTGTGGCGTTGTTGTTCAACCAATCGTACGACGAAGTCGAGTCGTACGGGAGTTCAGAATGTTTAAAATTTCACGATCTGCCTGTACGATTTAAAGTACAACCCATTGTACGATCGGTAGTACAACCAATTGCAGCGTCTGTGGGCCGTTTAAGGCTGTACTCTTTATAAATCCACATTTCTCATTCTAGTACCAATGCGTTTATTTTGATTCATATATACTTTTGTGTAATTTGCCGACTTATAGGATTTCCAGACTCTATTCGAGGTACACAAAAATTGAACATACCTAGTAAGTTTGGACAGTGAACTATATTATTTATAATCTTATATACAGGAATTACACTACCAAAATAATCACGTCTACGTTCCAATCTTACTAAGCCATGACTTTCTAGCATAATCTAAGTGCGATGCGCCAATTGATGGGTGAACAGCATTTTTAAACTTATCAGTTTCAAAAAGCGCATTTGAAATGCTTCTATCAATGCTACAAATGCTAGTCTCAAAACTATTCCTGCACCCAAATGCACTTGGCACTGCCCCGAGAGTTAACCCGGTGACCGATCGGTAATACAGCATTTTATAAAGCAGGGCTAGCGTTAACCCTACCCCACCATTTGGCTGGGGTTAACTATCGAGTTTAGCGGTAGTCATGTGCAAAATGCTAAAATTTTGAACAATGGAAGGTTATGTAAAAAACATAGAAAAGAAATGTACTTATACATATTATTATATCCGATATATATTTTTCCTATCGTCAAAAATTATTTTGTACTGTTTTTTATTGGATAATTTAAAAATTAATATGTTATATTATCCAAAACTGTATTGATATTTGTGGCATTGTTTTTCAAATAGGAATTAATTGGATATGGATGAAGTGAGAAATTTATTTGAAATTTTTAAAGACTTCCTAACAGAGATGATGAGGAAGATATTATTCAAGTAGTTAAAGCACTTCAAGAGCCTAGGATTTTTAGAAACAGAATAGAGACTAGATTACTGGAATGATAATGAATTCATAAAAGAAAAAACTGTTCTGTGGCCCGACTTCCTCTATCTTTATATATTTTTACAGTGATCTTTGCATTTTAACCCGAGAGTTAACCCTCGGGGTAACTTGAGATATTTAACTCTACTTTATAAAACCAGGCATAAAGGAAATTTACTGACTTTCGTTTTGAAAATTCACTGACATTTCTCGAAAGGTCAGGTAGGCAGTTGGCTGGTTTACTAATTAATTGTGAATGAAAATCGATTCTAAGAATCGAAAGATCTTCCACTGGTTTGAGGACATAGTTCTCGAAGAGTAGTTGATTTTTATTTCATCCACAGACCATTTTATTGTAAAAACATTGAGTGAGTAAAAGGATTTTGCTTTTTTGAAATATTTTTTTTGTTTAATGATTTCTCCAAAATAGGAATAGAGATCCTTTTTGTTCAACGTTCCATTAAGACTTTTTTCTTTCGCCTTCCTTTCGAAGAGCGTATATACTGGTCTATATTTGTACGAAAGGATGGAGACAAAAGGACCTCTACGTAGATGTCCCAGTCTTTTTTGTTTTAATGAGTATTGCACACTGAAAGCCACCGCCTTCCTATAGATGACGTTTTTTAATTAAACGAAATGGCTTAATGTTTCTGACAAGAAAACAGGGCTGAAAGCAGCTGTCGCTGGAAAAATGTAAAATAGGTAATATGTTCATGTTTAGAAGTTTGTGAAAATTTCTGAAGGTAATTTTTCAACGACAATTAACCAGTTGTTTTGTTAAGTATATCTTCGTAAAAGCAGTTATATATATATATTATATTTGTCAACAAGATAATTTAAATTTTCAGTAAAATGCAAAATATATCTACGGTTTTACGAAATGTCTCTTTCGCCATTTAAATTCAATTATTTTTAGTGTATATAAATGTTATAATTTACACTAATATCAATAAATTTGAGTATTTTGTTTGATAACTGAACATATTATCTACAAAAATTTTCCTTCAGAAAATTTTGAAAGATAAATTGAAATAATTGAGCAAATTGCAATATCAAATGGATATAATGCAGAATATAATTGATGGTGGTAGTTCGTACCTGTAGCCAAGGTAGGCACTAGTGGTAACCTTATGCCACAGAACGCTACACGTTTAACAGCTCTCTTATATTTATTTCTCTATGACTTGGATTATTTTCTCAATTGTCTCTAAAGCTAATATCAATCGATTATCGAATGCTTTTGTCTATACAAACACGTGTATCTACCAATACTAATGTATGTCATGTTGGCATTCATTCAATGACCATTGATATACGCAATTATTATTCGCTAGCCATACATAATAACTCTATTATGCCTAATTCTATGGATGAATTAATTTTGATTAGAGTTTCATAGGATTCAAGATTCTTAGCATTTTAGATGTCAAGTTTGTGTTAAGTTTTGTTGAATAATGGAATCTTGAAATATGTTTTGACGCTTCAATTATAATCTTATTCAATAGTAGTTCGTTGACAATATTAAGTATAGTACGAACAAGGTATGTACTATTGTAAAGCGATGCCAACGACATATTCTGTCTGTTATGCTGTAAAATTGAAGGGAATGAAAAGGAAGATTGCGGTATAATCCATACCTCTCACTAGTACTATTCACATTTCTGCTGATACACGTTACAGCTGAAGATGCAGGTAAAGTTTTCAAAAGTGACAGAAAATAATAATATATTATGCCCCTGATCAATGCTTGCATAGTACACGTCTTCATAACATCATTTCGTTCATTAAGTCATGTGATCAGTTTTAGGTGGGGCTAGGATTGAGTTGTGTTGGTCAAATCCTGCCCTCCACTTATATTTATTATTATTATTATTATTATTACATGATAAGGGCAGAGGATCAAGTCCTATTTTGCCCATAATAATTTACAGTGTATAAATTAAATGATAACTGACACTAAGCCTAAAAAACTACAGATTGAAAATGTAGGAGTCTATTTGATTTTTGAAACTATTAACATTTTCTGAATCAATTATTTGCTGAGGAAGACTATTCCAAATATCGAAAATTCTATTACTCATAAAGTTTTGTCTATAACGAGTTCTAAAAGGCTCTTTCTTCAACTTTAAGGAGTGCCCACGGAGACGGTCGTCTGAATGAAGGGAGAAAATTGCTTGAAGGTCGCTGAAGTTGAATTTCAAAATTCGAAAGGAAAGAATAAGGTCACCTCGTAGACGTCTTTCATCGAATGTTGTGAGATTTGCCATGGTTAATCTCTCTTCGTACGTAGGTCTAGCACGGCCAAAAGACAATCTGGTTGCGCGTCTTTGCACTTTTTCCAGCATTTCACGATCTCGAGCCAGATCTGGATTCTATTGTATCCGAGATCTATTCATATTTGACCAGTAAAATTCAGCTTCTTAACAAGCTTTTGAAAACGTTAATTTTAAGAAAATTCACAATTTAATATTTTTTTCGACAAAGAACTTCATGAATCCGCTGCTAGGCAATATTACTAATTTATTGGTTTTGACAATTATGTCATAAAATATTCTTTCTGTCACGAAATTTTTATTTTTTTGCTTAAACAAGTACATGTATTATTTTGAATTAACCGATACTCCTCCGGAAGTCCAAGAAACTGCGGTTGAGGGAATAACTCATTAGAAAAGCTAAGAAAGGTACATATTAACTTTTTTTTAAAACCAGCTTTACACAATATTGTCATACTTCAGAAAAGTGACACATGCTTCTAGCCGGAAATAGTAATTTACGTTACAAGACCGGCGGAAAGTAGTGTTTTTCAGGTCGAGACAAGCAGATTCCAGCTTGGAGAGACCTGAAAAACACTAATTTCCGGTTGCGTGACAAACAATATTTTTTTTAAGACAGACACTTCGAGATACATTTAATTCTTTATCGGATAATTCAAAATCTGGATTCATATTATTATTGTTAAATTTGCGCACTCGCGAAATAAGTTTGACATAAACGACAAATTAAAAATCAACGAACTGTCATCACTCGACAATATATTATCGAAACATTGTTATCATAGTAACGACATCAAGGTAGATTGTATTATAAAAGAGCGATTGGAAAAATGAAAAATCAGGGACCGGAAAAAGCGTCCAATTTCCAGTCTTGATCGGCAAAACGTTATTTTCTGGACGAAAAATTGTCCAGAATGTCTATATTTTCTGGTCGGTCTTAAAAAAAGTACTTTTCCGGCTATAGCGTGGAAGTGAAAGTAAGTAATGCGTCACTTCCCTACCGTTTTAAAGGTGAGAAATGTCTATATTACCGATCGATTGTGAATAAAACTTATTTTCAGCCTTCGCTCCTGTCGTCCATGGCGTTCCTTGTGTCTTACATTGACCACGCAAGGCAAAGGTTGGAGTGTTGTACTGATAGATCGAATTAGGTTGCAGAATGTAATTGAGTTGTCTATACTGATGACTGAAAGGTATGGAGGACTCCTGAAAATCATGTACAAAAAGTTAATACATGTGGCGGTGGTGGAATAGTTATTTGGACAGGTACTTCCTTGTATGTATGTATTTTGGGGTACCATTCACTGAGACCTAAAAGATCTATTGTGCCCCCTTACTTCCACTTAGTTTCTGAGGAGATTCTCAGATACTAGTAGCTCCTTTAGTCCTATTTCCCGGAGGAATTTTAGGATATCTGCAGGCTTCAACTTAGGTAACTGTCACTTTTCTATCCAGTAGTCTCCCAGGTGCTGTGCACGAGGATTCTGAATTGCTGTGCAGTTCGCAAGTATGTGGATGAAGGTTTCTTCTTCCATTCCACAAAATCTGCAATCTTCTTCCTTCACCATTTTGAGCTTTTTAAGGTGCCCATTCAGACGACAATGTCCCGTTAGGATTCCTGTTAAAACAGTGCAGTTTTACTTTGACTTATGCATTCGTTTGATCTCAACAGAATCTTAGGTTACCTAAGCCCTACTAGATCTTTCCAACGGTCAGATCTTCTTTTCTTCGGCTTCGGCTTCGGCTGATTCCGCAAAAGATTTCCAGTTCCCAAAAGGGTATTTCAGTCCCCCTGTTCGCTAGTTCATCTGCTATTTGGTTTCCTTCTATTCCGGTGTGTCCTGAAATGAGAAGTTTGTTGTTTTTGCCAAGTTCATTAAATTTGCCTAGGTATTCCAACACCATTTCGGAACTGATTACACAAGAACTCAGCGCTCTAATGTCTGCTTGACTATCAGACATTATGATAATCCTTTGCCTTCTATATCCTTTGTCAATATTGAACTGGGCACACTTTCTTATAGCGAGAATTTCCGCTTGAAAGATACTTGGGGTTTTTCCCAAGCTTTCAGAGTGTTTGATTCCTGGCCCATACACTCACATCCCAGTTCCTTCTATTGCTTCTAAGCCGTCTGTGTACCATTGAATGGCATTCCCATTTTTCTTCAATGATTCCCTCTCTACTTAGTCTGTATTTTGTTCTTTCTGCAACACTCACCACCACCTTCCTTTGAGGACATACGAATTTTAGAAAGATATAATGTATTTGAAAGAACATGAAATGTTCTTTTTCTCAGCCTAATCGGGACATTCTATTTTTTGAGGAAGTTATCATGGTTTTACATTGCCATGACATTTTCAATATCCTTAATTTTTGGGCGTGCGTGTATATGAAATTGATGTCCGTTAATATTATTGTTCTGTCGGACCTGTACTGATGATATGTTGAGATCCATAAAAATGAATAAAAAGACATACATCTGGAATCATCTAAAACTGTCACCAAAAACTTTAGAAACGTCATCGAAAAGTCGAGTAATGCAAAAAAGTATAACAATTGACATTAGTGGGTTTAGTTGAGTTTGTGCTAGGCCATTTATAATTTCTACATTTGCTTGTATACGTCTCTCCTCCTCCTGTCTTTCCTTCTCCTCCTCGCGTTTGTCCTTCTGTTCTTCTTTTTCCTTTCTTCGTCTTTCCTTCCCCTCTTCTTCCACCTTACTATTTACCATAAACAGTTGCCCCAATGTTGCTCCTTTTCGTATAATAGCTTACATCGGATCTGGAACTGGACCGCTGGCATTAGAAAAAGCTGCTTTGCTTCGATTATCAGGGAGTAATTCCACTTGCCAGTATCCACTTTTTAAGTCTAGGGAGGAAAACCACTTCACACCTAATAGAAGATCTAGTGTATCCATCCCCTATTCTTGGTAGTGGACAGCTATCTTTCACTGAAACCCGATTTAGTCTTCGAGAGTCTACACAAAAGCGAGTGGATCTATCTTTCTTAGATACCAGTACCACAGGTGATCACCAGAGATCAGAACTTTCTTTAATAATACTTCCATCCATCATGTCTTCTTTTATAATTTCTACATCTGCTTTAGCAACATTATTTCAGAAGTATTTTAAAAGATTTTTAGATAATTACGATTATTAGGAACTAGCATCGGGAATAATAGTCAAGTTATTTTACAATAAAAACTGTAATACGAAGTCTTTGATGTTATCAATGTTTTCTAGCCTAATCAAAGTACACATAAAGCCTCACAAAAAATACAAAAAACTTGAAAATTCAAAATTGGGTATTTTAAAGGGTGGTGTTTAACATGAGAAAAAGTTTTCGATGTTAGGCATGCAATTTTCCGAGTTAAATTTTTTGTTTTTGTTTTTTTGCTCTAATTGTTCAAATAATGAAGAAAAACTTCCAAATCAAAATTTGTAGCTGATGCATTTATCTACATATTTTGTCTAAAAAGTTTTTCTGTTAATTAGTTTCAGTGGTTACGCGCGAACGGCCCGTGAGCCAAATTTATTAACCGCTCGACTTAAAAGTTAATAATTTTGGGCTTATAACATTCTGAAAAAATAAATAAACTCATGTTAAATGTAAAGAAAGATCTCAACTTTTAGATAGAAATACTTTCAAATTTGAAAAAGTAGATTTTCTGACTGTAATATCAGTTTATTATAATTCCTATTTAATTAATACTTATCCCAGCGAAAATTCCTTTTGGAATTATGATTGCAAATGAGCATAAAACATTATTATAAAAGCAAAGCCATCAATATTTAGAATTTTAAACGAATGCTTCTTAAAAATCTGTTTTTTTGACTGCTTAATATTACTTGTTTTTTTTTTAGACTTCATTCAATTATATCTTTTTCCGAAATTAATATAATTCAATGAAACTTCACTACTAAACACTTTGAAGCATCTACTTTCGAAACTACTACACAGTTTTTCTATAAATATCAAATTTTTTAAATAACAGACAATTACTTGAAATAAATACTTAGATCAGAGGTCTGTCAGCAAACGTTCTATAACTTTTTATACCGTTTATCATATTATCTTAAAATTTGTGAACTTTATAATGAACCTATTAAGAAGTGATCACGATACAAAAGAACACACCTATGGCTTAGGTAAGAAAGAGAAGGGAGCACAAATAAAGGTGAAAAAGCAGGTGAGAGAGCGTGGAAAATCGATGATACATCAAATAATTATGAAAAAATGTTTTTTTTCAATGTATTTGTAGATACCCACATTTTATATGAAAGTTTTTTTTTCTAAATGTCATTGTTGATGACGTTCAAAAATACTACTATGGAAATTTCGTATGTATTTTAAAAACTAATGCAGATACAAAAAAAATGTTTAGACAAATTTTGTAGATAAATGTAGTAGCTACAATTTTTGATTTGAACATTTTTCTGTGTTCTCATTATTTAAACAATAAGAGCGAAAAAACAAAAACAAAAATTTTCACTTGACGATTATCTGGAAAATCGCATGTTTTGCATTGTAAAGTTTTTCTCATGTTAATCACAACCCTTTTAAATACTTAATTTTGAATTTTTAGGTTTTTTGTGTTTTTTGCGGCATTTTACGGATATTTTGTGTACTTTGACTACGCTATTCTATTTAAAGTAAAATATTGTTCAATATACAATGACACATTCTTTCCAGTAATTAATGGAATCCAATATTCCATGTTTGTATATCTATTTGTCACATTGCATCGTATATTATAATTTTTTCGTTCCGATAGAATTTATAAAAGAAATTAGAACAAATTACTTTTTATCGTGTGAGGTGAGGAAGAACTTTCAGGCCTTCTTTCTAACGTTCACGTCCATATCCTGTGAATTCCCTCCCTGGCCCTTTCCTTCCTTTTCCTTGCACCATACTCCCGGAGTAATGCAATTTCCTGGTGGCGGCTACCGACCACCGCCTCAATATCGACCACAAAGGGACGGCAAATGGTGAAAAGGGAACACAGAGCACGACACTGCCATAACTTTCTTCTTCACCTCTTTTTTATTGTTCTATGCGTATATATTATGTAGAGTTTCAACAAAATAATTCAGCTGAAATTCAATTTTTTATTTGTACAAGTTGGTGGTGACATATTTAGTTAGTATAATTATATTTTTTCTTTGTTCGCTTGGAAAGCGTCAAGCTTGTCACAGTTTAACATTTTTTTTGTCTCTGCATTTAACAGTGAATAGATTTGTTGGTGAAAATGGGTAGGACAAGGTATAGAGTAACTACAATGTCTGAAAACCAAATTATAAAATACAGGGTGGATTAAGACCAACAGGAAAGAGGTACGAACGTCTTTCCTTCGTGGGAATTTCTTTTTACGATATTTATCAATTGTTAAAAAGAATTTAACAATGAATTTTTCGATTTGAGCAAAATAAACATATTGGGCCGTATTCATAAAACTGAAGGATATCCTTTTATGTATAAAGTAGAAGTATAAGGTTTTGAGTTGAAGAAAAAGGTAGGAGTATAAGCATTTCCTTTTTTTCGTTCCTTAATGATTACCTTATACTTGCAAGAATATCCTCAAAGAATAAGTAAAAAGTTGTTGGTCATGTTGGCGTGTGACTGAGCCGCGGCAGGTTATAATTTGTATTCGATGGTTTGCTAACTCACGGTATTTCTTTCTTGTCAGTGTTATATGAGTACAGTACCTCGGTCAGAGAAGGTGCATTCGCCAAGCAGCGATAGTGAAAGTACAGAAAAAGATATTGCTACAACCGAATTGCAGTTCATAGCAGATGAAATTGCCAATGCTCCCGTGATTTTGGAAAAATCCCAAACACCAAAAATAAAAGCTAGAAAGGATGAGGCTATTAGAAATGTTACCAGGAAGTACGAGGTGACATTTGATAAAACACTGGCTTTTTAAAGAAAATAAACGATATGAAAGAAAGGTTGAAGAAAAAAAACTGACTTGAAAAAACAATTGGAAATAAAGCAATCAAACTGTTGGAATGGGACAAAAAGTTATTTAAAGCTTTGGCAGGCGAAAGTAATCCTACAATTGGAAGAATCGGAAGCGCACTGCAAATTGGTATTGAAAATGGATCTAGCATAAAGTGAATGAAGCTTCTACGACGAGAGAAGAGTCTGAATCAGTTATCAAACCACAATCTAGTAGTGTCAAGACTGTCGAATCTCTTTTGCCAACAAGAAAAAAAAACAGCAACAGAAAAGTACGAAACAAATGAAACTTTGTTTGCAATAACTTTACCCACTAATTTGATTTCAGCAATATTTATTCCCAATTGTGTAGACAAAACCTTTAATCCACCATAGGCAAGCCATTGCACATTTTCCTCTTCGAACCGGTATAATTCTTTGTAATCACGAACAGGTGTTGATAAACGCTGCTTGTAGTGTTTAATCTCTCTCAGTTCCACAACATCTACCATCGCTACAACTGATCACTACACGACATTAGTCTGCTACTGAAAGAATTATTGAAGGATATCCTTTTTATTTTGAGTAAAAGGTAACGTTTATGAATAACCAAATACTTCTCTTGAAGGATATGCTCATACTCTATAAGTATAAGGTTTTACTTGGAATATTATGAATGCGAGATGAAGGATTTTCTCTATATTCTGCAAGTATAAGCATAACCTTTTTTTTATGAATACGGCCCATTGTTTCAATACCTACCTATCAAAAAACACTTCAATACTAGATCGCAAAATCGCATACATAACTACCAGTGAGTTTTGGTATGGGTTGTTTAACCATCAGTTTACTGTGTTTGAGCTTCGGAATTGTTTGCCAGTATTTGAGGTGTTGTTTGTGTACCCACTGGTTTAATGTGGCTCTTACCGAAGCTTTTGTTACACCGGTTGCCGGCTCAGGGCCGGTGTAGCCGGTTGCCGATCCTTCTCGTGCTAGGGCGTCTGCTTTTTCATTTCCTTCAATACCCTTGTGACCTGGCACCCATTTCAGGGTTACCTTATTTGTGGCACTGAGTTTTTGAGGTTTTCTAAGCACTCCCAGACAAGTTTGGATTTTATTGTATTCCTATTAAGTGCTTTGATTGACGCTTGACTGTCTGAGCAGATACGAATGTTTTTATCGCTGTATCCCTGCCTTATGTTTTCTCTCAGACATGAGTCAATTGTGTAGATTTCTGCTTGGAATACAGTGGTTTTTACTCCCAGTGAATGACTAATGTCGCATCTGGGGGATTGACCGTATTTTCCAGCGCCAGTACCAGTGTCCGTTTTGGAACCGTCAGTGAACCAAACTATTTCTTGCTTGGGTGTTTCCTTGAATTCTCCTTTCCAATCTATTTCGATGTTAAAGGGTTTTTCTAGTGATGTGGTCGGCGTCATATAATCAGTACCCATAGTTAGTATGGGATTTGTGATTATATTGATAATTGTCGCATGCCCATTAGGGTGAGGGTTCCAGTTATTGTTTAACTAGAGACGATATGAACCAATTCTAGCCTCTGCTTTGACGATTAAATCAATTAATGGGAGGTTTAGAATTGTTTCCATGGATGTTGTTGGAGTACTTCTTTGTGCTCCAGTGATGCACTGACACGCCATTGGTTCTGATTCTAGCTGTCCAGCTAAATACTTTATATTTATTGAAGTAGATTTATAGAAATGTTTTGTTGGCGGAATATTTAGATTGGAGAATACATTAAACAGCCATGATCCGTTTCTCATTGCTTGTATACTACTATATCTATTATACAACATAGAATACAATACCTAAATTTTTATAAATGAATATATTATATAAATTATAAAAACGAATACAATGGAATTATTTCCAAATAAATTACCAAATTTACTAATCAGTTGAGTGCATTTTAATAATATAATCGCAATTTAATGAAATATTGAATTCAAAATTGTTATTTTACGACTTGATTGTTTTCAGTTTTTTGTGTTTCATACCAATTATTTATAACCAATGTAATACTAATAACTAATGAAAACCTCTATTCAGAATAATTATATTGGAATAATCTAATTTTAGCGCCGAATAATTTTCAAATGGTGAATTCAGAAAATATGTACACTTTTAATAACATTAATGATTCATCAATTAATGCAGGAAGCAGTGATTTTACAGCAGCTTCCGTGATTCAGAATTTACTTTGTCATAAGTTTTTAATTATTTATACAGAGTGAGTTTTGAGTATGAAACGCCTCAGCTATCTCGGAAACAGATTGTACCATTTTTATAGGCCGAAGTTGAAATAATACATTTAGAGCCCGCGCAGACAGAGGGTGGTCAGGCATTAAGAGTTCTGCGGTCTTTCTTTGGAATTCGGGGAGCACACATACAGGGGTCAATTATCAGAGTTCCATTTTTCTTTTAATTATCTTGAGTAAAACATATCAGATTTCATCTTTTGATGAAGACGAAGCACTGCTTTTATGCAGCCTCGAGGCGTCCAAGAGAAAAAGGAAACACTAGGTATACCTAATAAACAGCTAGCGAGAAACCCAAGGATAATTTAATAATCTTTTCCAATTAATTATATAGTTTGATAAAAGATAATATAGAAAAACAAGACACCAATCGGAGGTAGGACATTCATTGAAAAGAAAGGCTGGTAGTTCAGGAGTTCTTTGTCTTTCTGTGAATAAAACTCCCGAATGCAAAAGTTCTCGTTCACCGTCGAGATATGACTACCTGCAGTGAGTGTTGTTCCTGTGAGGTACATCCATTACAAAGAACGCGGAACTGTGAACTCAGAACGCCTCTTAGATGATTGCTGCAATAACAACTTAGACGTTCCAATAAATAAGTATCGTTGGTGTTTATTGAAAGTCAAACTGGATCGTATATCTAAAAAAGAACGAATTGAGATTTTAATTATATGGATAGGTAATGTGTAGAGGTCAGAAGAAACGTTTAATATCCTTAATAATTTATATCCTCACCCAACAGACAATCATTACAAAATTTTGACGAAACTAGTTCAGCAGATATTTATCCAAATCAGGGCGCAGAAGAACTGCAACGACTAAAAACAAATCTTTAGATGTTGGTGTTCTGTTATAAGATGATCCACACTTGAGTATTAGACAAATACCTACTCAGATAACTTGATATTTCGCAAACATCCGAGGTGAAAATTTTACGTGAAAATAAATGAGATAAGTCCAAAAGTTGTCAGATGGATTTCGATAGAATTTGCAGACATACGAGGATATATTGAAAAATTCTAAGCAAACTATAGAACCAAACAAAATTTCAATGTCAAAATATTTTATTAATCAACATATTCTCCTCTTAATTGGATACATTTATTACAGCGAACTTGCAACGTATGTAGACCTTTAAAAAAAATGTTTCCTCTTGCTCTGCAAACCAGACCTCCACAGCTTTTATTACCTCCTCGTTGGAAGAAAATTCACGACCTTTTTAACTTGTTTTCAGTTGAGGAAAGAGATGATAGTCGGATGGAGCCAAATCTGGTGTTCTAGTAATTCAAACCCTAAATCACGAATTTTTTGCATGGCAACATGAGATTTGTGTGCAGTGGCGTTGTCCTGCAAAAACAAAACACCTTTGGATAGCTTTCCGCGTCTTTTCTCTTTAATTTTTTCCCGTAGAGTGGTCAGTAATGTCGAATAGTAATTGTTCCACCCTTTTCCAAAAAATCAATCATGATTACTCCATGACAATCCCAAAAAACTAAAGCAAGAACTTTTCAGCAGATTTTTGGACACGAAACTTCTTAGATCTTGGAGAACCAGAGTGTCGCCATTCCAACGATTGTTGCTTTGTTTCTGGTAGAAATGTACCCAAGTCTCATCCATAGTAACAATTCGGTTTAAGAAGTCTACATCTTGTTTTCAAATCGAGCACAGATCGAACGCGATGCTTCTACCCTTGCACGCTTTTGGTCAACATTCAAACATTTGGGGATCCATTTTGCAGCAATTTTTCTCATGTCCAAATTGACGTGAACTATATGATGAACGCGTTCCTATGAAATATCCAGTGCTTCAGATATCCGTTTTAGCCCAATTCGACGGTCTGATAAAATCATGTCATGAACTGCATCGATATTTTCGAGGACTGACACAGAAACTGGCCTTCCCAGATCGGTCATCATCTTCGATGGAAAATTTACCTCTTTTGAAGCTTGCAGTCCAATTTTTCACGGTCGCATACGAAGGACATTGATCACTAAGTGTATTAAGCATATTTCCGTAAATCTGTTTACCTCTTAACCCTTTTCACAATAACGGTGGACATTTTTTTTCTTCTAATTTATTGCGTAACTCTGGTTTACTTTTTTGACGTCAAACTTCACACTGATACTTCTATAAGTATAGGATATAATTTATAAATCTCAGATAGCTCCACTATCTTCATTTTTTGAAAAGCTATAATTCTCCATTCCTCCTAGCTGTGCTTCTTTGTATGAAATATGGTGTACTGTTTGTAGAAGTTATAGTCTTGATCAAACATTATGTTCAATGGGATGGGAACTTCTAATTTTAGTCAACAACTATTATTGTTCAGTTGAATCTACCAGGAGTGTGTGAAGATATGTATACTGAAATTATGCTTCACTTTTTTTATCAAAAAAAATTTACCCTACTCAAAATGACAGTCATTTCAGTTTGTTTGTGTTTTGGGATTTTCTTTTATATTTTTATTATTCTATAGGAACAAACTAGTACTGGTCCAGGGATCTGATTATCAAAATTTGATTAGGTGGTGCCTCCAGCAGATTATAGAGGATGAGCTTGCCCAGTATTGCTCGTGGACTGGACAAAAACAAAATTTTGAAATGTCGGATTTAGAATTTTCATCGACATACTCAAACTAAAGTGCTCACCACTAATTTATTCTCCAACCTCTCTCTCTCATATATGTACATATAATATTTTTTTCAGAATCTTCGAAAGAAGTGTATGTCACGACTACTGATAAACAGTTCGAACTGATTGCAATGGAGTGGATGAGACTGAAAAGGAAAGATTTGTAATAGAGATAAAAGTTATTTTTTGTTCAACACTACATGTTTTATATATCTTTATGTTTACTTTTTTTAAATACTATTTTTTTTTTCTTCATTTCAATATATTCTATATTTATTTATGGAAATTTTAAAGTTACATTATATATTTTATGCAGATAAAGTTTTTTATTCAATATCCCAGTAGCATTTAAATTTTGGACATCATCATTCAACTAATTCGATAATTTTTTTTCTGTGGAAGAGGGTAAGTATCTCATGGTATACCTTCTCTTTCTACATTTCCAAAAAATGGGATTGAAATTCCAGAATTGTGTAAATATAAAAAAAATGAAGGTATACCATGCTGCTCCACCCTGTATACCGCGAAATAAAATTGAAATATAAAAGGGTACCAATATGTAACATTATAGGAATGTTATTGAATAAATGTTTTGGAGCCACATTAAATATATGTAATGAAATTACATTGAAGTTTCGTTAAATATGTTACATTTATGTAATGTTTATCATTAAACATTACATTGTAATATTTATAAGAGGCACAAAGTGCTATATATGCAATGTATCTGTAATATCAAGCATATCTCTGTATAACATCACAAAGTAACAATGTGACATAACATTTATATTTTAGTTATGTTTTTATGTTTAGTGGGTAATAAGTTATTGTTCGTTGCTATGGTAACGCCATATTTTGTTTATGCATGGAACTGGTCTAGGATAACTAGATATCAATACATCCTCGTAATGATAGAAAAATGTTACAATCAAAACGATTCAAATTGTAGAAACCGGTCACGTAACAATCCTCGTTGGATGCGTGAATCCCACACCCAATACCCAGAAAAACTGAGTGTATAAGCTGGAATAATAGACGACAAAATAATTGGTCCCTTTTTTATTGAGTTAAGTTTAAACGGTCTGGCGTATTAGGATTTATTGGAAAATAGTATTATTCCTGAGTTTGATTGGTTATTTCCAAATTTAGGTTTTTGTCACTTACATTTCAAAGTAGAAATTTCATTATTCCTAACTTTCAGACAATAACAATATCCCAAACGACAAAATTTGGTTGCAGCAAGACTATGCGCGTGAGGTGAGGCAATACCTTAACTAAATAATGTGTTTCTCAGAAGATGGATTCGAAGGCGTGGTGTTATCGAATAGCCCCCGCGACCACCCGACAAGAATCCTTCAGACTATTTCCTGTGGGTCACTTGAAAAACATCTATTTGTAAAATAAATGATTCAGGAATTAAAAGATAGGATTACCACAGAGATAGGAAGAATTGAGCAGTCAGAAATATAATATTGCAAAGTTTTCAAAATCGCATGTCTTGTTGTATTGAAGTAAGCTGACAACATTTTCAGCATCTGCTGTAATCGCCCTTACTATATGTTTTTTAAAATATATATTTTTCTACTACTCAAATGTGGACATCTAACATGAATCAAACATTTAAAGGTTTGTCTCCAGTTGCTGTGGGTTTTCTGCTGCATGATTTGTATGAGGATATAAATTATTAAAAATTATTCAAATTAAACGAGTTTATGGAATCATAGCCATCTAAATGTATTGTTTTAATTTCCGAAATGTTATATGAAAAATATTCAATATTCGTAAAGGATTTCAATTGAAAAATGGCCAGCTGGTTGAACAAGATTTTGGCATATTTTCTAGAAAATTAATCGAAAGAATGTTCCAAGCTTGTTTTTAAATTTGTTATGCTATTAACTTTTCATCCCAAGTAAAGTGTGTGTATTTTATTTGTTACAGATATTTATGTACTGGCCAAACATCAACTTTGAAACTATGGTTTGAGGATTTTTCGTCCTAAAATTTTCCAAATTTACATTAAACATTTCAAGGTGAGTTATGAATTTATATTCGAAAATTCTTACTTCCTAGTATTATTTTTAGTTTATAGACCATTCCAGAATGACGTTACTGACAGGTTGACCATATTGTTCTGTGACCTCATGTCACAAATTATTAAGTTTTTATTGTTTACTGGTAAACAATGAATGACAGTAAGACTTTAAATAGTAATAAGTTTTTAAAATTATAAAAAATTCGATCGTTTTGTAATGTTGTTACATGCTGAACGCAGGAAGCAAGAGATAAGGTATATTTTTTCCTATATCCGGCTGTTTTAACCAAGCAAGGTGACTATTTAATTTATCTCTATGTGCACCTGCATCTGGTTGAACTTGAATCACATACCTCCTCTGTTGATTGCTTTATTCGTTGTCTAACATTTTAATTATTATTTAATTCAATTCAGAGACAGTTTACTAACTGCGCCATGTTGAGATATGCCTGTGTCCGCAGCAATTTGGCGAGAAGTATTATAACAATTATCTTCAACACTTGATACAACATCAACTTTCACGTTTTCAACATAAACTTTATTAAATACCGAGTAAACTACAACAGTTTATTGTTAATAATTTTTAATAGTAGTAATAAATTCTCAAACTGAAAAGTTGAATAAATTTTTGTTCACTCCGTAGAAATAATAATTGACAAGTTATGCCATTACTGGATACAGTAGGTATTAAAGAACATTTGGATGAGGTATTACCAGATCCACATTGCAGTTTAAGAAAATGTTCGCATATTATTTAAAAAAATCGGCATTTAAAATTAAAAATCCACCTATTTCAGATAATTTGGAAAAAGTGAATTGTTCGCAGAATAATTAATTTGTTCCATAATTTAGAATGTATCCGCTCTCTTAAAGCCCTTCTACCACTTATTGGTGTAGGGCGTGCTGCAGCTACTCTTTTTTCACGAATTTTCCCCATTTCAGTCTTTTGCTTCCTTCCAGCTTCTTTCTCCTCGTTTCAGAAGTCTAGCTATCACGTCATCCCAAGTTTTTCTCCGTCTGCCACTTTTCCTATTTTTTCCACTTTCTGTTTTATAATATATCATCTCAACCGGTCTTCCTTTATCCATGCGTTGTCTTCCATCAATAACGTCTAAAGTTGATTGTATGCCAGTTATAGTTAACACTTGTTTTAAGACATTCTTCAAAGGATGTATGAAACTTTTCTTACAGTCCACGTATTTAATGTTCCTTTGGCAAAAGAAACCCCTTCTTGTGGGCAAACTTTAAAGCTGATGGTCTCCTTCTCATAACATGTAGTGCCTGTTCTATTTGTCAGTTTGGCATGATAGGTTTTATTGGTGGTTAGTTATCCATTGTCAAAGGCTTATTCGAAATCAAAAAATTTTACCACCACGATCTACTTGTGCTTCACGAATATTGTACAGTAAAAGTTCACGAATCCCTGGTACGACGGCTTTATCTCCCTTTATATCACAAACCAACAATTATTGCATCTAGGTGCTTTTTAATAATATTTTTTGTAATAATAATTAAATCTATTATATCGTTTTTTAATAATATATATTGAAAATTTCACAGTTATTTATAAGGAGGAAAATAATATACACTTTTGTTGAATCAACAGAAGTATTCAAAAAAAAAGTATCTTAGCTCTCCTTTTCCACGTCAAATAACCCTTATTTATAGGATATTTACGGGCAGGACGCTTCCATATCGGTTGATAAATAAACCCTTAAAGTACCTTCATCCATCTTGAAGTGCATTACAATTTGTTTTACCCCAGGAATTTCCAGGTCTCTTCCATTTTTGAGATGGTTACAAAGCGCCATTTAATAGGGCACATTCTGGGAGACGTGAAAGAATTGACGACAAATCGTTTTGTCAAAACCGTTTGACTTTTTGTTTTGTGTCTGTCGCACTTTGGTTTTACTTGGAATATTACAAACATTACACTTAGGGTACATAGTGGTAAAATTCAGATGTGCGTCTATATCAAAGGGGAACTGTAAAGATGGTTTTGTAATTAGTCATTAACCCTCCAGCACTCAATTTTTTTATTGAAAAATAAACTTATAAACAAAATCAATAATCAAGAAAAACCTTTCAGCATTTGCCTTAATAAGTATTTCAAAAGCTTACATATACAGGGTGGTCCTTGAGTATATAGAAGTACAGTGCAATCTTCACTAACCTAACCTAACCTAACATAACCTAACCAACTAGTTTTAATAAAATGTTGAGATTAAAAAAGATACAGGGTTTAAACATAAAATTTTGTTTCTTTACAATGAATTTTTGACGTGTGTGCACAAAAATTTGACGGTGGGGGTTTTTGGATATAATAAATCATGATTTTTTCACCCATTTCGATGTATTTTGTAGAGGGCGCCACATAGGCCACGTATGCGGCATAAATGTACGCTAACCTTTTTTGCAGCCTTCCTGTTAGTCAAGATTTCCTCATCTAGACCCGTCCTTATTACTAGACTTCGAATGCCAAACCTCAGGTCGTCTATATATTGGGAGGATTGTGAGGTTTCCTCATCCTTGTGGTAAAACCCGCATATGCCAATCCGATGTTATTCATGCCCTGTAGGGAGCCCTACCAGGACCATGTGCTCATATTCTGGTTCCGTGAATTTTGGCAAGGGTTCTTAAATGAACTATTTGTCCTGCTCCATTCTTGGCGCCTTGTTCCACTATTCCCGAGAATGCTTTTTCATCCAAGTACTGCTATTGGTTTTTTGTAACGTCTTCGCTACACCACAGAAAGATACACACACATACATTGTAAATTGATTGCTTTTATAGCCGTTTGGCTGTCGGAGTATATGGGCAATGATCTCTTGCTCAAAGTCTTGCCTTAACAGCTCTCCTGTACAATGCAGTATTGCTGCAACTTCTGCCTGGAATATCGTCACTCTTACTTTGGTTTGGCTATACACACTTCTGCTGCTATACCTGCCTCGGTTTTTGAACCATCTGCCATTTTTGCATCAATTGGAGGTCCTTCCTTCCATGCCTCTGTCGAAGTTGCCTATTTCCTATAATATTAATTATTTTCAGTCCCTCTGTCTGCTATTCCATTTCCTTCTATGTTTGTGTGTCCTACAATCCACAGTAAGGTGACGATATTGTACTAGCCTAGTTCGTTGAGTTAATCCAGACTTTCCATTGGTTAAAAAACCAACAGATTTTTTTTTTTCATTTAAAATATAATATTTTTAAGTAATTTTCAAGGCAAGGCCTATTGAAAGTGAACGGCTCTTTCAAATTCCACTTTACGATGGAAAATTTCAACAAGGGCACTCCCCAATGAATTATCGTCAAATTATTTCGTCTGCTTCGAAGTTAATGTTCTTGGATAAGACAAGAGTGTAGTCTAGGTTTAAAGTAGAAAGAGTTTCTTAAAAGTTGAATCTTTTAATATCGGGTATAAGTCATCTAGTGAATGGGTTGTTTTAAAAAGCGAACTAGGGATTGATGATGTCAAATTTGCTTCGCTATAACTCATGTCAACTACTTGAACCAGCAATATTTTTTCCAGCCCACACTAAACTCTTGCAAAAATTTTTTATAATCCTAGAATTTATAAGTATTTACATTACATTATAATCTAACAATAACAATACATTTAAATGAACTTTCACAATTATTGGTTTGCAAAATGTGTCGTCAGGTAAAACAGAAAAAGACTGGAGAAGGATTATTTTATCTTCACAAATTATTAGTATAATACTGTAATCTGAAACGATTATTGAAAATTGGGAAGACATGAAAATGGTTACTGAGCTAGTAACCAAACTTGGATTTGTAACTCCCCATTCACGATTTTGACAAGACACATAATTTACCATTGGAAAGCGATCTGCTTACTTATCCTCTCCTTAAAAAAACACCTCCCCACTTCTCCGAAATCGGATTACCTGGGACATCTAGAATAGGGTATAATGAAAAAGTATAACTTTTCAAAGAAATTCATTACGGAATTGAATGTTATTCAGTGTTATAAAAATGGCTCGAAAGCAATAGAAGGAACTGGGATAGGAGTGTACGGTCCAGAAACCAACCACTTTGAAAGCTTGAGAAAAACCCCAACTATATTTCATGCTGAAATTCACGACAAAAGAAAGTGTGCCCAGTTCAATAAAGGATATAGAATAGACGGTCAAGCAACTATTAAAGCACTCTCTCTCTCTCTCTCTCGCGTAATCAGTTCCAAAATGGTGTGGGAATGCCTAGGCAAACCAAATGAGCTAGGCGAAAGGAATATAGTCACCTTATTGTGGATTCCAGGACACACTGGAATAGAAGGAAATGAAATAGCAGATGAACTAGCTAAGAGGGGGACTGAACTACCATTTTGGGGGCCGGAACTTTTATTGGAAAGAATAGGTAAAGCCGAAAAAAGAGAATATCTGACCATTGAAAAGATCTAGTGGGGATTAGAGAATCAAAGATTCTTCTGGGTGACTACAACCTGTTTTAACAGGTTTCCCAACGGGACATTGCTCCAAAATGGTGAAGGAAGAATAATGTAAATTCTGAGGCATGGAAGAAGAAACTTTCATCCACAAACTTGCGAATTGAACAGCAACACCACCTAGGAGATTACTGGATAGAAGAGGGACATTTACCTAAGTTAAAGCCTGCAGATATCCTAAAATTCTTCCGGGAAATAGGACTGAAGGAGCTACTAGTCTCTGAGACTTTCTTCGGGAACCAAGTAGAAGTAAGGGGACACTATATATCTCTTCGAAATAGTTCTGTAGATTCCTTTTTTGGAAGGGGGTGATATTGTACCTCTCATAGAGTTACATTTGAAGCTCGGTTTAATATTTCTAGCGAGTATTATAATAATTTGCCCCTTGGTCTATTTAAAATATTTCCTTTTTATTCACCTAAGTGATCAAAGTTGTTATTGTGATAAAACGTTAAAATCATGTTATTCATAAAAATACTTACTTATGTTTATCGCAAAAGTCAAGAAGGTACGTGAAATTTTGATTTATTTCAAAAGCCTCATTCTATTAATGTACCATTATAGAAAATAATAGTGAAATATGAGTTTTTTGTGCTTAGATTGATTATAAGCGAAATTTTAAGGTCATTTCCGTAAAAGTCTAAAAAAAAGAGATGGAATCGATAAATATGACTTATAGCTTTTTCCTTTCCATCCATTTACTCTATCTACTTTACTCACGTTGGAAAATATATGTAGAGGAAAGGATCCAACTCATTTTATCTTTGTTTGTCGAACAAAAATAATTTTAGCCATAAGTACGCATCAGTTAGTTACTATTTGTCATAATTGCACTATAAAAAAATACATATAAATTAAATAATTAGGAGCTTCAAAAACATGTAGCTTTGAGTCATTTCAATGTCGACCTTAAATATGGGCTACCCACAAAAAAGTGTGACATTTTTTTTGTGATGAGCGGATGGTGGTAATTTCGTTTGTTTTCGTTGTTCATCTCCGAACCAAGGTCCAATAAGAATTAAATTAAAAAGGTACCACTCTGCAGCTACGCATGTAGGTACCTGATTATTGTTAGGCACTTTTCTTATTTTGTAATTGTCATAAACCTAACGATATCTCAATCACTACAAATTTTCTTCTGGAGTTTGATTGTTTTTTGCCAAGCTTATCATCAAAGTACAAAGTCCAGTACCTATGAAATTAAAATAACTTGGAACTATACTAAGTAAGCTTCATTCATTAAATTTCTATTGAATTATTCCTTGTATTTCACTTTCCACACGCACGGTTTTAAAAGTTCACTAAAAAGTTCTGTAGACAATGAGAATTATTTTTTAACTCAAAAATAGTTTGTATTGATTTTTAATACATATAAGTAATACAAACACAAGAGAAATAATTCCAGAATAGTACTGAGTTTCCACTTTAAAATTGTACTGGTATTATTGTTGTTTCGACATTAAATTGCAATGCTTTGGGTGGGTCAAATCATACAGATTGCGAAAAACTTGAATAGATCATACGATTAACACAAGGATAAGGATAATATGAACAGCACTACTAGAAAGAGAGAGACAGGAATTGTTCTATTTGTGAAACTCACAATTAGATCGGCCCCCTCTACCAAAATACAACGAATAAAAGTAAGGAGAGCAGTGAACACACGCCCACCTGTTTTGGAAAAGAGGACTGAGCAAGCAATTCTTCTCTTTCTTTCTAGTAGTGTTGTTCATGATCCTTGTCGTACTAGTGTAAATCGTATGTCGAGCTAAGATTTTTCGCAATCTGTATAATTAATACTAAAGTTGTTATGCCATATAACTAATATATAGTGAATATTTTGGTTGATAATTGAATAATAACGAATGTTTTCTAAATGTGTGGGGATGGGATCTATGACAGAAAGAGGATCATGATTACCTATAAAAAAAACACCAACCAACGTTTCTTTCAATGCAACGAATTGCTCTAACGTAACGAACATATATCTGAACAGTTAACCATAAAGTAAAAAAGGTAAGGTATGAAAATGAAATTTCGAAGAGCAATCGAGTGTTCGATATTTTTTGTCAGTCCGTCTTTAGCAAACACAAATAGGCTAGATGGTTTGCCCACGTATGAAAAACATGATGTACCCATGGTGGTCGCAGGGTGGAAATTTAGGGTTATATGTATTTTTTAATGCCGAATCATACAAAAATTGAATTAAAAAAAGTGTAGTACACAAAATAAAAACAAATTTTAGTTTACTACCGATTATCAGAACTACCAAATATGCACAGAAATTTTCATTAGAATCGGTCAAGCCGTTTTGGAGGAGTTCGGCACTATAACACATAGAATCGATTTTTCAAAATTTTGCCAATAATACTCACATTTTTCCAACGCGTAGTTTATACTTGGCACATGTTGAGAAGCATAAACTTAAACTTACGAGTATTACTTCTAACTTCTAATAAGGAAGTTAGAGCATTAAGTATAATTAATATTAGATTTAATTTAACCCGTTTGTTGAATGCACAAAAGCAATTAGCATTACTGGGATTATCTACAGCTTATTTAATGGTTACAAGTTAATTTGGAATTTAACGAATATTCAAATAATCGGAACTACAAACAATTTTAGGTAACAAGTAAGTGTGTACTGCAATAGGTGTAATCAAGGCATTGGCGTGTTCTGCAGAACTAAATATGTAAACTAAATTAGTGCACTCAGTAAACATAAACATGAAGAAATCATTTGCATGATATGCACCTTTCATGTTTATTAAGATTTGTCCACTGTCCGAGATACAGGATGTTTAAAATATTAAAAAGATAATTTCAGCCCGTTGTTGTGATTTTTCTGTTCATGTTTGCCATACTTTCAATAGTAGTAAAATGTAGACTTCAAATATTGCCAAAGGCGTGGGGTAGGAATAAAATGAAATTTATATCAACATAAAAGTGTAAATTTAATAAACCTCAATATGAATTGAGCAACCAGAAGGAATGGGATCCAAATACCATTACTAGAATTGGAAAGAATTCCATTCAATGGTACACAGACAGCTCAAAAGCAATAGAGAGAACTGGGATAGGAGCCAAACACTCTGAAAGCTTGTGAAAAACCTTAAGTATTTTTCAAGCGGAAATTCGCGCCTTAAGAAAGTATGCCCAGTTCAAAGGACAAAGGATATAGAAGCCAAAATATTATGATAATGTCAAATAGTCAAGCAGCCATAAAAGCTATGAGCTCTTATGTAATCAGTTCCAAAATGGTGTGGGAATACTCAATTAACTAGGCAAGAACAATATAGTAACCTCACTAGGACACACTGGAATAGAAGGAAATGAAATAGCAGATGGACTAGCCAAGAGGGGAACTGAAAGAAAGACCCTTTTGCGGTATCAGTCCCAATATAATATTGGAAGAAATAAGCAAAGCCGAAGAAAAGAGAAGATCAGACCATTGGAAATATCTAGTAGGGCTTAGACAACGATTCTGATGGGTGACTACAACCCGTTGAGATCAAATGAATGCATAAGTCAGAGTTAAATTGCACTAAGAGTTTTAACAGAGATTCTAACGGGACATTACCGCCTGAACGGGCACCTGAAAACAGCTCAAAATAATGAAGGAAGAAGAATGTAGATTCAGTGGCATGGAAGAAGTAACCTCCATGGAAGTAAGTAGAAGTGAGGGGGCACTATAGATCTTTTAGGTCTCAGTGAATGTCATACATACATACCTAAAAAGGGGTGTAGCAGTTGAGACAAGGTGTGAAGAAAAGGAAAAAAGCAGCAGCCTAGCAAAAAGATAATAGTAATTAGTATAGTGTAAACTACGGACGCCTCCAAAATTGAGGAAGAAGCGTTTTCAAGAATTTAGTTGTACCTGGTAGGTAAAAACTTCAACACGTATTAGGACACCAAGAATTTTAACAAGTATCCTAACGGGACATTGTCGCCTGAAAAAGCTCAAAATAGTGAAGGAAGAAGAATATAGATTCTGTGGCATGGAGGAAGAAACCTCCATCCACATACTTGCAAATTGCACCACAATTCAGATTCCTAGGGCAGAGCACCTAGATTATTGGATAGAAGAGGAACATGTACCTAAGTTGAAGCCTGCAGATACCCTAATATTCCTCATGGGAATAGGACTAAAGTAGCTACTAATCTCTGGGTCGTTCCTCAGGAACTAACTAAAAGTAAGGGCGACAATAGATATTTTAGGTCTCAGTGAATGTCACCCCATCATATTTACATACCTACAACCTCAATATGAACAAATCATTTGAAATAAGACTAACTTAAACTAATACATTTTATAATCATTTAAATAAATATAACTTGAAAACTACGACGGATCAAAAGAGAATGCTTAAATGATTATTTAATCAGCTGCGTGGATTGAAGAGAAAACAAAATTTTACCCGTACCGCACGCCTTTGGTAATTGAGAAACATTCTATTTAACCATCACTTACAGAAGTGTAGTTTATGTTAATTGTTTGTCAGATATGAAAAAATATTGGAAGGTGTCAAAACAACGGATTAGAATCATTTTAAATACTTATTACCTCGATAAGGAAGATTTTTTTCTGAAGTATATCATATTTTGTGTTGAGGTTTCTCTAGAAACAGTATAGATAATTTTTGAGGATGCACCCTCTATATAAGGAACAACCAAATTCTGAAACCACTGTAGACGTAGGGGGTTGTACCAGAGTACATTAGGCTTTCAAAACAAACAAACGAGTTCACTTCCAGAATAATGACCATTGGTTTTTATCCCAATTTTCACCTCTACATTAAAATTATAAATATTGTCGGTGCAGCTCCGGAAGGTGGAGCTATTTTTCTTGAAAATTTCCTGTTCTTTTAGTACCGTTTTTCGATTGTCTCGAATAGTTTTCGAGATATTTAAAAAAACCTATCGATAAATAGTTGTTTTTTGTCGTAAAATAGTCACTCTTTTGTGAAAAATAAACTTTTCAAAAAACTTCCAAGAAAGAGCACAATGTTATATGTTTAATTTAATTAAATTATGAATAATAGTTGAAAAAAGAAAAATTGCAAGGGCTAACAAAACATTTAACTTGAATATATTTTACCAATACATTATAGTGAGCTTTTGGTTTGTAATTTTAAGTGGAGATGGCAGCAGAAGCAGGATATGAGAGTATTTTTAACAAACAATACCTTCTATCATATTACAAAAGTGTCATTCCAACTTAATAATTATCTCTTACTAATTATAAACTGTAATATAACTCTAATACTTTTATATCACTCCTGATAAATATATATATCCATTATTATAAAAGTAATGGATGACAATAGGTATTCCGTGAGTGAACTATAGTAAATTAAATTATACGAGAGGTACTAGATACTCATTATACTGTCGGGGCACTTAGCACGGAGAGTAGTTGTGTTTTGTCTTAAAATGGTCGCTCTCTGAATAATATAATTTTCAAGAAAGCTCCCATTCTGGAATATGCGTGTCCCGCCTGGTATCCTGACTTGATTCGGGATAAAAATTTATTAGAAAATGTTCTAAGAAAAGCCACTAGCTCTACTTACCCTGAGACCGAGAAGAGAGACTTGTTATGGCAAGCTTAACTTCTTTTGAACTTCGACGTCAACGTGGAGATCTTATCACAACATTCAATATATTAAAATTCAACTTCGGAAACCTTTCCGTGATATTTCCATTAAACCAAGACAACCGGCTCAGAGGACACGAATTGAAACTTAAAAAATAAAACTTTGTGACCAGATCAAGACAAAATTTTCTGATTAATAGAGGTTTTAACGCCTGGAACAATTTCAATGATAACATTATTTCTGCTTCTTCCTCCAACATATTTAAAAACAGACTGGACCGCCTTACATACCAATAATTTTTTAATTCTATACTTTTCTTAATACCAAGAATTGTACTTTTGTTTTATGATCTTGTATTTTTTTTCTTTTATTACTTTTGTTCATTTCAATGTATGTATTAATTTGCTAGTATAGTTTGGCAAGTTTATCTGAAGCCGTGAAAGGAATGCAGTCGAAAACATTCGATGTTGCCACGTTTAACTATGAAAAATCTAATCTAATCTAATCAAATTAACAATATGATTGAACGTTAAATCTTTAATGTGCTTGTTTCCTTGGATTTTGTCTATTAACATTATTTTTTTCAATATATGAATATTAAAAGATAAACACTTTTACAAATTTGTTATGGGCTCCTTGAAGCTCTGACAGCGTTGTGCGAAAACCATAATTTTCACGCTTCCGAACTAACTCAATTGGTGAAATTTATCGAAAGGCGTTCGCTGACTTCCTATCTGCAAGCGCATGCGTGTGCTCTTCCCTCTCACTTTGTCAATTGACTGACATTGATTATCCAGTGGCGTTGGTATTGACAGTGTCAGATTTTGAACTATTTCGTATCCATATTGAACTTAAGTACGATTCTTAACATTATTTGTTTTTAACAAATACCGTGTTTTGAAAAATACCTTTAAAGCAAAGCAAAAATCAGTTTCTATATATAACTATATAATAATAATTATTATTTTTAATACTTTTATAAAATAGGTACCGTACGCCATTGGTACGTTTATGACAGATATGTTTCCTCGCCCCTTGCCGATGCCGCGTAGCTTCAGACAAACTTGCCAAACTATAGTTAATTTGTTTTATTATCTTCAGTTTTTGGGTAATATAGGGACTTGTCCCTTTGCCCTTGTTTATATGTAATAATAAGTAATAATAAGAAGAAGTAGCAGAACCTCACATAAAATCAGACAATATTCCAGTTAAACATTTTTTTAAGATGCTATTTCGAATAAAAATTATAACTTGTTGTCCAGTTGTCCAGGTAAGGTTTGGAGAGAAATGGCACTTGTGAACCGGTCTAATGGAACAGTTCGTTATCACGGCATTTGGACCGTTGCAACCGCCATCTAAGTTGTATTTATCTGTGTTCGTGTACAAGTAGGGAATGTCAAATCTCAAGTGAATTGAAGTTGCACGGTAACTAGGTAGAATATGTCCTTTGAATATTCATGGCAATGCTCATATATTAATTTACCTAATTGAATCTGTAGGATCAATATTAATTATAACTTGTTGTCTTTGACGAGAATCGTTATTTGTGGAAACTAGCTTGGAGTTGATATGAATCGTAAACGCAATAAATATGTCAACTATCAACTTTAGATATTTGTTGGAAGCGTCACTAATGTTTGATCTTTTGACTGGTATGAATACTACGAAGGAACGACGATATATCGAATATTCTTTATATACATTACGAAGAATATTCTTTGCTTACATGGAGTTTAACACAGAGTCCATAAGCGATAATATGGGTTAGAGAAGAATATTCATACACTGAATTTATATTTGTTTCTTTCTAACAAAATATCATAAGCGAATGTGAAATATAACATGGTCCATAAGCGACAATGCTTTCGAAAGGAAAAGTATCAATTAAACGTCCGAAACGAAGTACCGCCCTCAAGAAGCGCACGAGACTTTACATGGTCTATCTCACCATGCCTCTCTCTAACACACTGCTAATGCCATGTGCCTCTTACAAATTCCCGTTGACTATGGGGCGATTATTGTGTTACGTTGTAATTAAATGATAAATTAGTTGACCATAAAGTCTCGCACCAAACTATTAATTTGCTGGAACTTGAGATATGAACGACAACAGACGCCTTACAATCCACAAATCACCTATTCTTAGATAGTTCACGACTATGCTTTCTTCAAATGACAAAAAATAGCGCCACCTACACAATTAACTAGTGGGTAAATTATTCCTTCAGCTGTTGCTGGGAAAAGAAGAATAGGCGCTAAATTTAAATTGAAGTTGAAGCCTGTAGATATCTCAAAATTCCTCAGGACTAAAGAAGCTACTAGTCTCTGAGACGTTCCTCAGGAACTAAGTAGAAGTAAGGGGGCACAATAGATCTTTTAGGTCTTAGTGAATGTCACCCCATCAAACATACATACGGTGTTCGATGTGTAACGTAAATTGGTTAGTATTAATAAAAATTATAAGTTAGCAGCAATAGTTATTTATGTATTAAGGGAATTATAAGGGCCTCAATTACCGATGGCAAAGTTTGCGTCCCGAGGGCGGCCGGCCCGAGGGACAGCAATTACCTGAGGTTATTAAGGCTCACTAATTCCCGTGGTACATAGATAATTTTATTTCTGACCGATTTCAAAAGAAGAAATTGTTTCCAGTGGCGGTAGTAATTTTCAGGGAACATTTCAAAATTATACAATTATTATTTGTAATGACGCAAATAAATAGAATATGGTTCAGTTTTCATTTTATAAAATATATACACATACAGATTGCGTGAATTACTTTGGAACCCTGGCCTCGGATTACACAAGTACGACAAGGATATATGAAAGAGAGAGAAATAATAATTGTGCGCGGTCATCACTTTGTTTCATCTTAGGGGTGTATACTTATTTCCCGAGACTGGCCGAATGGTCCTTTACAGAGAGAATTCACTAGTTGGTGGTATTCAGTATGCTCCCAACATGGAAGGAGTGAGGGTGTTGAAGAAATAAAAAAATACAATCGTTATTACGTAACCTGTACATCTTAAAATTCATTTTTGTCAACATGATCATTTCAGACCAAGTTGACAATTTCTAATTACAATAGGATATTATTTTAGCCATTGTAACTTGAAAATAAAACAGCATTTCTTGAGAGAACCATAATTAATAAACTAAAAATCCCTTCCATTAATAAATTAAATTGAAAAAATAAAATAAGTAGGTAGGTACCTACACCGATTCTGAACATAAAATATAAACTTCCTGAAAAAATAAAAATAAAAATCCATTCTAAAGGTAAACATAATTTTAATGATTAAGTGCTCAAATAAACCACCTTCCCGTGCCAGACAATAACCAAATCTGTGGCACAAACGTGCAAAAAAGTCAACGATAACGAGACAAAAATATCATTTCTACAAATTAATCTGCGCTTCTGGCAACAGCGGTTAACATAGGGAGGCAATGAGCATTCGGCCAGTCTCGGGAAATAAGTATACACCCCTAAGGTGAACAAAGTACACGCCTTAATGACCACGCATAATTATTTTTTCTCTCTCTTTCAGCTGTTTTTCTGTCGTACTTGTGTAATCCGGACGGTTCGGATGTAATTTACGCAATCTGTATATGTATATTAGCAATTTTTTATTTTATTTTCACTTGTGAAAGGTAGAGGGAGTTATAGAATCTATAATGTCCCAAGGGACATTTGACTCTTTATTGATAGCGTAACTACGACGATATATATAAGCTTATAATATCTCGGTCAGAAATAAAATGTATTTTGATTTTGATGTTTATGACAGCTGTCAAGCCAGAGGGAAATGTCCACTTATTAATTTCCCTCTACGCAGGGAAATTTCCGAAGAAATTAGGTTATTGTCATAGCAACATGTCAAAAGGCTAAAATTATTTGGTATAAAATGTTCGCGATAATCTCCCGTTACTATAAACAAGGTGAACAAAAAGGATCCTTCTAATTGGTTGAAAATAAATTTATGAAATCACAATCTCAAACGGAACGAAAATTCCCACCTGCTTTACACGCAATAAAACAACAACTGCTCCGTTAATCTGGAAGGCATTGCAATACTCCTTTCTGTCAATTAGTCGGTCATTTTATTGGAACCACTTTTTTTTTCAATACATTTTTCATTTAACACCAACAGGGATGGAAACATTGGAAACGGAAACAGGAAATGAGGTCGACGATTACGTAAAGGGCGGAACTAAATGGATAAGGCTTGAAAAGGTTGTGATCGAAACGATAACAAATCCATACGTTTTTTAATGCTCAACAGATTTCATATAAGGTGATTTTTAGCGAACTGCTGGTTATAACCCAGCGGTTATTTGCGGTAATTATAGTTGTGAGTAAAGTTAATTTGCACCGTTTTACAATTCGTCGGGAGATAAAGAAATCTGTAAACAGAAACAGAACCGGTTTAAGACACATTTTTTATTATTGCAGGTTCCCGACGCACTAGCGATTTCTATACTCTCTTTTTCCGATGAATAGCAGTTGTTTTACCGATAACTGTAATAATGGATTTTTTTGAAACTTTTGTCAATTATGTATTCTTTCAATAGCTCCATGCTTCGACCCATTATTTTTGTATTTCAGTTGCCTGTCAATATTTTGTATAATTTTTTTGCGTAGATTGAAATATCTCAATTTAGTCTAGGCAATGAAGTACTAAAAAGGCCAAATATAGGAAATCTTTTAGGACATGACGTATCGGAATGCGGTTTTTTGCATTCATTTGCAAAAATTATTTATATCATTCGTATCTACTTTGTACCTATTACAAACCGGAAGTTGCATTGCTGCAGCCAAAAATGCACCAAAAAAATACAACTTTTGAGAGGCCTTTTGGCAAATTTGATAACTTCGTAAATAACAGTCAGAATTGGCTCAAGTCGGGTACCCAGGGGTTTTCGAGGTCGCTGATCACGATTATGATGTTCAAATTGACCCCCCGAACAACTGGAGCTCAGGAACGCCGACGAACGTCATCTCCGGGAACTATCCCGAACTTTATGCGAGAGAGGAGAGAAACTGGGCACCCTGGAATTTTTTGGGTCGCTGAATTCAAATATGCCATAAGCAAACACCCCACGGGCACCTAATGGGCTCCAACCTGGACGCGGACGTCATCTTGTAGAATTTTTCTGGAAATACCGACAATAACGAACCGAAAATCGTTGTGGAGGCTTTTTGTGTGCGCTGAATCAGAATTTTATGTTGAAAACGACCACCCGAACACCTGGTGCGCCCTAACCTGGCCCAGAACGTCATCCCCGTGGGTTTTCCAGACATAATTTAAAAAAACCAGTTTCTCTCCTCTCTCGCATAAAGTTCGGGATAGTCCCCGGAGATGACGTTTGCCGGCGTTCCTGAGCTCCAGGTGTTCGGGGGGTCAATTTGAACATCATAATCGTGATCAGCGACCTCGAAAACCCCCGGGCACCCGACTTGAGCCAATTCTGAATCTTATTTACGAGGTTATTAAATTTGCCAAAAGGCCTCTCAAAAGATGCATTTTTCTCTACAGCAATGTAACTTCCGGTTTGTAATAGGTACAAAGTAGGTACAAATGATATAAATAATGTTTGCAAGAGAATGCAAAAAAACGCATTCCGATACGTCCTATCCTAAAAGATTTCCTATCATATTGCTTCATTGCCTCGACTAATTGTTAATTGTCCTTATTAATACTCTTGTTGGTTAAATACCTATTGACGTTATTTTCTATTCTTCTAAGGTATCTCTCATCACCATTTAAAAATAGTTATTCATGTATTAAGTGAGTTATTATTTTTCGAAAGCAAGTGTACCTCTTATTTCTGGTAATAAATTCAAAGTTACCGAATTTGCATCATTTCGTATATCTGGAGCTGTACATTCCATGTAACTTTCATTTTTACTAATATCATCCATAGTTTTAATTTTCAATTTTATTTTGCAAAATTTATCAAAGCACAAAAACTTAATTGATACGGTAACATCGCAATCACACTAATTAATTATTTAAAACATTAAAAACTTAACAAAACAGCGATTTATTAGATTGTGAAATATTTTCAGAAGACAAAAACACTCCCCAGCCTGGTTGCTCTATGATCCCCACTGTCATTGTCACAATACAATTCTGTAGTATCGGTTGTTATGGGCAACGAGCTTTTTGCAATTTTTTACGCTCGGCGAGCGTAAAGTAACTCCCCTCAAGAAACATCAACTTTTCGTTGTCAATGGCAAGCGAAAAAGCCTACTTTTCAAGGTGATTGTAGAAAATAGAATTTTAATGGTTAAAACTACAAATACTAATAACTTTTTAATACTGAATATGTGTCATTTTTTTCAGCTTTTACTCACATTTTACTCCTTGCGAATGAATATTTCAATGATTGAACATGCTATAGGATGGAATATTGTTATTTTGCAGTGAGGGGATCCCAACTAGAGATATAGTTGCGGCTTGAATTTCAGTCACGCCTGTCAAAGCCATTTACAATTTGAACCTCGCTTGGGTCAATTTATTCGTAATTCTGGGTTCAAGCTTATGTATTCACTCCTTAAATTTGCGCGAGGAAAGGACAAAGTGCTATTAAATATTAAAGTGGGTTCAAATTATATTTATACGTTTAGTTGAAATTGTATAATTTTCGGGTTAGCATATTGTGAAAATTGAAGTGATAAGAACAAAAACATTGCAGTGTTCATGCAGTTAGTAAGTAGATGTGTTCTATTAAGGCGCGTTTTCAATAGTCGATTTCAATTAACGATTTTTATTGATCAACTAAAATCGAATGAAAATCCCTGTGTGAATCTACATTTAAATTGTTGTTGAACGATTAAGCTGGAGTCGAAAAAATCTTTGGCGATGACCAGGAAAAACCTACGTTTAACGGTAGGATTTCTGCCACTGTCAATTAAGGAAACACCTCCATACAATGGGGCTAGTGGACACACCTCTATATGCAGCATGTGTGAACATGAAGATGACCTGTCCACCTTCCTGGAAAGGCCAGGATGGACGATGACCTAGGAAGACAACTCTACTCTACAGATACAGAATATACAGATCATTTCAATGAAAACTATCCACTCCACATAATCCTGAATGCAATGCAATAATGTATATAGCATGTTTTATTTAAAAAATTTGGTGGTGTAACTATAGGGGGAAGGGGAAGTTGTACTGTCTACATATAAGCAAAAAGACGACTCCCTTTACTTGATATTCGACGTATTTATTTGATTTTTTCATGAAAGAAACGCCTTCAGAATTATGTGGGGACTCATTGAAATGCTCTGTATATAAATTTTGTGACTTATAGTCCTAATTTGTACGTACTCAAAGTTTTTTTTATTAACCACCATAGAAACATCATTTTGATACAACTGTACAAGTGCATATCCAACAAAATAACATCCTATTGTCGAGTACATCACATAGGTAACTATCGCGTTTCCATCGATGACATCGCGTCGGCGGAGCCACGTCAATTATTTGGACACGAGTCGAACAAGTTTACTAAAACGTTTTCGACAATTGACGTCAGTGATCATTATACAAGATATAGCAGAACCTATATATTTTCTTCATAGGGTTGATTTATTTAATTTGAATTTACATATTTTGAGAACTGAAAATGAAAGACATGGCGTGCCGATACAATCAAATGAAAGCTTTTAAAATATGATTTATACAAATAAAAAAAGCCACATTTATTGTAGAAACCACATAGTGAAGCAGCCATTAAAGCACTGAACTCTTGAATTGAATAGATGAGGCTTCTACTTGATGAAGATTCATACTTAACTATGAAATAAAACAATGAATTTTTGTTTAAACCTTCATTACAATTGAACTATGTTCACAAGTTGTATTTGAACATAGTTCAATTGTAATGAAGGTTTAAACAAAAATTCATTGTTTTATTTCATAGCACTGATCTCTTGTGTAATTAGTTCAAAAATGGTATGGAAATGCCTATAGGCGAGAACAACGTCGTCAAAATACTGTGGATTCCAGGGCAGACTGGGAAAGAGGGAGACGAAATATCAGATGGAGCAACAGAGAGGGGGCTGAAACACCCTTTTGGGGGCCAGAACCCTTTTGCGGAATAAACTCCAAAGCCGAAAAAACAGAAATTAAAACCATTGCAAAGATCTTGTAGGGCTTAGATAATCAAAAATACTTCTGGATGACTACAAGCAGTTGAGACCAAAAGAATTACTAAAAGCAAAACTGAGTTTTAACGGGAGTCTGTGGAATGGAAGAAGAAATCTCCATCCAGAAACTTCACAGCAATTGAGAATCCTAGTGCACACCTAGAAGACTACTAGTTAAAAGAGAGACACCTAAAGCCGGCAGATATCCTAAAATTCCTCCGGGAAATAGGACTAAAGGAGCTTACGTAATTAAAAATGTACTACTACATGAAACCTCGAATATCTTTGTTGTTAAAGAAACAAAAGATAGAAAACTATAAATTTTTGGAAAGGAGAATGATTGCTCTTCGACAAACTAGTGAAAACCCCATCTCTTTGGAGCAATTAATAAGCTGGGCATTTATGTTTAAAATCAGTCACTCTTATATGGGACACCCTGTATATTATTGTTAATGTTTGATGCCTGGTGTCCAATTTATTTTTTGTGATTCCTAAAATTGAATAGGTGAGAATCAATTCGATAAACTACAAATCTATTTTCTAAATCCAAATATAGAACTTGCTACTATACAGAGTCAAATCATGTAAAAAAACGTAAATTCAATTTTTATTAGATAGTAAAAGATTATTTGAGCTAGCCGAGTATAAAAGGTTAAATTGTAAGATAAGATATCATTACAATAAACATATATACCACAAGAATAATAAATTAAATATTTTAATAATTATAAACCTATTACAGAATTGTACAGTGTGACCCATTTTGTTTGGAAGCACCCCTATAAAATCCGCATTTTTCAACCGATTTTAATTTAGTCTTTTTTGTTAGATTCAGTATCAAAAACAGAATTTGAGCACAAATTTTCATACCATAATAGCTATTTTCAAGACACTCTACGTTAATTTTTCTTTGCCAAAAAAGACGAAAGTATATTAGGCATTTTTAATTCTCAAATATGACTACACCACTGGATTCAGAATAATGACAAATGTAAACTATCAAAATTTTATCAAAAAAGTTTTATTAACAACAAAGTTATCACTACATGAATTTGGAAAAAGTTGTTTTTTAATTAATTTTTTACTAAGAATGTAGACACATTTCAAAAATGGCAACATGGTAAAGAGAAACTAGGACTCAAACATATTGCACTGTAAAAATTCGAAGCCGATACCTTAATCCGTTCTGGAGTTATAGCTTCTGAGAGTATTGTAAAATTGTGCTGATGTGACGAAAATACAAATTAACACCAAATAATACATTTTGATTATTAAACTACTTAATAATAATTGAATTCTACATTTTTGTAGCCTCGACTAGACCTCCGTTAATTTCCACACATTTCTCGTATCGTTTGCGACTATGTCTTAGCGCTTTTTTATTTCATGTGGCGTTATTCCAGCACACGCCTGTCGTATTCTGTCACACAGTTCTGCTCTATTCCTTGGACGTGTCTTATACACTTTTTGTGTCAAAAGCCACCACAGATAAAAATCCAATATAGTTAAATCGGGCGATCTAGGAGGCCATTCGATTAACTCGCTACCGCGACCTATCCAACCATTTGGAAATTTTTCGTTAAGCCGCTGCCTGACAATCCTAGAATAGTGTACAAAACAACCATCTTACTGAATTTCGAATTTTTACAGTGCAATATGTTTGAGTCCTAGTTTTTGTTTACCATGTTGCCATTTTTAAAATGTGTCTACATTCTTAGTAAAAAATTGATTAAAAAACAACTTTCTCCAAATTCATGTAGTGATAACTTTGTTGTTAATAGAACTTTTTTTATAAAATTTTGATAGTTTACATTTGTGATGATTCTGAATCCAGTGGTGTAATCATATTTGAGAAAAAAAAATGCCTAATATACTTTCGTCTTTTCTGGCAAAGAAAAATTAACGTAGAGGGCCTTGAAAATAGCTATTATGGTATGAAAATTTGTGCTCAAATTCTGTTTTTGATACTGAATCTAGCAAAAAAGACTAAATCAAAATCGGTTGAAAAATGCGGATTTTATAGGGGTGCTTCCAAACAAAATGGGTCACACTGTATATCAAAATGTAATCAAAATGTAATCAGAATAACCAATTTATTGGTTGGGTTATTCAAAGTTGCAGCATAGGAAAATTCCTCAAAGCAATAAAATATTTTCACCCAAAAAAATAAGTATTTTCCGGGATTTGCTTCCAATTTGCTTTTTATTGAAAAGTGATTCTAACTTAAGAATAAAACCGCATATAGGCGAATTCGTAGCCACCCTTAGCTCGAATCCACTTTTAAAATCCTATTAAGGATTACACCACAACTGACAAACGCTTAATCTACTTGTTTAAATTGTCTTTTTATCTGCTTATATGCGGATAATTGGAAATTTGTTGTATGCTTTTACGCCTTTGTCACTTTTTTTTTCCACGAAATGGAATGAAGCTGTTCTTTATTATCCTTAGCTTGAAATAAACCGAAAATAAGAGGGAATTTTAGTCAAAATTCAACTGAAAACGATGTAAGAAGTTAAATACTGAGAATATGTAAGGATACATAATATATTTTTTCTACTATCACTATCGAAAGTCGTCTTTTATGCATTGAAAAGCAACTGCAAAGTGGATGTTTTCCGCGAGCTGTCATAATTGGACATTATTGGCGCTCTTAAGCAGAAAGTAACTTTGGCGCACGCCTAATTTTATTTATAGATAAAAGAGAGCTAGTAGTTAATTTTGGTGTGATAGTAGAAAAAATCTTGCGTGTATTTAGAGCAGAAAGTCTTTTGGTAGTTTCGACAGATTGCAACTTTCTGTCTCGACTACCAATGTACTAGGTACTTTCTGCTCTTGATACACAAATAGCTAATTTTAATAGATCAATTTTGTATTTTCCAGTAAGTATAATTTTCAGATAACTTATATACTTGGTGGAGTCATCAGACAAAAAATCATTTTTTATTGCTATGATTAAGTGGTTTTCCATATTATTTCATTCGCAAACAGCAACAGCAAACTCAAACTATTCGGTGTTTTCACCTCTCTCGCCTGGGCAAGCTTTATCGTGATATTATTGTAAGAATTTCGCCTGTGGTAGTTTCAACAACGTATATTATTCATTTCACGCTCTATGTTCATCACTCATTGAATTCTCGTGGCGCAAACTAACCAAGAGAGTAATGGCTGTCATAATTCATTAAGTAATATACTGCAATATTTTTAGACCATCACTCGTTGTGTAACTGGTCTTTAAGGACTCATATTTCAACTGTAATGTAATTATAGTATGCTCAAAAAATAAATAGTATTTCAGCTTCCAACGGTTTCATATTTTCTAAATTTTATATGTTCAAAATGGTGTCCCACGGACACGGGTTGTTACAATCATATTGGTTCCCGCAGATTTTTGAAATACTAGTTGGTTGCCTCACGTAATAGTCCAGTAAATAAAGGCACCAACCTGTTCATCCCATTATTGTCGAACTTTTTTCTTGCAACTTGTAGGTATTCATGTGTAGATTACTCTCTGAAAATATGTCCTCCGCGGGATTTGCGGAAGGGGCTGGAAAATGGCCCATGATCCCGAAAATTCAGTTTTTGGCCGATATCTCCCGAAATATACTACTTAGAGAAGTGGGGTTTTGCTAGAAATGAAGTACAGTACATTACCTACAAAAATGGTCTCCATCATTTTTGTCCATGGATCAATATTTCTTAAATTTTCCGAAAAATCTAAAAAACTAAAAATTTTAAAAACCATCGAAAAGAGGACATTTTCAGCTTTCCAATGGTGTGCATTAAAGACCGATATTGCCAATCATTGTTTATCAATTTGCGGTAGACCCGAGAATTTTCAGAAAACTCTGGAAATCAAAAAAAAAATGTCCCAAGAAAAACATGCTGTTTATAAAAATACACAAAAATTATTTATTCATTCTTTCGGAATACATTCACCACCTATCAAAGTCCCATTATCCAAAAGGTTTCGGTAAAACTACGCTTAATTTAAAAAATATGAACGGATTGATAGGGGCGGTCAAATATTCGGGAAAAATAAAGTTTGGCCAGTTTTTTTCAATGATCCTGGAAAAAAAAAAAATACACGGTGTTATAGGTACAGGTCTCTCTTTTCATATGCACTTTGAATCATGAAAAACGATTCATTTTTATGGGCCAATTTGCCCGCCCTCCCATGCCTACATTCACGGAGCGTGCTCCCGGAGACGCCGCGCAGCAGCTCGAAATCCAAGGTACGCTTGGGCCCGTTTATCTCGAAAATGGTTAAATTTTTGACAAAAATGATAAGAATCATTTTTGTAGATAATAAACTGCTTTTCACTTCTCTAAGTGTCATATTTCCGGAGATATCGGTGGAAAACTCAATTTTTGGGATTATTGGCCATTTTTCAGACCCTTCCGCAAATTTCGCGGAGGACATATTTTCAGAGAGTAATCTACCCGTGAATACCTACAAGTTGCAAAAAGAAAGTCCGACAATAATGAGATGAACAGGTTGGGGGATTTCTCGGTGTTTATTTACTGGACTATAACTCATTTGAAGCTATTGATAGAACAGTTTATAACAAATATACAGAAATCCGCCAAAAATGCTATAACTTTCGCAAGCGCGTCGGAACATTACATTACCTACTTTACCGCCTTCCTTAGGGCCCCAACGGCGGATGGCTGACATTTGATACCTAAATTCTGTCTAACGGCGAACTAAAGTTTATTTTTTCAAGAATTATAAACAGTTGAGTTGTCCACCGTTGGCGGCAGAAAGCTAGGTCCTTCTTGGAGAAATCTGCCCTTGGATACCTACTCTAGTCCTAGGAGTCTATTTCTCCAATGAGACAGTGCTTCACAATCAAATATAATGTGAGAGGCTGTTTCCTCATTTTCCATGCACAATCGACCATGCTCCCAATATATGCCAATTGTATGCATGTGTTACTTTAGTGACCGGTGAGTAATCCCGTCACTTTCGTCGACTCCGAGGGGTTTTTGACCAGCAGTTTGCTATGTTCCGGATGTGTCTTCAGTACATCTGATGTTTAGTTTGAATCCACCGAGTTGTACATCCACGTGCAGCAGCTTTTGCCAAATACTCCCAAGTATTGTGCTCCAGAGTTTTCTACACCGAACTAGTCATCGCTAGTTTCTTCCTGCTCATTTTCTGAGGTCATGTTCGGAATTTCTCTGTAGCGTACTCGCTATTCTTGATATTTTGAATGCATAGATTGTCCTCCAAGACTGGGCTTTTGTCCTTTGGTTAAGGATCTTCCATTGGTTTGCTGATAATCTATCATATTACGCTTCTATCGAATGAAGCATTTTCTCTTCCACGCTTTGACTTGTTTACAGGTAAAAACGCTGCTGTAGGCATTTTCAAAATATTGTCTCCCTTTTACTTCTTCAGTTTCGCTCCTCTCCAGCCTTTAATCCGAAGTACTTTCAACTGGAGCCATTCCGTAGACGGTGGTGACTTCTCGAGCTACAATTTTTCCCACACGTGCGATAAATTTTCCGCACTCGCAATGTGTTTAGTCCGATCTTCTGTAAAAGCGAGTTTTTACATTTTTAATTTATTATTTTTAATGAAATAATCTCACAGTATACAATCAAATTATAATTTTCGGTTAAAATGTAATCAATCAATGTAGTAAATAATCTATTATATTACACAAATAACGCCGGTCATTGTACTGCAGGAGAAATAGTTTACTTCAATTGCAGTATTTTGGAGAATGTGTATGTTTGGCGCAGCGCCACACAAAGGATGCACAAGCTATGTAACATACCCCATTATAACGGAGTTATTAGCGTATGTATTGATTATTAATAGTTAAAACAGATGACGGAACAATGTACGATGTGATAAACCATAGAACCGCGTATGATTCACCATACATGAAACAACCCATCCTAAATAATTGATATCCATTCAAGATGTTTTTGACATTTTTATAATTGATTGTGGGATAAATGCATGGCTTTTAAAATCCAAACCGAGTTTTGATTAGTGGAATTATGGTTATGAGTAGTGTGATTGGATTAAAATTAATGTAATTGTTAAGTGATGATGATAAATATATATTATAATATGATATTATCATAAAGATTAAAATTTTAAAACCGCAATTTATAGCAGCGGCAATAGCAATACAATTAATTTAAAACATGCAAAAATGATGAAAACACAATTAAAAAATTTGGACCATGAAACTTTGGAATAATACTGCATTGATAATATTCCTCATTAAGGGCCGGTTCTACAGTTTGAGTATTAACCTGGCATACGCTATACGTAGAATAACGGGTCACTATTGCGTTCTACAATAGAGGTATATCTGTATTCCAAGTATAAACCAGGGTATAAGTTATCTATATCAGTTTGAGGGTATAACCGAGAGATAAACTTATTCTGCATTTCTAATGGTTGGTTTTGACATATAAATATTATTACATAACCCTACTTTTTTGTTTTGACTAAAATTAGTGGCGTTTTTTGTTAAGTATTAATTATCTACATTGAACACATTTGAGATGGATCCTTTCAATCTACCTATCATTTTTAAATCAGATGATGAAGATATTGAGATCAGATTATACCGAAATCCTAAAGTATTTAAAGTTAGGTAAAATATAGGTATTCATTTGATGTGAAATTATTACAACGTTTTTTATCCATGATTGAAAATACTACAATGCTAATAATTTGCAAAACCAAACTATCAAGAAATAAGCAAGAAATGTCAGAAATTTCCACTTTTCAAAACGTCAAATGTCAAAACGTTGGTTGATTGGAACTACTAGCGAGATATTCTCGGAATAACTGTGCCTGTCATAGAAATCGATTGTAGAACCGACAACAAGTTATTCTCGGTATAAATCTAGGTATAAAATATCGAAGGAATAACTATACCGACTTTTATACTCCCATTGTAGAATCGGCCCTAAATATGACTTAACTATCAAGTTAGACGCAAACTGCTGAATTTAGCAAATGGTATTAATTGTTCAATATCCTAGGAAAACATAAATAACTTTCTTGTTCGTCCACTCCATTTCAAAACACGTACTAACGGGCAGACTGTCTAAATCATAACCAAAGCCGCGAGAGGCCAGTGGTTGGCACGTCCCCACTCTACGTTCTCATTGGCTTCCTTTGAAGGACACCGACAGGATTTTCTTTTGCACACTGTTGGCTTCTGTCTGTCTGTAGAGTAGGGAGGGTGAGTTAGGCCCACAGCACTTAGGCCACATGTGACCCATTGTACATCCTCCTAGGTCATCGTCCATCCAGTCCTTTCCAGGAAGGTGGAGAGGTCACTAGGAGACATTTTCTTTATATCGGCAGGTGTGGGCCAAGACTCACCGAACACGCACTCTCTTATTGACGATAACTCCGGGCACTCGCATGAGACATGCCTAACAGATTCATCTTCCGGTTCACACATCCTGCATAGAAGTGTGTCCACTAGCCCCATTGTATGAAGGTATTTCCTTAATTGACAGTGGCCAGTCAGAAATCCTACCGTAAAGTAGGTTTTTCCTGGTCATCGCCAAATATTTTTTCGACTCTAGCTTCCCAGGGTCGCCCAGGGTGATCCTGGCAAGACTGCATCCCTTGGTTTCATCCCACCTCTTTGGAGATTGTGCATAAGTTCAAGAATTCTTAGTCCAGCCGCTTCCCTGGCTAAAGAGTCAGCAATGCGGCACACTGTTGGCTTATTGGTACGTGCCAACGGTCGCGTCTACATCGAATCGGCTTCGCCAATCGGCAAACAGCGGCATAGTGTGGTCGCGCCTTTAGACTATATCGAGACCTGATATGTGTAATTGTCCATTGTTCAAACGCTGCAGTGACGGTGGAGGAAGTGGTGAATATGGTTAAAACAACTGAAAAAACACTGAATAGATTACATACGATTACGTACAATTCGATACACATTCATTTGAGTAATATTGCTTTATAACAAATTACTTAATACCTAGTATATAATACAACTTTTTTTATGAGGTAAGAGGTGATGTAAAGTTGTAAAATATAGATAACCTGAATGTCATATTGTTATATCATCTGTTTATGCAAATAACTAGCAGGTTTACCAATTTAGTTGACGAAAAACAGCTTAAAACTCACATAAAATGAAAATGAAGGATCATTATACAAACAACAATAAACTAATTTCTTTTTTAAGGATAGCAAGATTACTAACTCGTGCTTTATTTAAATATACGATACATACACAGTCAAGATTCGATGCACGCTGTAACGTTGTGTATATTGTTTAATTTACTGTTTGGAATGAATATACTAAAAGAGTATTATCCTATGACAATGTCAAAGTTGGTTCATTTATTTTGCTTGATTCCACAATATGCTGCCATATCGTATTTTTGCAATGTAATAATCATCCAATAACTTTAGTTGTTTGTGGTTCTCAATATGTTCTTTAATAATAATTATTATATACTTTAGAAAAATGTTTAAACCGCGACTTATTTAATCTGTTGTTTTATGTCAATACCTTTTGTTATTTCAACACACTTGGGAGAAACGCAGTGTCCCCTCATAACAGTCGACACAAGCAAACATGAGCCCTGGCAGTAGAGCGCTGTAGACATGGGTATTCTCGTCCGCACTTTTGATTCCTTGTTGTACGTTGACGTTGTTGTTGTGTTGGTCAAGTATTTGGCATGAGATTCGGTATTTCTACTCAGAGACGTGGCCCAGCGTCCTTTGGTTGTACTTTCTCATTTTTCCGGTGATAATAGTCTGAAGGAAAGTTGGTGAAATAAAATGTTCTGTTCAATATCAAAAATTTCTCAACACAATATGTCAGCTCGACACATGTCAAAACAATAAAATTTAGGAACCAAAATGGCGGATGAGAATACGCATCTCTTTAGTGCCTTACTGGGAGTGCGTGTCCATGTCTCTGTAGTTATATTTTTGTAGAAACAATTGATATTTTGAATCGAAAACCAATTATAGATACCATACGTGTTAATTGTCAAAATATATGTCATTAAAGTCCAATCTGTCTACACATGCATATCAGGAGTATCTTTTGGAGTAGAGCTGTCGAATTTGTTAACTTTTTATTCAATTCTAATCAATAGTGTGACCAATTTGGTATATTTGGAATTGCTACTTTTTCCAGTGTTCGTTGTATTATGGTTGTGTTGTTTGAAAATTTGTTTTTCTTAACAACAGCCGAAAATTAAAGTGTTAATATTGGAGTTATCACTTCACCACTACCCATTATCTAGGTCTTATATATTTAGTTATAAACAAGGATGTTCTGTGATTGGTCAAATATTATATTAAATGCTGTTCCACTTTAACTTTACTTTGTTTGCAAAACAACAAATTCTTTATCATTTATTTCTCTATATGGTTCATACCTGTAGCCAAGGTAGACGCTAGTGGTAACTTTATGCCTCAGAACGCTACGCGCTTAACAACTCTCTTATTATTTATTTTTCTATTGCGCCGACTACCCACTGGTCGTTTCTTGAATCATATCAGTGTACCTCTTCTAAGAACGTTTTCTGGTGATATACCAGGAGCCCCAATTTTAGGTTAACAAGTATTTTAATTAATTTAATTTATATTGGTTTCCTTACAACCGGTTTCATAATCACAGTTGTTGTTGGAACTAGTAGATTTGTTGATACATACAACACATTATCTTCGATAAATTTGATAATTTAATATTAATTTGATAAATCACTTTAACTATATGTAGAAATTAAAACACCTTCACTCTTGAACCTCTCGTGTCGTTGACGTTTTTGAAAAAAACAATTTCTCCAACACTGGCCGGCAAAAGCGATTTAAACTAATTGTATTGGAAATGAAACGTGAAAAATACCTTCACTCTTGAACCTCTCGTGTCGTTGATATATTTGAACAAACAATTTCTCCAGCACTGACCAGCATAAGCAATTGAAACGACCTTGCAGTAAGATTCGTTTGTACTCGCTATCAACTTAACCGTAGTAAGAATGTTGCGATTTGATTTAGTTGGTTAGTAGTAAGTTGTTTTAGTGATTTTTAACCTCATAAACGGTGAATATCAAATTTAAATCATACTTGTGTTGGTATTGTAAGTGCTGTGTTGTGAATACCTATATATATGCAGACTGTGTTATTGGGTCATTGTTCGGTAGTGAGAGAGAGAGCTATAGACAAACAAAATTAAAAGGTAAATAGTATTAGATGTATTGAAAGAATATTCATCATAATATTTTCAAGATTTGAATATATTGATACTCTTCTATATTATGAATTTAAAATGATACAGAAAGAGAATGAAAACACGTCTCGATTTGATATATTTTTTATATTTTTCAATATGCTATGATTATTGAAATATTTTATTGGAATATAAGTGATGATAACCTCCTATTTTAATCTTCTCAAGCGTTTGACATAATTTACAGAGTCTGGTTACTGGTACAAATCTATTTATAAATAGTTTAACAGGATAAACATGCTTTTTTTGTTATTATTAAATTCAGCGTTGCCACTTACACGGCAAGTCTTGTTGACAAAACAGTTTCCTCCACAAAAATCAAAGTAAATAGTCGGGTGGACAGCGTTGCATCTTGGCTTAAAAAGAACTTTCTTGCAAGGAACCCTGAAGGAGCTGGGTGCATTTTCGTATGTGACTCAGGTACATCAACAATTACATCTTTGGGATTATTGAAAAATGTATGGTTTTCAGACGAAACACATACTCATTTGTCGGGCCATGTAAATCGTCGCACAAATCGACTTCTGTGCTTTGCCAGACAAGATTAGGTTCAAGAAGTTCCTTTTACATAGTGCAAAAGTAAGTGTCTGGTGTTCAATTTCGGGACACGGAATCATTGGTCCGTACTTTATCGAAGAGGATGGTAGGCAAGTCACACTTAATCAACAGAAGTACATACAAATTTTAACACGCTTTATCCCTGATGTAAATTCTGTAGTGCACCTAATTTGGCATTTCGAGACCAATTTTCCAGCAGGACGGGGCCGCAGCTCGTCAATTTTCTTCAGGAACACTTTCCAAGTAGATTCATTTCACGATATACTTCACAGACCTCACATCACCAGACGCATACATTTCTAAAGCTGCCGTTTTTAAACGGGCACCACAAACCGTCGATGAATTAAAGGATGCCGATAGGGCTTTCTACGTGGACCTGAGACCTGATCCCTTATTCCATAACATGACAAGAAACATGGAACATCGGTATGAAGTCTTGAGCGAGGAGGAGCACATCATTTAGAACATGTAATGAAGTGTTAATAATATGTGTTTTTTAAAATAATAACAAGTTCTGTGCTGTTTATTTCGGGCTATACAGTATACTGGAGGTTTCATAAAAAATATATAATACCGACGATACTGGACTTAGTGAAACACACTTGAACTCTAAAATTGGGAGTGTGTGATGCCGCAAATAAATTTATAACATAAGTTCCTTGTGGCATTACTGTTTTTTATTTTTTTTATTTGGACGTTTCGGTAGCGTTCCAGCTACCGTTGTCAAGATTAACCAGTAATGGAATAATTTTTGGTCCCTATCTGACACAACGAAAAAAATTTGACAACTAGACAATCAATAATATTTTGAGGTTTAAGACTACAAAACTTTCTTGTCAAATTTTATTAAGGTCCATTCATAGTAGATCACACCTCTGGTAAAATGTGAAATAATAGTTATTTATTATACAAGGGAAAAAAGTATTAGATTTTAGCTCGAGGTTATGTTGTCTCCCGACGCGAAGCGAACTATTTTTTTTCTGTGAGTAGAAAAATGACGATTGTCATATTGAAAAAATGTCTTATTTTGGTTGTTCTAGATGGATTGAAAATGGCGTGGATCTGAATGTTTATGTTTGTCATGACAAAACGATGTAGAAAAATGTCAGCTGAGTGCAATAATATATATATATATATGCGGGAAAAAAGTAATTTCATAAAAAATGATATTTTGTTACCGGACAACAATGATAATATGTTAAACTTTTTTCCCGTCATAGAAAAAATAGTTATTTATGTAACAAGTGCAAAAAGTGAGTGTTTTTTGCACGCGACGTGAAATTGGCCTTTAGGCCGAGTTGGACAACACGTCGAGTGCAAAAAACACGTTTTGCACGAGTTGCATACAATATTTTTTCTACATTCATGCAAAAACTGGAAAATTAGAATATAATATGTTAGGAACTCAAACTTTATTAATATTGAAAGTATTACTTTCTAGATTTATTAGGTAATAAGTTTAACGATGATTCATTTGCAATTTCACTTATTTCTGATGGGGTCCCAATATTAATATAATATTTTCTTAATAATATTCAATACAACTTAAAAGATGTTACTTTATTATATTACTCTGATATTTAATAAATATCATTTACCATGTCTTCTTTTTTTTGTATCTTTATGGCCTCCACCTTGTCAGTACTTAGTCATAGCTGGTTTTCGCTTTGACCATTTAAATTTTAAATAATCAAAGATTTTTGCAATAATTGTAACTCGTTGAGACTAAGTAGTAAGATATACATATATTATTGCTGTATTAGAGTAGGATCAGACACTTGCTCTGGATTTTTATTTTATTTAAATGTTTATGTTTGTCATCAATCATTAGAAAACTGACAAGAACGACAGATGAGTGCAGCAAAAATTTTGTTGCACTAGTGCAAAAAAGAACCACTTTTTCCATTAAATGTATTTCACAAAAGTGTTGTTTTTTGCATGAATGTAGAAAAATATTTCATTTTATGACATTCTAACGATATGTAGTTCACTAGATATGGAAACCAGTGAAGTACACGTTCCAGGAACGGTTTTTATTGGGATAGTGCTTTTTTTCGCTTTTTTTGGAAATTTTGTTAATAAAACGCGTTTTTGTTACTTTTTTGTGTATGATTATTTTTGTTTTCAAAATATGTATAACTCAGTTTGGTAATTTTGTGTATTGAAGTGTGTATCGATTAACAACTATTCCAAAGATAAATCATAAGAAAACCTGGATATCCTGATAACGCAGGTAATTGATTATTGGAAATTTCTCTTTCTAACATTGGTAACCAAATTTGACTACATTCGGCTAAAATACTAGCTACACATTTATCTTATCTTATATTTAGATATTTAGTTGTATTAAAGCACTTTCTTTGATTTTTCTTCTATTATTATTGGGCTCTTTCAATATTATTTTTGTCGAATCCCATTGAATTTTTTATGCCCCTCTTCCCAAGCATGTTTACAAATACCGAAACGTCGAAATAAAAAAAAATAAAAAACATTATTGTGGTTTGATTCCCAAAAAAATAAGAGAAAAAAGTATAATTTAATGTTGAGATAGAACTAAGGTACGTAAAAATTATTTCTGTAAATTAAACCGTATTTAACCTGATCCAACTTGTCTCCAGGAGCTCTTTATGTTCCTATAAAAATAACCTATCAAGAGAGGTAAATTCACATTCACTCAATGAACCCATTAGGATCGGCAATTTTTTTATTTCATCTTTATTTTTATTTCTCTTGGACTATTATAGAAATAATTCATGCAGAAGGATGCGCAATAGGGTAGTGACCTGACATATATACCATTTCCAGAAGAATATAACCAATTAATTTATACTAAACACATCCGTTTTTTCTAACCATTATCAACAGCAGGTTTAATGTTGATAAAATAAAATTGATTGCAAACAAGTTGCTGAATTATTCACGTATTGGAAACTTTATGAATAACTTAAAGTATCCTGTGGTTAAAATGCGTTGACCTTGAAGATTATGATCATTCATATTTAAAAATTACTGGAGAAGTAATTGATTTGAATTTTTCATTCAAGGACAAATGCTTATTATAACCAAGATAATGGACTTTAAATTACATGTAACGCAAATATTTCACTTTATTCTTTAAAAAGCTGGTGTATTGGAACTGTCACATTATCGTTGGCCCCGATATATTACGATTAAACACGATGGTTGTAACCGACGTGCAAACCTGATGGAAGAATTAATCAATGGGATGAACATCATACACACAGGCTACGGTTGTAATGGTTGTATTATTTCCTCTCCAAAGTGCTTCCGTCTGAGTCCATGGAAGTTCTCGCAGAAGCAGAGTATGTGCGTAGGTGTTTCATCATAGACATTTCTTGCACATAGGTTCACTAACTTTGAGGCTTATGAGATGTACTGAGGTGTTTTTCTATTGCGTACCATGAGGTAAGAGACGGAGAACGATATAGGTCTATAGTTGAAGAATTTCCGGTAATTTGGAATAAAAGTTTGGAAGATGTCCTAGGCGATGTAATAGTTCATCAAAAGTAGCAATAGACATGCGGTAATAATTAAAAAATTCGCACTCATCTTCTCTTAATTGATAAAACAATGTTTTAAATGTACCAACAATGAACCGTTGGGCAACTATTGGATGGACCCAAACAGATCTAAATATCTTCATTTTGCGGCGATGTCTTTATATAGAAATAACAACCATTTTCTTACGTCTATCCATAATGAGTTAACACTAAACACTATGAAATACTATACTACTTTCATACGAAAGACACCCGGACTGTCAAAGACAGAGTGTTTTTCTTATAGTATTCAGCGGGCCTTAGCTGTACATCCGATATTTTGGAACGCCGATTAATCACGTTTCTTTTTGTCCACAGACTTCGGTTTTGTGTCCAGTTCCTTCCAACAGTTTTGCACGCTGGTGAAAACCGTCGTGTTTAACGGGAGCCTTTAGAAAGCATATCAAACAAGGATAAGAAATCAGAAATAGAAAAATTATTAATCGTAACCCTATTAGCAGTGAATGTTCGATTGTTTCCACCTTTTCATTGTGCAAATCCAAAATTCCACCAGTGTAAACATTTACATAGGACATACCTCCGTCCAGTCACTGGCCAAAAATTATCGTTCTTACAGAGTGAATACTTTTCATCCTACCGAGTAATCGAAGTTGAGTATTGAAAAAAAAGTATTAGTGAGTTTAAAGATTTGCAACTTTCCAATCAGCTCAACGAATTTCTCATTCTAGGTTCATCAAAACTTTTTAAACTTTTTGAGGAAGAACACCAATCTACTTTATTCAAATATTTAAATGGGTTAATAAGTTTTTTTTAAGATACTGATGAGGCAGTTTCTGGTAATAAAATTGTTGAGTCAAATAAATTCATTTGATTGAAATAATACTACACTTTGTGCAAATCCAAAAGGCCACCAGTGTAAACATTAACGTACGTGAAAAATGTCCTGTTACTGGCCAATGATTATCGTTATTACAGAGTGATTAGTTTTAATTCTACCGAGTAGAAGCAGTTGAGTATGTAAAAAAATGTATTAGTGAATTTAAAAACTGCTAGTTTCCAATGGACTCAACTAATTTCATATTCTAGGTTCATCAAAACTTTCAGAGGCAAAACACCAGTCTACTTTATTCAAATAATTATTTAAATGGGTTAGGTAGTTTTTGAAGACACTGATGATTCAATTTAGAATTGTTAAGTTTCTAGGTGTTCCTACATAATGTCTCCCTCATCAATTTCATCAAAATTGATCAAAAAACAGTCCTTATTCGAAATGAAATTCACCGGATTATCGATTTTTTTATTTAATTTTTTTCAAGTTATCTTGTATTTGTTTAGTTTAGTTTTATTACAAGATCATATTTTTATATCAATACAGGCTATGACATAGCAGCTAAATAATTGACAGTACTACAAAACAGTGATGGTAAATAAACCAGTTATTAATAAAATATTATATAATCCATAGGCTGATATAGTTCATTTATCCTGAAAAATAGTTTTCCTTCGACTCTGGCGGAAAGTTTCTCATATCTTCATAGTGACGCGAACCGTGCGCTATGATATCACCCTATTGTTATATCATATCGCACGGTTCGCATGAATTCGATTTACGTGGTCTTCTTATTTAAATTTACCTACGTAATAACTACAAATATAGCACAAAACACAAAATCTGTTCAAAAATTATTAAAATTCACCAAATTTTGTGGTAAAAAAAAACCTACGGCCGGGAATCGAACCGCGGTCTACTCCAGCATTATCTGAATTGTCATGACGCGTTAACCACTGAGCTACTATAAGATAGCTTCCAAAAGTATTTATTTTAGGTATATATATATATAGTATATCTGTAGGAATTTTAAAAAATCAAATTATTAAGAATTAAAATGTCTTCTGCATTATTTTAAAAATATTTTGCACTACAAACTGATTATTTTAAAAGAAATCATAATGTTGTAGGTACAGTTATTGATGTTTTCAAATGAATAAAACCATCATATTTCTTAAATTTATCGCGTGATCGTAAAAAATATATACTAATTATAAAAGTTGAAAATAATAAAGTAGGCTTATGTCAAAACTCTCAAATTATAACGCAAAGCATTGAAATAGTTTTTGTAAAATGTAAGTGTAAGTGAAATATTTATTGTTACAATTATCGCATGGTCGTAGTCAAAATAGTGTACATAACTCGTTGGAAAGTGAATTTCACTCATTTCATTTCCGCACTCACCGATGTCAACATTATTTTTTAAAAACCATCACATTAAACAATATTTTTTACAATTATCGCATGGTGGTAGGAAAAATAGTGTACATTACTTGTGCGAAAGTGATTTTTCACACTTGTGAGAGTGTCTCACCCTCACTCGTGTGAAAAATGTCACTTTCCGCACTCGTTACGTAATATACTATTTCAGTCTATACTCGCTTGTTTTTGTTTTCAAAAAGGTATAATGAAAATTATCGTTCACTTACACATTCATAAATGTTATTCCCGTTCTTGCACACGGAATAACTTGACAAGTCTTCTTAGTTATTTTTTCCACCTTTTCAAATGAACAATACTATTTGTCATGTAGTCCCATCCCATACGAACTTTATATCAACTGACACCATCTATAAGTAATGTAATAGAATATTAAGTAACAAAAGTTGTAAGTAACCCATTATGCGAGTGCGTAATGGGATTACAACTCGAGTAACGTTCTATACTTTTTCTACGCCCATCTATTTTCGAGTGCTCATAATTTCATATTTTTCACTACTAACAGACGTAGGTAAAGTCGAGAAAATGTTCGGATACTATAATTTGCTACAAAAATTGGCAGCATAAATGAGATGACGTTTATTCCCATATCAAGAGAAAGCGAATTATTTTTTTTGAAATTGTTAGCTCACTCTTTTAATCTAAAAAGTATTTCACTAATGCTAAGAGCTTTTATGTTCTTCAATTGAATGAAAGTATGTAAATAAACCAAATTAAGTAGTACGTAAATAAAAATTTGATTCAACAATGAAATTTAAGTTTTCTTATCCAAATGCACGTGTATGTTATGAGATTTTCATTACGTGCATGTTTTTGTTAAATGTCACTTACAAGGAATGTCTACAGTGCGATTTTTTACGTTTACGGACATGGGCGTAGAAAAAAATTATATCATTTTTGGGTAACAAATCCTGGATAATGCTTCTCGCTACATGACCTAGCTCAGCTTTCCCAATTGTACGATGTAAGCTGCACCACTCTAAAAATAATGATTATTATCTGTATTATGGTGATAAGCGCTTTTATGCTCATACCATTTGATTATCTGTTAATAATTATGTGTATTGCTATAAATGATGGACGACAAGATTCTTTTTTCAGTTTACTCCAGTGCGCAGCGTGATTAAGTCCTATAATATTTGCGTATATTTCTTGTTAGTGAAGTTAAGTGTGTTTCTAGAGTGATAACAAGTTGTTATTGGTGTGGGAAGGTTTGTTTTGTTTAGATTTACATAATGATCATAGAATTGAGACTATTACCGGCTTTTTAAATGTAAATTTCCGATTGTTTACAAAGATTAAATTTTAATTAGCTGAATTCTACAAGAATTTAATCACTACCAACATTGTTTTTCCAGTCTTTTACAAAATAGGCATATACGAAGACAATTGGAATATATTATATATTATGTAATTGTATTCGCTGCAATGCAATTTCCAAGAATTAAATACATTCCCATTAATACATCAACACGTGAGCCAGTGAAAATATAAGCAAAAAAAAGTTTATCTAATTTGATATTTTCCATTTGAATTTAACATTGTTGCATTTGCTAATCTAAGTGATTTGTCCGTTATATGTAAGATACCAAATTTAAAAATCTAGTTGAGTTTTCCGTTATCACCTCGACGTAGTTTTTAGGGTTAATGTCTGCTTCAACTTTGAGTTACTGGTCTGCCTTACCGTTTTCATAACACATTATATCCCATTCACGCCTAGCAAGAGCCTATACCGGTACAATTTCAGTACAACCACATAAATGGTTGCCCTTTGAAAGATTGTGTTGAACAATGACGACACCGTCGTGTACAATACATTATAAAAGTATACGTCACCTTTTAATTGGAGAGAAATACTTTTTTTTGTATTTTTCACACTTCAACCCGCTAACACGGATACGATTTTACCAAAATTGACGTTTTCACGAGCAAGATGGATTATTAGTACTGCTATAAAGACCCAAACGTCGTTATCTCAAAAATGTTCCGTTTTTGGATTGTTTAACTTATTAATGGTAAATACAAAATAATTATGGATTGTTCAGCGTCAACCAATGGTGAGTACCCACGTAACATTGTTGAATACCAAGAAAGCAGCGGCAACGTCATTTAATAATTTTTCGGCCTACCTCTATCCAAAGTATACATTTTCTGGCCTCATTGTAGGGAGCAAAGTCGTACTTTTCCTCCCTAGCACTTACACACATTACGTACGAGTACATTAGTATAAATCATTACTCTATCACAAGTTAAAAATATGAAGAATGAAAATAATGTGCCTATAAGTTATACTGTACCCACTTCTCAGTTTTAGTTCTTTAATAAAAATTATGTTTTATAAATTGACAAATAATTTAAAAATGTCTTGTTATTTGAGGAAGGAGGAAAAATCATTTGTATTACAGAGCTAGAGCTACGGCACACAGGCTACTCCAAGGTCAGGCGCCTATAAGTCGACTACACGATACTAAATACCAGAATGCCAGTAGACCGCATGGTCATTCCGAAGTAGGAATTCTCAAAAAATTACACCATAAAATTACCAGAAAGAGAGGACTGGAAGACCGGTCCACCCATAGAGGCACAATCCATCTGGTATACAGACGGCTCAAAAACCCCTAATGGAGTTGGAGCCGGTGTCTACAGTGCAAAGCCAAGGACTAAGATCCACATAAGCTGAGGAATCTGTGCCACAGTGTTCCAGGCGGAAGTAACTGCCATTGAACACTGTGCAAGAGAAATTGCAAGGCAGAGAGTGAATAACAAAACAATTGTTATTTACTCGGACAGCTAGGCTGCACTAAAGGCACTAAATTTCTGCCAGGACAATTCATGACTGGTATTTGACTACGTGCGTGCCCTATCTGAGCTAACAAGTCATAGCAGACTAATTCTGGCCTGGGTACCAGGGTATAAAGGACACAAGGGCAATGAAGAAGATGACGAACTGGCTCGAGAAGGAGCAAATGCTCCCTGCATTGTCCCGAACCCTTCTGCAGTGTAGCTAACACATACAAAAAGGCAGCCATTGAAAAATGGAAGCAAACTAAGTTTCTGGAATGGTGGAGAACAACCCCTGAACAAAGACAGGCCAAAGAGTTCATCAAACGACCATCGGCCAAAGTAACAGAGGACCTGCTGCTAAAAAGCCGAAAGGCTGTTAGAATCATAGTAGACTTACTAACAGGACACTGCAGACTTAACAGTCATATGAGTGTTATAAAATTGGCAGAAACAGACCTTTGCAGGTTCTGTCTTGAGAAAGAGGAATCGATAGAACATGTGTTGTGCCACTGTGAAGGCCTCGCAAGACTGTGTTTTCTAGAACTTGGCAAGGAAAAACCAAGGGCTACAAGCTATCTCGAAAAGCGTTTGTCTAGGCTATGGAGGCTTGTTAGGAGATTAAAGCTAGACGAAGTACTTTGATTAAATCAGAGCGTCACAATGAATCATCAGATTTCAGTGACAGAAGGCTAACGCCAGCTCTATTTATGTATAACAAGCGGGTCATTCATTTCTTGGATGATTATACTGCCCTCCGCTACGCTTCGGTTATTAAACTACATCCTCGGGAGGAAAAGAAGCACTTTCCTCCTTTCTTATACAAATAGCTATTACCAACAAGCGTCTGTAAATTCACATACTTCTAGTTGTGGTTGATTTTTTTATATTACCCGTTCGTTGTAGTTTTAATTGTGTTTATTTATTTCGTTTTGTCACCCATGTTGTACGAAACTGAACCAAATAATATGAAATCAAATAATTGGATACACAGGCAAAGACAAATACAGGCCAGTTCACAAATTTATTTTAATATTATTGTACATTGCGTTTTCAAATTATAATTGCTATTTTTCAATTAAACCGGCAACTGCGGTGTATTTAGAATAGCTAGGAAAGGAAGGAAGTTTATTTGATAAAATGAAATGTAGATATTTATAAAATCAATAGAGACGAAGTTATCGTGAAATCTGAACAAAAATGGCATGTTTGCTGTTTTAAAATCTATAAATGAATTAAAAAAAAAATAACGTCACCACTCATCTCATTGAACGTGTTTACAACTTTTAGTTGACATCGAAAGTTCCGTGGCAAGTTTTACAATATAAATGAAACATAAGGGGGTGTTCTCACGAAAAGCAACCGCAACGCAATTACTAAGCAACTAATGCAGGTGTTTACACCTACCAGGCAACTCTACTGCAACGCATACAGTTGCTGACTGATTGCCTCCGTTGTCGTGGTTGGTTGGTTGCTTGCTTTCTACAGTTAACAGAAGTGCCTCTGTAATGGCTATGGTTACCTGCCTCAATGCGATAAAATGCCTTTCTTCGGCATTTACAGTTTTGCGATAATTGGTGTATTTTTCGCTTATCTCGGGTTTCAACATTTCCGAAAAAATGCGAAAGATACGTACATTATAGGATGAAACATTGTGGTGATTACAGCTAATTGCATAAATATCTTCTGTATGTTCCTTGCGGTGTATTTGTTATTCTTTTTGATAATTTAATAAAAAATTAAAAAATATTGTGGCTCAATTTCCCGACGAAATTTACAAAAAGAATATCTAATTGTAAAATTGCATAATAATTAACCAGATAAATGCGTTGTTAATCATAATCCGGTTCACGAGAACCAGTTTATCAAACACATAACTTTTTATATTAATATTGTAAGTCTGTTTAATCCCATATCCTTGTAATTTAAATTAATAAATGTGGTCGTAAAAAATTACACACACATCTCTCATTGAACTGCTTTAAAACAATTATTTTTTATTTAAATTTCGGTGTTTCGATCACTGTGGCCAATGACACAAAAAAAAAACCTTACAAATAATTGAACTTCATTTCATATTTTGCTGTAAAGGTTGGCATCTTTAAGGAACTTGATAATATGTTCTGTCTGGTTATTAAACATTTCTTTGAGATTTGACTTCAGTTATATTCGCTGGTGAATTGGGTGGTAGTTCTCTGTTCTGTTCTGTAGAGCAGGGAGGGTGAGTTAGGCCCACTGCACTTAGGCCACATGTGACCTATTGTACATCCTCCCGAGGAATTGTCTTCCTAGGTCATCGTCCATCCTGTCCTTTCCAGGAACGTAGACAGATCACTAGGAGACATCTCCTTTATATCGGCAGGTGTAGGCCAAGACTCACCGAACACACACTGTCTTATTAACTATAACTCCTGGCACTCGCATAAAACATGCCTGACAGATTCATCTTCCTGTTCACACGTCCTGCTTAGAAGTGTGACCACTAGCCCCATTGTACGGAGGTGTTTTCTTAATTGACAGTGGCCAGTAAGAAATCCTACCGTCAAGCGTAGGTTTTCCCTGGTCATCACAAAATATTTTTTCAACTCCAGCTTTCCAGGGTCGCCCAGGGTGATCCTGGCTAGACTGCATCACTGGATTTCATCCCATCTCTTTGGATATTGAGCATGAGTGTAACGTTTAGCTCGTTCCGCATTTGTCGAATTCGTCAGGGCGTGGGTGTCGCCGGGTCCAAGAATTCTTAGTCCAGCCGCTTCCCTGGCTAAAGAATCAGCAATACGGTTACCTTTGCTCCTGTCGTGCCCCTTAACCCACCTCAGGATAATATTGTTATCTACCGAGGCGTTAGGTAGGTGGTAGTTAAAGTCTACAGAAAATCTCTGGAGCTGGGACCTTGAGAAGGTCTGCGCCAAACACAAGTGCAATATATATAAAGTGGAATCCGAAAACATTTGTTTGTGATAGATACTTCAGCGCTGTTACTTATGTTTTTTGTCAGTAAGATTTAAATAATCTATGATTATAAATAGATAAGAGGAAATGGAATGAATTAATCACAGAGTTAATCTTTTAATCTAACTATATTTGAAAAACCGTCACGAGAAACCTTAATCTTTTCAGTACAAGGACTGAACAAATGCTAAAAACAACAATCAAAAATACATCATAAAAGACAATAAATACGCATAGGTTGTTTATAATGTACGAATTTTATTCCCAGTTGTAGCTCGTTATTCCATTTTGGCTATTGAAAGTGATTCTAAGTAGTTTAATGTTGCATAATTTTAAATTTGTCGCAAAACCTTTTTCTGGCATATTCTAAAGCAGACCCTGCCTTATTATTTTCCAGAGTTACCGATGTTTTTCATTTTGGAAAGTATTAAATATAAAAAAACGGATAAAATATTTTTATAAATCCAAAAAGAAAAGAGCTAGTTCTACCAGCAAGTGATCGTAATAACATGGAAAGTTTTAAATATATTATGGTAATAACTATTACACTAATTTTTAAACTATGCTAACAGATGAATTAAAAGAGTAAAGTTGAAGGGAAAACTTAATTGAAATATCAAGGAAACTTACATGGACATTTAGAATAAGCATGGAAATGATTCAAATAGCAGTAAGGAAAAAGTTATCCAAAAAGTTATCATCGTAGTAGAATCAAATGAATGGGAAAAAAAAGAAAATATTTATAACAGAACTACATAAGTTTATGAAAAGTGCAAAGATCAGAATATCAGTTCGATACGGATGAAGATACGTTTGGAATTTTGACAAGTGTCTAATATACAGAGGGCGGCTGAATTAAGCAACAAATTTATTATTTTTCAAACAATTTATTTCAGATAAAATAGGTAAATTTTTAATATATCAAATGCCGGTTTGGGAGGTCTTTTGATAATGTATTCAGCAGTATCATACTTAACTGATTAATGCTTATACAGGGAAGATAATAAAAAGATAATACTTTTCAGCTAAATCAAATGCTCAAAATACCATCCAACGGTCTCTTGACAAAAAGCAAATCGATGATCAAATTCCGGAGTGATTATATTAACTTTATCTGTAATTCGGTCTTGCAACTCCTGCAGATTTTTTGCGGTTTGTCCCTTAAACTTGTGATTTTAAATAACCCCATAAAAAAAACTCCTGAGTTGTAGGATCTGGAGATCTTGGGGGCCACTCTATTGGTCCTTGCCTACCAATCATCCACCCAGGAAAATACTGGTTTAAAAACATCACGTGAATAATACGGTGGTGCACCATTGTTGTAACCAGTTAGGATTGTTGGCGTTTGGAAACATATTGGCATGGACTGGTATAACTTCTGTTCGCAGAAACTGCAGATAACGTTCCCCTATAAGATTTTCTTAAAAAAAATAAGGATCAATAATTGTGTCTTTAATTATTTCTGCTCAGACATTCATTTTCTGATGGTGTTAAGTGAGACCTTCAGTCATCCAGTGTGGATTATCCTTACTCCAATTTTGACAATTGACTGAACCATTCAGGCTAAATGTAGCCTAATCAGAAAATATAATTTGTTTAATAAAACTTGAATTGCGGTTACTTAAATCTAATAATGGTAAAAGTAAAATTTAAAAAAATAATCTGATAGCCGTAAAAATAAGTCGGAAGTAAATTTGAACATTTACTAAGTCATTTACTATAAAAGCAATATGACATAAGCATAACCTATAAGTACTTCATCACAATTTTAAAAAATAAGACGACAGAATTGTGGTCCTATACGCCAACCCTTATGTAGCTAACTTCTCTCTTAGGGTAGGTACATCACAGAATGAAAATATTGAAAATAATAGACCGTTTCAACGGAAGACATCTTGTGGTTGCAGCGACCGTTGTCCACTTATCGGTTTTATACGAACTAATAGAAGCTAACTGTAATTTTAAAAGGAAACTGTAACTTGGAGTTTGGACAGATTTATCTAAAATTACAGCAACGGTATATTTCTTTTTCTTTTTAAGGCCTCGTCGAGAGAACGAGGATACATATAGGTGTAGTATAGTGAACGAGTAAATAGTGACACTTATAACGTAATCTACCGTTTCAAAGTTATACAGTTTCCTATATAAATTACAGTTAGCTTCTATTAATTTCTATATAGACTTATAGGTGAACAACGGTCGCCGCAACCACAAGATGTCCACCACTAACTATTAACATTGACAAAACATATTTTTGTTAAGTTTAACACCCCGTTCGTATGAAATGCTTATTATCAGCTCTTAGGCTATCATGGGGAATAAGTACAATTCAGTTCTCGTTAAGCAATATGCTATCTCCTGAAATTACCTTTTATGTTCTAGAAAATTCGGTGTAATTTAGTTAAATCGATGGGGAATAGACACATTAGCTTAGAATCAAACACGGAGTGCAGTGATTAATTTTGTTAGATTAAGTCAACCGTAAGGGTCAGATTTAAATGTAATTCGGTTTAATTCTCCCTTGTTCTAATTAGAATCGTCATCCATTGTCATTAGAAAACCTGATCAGTAAGCGGTTGACTAAATATATCTACGAATTGATTAAATAAGCAAATAGTATTAGTTTTAATGGAGGGATAGAAACGGGTTATGCTAACAGTTGGTTTTTGGTGACAACTAAATTAATTCCGTTCCACATTGCACTAATTTTAATTATAATACAGTGAATCCAGTTTAGAAAGTACGTTTACCTGGAACATAACAGTTAAATTTAGGACGAACAAAGGACTAAGATTCTAGCTTGTCTAAGCCACTTATCTATTAATAGCCATCAAGTCGATAATCGTGAAATTTACGATTATTAGTTCGATTAGGATGCAGGGTCAACATGCACCAATTATCCAGTACATACAAATTCCCTTCAAATCTAATTTTACCTCAGTTCTAATTTAGTTTTGTACAAGAGAAAACTATTGAATGATGATGTTGAAAGGAATATTGATGTAAAGGAGTAGGTTACAACGTGAAAAGTGGGGTTATCTAAGATATTTTTTTCAACTGAAAAGGTCTTGAAGCCGGTGACACTAAGAAGTGTGGTTAATTGTAGAATCTCTGATTCTCAGAAAAGGATTTTTGATGTATTATTTCAATTAAAAAAGCTAGTAGATATGCTACACCACCACGAGCGCAGAGTATGACAAGACGTGAATGTCAATTTACACGACAAAAGTAACATTTGACACGTTGTGTGTGACATCTGGCGGGACGTGCTAGACATTTGACGCGACGTGCTAGACATTTGACGCGACGTGCAAGATATTTTACAACACGCCTGTCATTTAACTCGACATGAAGGACGCGACCATGCTTCAAATGTCATTTGTGCTATGACAAAATAAGTTGACTCTAATCTGTTTACTACTTACTATACCTTGTTTTTAAACTTGGAGCAGCATTTTAAGAAACCTGAGTCACACCACTAAGTTACTAGATTGGAGTGTGTTCCGAAAGGGTCGTGTTCAGACTTTTTGAACTGATTGAAATATGTATAGTTTTGCTAGCAGTTGTCGTGGCAAATGAGACATCAAGGCATGTCTAAATATTATTGGCCTGAATCAATGAAGCCAGTCAAAGGCGAACGTAGCAACCAAGTGTCACATTATTGTATAGTTGTAATGAATAGACTTATTAATTCGTCATATCTCCTCTAGCAAAAGGAAATTCTATGTGAAAATCATAATTAAAATTTCTTTTCTGCTATTACATTATTCAACGAATGATGGCTAACATCGGCAAGTCACACACCATCTAAGTAAAGAATGGGCATTATATGTGAATAGAATTTATTTCCGCTTAGTTCATTTCTGTTATTTACGAGAAATTGTGTTCTTAGATGTTGCTGTGATTGAGATTTTTTTTTCATTAACTAAAACCATTTTGTTGGTAATAATTAAAATGATGGCATTTTGGCGACCATTAGAAGAGGAAGATATTGTTATAGGCTTCGAACAATGAATATACTAGAAGAGTGATCAGACGTGCCAACATTAACAATGTCAAAGTTTACTTATTTATTTTGCTTGATTCCAAGTCGCAGTGAATATAATAATTTGCTTGATTGTTGTATGTATAAAACATGGATGGAATATTTCACCAAAGGTTTTGAAATTCCTGAAAGTGGAGAGTAGGGATTTGAGACAATAGACAGAAAGAAATTTGGTATGTTTTAATCTCTATGTACGCAAAAAATGATACAAAATATTAACAGGCAACCGAAACAAGAAAATAATGTGTCAAAGCATGGAGCTGCTGAAAAAATACATAATTGACAAAAGTTTCAAAAAATCCATTATTATAGTTTTCGGTAAAACTGCTATTCAACGGAAAAAGAGAGTACTGAAATCGCTAGTACGTCGGGATCATGCAATAATGAAAAATTTGTCTGAAACCGGTTCCGCTTCTGCGTACAGATTTCTTTATCTCGCCGACAAATTGCGAAACAAAGCAAATTAATTTTACTCACAACTTAATGTAGATTCTATTGCCGTGTCCGTTTGGCATTCATTGAAGAAATGAAGACCCTTTTTCAAAGACCTTGAGGGGAACGGTAATCCCACCTCTACATTTCCGTGACGAATACACTACAACCTCGACCAAATTCATTTCAACTCTGAGATGCGCAAACAAAGAAGCGAGAGGGAGAGATGTCAGTCCCGCGGAATAAACGCATGTACACTCGGCGGAAAAAGTTTACTTAGTTAAATATTTCCTAAATAAAATCCTGAGAATTTGGTTGTGCCTCCAATGTCATAAATTTAAAAACATTATGCACTATTTCACGACTTTGTGCAGTCAAAATTTTGTGTTTCACAAGTGACTTAAATTCCATATTAAAATTCCTACGCGGATTTTACCACTATCAGTTCAAATAGATCTTTACAGTGCAACGTTCTGCCTAGGACTGGTAGCTACCGACATTGTCGTACGCGTGATCTAAGCGCATACGAATCTCACGGTTGAAATGAATTTGGTCGAGTTTTGGTTGCGTTGATTATCCTTGACGTAACTTAGAGATGGGATCATGCTCTATCAGTACAGTGATGCCCATTGCCCATGCATTTCAAATACAATGGTCGGTAAAAAAGTGGTCATATACCTACTTATATTTTCTTCTTGATTCCTGCCTTTAGTTATCCATAAGAAGTTACAGGGGATTCCAATATAGTATGCTACTAACTGCAATGTGATACAAATTTGCTGAAGGCTGGATTAGAAAAAAAACGGATTCTACAATATCAAGAAAATAGACAGTCAAATTGTGTTCTTTTTCATAAAATATATAAGCATCATCATCACTATATTGGAATACATGACATATTCACTATTTGTTAGTAACGAACGTAGATAAGATAATATGAAAATACCGTTCGAAATAACAAGAAAAATTACGAACGGAAATATTTATAAATATCAATACTATATCAGTGCATTGAATTCCTTATAAGAGTACTCGCCACTTTAAAACAATTCAAATGTTTTTAAATATTAGGAGATAACCAAATTTCACTGGTGATTAATAAGTTTCTTATCATATTTTTATCAAGTCAACTTTCTTAAGAGTATCTGAAGAAATAATACATGTTCTAATGTACCTTGTGTAATATTGCAATATTGGTTGCTGCCGCTAGCAGTATTGGATTTTATTGTTGGATAGTACTTTAGATCTCGTCAATAATCAGTTTTACTTTAATGTGGTCATTTCCTTGGGATTATTGTTGTTAAGGTTGTCCGAATCTTACTGAGTCCGATTTTCACATCAAATTCCACGACGTGTGACGCCAATAACGACTGCCGAAGAAGATGAGGGGTGAGCAAACGTTAGATCTATCTCGAACAAACGACAAAGAGCTTTGAGTAGCGCCGTATTAAACATATCAGTTCAGCCACAGTTCTGGTGCCAAACCGGAAGTGACTGATTCATCATGTTTGTATTATATAAAACATAGCTAGACAGTTTTTGCTACTTTTAATAATAGCATGATAACGCAAGACCCAAGTGAACTAGCAGACCGCACTAAAGTAAGATTGGTGTGTATTTTTGGAAATGAAAAGCTGATGAACTGTCGAGAACAGGTTCAGCAACAATATAGTTGAACCAGAACCAGCTCTTGGGGTCACAATGAATGTGGTCAAAAATGCAAAATACAAAGCTAACCAAGACTGCAGTAGAGGGGCACTCCGAAACAGCTACACAATAAAACCTTTATAGGAGCTACTTCTGTGAGCCGAAGAACTACTATTCAGTATCTATACTCAGAATTGTTATCTAACGGCTCATATTCCTGTGATAGAATACCTGCAAGAAATGGGGTGGTATAGAGGGGACTTCAGCTTCAGTTTTTGTAGCATGGACACCAACACCGTAAACCGGCATCTTCTCTGACTGTAAGGCACTGGTCTCAAAGAGACAAGCAATATTCAGAGATGCCAATATTTAGATCGGTCACACCTGAGATGGGTCGAAGCCTGCTGGCTTAAAACTGTCCGGCATCTGACGAATGTGAACGTCCTTATAATATTTTGATTAAGGAATTTCCTCACGGTTTGTCTGCTTCGACGACGAAACTGTGATGAGACTGATGACTTTGAATTAGTATTTATTAGATGGTTGGCTGCCAAGGGTCAGATTGTCGAGATTTCATCGCAGAAGTGATACTCGCGAGTCTAATCAGCGGAATCTGAACACGCTTTTGTACTTGTTACGAATAATTAGATGAGATGAATGATTGCTGAGGTTACTTGAGTCGCATAACACATTGTCCGGAAAACACAAATGTATTTAATATTGGACAGCCTCACAAGCATTCTACTGCAATTGATGGGACATGTTTTTGACATGTAAAATGATTCACGATTCATATGTTTTTGTGATTAAGATTATTATTGAATTGATGATAAACAAAGCACTGGAAATAAAATTTGTTAATTACTCAATGAGTTGGTATGATACAATCGTAATATTTGTATTATCCTAAAAACACTTTCAGATAATGATTCAGATATTAATGGAAAACTTGTTGATATAAATAATTGAATATTTTCAACTTATCTATGCAATTTTTACGATTTTGAATTGGACAGATTGATGCATTATTAGATTTTAATTTGTTCGGGAGTGGGTACTTTACAACTGATAAATTTAGAAACAAAAAGGGAAAGTAAGAGTTGAGCAGCATATTCCCAATAATGAATGTATGTTTACAATTTATAATATAGACAGATAATTGGATAATTAAGTTATCATGTGTGATGATGATTATACTTATGTTGTATCAGAAATTTTATAAAATTTTATTTCAGTGACCAAATTTTTATTTTTCATTATCTTAAATGACTAAGAAAATACGTTCAAAAATTGAATCAAATGTTCAATTGAATACCTGCCAATACGTGACAATAACCAAGACGGTTTCTGAATTCCTCCAACACTTTATTTAATAAGTCTCATCTCATTAAGAATTCTCCCTTTTAAATCTTCAATATTCTCAAACCTATTGAAGTACACTTTACAAATAAGATAACCACAAAAATAAAAATCAAGTAGGGCTACATCAGAAGATCTTGCTGGCTACTATACATATAAATACTCTATCTCTCCTCCTGTTGGGAAAAATAGTATCTAAATAAACAGGCACTATCAGCGCATAATGTGGTGGTCGCCATCCTGTTGAAACCATGTTAACTAACTAGACATGTGTGGATTTTGATTGTCTGGATATACCGCGGCAATGGCTGGAATAATATTATTTTGTAGCATTTATAAATATTGTTCAGCAGCCAACGTCCCTTCAATAAAAAATAGTCCAAAAATGCTGTTGCCAACAATTCTTGCCAAAATATCAACTTGGGGCTCCATCCTCCAATAATGATTAGTGTCTGACCAGTATCTACAGTTTTGCCTTTTGACAGTATTACACGCTCTTCAGCATACACCATTAAACTGGCTGCAAGAGAGCTGATGAATCAACCTGTTCTAAAAACAAACATACACATCCTGTCAGATAGCCAGGCTGCCCTTAAAGCACTGAGCTCTAACAGGATAAAATCTAAGCTAGTACTTAACTGTCTACAATCCCTTGAAATACTAGGCAAGGAGAACAGAGTCATTTTGACCTGGGTGCCGGGGCATCGAGGAGTAGAGAGCAACGAGAAGGCCGACACTCTGGCAAAAAAGGGATAAGAGTCTGTATTTATCGGACCTGAACCATTTTTTGGCCATAGTTATCTGGGTTAGGTTAGTTATCTGGGTGGAGAGGAAAACCTTCACGTACTGGGCAGACATACCGGGGCTCTCTCACTCGAAGGCGATCATATACAACCCTTTGAGTACAAAAAATAAGCAGATCATGGAATGGAGTAGAACAAACCTACGCATTCTGACGGGACTGCTTACAGGACATAGTCGACTGAATTACCACCTAAAGAAGATGAGTCTGGTTCAGACCTCGGATTGTCAGTTCTGTAATTTGGAGGTCGAAACTGCGGAGCACATGTTATGCTCAGCTTTGGGCAGGGTAAGAAATAACATATTCGGTTTTAGTACCTTAAAGCCGAACGACTTCAAAAAAGTATCACCAAATACAACCATGGACTTGGTCAGAAGCACAGGCTTGTGGGGTGAATTGTAATCCCTAGGGGTGAGCCACAATAGACCCAACGGGGGTGGCAGTGGAGGTGGTGAGAAGGCCCCACTCACTTACAACCTAACCTAACCTACATCGCTCCATCATCACTTCACAAAATTCCATCCTTCGATCAAAATACTCATGGTTGAGTTCATGAACTAAATTAACTTTATTCGTGTGAAACTTATTTTATTCCAAATATCTTGTAACTGTAGATTTACTCAATGAATTTTCGTCGCGATTCGTCTACTGGATATGTGTGGATTTTCTTGAACGCTCTCATGTTACCAAATTCTCTAAATTTTTCTCCTATTTTCGATACACTGATCGGTGAATAGAACGATCTGGATACTTATCATTCCACAAGTCACAAATTTCTTGCTGGGTTCGGGATTTGTCACCATACCTACACATGGTTAAATTTCCAATTATTTTACCACTTAAACATACCATTATTGAGAAATTCAAGAGCTAGGTAATTATTGACAATGATATTGATCCAATCGTTGATTGATAAGTTTGATAAAACTTATCAATCAATGGTGATATCCAGATAGTCAAAATCCACACATGTATAGTAATTTTTTTGATCTAAAGTATAGATACTTAAATAAGTCCGAGAATATCGAAGATTTAAAAAAAAAGTTTTAAGTGAGATGCGACTCACTCGCCGGGAAACATTAAATAAAGTGTTGGAGGAATTTAGAAGCCGTCCTGGTTATTGCCAGGTAGTCGACGACATGCACATTGAACATTTAATTCAGTTTTTGGAACGTACTATCTTAATTATTCAATAAAATTTTATAAATAAAAATATCTGATACATTTGTCTAATTCGCAAACCAATGCTTTGGACAATAAGTATTAAACATTTTTGTAGTCGTCTATTGTTGTGGAATTCAAAAATGTCAAGAAAAATATGTTCTTCTTTTTAAAAAAGTAACAATGATGTCATGTTAAAGTGGTAACGTCATCGTACATCCAATGATAGAGTTCGATGCGCAATTGAAAATAAAAATTGGCATGTGCAAGTTTTGTTATAATAGCTTTAGACAGAAAAATATTCTATTTATTCCAACCTAAACTGCTGACACACATTAAACTAGAAGAGAACTATTTTTTCGAAAACAGGCCAGTACAGTGGTTAAAATTTTGATTAACTTGGCTAGTATCCAGGCAAATAAAAGCATTATCTCAATACGTTTATATTAGTTTCACTTTAAAGTCTCCAATGTCTCATAAATTATAGCGAATATACGAAAAATTAATATGGGTATGTAGAAGATTTAATGACTATTTTGTTGTAAATCAATATGTGGAACTTTCACATATATATTTAATTTTCCAAGAAATCTCTATCCCAATAAAACCGTTCCTGGAGCGTGCACTCATTCCTGGTAGACTATAGTATTGTTAGAATATCATACAATAAAATATTTTATTTCACATTTTAAAAAGGATATGATCTACTGTGAATGAAAATTAACTAAAATAAAAATGAATACACCACAAGGAACATACAGAAGACACATAATTCAAATTTAATATATTATCTATTCGAATATGGTATGACTAAACATAATATTTAATTCATAAAATTTCAACCCTTCGAATTCATGGAATCTCCAGCATATTATCATTCTCAATAGAATGGATAATCTTCACATCACTGGCTTTAGTAAATTTGACAATATAATTACATGTAGATGAATCAAATATTCATTGCACATGATTTCATGAATATTTTGCATTGAGAGGTGATTGTATGATCATGGTTCACAAATGTATTATTTAAATATTATCTTTATTCCGTTTTCAACCTTGAACACTTCTACTAAAGAAAAACATCTGAGGTATTGGAATTACCATTTTAAATGACGTTAAAATTCCATTTAATGTTATTATAACTAACTCATTTCAAATTACTTTTAATCAAAAACAATACATAGTCTGGTCAACAAGTTGGCAATGGTGGAAAATAGAGGTACTGCTTCTAAAAATATGTGTAGCTATCGCACTTATTAGATTCGGAATTATGTCTTGAAAAAGGTATCGAGAGCTTTATTAGTAACAGATGTCGAAGAATAATTATTTATATTCACACTTCATGCATTTTTGAAAAATAATAATAAAATATCTTGTAGATATACCAACCCCGTTTGACTTTGGTGTGTAATTCAATATCCGTCGGTGCATATTGCACGGGAAGTAGTTGTTGCTCCTTAGTTGAAGGGTCACTGTTTTTGAAAAATATCAGTTTTCAAAAATGCATGAAGTGTGAATATAAATAATTATCCTTCCACATCTGTTGATAAATCACTTTATTAAATACGACATTATTACAGGAAACTGTAATAAGCTTTTTTAGCTTTATTTGTACTTCAAAAATTTCTAAAGTTATGAACAAATAAAGATGAAAATAAAAGGTATTTAATTTTTTGCTAATAACTCGAAACATATTGGCATTTGAAAGTTTTTGAAAAAGAATTCTCAAAGAGGAGGAGTTTTAAAATAAAAAAGCCCCAACTCATGGAACTCTATCTCCATTATTTATAATTTTAATTTATCACTGAAAATAGGCCTCCGCAAGTTATTTTGTTCATGCATGCGATTCGGCAAATGCCAACAGGTATTAACTGTTAATTTAAGAACTACAAAAATACTGGTGTATTCTGAACACTTGAAAGAAATTTTGAAACTTATTTTTCAACAAGTTGACTGTTAATTGAAAATATGTTTTTGAACTTCCTTCTTTATTGTGAAATAAACTTTCTATCAGTAATCCAACAACTAGGTCTAGACTGGTAAAAAAACTGTGAAGAATGCCTTAACAGGCTGGCAAAAGACAACAAAGTGTCTATAATATGGGTGCCGGCAGGTATTGAAGTGGCGGACCTGTTAGCTAAAGAAGGTTCTAAAAGAGACTTCATAAGTCCGGAACCGTTTTGTTGAATCACAAAAAATTGCATGAAACGGGAAATTGGGAACTGGCTAAATAACGAACACCAACTCAAATGGAAGTTGGCATAAGAGCACCTCCATACAAAGAGGTTACTGAACAAGGTAGACAAGGAACTCCCAACCAGGTTATTGAAACTGGGTGATAGATATTTGAAGATGGTTACAGACCTGGTTACTGGACACTGCATCCTGAGGAAACATCTGCATAAATTGGCCAGAATTTATGAACCTATGTGCAGAAAATATAAACCCTATGATGAAACACCTATTCACATACACTGCTTCTGCGAGGACTTACAAGGATTCAGACGGAAGCACTTTGGAGAGGAAATAATACAACCATTACAACTACTGAAAATTCCTGCAGTCAAACTAGAATAGAAGACACGAAGCTTTTGGAAAGGAAGTAGATAACATGGGAAATGGTACAAAGATTCAGTTCAAGTGGCTGGGCTGATGAGCACAACCCAATCGAATTAATGAATGAAACTAAAAAGTAAACATGTTTCGCTTCCTACATACTCACTCACCAAGATAAAAATTTTTGGTTAGTTGATTCGACTATTAGTAAACAAAGGAGCAATTTATGTACTACGTGGAATATTTTCATAATAATCAGATAAAATTAATAAATAACAAACTTCCCAACAGAAATATAACATAAATCTTTATATATTCATACTCTATTTCCAAAGTTTTGTAGGTACTTGCAGAATATTTATTATCCCATTGTTGATTCTCACAATTAAAACTTTGGTAACAGTTTCAAAGTCTTTATTTTTGAACAATATAGACAGATTTTCTATTAGTTTGTGAATCAACGTATATATTACATTTTATATTTTCACTTAAACAGGAAAATATAGGAAGAAACATATTGTATTATGTAATTGTTTACCACCCGAATATTTGATAACAAAATTAAGTAGGAAAATCCATTAAATTTTTATTTGTTGTCAGTTATCAATCATATCACTATTATCTATTTTCTTTGTAGACAGGGAACAATATAATCCTATAAAATGGTTGTTGTTAATGTTATCGTTCGTTTAAATGACTTGTTTAAGGTACCATAAATATATATTAATCCATTTTAGCAATGCATAGGTACGTTACATTTTTTTGGAAAGCGCAGTGCGCGTGAGATTAGTGAACCGTCTGATGTTTTATATACCAGAGAAATTGAGAACGCACTATACAAGTGGCTGAATATAGAATAAAGATGTCGGTAAATAAACAATTTCAGCATTGTTGGACTTTAGCCGAGATTTTGACACTATAAATCATAAATCGATGCTTAATAGATTATATTACAAAGGATTTTCTGAAAGTAACATAATCTTTTGCGTAATTGTAATTATTTAAATAATCGTCAACAATGTGTCAAAATTTACTCAGTTCAATCGGAATTTTTAACTTTGAATTCAGGAGTTCCTCAGGGATCCGTTTTGGGACCACTGATGTTTTCTATTTATACAAAAATATCTGAAGTGTTACAATATTACTTCTTTCATTTTTACGGAGAAAAAATAGTATACGCTACTCGGAGTAGAAAGCTTCATTATTCGTGTTTTGATCAGATTACACTTCTACTTCCAGTAATATAATATACTATTTTATTCATTTATCTAAATTATATAGCAAGCGCCGCTGTAAGAGTAGTCCTCATTGGCATTACAGGGGCAATGAGGACTACTCCTACAGCGGCGCTGGAATCAATGCTAGACCTTCCTCCGCTACATTGTGTCATAATGTGCGAAGCAAGGGCAGCTCTAACCCTACTGGAAAAAGCATCAGACTATGACGTGGCACATGGGAGAAGACTCACAGAAATAAGGCACGTGGATGACGACATCTTTAAAACGCCAACAGACCACATGACCGCCAGATATATATTTCGCAAGAACTTCGAGATTGTCATCAAAGATCGAAAGGAGCTTGAGGAAGAAGACGCACCACCACTCAGCAGAGCGAATGAACTGATCTGGTATACAGACGGATCGGATCAAGGAATGAGCTCGGCACCGGAGCGGGTGTATACAGCAAGTCGAGCAAATACGAAGGAATCGTCTCGCTTGGTAAATATGCCTCGGTATTTTAAGTAGAGGTTTATGCAATACTTACATGTGCAAGGGCAAATAACATGATAGCCTACAACAACAGGCAGATCAGGATCTACAGTGACAGTCAAGCTTCCCTTAAAGCACTTCAGAGCTATAAGATAACATCTCGGCTGGTATGGGAATGCGACGAAGAACTTAGAAGAGTAGCGACTCGGAACAGTGTAACACTGGAGTGGGTTCCAGGTCACAAAGGAATCGCTGGAAATGAAAAAGCTGACGAACTTGCAAGAGCAGGATCGTCAACACTGATGAACAGACCCGAACCATCTGTGGGTATTCACAGATGATCCACTAGGTCATGGTTAAAAGGGTGGGTAAAAGAACAACACAAAAAACACTGGAAGAATACGCCCAGGCAAACACATGAGAAGAAATTTATAAAAGAACCGTCAGAAAAAGTAGCGAAAGAACTGCTCTCAATGAGCAGGAACAAACTACGGGGCTTCTTACGGGACACTTTCCCACTAAGGAGCACCTGAACAAAATAGGGCTGTATAACGGAGACCTTACATACAGAAGATGCAAAAAGGACACCGAAACAGCTGCACATATTATACAACTGTGGGACGCAGGAACACAGGAGGGAAAAACTATATGGAAGACTCCAAATGACTTCAGAAGACTTCTATAACCAACCAGTGAAGAACCTGTATGAGGTAATACAGGGAACGGATTGGCTGAATAGGCTGTAGTCAGAACATTAGGAGAATCCACAATAAGCACAAAGAGGCTGAGGTGGTGCCTACGAAGGGACGGCTCCTTTAAAAAAAAAGGAACTACACAATAATTGAAGTCATTCGATGATTATGACACCGTTTGGTTTGGTTGACATACTTTTGCTTTGTTTTGGTATCAAATATTTCATTCGAGTTCCAAAATAGTATGTTAATTTTGTGAAGCAAAGTGAGCTTTTGTACTTTCTACGAAAAATCTGAATAAACTTGACAATTATCAAGTTAGACAATATTAGCAGGTGACATTATATCAAAAAAGTCTGCTCTCTTGAACCAAAACGAATATCTTAAGATGTTACTTGTATGTTTCTCTCCCCACTCGAGTAACATAATTAAAATAGTTAGTGTGTAATATGTCTTGAAAGGGAAATACAATAACGACGTCTATTACACGTATTTCCACCTGAATTCCGCTAGTGGTAACTGAATTCATCCTCTATATGCAAATGTATTATCTGGCACATAAAGTACACACCTATATGCGTACGGTCGGCTTGGTCTGTTCTTCAAACAAAGATCCATCTACACACAAAAGCAGTGTCTAAATTTACGAAGACGGGAAATAAGAAGGACCATCATTAACTCAACGATTATAAATAGGTAATTTGCGGGCTTTGTCGCCCGGCGAAATAGACGTAAAGCAAATTACAATAGGTGATGCAATTAAAGCAAAGTGTAATTAGAACGTAATTGTTCAGTATAAGCTTACGTCTACATATGTACGGAAAGACAATTAGACAGAACCAGACATATTATTACACCAGTAGATTCACTTGAATGCACTTCATATTCTTGCTGACGATTGATTATAAGAAGAGTAGAGATCCAAATAATTGTTAATTATGTATCCTACATATGAGGCCATTATTTGCAAAACTCGTTAATCGATATTTTGGCAGAGAATCCGTTGCTATGTCAGAAATAGTTCCAGGATTTGATCAAGTTCCTACAATAATTCGGATTGTAACTATTAATATCACAAATTGTGAATTAAGTCAGAAGTATAAAATGTTGGTGATCCTACTATCCACAAAAAATAATTACAATAAAAAAAAACATGTGATTTATTTCAAAAAAAGGAAAAAAATAATATGGAGCAAACGAGTCTATATAAGTTGCGAAGGACATCTTATTTTTTACAATAGCAAAAAAATAATATGTTTACAGTACGTTGGAATTTTGAGACAGTAGATAAGAGGATATTATCAAGTACATCTATATTCTAGCGGGATATTAGTCACTACCATTTTAATTCGCTGCGTCTCGCTGTTTTCCATAATTACTGACTATTTATTTCCAGAGATAAACCAAGCGCAGTGGAAAATGCAAATCAGTGGAACGTTAATTGGAAATAAAGATCCGCAGTTAATTTTTACGAATACGTAAATGGAAATCTAAATTGGTACTTTTCTTTAATTCCCTTATTTTTCCGAATTCAGTGTGGGGGTATGTTATTGACTGCACCAAAAAAATGTATTTTTTCTTTTAAATGTTTTTTTCAACAGTTTTGGGAGGAACATTTTCCAAATTCCTTCCGCGAGTGTCTACCAAAATGTAATCTGGAGTTTTTTTCTGATCAGCTCATAGGTTTGCTTGTTAGTTTCAGCCCTATGAGAAAAATGGGCAGAATGAATAGAATACTCTGCATATATTTTGTATGTTCCTCCATTATCATTCTTCTTGTTATTTATTTTGGAAAATGAAATCACAATATTTTTTGTTTTTCATTTTAACGTTATGAAGGTATGATTAAGTTTTTTTAAAATTCTGCTCCCTATCATACAGGCAATAATGTTGACTTGAATACACACGGAAGGCCTATATATGTCCTGTATACGGGCATTACGGGTCCTTTTTCGGTTGATTAACGTCGGTATATTTCTGTCACTGAGGCTAATCACCGACCCCGGGAGCACTTTACCCCTAACCGAAAATTTTGCCGAACCCACTAGCGCTCCAACCAGTGGTAGGGTTCTTTATCGAGCCCATCATCCATGGACCTCGGTTTTACATCTTCTCTGAAAGACGGCATATCTACATTATACCTCGTGGTTATTGGTATAATGCCTGCGAGCTGTCATATGCTACTTTGTTGCAGGCTACGATACGAACGTTCACCAACCCATAGGAGGCAGCTTTTTTATTCTATTCGGTAACGCTTTGAATTTCACATCACCATTATTAATCCATTTACTCCAGTATAATATGGTAATCTAAATATGTCTATATACGAACAAACGTAGTTTAATATTAAATTGTTTTTCTCTACTTATATGCATTTTATTGTTACAGATTTTGAGAAGCTTCAAACTCAACAATATTCAATAAGTCACACAAACTAGAATGGACCTTTTCAAATTGAAGGTAAGTTTTTGAATTGATTTGCAAAACAAAATGTTTGCTGTTGGTTGATTGCATTGAATAATTATTTGTTAGAAATATACAATATAATAGCCTTATTTTCCTTTTTTTCACGTGAAACTCGATGGTTATGAAATGTTAAGTTTTTTTTTGTATATGCCACCAGTTACAATCAAAAGACTACCCACATCATAAAAAAATTTGGCTTTGAAAATGGTGTGCCGTTTGCAGTTCTCATGATAGTATATTTAGTCCTATTCTGCAGCGCTGACCGGCGAGTTGCATCCCATAAAGTAAAATTTTATCTGAACGGAAAAAGGCAACCGTCGAATTGCATCCGTAATCCAAAAAGGTCTGTTCATTAATAATCGCCCATCATGGTTAAAGGCTGGTCAAATTTTAAAGCAATGTTACCGATACATTCTCTTAACTACCCTACCCTAACCCAATCGAAAAATGAAATTGTTCAAATTAAATTAATATATTATTCACTATATTGTTATAAAGCTGTATTAGACGCAATTTCGGAAATAAAATGTAGTATCATTTACGATATCAGAATAAACATGACAACAATGCCAGCTTTTATTTAATTATGTACCAGTTTTAGACACAATATTAAATTTGTTGACGGGATGCAACTCAGCGGTTGGACGGATGCAAGTCAGCGGTCAAAAGTTTGGCCTGCTCAAATGGGATGCAACTCACCGGTTCCGTCTGCAACATCCCATTGTGACGGACAAGAATATCGAACAGCATTGTGCCTTTTTGTTTTTAATTTATTCCATTATCGAATAAACCAAAAGTAACGACAATAAAGTAGAAGTTATGAAGTTGTAACATGAACACTTCATGAATATGTTCTGTTATTAATTAGTCTTAATTTTAATTATTTTTCTTCACATCTACCTACGTAAGGTGTAATTATGGTACTGCGGTTTTCGTATCGAAAGTAATGAGGTTTTCCTTTAATGAACTTGCAATTCTCGCTTTACAATATGTCTTCAATAACTAATCCAAGTAGACTCTTAATAAATATGGAACTATTCATGATTTTGTGATATTCCATATTGAACAGAAAATTATATTGATTTATTGAACTCTTGAAAACTTAGGCACGTAGAGCTTCTAAAGGGTGGTTTTTCATTACTATTGCTGTGGGTTATATCTTGTCAAACTATTATTTCGAATATCAACTTAATTTCTTTGTGTGTGTGTGTGTGTGAGAGAGAGATGGTCTCGGACGGTGTCCATTAACCACAGGGAGTATAGAAGTACTAGATATTAATCTGAAGCAAAAGTCTATATTTCCAATTTAGCATCATTAATAAACCGTATAAGTAGGTCAAAAATAACTTTTTCGTTTTTTGCCAGAAGTGAACATGAATTAACAGGCATGGGAAAGTTGTAGGATATGAGAGAATTATAAGTTCTGTTCTTTCTGTCAGTCGATCCTCACATGCAAAAAAAATATGGTTAAGATCAGCTATTGATATATTATCGCAAGTACAAAAAGGTGTGTTGAAAATACCTATCTTGTGTAGATGAGCCCGAAAACGTCCACGATTCACTTTTAAACGTGTGAGAATTCCTTGGAGTTTTTTGCTATAATCTAAATTTAAGAGGTTACTTTCACTGGGGAGTTGAGGATATAAATGGAAATACTGATTGCTGTTTGTTTTTGCGATATTTTGATAATAATTTTGCCAACGTGTGCGGGCTATTTCTTTGTGGCTATTTATTAAGTCTGAAAATGATTGGGCTTTAGTTAACTTAGATATTCTACATGTCGCTTTTGCTTCGTGGTCCACTCTTTCATTTCCAGATAAGATACATTTTCTTCCCACTATTTTTTAAGTCATATAGCAACCGCTTAATTTCAAAAATAAGATGTTGCCTGAAATATTTTGATGGAGAACTCTCTATTGTTTGCAATACAGATTTAGAATCCGTCATGATGGCCACGTTTTGGAATGAATTCAAACCACACCAGTATAACACTTCTCTCACAGCTAGTGCTTCAGCTATATATACTGAAATAATGTCTGAAATTTTAAATCGTTTAACTAAGTCAATGTCAGAAACAAAAATAGCTGCTCCGGTCCCGTTATCATTTTTTGACCCACCTGTATAAATTTGTATTACATCCTGATTAATGACAGCCAATGTGGTTTCCAAGATCAACTTATTTAAACTAGGTACCTCCGAATATAATGAGTATAATATGACTGTTGGTCGGAATATCAATGAACCATAATTATACTGGTAAATTGGAAAAATCGATTGGTTGTTAATGTGACTAATATCTGAGATGGTATTTAAAAAGGCATCCGACGATGGTGAGGAGTTTTTTATTCTCCAGTAAGAAAGAGAGAGGTTGCAAGAGTTTATATAAGCATTTTCGAGACCATGGATGTGTTAAACGAGCGATATTTTATCCACTGCTTTTCAGCTAAAAATTGTCTTCGAATAATTAGCGGAGATTCCTGCATTTCTGCCAATACTGCCTGATTGGGTGATGACATCATAGCTCCCAAATTCTGAAAATTGTATCTTTTTCATTTTAAGTCACAACTGATGTTAAATTTAAAAATTGTAATACGTTTTTCCATCCCCGGACAAAATTTACTTATTGGTTGGGTATACCAAGGATTAGTATTTCACGAGATGACTGGATCCTGTTAAATTCCTTGGGAAATAATGTCATTTTCAGTAATAAAGCATAGCGAAAACGTTTTCACCAGATGTAAATGGCTGCTTCTGGCTTACACGACTCGACTATAAATCGTCAACAAAACCCTAAAAAACGACACAACCGCCTATAAAATCGGGAACATTTATTTACGAAATAAATCGAGAGCACTGAAATGCAAAGCTTCATTACTAATATTCCGCCGTATCGACAAAAGACTATTTTTTTTTCGGAGCCTGTCAAAACTCGAAAATTTATTGTAATCGCTTATTGCGAAAACGTCAGCCGCAGATACGACCCAAGTTTTATTAAAATTTCTCTGCTAGTTATATGCTGAGTGGAAATGTCATTCATTGCACTTTTACAAAAATCGAAGAAGATATAGGTACCTCTTGCTACAATTTGAAAAAACTAAAACAACCCCACTTTCTAGTTCTCAAAAGAGTATTAACATAAGAAAATAATATTTTCAAACATTATATTAACCAATTCTGTATGTTGTCACATTTTTGACCATAGTATTTTAGTTCGGACAGCTGCTCATTTTACTAATCAAGTCTTAGATCAAGTGACCCCACTTGAGGATATACGATTTTCTAGAGTAGAACTTGAATATTTTCCCTGCTTTAACTGGGAAATTATTGACTAAGAGTGCGTTGTGAAATTGCAGATAACCCACTGGTGACAGAGCCAGTGGTTAATAGTATATTATTAAACGAGAAATTTATGATAGCCATTATGCACGCAGGGCGAAGGGGCGCAAGTCACCCGAGTGAATAATGGCCATAAATTGCGAGTAGAATACTATCCCAAGCAGCATTTGGACGTTGCGAGATAGTTATATAACGTTGGGCTAGACAACCCAACGTTGGCATCCAACGATGTAATGACCACGTCACGACCCAAATTTGCACCTAAATGGGGAATAGAAATTTGAGTCGTTACGACGTCGGCACTGACTTTGAATGTCTTATGTATTCGACCAAATCCAACGTTGATTCACGTTGCGCAAACCAACTTCGTTTTAAGTATTTATTTTGGAAGAAATGTGGAAGTCTTTGAAACTCGACCTCCTCCACCAGACTATCAGTCCATACGTGATTGTTGGCATTATCACACTATCCATTTAATCTTATTATTATTTAAATGCATCAAAAAAATAGTTTGTTCTCCTGTGTCAAATAGGATGTGAGTAATTAAAGCGAACATTTGGTTTTCGAAATAATTAAGCTGGAAATGATTTTTTGATGACGCGAACTAAATTCTAACTTTCCCCGTAAGTCACGTTCTTATCATATTTTCAGATTTACCATGTAATTATGTTTTGGTTTTAGAATACCAGCTAGAAATAAACCGGAATTTTTGTTAATTAACGTATATAATGGAAGAACAATGGCACAGAGGCGATTGTAAAAGCTTATTCAAATGCAAATCCTGCATTTAATAAACCTATTTACTTCGTTTGGAAATTTCTTTGTGCAGAATTTTCATTTAACTGTAGGTTATTACTGTTTTAAATAATATTTTTTTCTGTTAGATACTTCAAATTGATAGCTGTTTTACTGTTGTAATAATAATATTTGAATATAATTTTATGATATAACATTTATACAGAGTGCTAAAGATTATCCGTCGATTAGAAGGATAGAGAAAGATATGCTTCATTGTTTCGATCATTTTACTACAATCCTAAGGACAAAGCGATAAATTTTAAAATATTTAAAAAATATGACATCAACAACAAAATTTAAAAAATTGGAAATGCCAATTATATCAGTACTAATACATAAAAATATCCAGCTAAACTGGGGTGGGTTGGGAGGAAGAAACGTTGGTATGGTACACAGACGGATCTGAGGCTGAAATAGGAACAGGAGCTGGAGTCCATGGTGCCAGACCCAGGTGCAATATCCACGCATCATTGGGGAAGTTTGTAACTGTATTCCAGAAAGAAATCTACGCTATCGACACGTGTTTGAAATTGAATATCGATGGGGTGTATTGAGGCAGCACTGAAATCTTTAGCACGTCCCCAGATGAGATCTAGACTGGCCTTGGTCTACTTACAAAAACTAATATCCCTGTCAAACCATAATAGAGTAACTCCTAAGTGGGTCCCGGTGCACAGGGGTATTGTAGGCAATGAAAAGGCAGACACCCTAGCAAAGCCATGATCTGAAACTACAGTCACTGATCCTGAATCAGTATTTGGGATATCAAAATTGCTGCACGTGGTTGAATATCTCAGTGGACTCAAACTAAACATCAGGACCAAAACGGACCTAGTGAAAAGACTGTTGAACCTAATAAGGGCTACTGGTCTCTTCATATAAACGGCACAACCAAGAGCACAAAAAGCCTAAAGGCAGAGGTGCCGAGGTCTCTAGGTCTCTGACTGCCGAATTAATAAATCAATCAATCAATACATAAATGATTCAAAGAATCAATATTACTTCATTTGATTTCTAAATATGATGTTGTAGTTTACTTTCAATTGCTATGTACATATTGATTGTATGCTTATTGTATTCTTCATGGAGACTAGATATAAGGAGCACAAACTCTGTATATAAAAAGTGTCCGTCGAAATTAGGAAAATTGTGGTGGCGCTGGGGAGGCTAGCGATTAAAATCATGTTTGACATGTTAAATTTTAGGTTATGTAAATGGAGGGTTTGTTTATTTTCATTCGGTTACCTTTTATGCTTGGTTTTAGCAAATTTCAAGGAAAAAATAAGTATTTGCCGTAGCTGGTGCTATGTTTGGTTAAAGGTATGTTTCTTCAATATCATTATATAGGCAATTGTGTTGCAAAATAGTAATGAAAACAATAAACCTAACCCGAGAGTCCTACATCAACCACTTACTGTTGCTCGAAAATAAGACAGGGGCTGGGGTGTGTAATTTTTTTTATTTTTAACTTTACTTCTAGTTGGACAACTTTTCACGACACACGTTTTTCACATTGTAAATTTTTATAAAAACTTCTATAAAAATAAACACTATTTTCATTTTTTGTTAGGTTAACTTGTTCAGCAAACTTCCCTCTGTACTTTTAATCGCTAGCTACTCTCGCGCCATCTACTATTTGTACCTTACCGCTGGACACTTTTTCGATATTTTTCCTATACAAGTTTGTGCTCCTTATATCTAGTCTCCATGGTATTCTTATTTATTTTAGTTGCAACAATATAATATCTGTCAGTTTAGTTGAAATGACAGATATCGGATTAGAATGACATTTTAACACGTTTGAAACAAACAAAATATACTCTGACAGGATCTAGTAAAGCTGCAACTTCATTGTAATGGTAGAAAATGATCGATTCCTGTGTAACTCCGTGTAATCAAGTAATTTGTTAGTGATTAAACATTCAAAGATATGTTGGTCAAGGACCAGTAGAGTCAGCATTTACAGATATAACAATATTTAATATAAATATTAAATATTGTGTTTAAAGCGTTAAATAAACAAATATATAGAAGTTTTGGTTAGGTCAAATAAGTGGGCTACGAATCATTATTAAAAAAGTAGGTATTCAACAGATTGGTATTGATTGTGAGAATAAAAAAGTACTTGTTGAAACGAGAGTGATTACTCCCAATACCTTACACCTGCCTGGCAACAGTCGCATTGGTATAAAATTAACTAGTTTCGGTTGACTCAACAGGCGTTGAAACTCACATTGTTAATGCAGGTTATATGAAAATATTTTTTTCTAGTTCCTATACTAATGGTGAGCATAATAAAAGTAATTTTTTTGCTCATTCTATCAAAAACTTCACACAAAATATCAGAAATCTAATATATTATGTTACGGCTATGTATAGGCCAACTATATATAATTATCTGTAAACATCAATATTGGTCTATTCGATTGGAACGCAATCGAGATAAGTGATAAGCCGTACTATTGTGCCTTTTTATTTGCTTTAACTAAAGGGAAACTAGCGGAAATATAATACGTATTAAACGGTAATAGTGCAATCATGTCTACTTTAATGCGTAAGTTAATTTGAAAGACATTCTCGCGTGAAAACATTGGTTTTTATAGTTGAAAAAAGGTATATTTGGCATTAAAAATGTACAAAATTAAACTAAGGGTTTGTTGAATTATAGTAGAACGACTTACTTACCATTTCCACCTAGATCAGCGACCGAGTACAGTAGCCAGAAGTCTATCCAGGTATTGACTCGTTGGGCTTCCTTCTCCAGTTGGCGAAGTACTGACTTGGCAAAAATACCCGTTCAAGTAGGGTATTGAACTGTTGGATAAACCTGTCCAAGCGAAAGGTATTGACGTCTTCCCCCGAATCTCCCGTCCTTAAGGTACTGACTTAGGAATACTTCGTCGCTCTGAAGTTATTGACCTCAACAAGCTTCCAGAAAAGTTGGTAGTGTGCGAGAGGTATTGACTTTCGCCCTATTTTGAATATCCCGTCACTAAGGTACTGACTTGGAAATACTTCGTCGCGCCGAAGTTATTGACTTCAGCGAGCTTCCAGAAAACCAGATAGAGTTCGAAATGTATTGACTTCCACCCTCTACAGACTCTCCTGACCCTTAGGTACTAATTTAGGGATACTTCGGCTCTCTGAAGGTATTGACCTCAACAAGCTTCCAGAAAAGTTGATAGTGTGCGAGGACTTTCCCGTCACTAAGGTACTGACTTAGAAAAACTTCGTCGTGCTGAAGCGACCTTCCAGAAAATCAGATAGTGTGCGAAAGGTATAAAGTGATTTATATAAAAATATTCTCAGGAATATTTTAAAAAGGTATATTTTTCCAATAATGCATTATCGCATAAATTGCTCGCACTTGAGTGTAGACAACTTTAAAGCAAAGTATCCAACAAGTCAATTTCTTATGAAATGGTCCTGCACTGCGTGCTACGATAACCGGGATAACTCCATTATAATCACTGAAGGATAATACGAGAATGCGAGAAAAGCAAAGAGACAAAATAGTGGTAGAAAGGTGAGGGGGGAGGTAAAGCCTTTCTTTCGCCTCGTGTGTTAGCATTATGGGAGAAACGTGTAAATTAGTTTGTTCGTAGCAATCCACGTAAAGCAGGACCGTATTGAAAGCAGGATTATCTTGGTGCTCACATTTGTGGTTATATTATTAACATAGTCTTTCTTTATTTGTGTACATAAGTTGAAATGAAAAACTAAAATATCACACTATTTACGCCCGATATTTATATTACCCACTAGATGATTGTTTTGTACACTTGAACAATTTTATTCCTTTTTAAATAGTGACCTTGAGTATAGATAATCAAGAATAGTGATTAGAATTATTTCAATGAATAGGGCTTCAACTGTAAATAAAGAATACTAGCTGCTCACAAGAACTATTCATTCATTCATTCGATTGGGTTGTACTCAACAGCCCAGGCACTTGAACTGAATCTTTTTGCCATTTCCCATGTTATCCACTTCCATTCCAGAAGCTTTGTGTCTTCTATGTAGACCACTAGTTTGACTGGAGGGATTTTCAGTAGTTGTAATGGTTCTATTATTTCCTCTCCAAAGTGGTTCCATCTGAGTCCATGTAAGTTCTCGCAGAAGCAGAGTATGTGAGTAGGTGTTTCATCATAGATTTCACTTTTCCTGCACATAGAATCACAGTGTACAGTCACCAGGTCGGTAACTGTCTTCAAATGTCTGGTTGATAGTTGCTTGTCTACCTTGATCAGTAAACTCTATTTCAGTTGGTGTTCCCTATCTAGCCAGTTCCCGATTTCCCCTCTTATGCAATCTTTTGTGATTCCACAAAACGGTCCCGGACCTATAAAGTCTCCTCTAAAGCCAATTCATTAGCTAACTGGTCAGCCATTTCAATACCCTCAGGTGCCGGCATCCATATTAGAGACACTTTGTTGTCTCTTGTTGAGGGATTCTTTACAGTTTTTTGCCAGTCTAGACCTAGTTGTTTGGTTACTTTAAGCAGAGCCTGGCTGTCCGGTATATCCTCTTCTGATGTGTTCATCAATACAGGCTATAGCGACAATTGTCAGAGCAATTTCAAAGTTATTGTAATACTACCGCATGACCCTTCTATATCTTATTTTGCGTGAATGTGAATACATCAGATTATTACTTTTTTTTGTCACAAAATTAAAACTAAAACTATTATCTTCGTTCTGTTCCAACCGGAAGATATTACTGGTATTGTGAGACGCCCTTTCAACATCCACAGTAATGCTCCTTATCTTTGCAATGAATTTAATTATTATCTAATGTCTATTCATTGAGGGCGTTAATGTTCAAATTCCAAATAATCATCAATAGAATTAATCTCTCAGTTAGAAATACCACAGCTCAAGTGGCCCTTGTAATATCGCTTCCCTCCTTAGTCCTCCAGATGTGAAATATATGAGGCATTTCCAACAAAGACTACGCTGCAAAAAAAATAGATGAAACAGCTCATTCCACATTTGTTTGATAATTTTTTACTAAATATAGTAACCAAACAAATTACTTAATTTTAAGTCATGTGTCACATTTCTGCCAGTCATCTCTGGATTACAGCGATAATACCCTACATGTGGTGTTTTTTTTATTAAAAATTAATTAAACGTCAAACTGACAACTGGTTTTAAAATGTCGCGAAGATTTCCAATTTAACATTTACCAATTGTACTTTTCCTTTAAATAAAAATGAATAATATTTGTTTGATAACTACTAAATTTTGTATTGAAAATTAGTAAACGTCATATTGACAATCAATTTTTTGATATCTAAAAAGTAAAAAATTATCTTATCGAATACTCCTCGGGTCTTGATAAATACTCAAAATTTTGTCATAGAGAATCCTTCAAGCGTGTTGCTCAAGGATAATTGCCCAAGGCAACACGCTTTTAGCATTCTCTATGACAAAATTATCTCGGTATTATCAAGACCCTAGGGGTATTACTACTGATTATTTCACTATTTTATGTGCTGCATGACTTTTGTTTATTGTTCTTGTTCCGTATTTTGTTGGAAGTAATATTTCACCTCCTTATAATAATTCAGCTGATGTTTTATAGTTATTTAACGAACAAGAGTATTAATAAGGGATATTAACAATAGAGATATTTTAATGGTTGAGATTATTAATCGCCCTTTTAGTACTCGTGTTAGTTACAAAACTTTTCTGTCGACTGTACTTGACTTGAATCCTTTTTGTTTCAATATTTAAAGACTAAGAATAATTATTTGATTCATAGGTAAGTACTGTAAAAAATATATCATGACATAGAGGTCACCGTTTTGAATGTCAATATTTTTGTTGTTCTTAAATCCTTTTTTGAATGTGTTAACAATAATAAAGATTATAGTTCTGTGGAATAATATAATAAAAACGATAGGTAAGTTGGAAACTAAAGGCATTCTATACTAGAAATCAGTTTTATACCTTTTTTGTTGATATTATTGTATGTTTGGTTGCCTATACAACAGTCGGTTATTAATAGAAAATCGGTCATTAATAGGGGTCATTTATGACCTATTTTGTGAACATTAATACTGCTCAATAACGCACGGTCGGCGGAAAAGCCTTTCATCAACTCCAATCATATTTTCCAAATAAGTGACATTATATAGTTATAGAGCCTGATTATAATCCATAAAAATAACAATGAAACAAACCTCTATATTCTATATTCAACAAACCGTTTCGAACGGTATACCTAGTCGTAAATTCAGAAGATGAGGTGACGGATTTTCGAGATCAGTGGATCTTTTTCGCATGCGATTTAATTCGAATGTAATAATCGCACACGATTCTAAGTATTTTTGAACCATATTCGAAAATGTAATATTTGCATTGGCAACACCGCAAATTCAAACATTCCATATCAATACAAAAAACAAAGATCTTTATCACACTTTTTTAACATTTATCACTAACAACTAACCCAACTCATTTATTTGAAAAAATTCTAATTCTAGAATATCTAAAATCTGTTTCATGCGACTTTTCCAATTAACTACTGAAAATGTTAAATATAGTTAGGTCTTTAAAGTTGAAGAATTCACTTTTGTAGAATTTGAGCATTTATGAATAAATACACATGTTGGATGGCTTTATTCTAGGGAGTTTTGAGAGGAAACAGCAACAAAATGGATATATCCAGGAAGGTTACGTCCAGTTATTCTCGAACATACTCTCAGGTGTTGATTGATGAAACCAGAATGAATTATTTGCGAATTCCTGCATCTATGTATATAACTAGAATTATCGCACAAACAAGAACTTCCTGTAAAAAATACTTAAATTTTCCTTTAAGGTTGATGTCTATACAATTGATTGCAGTGGAACCTGTTACGCTTGTAATATGAGAGTCGTTAGAGCACATTCTCTTCAAATGCCCAATTTACAGTCCTCTTAGACAAAACAAATTTTTTAATGATGTATATGGTATTGAACGTCTAGTACATTATTTAAACGTCAACAATGACAATATCTCCGAGTTCTTTATTCTTCCCATAGTGTCATTGGTATTGTAATGTTTTTCTTATTTATTTAAATAGTTTTCTCACAGTGGGATAAAATTATACACACACACTATGGCTAATTATACCTACTACTGATTTATTGAAGGAACACTTACACACTATAATGAACTTAATTTATATACACACTACTTAATGTCTACTAATTTATCTACACTCGGTATAATTATTGCCTAATTTATCTTCAACACCATTTATATTTCACTATTCGATTCACTGTAGCTCACCGATTCACTGTTCACTGAAACTTGTCTATTAAGAACTGTCTGACTAACTCAAAAACTTGCGTATATATAGTCTTTCTCAATTCTCGAACGTTCTCGAATTTGCCATGCTTGTCGTATATCTGAATACGTATCGTACTAGAAGGTTCGGGAGTAAGCCATCGCATTCGCCAAAATTCATAATTCACGACAGGACCAGCTTCTAAATTACTGCGTTCGTAACAGTATCTTAAATTTTGTTTGTGGAGAATAGAGAATTACACAATAGGTACATATTATACTTACATACTTATTGTACTTACTTTATGTACCGAACCCTTGTGGAAAGGTGTATCTAATGCGCAATAAAACTAATCTATCTATCTATCTATTTGAAAAAAAAATAGAAGATACTGTTTTGTTAGTATACATATTATATCATATAAATTGTTGTGATAAAGAAGGTTGTCAATTTCTTATGTAGGGAAATTATGTTATGTACTACATAAATGTTTATTTAACTAAACTATGAAGTGAAAATTGTTACAAGCTATATTAGACTGGTACAAGTGTTTAAACATACTGATTACGTGTATTTCATAAATAAATAAAACACAAAAAAGTTGAAATGTTTAAAAAACTAGTTATGTTTATTCATTTCAGTTGTGATTCACAATATAACACACAACACATAGCTAAACAGAAATAAGGTTATAATCGTATACGAAGTTTGATTCGAAAATACCTATTTTCGTGCGAAATGGATGATTCCAGTAGTCTATTCAGTATTGCCAATATAAAATTTTCGGCTCTGTAGCAGAATAGCGCTGGTCAAAATCGCGCTGGTCAAAAAAAGCGCTGGACAAAATAGCGCTGGACATAAATAGCGCTGGACAAAATAGCGCTGGTCAAAATAGCGCTGCACAAAAACAGCGCTCCATAAAATAGCGCCGCCAAAAGATAATTATGCTTCTTTATTTTACTACTATCTCATACATAAAAATAGACTATAGTACCGAATTAGCATAATTGGGAATAACATATTTTTCATAAATTACAGTCATAACAATAGTTTTCCTAATTCAATTCGTCAATTCAACATCGCTTCCCGACCAGCTGACAGTGATCAAAGTGTTGGTAACTGTCTATAACAATATCAGAATATAAGGAACGGAAAACAAGTAAGAACAACAATCAATATTTTTCATCATACTTCAACACATATCGCTTCCCGACCAGCTGACAGTGATCAAAGTGTTGGTAACTGTCTATAACAATATCAGAATATAAGGAACGGAAAACAAGTAAGAACAACAATCAATATTTTTCATCATACTTCAACACATATCGCTTCCCGACCAACTGACACAGATCAAAGTGTAAAGAACTACTTGTCAGTGTCATATTTATTTAAAGTCTAAAAAAATGCAATTTGGCAAGTCTCAGAAAGGAGGTGATACATTATTCCACGAAGGATATAATTACCGAAATGACAAGCAACGTGAAATTGCATTTTTTTAGACTTTAAATAGATATGACACTGACGAGTAGTTGTTTACACTTTGATCTGTGTCAGTTGGTCGGGAAGCGATATGTGTTGAAGTATGATGGAAAATATTGATTGTTTTCCGTTCCTTATATTCTGATATTGTTTGTTGTAAAGGAAGGTTGATGCTTAGCGGTGAAACATGATTTTTCAATCACATCCTACTGTAATAGTTGATTTTGTAAGGATATTTCAACCGGCGCTATTTTATGGAGCGCTGTTTTTGTCCAGCGCTATTTTGTCCTGCGCTGTTTTTGCCCAGCGCTGTTTTTGACCAGCGCTATTTTGAAAAGCGCTATTTTGACCAGCGCTATTTATGTCCAGCGCTATTCTGCTACAGAGCCAAAATTTTCTATGCTTTTCTGTATACGATTCAAAGTCGAGACAGAAATAATTTTTGATTCACAAGTTTCCAGATGTTCCCAAATATCTGAACCGGGCTTTTAATAAAATAACCTAGGAGACTTGAATATTTACGTGTTTGCTGCATGGACGAAACCTGTCAATTCAATGTCACTTGTCTTGTTTTTGACATTTGAAAACAATGTAAAACAAGCTTAGACAACAATTAATCAGAAAATATACTAGATTAGATCACAAATTACTCTAAATTATTTACTCAGACTACAAGCACGTTCGAGAAAAAAAGAAAGTTAATTTTAAACGTCAAAAACAAGTCATGTGGCATTGAATTGACATTGACAGTGACATTAATAGCCCTGTTCAGATATTCGGGAACACCTAGAAATCTTTGAAATAAAAAATTATTTCTGTCTCGACTTTGAATCGTACCCAGAAAGGCCTAGAAAATATCAGTCGTCTTAGACCCGCAATAATACTGGAATCATCCATTCATTCAACTTCGTTCACGAATTGTACTCGGATGCACTTGTTGCATGACGAACACTAACAAGGAAGTGCTCAAGAATGATATTTCAAAAAATACGTTTGGAAGCGAATAACCTGGAGCAATTGCGAACGGAGAAAATTTCGGGTTCTGGGCTGTGGTAAATATTCACAGCTTCTTACTGGAAAGTACAAATATCACAACTAACACATAACAAACGATAGTCATTTAAGGAATCGTCCCCAATATCTTGGAAAAAAATTTTTTTAGATACAATTCTAATTGTAAAATTGGATTGTTCTATGTATTGTCCTTAAGTAACTTTTTGTACATAATATTAATGCATGTCTAGCCTCCGCTTCCTATTAACTAACTGGGTGGTGGTTATTTAGCTCCTCCTTGGTAGATGTACGACTGCAACGGCAGAGGCGGCGTCCCTAAGGGACAGCTGCACCTGTAAGTACCGATGAGACAGTCCACAGGGGGCCCCCCGCATCATCATCGCCACATCAGACTTGATCAGCAGCCACTTGTGCCCGTTCCAATTTCCTTTGAGGTCCTGCAAAGTGACTCCATCGATAATCTTATTACTACAACTACTGCCTCCCAACGGACAGGTAAGAAATCACTTTATCAGTAACTCAAAATAATATTTGATAATTTCTTAATAAAGTGCTGTTCAATAAACAAAAGGTTTTTTTTGCCAAAAAATAATTTGAGGGGTCTAGATCCAAAAAAAAACGCCATTTCAATGCTACAAAATTCTCCTTGAAAATCTCTATCTGTGAATTTAATCTCAAGTTCAGAATATGACGTTGGCATACTTAAATTGTGTTGTGAAAATTGTATTTTGAGTCACATGTCCATTTAAATCAATAATGAAACCTACCACGTGATAGCAGCCTTGTGTATTTTAGTGTGAAACTCCAATTACACGAGAGGCAAAATACTTGGGGGTCATATTTGACCACAAGTTGACATTACCTACAGAAAATAATACAAAAAGGTACAATAGCCCTCAATTTGTGCAAAAGAATGTGCGGAAAGAACTGGGGTCTTCAACCAAAAATGATAATATGGCTATATACCACGGTCATCAGACCTATGGTAGCATATGGCTCGATGGTATGGTTGCCAAAGACTCGGCAGGCTGAACTTGCCGCCACTTCATGTCTACATATATCCAGATAATCCCATTACGCAAAATATCTACTTGATACCAAATATTCATCTAACACATAACTGGAAGTACTACATATTTGGGATAAGAAACAAGAACTAGATTTTCTTGGAGAAGATACTTAAGAGACCCACAATTTGAAGTCATCAATTTACAGATAGGTCTAGGGGCACTCCACTATTAAACTGTCTTCTTAAGTAACAATTGTAAAGATCAGCAGATATAGTTTTCCTTGGTTTCCTATATCATTGACCAGTTATTCTGATCCAGCATATCCCCATATGGCTAATAATACCTTAGCTTTAATATTTGTAATATCATACCTTTTTTTCTATTCGCATATAATATTAAGTCATGAGCTGAGTCATCACATCAAATGTAACTTCTGTCATTCTGATGATGGTATGTTAATATCGCAATAATTATCAATAAGTTCCTCACAATTTTCATTACTTTTTTCATTGAATCGTAGAATTACGATTAGTTTTATTTATAGCTTTAATATAAGTAGATTCCACAAATTAAGGGTCCAAACAGTAAATATAATTTGAAGCAGTCATCCATCGAATTTATTAAATTCAAGGTATTTCTCGGAAACAAACCGGAACAAATTTCTATTATAATAACTTTAATCCTCACAGCCACGGTCGGTGAAAATGGAAATTTGTCCAGATAGCGAAAATGCACCTGAGCTCTTCGATTCCCAGAGGCTACTGTAACCTCCTGATTAATGGGGCAAAATCGCCCTAACGATAATTAATATACATAAAGTTCAAAGGGCCACCCTTTGGTTTGGGAACTCGCTCGGAAGACCAGTCTATCGTCTCTATGTTGGTATTAATTTTCCTCTGATTTGATATACATGGACTCGATTATTTCTTCGTATAGACCAGGCAATAATAAGGTCGTACTCTACAAGTTTATGATAAAATGGTTTGGGAAACTACTTCCAAGAACACATTGCTGTAACTTGGTCCAAATTGTGCTTAAAGCCCTGTAGGATCCTTTCTTACGGTTCCTTACCGGTGGTTTTTCATCGCCTTGTACAAGGAACCGCACATTTACCAGGCAGTCGCACTGACTTAGAATATGCTTTGCAGCTTCCACCTCAATCCACACATACCACCTCTATAGCTTTGATAGTATTCCCATCTTGCTTATTAGGTGCTGTCACTTTCAGTGAATGTCCTCCGCCTGACAGTCCCACGATTCTAAGGATTTCTGTGCGTTTATTGTCGATATTGCAACCTCTTTTCTTCTGGCACAATGAATGGCATTGATAAGAGTTGTCTGTCTATTTCATTTGCCCTCTTGTAACCCTTATTCATGTTAGCATAAGTCTCTTTACTTGATTCCGAGACTGCCGCTCAGCCAATCAGTGCAGGGATTCTATACATTAAATTACAAAATATCTCCTTCGTTCCAATCTTGTTTTTGTCATTTTTTGTTGCATTTCCACTTATCTATGAGTAAAGCTGGGTTGTTATTTATTCTCTTTACCTTCAAAAATAATGACCTTTGACTTCTTAGGCGCCAGCTCTAACTTCCTTTCAGCATCCATATTCCTATAAGCTTCCATGTTTCCTTTCCCTTCCTCACAAGTTGCCTATCGGTCCATTTTTTGTGCTGAACCTAACGATTTTAACAATAGATAACCGTCGTCAATCCCTTTTACGTAGACGACAGGTAAACTTCTGTTAGACACTACAATATATATGCCTTGCGTTGATAGTTGAATATATTTCCAAAACCGATATCAAAACCAGATGCTTATCATTGAAAATGGCTTTAATAATTATTATTCGTAAGCTATACAAACTCCCTAAATACGTACATTTATTGATTCTGGGGAAAATTACCATTCAGTTAAAGTTAGTAAAGATATTAGAGCTGGGCATAAATGTGCAGTTGACTATTAGTTAAGAGTTAACAGCAAGTTTGCATTTTATACCTTCATGTTACCATTTTAATTCGCAGTTTTTCTTAATAATTCTAGAATCTCAATTGTCAGTTGACGCTGGCGCAATATAGAAATGTCCTGTTTAATGTCAGTATTAGCATCATTTTTCAACACTAACACTAATAATTTTGTTTATTGGTTCCTTTGCTGCTTCATTATAATTAACTGAAATGAAATGAGCAATAGCAGTAGTAATAATGACAGCGTTCGCTCTTCATTTCGTAACCAGTTGCTTTGGACAACTTCAAATGCTTCGTCTACATACTTTAAATGAACGGTGAACAATGCCATCAAGATAGAGGTTTATTTTGTAGTTACTTGAACTAAACAACCTAACTTTACGAGCGCCTAGTTGCAGAAAGGCTTCCACCAATGAGAAAAGAGTTTAGATTATATTTGATTTTTTCGAAAAGGGGAAGGGAATAAATATATATGTATATAAGGGGAAGGAAATAATTACCTATAGTTTATACAGGTGTACATTATCAAAACCGAACATAGCGATTAACATCAACTTCATTTGGAATACAAATTATTAGATATCTATGTCTATCTATATACATACATATTTATTTCATACATACACATTTATTCCCTTCCCTTTCTCGAAAAAAATCAAATACAATCATAACTCCTCTCTCATTGGTGGGAGTCTTTTGGCAGCTAAGCGCTCGTCTCAATTTTCAAAACATATACGTTTGACAGTTGACACCATGTTATGCCATGGAATTTAAGCGTTCTGGTTGGTTATTGTTTGATGTATAGGTTGTTCAACATTGACGCGTGGTTGTCAACGGCCAGTTAACAAACTGTTTTTAAAATGCATCCATTGTGAACGGTCAGTTATGCATTAATAGATAAACTGGAGCTCAACCAGCGCTTTTGATATACTAGCTCATTTGGAAAACAATTTTTGTCATGTAGCATACCATTTTTGCTCTACAAATTGAAGGATTTTCATTTCCACCTTATTACACAAAACAAAAATTGATCATAAATAATATGAAGGCCCAACATGCATTATCCATACAAAGTTTTCGACTAGTGAATAGAATAACTTTTGTATGAAGATACTCTAAATAACCTTTCGATGTTAGTTTTTAAACAAATTGGCAATCTTTTATCCTTTTCCAATAAATTCAACCCAATTACTCTAGTTTTGCGATAAGGATTGATGATCTTCTTATACTTAATGGTTGCGTTCATCCCAACTTAGCGCTACCGAAGCGATCAGCAACTTCTTGCTGAACGCGTGTTTTGTTAGCGTGGTCAGATGTGATCGCTGTTGTGGCCATAGAAATACTACAGATAGAGGCTACAAGCCAGCGGAACCCGTCAGCAAGTAAGAGAGATCAAGAAAGTCGGAGGTTTAGGATGTATTTCTCTAATAGCGCGCATGCTATATACAAAAACCTAGACAGAAAAATCTCTGATCGTCTATCTTATCTCTCTCACCGTAGTTCGATGGGACATTTCCACTTACACAGCGGCCTATGGCTTACTGCCTCTATCTGTAGTATTTCTATGGTTATGGCTGAATGAATAATAATTGAAAATTGGGTTGCGTTGTTATATCAAGATAAGCACGTTCAGAACAAATAAGAGACGATCCATCACTCTAAAAGTCGCTACCTGATCAACTTCGTTGGTATGAACGCGACTACTGTCACTCTGTCACAATCTGTCAATCTACACTTTAAGAAGATATATATTATAACATTTTTTGAAATGAATATATTTTTATTTGAATATCGACAATTTAAGTACTTGATTTTAGTTTCAGTTGAGACAGTCGAGGTGGAGGAGCATGAAGTCTGTTCCGACAGCGAATTTGATACAAGGGAAACGCTCAAGCTGACCGCCCGCAGTGGCGCTACTTTCCGTCGCGACGTCTCTACATCGACGCGTCGGCCCCCCAGCACCAGACGAGCCGCCTCTGCAACGCGTGATGAGACGACGCAAAAAATACAAGATGAAGACGAAGCCACTCTTAGAGAGCTGCTTATTAGGTATCCCAATATTATCCTAACAACTGGTTTCTTAAAAATTGCTCATATATACAGATTCCGAAAAGTCTATTCGCGCCATACGATTAACACAAGTACGACAAGGAAAATATAAGCAAAACTACTTGAAAGAGAGAGAAGAATAATTGTGTGCTCAGAGATGGGCATGTGTTCAGTTCCAGCTACCAAAAACAGTTGGGGGTGTGTTCAGTGCCCCCCTATTTTAACCGCTGTTGCCAGAAGCTTATGCATTATCAGGTAAAACTTTCATCCGGCAACAATGTCCTTTACAGAGAGAATTCACATTTAAACTTTTACACGCTCATCACAATTATTCTTCTCTCTCTTTCAAGTAGTTTTGCTCATATTATCCTTGTCGTACTTGTCTAAATCTTATAGCGCGAATAGACTTTTCGCAATCATAATAAGTATGCTACTAAAATAAAACTAAAAAACGAAATAGTGATAATATATTATTTAAATATATTAACTTCTGATGAGAACGTTGCAATTGCTATAAACAGCAATGTTTACAAATTGGTATTACTATTGGTAAACACACATTTACCGCTTGTATTATTTCAGATTTCTATCTATATTTATCTATTTATTAAATCCCAGCAATGAACAAATAGTATCTGAAAAGTATTGTAAATAGTAGGAATAATAGGGAAGGTAAAGCTGAAATATGGTAGTTGTAATGATATTTAAAACTATCTATTCTATCTGAAAAATTCATTTCCATTTCGTAATAACTTGAGACAAATATTATTCATACTGTTTTAAATTATGAAGGGTCACTTGCTCAAGCTGTTGTCACTATGTTTGTGAAAAATTGTTTTATTTTAGTATCGTACAGGTGCGCTAAAGGGTTTTGTGTCAATAATAAAGTAGAAAAAAATATTATAATAAATATTTAATTGGTTATTTTCACTATTTTCAATTACATAATAGATAAACCATATAAAGGTCATTTTAGATTAGACAATTCCTTGTGCAATATTCAGTTCAAGTTTTGGAACAATATTCGGAATAGATTTCTTGTGTGAAATATTGGCCAACTGTTTTAAGCTATTTTAGACTATTCCAATTTATTGAACAATATGTAGTTCAAGATTCTGCGCAGTGATTAGATATGATGATAAAATAAACATAGCCTGACATTGTTGAAATTAATTTGATTAGCTTTGACCCAATGAGTTAGTTGATAGAAGTTAAGTTACTGTGTGCAAGTGTCATTATTGGATAATAAATGTCACACAGTTTTTTGCCTTAACTTTCGTCTTTTTACCATAAATCCTACAAGTTTTACAATAGGTTATTGGCTCAGACATTCCAAACGCTTCTGAAGTCTCTGAGAATCATTTTGGGTATTTTAAGTAGTGCCAGAGGTACCGGTTTGAAGGAACTTTTAATTTTTTCTTCACTGCACGATGTCAGGATATCAGCTGCCGCCGATAGAAAAGCTTCAAGGAAGAGAAAACTACGATACTTGGAAGTTCGCAGTTCAAACATACCTGGAGTTTCAAGAGTTATGGGATTCGGTAACAGGTACTGCAGTAGATGCAAAGAAAGACGTAAAGGTACGATCCAAAGTTATTCTTTTGGTTGATCCGTTAAACTACGTTCATGTTCAGTCTACCAAAACTGCAAAGGAAGCATGTGCTTTCCAGGACAGTGTTTTAACCAACGTGTCGGACTTTTGCGTATCTTAATCACAACTTCGCTAGAGAACAGTGATTCGGTAGAAGATTACGTTAACACGATTACTACCACTGCTCACAATCTATCAAACATTGGTCTAAAATTAAGCGACGAATGGATAGGTACCATATTGTTGGCAGGACTACCAGAAAGCTACAAACCTATGATTATGGGAATAAAAAGCTCAGGTACCCCAGTGACCGCTGATTGTCTTTTTATATTGTAAAATAGTTTGTAATAAGGAGGGGAGAATTGTTGTGATCTTTTATTAGACTTGTTGATATTAATCATAAAATTACACATGTCAATAAATATAAAAAGTAATAAATGTCTATTTTCTAAAAGTTGGAAATAATTCAGTTCCAATCATGAGTTTAGATCCTTCTCAGAATCATAATAATATTCTTCAACCATTTTAATACATAACCACAAATTATCCAGATTAATGACATTTTCATAGAACATTTTCATCATGGAACACAAACAATACAATCAAATTGTTAAGAAAATAGAACCTGCTCAATTTTTTTTTACAATTTGACAGGGTAGACAATCTTTAATACAATTTTTAATTTTAGACTAAACAATTTGAATTGTTCCAAAACTTGAACTAAATATTGCACAAGAAATTGTCTAATCTAAAATGACCTTAAGGATCATTGAAAGGCGATAATATCAAATATTTGAGGTATTATTATATACGTAGCAACAAATGTTCCAAAAAAACTTTTATTGTGGTGATCAATAGATTGTGTCGGTATATGCCATGTTTATAACAGTGATTAGATTCAAAATCTCAAGGACTACAAATAAATGACATAAGAAATTATTTAACTAGGAGGCTTACAAAAAGAATTTTCATTTTACTTCTCACCCCCACGTTTTGGGTCCGGAACATCAAGTTTTTGACTTATTTTGCAAAATATCGATAGTACTCACCTATTTTGAAGATTATTTGTCGATAAATGTTCAGTAAATTGACAAAAAATGACAAAAATATAGTAGTATTTATTTTAAACATTTCAATGGCAACTATTTCGCTCGCTATTTTCAATAAAACACAGTTTAAATGTGTTATACTAAAGTATTGAAAATCATACTTTCTTGTTTCTTCAAGAAAATATTCGTTCATTTCATTTCTAATAATATATTCATCCAATAATGTTTGCTGTCAAATGTCAGAAGTCGGTGAAACTACAATTAGAGGTGGGCTTATTCAGCTCCACCAAAGTGTTAAGAAATAAACTATTCCAAAGTTAATAAAACGAAAAACAACCATTTTTCAAATTTTTTGACATAGGTACGGTTTGTATACTTTTATTCTATACAGTCTATAACACAGAAATAAAACTATCAACGATTAAATTTATTACCCTGTATAAGTATACATCCGGAACCCTTTTGCGGTATCAACCCCAATATAATATTGGAAGAAATAGGCAAAGCCGAAGAAAAGAGAAGATCTGACCATTGGAAAGATCTAGTAGGCCTTAAACAATCAAAGATTCTGATGGGTGGCTACAATCCGTTGAGATGAAATGAATGCATAAGTTAAAGTAAAACTGCACTAAGAGTTTTAACAGGGATCCTAAATCCTAACGGGACATTGCCGCCTCAACGGGCACATGAAAAAGCTCAAAATAGTAGAGGAAGAAGAATGTAGATTCTGTGGCATGAAACAAGAAATCTCCTTGCGAATTGCACAGCAATTCAGAATCCTAGGACACAGCACCTAGGAGATTATTGGATAGAAGAGTGACATTTACCTAAGTTGAAGCATGTAGATATCCTAAAAGTCCTCAAGGAAATAGGACTGAAGGAGCTACTAGTCTCTGAAAGGTTGCTCAGGAACGAAGTAGAAGTAAGGGAGCACAATAGATCTTTTTAGGTCTTAGTGAATGTTACCCCATCATACATTCATACAAGTATACTGCTATGCAACCCATAAAAGAAGTAGCTTGTATGTTTATCTGTAATGCTGTTGTCGAATTTCAATACCATTGTTTTTTAAGAAGGGGAAGGAAAAATAATCATTCCATTCACCCTTCCCCTTCAAAAATGTTATGCATATAAATTTTTTCAAGTGGGGGTAATAATTAAAATGGTCATTTCATTCACCCTTCGCTCTCAAAAATGAATGTGCGTTGTTTGTAACGTAAATTACGATTCTTTCAAGATGGGAAAGGAAGCATAATAATTTCATTCACCCTTCCTCTTAATAAAAAAACTTAGTGTTTTAAAAAAATGGAAATGGTTAATGAAAAAATTATTTTCTTTTGTATGTTCCTTGTGGAGTAGGTATTCATTATTCTTTTTTATTAATTTTCTTTTGAAATTAAACCACAATATTTTCCCTGTATATTTTTATTTCAACGTTTTGGTAGCGTTCCAACTACCGTTATCAAGAATAATTAAGTTTTCTTAAATTTTGGTCCCTATCTGACACTACGAAAAAAGTTGACAACTAAACAATCGATAATATTTTGAAGTATAAGACTGCAAAAAATTTGTTGTCAAATAAAAAAAGAAAAAAATTTTACAACAAATTTTTAGAAGTCTTAAACTTTAAAATATTATTAATTGTTTAGTTGTAAAATGGTATCACAATTGCCACATGGAACTAACCAGAAAAGAAATTACTGGCAAAAACATAATAATCTGCACTGATAGCAAACAAGTTCTACTAGCCTTGAACAGACAACGTGATACATCAGGGCTAGTACCTATTAGAGTGCCATCGAGATTTAGCTAACGCCTCGGTACATAACAATATTATCCTGAGGTGGGTTAAGAGGCAGGACAAGAACAAAGGTAACCGTATTGCTGATTCTTTAAATAGGAAAGCAGCTGGACTAAGAATTCTTTGACACCTACGGCCTGACGAATTCGACAATAGCAGAACTAGCTAAGCGTTACACCCATGCTTAATCTCTGAAGAAATGGGATGAAACCAAGGGATGCAGTCTTGCCAGGATCACCCTGGGCGACCCTGGGAAGCTGGAGTTGAAAAAATATTTGGCGATGACCAGGAAAAACCTACGTTTAACGGTAGGATTTCTGACTGACCACTGTCAATTAAGGAAACACCTCCATACATTGGGGCTAGTGGACACAACTCTATGCAGGATGTGTGAACAGGTAGATGAATTTGTAAGGGATGTCTTATGCGAGTGCCTGGAGTTATCATCAATAAGAGAATGTGTGTTCGGTGAGTCTTGGCCTACATCTGCCGATATAAAGGAGATGTCTGCTAGTGACCTGTCCACCTTCCTGAAAAGGACAGGATGGAGGATGACCTAGGAAGACAACTCGTCGGGAGGATGTACAATGGGTCACATGTGGCCTAAGTGTGTGCCTAACTGACCCTCTCTACTCTACAGATACAGATAGTTGTCAAATTTTTTCGTAGTGTTGAAAAACTTAATTATTATTCTTGATAACGGTAGCTGGAACGATACCGAAACGTTGGAATAAAGATATATAAAAAAAACTATTGTGGTTTAATTTCCCAAGAAAATTAACAAAAATAAAATATTTTCTATCTCCGCTTATGAAGAATATACAAATAATTCAATACACACATTGCGTTTTTTTTATTTAAAATCTTATTCACGTTAGTATTCTAGAATTATATCTATGAATTAGACTATTTGAAATAGCGGAACTTAACATGTGCCCACTGCCCACCTCCAGTTTATTTTTTTCATTACATTTGTTTTTAAACACAGAGTTATAAACAAAGTTATAAATATGTACTTAGAAAAGTGGTAGTTTCAGTTATATTATAAGGAAAAGGAGTTATTTGTTATAATTTAAGAGAAAATATTCGCATAAAATATTGGGCCAAAAAAGTGTTGGTTGAAATATTGTTAAAAATCTTCTTTCATTTTTCCCTGGAAATTCTGAAGAGTACTATAGATTTTTTTGCAAAATCTGTCAGAAACTCGTTACTCCGTAGGTATAGTTCACCGGACCCGATAATTTTTTAACTTCGTTTTAAATGAATCAGTCGAAGCATGGTATGTACACTGTATCCAAAGTTTTCATCCTCTAAATATTTTGAATTGTCGAAAGGGAATTGTTGTATTAATCGCAATGTCCAAATTTAATCATGATGAAATTAAGATGATCGTATAACATGTTTCTTAAAATAAATAGTTAAAATCTTCAAGTTAAACTAGTTTATTAACAAATTCATTAAAAAAATGCTGTTATGTAAAAATAGAGGTAATTTAAAATATTTTTTTTACTTATTGTGACACTCGACCTTGCATTTATATTTCATTTGGCCATTTTCCATTTTTACTGGGAAAACCTAGACGAAAGCTTCCAATTCTAACGGCTGATCGCTTTTATGCCAAATATTGGAATCTTTCCCATTTTCTTCGGGTATAAAGCCAACATAGCTTTTCAACTATATTATTGTATTTTAGTTATTTTCTTGGAAATTCATTTTATATTTTTGTTGAGCCAAACGATTCTCTTACGTATATTCATTTAAAAAATGTTTGGTGTCATAAACTAAGCCATTTTGTTTAAGAAAAACATTACTTAAGGGAATAACAAAATCAGTGGTAAATATGTTTATCTACAACCAACCAGTTATGACACAATTTATTCACATAAAAGTGCAAGGTAAGCTTAAAAAATCATTTAATAATCAAAAATTAAAACACTATATATATTTTTTGGTCGTAGATCAAACATTGTATATCACACAATCCTTTAAAAAAGTTATTCAATAAAATTTTGATCTTACTTGTGAGCAGCAATGTTTTTGTTCCAAATTCGACTTCTTATCTCAATTTTATTATTGTACCCCATTTTTTCCATACGTTTACTTTCTCCTGGTCTGTTTAGTTTTATTAAAAACTTGCTTATATCTTGTTTTTTCGCTGCCTCTATTGGCTTGGAGTTTGAATATCCAGCGTTCCGCTTTCATCATTGCTTTATTAATTTCATATTGGCTGAGTCTTCCAACATGATACAAGATTATATTCGGCAGTAGAAACTATTATAACGATACATACATTTTTTTTCTCGCGCAAACCTGCAAAATATCTTCGGTGTGTTCCTTGTGGTGTATTCATAATTCTTTTTGTTAAAGTTTTCAATTCAATAAGGATATAATTCAGCTAACATAATTTTTAAAACTTAACAATACCATATGTTAAGGGTTTATCAGAAATAATTGAGAAAATTGGTGATCAATTCAATACTCAAACTAGCTTTAAATCTAACAATACGTTGAGATCTATAGTAACAAAAACTAAACCAAAAAATGAAGAACAATTTTCAAAAAACTGCATATAACAGATATCCTGTGAATGCGACAAATTTTATTGAAAATCCGAATATATGAACACAAAAACTATATTAAAGATAGGTAGTTATATATGTCAGGTATTTGCAAAATGCTTGGGAAGATGTATCATATTCAATGGGATTCGTCGCACATAATATTGAAAGAGTCCAATAATAAAAGACGAAAAATCAAAGAAAGTGCTACTATATGCGGACAGCCGGATGTAGTCAAATTTGGTTACCAATGTTGAAAAGAGAAATTTCCAATAATCAATTACCTGCGTTATCAGGATAGTATCATATGTTTTTATCCAGGTTTTCTTATGTTTTATCATTGGAATTGTTGTTAATCGATGCACACTTCAACATACAAAATCACAAAACTGTCTTGGACATATTTTAAAACAAAACTTATCATATCACAAAAAAGGAACACCAAACGCGTTTTATTAAGAACTTTTCCGAAATAAGCAAAAAAGTGCTATTCGTTTCTGGAGCATGCACAGAACTCGATTCCATTTCAAATAAAACTATAACATTGTTAGAATGTGTAATAAAATAATCTATTCCACATTTCACCAAGGACATGATCTTCTGTGAATGGAACTTCAAAAATTTGACATTTTTTGGTGGCGTCAGATAGGGACTACAATTTTATGAAAACTTAATTATTCTTGAAAACGGAAGGTAGAATGCTACCGAAACGTTGAATTGAAAAGATTGTGGTTTGATTTTCCAAAATATTAACCAAAAAAAAAAGAATAAAAAAACGATTTTTCGATATTCTCGAACGAATAAGCACAAAAAATATACCTGAAATAAATTGCAAGAACTTAATTTAAACTTTCTTGATTTTATTTGAGACGTAGATTTCTAGTGATCTATTTAAATTCGAAGTCATGAAATCGTTTTCTCTCTATCGTAATTTTCTTAAACAAGTGTACTAATGAAAAAGTAACGGTACGGCGAGTAATTTAAAGTTTGTAAGAGAATCGTTCCAACACTTTTGAAACAATTTTGTTCTTTGGTAAGAAATTATAAGGTGAAGTTTGTTTTCCAACTATGTTAATATTTTTGATTAAAAAATTGGATTTCATGATTTTTTTGATAAATTGTCAAATAATTGTTATTTTAAATATATTAATATATTCATATCAGAAACATGCTCAGAATTATATCTTATTATTTATCCTGTATATAAGAAAAGTCTGCAAGCGCTCAATTTTCTTGTACTGTATTTTAAAAAATATATGCTCTACAGGCTTTATAGACCCAGGGCAGTCAATTTCCCCCATTCTTAACTTTCTCTTTCCAATTTCGTATTTTTATTGTAGCTATATCAGACACCACACTTCCGAACTATCTTTTCCCAATTAGAGTCCTATTGAGTGCCATTTTTGTCATTCTTTCTTTGCCTAATCTTTCTACGTGTCCCAACCACCTTAACCACTGTGTTTTTATTCTTGAATTTATTTTTGGTTCTCCATACAACATGTTTACTTCCTGTTATACTTCTCCGCCTTTCTCGTGTTTTTATTGCTTCAAGCATTTTACGTTTCCAGCATCTCTTCCTGTTTTTTTGTTATGGTCCATGTTTCACTTTTAAAAATTCTTATCTTCATCATTCTTGAACGGTATTTTGATTTCATCAGTTACTAAAGCCTTCCAAATTTTCTGTTGCATTTCGTAATTCTTAACTTTATTTCTTGTTCTTCAAAGACACTTCTTGTTATTAGTACTCCTAGATAAACAAATTCGTTTATTTTTTGGAAAGTGTAATCGTTTTTACTACCAAATTATCTTCGATACCTCCAGTATCTCCAGGATCAAATATTTTTTTTTTTTTTATTGATTTTCAGTCCTAGAATTTCTGCTTGTTTTTGTAATTTTTTAAAGTATTTCCATTAATTTTGTCAAAGCCGTAAAATCATAATTATTTTTTAAAAAACTGGTACGATGGAACTGTCATATTATCGTTTATTGATTGATTTATTAGTTCGGTACCACCAGTCAAACTTCGAGTCCTCGGCACCTTTATGCTCTTGATAGTACCGTTTATGTGAAGAGACCAATAGACAGTATTTTCTTTCGTCTCCAATGAAAGAATGCTTCACATTCGAATATTATGTGTGAGGAGGTTTCCTCCTCTTCCATGCACAACCGACAAGGTACATTTACCGGTTAGTAATCCTGTCACTTTCCTTATCTGCCCCAGCTGAGGTTTTATATTTCGGTATTTAGAGAATCCAAGGATTGTGCTATGTTTCTGCTTTGGCACGTGTCTTCAGTACGTGTAATCCAACGAGCTGCAGTTTTTGATATTCCAAATTCTTATAATATAAATACTTATTTGTTGTTTCGTTTAATATAATCTATTGTTCAATATAATAAATAGCAAACTTGAGACAAGTTTACTTTTAAAATAACCGATTACAGAGGCGTTAACTTTATACCAACTTAAAAATTATAAAAATTAAGTTTCAAATTATGGTATAAAATATCAATTTTTGGCTTTACAGACCATTCATAGTTTTAAAACAATTATCTATATTATGATATTAGACCAGGGTCGATAATTTTTGAAACCAAAAAAAATAATAGTAGGATGGAACCTATTGGAAAAGGAGGAGAATATTATAAAAATGAAAGGAAAAATAATTTACGGGTGACCTGAGGTTGGGAAGGGGGTGAGTGTTTAAGGGTAAAAAAACGGTTTATCTCGTTTCCGGGAAAAAGTCAAATAGCAGACTTGTGGTTAATAAAAAGATCTAGAACTTTTGTATCCACACTTTTTTCATATAACCTCAAAATTTATGTGGAAAATTTAAAAAAAACAAGTTTTTGGTTTTTTATTTTTCTTTTACAAAAAAATTTTTTTTACGAAATTTGGTGAAATCTTACCTTTTTATGTCTCAAATACACTGCAATTTATTTGATTTGAAATATTTATTTTTTCACCTTATTTTGACCAATAATATCAAAAAAGCACCCGAATTTTCAATTGAAAATTCACTCATCAAAATATCAGCTTTTTTCAAAAAGTTGGTGCGCTTTCTGTTCGTTGAAATCTCTACTTTTCGATGGTGTGAAAAAAAGTATATTACTATAGTAAATCTTCTCAGAAAATGCAAAAAATCGAGAAAAAACTAGAATTCGAACATTCTTTTTAATGCCATTTTTATACAATTTCATCTAAAAAATGTGACTGCTGCAATTTTTTTCAATTAAAAATTTGATTTATTAAATTCTAATTACATTATAATATTCTTTTTTCTTATTTTTTTGGGAATCAAACCACAATAATGTTTTTTTATTTTTTATTTCGAAATTTGGTGAAATAAAAAATAAAAAAACATTATTGTGGTTTGATTCCCAAAAAAATAAGAAAAAAGAATAAGTAATGCCACAAGGAACTTATAGAAGATACATTATAATATGTCATAGACAATCTTATGAATATTATTATTATTATCATTTTATTTATCGTATTTAAAGAATATTACAATTCCAATTACAAGAGGTTCGGATTCGGTACAAACATGTTTGTAAGACAGAAAAAAAATTAAAATACAATAGGTACAAGATGTTTTATGAAAAAAATTAGCAATATAATTATGTAAAACCTATTCATCTAACGCAAAGGCTCTCAGTTATAATATATTTAGTATGTAATTAACAAGGTTTGTCTGGTAAAATCATTTGTGTCCAGAATAGCAACCAATTTATTAAGGGCTTTTAAATTCAGAAGCATAATTATGATTTTCTCTGAGTCCATTAAATAGAGGACATTCTACTAATAAATGAATGAATATAAAAATAAATATTTATCGTACTATTGAATTTAGATACTTTATTATTATTTATTTATTTATTTATTTATTCATTACAATATTTTTTGCATTTTCTGAGAAGACTTACTATAGTAGGTAATATATTTTTCTTGTAGAAGATAAAAATAAAAAAACTAATAACTTGGTTTTTTGAATTTTCCACGTAAATTTTGAGGTTATGTGAAAAAAGTGTAAATACAAAAGTTGTAGATCTTTTTATTAACCACAAGTCTGCTATTTGACTTTTTCCGGAAACGAGATTTTTTTACCGTTTTTTTACCCCTAAAAACTCACCCCCTTCCCTACCTGAGGTCACCCGTAAATTATTTTTCCTTTCATTTTTATAATATTCTCCTCCTTTTCCTATGGGTTTTATCCTATTATTTTTTTTCCTTTTTATTACTTTTAAACGCTTCTACCCTGGTCTAAATTTCAAATGGTATATGTAAAAAAATTTATTTCCAAACTCCCTTTATGTCTTACCAAAAGCTTTGACTAAGAATTTTAATTTTTTTGTTGAGATAAAAATTGTAAGGGTATATTTTGAAAAAAGCGATCATTTTCTTAAAATATGACTACAAATTTTATTATTATTAGAACTTTTTAGAGCGTTTTGAATAATCTTTTAATTTTGTTTTAATTTATTTATGATTTCTAATATATTTTGTTTGTTTTGTTATTAAAAGCTTAACTAATTCTAACTAGAATAGAAATCATTTCATGAACCATTCGTGCCATTGTTTGTTTGTTGTTCTTTGACCCACACTTATTATTGCGTGATATGGTCAAAAGATATACTTCCAAAATAGTCGATCACAAAGGATTGCGTACGTGTCTCAAACGAACTCTGATACCGTTACACAAGAATCATAAAGGCAACGGAAAGGCGTTTGTAATGGTCAGACAAGGTATAAGTTTGTCTCAAAGTATATCGTCTTGGCTTTTACCGGCAATCATCTAAATACGACCATTTACAACCTTCTTAAAATAATTTTGCATGAAATGAAACCAAACAACAGTCGAGGGACAAGGCAAGAGCGGGCCACCAGGTGTAAATCGCTTGAGAGTTGTGAGATATTTGCAGTAAAACTGTGTCTGAAACTTCCAGAACACTCGTTATATAAACGTCCGTACCCGTAAAAGAGCCATTTTGTCGAAAGAATTTATTTTAAGATCAATTTAAAATTTACACAATCCCATTTTTATGTACTTCCTGAAAAACCCACTTCTGAAAAGGACAATCTGCAAAATACCAGTGCTGTAGATACCACATAGTTCCTGTATCTATAAAATCGGGTGTATATGATGGCTGCATTGAATTCATTTGGCAGTATTAAATTATTCCGTTTTAACCATCGTTTTCAAAAAGCTTTCTATACGAGTATTATAAGTTATAAATAATTTTTTCCGCAATGTTGCGTCGAAAACACTTGTCATTAGATGCAAAGCAAATTGTGGGAAATGTGTATGATTGTTTTGTAAGTAGAGGATTCATTAAACAAGAAGCTTTGAAAGAAACCTACTTATTTACAAAGACACCAATATCCTAAATAAAGGGTATTATTAACAGTGAAAAATTAAGTGGAAGAAAAAAACGTAGTTATTTTCAAACTCATCGTCTGGACAATGGGCAACAGAATATAATGAGAAGAAAAATTATATTCCCTCTATGAAATCCAGATTGTTCCTACTTTGGACAATTTAAAAACGAAGCTAGATGAAGATGACACCAATATAAATATTAGCCTGGCCACCCTCCATAGAGTTGTTGGTAAAATGGGATTCACATATCATAAAATTGGAAATAGAATCGCAAAGATTGTGCACTTAGAGATTCAATTTTCTTCAGGACATTAAGAAGTACCGAAGTAGAAGTATTAAAGGATTAATGCACTTTTTACAACATGTAAACTAGGCGCCGAGACCGATGGGTCATTTTAATCCTATGTGTATTTTGGGCGCTAACCGACTGAAGTACGTGATTTATGAAATACAGTTATTTATTAAATCACCGACATTTATAATAAGATATATTTTTGTAAAGTAAATTATAATAATTTTCAATAATAACCCAACCAAACCTACCCCTACCAAACCACCTTCGTATTTTATTAAGATAAGAGTTATTTTATGACTCGACCTACCTGCACTTCTTAGCGGCGAAAATACATGTCAGATTATCTACCCTTCTTGGTCAGACAGGTAAAAGGATGGTTAGCGCCTAAATTACACCCGCCGCCAAAAACAGATCTGTAATCTACCTGGACGAAACATGGTTTGATACACACGTTACAATATCCAAAGGATGGGTTGTTTTTTTTACCTGGTTATAGTTTATTTAACTTAATAGTATTTAATAATCTCTCATTTGGAAGGAAAAAGTTTAGAGAAATGGTCTTCACATATTAAATAAAAAACAAAGAATGTATGATAAAAATACAAAAAGGTAGATATTTGTGAATTTGGTCCTTTTTAAAATAATTTTAAATAGTCCGCCACTGGCGATCTCTTCTACAGCAGCTATTGACCATATGATGTATTGCAATTGGCCCATTAATTTTATGATTGCCGGCTAAGTGGAAACGATACACTTTGAGACAAACTATAAATCTATTTCATTCTTTGGACCGGAACCCCTCTGTGTGATATTGTATGTTTTTGCAAGTCAAAAGTCTCCTGAGAGTATGATGACTTCAAATATCTTATCAAGTATTGCAACATTTTTAGAAATCATGAAATAATATCAGAAATTGTATACAAAAACTAAAACATACACAACAAATTCAAACTAACGCAAAAAATGGTCAAATTATTATTAGTACAACCCTATACTTTTAGAGAGTATCACATCCTCACTCAATTACAGTTTCCTGTCAAAATTGTCATATTTTAGTATAGCGTGTTATCAATAGATGTCAAAGATACTAGTTTTATACTATTATAATGACTTACAAAGTTCTGAAAAGTACTTTTCAAAGAACAGAGACCGTTTACTTATAAGCAACAACTACTTCTCGGGCTATATGTCCCGGCAGACATTTAATTGCACTTCTAAGTTAAACGAAGTCGGGACATCTGCACGATATAACCAACCGTTCTGGTTTGTAATTGGAAGGGACATCACTTGTAGACTGGATTCGGCGTATTTGCGCCTCATCAGTACAAGATAGCTCTGAGAGTATAATACTCGACTGGAGATAATGCTGAAATCACATCAATAAATTATGCTCAGTAAAGGAAATGCTAGGAATGTGATAACAGCAACATCCCCACATTTAAACACAAATCAAATTTCTTATTGACATAAAACCATGTCGGTTTTCTACTTATTTACCTACCTAATTGCAGTTTCCTGTGAAAATTGCCATATTTTAGTAAAGCGTGTTAACAATAGACGTCACTGATAATAGTTTAATAGTCCAGGATTATGGTCTCAGAGCTTCTGGACGGATGATATCTACCTTTTACTGGTTATATCGTGCAGATACCTCAACCCAGTTTAACTAAGAAGTGTAATTCAATCTCTGTCGGTGCATATAGCCCGAGAAGTAGTTGTTGCTTTGCAGGGCGTTATAATAGTATTGAATTAGCATCTTTCACTTGTAATGTTGTTGTGAGTTGTCTCAAATTGAATGATGACGCTTTATTCTTCATGAAAAGTACAATTTTTGGAGTCATGTAACCAGTTTTAAACTTTTCCGCGTAACCTAAATCTTTGAAAATTATGAAATCCTTTGTGGTCGACAAGAAAACCTTTTGTTAGTGCACAAAAATTTAAAAAGAGCACGCTAACCCTGACAGGCTGTGTTTCCAAACTATAGGTGGAAGATTCTTGTCGAAGAACGCTGCACTCAAGGTGACATTGACATTGTGTGTGAGGCCGCGTCAGACAGACAGATAAGAAGCTAAAAGGATATTTGAAAGGAGGGTTAAAGGATACCTAGGGAGGTGTCCACTGTAGTTTGGAACACAGCCATGGTATCCTTGCCTCCCAGGTACTAGTAGGAGCTGGCGAGTTTCTTTTGTCTGTGCTGTCTGCTGGCTGGTGCTTCAACGCTTTCGCATGTTTCACTGGCAAGCTTCATGTGGTGCATGTCGTATACTGGGTGTTGTAGACAATTTAAACAATTTAAATAGTTTTTTTCTTGTGTCCCTTATGTTTCATGGAGAATAAAAATACGTTTCTTGTAGATACAATAATTACTAACCTATATTTATTTGTAAATATATCATTCAAATGCTATCAAAACGTTTGTATATGGATTTAATATATTGTTGGTATAGCATGGTCACTATTCGGAATAGTATTGAAATTCACGCGGTGTAAACAAAAATAAAGTACTATTGGTTCTGGAGTAAATATCAGTTAATAGAGCTAATACTATAGTATATTTTAACAAGAGTATAGGAATGCAATAATCCCCAATCAACCTATGTTTATAGGATATTACAGAGCTGTAGTTATTGAAAATTGGCAAAATATTTTACAATAATTTAATAGTGCCGTTTACTATCGATTTGACATGTTATAAATAAACACAGAAAAATTATCTATTGTTCTCCAGTTAAGTGTTTTGATAAATATAATGTACAGCTTTGTTATTATTAACTATAATAGGTACTTATATTTGTTTTAATTATGGTTTTAATTCTGTAATAACCGCCTTTGAGAAGGGTTGTATTTGTGAAAGTTTCGTGAAAATGAGTGAACGTTGTAAGTACAGAGTGGATGTTAGTGTTTTACGGTTCTCTCCTAACCACAGCGAGTTAAATCCAATACAGTTGGTTTAGGCAGAAATTAAACAGTTTATTGCGAGACACAATAGGTTTGTTCTAGCAGCAAGTTGTAGGATAATTTGAACTGATTTACTGCGCATGACAATTCAAATAATAAGTCAAATTAGTTTGGAATTTCTTGATGCTGGAACGCAATTATTAATCATCAATAGATTCAAAAGCTGTTCATCATCGTCAGATGACATTTCACTAGAGCTTCAGCCTGATATTGAAATATCAGACATGCTAAAAAAACTAGAAGGAAAACTAAACACAAATTCTTACGAGTATTGAACCTTTTTTATAATTGATTATATTTGAAGTGAATATACAAAAGAGAAAAAAAACTTCCTCCCTCACTTTATATTTACATACAGGGTGTTCTATCTCAGACGAGCCACCCCGTATATTTCTTATCCCATTGTGATTGGAAAAATTTCCCGAAACACGTCGGATGATTTTCTTGGGGGACATTTTTTGACGTATATTTGAGGCGCAACCCCTCAAAATTGAATAGAGAAGAGGGAATGAGTGTTCAGTTGTAAGGTATTGGAAGCCTTTTTACAACGGTGTTTGAAAATGATCACATTTTTGAAAAAATTAATAGTTTTATCATGCTTACAATCAAAAAAATCAAAACTGCGTTTCTAAATCAAATGTCCAAATTGTCCTCCATTGACTTCCATACAATAATAAATTCCCTCGGACTAATAAATTAAAAAAAAATAAAAAAAATTTCTTATCTTGCCTTCATTTTTTTTTCTTAAAAGGTGTTTATCACGTTTCTTCGATCATTTCATGTATTAAAAATCAATCTGTTGAGTTACTACTTTGCTGATTTGTTTACAATTTTAAAAATAATTATGGTGTACACAATGTGTACACCATGTCATTGCAAGAACCTGTTGAGCTGGCTAGCCTGTATTACCAAAATCAAAATGGTGCCCGAGCGGCTGCAAGGATATTTAACCGAAACCATTGGGCTATGTCCAACTTATGCCAAACACGCAATCTGTCCGACAACTTTCTGCAGTTTTCGGTATTGGCCAATCTAACGTTTACAGAATTTTGCAAAAATACAAGTTCCATCCGTACAAAATTGAATTAATTCATGAATTAAATGATGATGATTTTGATCGAAGGCAAGAGTTTTGCGAAATTATGGCCGAGCGCATCAACAATAACCCAAATTTCTTGTACAACGTTTGCTTTTCTGACGAATGCACTTTTTCACTTGATTGAGAGGTTAACCGGCATAACTGTAGAATTTGGAGCGATACAAATCCTCATGTATTTCGAGAAGCTCATACTCGATATCCGGAAAAGCTAAACGTTTGGGTAGGAATTTTGGGAGACCACCTAATTGGACCTCTGTTTTTTCCTGGTAATTTAAATGGAGAAATGTATCTTGAAATGCTGGAAAATTTGATTGATCCGTTAATAACAGAAAAATTAGAAAACGATCCTCTACTAATTGAACAACAATCGCATTTACAACAAGACGGAGCTCCTCCTCACTACGCCGCACCAGTTCGCCAATACCTCAATTTACAATACCCTGGTAGTTGGATTGGAAGGAGAGGTCCTGTGGAGTGGCCTGTCCGATCTCCTGACCTGAACCCTCTGGACTTCTTCTTGTGGGGACATCTTAAGTCCAAGATTTTTGTGACTCAGCCTAAAAATTTGGACGAACTACGCCAACGAATTGTAAATGAGTGTCGTCAAATAACTCTAATTATGCTGGACCATGTTAAACACGGTTTTCAGTAAAGATTGTATTATTGTATGGAAGTTAATGGATGACAATTTGAACATTTGATTTAAAAACGCAGTTTTGATTTTTTTGATTGTAAGCATGATAAAACAATTAATTTTTTTCAAGAATGTGATTTTTTTCATACACCGCTGTAAAGAGGCTTCCAAGACCTTACAAATGAAGTATCACTCAACCCCCCTTCCCCATTCAATTTTGAGGGGTTGAAGCGCCCCCTCTTACTGGGTTGCTTCTTCAAGCCTCAAATATACGTCAAAAGATGTCCCCCAAAGAAAATCATCCGACGTGTTTCGGGAAATTTTTCCAATCACTATGGGATAAGAAATATACGGGGTGGCTCGTCTGAGATGGAACACCGTGTATAATCACAGAATATTTATAAAATATCGTATGCGTTCGTATGAAAATTTGTTGTCATTGTACTAATTTCGATTTATTATAAAATTGACCTTAAAACAAAACTGAAACATGCGCTGCGCTTGCGTGAAATAAGAAAGAATTTGAAATACCTTCTCAAGAGCTAGAACTGATCGAACTGATCTAGAATGGGTCCAGGATAACTACTTTTAACGGCAACCCTGTGGTTTGCAACTGCAGTGATGATTGAAACCAAAAATTTTCAGTCAGTCGCATTAGGTAACGTTTGATTTTTCTTTATCACTTCACCACCTCTAATATTTTCACACAACAAAGTATATGTTTCTATTAATTGCACACTTACCTTTTAACGGCATTTATATTTTTTCTAATTTAGTGATTGTTTCGGAAACAGCTTGTTTTTAAGATTGAAATTTGTTGTTGAAGTTACTTGTTTGCAAAATCATTACTTAGCAAAATTGGATGCTAAAAATCGTATTTGATAAATGGATAAAAATATCGAACAAAAAATCTTTCTTGATTTTCACAAAACATTTCAAATGCCGAAGTGCTGAAAATGTGCAGAGCGTTCTAAACCGTTCTAAACTAGTCAAAATGAGGTGGAAGATTTGCCCCGATCTAGCTGAACATCATCTTCATCTAAGGGTCGCTGGAAACATAATGCCCAAATAAAACGCTTTGTAACTTAATCAGTCATAGTTTTACGAGTTTGACATGAAAAACAGTTAACAAGCTTTGGAATGGCGCCTTCCATCTGAGTCGAAACCAAAACAAAGCATGGCCATTTCCATCAAAAGTGGAGGTGACTATGTCAGTTTTCTCAATTATTTTCGTTAGAAGTAGAGGAGAGCGTTAAACGATGTTTGTGGAAAAAAAACTGATGAAATTAGCACCATGACAACAAACTATCGCAAAATGCTTTCATTGTTAAAACATTTTTGACCAGAAACTCAATAAATATGATCGAACAGCCATCTGCTTATAGTTCTTCCAATGATAGTTTAGTGACCCATATTTTTAATCCTTTTGAAGGAAAAAGCCACCCTATGGCGTGCATATAAATTTTTTATCAATTTATAAATTCGAATATTGTAAAATAATGTTAATCTACTATATTAATTTGAATGAAAACAATTAACCTGCATACAAAATTCATAAAATTTCCATTATTACCATTCGATTATCTAACTTCTTATATTTAAATCCACAACTCAATAAAACCGCGCGCAGTGTTTCTAAACAAACATTGATAAGTATATTCAGGCGCGGAATATCCTTTAATTTATCACGAATCAGTTCTAAAGTTGGTGCTTCATTGTTCTTGTAAAACCCGTACACAATCCGTTTAATAACATGTTTCGTAGCATTGTCAACTTTATTCAGTTTTTGATTTGTTCGTTTTTGCTTTAAGGAATGATCCGTAACAGTACCTAGTTTAATTACTTTATAAATCGTTGTAAACCCGATTAGCGTTAATTGGTAAATTCTAGGAACAAATAAATATTATATTAATATCAATTCACTGACGCCACTTAACCACTACACCATCAAATAGTAGGTATTAAATTAATGATACTTTTTTACACTAGATCACCTACACTTTCCTATAATTACCTATAACAATTCACTAAACTCACTCAACCAAGAAATAGATATAATATTGAATATTTCTTTAAAACAAAATTCACACCCGACACTGAATGAGACTACTGGATTATAACCCGAACCACAACGCAATCCCCCCGAACACCCTCAAGACCGTAGAATTTTTTATGAGGAAGTAGTCAAAGGGAGTATACTTCGGTTATTTCGTTCTATTATGATAAATACTGTAGTTGATAATTGGATTGTTTGGAAATCTTGAGTGCACCTGCACCTACGTTGCCAACTCTTCAAAATTTTCCTAAATATAGTAACATACATAAAGTGGTTTTAATTAATTTTTCTTTTTTCAGCAATTTCAAGCGACTTATTTAAATGTTTACTAATAAATTTATATTATGTATTTTTTTTTAAATATTTTCAAACTTGCTTTCTAATAACATCACGAGCTAACAGTTTACTGAAGTAAGGGTAACATTTGTGTAGCGAGCCCAATAATTTTAGCAAATAAATCTGACTACATTGCTTTATTTTATGGTCATTACACTGACAATAGTTAGACTATACAAGAATTGACAAGAATACATTTTTTCATAGCTTTTGATATTGTTTGAATCTAATTTAGGTCGCATTATTACAAATCTTAGTTTCCAGTATGTCGTTGACCTATTTTTTTTTAATTCTCGGTTAGATTACTACAAACGAATGACTCATTTTTCAAACAATGAGACATTTTGTTTTTATACACGTTCACATATTCATAAGACCAAAGAATACAAATAAACAATTCGTTTTTCTTCCAAATAGGAATCAATTATAATATTTTGCTAAGGAGTTTTCACGAATAACCTGCACGTTTCATACATATACATATATATGGAGTCCTTTATACGATTAGTATTACTTTCTGATACTATCACAACACCAACCATCTTGGTTGAATTGGAAACACAATTAACAATCAAGTTTTCTCTCTGAATTTCAAGAGCCCTGTAAACAAAAAGGTTAGAATGCGAAAAAAATCCCCAAAACCTAACGTCCAAATTTCTCCCAGCCTTTTTTTTTATTGAGTGTGTTAAATTCCCTCTTTTATTTTATCTAAAAATTCCCTCTTTTATTTTATGTGCAAGCTTTCTTTTTTTCTCACTTATCAGTAAACTTCTTTTGTTTCTTTTTTTCTGATAAATTCCCCTCGGCTAGCTCTCACTCTGAGATTCGATTGGAAGACTCTTTTCGATCTGCTGGATATTTTATTCAAATTAATATCAAAGTTCACGCCGCATACGTATATATAATTAGGGTGGCAGCTATTGCGAATTTATAACCATACAAATGTTCACCTGAAGGTTGGTACAAACTTGCTCGCATTCGGAAGAACCTGCTAAAAGTTGTTTCAGAGGATTTCTCATAGAATTATGCTAATGCTGGGTCACTACACAGCCAACGTACCCATAACTCCCATTCCCTGAACCCATTCTTTCCAGTATTGGCTGAAGAGGCTCCGGCAAGCCTATAGCGGCCCCCTTTTTGGTAGGGGGGTAAATTGAATACTATCATTCCTTTTTTGTTATATTTGTACTCGTGATCGTTAAGCTGCGTCCTCACCGAGTCGACACTGTCGATCGACAGTGTCGACTTGTTGTGTACGTTACAATCGACGGTGTCGATCGACAAAATAAATCGATAGACATGTCGAATTGTTTTCCATCGACTGTCGGTAAACATTAAAGAGCAGTCGATCGACTTTGGTGTGTGGACGAGTTTTCGACGTTCGACATTCGACAAATTGAGTACTCAGTGACGTCTGACGTTGACGTTGACATCGTAGTCGTGTATTTTCATTGGAAATGGAATCAGAACAAGACAAAGTCATAGCAAGTCATAACAAGTCGACAGTGTCGACTTGTGTACGTTGCAATCGATCGACATGTCGAATTATTTTCATGAACAAGACAAACTCATAGCTTTTATTGAGGCATACAAATTAAAATTAAATCTATGGGATTCCAAAACTAATAATTATAAAAACAGAAACATGAGGCACGATGCCCTTATGGAAATTGCTAATGAATCTTCGTCAGACATGTTGATTAGTCTGATCGACATCATTTCTGCCAACTCTGGTGTGGACGGATGCAGTTTAGTCGACTTGTTGATCGACCATGTCGATCGACAGTGTCGACTCGGTGAGGACGCAGCTTTACACTGTTCGTATATTACATCAAACACTGTAGCGTCAATTTGGAGCCAGCAAATGGTTTACAGTACAAACTAGAAGCGTAATGTGATATTTCTCAGATGTTGGTTAAACTTACTCAGACATATAGGAAAGACCACGTCACAAACCGAGCCCAACCGAATTATACAGTCTTAACGTTCCATTACACCGAAATGCTGAAGTGGGTATCCGTCGTTAGCCTAGGGATCTTTCATGCATCCAATTCATGTCGTGTGACTACATAATACAGCGAGTTGGCAGGACACAAATATTGACGATACATTTTCACAAACTCCTTCTTTCTAATAGAATCCATTTAAATTCAAAAGGATTCCACAAATTATTATTGTAGAAATGATTGAATGTTACAGTAGTGGAAAAAATAGTATATGAAAAAAGAGAAGATATTTCCCAGCCTGGCTTCTCGGGATGTTAGTAAAGCTCAGATGAGAACAACTTCTTTTCAAACCTGATATGGAAGGCTGAGAATACAAACAATGCAAGTCCAAATTTTTTTATTCCGAGTTATGTACATGTGTGGACAAAACCGCAATATAAAAATGGTTGCTTTTCTCTGTTATGTCATATCTAACACACCTATTACCAAATTCACTTTGAGATTCATGGTAAGTGGACATTGTATGCTTCCTTGTGATACCGATTTTAAGGCAGTAGAAAGAGGAAAACCTAAAGCTACTCCTGTATATTCTCCAGAGGGCTGGAAAGAAATTGTTCGCAATGCAAACAAAAAACAACCTCGTTTCATTGTGTCGATGGAAGGGAAAGACATGCAAAATTTTGGAAAAGTTGTCGATGTTTGTTTAATGCACCGGAAGACGTTAGTGTTGGAGCAGTTAATTGGCATGCCATCAGATCTTTGTGGGTTACGAAGAATGAACCTCTGCAAATGGAGTACCAACATGGCTGCAACTTAGATGAGCCATGGGAAAGGTAGAAAAAGAACCTCATTGCAAAACCAAAAACTAGAACTGCTTTATCCAAATGGCCACGAAATTAAAAAATCTTAATATGACAACTTGATAAGCTTGCTCATATTCCAGAAGAGCCGACTTTTATAGAAATATTCCGATAGATGGTGGACTTGATGGACATCATGTGAATCAGCTGCCGGGTCATTCAACAGACAAAGAAGAGACATACCTCAGTGCCGAAAGTGATATGGAGTGAAGCGTTGCTTTTCTTATTCTAGGACATACATATTTGTATATTCCATTCACTCGAGAATATTGTTTTAATACAATGTGTAATAAAATGCGTTTTTATTGGAGAAACGTATATTACAAAAGCATTTTGAGTTATTCTTTTGCAATATATTAACTTGGTCTATTTGTATTCTGGTAAAGCACATACTACAATTAGTCCATGTAGCAAAAAAAGGATTCAGTAATTTTTTGTCTTTAATATCTATTATTCTGAGAAAATAATATATTTACCTGATCGTGAACTTTGAGCCTATTTTTTGACAAACTGAAAAATTGGTTAGGGTCTGTTTGTATTCTTAGCCCTCCATATACATGGGGTTTCTATATTTATGCGACAAAATTCAGGAGGTGATTGCTCGTATGAAATTAAGATGGGTCTTTCCTATAACAAACTTTCCTCAGCCCACCTCTTTCGGAGATATCACTCTTAAAAGGTGGTGACTAAAATTCAGTTTTCAGTTTTTTTCTAAAATTTCAGTAAAGCTAGAAACCATTCTAAAACCTTGTAATTAAAAACAAGGTAGGTGGTTATTTCCAGCATTTATAATGAATCGTTTTACATTTTACATCTTTACTGTTTTTCACTGAATTTATTAAAAACAATTATAAATTATGGTGCTTATTTTTTTTCTCTGTTTTGGGAAGAAAATTTAAGAATCAAAAAATATTTCAAATAAAACAAGGTTTTCAAGTTAAAGGACCCCGCACTTTTTATAGGTAAAATGGTTCTCGGTGAAAATGCCTGAATTTTTAGTAAATATCATTCAGATGGTGCAGATTACATCATTATGTACAGAGTGAGAAATAAAAACATTTTAGTAATGTCTCAAAATTCGATGTAATAATGAAATATTGATAAAATTATTTTGGCATGCAATATACTATTTTCATTCCATCATTAATCACAATTCATACATTTCGTACAGGGTGATTTGAAAAATTGGTGAAATATATGGCCGGTTCTTTCGTACACATCCTGTATATTTAAGTGAATTATCATCCTCCGAAGATAGTTGATACCGTATAAACATGAACTCGTTGGGATATATAGGGTGATCATGAAAATTTTCGATTATAAAAATGACAAAATATTAAAGTTTCAGAAATCACCCTGTAATTCACGATTAACCCGGTGAAATTCCTTTATTATTATTTAATATATTCATCATTCTCTCCTCAACACTTTCCCAGAAATTCAGTTTCCTACTATGACTAGTTTCATAGTTATTAATTATTGACGAATTGAAGGAACTTGGTTCACGCGTACATAATTCTACTAGTGGCCAAGATATTTCACAAATAGTGAAACGTGAGAATGTGGAGATCAAAATAAATGTAAAATAGGGTGAATATTAGAGATAACAATTATATCAGATATATGAATTTAATAATAGGGTGAAGATTAGAGATAACAATCACATAAGATATATGAATTTAATAATATAAGCTACAGGTTTGAGCTTTGTCGGAATAAAAAACGAACTATCTGGAAAAAGTGAAAATGATTGATAGAACGCTTTTATTTCTAGTAGAATTATGTACTCGTGAACAAATTTCCCTCAACTCGTCATGCAAATGGTAATAAGTTTCTCAATAATTAATAACTATGAAACTAGTCATAGTAGGAAACTGAATTTTTGGGAAAGTGTTGAGGAGAAAATGATGAATATATTAAATAATAATAAAGGAATTTCACCGGGTGAATCGTGAATTACAGGGTGATTTCTGAAACTTTGATATTTTGTTAATTTTATCATCGAATATTGTCATGATCACCCTATATATCCCAACGGTATCAGCTATCTTCGGAGGATGATAATTCACTTGAATATACAGGATGTGTACGAAAGAACCGGCCATATATTTCACCAATTTTTGGCACAGTTGGCACTTTCAAATCCCGAGGAAATAATTAAATAAAATCTACTGATTTTTAACTTCAATTTCAATATCTATCCATCAACAAACTTTGCGATTCTGCACGTTCAATCAATACATCGAATACTACAATATACTAAAAATTCAGACATTTTCACCGAGAACCATTTTACCTATAAAAAGTGCGGGGTCCTTTTATTTCATAAAACTTCGTCTCGAAAAAAAGTTTTGATGTGAAATAAAATAAGGGTTGCTAATTTCACCCCCGTATAATGTAACAGGAATATTGAAAAAATACCCATGGTTAGTCATTTGCGAGTGCACGAAAATTACAGAATATCAAGTTTCTAGCTTTACCAAATTTTGGAAAAAAATAAAAACTCAGTTTTAGTCACCACATTTTAGGGGTAATATCTAGGAAAGACCCATCTTGATTTCATACGAGCAATTACCTCCTGCATTTTGTCGAATGAATTTAGAAACACCCTGTATAATATACTACTAGCCATGAAGGTAAATTTGGATAAATAGTATGTCGAGATTTAATATTATAATTCAACCTCCAGTATTCTATGAATGTTAAAACCAGATAATTCAATGTATGGTTAGGTTGAAAATCATTTTAACTCAGACTTCATATTTAAATTTAGCACTTTTAAGAATGTTCAAAGCTTATTGAAAGACATGAATCCGGTTGAAACAGGAGATCTCAGACGTTTCATTATTGAGGCGCAAAGTCTTACTCGACCTCTAATATACTTGGGAATGAATCGTGCACCGCTTAGGAGCTGATTTAGCCGACGAAAATGTTGGATTCTCCGAGATTCATTTCGACATCATAAGCTTGGTTAGATGAACGTAAATTCAATATTGTAATGTGAGCCTGAATATTAATATTTCCCTTCCACTCCGGACGTTTTACATTTAAATTACTTTTTCGTCGACCTTCACAAAAAATGACATTTTATGTACCGATTTCCGGGAGAGAAATCATCTATTTTTAACGTCAATTTATTTTCGTCCGCAGACACATCACAAAACAATTAGGCAATCCAACGATCTGTCAAAATCTGCCTAATAAATAACAAAGTTAACTGTAAAGTGTTTGTTTAACCTACATTTCATTGATTTTCTCTCTGTTTTTTGGTTGTAAATTGTGGTTTTTAAATAGTGTAGTGTTTGTCTTGTGAAATGCCTTCGATATGTATAGTAGTTGATTGTGGAAGCCGTTCTAATCGAGATAGAGTTTCGTTTTATCGCGTTCCCGCAGAGACAAAACAGGGGGTTTTAAGGAGAAAAACTATATGACCAAACTTCGCAGGGCTGCATGGATTGCAGCAATAAAGAGAGACAATCTGACCGAATCTATATTAAAACACCAGAAAGCTTGCAGTGGACGCTTTATAACTGGTAGGCTTTTTATCAAATATTATATCAACAGTGTATGGATCTAAGCCATTTATTATCCTCAATTTCTGCTGATACCTGTAGAATAAGAAAGAAATCCTCAGCACTAAGTACAGAAAACAAATCATGGGATATCCAGCATACCTTTTGCTAACATCTGGATTTTCCACTAATAACGATTTAAAATAAGCACTCTCCATCTTAAAAGTGCAAAATTGTCCTTCTCAAACCCTACAAAACATCTTAAAACTCCACAAAATACAAAGTAAACCGTTTGATTACTATAAAACTCCGCAGCTTTCTAGGTACTGAATCCAATGTTTGACCGTCGCGGCCATATTGACAGCTAAAAAGTCACGTGGTTTGGATTGCCTTATGAAATTCAGGCACCAAAATGGCGGATGAGAATACTCTTTAGTGCCTTAGAACGGTGCGAGAGTGGCGGTGACAATAACTGTCATTTTATGTTGTCAAATTAATAATCTACGAAATTATCTCGAATTTACGTGTGAATAAGATCGAGATGTTTATAATAATCAAGAATGGATAGAAATAGTCGATTTTGCATTCGGAAACTAGTAATTTATTATAAAAATCGACGAAAAAATGTAATATGCACCTCGACGAATAACTATTCCATTGTTCGCCGGCTTGCTAGTATCGGCTACACCTCGACTATCAATTTGCAGACTGGTCTATAATAGACAGTTTTTCGTCCTTGGTACATAAATACCTATTGAGACTGCAGCTTATTAGAGTGTTGAGTTCCTTGAGGAAAATATATTGTTATTGTTATCTTGTATCTTGTATCTTGTAATAAAGTCATCAGTGGTCGTCCTGGTGGAGGTTGAAAAACGAAAAGACTAAAATTGTTTGTTGTAGAAAACAAGATAAGCACAAACCAATTAAAATTTATTGTTTGCTAAATTTTCATCGAAAGTTTTTGAATAAACACAAACTATAAAGTAGATACTAGTTGAAAGATCAACAGTTGTTTCCGAAATGTGGCAAAGACAAATATATTGGAAGAGTTTTATCTTCTATATTGAAAAGTTTGGTATACGTTGATAAAATTTATGATAATATCGAACTTAATTACGATCTTTTTAGTTGAAATCTTAAATTTGCTTCAGTTCCATTTTCTGATATGATATGTCCAGCACATTTAACTTGACTTGAGTCTTTTATTCCCCAGCGAGAAGTATTTATCTTCAAAATGCAAGCGACATTCTCTTTTATTATTATAAATAGTCCCTGGGTCCAAATTAAGAAGCCCCTCGTTATTAATAAGTTCTAACCACTTTTCAAACATTTCTTTGTCTTTGCTGGGTTTCGGAAACCGGTGATGTGAAACCAAATAATCACTGTGGCACTTAGGAACACAACACGGAATTGAATTCATGATCGAAAGTTTCCAAATAAATGCAGGTTTTCTTTAGTTAAACGGTACCTAGTGGAAATATTTTTGTAAACATTATTTAAACAGATATAACTAACTTATTTGTATTATTAACTTATTTTCATTATAACCTTTTAATTTCAGTCTAAATTACGTAATATGTCAACATTAATCATCTTATGACAGTAACAAACTAAAATAAAAATGATTATTATTATTTAAAGCGATTATATCGAATGGGTACCAGTAATTCCAACACGACCCTTATGAGCTTATAAAACAATAAACCCAATAAAAGTAAAACAGTTCACTTCAAACCCAATCCCTCTGTACACAATCTGTGTTTGGGAACTGTTGAAGATTTAGTACAAATATCTGCAATTATAAATGTAGTAGGCATACATGAAAGATTGATGTTCTTCTGACAACACGAAATAAACAATAAAATGAAGATGGCGTAAGGCTATACGAATTGTGCCAACCCACTTGTTAATCAAGGCTACCAACTTCCTTCTGAAATATTATCAGTGCACCATCTAATAAAGTTTTCATCGTGTTCTGACCTTGGTAACCCACGTAAAGTCTCTATAGCATTAGATGCTTTGTGATTTGGGTTCCATACATTTTCGGATTCCTCCATGCAAAATTATTTAAACGCAGAGCTTCTTTGGCAAGATACAGTGAGTATGCTATGTGGAAAGAGCAGCTGTCATGTTTCCGTAATAGCTGCTAATAATTTTATGAATTATCATGTTTTCATATGTTAATGTTTAGTTGCGTGTTTTTGTGAATAATTGAAAACTCGTTTTGTCGTTATCTGATGTGCAACTGTGTACCAGTTAAACTAACTAAAATCAGTCACTGCATATAAAATGTTTATAAAAGTTACGACTGAAAACTACATTAGTTATTCAATAACATATTCCATTTTAATAGAAGCAGTTTTATTTAAAGAGTAATATGAGTAGATTCCACAAAGTAAGGGTCCAAAAAGCGAATTTAATTTGATTTCATTTAAATTTACTTTCTCAAATGTTTCCCCATTCAAAATCAGCTATTATCGAAACTGCAATGTTATCATTAAAAGGTTTTTGTTTCTCCTCCCATTTACTGACTCTAGCAACATTTTTTTTAAATGGGATTACTGGTACAATTATTTTATTTTGGGAAAAATATTTCAAAAAAAAATTCAACGATAACTCTGTTGTCATAGGCGTTTTCTTGCGCCTTTGTATTTGAATAGTATTCGCCTAGTATTTGAATACATGCATTTTGGCGTTGAATTGATGACGCCACTTTGCAACTGATTTAAAACTTAAGCTGTCAGTATGATAGTGGTTTTGAAACGTATTTCACTCACATGACACCATTATTTCGAGTTATCGTTAGGTTACTTTGGTTTGTTTATACTTATGTGAAAAAAATGTTTCAAATTAATCTTGGAAAATATTTATTAAATGTAGATTCTGAAACACTGCAGAGTTTACAAAGTACTGTGTACTTATGTTTTTTCTAAACATTGGCTTCAAGTATGATTTTACATATCCTTTCTCTGACGCCTATATCTAAAAGAAGTTAAGCAGCAATTCGGGGATGTAGAACATACCATTGTGGAACATCATGAGCAACAAAAATTGGTGGTATCGTGGAGGAAGAAAAAAAAAGAAATTTGGAAATCATCCAAAAAACCCACCAGTCAAGACAACAAAGCTATACGCATGTATTCCTTTCTCATTCTAAATAACTGAAAAAAGTCGTAATTTATGTAAAACTCTAATCATTCCTCGCTAAATAAAGGGATTCTGCTGTGTTCTTCCTTGAACGCCAATGGAGTAAAATAATTCTAAGGAGTATCAGCAAACATACATAAATTTAAAATATTCTGGTACATCCTCTATTAATTGCAATACCGCTGTAAGTAGTCTAAGTACTATCCATTTTAAAAACAATAAAAATGGTAATTTAAAAAAAAATATCTACAGCTACGCACAGAGATAATATACACGGTGCTACGCAAACTTTTTCAGGTGGTTTGTTTGACAACAAAACAAGTTTTAAAACTAAATATGAGGTCACATTTTCGCGTTCTATTGAAATGGTAAAGTCACAAATCATCGTTTGCAAATATATATATTCGAATAGACATGGGCGCAAGAAAACGTCTCATGATTGGAGTTAGTTATAAGGTCTGGTTTATGTCACACTCCTGTCTGATTTAGGCCCGGTTCTATCACCTCTGGTTAAGAGTTCTAGTTATGATTAACAAGATCTGACAAGAGGTTTGCTGTTCTGTGACCGCTTGCTTCGCTATAACCATAGGTTAAAGTTCTTTGACCAAAGGGTAGAGTAACAGGCACTTTGAGTTCTTGTTAAGACTGTGACCACTGGTTAACCTAATTTTGGTGACACTTGACTTTACAATCTTGACAATTCTAAATAAATATATTTTTGTCATAGCACATCTCCATTTATTTGTAATTGATTATTTGTAAAAAAATGACTTTAGCGCTTAATATAAATCCTATAAAGTATCATAATAAAAATAATGACAGATCCCGGACTTGATGGCTCAGATGAGGATGAATCATTCTTTCCCCATGTCTCAACCTCGAAGACCAAAATTAATCTGAGAAAGGGTGAATTACTATAGAATTCTCAGTGACGATCAGTTTTTTATGAGGTTTCGTCTGAGGAAAGAAACTGTGCAAATTCGAAGAGATATTCAATGTAGATGTGGTTTTGGTAAATTAAAACTACATTGATTACAGTAATTACATTTACTTATGGTATTCTCTCACGGCATCTGTGCTTTTGTTCTCTATTATTTTATAATATTTTTAGGTTAATACCAATAGAGCATTAACTTCGGGTTTTGAAAAAGTTTTCCCCTACTTTTCTTTTATTTTTTGTTCTTCCATTATGGAAACAAAAACAATCTGACAAAACAAGGTGCTTTGACATATAACCAAACTTTTATATGCAATTTTTATTCGGAAAACGCAGATTTTGTACAATATGTTTATAATAGATAGTACATTTACAAAAACTATCGATGTTAAGTAACCACTAGTCAAAAGTAGCTAACACATGATGATAGAACACATTTCTTCCTAACCTCAAGGTCAACACCTGACCAGTGGTTGAAAAACTATCACTTTTGACCAGTGGTGATAGAGCCGGACCTTAGATGATTTTTAAGTATAAAATCAAACTATTCTAGTTAATATTATACCTATTTAGTAAACAGGGAAAGTGAAATACCCTTTTGGGGGCCGGAACCTTTTTGCGGAATCAGCTCCAATGTAATATTGGAAGAAATAGGTAGAGCCGAAGAAAAGAGAAGATCTGACAATTGGAAAGATCTAGTAGGGCTTAGGCAATCAAAGATTCTTCTGGGTGACTACAACCTGTTGAGATCAAATGAATGCATAAGTCAAAGCAAAACTGCACTAAGAGTTTTAACAGGAATCCTAACGGGACATTGTCGCCTGAATGGGCACCTTAAAAAGCTCAAAATAGTGGAGGAAGAAGATTGTAGGTTCTGTGGAATAGAAGAAGAATCCTCCATCCACATACTTGCGAACTGCACAGCAATTCAGAATCCTAGGGCACAGCACCTGGGAGACTACTGGATAGAAGAGGGACAGTTACCCAAGTTGAAGTCTGCAGATATCCTAAAATTCTTCGGGGAAATAGGACTAAAGGAGCTACTAGTCTCTGAGACTTTCCTCAGGAACTAAGTAGAAGTAAGGGGGCACAATAGATCTTTTAGGTCTCAGTGAATGTTACCCCAAAAGACATACATACATACATACATACATTTAGTAAACATAATATTTTAGGAAATTCCAATAATTTTATAGGTATATTTTCAATTTTGTTTTTATAGAAAATTATTGTCTTTATAAATTTATATTTGTTGATTAATAATTGTACCTACAAACAGGTAAAATTCCTCTTAAGCTATTTTTTAATTCACTATATCTATATGTATCAAATTCTAAATGTATATATAATAATAATAATTTTATTATTGTTCCACTTTATACAAATTTGACCTAATGGAAAGCATTTTGATGAATCGATCAGCGGGTAAGCCAAAATTGAGGAAGGCATGCCATAAAGCGTGATTATGGATAAACATTTTAAAGGAAAACTCAGTGATCTGGAAAACATGCTTTGAAGCTTTTATAAAAGTGGTATCAAATTTTCTATGAAATCTCCGATCAAATAACTGAAGGAGAATATTAATAAATCAGTATTAATATCAATAAAACAACCTTAATTCAGGATACAAAATTACATTCTCTATAATTAATTTGTCTTTATCTTGTTCCTAATACAATCAGTTGAAGAAATTCACTTGTATTATTGGATACATTTTATGATTAGCTTTATATTTTTGTTATTATGTATACAGTTAGGTTAGGTTTTTGGCTTTCACTGTGACTATATGTACTTTCAGGATTCTCTAAAGTAATCAAAAATTTCGTCTTATTCCATTTTGTGGAAAATTCAAGCCATAGTATGCCATAGCCATAGTAAAAGAATAGCTGGAAAATCTAATATTCACACGTCTCAAACTAACTTTTAAGTTAACATAAAACTTTTTCTAATATCATTTTTTAGATAACAACTAACTTGAATGAATTAAATTAAATTAAAATTAATTATTCGCTTCTATTAACAATTGATTATTGTTGATTCAATGATTTACATACCTCTCGTACTTTGAAAAATTAATGACAATAAAAATGGACCTCTGTACCTAAGTTTTATTGTAATATTATTTAATTGCAAATCATAGCTTTTGATTGATAAAATATAAATTTGTTTATATAGTATTTTACACTATTAATTTAAAATTTTTTTTGTTAACCACCAAATTATTATTCATAACTTGTTCATTAACATCATAATAGTATTATTTTTTATCCAACATACACATTATTTAGAAACTTTTCAAGTATTTGAAAAATCCACGTAAACGATAATTGTTATCCCCAAATGATCACGATTGGAAACTTATTGCATTTCACGTTCTGCAAAAATTGGCACATTTCAGTAGACTTGATTTGGTAACTTATTGCACAATTTTTTATAATTGGCATGATAGCACATAAAGACCCTTATATATGTTTGATTGTACTTCAAAAAAAGTAAACCTCAATATAGTAGGTAATATTAATAAGTTAACCAGAACCTCTCACAAAATTATGTTTTTTCCACCAATTTCAGCATTTCTTATACACAAATATCGAAGGTAACTTCTTTCATCGATTACTACATTAATTTTTAAGCAATGTACACATTTAGGGGTTTATTTTGTAATTCGTCGTTTCCAGACGATGTCGTTACGCAGACGACTTATTTGTCAACGACAATTTCTGTAACAGTGTCCATTTTAGTGATCAAAGTTAACGGAAAATTTTAAGGTTGGTATTATTGAATTGACAGAAAACGTACGTCGAATATTCTTTTTCTAGATATCTTGTGTTTTCACTGTCACTTCTAATGTACATTTTGATAATTTGGGACTGTTTCTGGGTTCTATTGAGGATAATGATTCAATTAAAAAAACGTAAGTAGATAGATGAGGTAAAATTTCATCAAATAAATCTTTTGCCGATATAACATCCAGTCTATATAACTGCCTAGAAAGTTCATCCGGTAGCTCAAAAGGATTACTGGTATCTCTTAGTGTACGTAATCTTTCTCGGGTTTCTTCTCTAAATGTAGATTCCAAGTTATTGAAAATTAACATTTTAAATAGATATTTATGTAGACAATCAAATTCATTACCTCCTTTGTAACACATCTAATACCATAGCTATTTAACCTGCCATAATTTTTATGAATACGAACACTTCAGATAAATAAAGGCGTGCACAATGACCTTCACCTTATTTTAGGTTAGTTAACGACTTTTTACTTCCTCAACGAGAGCTGTCAAGGTGTCGTTGGAGGACGACAACTTGGTAGCCATTTTTGTCGTCCAACAACGACTACCGTTGACTATATAATAGAGAAAGTCGTTCATAAACGATAATCGCCCACGCACGGACGTCGCCGTCGTTATGTGTTACAAAATAGACCACTATATCGTTATCACGTATGTAAGTATATTGGGGTGACATTCCCTAAAAAATATATTCCGCCCCGTTTTCTCTACTCAGTTTCTGATGAAAGTCTCAGGGAGTAGTAGTTCCTTTAGTCCTATTTCCTGGAGGAACTTTTTAGATGCCTGCTTCAGTTTGGGTGAGGGTCCCACTTCTATCCAGTAGTCTCCTGAATGTTGTGCCCCAAGCTTCCGAATTGCTGTGTGAATGGAGATTTCTTCTTACATTCCACAGGATCTACATTTTTCTTCGTCCAAGGGTTTGAGCTATTTAAGGTGGCAATGTTTCCAATGGTCAGATCTTCCCATTTTTGGCGTTGTCAATTTCTTCTGATACTACATTGGTGATGATACCGCAAAAGGATTCTGGCACCCCAAAAAGGTGTTTCAGCCCTTTCAGCGGGTCAATCCAACACCTTTTCGACCCTACAACTTTTTTTGTAGCATATAACGTGTAAAGTTTATGATTAAATTACAACCAATTACATCAAAAAAAAAGCACTTAAATCAAGTTTATGATTAAATTACAACCAATTACATCAACACGCAGTACTTTAATCAAGTTTATGATTGAATTACAACCAATTACATCAAAACAAAGTACTTAAATCAAGTTTATGATTAAATTACAACCAATTACATCGAAACACAGTAATAAAATCAAGTTTATGATTAAATTGCAAGCAATTACATCAAAACAAAGTACTTAAATCAAGTTTATGATTAAATTACAACCAATTACATCGAAACACAGTAATAAAATCAAGTTTATGATTAAATTGCAAGCAATTACATCAAAACAATGTAACATCAAGTTAATTATTATTTACAACCAATTCCATCAAATCACAGTACCTACTTGCATTTAACAAATGTCCAAAATGACTGACTTAATTCTGTGCACACATTTTACATAGTTTTAACAATGAAAATTGAATTTCTTGTTTATTTATTAAAAGTGAATATTTGCAAATTGTGCTATTGAATACCAATTAACAAAGAAAATGCGTAAAGTATTTAGGCAAAATCTACCTCATGAAATAACAATTTTCTTTTCAATTTTTCTGGTAGAATAAACCAGGAGAAGTTAAAATTCCCATGGCCGATAATTTATTTACGCATGCGCGTATTTAGAATCCTGCCAAAATATCTTTTCAAATTTGAACGTGATACAAAATTATTTTTACTTTTCTCTAGAGCTGTTAAATTTCTTAGGTTACGTCAAATATAGCGTAACCATACTCATAATGTATATATTTATTTAAATATGTAAGTCTACAAACTACTATCGTACCTAATAGAAAATGAAACACAATAATAATAAATCAACTTCATTTGACAAGTGAATAATCATTTGACCTGAAAAGCTACTCTTGAGCTTTTAACTATAAAATCAATAGACACAAAATAAAATTAATGTTATCGTCGAGACCCACTTTAATGATATAATTTGTTCAAAAAATTGTACAACATACATAGCTAAACAATTTTTTACCTGTTGGTTATATCAACCCTTTTAATTAGAAAATAAAACAGTATAGTAGAAGAAGAATGCTTTGTTTGTTGAAAAAAATACCTTAATTGTTATAAATATTGTCATACACAATCACCCTGCAACCTGCATGACACTCGCATGTCTTTATATAAACGTAGGTGTAGCACAATGCATGTCTAAATCCCTCTATACTAACACAACGTTTCTTCCACATGCTTATCTATCTCCAGTCTGCAGAAGCAGGTGAGCGTGATGAGTATGAACCTCAGCGCGAAGCTGGACGAGCTGCAACGCGGCGACCGCCATCTAGAGACGACCGTTGCACTCTGCGAGATCCGTACGCAACTCCAGGAATTGACCAAATCGGTGGAAAGTTGTCAGTCGGAAGTTTCTGAGGTGAAGAGAGACATGGTGGCGATTAAACACGAGTTGGATACAGTCCAGCAGGTGAAGGAAGAGATCGAGGAGTTGCGGGAGTATGTAGATCGGTTGGAGGAGCATACGCATCGACGAAAGTTGCGCCTTCTCGAGCAGGTCTGTTCATTTTTAGGTTACTACTAGGAATACAAAAAAAATGCATGCTTGGGATAGTTTTTAATACATTTTTGTCTCGCCGATTACAATGTTCGCCTCCGGAATGAGTCGAATTATTTTTACGATTGAGTTAAATGAAAATATAATATATATTATATCACTCGGAAAAGTAGGATCAATTATTTCTGAGCTCAATATATACTAAACGCCTTCTACTCATGAAACCTTCAACAATGATATCTAGATTTTAGTACCTAAGCATTATATTTCGAAATATTCCATTTTCGATCTTTGGACTAATACTATACCTTCTTAAGCCAAGAAGATTTTTCTTCGGTGGCGTAGACCTTTTCTTAAATCATGAACTGCTTCTATCTTCGAATCTTTTCCGTTATAGTTTCCAGGATCTAGACAAATAGTAGTGAGTTTTCACTTTAAGGCATTTTTAATTACTTCCTTCTTAGTCTTGAGATTTGAGTAAATGGGTTAATTGTTTTCACTTGAGGTTATAACCAAAAGTGGGTGTGTACATGCATTAACTAATACCAAAATGAACTTAAATATCCATATAACATGTTTCTCTTCGTGATATTTTTTTAATTCAATATTAGATACTGCGTCTTTCCTTTACTGCGCAAGAAAGTCATGAATATAACTCTTTATTGGTTATCTTATTTAAATTCTGGATATAGTTTCCGTAATTGTTGTTTATTTCCCAATACCCTTATGACCATGACCCAAATTACGTGTAGGTACTAGGTTTGGGTGATTCTGCTTTTCTGTGGAATACTAAATTCAGTAATACCCAGAACTTAGTTTAAAAAAAAGCCATTTCAACTCACTGAAAGTAGACATTATTCCAAAAATAACAAATAACCAAGTAAAGATTTAGGTGATGACAGTTACAAGATTTTTGGAATGTCAAAATTTCAGTCATCATATCATCGACTGCGAAGTTACTAGTCCCACTTCAAAATCAATTAAGGACGTTGGTCCCAGCTGCTAATCCACAAGTTTTTGAATGCTCTACTAAAAGCAGAATATCAGGTTATTTATAAATACCCGTAAACTGAGCCTAGGTTCTTCAAACCAAATGATTGAATCCAAATATCGATATTTGTAAAGATCATGCCTGGTTGGCTGAAATTGACATTGGAGCTCCTTAATCCAGATCTAAAATATCGATCAATCTATATCATTGGATAAAAAATGGAGCAATTGACATTATTGACGTAAAATTGCAGGTCCACCATAAATTTATTAGACAAGACCCAAACAATGTTAACAATTCGTGAATGGACCAAAGAGTAGTTCTGGCAGCTTCTCCAGCGGAAGGAAAATTTGAACTGTCGGCTTTGACCGAAGTCCTATGTAGGTAGGATTCTCTAGACTGAGTATCTATAAATAGTGTGGGAAAAGTTAAAATAACCTCAATAGAAATTTTAAGAAAGTTCCAGATATATTTTGATGATTTGTTTTTTAACCACACAACAATCGATGTAAATTTGGTTATGGTTCTATACCTAGTGATGCGAATACCGCTGGATTACTATTGGTATCTTTTTCCATGTTATGTAGTAGCAAACTTTCCATAGGAATGATCATGGAATGATATTGGTTATCTTGTATTTGTCAGGTGTCAACTGAACTAGTCAACTCAGTTACACAATTATTATTGATTTAGTTTTCAAGCAATGTGATGGCGGGTCCTCCTAGTATTATGGAAAAACTGTGGGAGTTGTTTATTGTAAGTGATAGGTACACTGTTTTTTAATATGTTGAAGAGTTAAGGCGGATTTAGCGGATGCATAAGCATAATCTTTGGTGTTAGCATAACTTTAATGCATAACTCATAAAAATTGAACACTGTAGTTGAAAATGAGACGGTTTATCCAACTCGTAACAGTTAGTTGTAATGCACATTCCATAACGCATAACCTTGAAGTTCCCCACTTTTAACTTTTATGGATAATGATGCGTCGAAATAGAAAGTGCGCCTGCGTGGATTTCATTGCGCCATATTATTATTCCCAAATGTCACTGTCATACTTTTTAACCTCAAAAGTTTGTCCAGAATCAAGAATCAAGATATAAATAAGTAATAAGTACACTATCATCATTTTTGTTAATATTTTAACATGTCAGTATGAGTTCGGAAGAGGGGCTTTTCATTGACCTCAAAAATAAAGAACACAAAAACAAAGTGGTACTGAAGAATGCCTGGGAGACATTGTCTGTTTTGGCAGAGTGTACAGGTAGATCAAAATTATTTATTTTCATGCATATATACCTTCAGTGTCCCTGTTGCGGTTGATAGGCCTCACACCCCAACGTCTTTATTTTCTCATATTTGATGCAACAGCTGCGACACTTGTCGTTAATAATATGTAGTAGTATGAGAATAACGATACAAAGAGCTTTTTGGTCTTCATGATGAATATTTTATTATTTTGATGAAATTGAAATACAGAAATATCAATAAATGAGGTTATAACTCTGTTATTGTTGTTGAATGATGACGAAGGTTACAGAACACACTAATTTTATATGTTCCGTGATAGATAGAACTGTCACTTGTCACTAACATTAATGAATAAGGAATGGGTAAATGACCCATCTGTTAGGCACTATGTGTTAGAGAAGTTGTTAGATTAGCTATGATTATGCATTAATGAAAATATTATGCTTATGCATTCTCTAAATCCGCCTTTAATTGTATAACAATAATGTGTCCAAATGAGATTCTTAGCGCTAACATTGCTGCTTATTCACAATTTGAATGTTATGAAATTTTAAATTGTGTCTAACATCTTATCTTTTCGCCAAAATAACGAATATATATTTTGTAATAATGCATACAAAGTAAGTACAAAATAATTCCGGTAAGCTTATTCACCTGCTCAACTTATTCATCGAAAAATTGATTGTACTAATCCATTTTAATATCTGTCAACAAATTAATGTTCTTATATAAAATCCAATGAAAAACAGTTTTTTAGTACTATTAGTATTAGTAGATCATAATTTAATGTGCCAATTAAAATGTTTCAAAGTGTATAGTTATAAAGGACCCCGCGCTTTTCTTATGACAAAGTGGCGTTCCGTCAAATGTTATAAATTTTGGATATGATGTTGTATTCGACTTCTTGACCAAAAGTGTCCATGAGACAAATTCAATACTATGACTAGTTTCCGATATACAGGGTATTAAAGTTGGAAAATCCTTGTTTTTCGTGACCACGTAATTTTATTATTAACAAATAAATATGTATTTTTAGTTGATATTACCATTGATATGTTCTGGTTTATCGTAAACTTACACATAAATAGTTCAAAATGTCAATATATACAGGGTGGGACTCAATTATATAAGGACGAATTTTTGGAATTCTAGGAAATTCTTTTATAACTTTAATACCCTGTATACCAGAAACTAGTCATAAGATTCAATTGGTCCCATGGACACTTTTGGTCAAGAAGTCGAGTACAACATCATAATACAAAACTTATAACATTTGACGGAACATCACTTTGCCATAAGAAAAGCGCGGGGTCCTTTGTATTATATTATATTTATAGTGTTCATTTTAAAAATATGAAAAACGCTACATTATTATAAGTATATAGCTATAATCATCATACACCTTTTCAGCATTGTTGTATTTTATGTATAAGACTTGTTATTTTATATTTTCTCCTTAAAACACATCTGTAAGTATTTTTCAAAGTATTAAATCATTTTCAAGAAGGAAAAATGTCGCAACTCTATCGTTTCGATTTAATAACTCTTCAATTGGTTTCATGGTCCAATTCACGTTACATTTGAAGAACTATATCATTAATCATTCAAATTGCTTGTTATTTTACAAACATATGTATACCTCTCAAATACGATATTTATAACGATATTGGGGGAAAAATAATGAGATATCTTTCAGAAGTAAACAGCATTTTGAATAGTTTCCGGGAGAAAATGATAGATGTGTGTCGATAGCATGTGGTAGACTCCGTTTCACATCAGAAGAAGCCACGTGAAGCTACAGTCGTTTGTGAGAACTTGTTGTCAAAACCAGCGCCATATTGTAAAATTGACTCGACTTCAAATCAGCAGCGTAAAGTCCATTTTCCACGGTGCGACTTGATGCTGCAACTCGAAAAAGTTGCATGTAAATTGGCGTTTTTTTTCGTTGGGCGTGTCGGTCGCATGAATTAGAACTTGCTCCTTTTTCGAGCGAGAAGTCGCTGTGACTTTATAACTTTTCTGGTGGATTTTGTCGCACCAACCCAAAATTTATATTGGCTGCTACGCACTGACATTGCTGTCACAGGATTTCTTCTACGTTTTCTTCTAGTAGAGCAGCATAGGCCATAATACTAATTACTGTTACTAAAACATGCCCTCAATGTTTTCCTCATCCATTCTGTTAACTTCAAGACTTGATTCTACAGAAACTACTCCTATTTGCTTTATTTTCACCCGCTAACACTGTGAGGTTATGAAACCAGAACTGCCAATGTTTTAACGAAGTTGGCAACACGTAACGTTTCCCCTATGCCTGGATGAGTCGCAGCAACAAACTATCGATGTGCTGATTGTACTTTTTCTCGCAGCGATTTGTCCCAGCAACAAGTCGCTGCGATTTGTCGCAACGTGGAAAATATACTTAACGTTTTCACATTTTGTAGGTGAACACAAAATTAGAATCTGTGGCCCTTGACTGTGTGTGTGTTTTTTAGGTTGAACCTGTAGAAATAAATATTCAAAATCGTTGTAAAGACGATTAGAAGGCATTTACAATGAGGTGTCTTGAGACACATGGTTGTATTTAAAAAAAATTGCCGATTACGTGCAATGTTCGTTACATCTACATCATGATGTGATGACGATTCAAAAATTAAAATAGACCTGTTTTTGGACTTTTTCAAAAAGTCGTTTATTTTGGAAATAATGAATTTATTCCATACGTTAGCGACATATAGGTAATTAGTTTAGACTAGTCAATTTTAGTCAACTTTAACATATTCAGGTATTTTTGCAGCTCATGATACTTTGTCAATTGTTAAAAAAATTAGGGCTTTGAATATCGCAATTTCTGAAAATGTTAACAAACCTTTAGGAGCTCCACTAGGAATCTGCAGAATAAAAATTTCAGCTGTATCAGAATAGGAATGTTCAATTTTGATTTCTTCTTTTCCTTTTTCTAATAATGCAATTCTCACTTTACTAATTTGGAATTTACTTCCATCTTCAAAATTCTTCCAATTATTTGGAAATAAATTTTCGCTCACTGCTTTCCAAGATAAAAATTCAGAATGCTTCAAGCTCATAACTTCCAAAGGTTTAGATTGAACCCTAGCGTTTGCTATTAAGGTTTTGTACTCACAGAAATTATTTGCAAAAGTGATATTAAAATTGAATTATTAGACCCTGACTAGTTAGTCTTTTAGTTTTTTGTTAATTGCAGGAAAGATTAGTAAGCAATCGTAATGGTATCGAATGATTAATTGTAGATAATAAAAATACAAATAAAAGTTATAGCGTTGAAACTCCGTAGAAAACAAGTCCTTTGTACGCACTGTATGTGCGCGAAGTGCAGGTCTCTATAATGGTTGTATCTCTATAATGGTTATATTCGGTTTGATATCGCAAAATATATCTCGCCTCGATATTCTTGTTAACCAGTTAATTTATTTTTGCAGGGCTTGACATTATTCCTATCTTACGCTATTATGGCGGCAGTTTTGGGTATGTTCCAGTTTGGTTACAATACAGGAGTGATAAATGCACCTCAGAAAAACATCGAAAATTTCATGAAGACCCTTTACAAGGAACGTTACGAGTCAGACTTGGGAAACGAAAGAGCAGAAATGTTGTATTCTATAGCCGTGTCGATTTTTGCCATAGGTGGTATGTTGGGTGGCTTTGGAGGCGGTATGGTTGCTAATAAATTTGGAAGGTAAGATTTTCATCAGTATTAAGTTCTTTTTATATTTCTTGCTTAGTGAAAAACAATCAATTATAGTCTATTTCGGAAAGGTATAGGGTAATAAAATGGGAAATTCCGTCCATTCCGTTTCCATTGTTTGTAATATTAAAATTTCAAGTAATTGCGTAAGATAATTAGGAAAAGTATGTTTTCTGGCCTGAAGTACCAATATCGAAATATTGTGTACGGATTACTTTGGTAGTAGATTATACAGTTACGTTTTGCTTTTATGGGCGCAAGTGAAAGGGTTTGTGGCAAGACACAACACGACTTTCAAAATGAAAGACGTTAAGATGCTGTTTCATCAAGCCATTAAGGAGGTGACACCAGAGAACTGGCGAAAAGCAGTCCAGCATGTCATTAAAGGAGAGGAGAAAATGTGAGATCTTGACTACTTGATCGATCGGACCGTCGACCCGTTAATTATAACGTCAAGAGGAGATGACAGTTCCTCAGATGACGAAGAGTATTATGATTTTTTATAATTTAATTTCTGTATAATGTATTTTTTTGTAGAATGTTCAATAAAAAATGAGTGTACCTAATATTATGTACATAATGCCTAATTTTTATTCTGTTAAAATAAAATTCTTTCCTTTTTACGAGTATCCTACCGGCACGCCTTTGGCACACTATTTTCAGTGTTTGTGAATGGATAACAATAGGCTTAACCCATATATTGACCACAACCCGGGTGGTACTACCTGCACTTGATAAAAAGAAAAAAATTTACAATGAAATCAATGCCAAACTATGAAAGTGGCTTAAATATTCGTTGGGTCACTCTGTGCTCCCTTTGCATACCTAATGAGGTTTTATTACCCTATACCTTTCTGAAATAAACTATAATAACTGGATAACTGGATTTGAAAACTTTATTTTTGAAAAACATTTTGTTAACGTGCTTACCAGATAGGTTAAAGAGATTGGTTGTTAGTTTTTGGAAATAAAAAAAAAGTTCCAAACTAAATTGACGTCAAAATAGTTATTTGTTTGCCTCGACAATGAAACTAAGGTCCATTCTATACGGATTGTTTAAACGCGGCAGTTTGAACGTCTTGAAAACGCCAAGTGACTGGGGACACGGGAAGGGATACGGAGTGTCTATACGGGCTTTTTCACGGCCCTATTTGTACGCGTCAACAGAGCAGTGGACAGTCGCAACGAGACCAGATGCGTAAAAACGGTGCACCATGGAACAGCTTGTTTGTCTATACGGGCGCTTTTGGAGCAGTTCTAAGGCGTTCATATTTGTGTCTTGTTTAACTATCTTGTTACCCACTAAACTAAATAGATGGTCGAATGTAGATACTGCAAACGCCAACGTGATGGCGAGCCCGCCCCCATGCCAGTACAGCCAGTACAGCCTGCTCTTGCAAGACATATAAATGCTCTGTACAGACGTACAGAGGCGTATCATTAGTTTTCCTCCAATTCTGTTAGCGTTTGGCATTGTCTGAATATTTTTTGTGTTGTCAGGCACGTGAAATAATTTTTAGTTTCCAATTATTTTCAAAGTGTCAAATGTGAGTCGGATACGCTATCAAATGTGAAAAATAAAACATCTCTCGCTATAGGTAACATTAAATAAATTTCAAAAATAACTATTTCAACACAAATCTTTATTTTGTATTAGGTATTTCGATAAGAACCATTGAAAGAGTGGTTAAAGAAGGGAAGGAATTAATTTCTGCAAATAACGTGCAAGTAAAATTTTCCACCCCAAGAAAGAAGCGGCCTAGAAGAGCACCAATAACTGATATTCCCGAGTATGAGTGTTTCAATATTAGACGGATTATTTAAAACTTTCATAAGACGGAAGGGTGTCGTATTACGGTAAAAAAGTTACAACACAAAATTAATGACGTTTTGGGAATTGTGGCTCTCCGTATAGTTTTTAAGAAAATAGGTTTCAAATGGAGAATGACATTTTAATAGAGAAAATGGACATAAGAGCATTGAGGATCAAGTATTTACAAAAAATCAATAACATTTCAATGAACTGTACTACTACCTATAATAATGAATAAAATATGAAAAAAAATTACAATGAAATCATAATTATTATCGGTACGACACTGACCGGCAAGGGGCTTATCGTAATCTAATAGTAATTTAGTTGGGAGAGTCTATACCCATCACGTTTGGCCCTTGCTGTACAGACATTTAATTTTTCTTCGTAACTGCGGTGCTTAAAACGGTTTTGTGGAACTGACCCGTAGACCCGTAGACAATCGACTTGCTAGTACAGGGTGAGTTCCCCATCTTCTTTTTTCTTGGGCGTTAAACTCAATTTCATAATAACTTTCCAACAAACTAGCTGTAGCTGCACACACTACTATACTTACGACATCCATATTGACAACGAACTTCACATTGGTTGTCAACGAGCGGTTTGGCAGCGCCCAGACTGCCCGTATAGAGTGGCTACAATCAGTTCTACGGCTAGTAAATTGCTAGCTTTTCAACGGTTCGTATAGTTGGCAAAAAAAACGGCGTGGTTACGGCGTATAAACTGCCGCGTTTAAACAGTTCGTATAGAATGGGCCTAGCCAAGGCAGTAAATCTGATTGTCTGCCGTGTGAAACATATAATTTTTTCTCCGATTGTTTGTGCAGTGTCTTAATAAAAACAAAATTAAAATGAAAACTTTCTTATAATATTTTTTTCAATCGCAATCATTTTTTTTGTGCTTAGGACTAGAGATAATGTCACTAAAACTCTGTCAGTCGGAGAAAAACAAAATTTAATAAAAGTTTTTCCCCTACTTCGTTATTTTCAAGTATAGATACAAATAATTAATAATCTTGAAACATAAACTATGAAGTTTTTGCTTACGTCTTCTAACTTTTTGTTGTTCTCTTTTCATAGAAAATATATCATTGATCTTAGATACTACTTTGATATCAGTTAGACGGATTAAATATTGGAGTGTAATAAAAAAGTCTGATTTATAAAATATTAGATTATGAAAAAAACTCTTCGTCAATAGCAATTGATCCTGGTTTCCTCAAATTCAACCAACGTCTTCGTTTTAAATTCACTGTACTATCATCCACTATTGCAAATTTTATCTGCACGCACCTTGCCCACTTCTGATTTCCGACATTTGTGACGTCATCGGTGAAAAAAGAAAATGCAATTTTTCCATCAATAAACTCTTTATTCTCTAATGACATAAAATCAGCCATATTAACAGACTTCCTTGCATCCATAAACTCCAGCAGACAAATATACACCTAACCTTCCATCATAAACTGTGTTTGAAAACAATGTGATACAAAATTTAATCAATAACTAATTGAATTGTTATTTTTATTATTCCTGACGACGTATACGCTTCCTGAAAGAATTAATAAAATAAGCACAATCAAGTTCTGCTTTCAGCTTCCATAGATTTTAATGGATATCAAACTGCCAAAGCTTGGTATAAAGCTATCAATCACTTCATCTTTTAACAAATAACTCTTCAACCGCTCCAAACTTGGTTCTTTAAAACATACTGAAAAATCATTTGGTAGCTTAACAGGAGCATCAATTCCCTGTCAGTTTAAGACATAAAACGATCCTTGGATATGTGTATTTTTTCGTAAGAATGAATCAACTAATAGTATTTAAATTTTTTGTGTTACAGAAAAGGCGGATTGCTGCTCAACAACATCTTGGGAATTGCCGGAGGTTGCCTAATGTGGTGTACGAAAGTAGCAAAGTCCTATGAAATATTATTCGTTGGGAGATTTATTATAGGAGTCAATTGTGGTGAGTTAGTTTGTCTAGTATTTATTTTCCTTAAATAAAAATATTCCATTTTATTCAAAATAAATTTTGCTCCATTATTTGATTCCACCGATTCGGTTTTGCCAGTTCAACCAAATCAAGTTTTCATCAACAAACTTTTTATGTATATCGAATCTTTTCAAATGTTGTTTATGCATACATAATGGCTTGTGCTTTTTTTTAAAAAGATTCATATTGTTACACAATTTTTTTAATTAAATCTTCATCGAAAGAAAAGTTTTCAATGACAATCTGAAAGTCTTGTTTTGGAAAGTCTCTCAGTATATTCTATCATGGCGGTAAATTTGTCTTGAATTATATTAGATTTGATGAGGTGGCTAATCGACTTTTTCAAATCTGTTGTGGTCCTTTGAATTTAGACTCTTTTTAACTACATAATTAGCCTTGAGACTGTCGTCAGGCAGTCCCACTGGCATAGGGTGTGCTCTGCAGTTTCTGCCCCTTAGCTCTGCATGCATGTTAAGCCGACATTGTCCTGTTAACATACCTACTATGGCTTTCACAGTTTTCCTGTCCTTTAATAAACTGTTTTGCTTGTCTCTGTCCTGATGAGATTACCCACCACTACAGATATTTTTGTGCTACACACTTCCTTGTGGCCATTTTATTGTCGACTTAGCCGAATGAAATACTATCCCAATTAGATCACCCCTCCAAGTTCCCAACAGTTAATATTCTGTGAAGCGCTGCTGCTGCTCTTAGCTGTTGTCTGATGGATTTAGTAGCCACACAGAATGTTCCAATTCATCTGCTTCTAGTCAGCGATAACATTCGGTGTTTTCAAAGAGCCCCATTCTACCTAGATGAAGGCTTAGCCTGATCTCTTTCTTGTCTATGTTCAGCGAGCATTCTGCTTTAAGGTTATAATAGCCGTGGCTTGCTTCAAGCCTGATATCTTATTCCATTAGTCACTTGCTTTGCGGTCTGTCTGGAAAATTAGTTCTCTCTACTAGATTCAAAGGGATTCCTAGTAAGGTTTCCGAGTCTATGAATTCTGACTGACCTCTTTTTCTGACAAGTTGGCTCACTACTTCGTTGAGTCTGCCTAGAAGAAGATGAATCAGTGGAATATTGTGTGATTATTGAACGAGTTTAACTATACACCTCAGGAGCAGCGTTTGTGTGCACTGATGAAGTATTATTTCCTCACAGATTATGAACTAGGAAAGCTTGAACTTGGAGGGGTAATCTTATTTGGATTGAGACACAATAGCCAGTAGTGATACTCGTTATGTCTGTTCTTTTTTTCATTTTTATTGAAATTTGTATTCAGTAGTAATTGTTGGTAGTATGTTATCTCTGAAGTGTAGGCAGATGTAGTCTTCATAGAGAACGTTTTTAATAATATTTTAGGGACGTCCTTCACACAACTTGATGTCTTCATAGAGAACGTTTTTAATAATATTTTAGGGACGTTTTTCACACAACTTGATGTGTGCTGGATCTTTACAACATACATACAAACTTCTAAGGTTACATATACAAATTGTTTTTGAACTTTTATATTTGACATTTAGACAATATTAATATAAAGACCACTGATGCGTTCATACGTGCTCATACCTATTTTTAGTTAAGAAAATAAATAAAGGGTATCTGGAGTGACTTTAATGGGGATCGTAGTAAACTAGAACATTCTGTTCATATTTCAATTTTTATAATAGTCGTGGAATCTTCATTTCAACTTCCATACAAATTATTTGATTTATTTACTTAATTACAGTTTCCTGTAACAATTGTCATATTTAAGTAAAGCGTGTTATCAATAGACGTAAAGATAATAGTATCATACTATTAAGACGCCTTACAAATTTGAAAATTACTTTTAAAAGATTAGACAGTTCACTAGGAAGCAACATCTACTTCTCGGGCTATATGCCCCGACAGACAATGAACTACAGTTCCAAGTTAAACGGAGTGGGTGTATCTGCAAGATATTACCAACCGTTCTGGTTTGTATTGTATTTTCGCCTCATCAGTACAAGGTAAATATCATCCGTCCAGATGCTCTGAGAGCATAATCCTGGACTAAAGACAACGCTGAACCCTGTTAAGGGAATGGTAAGAATGCGATAATAGTGAACGGTCTACTCTTTGAAAATTAATTTTCAAATTTGTAAAGCGTTATAAATAGTTATTATACGTCTACTTGATTTATAATTCTCGGCCAAAAATTTGTATATGTTTAATTTTTTTTAGGACTGAATACTTCTTTAGTACCAATGTATATATCGGAAATATCGCCTTTAAATCTTCGAGGTGGCCTTGGTACCGTCAACCAACTCGCAGTTACCATCGGTCTTCTTCTCTCGCAAGTCTTAGGTATTGAACAAATATTAGGAACCAACGAAGGATGGCCACTTCTTCTTGGACTCGCTGTAGTACCGGCTGTGTTACAATTGGTATGTATGAAATATTTATTATTTTGAGAATAACGATTTAAAAGTTGCTATAGGCTCAGGAGAAATGTATCAGGAGTTCAATTGAGAAAGGACGCCCATCATCTGACAGCTTTTTTACTACTTCAACTCAAATATACTCAACACAACGCTAAACTAACATAGTTATAAGTGATTGGACCTCTGCCGTATTCTCAAATTGTATTGTTTATATTCAAAAAATGTTTACCATGAGTTTAGATTCAAATCATGTTTCATCTGTGTCAATAGTTATAATTATCGATTAAGGCAAATATGCAATATTTGCTGATTTACAATCTTTGGTCTTAATGTTTGTTTTTGTTCATGAAAGGTGCTGCTTCCAATATGCCCCGAAAGTCCTCGCTACCTCCTCATAACGAAACAATGGGAGGAGGAGGCCCGGAAAGCACTGAGGAGGCTAAGAGCAAGCAACGCTGTAGAAGAAGATATAGAAGAAATGCGTGCGGAAGAAAGGGCCCAACAATCAGAGGCATCTATTAGTATGATGGAATTAATTTGCTCTCCAACGTTAAGAGCACCACTTATCATCGGTATTGTTATGCAACTTAGTCAACAATTTTCGGGTATTAACGCGGTAAGTGGTATAATTTTGAGTTCAGATCGTAAATTCATTGGTTATCATATAAAAAAAGTATAGTTAAGCCAGGATTATCCTGAAAAATTAGGGAACTCAGTAGTTCTGCTTGAAATTTTTATATATTACAAAAATCTGTGAAGTCACCAACAAGCTCTTCCGTTGTTGAGGAACGAGCTAAGTTTGCTTAGGTTGTAACTGTAGATTGTTCTCTACATTTTCAAGCTCCTCAGTAGTTTTAAATAATAATTTGGATGTTCTTAATTTAATGATAATAAAAAAAATAAATAGTTGTGCTCTTTCTTAAGTCTATGTGGGGAGATATTTTTAATCTCATTTATGGCGTGCATGAAGGGTGAACTGTACATAGTCCTACCTCGTTTGGAAACCCCTAAGAGGAATGTCAAACCACCATTTAAAAGTGTCTGTTCCCATATTTTAATAATATATAGGTGAAGTTTTGAATTTTTACAGATGTTTCTTTTTCAAGACCAGTCCTGCTTTTTTCACAGTTTTAATTTAATTAGGTGATAGTAGTTTTACGTTTTACTAAAATATGAGACAAATCGAAATTACCGTTCAAAAGTTATGATCAAAAGAAATATCAGTCAAAATTCACAACACACTCCCCCTGTATATCGTTACAATATGGAAGCAGACACTTTTTAATGGCCGTTTAACATTCTCCATAGAGGTAGAAATATGTACAGCTCCTCACACTCACACTGTATAACAAAAATTATTTTAACGACCGTATAAATAACCAACCGACTTTGAGCCACTTCAGTTTTTCTTTTGTTTTAGCAGATCTTTTGGCATGTTGCCTGCTTTTTGTTTCCACTGAACATTTACAACCACAATACCCACAATTTTCCTTCAAAGGGAACACCCAAATTTACTTCCGACATTTCGATAATAAATTATTACTTTCATTTTTAGGTGTTTTATTACTCAACTAGTCTCTTCGTAAGTTCCGGTTTACCAGAGGAAAGTGCCAAGTTTGCGACCATCGGAATTGGTTGCATCATGGTCGTCATGACTCTAATTTCCATACCGCTCATGGACAGAATGGGAAGAAGGACGTTGCATCTGTACGGCTTAGGAGGAATGTTCATCTTCTCGATCTTCATAACAATTTCGTTTTTAATAAAGGTTTGTTCGTGGTTACCAATCCACAAGATGATGTTTCCTAATGGTGGAGGTTTATTTCTTATATTGTTAAATAAAACGGGTGCTTTTGTAAAAACTGTAAAGTGGAAACATTTCTACTGGGCCTTTTCAGACACACTCGTGTCCAACTGGAGCTTTAAGGCTTACTCTAGTTTTCTCCGAGAGCAATCGTTGATGGCCAAGCTCTGATGTGAACTTACAAATTCACTCTGTACTTTGTATTATCTGATGAGCATTAGTTTTTTGGCAGGTCTTCTGTAAACCTGCTTCTTGCAAAACGTCTTCTAACCGTTCGAGACGATTTAGCGATATACCAAGAATCTGCCAATTTATTTTTTAGCAGATTGTTGATAGCTCTCTAGTCTCTCAGAACACTTTATCTAAAAAAGCATGGTTTTATTACGTCGTCTCACCATGCGACGAATGCTTGAGCAGAGATACAAGTCACATTTGTCCTAGAAGCAGAAAATTACATACAACTCACCTACTAGCAATTACCAAGTAAAATGTACAACATAACAAAAAGACAACAGAAAATAATACAAATCAGATGGTTAAAAATTAAAATTCAGATCAAGTTTTCAGAAGCATAGTGTCAACATAGAGAATATTCCAGGTCCATTACATAAGAAATTTTGTCTCGATCTGGTCACGGAGTTTCCTTTTTTAAGTTTGAATTTGCGTCATCTGGGCAGGTTGTCTTGGTTTAATGGAATAAGTACGAAGATATTTCCAAATTTGAATTTCAGTAATTCAAATGTAATGATTAGATCTACACGGTGACGTCAAATTGAAGAAGAATTTAAAGTTGTCCATAATTGTGCCTAGATCTCTGTCAGCATCTGTCAGTACCGGTAAACCAGTGCACCGAGTGCAGTACTATGGGTAGTAGTGATTAATCTCGCTGGTAAAAGTGAGTTATTGAGTTGCTAAAGATTCTTAGGACTAATTACGATTAATACTGAGTAAGAGACATTTGAAGACAGTTACCGACCTGGTAACTGGACACTGCACCCTGAGGAAACATCTACACAAAATGGGCAAAGTTAGTGATTCTATGTGCAGGAAATGTGAAGTCTATGATGAAACACCTACTCACATACTCTGCTTCTGCGAGAACTTGTCTGGACTCAGACGGAAGCACTTTGGAGAGGAAATAATACAATCATTACGAAGCACTTTGGAGAGGAAATAATACAATCATTACAACTACTGAAAATTCCTCCAGTCAAACTAGTGGCCTACATAGAAGACACAAAGCTTCTGAAATGGAAGTAGATAACATGACATGTGAAATGGTACAAAGATTCAGTTCAAGTGTCTGAGCTGTTGAGCACAACCCAATCGAATGAATAAATTAATGAAACGATTAATATCCAATTATTCCGAGTATCAAACCTAATATTTTGTACAACTAATTTACCACACATAGTCAATAATGCAGCTGTAGGATGTTATGAGACTGAAATCAACGGTGATAATTTATAACCTTTTCGTTAAAAAATAATTAGTGACATAAATTAGATAGATTTAATTTAAGTAGACGTACAAAAAGCGATATCAACTTATTTGATATCGATTTTTGTTACTGACTTTATTTAGGTTAAGATAAAACCCCTTGCATGGTTCTATTTAAGTTGCATTACCGCACGCTGCTTAAATTGATATACGACCGTTTAATTGTTTAATGATCAAATTTATCACCTATTATTGTATACATATCTTTTTTCAATAATAATAATAATAAAATATGATAACAGATAATAAAACAATAAATTCGCTGTAAATTTGAATTTTTCTTTTATGTACTTATTATTTTCTCCAAAATTCAAGATAATTTGAACCACCTATTAAACAGAATTAAAATTTAATTGTATTTCAATAATTATTCAAAGTTGATAAAAATGGAAATCGGTTTCCAGATCACACACATTGTCTTCATCTTTGTGAAACTAGTTTGTTATAATATTCGAATTACATTTGAGATTTTATAATATTTTCAAAATTAAGGTAGGTAGTTACTCTACTTTTGACTGAAAATCAAGCTTGTTTATTTTCAGGATATTCCTAATAATTGAATATATAACTTCTTTTATTCATATAAGATGTCATACAGTGCGCATCTACTTTGGTGACGACTGTGCATGGTAGATACAATATATTTTTGTGAATGTGTTTTGGCTTCGTAATACTATGCTTTTTATATCCCTTCCCTGTCTAAATTTTTTGACTTTCCCGACATTATGGTGGAGTTACGCTTTAGATAAAATATGAATGACTGCCTATAACGTTAACCACTGCACGTGTGGTTATCACTTTGCATGTAGGTAATACTATTTACCCTGAATTATAGTTGTATGTTGCGTACACTCTCTATCTCTTCACAAACTAGCAAGTGAACTTCCAGAACAATCAACAATAAGTAAGGTAGAAAGAACATAGAGCTTGTCAATCGTAAGAAAAGACGAGGAAATGAGACGGGTCGCGTACAAGAGATAAAGAGAATGTATTCGGAGGAAGAGTGAAATACTTACCTATTTACTTTAACTATACTGTCACTGGACTCTGCGATCTTTACTAATACCTTTAGCAGCTGATGAATTTAGCCGCTCTCTATTGCGTACTAGGGAGGCAAAGTCATATTTAAAAACTCATGTCTCTTCCTAAGTTTGACAAGCTGTACATATTCACTCGAAATGGAGCTGGAAATGATTTGTTATATGATATATTTCGATATTTTTACATCGTCTAATAAATGAGAGGACTTTTAACTCTTTCATTATTGCAGGTCCAGGTTTTTTTCCAACCTTATTAATTAGATGACATGTAGAATGAATGAGGTGATTTTGGCCATAGGAAGTCACACTCGATATTATAAGCGCACTACATTTGACTTTTTTTTTAATTTCACTGTTTTTGTCAGGTTTTTTTCGTTTTCCAAAACTCTCAACTAATTATTGATACGGCCATTTTAATGTTCAATATTTAGCGATAAAATAAAACAATTTAATTTGTTTAAATCTTCATTATTTATAATAAATATTTTTAAACTAAGTTCAATATAGATTCGTGACGCGTTTCTCTAACACAGTAGCTTTCTCAAACGAGTGGAGGTATAAGGAAAAGTTTTTAATTTATACAGTGCATTAAAATTTTTCCATTATATCTCCTATCGTTTGAGAAATCTACTGTGTTAGCGAAACGCGTTACGAATGTATATTGAAATTAGTTCAAATATAATGAAGATTTAAACAAATTAAATTTTTTTATTTCATCGCTTAGTATGGATCTTCATCAAGGAAAAGCCTCATCTATTCAATTTTTGTTCAATATTTAACAAAAAAAAAATATGCAAAACGTTTCCAACGCCAAATTGTACCTAATCATACCTGCTGCTGAATAATTTTATAATTTTTGCTTAAATGCGTAAACTCCTCCAATTTGTCGGGAAAGAACAAGGTTTCTACGCCCTGATAGGAGTTTTTTGGCTATGTGCAGGAAATGATCGACTGGATGTCTTACCTCTCGGTGGTGTCCACCCTTTTCTTTGTCAAATTCTTCGCGATGGGACCTGGAAGCATACCTTGGATGATCACTGCCGAACTGTTCTCACAAGGGCCCAGACCTGCTGCCATGTCAATTGCTGTTCTCGTTAATTGGACCTCAAATTTCGTGGTGGGTCTTGGATTTCCTTCATTGAGGGTGAGTTTTGTTTAAATTATATATTTGTAATTAAAATAGTGTTTGAAGATATCTTTTCCTATAGGTATATATATTTATAAACCTTATGAAAGTCTAACTAAAGTACATATTGAAATTTCTTGATGGAATGAAATACAAATTAAAAAAATAACATATTTATTAATGCACAAATAAAAAAGCATATTTACAAAATAATAGCATTTACAAATAACTTAATATATAATATGTATGCAAGACATCGACAACCATGAACACAAATAAGGTGTATCTTGGTAAATAATGTAAATGAATTTTTATAAGAATCTAGCTTAGACAATAATGTAACAAAGAACAAAACAATATTGTATAACAGAATAGTTGAGAATAATCCTTAGATAGTGAAATAACAACCTTTAATTCGAGTTAAATCTCATTTTAATTTCTCATTCTTAATTAATTTGGTTAATAATTCCCAAAATAAATAATTAATTAATTCCAATAAATTATGTTCTACCATTTGATGGAAATACTACTGAAAAATGTACATAACTAAATTTTTCTTATTTATTCTGTGGCTTTCCTTACTTTCTTCATTCTGAATTATTGGAAATTTAAGTGAAGGTACACTTAAGTATATTCGAATTTACTGTGTGGACCCTTACTTTCTACTCATATTACTTTTTTAAATTAAACTGTTTCTAAATAATTCAACTTTAATGACACAATACTATGAAAATTCTAAATTATTTCAATAATTATTTCATTTTGTAAAATGTTATCGTCAGAATGACAGAAGTTACATTATCAAAATAATTTAGAATTTTCACAGTATTTTTTCATTATAGTTAAATCATTTAGAAACAGCTAGTTTCATTTGAAAAAGTAATAGTACACTTAGTTAAATTAATTCATTTCTGGGTTTGTTATAATAAACAAACAGTTTATTGCTAATAGACGATAAGTGGTCCTTCGAATTCTTTTTGGTATTAACACTACCTAGCTACTAATCTGTGAGGGTATTCCAAATTACCAACAATGCTAATAAAAAAGGCAACTTAACTCGTATACTATTCCAAGGGCAAGAATTGATCTAGTAAATATTCTTATATAAATAAACCTACTTATAGAACAAACAAAAAATGTTGTTACAATTAAAAGAAATACTGTTAAGTAGAAACAGAAACACATCTCGTTCATCTGTCTTTAAAAATTAACTTCGAGAGAGACGAAGATTAGTTAATGGAGGTAGATATAAAAATAAAAACGCTATCATCCAGAAAAATTAAGACAAACGGAATAAACATTTGATTAAAATCGGTGAGATAAAGAATTATGTTGAAAGAGAGAAGAGGTTATTATATATCCATCAAAAACTACAATGGTCATAATGAAGTGGCTGTTATTCAAGGTAAGTACTATCTATGAAATGAACCAGAAAAAATATAATATCAATATAAAATTATTTAAATTGAATGAAATCGTTGATCAAAGTTATGAAGTGATGCAATCACTCAGTACTTACTCGTTAAAAGTTGGAAAATATTTTCTGCTTAAATTAATAAAAATACTGATATGGATTAACTGAATAACCATAACTATGTACTAATCGGATCAAATGTAGCAAATAATAGATTTTTATCATCAACACAATTTCATTAAGTATACAGAATAACATAAAATCATCTTTTTAAAAATATTTATGTGGTATACGATGTAATAGTGACAAGTTTTTAAATAAAACTATTCTTTAAGCTTTCATAAATTCAATTTAACAAAATTTTTTGTCCTTTTATCATTTCTCGTGTTATACTATTTCGATTGGTTTTTTAACCTTCAAATAAAAAACGAACAAACGCTTAGGGTCAGTTTATCTAAATAATTATTTCTTAAATATACACCGGAATAAAAAACGATTTGCATTGTAAATGAGATCGTGTTAAGTAGTTCTACATATTGCAATATTGTTAATATTCCAGTTATATCACGCCTGTTCGATTTAAAAGTGTTTTGCGAAAATTAGAGAAGTTTTGTGAAGTAAATAGTACTTTGGCATTTGAAACTTCCACTTATAAATACTGGTGTAGGTAAACCTATATGGACAAATATGAAATATCCTATTAGACATTGATGTCACAAAACGATACTGAATTACATTTAAGAAATCATTGGTTATTTCAAGTATCAATAAATAATTTCAGATCTATAAGTTGCCAAGAAAGGTGCTTAGGAAAATGGCCAAAACTATAGACTAGTAGCATTACTAAAAGTGACTTTAAAATACTTGCAGACTAAATGTCTGAAACTGTATACAGAAAATATTCTTGGAGACTACCCAAATGGATTTTGATCTCAGAAAAAAGAATATAATGGTTAATGATGTAGGTGTGATAATTACCAAGTGAAAAACAAATTATATAAAGATAGGTAGGAGCAGAAGTGTCATGACAAGGATATTTCATATCTCAAGAGCATAATTTTGAAGCAATTACTTATTCCAATTATCTAGGAGTAATAATTGGAAATGGCCGACTAAAAGACAAAATTATAGAGGAAAATCAAACGTATATTAAGAAATAAAACACTAAGAAAACAAGCAAAAATAACTATTCATAAAACTCTGATAAGACCATTCATCTGGAAACAACTACAGTCACAATAAAGGAGGAAACAGATTTAAAAGAGATGGAGAGGAGAATAGAAAGAATAATTTTAGGATCATATCACATATACACAGTGGCCCAAAAGTCTGGAACGGCCAATTATCTCGTAAATTGGTAGTCCTAATTGTACAAAATTTTGGGAACACATATTTTGGGATATGGATATTCCATATTTGATATTTGCAGTGTTGCTAGATTTGCCGTTTCTCTCAATTTCTAGACAATCATGGAGAAATGTGGTAGCAATTTACGACATAATTGGCCGTTTCCAGACTTTTGGGCCACTCTGTATATATATATATATATATATATATTATATATAAAGTCGAAAATGGATGTGGAGAAGGTATAGGTATTATATATGTGATATCCACAGAAATTATAAGAAAATATCAGACTGAATACAAATAGATTATAAAGAAAGAAAGACCGAGAAAATTATAGAAACATGCTAGAGGAAGAGACAAAAGAAATTTAAATAAAGGAGAGGAAAGTTTCATGTAAAGATAGAATAGAGTTGAAAAAGATAACTACTTAGGTTAGACTACTACTAAGAGACTCGTTAGGTCTGAGAACAGACTGTAAAAAGAGAAAAGTCAATAACCTAATAAGCTTTAGATGAGTATAAAGAATGAAATACTAGTTGTTTTCTCAAAAATTGTCAATAAAAGTGAATTATTTTCGGAAATTCTCGTCCTTAATATAGTATATTTAGCTTGTAGCTTTATCTAAACTACTTGTAGCTAATTCATCGTATTGGTTCCACTTGTATTTTCTTATGAATATTTCAAACTGTATTTAACCATTTGATTTAAACAAAAAATCATATTTGCTACTGTATAATTTTGATTGGTTGATTAAGTTTGTGAACTATTAACGGCGTATTATTACTTAATAATCGTGAACTCTCTTAACAACAGCATTAAATCCCGAATGTTTGTCGGCAGTGTAAGAAACAATTCTCTTGTAACCATCAGGTTCAACGATAGTGTATTCCCCTTTTACCTTATCGCCATTTCTGGTTTCCCATTGTGATTTAATATCGTGAGTGTGTAAATCATGGACGGCATAATCGAAATGATATTTAGCAGGTGCCTGAAAAAAAAATAGACAAAATTGGTTATAAAAATTCCTCAAATAAATGTTCGAATCAGTCCATGGTTATCTAGTGCGACTAAAATATGTTTTTATGCAACAAAAGATTACGTGCAAAGAGGAAAGAGAATGCTATTAAATAAATTAGTTGAATAAAATTAATGTTCCGTAATTTCAACTGGATTTTAGCACGCTTTGTTTCAGAACGGATCGAAATGCCGAGTAAAAATTTCTCGGGAAATTATATAAATAATGTCGTCTTCTTGTTCATAAATTTCGCTTGAAAAGACATATACAATGACCAGTGATATAAGTAAGGCAATACTTGAACAAATAGGATAACCAATTACGTAACCGGAAATAATGTCGCTAAGAAATATGTGATTCTACATCATTTCAAAGTGAATTGGGAGTTTACATTGTATACAGTTTATATTTACTCTTATAAGAAAGTTATATTTTAAGTGTTGCATATAACAACAAAGTTTGCGCCTGTCAACAAATATCAAAGTCAAAATCAACTGATATGTTTGGTTAGCTGTGCCTAAAGACTGTTGTCTGAACAAGAAGTGCCTGCCGAGAAAGTTGAAGCACCCACATCAGTCGACAATTTTTCGTTGGTATGGAGATAGTCAATTGGTGTCAAAAAACTCTAAGCCGGTTTAACGCAAGAAGCCCAAAAAAATGTATGTACAGTATTGTCTGTGGTGATGAATCCTGGATTTACTCTTATCTGGCTGTTTCTCTGCTGTTTGGGAGTTCCAAAACCGACTGGAAGTGTTTCCAAAAAAGTGGTGGCAACATTTGTCTCAAAAGTGGATCACGTAACAACAATTGCTCTGCAAGATCAAAGATCTGCCACTGCTAATTGGTATATATGACATAAGAGGAGAAATCGGGAACTGGCTAGATTGGGAACACCCACTCAAATGGAGGTGCAAGGGCAAGGACAAAGAGTTTACTGAACAAGGTAAACAAGGAACTCTCAACCAGGCTATTGAAACTGAGGAAGGAATATTTAAAGACAGTTACCGACCTGGTGATTGGACACTGCACCCTGAGCAGTAGTAATTGAAAATCCCTCCAGTCTAACTAGTGGCCTATATAGAGCACTCAAAGCATTTGGAATCGAAGTAGATAACATGGGAAATGGTACAAATATTCAGTTCAAGTGCCCGGGCTGTTGAGCACAATCCAATCGAATGAATGAATGATTGAATGGTAGGTATGCATTTGTTTGCCTGCAAGGATGCATTTCTTTTTGTGGAGAGTACTTTGAAACCCAATAGAGTTTAATAGTTGAAGTACTGTTTTTTTTTCAAAAGCAAAATATAAAAGTCAACTCTCGTAATGTTCCAAAATTATTGGATAATTTCACTACAAAGCTTATGTTATGATTGAATGATATCCTAAATAATTGTTTACATTGTTATTCAATTTCTCATTTTCTTGGTTTGATTCCCAAGAAAATAAGAAAAAATAACAAGGAATGCCACAAGGAACTTATAGAAGATATTGTTATTCAAGTTAATGTAAACAAACCAAAACTAGAACCAAAATTGGAACATGGAATTTTATGATGAACTAGACATACTGGGTGCCGCAAATCATATGAGTGCGAAATGAGCATTCCGTTTGAATTATACTCTAACAAAAAAAATTAGGCTTCAAATTTATTCATTATTTCACTCCAACTACCATTTCAAAGAGTTACTTAATGAGTTAGTAAGTTGGTCCAAAAAATAAGATTTTTTCAGTAAAATAAAAAAATTTTCCTGATTTGTTTCCTTCTTATACTGCATATGAGGAGCTGTAGAATGTTCCTATAATGGAAAAATATTGATTCGCAAAGTAATTTACCGAAAAAAATTTTTTTCCCATGACTTACAGCCTCTTCAAAAAAACCTATAGAAATCGATATTTGAAAATCGCGGTATCTCAAATAATAGCCTATCGCGAGAACTACAATTTAAAAAAAAATTTCGCGCAAACCTTTTTGAAGCCGAGTTTTTCTTTTTTTTTCAAAATTCCACACTGTCCAATGGACTAGGAAAGCCAGGTTATTGCTTGTAAGGGAGATAGATGAAATATTCTCCTTCCCTTGGCTTACTAATTCAGCTATTGATAGTATTGTACATATTACATGTTCTGGTACATTATTTCATTACAAGCCAAAAAATCGATAAGCATATCTAAGAATTAATTTTCTTGGTCATGCTATTATTATGTCGTCTACTATAGTAATCTAACCTTAGGTTTATATACTTCACGATATCAGTTACTTTTTTTCCAATCAGATATTTATTCACAAGTAGGTAACTATAAGAAAACATTAAAATACATGATTGTTTGTTTATATATGCAGTATACGTGTGCGAAACACTTTCCAATTTTATCAATACAAAATAGGCATTATAACACGCTTCATTTACAGTAAAAGACAAATAAGTCTTAGAAAGTTATGGAAAACGGGTCGATTTGATTTTCCGTACAATACTAATTAGCAAGATTCTTCAAATTCTTGTGTGTTATATTCAACACGCCGTTTAATTTCCCGAATGATTTTGTTGATTTGATAAGTGCATATACTTACATGGTAGTCAATGTGGTCGTCAATATGATGATGTCCTTCGTCACCATGACCAATTTCGTTGGCAATTAAACCAACATGTGAGTAGCTGGTGGCGTCTTCGCCTCCGAAATGGCCATTGTCATCATATCCTCCAGCCAATTCCAAGTGATCGTAACCACTGCCTGGTCGGGCGTAAGCTACCGCGACAATTGCAGTGGCGTACACCTACGAAACAAATTGAATTTTTAGATATTTATTCATTAGATACAAAATACTCAAACCTTGCGCTGGATTCGGTTCTTCCGTTCATTCATTAGATACTTACAACTAACGTCAGGGCACAGAAATATTTTTGATCAAACATTTATTGAATTATCATTCACTCGAATTATATCTCGCTTGGTATGTAGTAGCCAAAAATATTCTTATTACATTGCACTTTTCTGGCAAAGAATAATATTTGTAATGAAAAAATTTCACAAAGAACGGTCAAAGCAACACTCTCACAACTCTCTGTGAATAAAAAAGCTTTTTTAGGTTTTGAGCAAAGGGCACTTTTTGCGAAAACTAAACTTTTTGACAAAAAAAATTCTACTAATGCTAATCCTAAGATTATTTTCTGAAAAAAGTAAATGTAAAACGGCGAAGCCGGTCCTTTGTTTTTCTCAAAAAAAATTAAAAAATATTTTACAACAATATTTTTTCAAGTTTTCAAGTTAACATTTATAACCTTAAAAAATGTATTTAATGTGACCTTTTGACGATGTGTACGCATTCCCAAAATTACTCGCAGAGACCTATTTTCGGCGTAGAATTCAAATTATGAATATAGTCCGGGAAAGTAAGGTCGAAAAATCTGTTAACTATCAAAACTTTCCCATAATTGATTTTTCATTTTTAAATGAAAATATATTGACCCAGCATCACTCTCCTAGATTGTCTAATATTTTCCGCTGGAGCTTGCGACGCAGCTTGCAAGCACAGCTCAGACCACCTAAAATTCAAGTGATTTATGCTCGTGTCATTTCTGGATGTGTTCTTACAAAAAAATCGTAGAGATGAAAATTGAAGCAAATCTTATGCTCTTGAAGGTGACGTAAATAGTTTTTTCAAAAAAAAATTTTCCGATCTTAAATTTTCCAAAAATTGAAAAAATTTTCGAAAATTATATTTTTGGCTGGTAATTATAAATAAAATATTAATATCGAGGTCAAAACATAGATAAACATAGAGGGCAAACTCCTAAAAATTCACATTTTTTCAGATTTGGAAAATTCAAAATGGCGGCTGCGCAAATTGGAAACAAATTTTTTTTTTTCATTCGTGTCTAAATTTATGAACATTAACGATATTGAGAAACGGTTTGTTGCAGTCGGCAGAGTGAAAGTTATATTTTTATAAATAACATAAAGAAAATTTTTAAAAATTTTTTTACATAATTTTTTAGAACATTTACCGAAAATAAAAATTTTTCCATCTAGTTTTTTCTCATTTTGGCGTTGAAAAATTTGTTTAAAATATGTTTTCACATTATAAATATGTGTGTCTTAGTAAGACAAGTATTTAAATAAAAAAATTTTTAGATGCGACTTTTACAAGCTGAGATAAACAAATTCAAAGTCTGTTAGATACTGTAATAATATTGATTGAAATTTTCAAATTTTGATCACTTCGCTAGGTTGTCGAATCCCAACTAAACTTAAACACAAATTTTCATTTTTCTACCGTCAATTGGTCCATTCAAAAGAGAATAGTAATCCTAGCTCGCTCGGCCAAACGGTGCGGCGGCAGCTGCTTGGCGTTGTGGTGGGGGGTCAGCGCTCGTTCGCAGTTGAACGAAGCTCAAGCTTTTATTTTGGTTTTCTTTGTAAAAATTTTGCATTTGTGGTTTGCTAATAGTATGGTTATTATCAACCATTACATATTGCTAGAAATAAGGTACAATGATATTTATAATTTATATCTATAAATCCATTTATTATATATATATTATACATAATTCGAAACGTAGATACTAAGAATAATATTTATTTACAAATTTACATCTATTTTCTACAAATTCTCGCCCTTTTTGGTCTCTGAGGAAGTGGCTCTGTACAATTTTCCTCGTCATTATCATTAGCAAACAAATCCTCATCGATATTATTGCTACTATCAATTGCAAGTTCACAATCGAGTAATTGACTCATATCAAAATTCGGCTCATCACTCAGAGTTTCATTATCATCCTTGTCATTGTCAAGTACCGTACTTACAATTTCGATGTTACAACAGTTTTTGCCTTCGCAATTTTTACATAATATCGTGCAATGTATGCCAACTTTTTTACAACCACACCTGGAAGTGGAGCACCCTGTGGTACAAGAACACGAAATAATTTTCAATAATTCGTCGGGTACAAGTACGTCGTCAGTCATTTCTGGTGCGAGGCCATAATTATCAATGAATTTCCAACCCCAGTCGGTAGGCTTCATTTTGTCAATAATGGTTTTATCCTTATCCCACAACCGGAGTTGATAAAACACTCTAAAAGAATGAAATTTCATTGCAGCTTCCGTTGGTGGCAAAGTTGCTAAATTAAAAGTTTTTTTAGCTGAAGATTTTAAAAAACATGTAAATCGTAGCATGTTTAACGATTCATTGTGATTTGGTTTCTATACATATGCATATTTTATAAATTCTGTGCCAGCTTTTTCGACTTCAGCTTTCGTTGCGTTGTAGTTGATCGAGCAGTTGCATGTTGTTCCTAAGAAGATCTACGAATTTGAGTTTACCTTGGTTATAAAAAGCAGACGTGGTATCACAGCCGCTAAAGGCATGTAATAGTAACAAGTAATTTTGAAGCATTGGGTATTTGAAGCTGTCGCATCGATAAAATTTTTTAGCGTCTTTACCTTTGCCTAGTTGTTGAAAGTAAATATTAGTTTTTTCATGAGCCAGCTGACTTAATATAACTATAACGTCTACATCTTCAGCAACGATGCAAGCAAATGGATAGTTATTGGAATAGTTTATAGCCGACCGAACAAGCTCTGCATCGACATCTTCTTCTGCTTCGTTTACCAAAAATCCAGCATTGGCAAGTTTTCTTTTCAATAACTGAATAAAATTGTTTTTATTCATATCATTGCTTAAAAAGTTGCGTTGGTTGATTGTTGGACTATCATCAGTAATAGCATATGCAGGTGATGTACACTGTTTTTTTCGCCGGATTTGTTCTACATTTTTGATCGGGCGAGCTATAGGATAACTGTTCTCTTTTGAATGGACCAATTGACGGAAGAAAAATTAAAAATTGTGTTTACGTTGAGTTGGGATTCAACAACCTAGCGAAGTGATCAAAATTTGAAAATTTCAATCAATATTATTACAGTATCTAACAGACTTTGAATTTGTTTATCTCAGCTTGTAAAAGTCACATCTAAAAAATTTTTTATTTAAATACTTGTCTTACTAAGACACACATATTTATAATGTGAAAACATATTTTAAACAAATTTTTCAACGCCAAAATGAGAAAAAACTAGATGGAAAAATTTTTATTTTCGGTAAATGTTCTAAAAAATTATGTAAAAGAATTTTTAAAAATTTTCTTTATGTTATTTATAAAAATATAACTTTCACTCTGCCGATTGCAACAAACCGTTTCTCAATATCGTTAATGTTCATAAATTTAGACGCGAATGAAAAAAAAAAATTTGTTTCCAATTTGCGCAGCCGCCATTTTGAATTTTCCAAATCTGAAAAAATGTAAATTTTTAGAAGTTTGCCCTCTATGTTTATCTATGTTTTGACCTCGATATTAATATTTTATTTATAATTACCAGCCAAAAATATAATTTTCGAAAATTTTTTCAATTTTTGGAAAATTTAAGATCGGAAAATTTTTTTTGAAAAAACTATTTACGTCACCTTCAAGAGCATAAGATTTGCTTCAATTTTCATCTCTACGATTTTTTTGTAAGAACACATCCAGACATGACACGAGCATAAATCACTTGAATTTTAGGTGGTCTGAGCTGTGCTTGCAAGCTGCGTCGCAAGCTCCAGCGGAAATTATTAGACAATCTAGGAGAGTGATGCTGGGTCAATATATTTTCATTTAAAAATGAAAAATCAATTATGGGAAACTTTTGAATTGTATTTCCTTACTTTCCCGGGCTAATAATAGAGATAGAGTTCCTGAAGTCGGAAAGTTTTTACTCGAAATTTCCTCCTGTTTGGGGATCTTTTTTAAAATTCCTCATATATTAAGAGTTTTTGAGTAATTAACAAAACATTAAATGCTATATTTTTTCAATCGTAATTTCTTAATAACAATATTGCAATTTTCTATGTGCTAATATATACTTTCGATACATTTTTCTAGATGTAATTTCGAATCGTATGAGCCACCGTTCAAATTTTTAGTAGCTTTATCAATAATTAACACGTTTTTCAACTTGTTGACTAGACTCTGAAGAATGAATCGTTCTGATTTAAAATGTGTTAAATTCAGATTTATTCAAAACATTTATTTCAATCTCAGTCCAAGTCACTGACACCGTAATAACTCAATTTTTATTCTCTTGACCATAGAAAATACCCTAAACTCGTCCTAATACTGGGTGAAGCAGAAATGGAAAAAAAAAATATTTTGATATGAGTTGGATGGTTCACGAAGATTTTGCCGCATTCATGAATAAACTTTAGCATTCATACGAATCTCTTAACAGCCAATACATGCGAGCGGCTTACACTATTTTCTCTATTCCCATACTTCAGTTTTATTATTGGATGATATGCACGAATTGTAGGACCATCAGAAAGTTGTCCAATTTAATTAATTTAAGATCTGCCCGATAGGTAGTGATATCAATATTGGATTTTGACTTATATTGCATTCCTATTGGATACAAACTTGTACATTAATGAAAAATGTGTCTTATTGAAGTACAGTTCCTTCATATCTAATGATAAAATTAAAGTGTGGTTTTAATATACTTAAAAAAGGGCTTAGAATAAAATTACAGTCAAATGAGAATATTTTGAATGGTTTTTGCGGTGTATTATTTATTTAACAAAAATTTTGTTCACTCCTACACATTTTTCTTTTCCAATCTTATCTTTTTAAAATTTTTGAAAAATAACAATGGTGTGTTAAAAATAAATTAAAAATATTTCCTTTTTGTGCAACAGAATTATTTGATTTGGCTTCTTTTATATTCCAACCTTACTTAAAGTAATTTGTTATGGAATATTAACTTGTTCGTTGTTTAAAAATAATTATTGTTAGTATTTTTTAAAATTTTGAATTGATTAAATAACACGGAGCAGCCAAAATTTTCACGAATATATCCAAAAATCATCACTTAACCTTCACTAACACTATTTACACAAAATACTTCCACGTATTATATCTAGTTACTTACAATGAAAATTTGCATGGTTGTTGTTTTTTGAAAAATACTGTTAGCTCCGAAGGAACAAAATTAAACTAAAATATAATAGAATAGTAAGAGATTATATAGGATTCATTATGTGAAAGGACCCCCTTGAGTTATCTGTTTCCCACTTTAGTTGTAAAGATCGCCTTCCCTTACATCTAGTATTATTGGCTTTACTTTCCCCATGATGTTAAGGCGGGGTATCTCGGGAGGAATGTAGAGCACTCTAGCTTTGTTTATTTTGTGTGTTTTTGTTTTCGTTAACTTAACGAGGTAACTAATAAATACTTAATTTAACTTGAATTATTTCAATCTATGAAAATACTCAAATTCTCGAACAACTGATCCAAGAATTTTTTTTTTTTGTAAATTTTATTGGGAAATTAAACCATATTTTTATTCCAAAGTTTCGGTAGAGTTCCAGAATAATTAATTTTTTTTCCTCATCTGACACTAGGAAAAAATTCGACAACGATAATCAACAATATTTTGCAGTTTATAACTGCAAACAATTTGTTGTCAAATTCACAGGAAAAATGTAAAAAAAAATGTGAAATAAAATATTTTATTGTATTACATTCTATTCGCTTATTTCGGAAATTTTGCTAATAAAATGGATTTGGTATTACTTTTTTTGTGATATGATTATTTTTGTATTTAAAATATTTTAAATATTTAGTTTAAAGTGGATCTGTGGTATGGAAAGTATTAGAGGTCTTAGGAGGTGAAAAAGTGTGAGACATTACGTAGCTCGGAAAAATCAAGAACTGTTAGACTGTACAAAGAATAGTAGTTTACGTAACAAGTCCCGAAAGTGGTATTTTACTGGACGAGTGGGGAAATTGCAGGGCGAGTCCAGTAGAAGCACTTTTGGGACGTATTACGTACAATATTTTTTTAAAACGGGCATTGTTGTACCATAAACTTCATATTATTGAGTTTACATTTTTATAACAAGAACTCTTTATTAACTAATTTTAACAATTTTTTTTAACAATCGTTAATAAATCAAACGTTGCTTGGGTGGCCGCCTTAACAATTTCATCTGGAATAATTTCATCTTCCATTAATTCACAATCAAATGCATTATTTTGAATATCCATTTTATAATAAGGGAAAGTAAATAAAAATGAGTCCGGTAATAATAATTTACGTTACAAGACCTAAAAGACCTAACGAGCCGTAGGCGAGTCCTGGAAGCTTGGAGAGACCTGGAAAACACTAATTTCCGGTTAATATTTTTTTTAATACAGACACTTCGATATACATTTAATTCTGTATCGAATAATTCAAAATCTAAATTCATATTATTGTTAAATTTGCGCACTCGCGAAATAAGTTTGACATAAACGACAAATTAAAAATCAACGAACTGTCATCACTCGACAATATATCCGAAACAATGTTGTCATAGTAACGAAATCAAGGTAGATTGTATTATAAAAGAGCGATTGGAAAAATCAGGGACCGGAAATAGTATATTACACTCCAAGGGCCGAAAATTGAATTTTCGGCCCTGCGCGTCATGATGCTCCGAAGCGAATTTCGGCCCTGCTCGTCATGATGCTCCGAGGCGAAGGGCTGCTAATCAATATTTTCCGTCCTGTTTTTGGTGGAACGTCTCAGAGACTAGTAGCTCCTTGAGTCCCATTTCCCTGAGGAATTTTAGGATATCTGCAGGCTCTAACTTAGGAAAATGTCCCTCTTCGATCTAATAATCTCCTAGATGCTGTGTCCTAGGATTCTGAATTGCAGTCGTTGTCTGTTATCGCTCGACTATGCTTTTTAATTTATTGATAGTTTAACGAAATTAAAAATCCTTTCGGATTTTGTTTAACAATAAAATAAAATTTTTATTGGGAAAATAGGAGTTTTTTGTTAAAAATCACAAAAGTTTCACATCAAGACCAAACATTTATATTTTATTAAAGTCATAAACATTCTATTGTCAATGTTGACATTAAATCTGCAACGAACATCCAAGATTTTTTATGCAAAGCTGTGAAGTGAAAATCACAGGCAACTGGTTTAAAAGTTATGGTTCATGTACTTCGCATATGCGACAGTTGTACTATCGAAAGAAAGGTGTAATAAAAGCGTTAAATTATAATTTACACGCGCTGGTATGCTATCGCTTAAAACATGTTAATAAAAATAAATAAAAATAGAGTAATTATCGGTACCGTGAATTAATATAAAATAACTGCAGTTTGTTTTATGACGAAATCACAAAAACCGAATAATGTGAAATGTATTGCTGAATAAAAGTTGAATACTTAAAAAAACATTTCGTTGTACCTACTTTTTAATTTGTTGGCTTATTGGCGTGAATAAATATAATAAATAGTCATGATCAGGCTATTTAGTTGCTTCAAAATTAGTTATATCATTCAATTGTCGAATAAAAAGGGCTTATGTCTAAGAAAATAAAATAAAAAACATTCAGAGCGTGCAGACTTGTTGGCAGTAGAGCTGGAATCCAGTGTGAAGGAAAGGAAATGGCATGGAAACAGGCACGTATCCAGGGGAGGGTCCGGACCCCCCCCCCCCCGAAATGTGTTCAAACACATACTAGAAAAACGATGATTCCATAATTTTTATGTAGGTAAAGTAAAAATATATAGACATATTGAACTGCATACAGTTTTGAAAGTATTAGTTTTAAAATGTCTAAGTTTAAAAATAAAAATCAATTGCTTAACTATTGGCTACACAGAGGAACTTATCGTCGATCAACTTATAATGAATCTACAAGATCGTTTTGAAACAAACTCAACCAAACTAATAGCTTTTCAAAGATTTTTACCAGGCTTTGCCTCAAATGAAAATGCAAGTCAGCTAGAGCAGCTTTATATGTATATTGAAGATAATTACTCGCTGTCTCTGCTCTTCAGGGTGAGTACTACTTATGGTGCAATCAAGTGGGTGAAGATTTAGACAGAAATACGAAAAACGTAACAAAAATGCACTGCTCTTCATCATTTACTGGTTATTCTTTCTACTTTACCTGTTGCTACAGCTAGTGTCGAGAGATATTTTCATAAAAAGGGTAAAAACCTTTCTAAGAAATAAAATATCACACGAAAGGCTAAGTTCCCTGGTTGTGCTCTCGATACACTGAGACATCGATGTTTTTCCTGAAAAATTACTTGACATTATGGCTAATAAAAAAAAGCGAAGATTGCCTTTGTAACCATCATTCTCACTACCTACTTATACTTTTTATAATTATGAGATTGTTTGTAACTATACCTTAGTAATAATAATAACTCAATTTTCAACAGAAGATTAAAAATGTTTCTAACAAAACCTGTATTTTAACGTGTTGTTTTGTACCTTGACAATTTTCTACTTTTCATCTAAGGCCTTTGACATTGACCTCTTCAAAAATTTTCGTCTGCGGCGCCAGTTTTCCTTTTCTCGTTGTACCCCCCCCCCGAAACCAAATCCTGGATACGTGCTTACATGGAAAAATAAAAATTATAGTGAAAAGGATAGGTGAAGAGATAACAAAAGTGAAAAGAACTCAAGGGACTGAATGAATTTAAGAAAAAAAACAAATGGAGTACCAAAAATTCAGGAAATTGTAGATGCGCTACAAGTGATGACTATAAAAATTGTCTGATTATATAACACCTTTTGTTAAAAACATTATATAAACAAAAATAATAGTGCGAAGGTAAATTTGAACATCATTTCTCGTGAACTTGCACATTCTTTCTTATGGTCATTAAAAAGCCATTTTTAATATAATTTTATGGAAAAAATTTCACTCCAGCAATAATTTCATCATTAGGGTAACATTTGGGTCCTAGACCACAGACCAAATACATTCACCTTTGGTAAACATAAGGTTCGCCTTCAGACGGGCTTAACGGTTGAGTTGCTAACTCAGCGGTTGCGTTCAAACAGGATGCTGTCTCTCAATTCCTAAGCATCAGACACAGCAGCAATTATTTGTGCTTTGTTTACTCAGTGCTGTCAGGAATAACAAAATAGATATTTGTATTGCTTTGTAGTTTACAGTAATCATTCAAAGGAGAAGGAGGCACTTTTAAACCTGAATTATTATTTGTTTCGTTGCTTTTTTTTTGTTCGAACATGATTTTAATTTCCTTTAATGGAAATTGCAAAAATTCAATTATATACCCAGCTATAGGAGATTAATCCTCTTCGGGGTTTAATTTGAATACTGAGAAAGTGAAGTTAAAGGTCGCGGTAGGGACAGCTGTGGATGTACATCCAAAGGATGGCCATTTGGTTAATTTCCCAATTTGTAGCGGTTCCAACAATTGTGGAAATTAAGATTCAAGAAAAATACCACAGAAAACCTGCAACCATCATCTCGGTAGAAGTAGGAGAGGAAGGGAAATAAAATTTACACTTATTTTTTTATTTATAGAATTTTTCATATGTTCAAAAATTGTCTCGGGTGCTGAAAAAGTGCCTCTAGCTAATGGATAGAGGCGAAATATCGAGGAAGTCTTGGAAGTCTGGGGGAAGATTTCGTACGGGATGGTACGAAGAATCACTCCATTTCCCAAAAAGTCAATTGCACTGTTTACTGTCAGTGAGCCACAGCCAATGGTATCTAACAATCCTGAAATTGAAATTTTCATTTGTAAACCTAACGCTGAACTAATATTCATTACTAATTTTTACCACAATACAGGATATACAAGATACTGTTGAAATTACAGGACCTATTTGAATATAATAGAGTGACAAGTTGCATCATTTTTAACATAGTTGAAGTACTTCTCCTCCCTAGGGAGGAAAGTGAGTACTTTGGGAATGTATGTATGATGGGGTGACATTCACTGAGACCTGAAAGATCTATTGTGCCTCCTTACTTCTACTTAGTTCCTGAGTAACGTCTCAGAGACTAGTAGCTTCTTTAGTCCTATTTCCCTGTGGAATTTTAGGATATCTCAGGTTTCAACTTAGGTAAATGTAAAAGTTTATTTTGCCATCTTTGGCACTGTCAAAGTGTTGGGTGGAGTTACCTTGTTTTTTTTGGAATGAACAATAATAATGAAGATAAAATCAGAATATTACAGAGTGGTTATACATAATAAAATGATTCTATCCAATTAAACTGGAAAAATATTATTAAGAAGTTACGTTATGCTCCACTGCTAATTTGCAGCAATGTTTTTAGACGGAACTCAGCCACTGACTGCCAAGTGCCAGCATGTTCCGTGCTTAGTTCCAGCCATCGGGCGAGAACACAAAGAAAGCTGGTTTCTCGCGCTTGTCTATAAGCGCCGATAACCTTTAAAAATGTATTTTTGTTGATACTTGCAACCGCGCACAAAAGAAGCTTGTCGGCGCTAGTAATATGCTCCGATAATTTCATCGGAATTAGCAAAACATTATTTTCCACCTCGACATGTCCAGGGACCGCTTCATTCAGACTTTACGTATCTCCTGGACAAAAATGGTTGATGCAGAACTCTTAATTGCATGTATTTTTGAACGCCCTGCATTATGGGACAAAAGACAAAAAGCCCACGCAAATCGAAATATCACAGAAAAATGCTGGAAAGAAATCAGTGAGATATTACTCTCCATACTCTTTTCAACCACGATTTTAATAATAAACACCAGCATTTCTTTTCATTTTAAAAAAACGTTTTCCACCATTTTCGTCACTTGAGGTAGGTACTCGACAATTTGAAATATAATGAATGAAACTGAAACTAGCCAACTTCCAGCTCTCTTTATGCCACAATCAGCTTTTATCGCGTTTGCAATTCGCGCTGGTAACCAGCGTGCGAGAAACCATCTTTGTGTTCTCGCCCATTGAGCCTCCCGGCTGAACGCACCCACTGACTATTTCTTTGGTCATAGAGGGCACCAAATATTCTGTACCGATTTTTAAGAGTAAGGTTTCACGCCTATTACTACACTTTGTTGTATGGATAAGGTATGAACATAAAAAATAAAAGTGGTATAATAAGCACTAGTTTCCCTAAAATTCAAGATTATAATTGTGAGATTAACTGATAATATATTTAAACTATTTGAAATTATTTAATCGCAAACAGGAATTTAAAAAAAAGTGAGTATAATAAAAATGGAAATTTCAATTTAAACTTGGCCACTGAAATTACTAAACACTTTTGCTTTTATTCAATGAAATAATTATTACGTACTAATTAGGGCGTCTGCTAATGATTACCTTGTTATTGTGTGTAGTAACTTACGCAACTGAATCGTGTTGGAATATTAAAATTTAATTTCAATAAAATACTCCTAGATCGAACGAATTACTTGATCTCAACTTTATGGGTAGGCGTTCAAAAAGTGTTAAGTATTCATGGTTGAGAGGCTTCGGTTTCAAATTTTTAACGTTATACATAAGAACATCATTTTTAACTTTCTTAGATCATTTCGCTCCTTACGTTACGGATTTACGATAATATCCTATAATATTATGCAAAATGAAATCAAGTTGGATCGTTTTTCATTACAGCACACATGATTGTATAATGGAATAATGTAATAGTACTTATATTATGTAACAAGGGTTATAAGAAGCTTATTACATGCGAGTGGAAAAGTAATTTTACAAGCATGTAATAAGCTTACAACTCAAGTTGTGTACTATACTTTGTCTACGATTATTTTCATTTATAAAAATAAAAAGTAACTTTTATAGATTTAACAAATTTTTGAAACAATTTGAGTTCAATTTTTATGTTCAATACTTATTTATGAAATTTTGGCAATTATGTATACCCTTATCCGTCTTTGGCGGTTGCTCACTAATATGCGGTGAATGGTGGAATGACGTAAACTGAACGGTGCCCTTTTTGGAAATTTTCAGTGCATGTAAAGGTACCGATTGAATTCATAATTCTATTGGCTGTTGAAGTCTTACTATTTATTGACTCATCGACATCTCCTTCGACTGTTATTGAGGATTTCCATCCGCCATGTCGTTTAAGAGACATTAAATCACCACCGGCATCAACCAAAATAGTGACAGATGTTCACCTTAAACAGTGACCTGTGTACATTTGGGGATCTGGTAACTTTTGTTTGTTTAGGAACACCGTTTATTTTGTTCAATTCTACCTCTTCTTTCGTACAATTACCTCTTTGATAGTTAGGGAAAAGTGATTTATTTGCGGATCGCTATTTTGTTGTCGAATCTCTATCTAATCTAATCTAATCTATATCTTTATTTGCAGATTTTATAGAAAGTTGCGGAAATTACGAAAGATAACATGGTACTTAAATTATCAATCACTAATTTTAAGATTTTTTAACTCTTGTTTCTTACAAGCTCCACATATTCCAATAACTGCAATTACCATAAAATAAAGTACTGTTCATCAGGAGCTTCAATTAAATAGTTATTTGTATGCTTAGACCGCGAAATACCTTTTTAACATACCGAAAGAACAGTTAACAGATAATCTTGAGGTTTCTCCAAATTCCAAGAGTATGTTTTCAGAAAATGAATTCTCATTTTGTGTTGTACGCCAATCCATAAATTACTGATATACCTTTTAATATCTTCCACTTGATTTTCCTGAACATTTTTTGACAGTTCCAAGAACCAATCAAATTTCCTTATTTTTTATCATATGAACAATTCCACCCAATCTTGTCAACATTTTACTGATAACAGACCATGGGCTATTTTCACGTTGCTATGGACACATATTGATTTATTTCGATTTTGAAGTTTCAAATATTTAATATTTCGAAATTATATATTAGCAAAAAAATTTCTATCTGAATAACCCTCGGACAATGCTCAAAAATTCAACAACTCTCATGCTTGTTGCTTGTAGGCAACAAGCTTTCGAAATCTGTCATAAAATTTTTTCGAACAATTAACAATGTCCTTGGGTTATTACTACTGATAATAGCACATGTGACATTGAATTCACAGGTTTTGTCCGTGCAGCAAACGTACAAATTCAAGTCCCCTAGATAATTCTATTTTTTCAGCATTAATAGCCCAGTTCAGATATTCGGGACCATCTAGACATTGAATCGTATCCCAAAAGGCCTAGAAAATGTCAGTCGCTTTAGACCCGAAAATTTTGTTGTGGGAATATTGAGTGGACTACTGGAATCATCTATTGAGCAGATTACCTCTGTACTAGATTTTACCCGTAATTCATCTTGCGTGATTGTCTTTTAATATGTTTTAATAAACGAAATTTGTATAATTCGAATTGTTATCGTTCTTATAAGATTATTACTGCGCTTTTGTCCATAAATTGAATTTATTAATAGTTTAACCATAAATTCTAGTACTGTTTGTAATGTTTAATATTTTTGAGTGCCCGATGGATTACATGGCTTAATATTTTTTTGCACATTCATAGATAACTGAATTAAATTGGAGACAGATCAGATGTAGATAGCGGTATTATATCTTATCTCAACTTCCAATTTAATGTTATCATTTCCGAAAAAATATAATAGTAACTAGAGTCTGTGTTTAGAGAGTATATAAAATGAAAAAAACTTTTTCAAAACTTTATTTAACTACTGTAAGGAGGAGCACAATGATGAGCTAATAGTTCAATAAACAATAATACGAGTATTTTTTCGCCTACTTCACCGAAAAACCAAATCATATGAATAGCTAAACCGGAGCGTAGTGTAGGTATCGTTTAGTTTAGCAGAACATTCTTAACACCACGATTTTATAGTTTTTGTATATTTCAAGCGGAAATTCCCGCCATAAGAAAGTGTGCCCAGTTCAATATTGACAAAGGATATAGCACTGAGCTCTTGTGTAACCAGTTCCAGTGGGCATACTCAATGAACTAGGCGAGAACAATATAGTAACAGTAACCTTACTGTGGATTCCAGGACACACTGGAATAGAAGGAAATGAAATACTAGATGGAATAGCAAAGAGGGGGACTGAAATACCCTTTTGGAGACCGAAAACCTTTCGCGGTATAAGCGCCAATGTAATATTGAAAGAAATAGGCAAAGCCGAAGAAGAGAGAAGATCAATCCATTGGAAAGATCTAGCAGGGCTTAGACAATTAAATATTCTGATGGGTGACTACAACCCGTTGATATCAAATGAATGCATAAATCAAAGTAAAACTGCACTAAGAGTTTTAACAGGGATCCTAACGGGACATTGCCGCCTGAACGGGCACCTAAGAGCTCAGAATAGTGGAGGAAAAAGAATGTAGATTATGTGGCATGGAACAAGAAACCTCCATCCACATACTTGCGTTCAGACTCCTAGGGCACAGCACCTAGGAGATTATTAGATAGAAGAGGAACATTTACCTAAGTTGAAGCCTGCAGATATCCTGAAATTCCTCAGGGAAATAGGACTAAAGCTACTAGTCTCTGAGTCGTTCCTCAGTAACTAAGTAGAAGTAAGGGATACAATAGATATTTTAGGTCTCAGTGAATGACACTCCAACATACATACATACATTGTTTCGTTTATTTGGTACCTACCAGAAAAATAGTTGTTTGGCACACATGCAGGAAACACTTTAGCATCCCTTGGAAATGATAAAGAAAGTTATAATAACACGGGTTAATACTGGACAGATAGTCATCACTTGCAATCAATTATGTACAAAGTTGTTTAGTTTCGGAGATATAAGAAGAAATAATAATTTTTCAGGTTAGTAATTAAAGGTACTTTCGTAGAAAATTATTCCAGTAAGTGACTAAATGTGAGTATTCATAAAAATTGATTATTTATATCAAAATAAACCTGACAGTTCTATAGTAATTTCAACAAATCAATTGTTGCTTTGTATCTATAAAAGGGAGAATAAGGAAATACTTAAAATGGGACCCATACACTTCCTGTCCTGTTGGTTGAACCTTTTACCAAAGTAGGGTTAATGTTCCGTAAAGTTTGGAATAAATTGTATGTTTTCCAACCCAAAAACGTATTTAAAAAATCTTGAAAGTTAGTTTCAGTTATTTACATTTTACATAAAAATTTCATTATACAAGGTTATACACATTAACGTGTTGTTAAATTTGCTATTTTTTCAAATCTGTGATTGTCGCTTAAATGGTAAAAAGCTGATATTGATTAAGTTTGGCGCCTGAAACTTTTGGCACACTAACAATGCCTTTTTTAGTTTTTTTGTGCCCTATTTTTAATATCTTAGTGCACATGTAGACTTATACCAATTTACCTGTTCAAAATATACAGTCTTGTGAGTACTTATTAATAAAAATTCTATTACAACTTATGACCTTTTAAGCGCCGATCACAGTTTAGGAAATTTCGTTTTTATTCCATACTTCACGGACACACTATACCATATATTTTGTGCTTTTTATTGACATCATAAACACTATAACGAGAGTCTCACTTCAATTTTATCAGTAGATATGGTACAAATTTCAAGGAGTTAACTTCAGAGAACTAGGTAGAGTTCCTACATGATAAAATTGAATAGTTGACTTCCATTTAAATTATTTTCACTTTCTCCAATTATTATTTAAATACCTGTTATGAATCAGTCTACACTTTAAACAGTAGATTATTTAAATTTAAAACACACTTTGTTCGACCAATTAGATAATTTAAATAATTTCTTAATGAGATGTTACTTGGTATAAGAGCTCATTTAGTAATCAAATACATGAGTATTAAGTATCCTGTTATTCCTCTGAAACAATTTAATTTCCCCTTAGCTGATCAATTATGAATGGGGGGACACTGTATATAATAGAGAGATATCGCAAGCGCAGCAGGTATTACCCTAAAACGTTATTTTCTTACGTTAATAGCGTATGAACTTTGCAAAGAAAACTAGAGTTATAGCGTAACAAAAGCTGTTACGTTACATTCTACTTTTTTTTTAAATTTTACGTTGGTGAGATTTTGGGTTTTCTTTTTCATTACATAATATTCCAAGCAACGTAGCATGCGTAATTTTTGACAGAAATCCTAGTAGAAAACGGATGATGCCATCATTACGTTGATATGTTTTGGACACGCAAATGTTGTTCAGTAATTTGTTATAAACATTTAATACGAAAAGAACCTTCTTGCTTTAGTTTTTTATATATATCGTTAAACGTACTGAAGAAATCTCAATGGTATGTAGAGATAAATTGTAGATAATTAAAATACGAACAAAATGAGGGGTCGAGCATGTCAATCGGATGATTAGCAACCGAGAAAATCAGGAAAAACCGGAAAATTCGTAATTTTTTTGAAAATTCATATAATTTTTCAATTGCAAGAGCTGAAACTTGGTACAAAGGAAGTTCTTCTTATGCCCTTTATATGCGCGAAGAGCAGACGCCAAGCGACGCTTACTTTTATCGCAATTGCAATGGAAATTTTTTGATGAGATAATTTGCTTATCGATTGTCCGATTTTAAATTTTAAAACGGTTTTGAAAAGTGTTTATGTAGGGCAACAAAGCCTATATTTTCGATTTGTGCCAGCGTGCTGTATTATCTATATTATATGCCTCTACTTAATCCCCGCTACCTATCTACCCCACTACTTTCTAGCGTTTGGTCATTATAGGCGGTGTTCTCGGGCGTTTTGGTCAACTTCCGATTGTTTTATTACAAATCGAAAATAAACGTTTTGTTGCTCTATATCTATACTTTTCAAACCCGTTTTAAAATTTAAAACCAAGCAGTCGATAACGCATCCAGGCACGATGCAAATTATCGCGTCAAAAAATTTCCATTGCAATTGCGATAAAAGTAAGCGTCGCTTGGCGTCTGCTCTTCGCGCATATAAAGGGCATAAGAAGAACTTCTTTTGTACCAAGTTTCAGCTCTTGCAATTGAAAAATGATATGAATTTTCAAAAAAATTACGAATTTTCCGGTTTTTCCTGATTTCCTCGGTTCCTGATTATCCGATTGACTCCCTCGATCCCTCATTTTGTTCGTATTTCATCTACAATTTATCTATACATACATACCATTGAGATTGCTTCAGTACGTTTTACACTTTATGAAAAACACTCAAAAAATAAGGTTTTAAATGTTTATAACAAATTACTGAACAACATATTTGCATGTCTAAAACATATTAATATGATACTACGTAATGTCTTTTATATGATGACATTATCCGTTTTTTACAAGGATTTTTGTCAAAAATATTTACCTAGTGCTTGGCCTATAAATTAAACTCCCGGCGCTGACAATAAAAATATAGATTTATACAATAAATACATCTAAACAACAAACTAAAGAATGACAAATACACTGGAAAATCTTCTGACTACAAATACGAGAGCATCTGTGTTATATTAGCCCAGATTCCGTGCTCTTGTTTATTCAGCATGATTTCTTCTTTTAAATATAATCAATTTAACGTTTGATGATTAATTCATGTCTTCCAAAACGTCAAAATAGCGTCCACCTAAATAAGGTGCCGATATATCTCTAATAGGTCAGTAATCTAACAAGTGCCACCACAAGTTTGTTCTGTATCTGTAGAGTAGGGAGGGTGAGTGTAGGCTCACAGCACCTAGGCCACATGTGACCCATTGTACATCCTCCCGATGAGTTGTCTTCCTAGGTCATTGTCCATCCTGTCCTTCTCAGGAAGGTGGACAGGTCACTAGGAGACATCTCCTTTATATCGGCAGGTGTAGGCCAAGACTCACCGAACACACACTCTCTTATTGACGACAACTCCGGACACTCGCACAAGACATGCCTGACAGTTTCATCTTCCTGTCCACACATCCTGCATAGAGGCGTGTCCACTAGCCCCATAGTATGGAGGTGTTTCCCTAGTTGACACAAGTTTGTTTTATTTATATTAAAAGATTTGGGAAACATCATATTCTACTCAATTATATTTTTTAACGTTAGTTAAGATTACAATATTCAATGATTTATTGAATGAACATAAACTCACCTATTATGTGATATTTCAGTTAAACCACTTGAAAGCGATATCAGTTAGGTAATATATTGCCAACTTTTTAGAAATAATAATCTTTTTGTATTCCAACTAACTAGGATATATTTTTCAATTTGTTCACTTAGTGAATAGAAGTTTTTTAGTACAACTTATTGATTAAACTACACAGTAATATTCAATATAATATTTATATTCAGCCATACTTCGTCGGCGGTAATTTTTTAAATAAAAATTCCCTTTCTTTCCTCATCACTTTTTAGAACAAATTCTAAAAAAATAAGCACAGCTGTGGATCATATTGATCAAATGTGGAGATAAATCACCAGGCTTCTTGAAACCCGCCATCTATTGAGTATCCATAATCAGGAACATCTATGAGACTTTGTGGCGCAAATGTTGTACCACCTTGTGCAACTCCCATAGATTGTAATTTGAATTTTGAACCTGATTTTTTTGCATTTTCTTCTGCCATGTCTGATTTTTTGCTTTCATCCTGAGCTTCTACTGTCAACTTCTCGATCTGTGGACCATCTACTTCATCTTCTGCTAATTGTGCATTTGCGGTCTAAAAATAAAAATTATCTGTTGCATTGTTTTTGTACCAAAATCATAAAATTTCGATGTGTCGAGAGTAAATTTGGTGATTGGTTTGGTTATTGAATCCCAACAAGACGCATAATCGGTGCCGTGCTATTGTTTCTTAGCGCGTTCTGGAATAATTGCCCCTTTTGTACACATGCAGTGGTACAATGATAATTATTCAATTCACAGATTGGATTCAATAACCTAACGAATAAATCACGAACTTAAAATTCCTCATAGCATCAGTATCTACAGAGTTGCGGATTTTTAAAAGGTGCATTGTTTCCTCAAAGCTTTTATAATGCCTGATAGTCAAGCAGCCATTAAAGTGCTGAGTTCTTGTGTAATCAGTTCCAAAATGGTGTGGGAATGCCTAGGCAAACTTAATGTACTAGGCGAAAACAATATAGGCACCTTACTGTGGATTCCAGGACACACTGGAATAGAAGGAAACGAAATAGTAGCGAAGAAGGGGGCTGAAATACCCTTTTGGGGGCCGGAACCCTTTTGCGGAATCAGGTCCAATGTAATATTGGAAGAAATAGGTAAAGCCGAAGAAAAGAGAAGATCTGACAATTGGAAAGATCTAGTAGGGCTTAGGCAATCTAAGATTCTTCTGGGTGACTACAACCTGTTAAGATCAAATGAATGCATAAGTCAAAGTAAAACTGCACTACGAGTTTTAACAGGAATCCTAACGGGACATTGTCGCCTGAATGGACATCTTAAAAAGCTCAAAATAGTGGAGGAAGAAGATTGTAGATTTTGTTGAATGGAAGAAGAAACCTCCATCCACATACTTGCGAACTGCACAGCAATTCAGAATCCTAGGGCACAGTACCTGGGAGACTACTGGATAGAAGAGGGACAGTTACCTAAGTTGAAGCCTGCAGATATCCTAAAATTCCTCCGGGAAATAGGACTAAAGGAGCTACTAGTATCTGAGACTTTCCTCAGAAACTAAGTAGAAGTAAGGGGGCACAATAGATCTTTTAGGTCTCAGTGAATGTTACCCCAAAATACATACATACATACATACATTTCTCAAAGCTTCATTCAGAACCTGTTGAAACTTTTTCATATTATCAGCTCACCTCCAAAATTTGGGTAAATGGTACACTTGACAATAATTTGGCTCTCAACTTTTTATCTTATTTGGATGAGTCATTTTTATAGCGCTGTTGATATTTTGAGCTCTCCAAAGCAATTTTTCTAATAAAATAGGATAAACTAATGAATTGTAACGAAATACGGGATGTGCAAAAAACTTGGGAGGTAATAAAGAGGCTGAAAAGAATGATAGCACTTCATATAAAAGTTTTTCCTTAGTCTCAATGTTAACAAACTATAAATCTTTAAAGCTAGACATTGAGAATTGTTTTTTATTTATAATTATTAAAGGATCTGGAAATGAATAGAACGCGGTGTATGAATCAGAATATCCGAGAACAATGACATGATTTGAGAAAATTTTTAAAGATCTACTGAAAACCAGTAAATATATTCACTAAACTTTACCTTCACTTGAGTTTTATAGTATTGACAATACAACTGCTATTATTAAACTGACCAACGTTATCGACCTGTTACGCTTATATATTGTGATTTATAATGAATGAACGATATTATTTTATAATTTTAGTGTTATCTAAGGTGTGACTTGCAATACCTAGTCTTAAATTCCGGAATTACTTTGATGGATTACTCATCGGTATTACGATCGACTCAGTTTATTACATCCTTTAACCAAACGTACTACGTATTTGATTGTAATACATGACATCGACATCATCATTATATTGGAATGTTTATTCGAACCGCTATTGTAACTTTTTCCTCAATTTCATCGCATTTATATTCATTCAATTTTTAAACCGTTATTTAGTATTTTGCATTTTTTACTAACTTTCTACTTTAATTCCTAGTAAATTTTGATATTTTATCACTGTTGCTAGTGTATTTTTCTTATACAAGCAGTCAAAGTAAAACTGCACCAAGAGATTTAACAGGGATCCTAACGGGCACCTGAAAAAGCTCAAAATGGTAGATGAAGAAGAATGTAGATTCTGTGGCATGGAAGAACAAACCTCCATCCACATACTTGCGAATTGCACCACAATTCAGAATCCTAGGGCAGAGCACCTAGATTATTGGATAGAAGAGGGACATGTACCTAAGTAGAAGCCTACAGATATCCTAAAATTCCTCAGGAAAATAGGACTAAAGGAGCTACTAGTATCTGAGACGTTCTTCGGGAACTAAGTAGAAGTAACACAATAGATCTTTTAGGTCTCAGTGTCACCCCGTATACATACACATGCTAGAAATTCCCAGTTCCAAAGTTTTGTAGCAAAATATAGTACACTTTTCTTCAACGAATTGTTTTTTCACAAACAACAATTGCTGTAATCGGTTCATTAATTTTTCCATCAATGAATTCCGTAACTAATACACATGTTAATAATATCCATATATTTTGGAAAAAAAATGAATATTGAGCTCAATATAAGTATTGTTTTTTCCTTCACCTTTTTATCTTGTTTTAACTAGCTTCACATGTATGTAACGGAATCTTTAAACTTCAAAACATTGGATTAAATTTGAAGTCTGTACACTTAAAATTATTTAAGCATATTTTATACACTCTTCGTCCTATACCTCATACTTTGACTTACTGAGCAATTGGTTACAAAGACTATATTAACAGAAAGGGTTCAGACCTATGAAGAAATTTACAAATTGGTTTGGAATCAATAAAAAACTTTGAAAGAAAATGATAACTCACGTAATCCTAACAAAACGTCAGTTGTTCCATTCACGAAGAGAAGGAAGTTGAGAATACAGCCACCAAACATGAATGGAGTAATCCTATCTTTTTCAGAAGAGGTTAAGTACCTAGAAGTTATCCTTGATAGAAGACTTACGTGGAATGCATATCTTGCAATAATATATTACTTCAAATGCAGCAACAGCTATATGGATGTGCCGCAGGCTGTTTGGAAAAACTTGTGGTCTATTGATCGTCAGATCAATTATTACGTTAGCTGCGCTGGTTTGGTGGAACAAAACAACTCAATAGAGGGCAAAATGAGGAACGACTCGCCTATCGCGGCCTTGAAAATAATGGACACCTTCCTCTACCACATTTGCATGTATGAGGATGTCTCTGGAAAATGCTTACAAACTAACTGAAAGTAAATATTTATTTGAAACCCGGTAACTTTACGGGACATAAAGAGATACTAACGGTTGGAGCAAACCAATCCATCCCTAGCACGAGAAGGATCGGCAACCGGCTACACCGGCCCTGAGCAGGCAACCGGTGCAACAAAGGCTTCGGTAAGAACCACATTAAACCAGTGGGTGCACAAACAACACCTCAAATACTGGCAAACAATTCCGAAGCTCAAACACAGTAAACTGATGGTTAAACAACCCATACCAAAACTCACTGAAGAAATCCTGAAGTTAAATAGGAGAGATATCAGGCTGGTAACCGGCCTTATGACCGGACACTGCGGCCTGAGAAAGCACCTTCACATAATGAGGATCTTCCAAGAAAAACCTATATGTAGATTATGTGGTGAGGAGGACGAAACAGCCACCCATATAATTTTCGAATGTGAGGCTCTACGTTGGTGGAGGTATAGACAGATAGGGCCGGATGACCCTGTACCCAAACTCACCAAAAGAGATACTGTGAAGAGACTTCTAGATCTCATCAAGGTCACAAATCTTCTCACGGACTAGCAGACAGACAGGACAATACAATAAGCCAACGGCTGCAGTGTTGGGGCCCACTAACCCGGCCTGTTTCGTCTGTTTACTAACCAACCAAACCAATCCATAAACCTAATCCGCGAAACAGGATTTCTAACTCAAGCTAGACAACGAGTTAACACTGAACGAAATCGCTTTAATTACGAGAGGTGCCCTCACTTCTTGCGCTGATGGATAAGAAACAAACGAAGAAGTATTAAGGGTTACAGGTTCACAGACAGGCAAAAAGATTATTACGACCTTCTGCTCATCATGCTAAAGTGCTCCTGGAGATTCAGAAATCTTATACACAGGATGTACCTAAAGTATACAAATGCTACTATTTTTAAAATGGAATGAATTGCATAACCTATATTTATATACTTTCAGTTTGCACATGTTTACGTTATTTAGTGAATTTTATTTCAAGAATTTCGGATACCGTAAGTTAGTAAAAAATCATTGACCTTGACTACTATCGCTTCTTAATAGCAGAAACATGTTAATATTAAAACAGTTATTATCATTTTTTATTTTCTGTGAATAGCAAATACTTAAAAAAGGCTGGGCTTCAAAATCTGAGAACATAAGCGAATATAAACGTTAACTTTATTTTTACAGTAGGTACTCACATCTTCACGAGACTCTTTTTCTGTCGGTTGATCTTCCTCTTTTTCACCATTCTCTTCTGAGATACCTTGTATTTCATGTTCTTGTTCAGGATCATTTCCATCTGAATTGTTATTTTTGTCTGTAGTTTCATCTAAATTTAAAATATTCACTCTTGCACATATTTCTTCGGTATCAGCCATTTTGAAATGTATCAGATTTACACTGATCTGAATTAATAGATATATGTTTAGTGTGTTACAAAAACAACACGTATTTTCCTGACAATATTTTATCGAGGATTTATCTTCACAGATTAAAGATGATTGATAACAATAACAAACATTATACAGGGTTGTAAAAAAACATTATACTGATTTGAGAAATAGTTGGGAAGGGCTCTAGCTAGCTAGCTAACTGTTTATCAAATTTGTTTGTGAAAATTTTAAAAATCGAAGCAATACAAATCGTTATAAAATACAGTTAAAGCCATAAGGAATGGAAAAGCAACTGGTAATGATGAAATATACAGACGAAATGTTTAAGAACCTATAGGAATGACAGGATTAGAAATAAAGTAAGAGGAAGGTTGAAAGGAAAATAAATACACGGTAAAATAATAAAAGCTATAAGACAGACAGATATTTCATAATACGAAAAAACTTGTCGGAAGAATTTAGAACTAGCATAGGATTGTGACAAGGAGGAGGATTAATCCCAACTTTAGTCATTGTACAAAATGGAAGCGTACATAAAATTAGGAAAATGTTCATTGGATACAGAAATTTAGAGAGGGTAGAAATAGCGGAAGGAGTTTTTGCAGATGATGCAGTACTCATAGCAGGTAGCGAAAAAGAACTACAAGAAAACATAAATATCTGGAAAAAAGTTATGGATAAGGACATGAGATTAAACATAAATAAAACAAATATACTAATAATAGGTGACCAGAATATTAAAATGGTGATTACAATAAATAACATAAAAGTAGAACAGGTTAAAGAAATTAAATACCTAGGAGTAATGTTTGTCGTAATGGGAGAACAAACGCTGAAATGAATGAACGAATTGCAAAAACAATTAAACTATAGGTACTACGCTTTGAACAAAAATTTTATTAATAAAAAAGAATGATCCAAATAAACAAAAATAAGAGTATACTATACATTATATAGAGCAGTACTAACTTAGGGATGCAAATCTTGGACTCTATCAACCAGACAGACAAGTAAAATTCAAGGAGCGGAAAAGAAGTATCTTGAAAGGGTGGGCGGAGTAAATAGAATGGGTAAAATAAGGAATATAAGAGATGGACAACCAGTATTAAAATTTATACAACAACCACAACTAAGTTGGTGGAGTCACATCCACAGGATGGATAGAGGATGCAGGTAAAACGGATATATGAGGCAAGAACACAAATAAAGGAAAGAAGAGGGAGGCCAAGACAGACTTGGAACAAAATGGTTGGTAATATATCACAACAGAGAAACAAACCTTGGGAAGAAGCGAAAACATTAACAAAAGATAGAAAAGCATGGATAAATTTCATTCAACCTGACACCTATAGGTACAATGGTATAATGTAAATCATTCAGAACAAACAAAACACAGTAAACGAATTATACATCAAAAACAAGAACCAAGAAATATTGAGATTCTGCCTACGGAAGATGTTCATCTTCGACCCTGCATAAATTACGCAGTACATCTACGGCATTTTTTTTCATTGCAACTCTTTGATATAAAATAGTAGATCACGTCAATATAAAACATTGCTTGGTTAAAAATAGCATTAGAATTATGTCACCTAGCGTTTTATTATCAATATTTGTGGTGTTATGATGAAAATTATTAATCTTGTACTGATCTTCATTTATGATAAACAAACAATGATGTCACAATTTATGTCACTTTATATAGTAATGTCACAAATATAAATGCTGCATAAGAATTTTTAAAAATAGTAAATTGAAGTCAAAAATCGACTAATTGACTTCAACCTTTCACTAATAAATTTATCGATAAATTTCTTTAGAATTTTGATTTTCGGTGGAATATTTACCGAACATATTTCAACCGAAAAATTCATAAATTATTTCACATTTATAATTCTTGGTGGAATTAACTATTGGTTCAAAAGTCAATATTCTTCAGATATTTTGCCGCGAAATTTAAAATTTTGGATTTTCTTTAAATAAGAATGGAGAAGGTACCGGCAGGGCTTCTCTTATCGTCTGTCGTCTAAAACGAAGTTTCCCGAAGCACAGTTTCTGGGAACACAATTTCCTGGGCTACAGTTTCCCGATGCACAGTTTCTTGAACCACAGTTTCCCGGAATGTACCTACAGTTTCTGGGTATACAAGTTTCCCGAAGCACAATTTTCTTGATGTACCTATACACAATTTTTTTATAAGTCAAAAGGTAGAAAAACCACTTGTTCTATCCGTTCAACGCATCAAGACCAGAACAAAAGAAGAAAAAAAGAGGTTGTATCCTAAGATCTTTTTTCAATTATTACATTATAGTTTATTAGGAATCTCCAATGTTTTTAAAACCAGTTAAGTAGTTTATCCATTACAAACCAACAAGAAAACATGCCAGGTAACTTTAAATAGCTGTAAGGTAACATCCAGACTGGTTGAAGAATGCCAGATAGAACTAAATGAACTGGCAGACCACATTAAAGAAAGATTAGTGTGGGTGTCTGGACATAATGATATTTATGGACATTAACAAGCTGATGAACTCGCGAGAAGAGGTTCAGCAACTCCATGTGTTGGACCAAAACCATAGTTCTTGGGACTACAAAGAAGGTGGTCCGAGGACAAATACAAAAATGGTTACAAAGCCAACATAGACTACAGTGGATTAACATTTCAAAGCAGGTACACAGTAAGACTTTCATAGGTGACACATGTGTTGAACGGGCTGAAGAACTGAATATAAGTAGGAATAAGCCAAGAATTATTACAGGTTATCTAACAGGTAGTAAAATATTACCTGCATAAGTCTGTATAACAAGAATCTCAGCTGCAAACTTTGTGGCATGGAGACCAAGACCGTAACCCATATCTTGTTTGACTGTAAGACATTGGACTCCAGGAGACAATCTTCGGAGAGGCCAATGTGCCGCCTGAAGCATATGGTACGCATCCAGTTGACCTATATCATCTGCTCGAGGGTACGGGAATGGCTGGGTGGGTGGAATAAAGGTAGGAGGAGAGTACAATAAACGAACAGGCTGCAATGCTCCCAGCACAGCACAAAAAAAACCAGCATACAAATCTCTTCGCATTTTGATATTATTATAGAAAACAGTTTTAAAAAGTTGAATATGTTTGTTAAAAACAGACCAGAAAAGCAAATACCAAAAGTACGGACACTAATATTAAATTACTCTATTCAATTCACTAACTTGTAGATTTTTTTCTCTGAATGAAGGTTGGAAAACTTACCTGAAACAAAAAAAAAACATATTTTAAAACCGTATAGTTTTGTTGTTCTAATACTCAGTAGGTCGAAATATAAACCTAACATTTATTTAGATTCTAGTCTCTTTAATTAAACCAGTGAATGGAAAAATCGTGTTTTCCACTAAAGGTACTCTTTGTTGAGTAGTTTTAAGAGTTTCAGTTACCAAAGCGAGTCATTTTGCGAGAAAAATTGATAACAAATTCTTCAAGATTTGTTTGAAAGTGAAAGAAAAATATTATTTAAAATCTCTGTTGTGTTGAAAAACATGTTTTACTCTTGAAGTTTTTCCTATAACCAATAGATTTGGAGAAACACTTTATAGGGACAATCACCTCCTAAGTGTTCTCGTATGAATTTAAAATCACCCTATACAGGGTGTCCCACGACGAGTTAAAACTATCTGTATATGGCAAAATACTTATATTAAAATCATGAAAATTTCTACTTTTGAGTTTTCGGATACGATCTTTTTTACTAAAATATTTTCAAAGATGACCGACTTCTGGTTCTACCGGAAGTCGACTGTAACTTTGTTATTTTAAATAAAACACCCTGTATAATAATACGTTTTTAAAATCTAAGCGAAATTTTAGTATACTTTTGTCTAAAAACTTTTTTAGAAAAATGCATAGTTTTTGAGTTATTAATTTTTTTGTAAAAAATTTGACCGTTGCAGACCCTTATAAATTATTTTTTTACGAGGATACCCTTAAAGATATGGAAATTGTGTGCGTTCGGTTCCTTTTAGCAAGGTCAGACGTATTTGAATGTATGTTGAAAAATTTTCCATTTTATACAGGGCGTGTATAAAAAGTGTTCAAAGTTTAACTTTATAAATATCAAATTTCTTTAATTTTGTAAATAGAACCATCCGGTTTTTTCTATTTTAATTCATTCAGGGGTAAAAAATAAGGCAAATTCATGTATACTTTCCTATACCTAAACCTTACCGTTATCCAGATATTAAAGGTTTTCTGTAAATTTTTAGAGATGCAGGTGTGGCACTAAGAAATAAAAAAGATTATGTAAATTTGCTTTTAATACATGGTAAATATGGCAAAGTTGTTACAAAAGTATACATAAAAAATTAAAACTAGCTAAAAAATACAATAATTTAAAACCTCAAATATCTTGGAAACGACTAATAGTTGGAATAGAATTAGTAACTACAATTTGATTTAATTTTTTTCACAAATCCTGACAAGATAAGGAAAAATGCGTTGTATTTCGTAGTGCTTGTATCAACGGGTCAAAATAAAATTTAGACCACACCTGTATCTCTAAAAATTCACGGAAAACATTTAATATCTGTATAACCGTAAGCTTTAGGTATAGGAAAGTATACATGAATTTGCCTTATTTTTTACTCCTCAATGCATTAAAATAGAAAAAACCGGGTGGTTCTATTTAAAAAAATAAAGAAATTCAATATATATGAAATTAAACTTTGAACACTTATTATACACACCCTGTATAAAATGAAAAAAAATTCAACATAGATTCAAATACGTCTGACCTTGCAAAAAACAACCGAATAGAAACCATTTTCATATCTTTAACGGTATCATCGTAAAAATTTAATTTATAAGAGTCTGCAACGTTCAAATTTTTTACAAAAAAATTAATAACCCAAAAAGTATGCTTTGTTCGAAAAAAGTTTTCAGACAAAAGTATACTAAAATTTTACGTAGAGTTTAAAAATGTATTAATGTACAGGGTGTTCCGTTCAAAATAACAAAGTTACAGTTGACTTCCGGTAGAACCGGAAGTCGGGCATCTTTGAAAATATTTTAGTTAAAAAGATCGAATCCGAAAACCCAAACGTAGAAATTTTCATGATTTTACAATAACTATTTTACCATATACAGATAGTTTTAACTCGTCGTGGGACACCCTGTCCTATTGCAAATATGCTCAGATCTCTGAATATTAAATAATCATCACCGGGGCTCACTTTTTTTGAAAAGAATGAATACATTATTGCTTTCTACTACATACTAAACTTTATAATACATTTTTATAATCGAACCAATTATAATAAAATTCATTCGTATCCACAACATATTAAAAAATAATGGTAATATATATCACATTATTTATACGATAACGGAAATAAAAATAAGTTTGATCACAGACAGTTAATTACTTGAAATTGATAACATACCTATAAATACAGTTACATATTTAAGTTTAACCTAATGACAACATTAAGTTCCAAATAACAGAAAGTTAATTTAAAAGTAAAGTAAATTAATGACAACAGTAACAAAAGATTAAGTTTTATCAGAGCCACCAGTTGATATAACGTTGATATAACGAAGTAACTGGTCAGTTATTAACGCGGTCCACTTTTTCATAAAAAATTTCAACGACCTAAAGAAGTTAGGGTTACTTAGCATCAATTTCATCCAGGGGCGTGTGCGAATTGTGTTGTAGAGAGATATTATTAATATAATATATTATATTTGTTGGTTGAGTGAGTTTTGTTCTATTATATTAAAAATTTTATGAGTTTCGTATGCAGGTTAATTTTAATTTACTATATTAAATTCAATGAAAAACATTATTTCACGATATTCGTAAAAGAAAAATTTAAATGCACGCCATAAGGCGGCATTTCTCATCAATGGGATTAAAAATATGGGTAATTATATCAACATTAGAATAACCATTACTACCAACTCAAATTCAAATCACTCTGCCAAGTTCAAAACACAATAGTTTGTGAAAATTGGTTATTTATTCTATGTAAACTATTCTAAAAAATGTTTTAATAAATAATGGTATTACGAACTGTTGCATAAATCATTTTCATTTTGTTTGTGTAGTTTTAGTATCGCTAACCATGCGAAAAGGACGTGGCTAAGACAATACACATGATAAACTGGAAAACCAGAACTTGCCACGAAGGTCAAAGTCAAGGACGGGTATTAATAACTCGAAAAAGAATGAAAATTCAATATAAATATTCGATATTAGTGTTCAATAAACAGAGTACAATAATTTTAGGAGCTTGGGATACATTCATTCGTTGGGGCTGTGCTTAACAGCCCTGGCACTTGTACTTTATCTTTTTCACTACTTCTTATATTATTTACGTCCATTACAGAAGCTTCGTGCCTTCTATCTTCTTCACTAGTTTGACTGGGGAGATTTTGAGTAGTAATGGTTGTATTATTTTTTCTTCAAAGTCCTTCCGTCTGAGTCCTTGTAAGTGAGTAGGTGTTTCATCACTTCAATTTCTGCACTAACTTCTCCCATTTTGGGTAGGATTTACCTCGGGTACATGTAATTTGGTTCCCATAATAGGAAGGGTCAGAAAAAATCAGTAATCTCTCGGATTCCTCTTCTTATATAATCCTTTGTGATTCCACAAAATTTGGACTTATGAAGTTTTATTTAGAGCCTTCTTCAGCTAACTGGACCGCAAATTAATTACCTGCAATCCTCTCATGTCCTAGAGACACTGTGTTGTCTCTTCAGTCTATTAAGGGACTCTTCACAGTTTTCCACCAGTAGTTGGATTGCTGATAGCAGAGCCTGACTCGCAGAAAATGGAAACCCTACAATTTCAGTTGGTCCTGAAACTCACACTAAGGTGCACTACAAAATAACAAGACAACTGAATCGGCTAAAGGCAGAGTGCAGACTAAACAGCAGGTGGTTGTTTCTCGTCTCATGCCTCTCGACACGTCCACGCTTACAGATTTGAGACAAAATACTTTAATCTTGTATCCGTGTTTTCCATTTGGTGGAAACACAAATTTTGTATGCCGATTGTATGTAGACTGTATGTGGACTGTCTGGAGACTGTATGCAGATTGTATGCAGACTGTCTGTAGATATCGCCACATACAAAAAGATACAATGTATCCGGATACAAATCTGCCAGTGTGGACGAGGCTTTAGCTTAGTATCTTTTTCGTCAATTAACAAAAATATCTATGTTCATAATTAGTTCTATGTCATAATTTATTTGTAATTATGTTAATTCCTTTGTTTAAATTTTTTTACTAAACCCTTGTGAAAAGATTCATCTTTTGCACAATAAACAATCTATCTACAGGGTACTAGTACTACAAGTACTAGTATAAACTAGATAATACTTCAAGTATTTTGAGCAATTTTTATAGGTTAGACTTGCTTCGTTTGGACAATGTCAATTAATAAAAATCACTCCGTTTTTTGAATTATAAATTTATTTCTCGTATTTTACTCTTGTTATTCTAAATGTAGAAGTGCATAGTTTCCAGATACATATCCTTACACAGGGTGCTCGAAATATTCGAAACATTGAATGAGTATGTCCTAAGTACGGCCCTGTAATCACATTTTTTAGTGGTTACTGTACTCGTAAACATACAAACTCAATTGAATTTCCAGGATTCTTCTCTAGATGCATTAAATAGATTTCATTTCAAGCTAAAAAATAAAAAAAACCTCTCCGATACAATTGTTAACCCCCAAATCGTGCATAAATTATAACTTTGACGATAAATTTTTGGTAGTAAAATTGTCTGCGGAAAAATAAAAAGGAATTAAGTAGATTCGATTTTTTATACTCTTTCCAATAATAAAGAGCAGTTTAAAAAAAATCTATATACAGGGTGTTGTTTTTAGGAAAGACGAGTTTTGAAATTTTTGGTTAAGCCGGACCTGCATTATCTTTTTGGAGATGCTTTTGATGGAGTTTCTAGGTAATGGTTATTACGTGTACCAAATTTCCAAATAATATACAGCGTAACTCGGAAGTTATGAGGTTCGAAAGAAATACGATACATTTATAAAACACCCTGTATCTCGGTTATAAAGTGCAGAAGAATCATTAAATATAGGTTTTTGGAAGCACCAAATTGATCCCCATCTACAGTTAAAGTTAGGCCCTTTCCCAATGAAACACCCTGTATCTATCCAAATTTTGTTTAAAGTTGAAAAATTTTCCACTTATCTTACCTATTTTATCTATTTCATAACCATCAAGATAAGATATTTTATATTTAATACTTCAAGAAGTGAACATTGTACTTAGAATATACGGTGTGTAGTAGATATAAATTTCCTTGTGATGTAACACAACTGCTGGTGTTACATTTGTCTATATGTAAGTATGTATGTTCTTGTTTTTTACATACCATTCATCGGATTGGAATGAAACTTCAGTAAGTTGTCATAATAATAATGGCTGGAACATCCCTAGTATTATAAAACGGTTAAACTGTGAGGTAACAAACAAAAAAAATAAAGGAGGGAAGACAATATCAATATTTATAATCTCTTGAAAATGGATTTTATACAGTGTAACAAAAGGATTGGTCATAAATTATACCACTCTATCTGGGGTCGAAAATATATGGATTTAACTTGATTTACGTATGTTCAAAAATGTACACAAAAGTTACAAGATAAGATTTTAAATTTTTTTTCGTTGCTCTTAAGCTGAATATTTTTTCATAAAATTTTAGTATTGCTTGTCAAATTACAATGGATAATGAAACCTGAGTGTGAGCAACAATTTTTGGTGGATGTTACCCAAATGTTTTTATAGCATTAGAGATACTAGAAAATGCAATTTTAATTTTGGAACATTTTTATCTGAAATTATTAAATTTAAATGACTCATACTTCAAAATGAATATTGTATAGGTATCTTTAAAACGGATCAGATAGGATGCCAGAATGGATAAAAACCAAGCTTGCACACGGGATGGTTTTCACTGATATCTAAAGGCTCTGTCTTAATCTCAAATAATCAAAACATAGTTTTGTTTTTCCTCGTATAGGGCGCGTTGTATCAAAAACCTAAACTCGGTTTAATGATAACTGATGTTTAGACTGATGTAATAATTGATTGATAATAAATACATGAATCTGTTACAGTCTAAACATCAGTTATCATTAAACCGAGTTTAGGTGTTTGAAACAATGCGCCCATAATGTGTATAATTCAGCCTTATTCAGAAATATGATTAATGTGTGGTAATCTCGGATGAATTTCCTTCAGTTTTTCTCCAAATTATTAACATCATATCAAAAATAAAATTATATAATATCGAAATCTGTTAACATTTTAAGGTGGTCGTTTTTTTTCACACCTGAGTGTACTTTGTAAAATCGTGAAAGTAATATTTAGACTTTGCTTCAAAAAGTATCTAGTAAGTTTCGAAAAAAGAACTTTAATTTACATCAAGGAACAGATCTTTTTGTATAAATCACAAATTATTATTATCCATTATACAAAATATTACATAAATAAAGATTTGCTAACTCACCATATTACATCTGAAATTATAAATACTTTTCTTTTAATGCGATTACAACTCTTGTATCTACAATTTACACTGAAACCACTAAATAAAATTTATAATAATTTATTTAACATCAGTTATTATTATACTCTCACTTATATTCTCAAACATTATTAACAAGATGGGAATAAACACAAAAAATAATAAGTCTGTATGGAATTCAACATTATGTAGGCTCTTTATCCTTTTCATCAATAGCGCTGTTAGTCCTAACTTGAGCGTCAACGACATTTGTTAACTTTTCGTTTTGATCTTCGCCTATAATTTCGATCGGTTTTTCTTCTTTCACCTCAGGAATATTGTGATTAGATTTTTTGCTGGATGTACTGGAAACACCTTCTAATTTGTAACTACTCTTGGAATTTCCCATTGTCAAGGTTCTGCTGTTAAACGACAACTGTTCGACCTAACGTTGTTGATTTACTAAGTTTAACTACATCTTTATGTCGTGATAACTTTTTATGACTCACTAATTATAGTAGGTAATGATAAGATACGACGGCAATCAAACATACAATACTGACATTTGGCTGATAATGTGAAGGGTTTACTGTTAATTTTCACACTGTCATAAAAAAGATGTATATGCCAACCGTCTATATCTGTTGTTTTTATGAAAATTAACGTTTTTCATATTTTACACAGAGACGGAGTCAAATTTTTATTTAATAATAATAATACATGTATTGCTTCTCAAACATAGAGTTTACAGCGAGGGTTTGGGATTAACAAAATTTCGATATTCTCTAAGTATAACAGAAAAAATAAATTAATATAAAATTAAGTAAAATAAAGTAAAATAATATAAAATTATTCATTCAAAATGAAAAAACGTAATTTTAAGATACTCCATATACGGGGTTGGGATAAAGTATGAAACCAAGTAAATATCTTTTAAACGAAAAGAACAATATTTATGAAAATTTGCAGGTAAGTGCAATGGAACAAAATGCATCTGATGTACATTTTTTTGTTAATAATATACTTCCGGTTTAACCAAAAATGTTATTTTAGTGTGAAAAAAACCTGTAAAAACGAGGAATAACTCACTGTTACTTGTACAATAGGTGTACATTTCATTATTTTAGAATATTGAGAAGCAAAATTACTTCAAATGTTCAAAATACTCGCGTTTACTTGCTCACAATTATTAACAAATTCTTGAGTCACTCTTTCCAAGACTTCTTCTCGTATTAGTTCATTTTCATCAATAATTATTTGTCTCAGTTCCTGTAAGTTTGTTGGTCGTCTAACGTAAACACGAGATTTTAGATGACCCCAAAGAAAAAAATCTAACGGGCTAAGATCCGGAGAACGAACAGGTCACTCTTAAAATCCTCTACGTCCAATCCATCGATTTGGAAAATTCGCATCCAAAAAATCCCTAACCCGTCTATCATAGTGGGGAGGTGCTCCATCTTGTTGAAACCAAACATTTTGTGGTAATTGCCCATTCTGTTGAAGTGCAGGAATAATTTAGTTATTTAGTAGATCCAAATACTTGTCACCATTCAAGTTTCCGTCGATAAAAAATGGGCCTATAAGCCTATTTTCGACAATTCCCATCCAAACATTTAACTTCTGTGGATGCTGGGTATGTGCTTCATGAATCCAATGAGTATTCTCATTTGACTATTACCTTGAATTATGGCGATTAACTGTTCCATTCAAACAAAAAGTTGCCTCATCGGAGAAAACTATGTTAGAAGCAAAATAAATTGTCGTCGACATTACAGATGTCCATTAGCCGTTCGCAAAATTCCAGCCGTCGGTCAAACTGATCGTCTGACAATTCTTGAACCAACTGTACCTCATACGGATGATACTTTTCACTTTTTAATATCTTTCCTACAGAACGTCGACTGATAGCATGGTTTAGTGCCAAATTTGTGGTGGAAGTTTGAGGTGATTCTTCTAAATCGATTGCAATATTTTGTTTAACAGTTTCGTTCGTTGCAGTCCGAGGTCTTCCAGGTTTTAGCAAATTTCTTACCATCGCAGTTGTATGAAAACGTTGTAATGTTTTAGTTACTGTTGAGCGAGGATTTCTCTCCGGGTGCAAATTATTAAAAATATGACACATTTCTTCATGAGTTCTAACACGATCACCATAACCGATCATCATTAAAATTTCAATACTCTCTTTTTCACTTAATTAAACCATTCTAAATTGTAAAATTTATTTCCGTCAATTAGAATTTGACACTTGGAGAACAAAAGACGTACTAAACAGTACTCGTTTATTTATTACTATGCATACAAACAACATCAATTAGTTTATCTAAATAGTTTTTTGCTCTAATGCAAAAAACTCAAAGGAGGTTGAATAAAGTGCTATATTCCTCGTTTTTACCAATTGTTTTACACTAAACACAATCTCTTTTAAAATCTGTGAAAATATATAGGGTGTCCCATTTAAATTAAAGAAGTCGATGGCATTTCCGGTTAAACCGGAAGTATATTATTAACAAAAAAATGTACATCAGATGCATTTTGTTCCATTGCACTTACCTGCAAATTTTCATAAATATCGTTCTTTTCGTTTAAAAGACATTTACTTGGTTCCATACTTTATCCCAACCCCGTATATCCAGTAATTATCTCGGCAGTTTCATATCTTAAATTGTTCAAAGTAGAAGTTAGTGCATAAAAATTATCAAAACAATTGACTTTTGGTTTTATTACTGAATATATTGGACAAACAAATAACAAATGATGGAGGTGCAACGGCTACTCTGGTAAAGAGCTACTCAGGCGTGGATTTTTGGACTAATAGTGTCTCAAGGAGTAGGTCTTACCAGTTCTCGGGTAATCCTACTTATATTCACGTTACGTTAAGCAAAGCATCAACTAATCCCAGTCAATAAAACAAGAAGTTTGGAAGGTGATAAATATGAACAACGTTATTAAATTTACAACGATATTTATTACAAAAAATGTGAGGTTATTTATAACTAATAGGATTCAAGGTGGCGCCCACTTATCTTTGCTTAGCTTAACGTAACGTAAATATAAGTAGGATTACCCGAGAACCGGTAAGACCTTCCACGCCCGAGTAGCCGTTGCAAATTGGCGCCCAACGTTGGGCGAGCTCTTTGCAGTTTTTTAGTAACTCGCTTATTGAAGAAACGAAAAGTTGAAGGAACAAATTGAGATTCTCAAAATATAAACTCAAATCATGAGTAGACGTCAAATTAAGCATGATAAACCAATTTTATCGCGGCAACAGCGCGCATTAGCGAACATATAAACGACTGAAGTTAGTTTGAATTTGGTATGAAGTTAAATACAAAAATGTTTCTTTGGATATATATTTATATTAATTATATTTTTTAATAACATGCGACCTACAAATTTCAATATTTACCAAGTTTACAGTCACAAAACATACTGATTGACAGCAACTGAATCAAACGAACAGCGTGATTTCTTAACTTTGATGACGTGCAAGTACTACATTTATATTAAATAAAGTATATAAAGTTGCATGCGCATTTCTACCTAACTTTCACTTCTAACCATGTTTCTCAAAAGATGGCGTAATTGCCAGCCTTGAATCTACTGCATACCAAAAAAATATTATATTTCTGTCTGACATAAAGGGAGCTTACAGAACCAAACAAAACGATCTTGATACGTCTCTGATATTGGTTAATATGTTTTTCACATTTGTTTGTATTCACAAGTTTACATTAAAATTGTTCATGGTAATAATAAGGCGTCAGCAGTAATATGCAAATTAATACATGTTAATACTTCGAACAATCTAAACAACTCTTTTTAGATTGCGTTTGTTTGCGTACTCCAGATTACCAAAACGTCTGTTTATTTTATGATCATTGAAGTTGAGTGCATATAAGTCGGTATTTGCTTTCATATTTTTGTATTTTTAGATGAAATTGATGAAAAGATTTGATCGTTGAAAATGTTTATTTCAATGTTCAAAAAATACCTACAAATAAACCATTAAATTTTCAAATAGGCTCAGAGATAAAATAAGTTTCAGTTTTTTAAGCCATCGAGCACAGATTACTCAAATTCTTTTTGTTGTTTTCCGCTCGGTACGTTTGTTCTAGAATAATTCTTTTTCTCAAGTCCTTTTCGATCAACCGTTTTGGATTTTTCATTTTCACAGCTTAGACTTTTCTTTCCACTGCCATTTTCACAGTTTTGAATTTTATTTTTATGCAAATCCATTTCGAAAAAATACTTACAACATAGGTATACAGGGTGTACCAATCTTACGACAGCAAATTTAAGTATATGGGTTATTTTAAGAGATATCAAAAAATGTTATTGGGAAAAATAGAAGATATCTTTAAGCTCCATGTTTTAAAATTATCTCGACCTATACAAAGAGTTACAATAAATATAACAAAATAACTCTGTTTTTTTTATGAACTCTGGGTATAGGGAATTTTTCGGACAAACCAATTCTTTTAAATGACCGTCTAATCCTATACTAAATGCCATCAAAATGGGCAAATCCGTTTAGGAGTTGTTCAGTGTTAACCCGATTGCAGCGCCACCTACCGGGACTATTTCTCTAAACTGGAGATTAAAATAAAAATGTAGGTATTATATTCGATTGCCATGCAACCATATTACTCATGTAACCCTATTGCTCATGCGTGGATTAAAAGAAAAAATATTAAAATCGCAATTTAAAAATAGGGGTTGATCGTAGAGGGGTGAAAATTTAGGGTTTTATGTATTTTTGTATGGTGTATGATAAAAAAATAAAAACAAAAAATTTTGTCTAAAAAAAATAAAAAGAACATTTAGGGGGTTGAAAAATAGGTGTTGTCCGATTCTCAGACCTACCCGGTACACAAAAAATTTCACGAAAATAGGTCGAGCCGTTTCGGAGGAGTTCAACTTCTAACACCGTGTCACGAGAATTTTATATATTAGAGAGATATTGCTTGTTAAAAAATGGTCTGCGGTAATTACGTTTGCAGTATTTTGACGTTTATTAAATGCGCGATTCACTTTTTTACGTCTCTAACGCTAATAACGTTAGCGCTTCGCGTAATTTACGGTTACGTACCGTTGAGTCTTATTGTAAATACTGCACATAATTGTCCTGCGCAGTTGACAAAATAGAACAAATCGCATCGGATTTCTGCATATTTACCAAAAATTCAATAATAGAGCCTTAGCGATCTTCTATTTTGGTTTTGCCCCACTCCAATATCATTTTCATTAGCTTCAGCTAAGATCGCCGCTTCGAGAGCTTCATCCATATTTCATTACTTTCATTTTTTTTAAATATGCAAATAGTGAGGTTGTTTAATTTTTATTTTTTTTAAATTATAAGTATACACAGAAAAAGACAGGTTATGTCTCTTCCTACATAACGCAGCGCTACGTTATTAAATTATAGTGATGGCAATAGCTCTTATTTCCAAATAAATTTTAGGTAGACCGTTATTAAAATAGCGCTACATAAATACCGCACCGTATGCGGTATTGCAATTGGCAATATCTCTCTATTATCGGAATGACAGAAGGTACATATTATGATGTGATGCCTACTGGTTTTATATTTTGGTTAGTACAAATAGTGACCTATCTTGTGATTGACCTAATATATATAAATAAAAAAAAGAAGAAGATTTGAAACAGAAAGCAATGTAATTGAAAAATTATTAAATGTAAAAACAAAAATATCCGCATTTAAAAAGCCTAGGATATAAAACTTGAATATCTAGAATGTAATGCTGTCTATATTGGTCAAACCATTCGAAATTTTGAAATTAGACACAATGAACACCTACGAGCATACATATTAAGACAACCAGATAAATCACATCAAGCAAAACATCTACTTGACACCAAACATTTATTAACACCTAACACAGAACTAGAACTACTTCATATTTGTGATAAGCAGCAAGAACTAGATATCCTTGAAGGATTAGATATTAGAAGATACTTAAGAGACCCACAATATGAAGTTATCAATAAACAGATGAATTTAGAGAGTTCTCCACTATTAAATTGTCTTCTTAAGTAACAATTGTAAATATTAACAGATCTGAAATTGGTAAAAGATATCCAAGATATCCTCATATATTATATAGAAATAATTTGGAATACTCGTATATTTTTTCATTGAAGTGGAATTAATATGAGTAGATTCCAACTCAACAAAACTCTTCCTATGAATATATTTTAATTGTTTAACATTAAATGACTCTAGTAGCAGAACCGCTTCAAATAAAAAGTAGTAGAAAATTGAAAGTTCTCCTGGCACTTATGGAAAATAAAAGGAACTGTGGATTATTCTTATTTTATTTAATAAATGAGAGTTTGTAATTTTGTTTAAAAATGAATTTAAATAAATACGGGTACTTACAAATATGGATTAAAAACTAATGTACACATCACATTTTTAAATAATACTATAAAACATCCTACATCTAAACTACTCTTCACTTAAATTCTTCTTCCTTTTTTCCATCAGGTCCAATATTTATCCTAATTGGCACTTCTGTTATATCCCTCTTTCTTCTTGAATAAGTTTCATTTCCCTGTTGTTTGCTGGTGATACTTTTAGAATTTGTATTTTTATTAATTTTATTGTCATCTCGAGCATCCATTTCAAAAGTCTTTCTTGTTATATATTAAATAAAAAGTAATTATGGCTATTTATATATTATATTATAACTAACTATTGCAAAACTGTTTGACGAAAGGTTCGTTTTTTAACAATCTGACACTCAAATTATATTTACAAAGTATGTGCTGAGGTGCTAATTATAATTTTCGTCGAGGAAGGATCTAAACATCACTGGGAATTTTATGATTGACTGGTCATTGATTGTATCCTTAACTAATATCCGTTTGAAGTCTATCTATGACGTAAGTCAAATCTAATCTAGGACCTGATTAAAAGTGTTAAATAAACAGACAAGGATGTTTGGTACCTTGCGACACCGATGTGAATTCAATAGGTACAATTTTTTTAAGAAAAACACGTGTACGCTAATTTTTAAGAAATCTGTCGGGTAGACGTTCACAATTTAAATATTGTATAGATCAAGTTTTATCTGGCTACACCAACCAATATTTACAAAATATACAAGTACCAATTAAGTTTACTGGAAGATGTCAACATAAAATTTTGTTCATAAAAAATGATTACTTTTGTTGGCGAGAGAAGCATTGCTGTCAAAGGAACAGGTATTTTTGTCTATTTTACTAATTAAGATCTCAAAGCTATATTTTTAGTATTAAGTAACGACATAAAAACAAATATAGTACTTAAAAAAATTGTCAAACTTCTATTATATGTATATGTACGTATATTGGGGTGACATTCAATGATGCCTGAAAAATCTATTGTGCTCCTGGAAAATAGTAGCTTCCTTGGTCCTATTACCCGGAGGAATTTTGGAATATCCACATGCTTCAATTTATGCAAGTGTCCCTCTTCTATCCAGCAGTCTCCAAGGTATTGTGTCCTGGGATTCTGTAGTGCTCTGCAGTAGGAAAGTATGTGAATGCTGCTTTGTTTTTCCATTTCACAGATTCTACATTCTTCTTGCTTTACTAGTTTAGGGTTTCTGATGTCGGCATTCTTAGTTCAGTCTTACTCCGGCTTTGGCATTCATTTGTTCCCATTTGGTTACAGTTTCCCAGGAGTATCTATTCTTAATCTTCTCATCCCTTCTAGATATAATGGTCAGATTTCTTTTTTCGGCGTTTTCTACGTCTTCCAATATTATCTACATTGTACCAGTTGGCAAAGCCGATTCGATGTAGACGCGACCAGCCGTGCGACAATGAAAATCTCTGAAGTGTCGATCTCCTTCAAAGCAAGCCAATAAAAAAGGAGATGGGAACGAGTGGCGCGGCTTCAGTTGTGATTCAGACAGTCTACCAGTGAGCACGTGCTTTCAAATGGAGTGGACGAACGAGAAAGTAATTAATTTGATAAATCTATTCCGAGATCGTCCTGTTCTGTGAATATTGTGCGACTAAGCTAACACATATATAGACGTTTTGACAGTCGCTGGCTTTGCCAACGGCATGGTGTAGACGCACGTTTAGCCGGCACGAGCCACAGCTGCCGGAATTTTTTTTGTTGCACCCACCAGTCGCTAAATGATTTTTGCCAGTCATGGTTTGTCGTTCATTTTGTTGATTTTACGATGGAACCAAAGACTATAGTAATTATAAGTTTACTGTGCGAAGAAGAAAAAGAACAAAATGCAGCAATTAAACAAAGAAGAAGACAACGAAAATGAGTATATGAAATCTCTTAAAAGTATCCATTTTTCCAGATTAAATATGGAACTATACATACAGCGTAGCTTCTCGACTTTGGAGGGAATAGTATGTTTTCAAAATTGTGACTATTTGCAAGATAGTATCCATAGTTAGAGTGGATTAGATTACAAGGGGTTAATTGGCCCAGCTGGTTTTACCAGCCCAACTTTCGTGTATCCCTACACCCACATTTTGGTCCAAGAGATCTAGGCGTTTTGGAAAGCCTGTTATCCACTTTGGAGCTAGATCTGTAACCTGATCAGGCTCTAAATAGACCTCTTCCATAATGTGCTCCGAAGTCATATCTGCAACATCGCAAAAACTGCGTGTTCCACAGCCACAGCCTGTTTATCAGACGCAATAATTATTCTGGCTGAGATGATTATCAATAGTATAGTTTATATCATTTTTTTATTGATTGGTTAATGAACTTTGAAATTGTTTTTCTAGTCTCATCAAGAATTGTCATTTAAGCTAACAGACATAAAACAAAATGTAGGTATCGCCGCTATTTACTGACGTCTGAAAAACTGTTATTGTATGGAATATTTTATCCAGTGATAAAAATGTATGGAGTTATTTCTATGAATGATGTAAGTGCAATATAAGCAGAATCCGGGATTATATGAATAAAAAGATTAGATAACACAAAAATCTTCACCTGTTATTTGTGTCATCAATGTTTGAAAGTCGTTCGAAATTGTGTCATTCTGAATGTTTGGGATTCAAATTCAGACCGTAGCGCCACAGAGACGAGAACTCAACTACGTTATTTACATTGTTTTATAACCTCACTTCCTTTGACACAAAATTTCCAGGGTTTGATTTAAGCTTAGAATTTTGTAGCAATAGAATATTTATTTTATAGTTCTGTTAGATAACCTCCTTCATAAAGCAATTGAGAATAATTTCTTTTTCTACGGCCTTGTCGACCTAAATAATAACGCTTTTTCCTTTTTTCTACGTTATTCCGTCCAAAAAACATGTCGAAACAATAATAGTGTATTGTTCAACAACCATAATAATGTTTTATCATTCACAAAAGTGCGTAAACATCTAAGTTTATAGGTGTTGTGACTGTTGTGTTCGTGCAGTATGATACAAAACAAGATTTATACGGTATTAACATTATTTTAACTTGAAAAATTATGGAGTGTAACAAGAAATATAACTGGTAAATACCAGTTTCACAACGTCTGTTTGTAATTCCACAAATTAATGGTTAAAACTGAAAAAAATTAACTATAAAAAAATATTAACATCAGTTATCAATAAACCGAGTTCAGAGCCGCTTTCGGGTGCATCATGTAGAGCACTCCGGAGCTACTCCGTAGCACTTCGGTTCTACTCTTGCACGTTCGGGTTCTTAAAGTCTGGCGCTCTCGGACCACTCTAGGCTACCTCGTCCCTTTCCCCTGATAACACCTACCGTTTTAAAGGAGTTTCAAGCTTAAACGTCAAAATTTTGTTTTTGTAGGTTATAAACGGTTGTTTTTATGAAGGTTAAGTGTCAAGTTAGTTTTATATATACATATAAAATGGATATATGTCTTTTCCAATTCAGTATCAAGAATTCTTTCCATTTTTACGAAACTATATTTGTTAATGTTTATAAAAGTTTTGGGGATAAAACTCTAACTAAAAACATGCCGTGATATTTGACATTTCAAAAGCTGGTGGTGCTGGAGCGTTCGGGTGCACGAAAATCAAGAGTACTATTCAAAACACCGGTGCATAGTGCTCCCGGAGCGTGATGCACTACACCCGAAAGCGGGCCAGGTGTTTGATGCAAAACGCGTCCTCAGAACTTTGAAGCTATTTGACTTATTCTTGTCAAACTTGGCAGGAAGTGTAGATAATGCACATCCTAATAAATTATCTTTAATAAACGTTTTTGGCTATTACCAGAGACATACGACAGGACCTAGTTGTGAATAATTGTGAATATTAGTTTATTTTCTGTGGAAAATTGGCCTATCTTTACCTGCCTGTATTTTCAGACTGTTAATGAATTGAAAATTTTGAAACCACAATCGTTTTATATTTTTTGTTCACCGAGAATGTATGCAATACATAAATAACAAAATACTGACCTGCTTTTCCGTAATGAATCAAATATAATATGCTAACATTGACTATTGTTTATTATATGTAAAATTCTAATAAATTCAGTTACGTACCTACCTGCCAAATGATTAATCGTCAAGTGATTGATAAAAATATCCCAATAATTTAGTTGTTATGATTAATACTCTTATATTGCAACAGACTTCAGACACCATACAAACTAATTTTAAAAATAGAAATTTATTATATCACGGATATAACTAAAACCTTCAGAATATTCTCTTTTTTTATTTTGAACAATTTACATTCCTAGCGGGGAAGTAGATCATCACAGCCTAGGCTTTATTAGCTAAAAACCGTGACTGGAATGATCCTTCCCGCGTGGTATGTATTCTATTTTATCCATAATCGCTTAGTTATAGTTTGTCTCAAATCGTCTTGGTTTTTGCCAGCAATCATAAAATTAATGGGCCAATTGCAACAAATCATATATCAATAGCTGCTCAATAGCTGCTGTGGAAGAGATCGCCAGTGGCGGACTATTTGAAATTATTTTAAAAAGCTCCAAATGCGCAATCTTTGCGATTACATTACCACTTGTTTTTATGTCAATTTTACGATATGTGAATCCCCTTTTACCAATAACTCTATTGAGGGTGGACCGGCTAATATCTATATATACTGGTTCATCTTTTTCTAGCTTTATTTTTAGATTGTCCAAAGTAGGAACAATCTGGCTAACATAGAGGTAATATCTTTTTCTTCTTATTATATCCTGTTGGCCATTGTCCAGAAGATGAGATTGAAAATCACTACCTTTTTTTTCATCCACTTAATTTTCCACTATTAATAATATCTTTTATAGAGGTTATTGATGTCTTCGTAAATAAGCAGGTTTCTTCTAAAGCTTCTTGTTCAATGAATCCTCTACGTACAGACCAATCATACACATTTTTATCAATTGGCTTTGCATCTAATGACAAGTATATTCGACGCACCATTACGAAAAAAATTAATGATAACTACTCGTATAGAAAGCTCTTTGAAAACGCACGCTTAAAGGGAATATTTAATACTGCCAAATGATTTCAATGTAGCCATCATACACCCGATACAAACCTGGACACAGGACGCGATCAAGCGATGCAATGCGACATTATGCTTGGTATGCGACGAAATCGTGAATTATTCATTTTTAAGATACATATCCACTGACAAATTTTCTAGTTGGACCATTTCCTCGAAGGCAACTCAATTGAGCAGACCCTTCCGTAGCTGAAATGCGTGTGTTTGCTGCACAATAGAAAAAGCGTTTCTTCAATTAAATTATATAATAAGATGTTGTTAACAAAGTTACTTAAGATAATTGTTTCTGCAGCTACTTTCTGCCATAACGTCTCAACCTGGTTCCGATATCGATATTCCTTATTTAGTTGATCTCATAGAAAAGGGCGCAATCGAACTGCATTTATTAATTTTTCGGTATCCGTCATTTCACTCGGGCGATGACTGGCAGCACGCGATTATAAACCAAACGTGCTTGAAAATCAAATGGACGCGCGAGATTTCGTAGCATGGTATCCCGTTACATAGCGGTAAACTAGCGCGATATTTGAACGCTTGCTTTTGACTTGACAGGTTTGTAATGGTCGCGTCACTTCGCATAGCATCGCTTAATCGCGTCCTGTGTGAACGAAAAGTTGATCGACAGTGTCGACTTGGTGTGTACGTTGCAATCGACGGTGTAGATCGACAAAATAAATCGATCGACATGTCGAATTGTTTTCATGAACAAGACAAAGTCATAGCTTTTATTGAGGCATACAAATTAAAATGAAATCTATGGGATTCCAAAACTAATAATTATAAAAACAGAAACATGAGGCACGATGCCCTTATGGAAATTGCTAATGAATCTTCGTCAGACATGTTGATTAGTCTGATCGACATCATTTCTGTCAACTCTGGTGTGGACGGATTCAGTTTTGTCGACTTGTTGATCGACCAAGTCGACCGATAGTGTCGACTCGGTGAGGACGCAGCTTCACCTCGTAAAATATAATTCATTGGATCATTGACTATCAAATTCTAACTAATGGCATTCTCGGTTTAACATTAATAAAATTGTATGTTGGAAAAAGTGCAGAATGTATTATTAAATTACTGTAAAACTGTTCTTATTAGACCAAATATGCCGAAATAATTCACCAGCCGCTGCAATGATCTTGTAGCTTCATTAATCAATTATTTTTAACAACAACGTAATAACAATGGTCCATTGTTACCTTAAACTTCTGTAAGAAAGAGTAAGCTAGCAATTATATTTTAATATGTAGGTATATACATATTTTTTTAACGTGTAGTAGCAGCATTAAGTTGAAAACAATAACTAAAACCATTTTTAGACAATGCTAAAACTAACCTATAACCGAATAAAAAGAAGAATATTTGATAAACGTCATTTGTCATTTACTAGATAATCAGACTATTTCAACATAGTTCAGTTATGACAGACGCCATGGAAAATGGTTTTTATACTGTATGAGCTATATACAATAAAAAACTAAATATTGATACATTTTACAAAAAAGCAACTTGTACTGTCTGTAAAAATGTAAGTAGAAAAAAATATCGCCAAAAACTATCCAAAAATTTAATAAAAATACATTATTTGGTTCATACCTTTTAATTGATATCTATTTAGCAGCTGAGTACAACAATTTAAGTGATATAAAATAAATCTTATTATAAACTAATTCTCACAAAATAAAATTAAACATGTGCATGATAATACAAAATACCATGCTGATATTGCTAAAATTCTTCAATTTCTTCTCCATCTGGTCCAATATTATTCCTTGAAGGAACATCTATGATAGCCCTCTTCCTTCTGCAATAGTTGGAATATTGAGTTATAAAATGTGCAAGTAATAAATAATGTAATTTGAATGTAATTATTTTTACCAATTAGCATCCTACTGTGTGAGTCTTACAAGACGAGTTAGCTGAATTTAGTTTGTTTGCACACGAAGGATTTCTAAACAAATTGTTTTGTACCCTGTTTTTCAAATTTTGGCAGTAATTATATTAACAAACGATTTTCTAGAAATTTGCGTGATAAACATATTGTTGAATATTATTTTTTTATTAATATCATAATATTTTTATCGTCTGTATGTTCCTTGTCATATACTCATTATCCATTTTGTTATTTATTTTGGGAAATCAGGCGTTCCATCTACCGTTATCAAGAATATAATTCAGTTTTATACAATTTCAGCCAATATCTGAGAATAATTACATTGCTATTTAAAAAATTCCAAAGATTAATTTAAAAATATTTTCTTCTGAGTAGACACAAAATCAAAAGTGATTTGGACATTCTATTTTTGTAATGAAAGCAGCAGTGACAAACTGTATAATACTTATTTATGTACCAAGGACGAAAAACTGTCTATTATAGTCGAGCCTGCAAAATGCAAATAGCAAGCAGGCGAGATACTAGACAGTTTTTCGCCGAGGTGCATGTTACATTTTTTCGTCGACCTTTACAAAAATTTATTAATTTCCGAATGAAAAATCGACTATTTTCAAGGCTACTATTTTTCTTCTGCAAACACTTTTCCGCTGTACAAAAGATAAGATTCATCTGGAGCAGCACGAAGAAATCTGAATATTTTACCTCAACTCCCAACTTATTTAATATTGTCTACACTAATCTATTCACTACACATAATTATAATCTTGTGTTAGTCTTACCTGGAATGAGGTTTTTGACTTTCTTCTGTTGCGCCATCTGTCTCTGTCTCTGGTTGCGGAGTTTTAGCATCGTTAGCTGCAGGGGAATTTTCTTGGTCACTCATTTTTTGTGGATTACTGTTATAATAAAATTAAGTATTATAAGTAACTCAACAAAATAAAATTTACGCAACAACATACATGTTTTGGAACACCTGACCGTGAAACTGAAGTCGTAGTTCATTATAATAGAAATTTAACAGAAAAGTTAGCTACCAAATAACACAGGCGTAACAAATTAGTTTTTAATTAACATATTAAGTATAAAATTGTATACCTATTCAGCAGTTTAATCAAAGTTGGTTAGTTGTAAGAATATTAAGGAAAAATATTGCCTCAACTATTGAGAAAGGATTTTTAAATATCCGGCGTCACTATGACTTGCCGGAGAGTTTTGTCCTGCGTTTAAAGGCAGATTTGGACGTATCCAGTAGCTGGCACCAGTCTCACTGGCACGCCAGCTAGGACACTGCCAGCTCTGGACCAGGTCGTTTACATGAGTCCAGTCCAGTCTGTCGTGAACGCGTGTTTGTGATCAGGTGCGTTACAAAAATGAATGTGGGGCAAAGCCGGCTGTTTAAAAGAAAATGTGTCAAGACAATTTCCGCGTTATTACTACAGGAGCTCACTGATGTTGGAGGACGAAAAATTAAAGAAAAAACGAATATGGATTAGAAAATGGATCAGCGATAGGACTATAACGGGAGGTTCGTCTTTGCTACAACAACTGAGAGAAGAAGATCCCTCTGAGTACAGGTTGGCGTTACGACTTACGTCAGAAAATTTTGACGAGTTACTGTCTCTGATAGAAAGCTCGATTCAGCATCAAGACACTGTGATGAGAGAGGCATTAATGCAAAAATAAAATTAGATGTAACATTGTCAGATTCCATAAAGATTCGTGTTCTCGGTAAAGTTGAACCAACTTGAACGTTTCTATTTCGTTTAGTTTTCGGGTCATTTTACCGCTGTCACTGTTCACTCTACAGAATGCGCCAACGACTGGCATAATGTGTTTAGACGTTTCCGCAACACTGGCTCGGGTGTTAGGGGGGACGCGGGTGAGGGCTACTGGCAGCAAAAATAGACGAGCTCTCTATTCGAGACAGCACTGTCTGACAGCGCTGTACTGGCCCAAAAAAGTGTGAAACTGGTGCCAGCTACTGGATACGTCTAAATCTGCCTTAAGAATCGAGCTGTTTTGATACCAAATGACGGATTACCGGTTTAATGAACAGCTGATTGATTGTGTCAGTACCTTTCTTGAACTCCTGGGAATAAGTCCGTAAAAACTTCTAACATTGCTTGTGGAGCTTTCAAAACACTGAACTAGATACTCTTCTTCTTCTTCAAGCCACAAAATTGCAGCAGTAATACGGAATGTAATACTTTTAATTTTGATAATGACGACAGCAAACCATGCCTGACAGTGAAAAAACATGCTTTCATATTTGCAGTCGTCGACAGTCTTTGGCACTAACACCTTTTTTACTTTTTCAAAAATTTATAATGAACTGCTTGGTCAAAGGTTCCAGTCCCCAGAAGATGCAATCAACGCCGTCAAAGACTTTATTTTGAATGTACCAACAAGCTACCAACTGGAATAACTGCTTCCAAAATTGGTTTCAAAGATTGCAAAAATGCATTTCTCTTCGTGGAGAGTACTGTTTATCTACTGTTTTTTTTTAGATCTATATGCAAAATATAAAAGCCAACCCTCGTATTATTCAATCTTATTACTGACAAGAAAATTAAAAGCCCCAAACCGCTAAGAATTACCAAAAAAAAAAAATATTTCAATATTCCCCAAAATATCCTCTTTAAAAAATACGTTACTGAATTGGGTCATTAATATTAATAAGACCTATAGGTGCGTTGGTATTAAATCATTAATTTTAATCTCTGTTACATAAATAATAATACTTTCTATTCATTCATTATACAAATAATAGTAATAATATAACAAATATCAATCGTAAGTATTTAGTTTGAAAGATTCCTAACATTTTTTTTAGACAACTACGTTTATTATATTGGGTTGAAAGCTCGAATTGAAAAATAAGCACATTCTATAAAATTATTTGTTCGTAACGTAATTATGCCTCGCTAGGGCAGTCCACAATACGTCTACATTGATTGTATATTGTCAACAGCGTATTGTCGAATAGATTAATTAATTGTTTTTCATAAAAATGTTGATATTTTAGGGTAGTTTCATATAGTTATCAAGGTATTTTTGAAATTCTTACTATTTAATAAATTAAATTTACTTAATTACAGTTTCCTGTAAAATATTGTCATTTTAGTAAAGCCTATTATCAATAGCTGTCAGATACTATACTATACTAGCATAATCCTTTACGAAGTTTAATATAATGCTCTGAGAGCATTATCCTGGACTGGAAAGCGCAGCTTCTGGACGGATCATATCTAGCTTGTATTGATGTGGCCGAAACTGGTCTACAAGTGATGTTGTCCCTTCTAATAACAAACCAGAATGGTTGGTTATATCGTGTAGATATCTCAGCACCATTTAAGTTAGAAGGGTTAGACAATATATCTGTCGTGGCATATAGACAGAGAAGTAGTTGTTGCTTTTTAGTGAACGGTCTGCTCTTTGAAAAGTAATTTTAAAATTTGTAAGGCGTTATAATAGTATTTAACTATTATTTTTGACATCAATTTGAACAAAAATAGTAATATTTCATCTTAATATTCCAACTGCTTAAGATCTTTTAAAAATTTGCAATGGAAAAATCTATTGCATGTATAAGATAAATACTTGAAAAAATTTAAATACTTACGACAAAATTAAATATAATTATTCCCAAATAGGTACCCGATAGCAGATCTGCACAGCCGGTAAAAAGAGGTGACTTATTAGAACTATGGATTTATTGTCAAAATAAATTTGAAATTCATGGAAACAACAGTGTTTTGGGAAGTGGACCAGTGTTTTAGCGAAATATTGAAACTAACTAAACCTTGTACCTGCATTAGATTTGTCATAAGTATGCATAATCTGATAACCACTATCTATAAAACATAAAAATATTAAATATCTTCCAAGGAAAATAATATATTTATATGACTACAAATTTTTACGAAAACATTCACACGTAGGCAATAGAAATGTTCATATAGAATTTTTTTAAACCAATTTAGCTGCTTTGATAAAAAAATGTATTATTTTCTCGTTATTTGAAAAATCACTCTGAATCATTGCTTGACACAATTCTTTGTTTCGATTCCCAAACATATATTTATAATGATGATTACAAATTTAACTCACCTTTTTTTCTACATTTTTAACTACTTTTAGATTTTAAATCTCTCGATCTCGAAAAAGTGAGGAAGAAAAATTTTGTACCGATGTAATGGAAGTTTTACTTTAAAATGGGTTTAATTGATTTTAATCATAGGAAAATTAAGAAAGCAAATAACAAATATGTTTTATTCTAAAAGAAAAAAAACCTCAAAATATCAAACACAAAAACTAACTTTGAATGAATCATGAGAAAAATAATGATAGGTATAAGAAAAATATAAATAGTTTTTTGATATGAAAAAAAGTTTCCTAACAGATAACAAAATTATTGTTTATACAGTCGGCAGAAGCAAACATGAGCCCTGACTGGGCGTGTTCATGTCGCTCTAGTTGTATTTTTGTAGTAACAATCGAGATATTGAATCGATAACCAAATATCGATACCATAAGTGTTAACTGTCAAGATATATGTAAGCAAAGTCAAACTTGCTAAAAATTTAACTCTAAATATTAATAAAAAAATTTATACTGGACCAAAAATAAAACTACCATCTGCCCTAAATGTCTATATTTCCAAATTTCATGTAAAAATCGGATAATTATCCTCGCATTAACAACACTGATATAGACACTATAATTGATGTATGTTGATAAAATCACTCGATCATATTATTATTTCGATTACGTTAACCATTAACAATCGTTAACATTAGCTCCGGACTGGCTCGTTACGATGACCTTTCTTTCAGTTCGCATATTTTCCGGGACTCATGTTTACTTCTGTTAACATACTCGAAAATATATTTTTGTCACTCAGCCAAGAATTCAAACACTTGAAAATTGAGCAGAATTGCGAGCCAGATCAATTATGAACAAGAGCTTAAAATGGCAAGCTTTCGATCAAGAATATTGCATGTTGCTAGAAGAATTGCGAACTCTCCGTCCTCAGGCACTGAAGTAGCTTGAATACTTAAATCATAAGCCACTTTTGATAAACTAGGATATATTATGGCATCGTTTCTTCTTCACCACTCTAAAATATCTTGATTCCCTTCAGTTTTTTCAGACAAACAATATTCATCTATATATTTTCTCCAGTTCTGCTCTGTGTTGCCGATACTTTTGTCAAATAAACTTCGCAAATGAATTTCGTCAGAATTGTCATCATCATCAATATCATAGTCAGTGAAAAGATGTGAATATCGTTATTGGAAGTAGCATAATAAACTTTTTACAATTTAGATATTATAAACTGTTGCTTTAAATCAATATTAATGCAACACATTTTAGCCTATTGATTTTTGAACAGTTTTTGACGATTTTATCCCTTGCAGCTTCAAGATAACTTGTTCGTCGATAGGATTCCTGTTTGGGCATTTGTCTAGCTCAAAAGCCCAGGTTTTCAATTTTCCTAAGACGACCATATAGGTGATGTACAGTATTTTTCGCCTTGAAATGAATCCGATGATATTTTTTACGAAAATCTCGAAATTTCGATAATCTTGAGTCGAGATCGAGAAATTGCCTTTAAGAAAAACTTCAGAGACGAGTTTTTATTTAGTTTTTTGTCTTGATGATCGAGATAAAACCATAAATTGCCTTCTAGAAGAGATTTCCCGTCTCGATGAAATCCTAGCTGGCCAATTACTAATTATTACAGTCTCAATTAAAATACAATTGAGCAGGCATAGGCATCACTTTCTCTTAAAAAATATTGACTACAAAAAACTTCACGATGGTTTTAAAAAATATTGAGTACAAAAAACTTCACGATGGTTTTAAGACTTGAATTTGCGGATCTTGGTTAGGCTAGATTAGGTTAACATCACAAAAAATCAATCAAAATCAATCAAAATCAAAATTATCTTAGAACAAGTTTATTTACTGAAAACTGAAACATTATTATTTCCAGAATCTTCCAGTAATTTCTACCAAAAAAGCATATGCTAACTGTTTCTATAGATTAAGCTTATTTATACAATTAGGCACTAGGGGTTTCCAAATATTGGAAGATTAAATGGTGAAAAACGTTAAGAGAAATTAATTTTTCTTGGGAAAAACATAACAGAAAGGTGGCTTTAATGGAAAGTGACGAGATAGTTTGCTGGAGACGAAAATATTTAAGGCAATTTCGAAGTGAGGGAAAAAATATATATTTTCTTGATAAAACTTGGATAAATGAAGGTCACACTGTTGGCAAACACTGGCAAGACAAAAATGTGAAAAGTGCTTCACAGGCATTCATGGAAGGTTGGTCGACAGGGATGAAGCCGCCGTCAGGAAAGGGAAAACGTTTGATAATTGTCCATATTGGCAATGAAAAAGGGTTTGTAAAAGGAGGTCTTTTGGTCTTTCCGTCAAACCATACTGAATGGCGATACATTTGAAGAATACTTTCAGCAAATGTTAGACCTAATACCTCCTGGTTCAGTAATAGTAATGGACAACGCCAGTTACCATTCCAGAAACCTTGAAAAAGTACCAACCACAGCATGGAGAAAAGCTGATATTTGTAAGTGGCTTACAGAAAAAAACATAAATTTGGAGGCATATATGGTAAAAAAAAACTACTATCATTGGTAAATAGCCACAAAGAAAAATTCAATAAGAAAGTTGCCGATGAAATGGCTGGAAAACTAAACATAAGAGTATTAAGACTGCCGCCTTACCATTGTGGACTTAATCCAATAGAATTAATATGGGCTCAAATGAAAGGGAAAGGGAAAGGAATAATACTACCTATAAATTAAAGGATGTGGAGGTGCTTTTTCAAGAATCAGTTGAAAAAAATAACTCCAAAGATAATTGGCATAAATGTGTACAACATGTTTTAAAAGTAGAAGAAAAAATGTGGAAACTTGATTGTTTAATCGAAGCAACTGTGGAACCGTTAATTATTTCTTTGGACGAAAATGAGATTGATGATGAGAGCATTTACTGTTCTTCTGAATCTGAGTAATTTATTCCTATTTTATTTTTGACTGTTTTGAGAGAAACGTACTGTTTAATGTTTTATTACATTTATTTATTCCTATTTTTTTCACTGTTTCTAAAGAAACGTATCTACCTCCATTTTATTTTAATTATTTTTTTAGTTGTAATAATTGATAACCGTAACATTTTTCTACGTACCAACAATTTGTTTAGCCTCAATTTAATTTGTAGGTGTGCTTATTAATTATAGTTAAAACGCCAATTCAATTTTTTATATATATATAATATAATATTATCTACTTTTATTCCTAAAATGTATTTTTATTATTCAATTTATAAATTTTTTTTAATAAAGTAATTTGTTTTAATAAATTTCATAGAACTTTTTACATATTTACTATTTTCTTTACTAATACCTATACCACGGTACTTGAAATGTAAGTTTCCCCCAATTGCGGCGCCTATGAGAATAGTTTATCCATTGCCCTCTATTGTTCTCGGTTTTTGGTTCTATTGTATTCTCCGGTCGAACAGGGTAAGGTATATAAAAATAAAGGAATTTTACCTGAGCTACATTAGAAAATTTTTAAAAGAGAAGAAAAAGTGACTGATCACTCAGTACAACATTTATCCAAATTTGCATTTTTATTACTCTCTCCTCTTTATGAATATACTATAAACAGTGATTAAACACTTATTCAAATTGTGTTATTAAAAGAAATAATCTTCTAGAGATAAACACTTCGTAAACAACGTCTCACGCATTTGCAAGTTAAATAATAATTTTTCGCTTAACGACGAAGTTATTCTCACGTAGGATTTTTATCTCGGAACTATTATTCCACGAAATGGTTAAAAATTTCGTGAAAAATACAGCAGAAGTACATGAAGCGTGCAAATTATATAAATATAATCGATCGTTCATGATTTATACTATGCGAATCAATTATTTAGGTACTCACGTTTGTTTTTTTATCGTATCCTAATTTTAGCGCTTGAAATAATTATCTTATTCGATCCAGAACAGCAAATATTCTACTATAACATCATGACGACAACTGAACGCTTAAATATTTTTACTGTGTATCAAACTCTGATGACTGACACTGCTATATAGAAACATTAAGAATTGGCACCTGCTATAATTTAATTGTAACATAAATGGTAATTTAAAGTAATTGAGGTTAGTCAAAAATAATTGACCTCGATTTAAAGTTGGGACCGTTATTCAAAAATATAATGTTTTGATTTTCCAACTTTTTTCAGAAATCGAATCGTCTTTTTTACTTAAAACACTATATTGATGCAGAAGTATTCTTTGAAGTCTTATAAATACAATTTTTGGGATACGGAACTGTATTTTAGAGAAATTTCAATAAATCCTTCGTTCATAAATTAGTTTAATAAAACAGGACAAAAAATTGAAAATACTCTTAATTAACAATGTTTTTTTGGAGACTACCGGTTTTTTTAAAACCACTTTGTTTTTATTTAACGCACTAACAAGCTTCTGAATGTAGTTTTATGGGACCACCTTATCTCTGGATATTAGTAGCGTTTATATATTTTTATTTGAAAATGGTATAATATTCTTTCAGCTTTTGGGAAAAGTCTTAGACTAGTAGTTCCTTCAGTTCTATTTCCTGGAGAAATTTTAGAATATTGGAAAGGTTCAGTTTAGGTACACGCCCCTTTTCTATCCAGGATCGCTATTCCTGAAATTCCCTGAAATGTTTACTCCCCAGGGAAATGCTGACATTTCTATTATCACAAAATTTCACTCGATTTTAAAAACCAGTATTGTTGAAATCAGGAAATGGAAATAAGTGAGGAACAAAAGGAAACGGTGTTGTCTAAGTTCTCAAAAATGTACTACCAATCAAAACGTACATTATTTTGACACTATAAGTAAACTGTGCTGTTTTAGCCATGAATTTTAACCAAATACGAAGAAGATGTTTTCAACTTCAACGTAACCTTTTTTGCTTCGCGGTATTTTTGGTTTTGTCGTTTGTCCTTTGTGTCCATTAAAAAATGAGTAGCAAAAAAAAGTAAAAAGTAAAAGAGAAACCCGAAATGTACGTGGGTAGGTTTACTTCCCAATTTACAAAATCTAAAGCCAAACAGTTATGGGAATAATTAACCGGAATATATGGTGTCACCATTTCAATAACGTCCTCAACAAGTGGATTTGTTAATCTAAACATTTGTACAAACTTTCTAAGAGAAAGTTGTAACGGATTTGTTTGTGGAAGAACATCTCTTCCAATATTCATCTCTTCCGAAGCCTCCTCAAAATCATCAATAATGGCATCATGCTAATGCTAAAGTTGGTTGAATTCATCCATATTGCACAAATTTACCGAAAAGCACTGAAACAAGTATACAAAAACCAAAAATAAAGTATCTTTATTTTTGACAAAAAACAAGCCAAAGATAAGTTTTGAGGTTAAATCTAAATATTTTCACATAACTTTGGCTTTTTCTCTCAGTCATCAGTAATGGAATAAAATTCATTATTTCCCTCATTTTTAGATGCCCACTTTCGATCATTTCCCCCCTGAATTACCATTCCCACAAATTCGAGAATAGAGGCCCAGCAGTCTCCTAAGTTCTGTGCCCTCTGCTACTATATTGATATGCATTCCGCAAGTATGTAACATTTCATTTTTTCTGCAACAACTCTAACTAACCGTAGAATAAACATTATATGCATCTCACGTAATATATCGTGAAATCAGTACGTGCTTCATTGGATGACTTATTTAATTTACAATTGTGATTTATTTTAATTTAGTTATTAAATCGTCATGACCGAGTACATAGGAAAGTTGTATTCTGATTCACATATTCCCTAAATATTCAAAACATGCTCTACGTAAATAACACGTTTTGATATTTTAAAACTCAAGACGCATGAATTATCACAAGTGCACTCAGATTGAAAATGGTCACGTTCCGATATTACTTCCAGAACTTCCCAGTAAATTTCGTCATTCCCATTTTACTGAATTTCACTAGTAGGTATAGTTCTTCCAAAGTTAATGTAATGACCCATATTTTTAATCCCTTTGAAGGAAAAAGCCGCCTAATGGCGTGAATATATAAATTTTTTATAAATTCGAATATTCTGAAATAATGTTAATTCACTATATCAATTTGAATGAAAAAAATTAAAAAATTAGCCTGCATACAAAATTCATAAAATTTGTAATACAATAATAACGCGTTTTCCTCTAGAACACGGAGTATCTAAAGCCAAGATTCCATTATTATCATTCGATTATCAAACTTCTTATATTTAAATCCACAATTCAATAATCCCGCGCATCATCTTGGACTGTCGTTTCAAATGGTCTCCAAAATGCCATTCTAATTAATTATATTATAAAACTTACCCTAACGTCTACAAACAAATAAATATTATATTAATATCAATTCACTGACGCCACTTAACCACTACACCATCAAATAGGTATTATATTAATGATACTTTTTTACACTAGATCACCTACACTTTCCTATAAATATCTATAACAATTCCCTAAACTCACTCAACCAAGAAATATATTTTATATTAAATATTTCTTTAAAACAAAATTCACACCCCACACTGTATGTAACTGGATTATAAGCCGAACCACAACACAACCCACCGAACACCCTCAAGACCGTAGAATTTTTTCTGAGAAAGTAGTCAAAGGGAGTATACTTCGGTTATTTCGTTATATTACGATAAATACCTCATATCAAAAGCTTCAAAAAAATGTGAGCAATCCGAATTCGGTATAATATACAGAGGTTCTCATTTAAAAAAATCATATGTTATGCAGCATTGTGTATAGTTCGATATAATTTAAAAATATGAACCTTAAAGACATCTACTATTTTTGTTGATAACATTTTTTGATGTCTCTTAATATAACCCATATACCGAAGTTTGTCGTAATATTGGTACACCCTGTATAAGTAAAATTTGTTGAAATACTAACTTTTCCATTTTGGTTCTAGTACTTTAATTCAAATTCAATTATATCTTGAAATGAAAAAATAATGACATCAATAGATATAACAATATAAAACCCAAGTTAATGATTTTCAAATAAACGTCAATACCAAATTTAATTTCATAAGAACAGAGGATTCAGTTCAAGAATAGACGATACTCACTGTTATATTTTTGGTAAACTTGGCCTTCAAGAATCGAATTCACTACTAAGAAGTCGAGATCGAGAAGCACTACCAAAGTAGACTAGTTTGTATCTTTAACCATCACCCTTTTCGAGTTGTCAGTCATCTTCTTTTACAGTGTCGAACAAAGTAGAACCAAATAAATATATTTACCTCAAAGATATTAATTATTAATTTTATGGGAAAATACATTTTTTTGTAAAAAAAATTGGAATAAATCAATTTAATAATATTTATATAATGAAATACTCTGTATTTCAGTAAGGAGGAATATTTTACTTGAGGGTTTCAGGTTAAATCTTCATATTTTGTGCTCTCCAGTTACTAGATCGACAATTCTTAATAAAACGCCGTGTATTTAAACTAGAGTATTAATGAGGGCTATTAACAATCGAGATATTAATGATTGACATTATTAATCGACCTTTCAATACTTTTGTTAGTTACAAAACTTTTCCGTCGACTGTACAACTTGAATCCTTTTTTCCAATATTTAAAAACTAAGAATATGTGTCCACGACCACTTAATAATAAGTCAATATTTTACCTCCTAACAAAAGGTGGATGGTACCCATATATCTACTAGAGTGAATTATGGTTGATAATTCACGCTTGAGCATTTAAATAGCATATGTCGCTATGACAACACAACACTCACAACATTCCGGCTCATAGGTAACTAGAGATGGGGGTACAATGAAATAAACTATTAAATCTTTTCATACAGATATTTTCTAATATTGATATTTTTAAAACAATATATTTATAACGGTCCGGTGTATCGATACTTTACACAGTATCGCCCATCTCCATATGTCACATTACTTGACGAACTCCAGAAAGGGCGATACCGATGTCCGTCCCGCGGTCAGAAAATTGAGGGTTTAGGAAAAGGGTTTTTAATCCCCGACCGATGTCCGTCCCGCGGTCAGGTGGATACACAGGTAGAATGGGCGGGGTAGAATATTATTCCTAGAATAATTAGTATAATTCGTGTATTATCGACACCCTTCCACAGACCCTTACCTTTAAATAGAGGAATATTTTAAATAATAGCTAGTAGTGCTTCTCGTTGTTTCGCGTGTGATACCGTTCGACTTTTGGCTTAAAAACGCACCACTTTAATTGGTTAGTGCTTTCGGTGTGCTCCAGAGAAAGTGTGAAGGGAAAAATATGAAATAAAATGTAATGGTTTTAGCATTACAAATAAAGTATCTACTACATATTATATCTTATATGTATATATAACATATAATATCTGCAATATAAATTATCATACGGATCCACGGGACGGACTTCGGACAAACGTCTTGACCCTTTTAACCGCGGGACGGACCTCGGACGTACTTGCGTTTTACCCTGACCGCCGGACGGACATCGGAAACACCGTCTAGAAATTTATTGATTGTGACGTTAGAATTGTCAATAATACCAAATACCAAATTATTACTTTCCGTTCTACACTCGCATTATTTAATAAAGTAATCAACGGTCGTATACAAAGTATAGTATTTAACTTGGGTGACTTGCACAAACGTCACCCTGCGTGAATAATGGTTATCATAAATTGCTCGTTTAATAATATACTATTTTCTACTCCTGTTTTATAATATACTTATTAAAAGACTAAAATCTGTATCATAATGATATTCATTATGATACAAATTTTCATTATGATACAGATTTTTAAGCCAATAGGAATGCGACATTCGCACAATATTCAATATAGCCATATGGATACCTGGTTGACATTGACATTGGAATAAACAAATTTGGAAACTTGGGCAAGCAAATTGCCACCTTTTTAGGGCTTCCCAATCCCAATTTATATACGGGACACTGCTTTCGTAGAACATCTGCAACAGTATTGGTAGATGGCGGCAGTGATATTACCACCTTAAAAAGACACGGTGGTTGGAAATCCACTACGGTTGCAGAGGGTTATATTGAAGAAAATATCCAAAATAAAATAAATATATCGAATAAAATTTTTAATTCAATTGAAAATAGGAATGAAACAAACTTTAACATGCCCCCCGGTTCAACAACCATCCGAACAAGATCAGCCCCCCAAATAAATTTTACAAATTGTACAATAAATAATTTATGCACAAAGGAGATTAAAGAATTAATATTATTATGTTCAAAAGTTTTAAATTTATTTGTTGTACAATTTGTAAATAGTATATATTACACTCCAAGGGCCGAAAGTTGAATTTTCGGCCCTGCGCGTCATGATGCTCCGAAGCGAATTTCGGCCCTGTGCGTCATGATGCTCCGAGGCGAAGCCGAGGGCATCATGACGCGCAGGGCCGAAATTCGCCGAGGGCATCATGACGCGCAGGACCGAGATTTCAACTTTCGGCCCGTGGAGTGTATACTATTTTTCTTCATAGCCGGTCGGAAGCGAGTACCGCTGGTCGTAGTTACGAGTATAAATACGCATGAGAAACTCTTTCCTCCCGCTGTTATAGAGGAAACGCGTGTACCTTTCAAGGGAGTAAATGTTGAACTTTCGTCCCTGCTATGAGGGACGAAAGTGCGTACTTTCGACCGAGGTATGAAGAAAACTTATTTGTTGAAGTTCCTTTCATTGTTCTTGTTTTTTATAATAAATGGTAATTATTAATTAAATAGTTCTTATTAATCGGAGTAGAAAAAATATTGTATGCAACTTTCATGTAATGGCCATTAATACACTCGCATATTATATACGAAACTCGCCTGCGGCTCGTTTCGTATCCTACAACATGCTCGTGTCTTAATGGCTATCATTACATGATCGTTGCATAAAATACTATTGTCCACGACCACTTAATAAGAAGTCAATATTTTACTTTCCGTTCTTCAGTCGCATTATTTACTTTTATTTAATAAAGTAATCAAGGGTCGTGTGGACAAAGTATAGTATTCAACTCACAATTTATGGCCACTATTCACTCGGGTGACTTGCGCCCCTCGCCTACGGATCGGGCCGCAAACGTCACCCTGCATGAATAATGGCTATCATAAACTGCTCGTTTCATAATATACTGTTATTTGTTTCATAGGTTAGTAATATCAATAATAAATGACATTGAAATGTCACAGAGAAGGTCGCCGGTTCAAATGTCAGTTATCGTTTTTTTAAATTATTTTTTGGATGTTTTACATAGTAATTATTATAGATTTGTAGAATAATATGAATTAGCGAGTAGTTAAGTGAAAAAATAGAAGTATTTTATATTAGTAGTCAGTTTCAAGGTCTTTTATTTTAAATATTATTGTATCTCTGGTTGCATATACCTAAATCGTTCATTAATAGGGGTTATTAATGAATGATTTTGTGTACAAAAACGCACGGTCGACGGAAAACTAATTTAAAATTGTATTCCAAATCAAAAATAACATATTCTCGAATAAATATAGGCAAAGATTTATTAACGACGGATGGAATAGGACCGACTTACTGATAAAAATAAAATGTACTTACTCTGACCCTTATAGGACAAAACTCAAGCAATAACTGACGGTAAAATTGCCCGGTTAAGGTACACCTGGAGCTATTTTTATTTATGTCTACCCTTAAGGTGTGGCGCTAGTTTATTAACAGAGCAAAAATTAATATTTTTGTATTTATTATTGAAAAATGCGATACATATGCACAAGTATAAATGTTATCAGTCGATGATTTCATTGATACAGTCATATAAAAGTAAATAATTATCGTCGACAAATACTATCAAGTCTCTTACAAAATCAATATTTTTCGCTTCGAATCAGTCGGGACTATGTCAGTCATAAAAATCAATAAATATTGATTTTACTACAAAAACAATTTTATAACATTCTATTATCACGGTGAGTTGTTACTTTGACGCCAATTCACAGTAGACACGTTGTAAAAATCGACCGAATATATTTGTAATAAATCTAGCATTACAGAAACGAAGTGAAATACTAGTTATTAATGTAAAAATAGACCCCATTACTTAGACTTCGCTGTCCGTCTGTCTGTCACCAGGCTGTATCTCATGAACCGTTATATTTAGACAGTTCAAACTTTCACAGATCTGATGATGTATTTCTATTGCCGCTATAACAACAAATAGTGAAAACAGAATAAAAAAAATATTCAATAACGTGATTTTTGTTCAATTTTGATAATGCAACAGGTAGCTTAGTTGGTCAAAGCGCCTGTCTAGAAGACAGGAGATCCCGAGTTCGAATCTCCGCGACCTCATGGTTTTTTTTTCAAATGTTATATATTTAGCAAACATAAAACACAAATAGTTCATTACTGTTTGTAGTTTTATGCACATTCAAGATAAAAGCTCTAAAAATGTGGTTCCCATCATAATAGGGTACAAGCATAAATTTTGCTATTGGTGGGAATTGACGCTTTATCAGGTCTCCTAACACCTTGCATGCCTATTTTTTCAAAAAAATATAAACTTTACTCTTAGACGACTTTAAAAATCCGCCAAAACGCGCTTTACGTCATAAAGATGGCTGCCCATGGAGTGACGTCATTTGTTTACGATCTTATTCCTGTATCACGGTCTGAGTTCTTGTGACCTAATTTGTTTCTGAAAGCTTTAAAAATGGATAAAGCCGAAAAAAAAACATAGTTTAAATCGTACTTACGATAATGTTTTAACTGCTCTTATTTCCTCTGCATTAAAGCAGATGTTTGACTTCATAAATTCAAGCAGCATAAATGAGTCTACTTTGGGCAAGTTATCAGTTTGTGCTTTTACAAAACCTTCGCTAGCCATATCTTTACTTACAAAATTTGAAAAAATCGTCACTGAACTAGTAAATAAAATATTTTCTTTTATAAGTTTTAAAATATCCTGGGAAATATCGAATATTTATGTCCACTTTCCACTTTACGTTGACTTTTAGAAATAAAAAAAAGCACACACAAACACGTAATTGTCTCAAACAAACATAAATGATATTTTTACGTCGATGAAGCAATTAATAGTTAATTAAAATACAATATAAACACAAAACTGTACAGAACCTGATGCAATACCGGCCATATTGACAAAAGTAATCACATGGTATGACATCACACGTATCATCCGTAGCGTTCGGAAACCCTCGGGTGGTGGTCGGAAACTGCAATAAAATTTGAATTTTATTTTAAAATTTGGAAGTAATTTCCAATGGAAACTGGTTTATTTCCTATTATTAGTTATTTTTGATATCAACTTTACTATTATAAATTAATATCTAAGCAAAATATGAAATGCCTTTTTTTTATTCATATTCGGTACTTCATTTCATTACTAAAGCTTTCTGTAATAAAATTTTGGGCTAGTTATAAAATATTAATGATTTGTTAGATGGCCTTCTGGGAAAATTTACCTACCTATTTGTGGATTAAGAAGATGCTTAACCAATGGGAAATCTCTAATGTTTTGACCTTTATATCAGTTGTACAGACGGTAACTGAATCAGAGTTTAGTTTTGCTGTTTTGCTTAAGTGCTTGGATCAGACCATATCCGGAACCATCTCTAGAAGGAGATGGAGCATTTTGTAAACCGTGTGGCAAACCAGTAAGTTTCATTTTTCCTTTCTCTCAGTCACTGCATAACTACATAGTACTAAAATTCTAATTAATTATTCTTATTTTTTAAACATCTCAGATCTCAAGTACAAAAAGCATTTGCCCATATGTTAAGATTTCTGCCTTTTTAATAAAAATCTTTGCCCATATAAGCGCCTTTTTCTTCCGTTTTTGTTGCCTATAAATCCGAGCTTTAATCATAATCTATAAATTCTACAACACAACAACATTCAATAACGATTTTACAATGTAACCAACTTTAATAATAAATTTTGTCTATGATTTAATTAAGTTTTGTTAATATTCAGTATACAATGTAAAACTGCCTGCGGATCCAGATTAATAAACATACTACGGAGGAAAACTGAATGAGTGATGTCATCCGACTAGCAAAAGTGCATATTCTTTGCGGGAAAAAACATTAATCCTGAACGTTCATGATGCTCTTGTGCGCCAAAACTCCACAAGTTCTGTTCGCGACATAATTACGAACTGTGCCAATATGATAGGGGTAGGAGAATCAACGATTTATAGATCTTTACGTGAGAGAAAGTGCCGGAACCTATTTATTCATCTCCCGGGGAAGAAACCATTAGAAATTGAAGACGATGTTTCGCAAAAGAAATACCAACATTGGACAAGATTGTGCAAGCCGCCCAGAATGACGAAAACCTACGACAACTATCAAGAACTAGAGTATGGAGAATTCTTCATGGAATGAACTTTCGGAAGCGAAAACAGAACAAAAAATATTTTTTTATTGATAGGCTGGATATTGTTTGCTGGAGACGAGAATACTTAAGGTCAATCCGAAAAGATCGCAACGAATTTTCACTGCGTATGCTTCATTTGCATTTTATGACCTAGTGTTATTCGACCGATTACCGGGTGGCCTGCTCACAATTTCTTTCTTCTTGTTCCAGATACATAGTAAAACACCCGACCTCCGTTTTCCGTTTATTCTAGGCGCTTTGTGCTATCAACTCCTTTGAAACGAACTTTAGTTACTTATAAAACGTAGTCACGATACGTTATTACTAAAAAAATTTTAATGATTAAAATTGTAAGTAAGATATCATCGAGTTAATCGACTTTGAACCAAATAATAATAATAACTTTTCGATAATAACTGATGTTTAACTAGAGAACAACGTGAATGTTTTGTTTTTGTTGCTTAACCGTTTTACTACGAATTTTACATTGCGGCAAGATCTGACGTGATCTCTTTTTGCACGAACACAGGTGAATTTGTAAATGGTGTACACTTAAACGATTGTTGCATTATAGCGAACCTTTCTTTAAAAAAACCGTGTACCTTATTTGCGATTTGATTAGACATTGTCCATTGTAGGAGGAAAACATTCTATAGTTAATACAATAAACAATAATAACAACTATTATTTCGATTTTGATGAAAATTGATTATAAAATCTTTATCTAGATAACGACAGTTATTGCATAACTATTATATATACCAACTGCTTTCAATAATTACAATTTTGAGGTAGATAATAGTCTTCCAAAAGACAATAAGGTTTTTGTCAAGTTGCCGGTCTCAACCGTTCTTCCATCCACCGTGAATTTTAATTGTAGTAAGATTAGCACCAGAGTCCGCCAACAAACTAGTTGAGTAACGTCGCGTCGGACACAATGTCCAGTATAAAGATGGGGATCAGGCAAATTTAGAAATTTAGCATTTTGGCAGGCATCTTACCAATTGTGTTCCAGCTGGAGTCCTTGCACATTTAATTTTAATGCATTTTATAAAAACTCTTGAAGGATTAATATCCGCTGGACGAAGGGAAGAGAAGTTCCGGAATCCTAGATATTAATTAACGTCAAATCGCACAGGCTCCAAAAACACTAAAAATCGCAGCAACTTTCTGCGTTAGATATATTTCACCCGGGGCTTCTGCGAGAAATTTGTCGATTTGTTCCCTTGTCAATACTTTTGACTTTTTCGGTCGATACCCTTCACCCTTTCGCTTCAAAAAAGCCACAAGCTTGTAATATCTGCTTATGTCATGATTATTTATGTTCATCATCGACTTTACCATAGAGTAATTCGACCAAAGCGTTGACGATTTCCATATTTCAGACTTTTCTTGAAAGTATGCAAGAAGCATTTTTTCACTGGCCTCCTTGCCACTGACAGTTTTCTGATCACACCATTTCAAGAAATAATGGTATGAAAACTATAGAGAAACTACAGATAGAGGTAATAAGCCATAGGCCGCTGTGTAAGAGGGAATGTCCCACCGAACTCCAGTGAGAGAGAAAAAGATAGACGATCAGAAGTTTTTCTGTCTTTGTCTGTGTATATAGCATGCGCGCTATTAGAAAAAGACAGCCCAAACCTCCGACTTTCTATCTCTCTCTCTTACATGCTGACGAGTTCCGAGCTGGTTTGTTGCCTCTATCTCTAGTATCTCTATGATGAAAACTCGTAATGTCGCTATTGACTTAGTTGTCAACAAAGACATTGGGTTTTTGTTTACCTTGGCAACTTGTTTCATGAATAGTTTATATGAAATTGATTTTAAAACTGATAATCTCGAGGCTATTATTTTATCAATTAATTAATGTAAAATATGCGTTAATTTGGACTTTTAATGGTGTTTTTAGAAAAAATAGTGTATGATATACCTGCTAAAAGTGATTTTATTTTGTTTGAACGGATGGAACACTCCACCTTCGGGGTCGTGTCCCAAACTTTCCTTCTTACAAAATAAAATATCACTTTTAGCTCATATTATAAATAACTATTGTAGATAGGATGCAAAGTTTCATGGACAGAACAGCGTCCTTATTCTAAGGAGTTTAAGATAAATGGTGCATAAAATGTACCTTGAAAAAAAGCATGTTAGGCCAATCGATAGGGGTCACAACTACAAGTAATTAGCAATACGGCTGATTTTTTCTTATAAGTACCTTAAAGTATGTAGATTAATATAAAAAAAAGTTTTTCTACGCCATTGTCTGTAAACGTCGAAAATCGCACTGACAACATTCCTTGTAAGTGACATTTAACAATAACATGCACGTAATTAAAATCTCATAACATACACGTGCGTTTAGATAGAAAAACTTAGATTTCTTTGTTGAATCAAATTGCAATTAAATTTTCATTCACGTAATACTTTATTTGGTTTATTTACATACTTTTAATCAATTGAAAAATATTAAAGCTCTTAGCATTAGTGAAATACATTTTAGATTAAAAGAGTGATGCCCCTAAATGTCGGCAACACATTTTACAATTTCAAAAAAAATAATTCGGTGTTTCTTGATATGAAAAAAAAACGTCATCTCATTTATGCTGTCAATTTTGGTAACAAATTATAGTATCCGAACATTTTCTCAACTTTACCTATGAATATGACTGTTAGTAATGAAAAAGATGAAATTATGAGCACTCAGAAGAAAATAGATGGGCGTAGAAAAAGAATAGTACGTTACACGAGTTGTAATACCATTACGCACTCGTGAAATTTACGTAAACTTTTCACTTCGTGCGTAATGGGTTACTTACAACTCTTGTTACGTAATATACTATTACCAGTCTATCGCTTTCCCAAATTAAAAAAAAAATCAAAAAACCTTTTTTTTCGAAATTCTTTAATATTTCGCGCTGCGAGGAAGGTAGGGAAAAATAAAAAAAACACCACCGTGTAGAGGAAGTGCTTTGCAATAAAAAAGGTCTTCTGCATTTTTTTCGACTGAGCAATGGTTTGCCCGGAAAAAATTCGGTAAACTAAGTATGTATTCCACATCCGCGCGACTCTGCCACACGGCAGAAAACCTATTTTCTGAAGCGCGGCGGAGTATAAGCGAAGTATAAACTATTGTACAGTTATAATGTAATATATGAATAATTGTAATAGGGCGTTTTGAAAGTGTCAGCTTTAAGATAGCATTTTTTTTTGTCATAGCACATAATCATTTAGCAAATTACTCATATAAATATATATATATTCTAGTCAAAAACCAAGTATCTCAATAAACAATAAATTATATAATAAGAAGGAATTGAAACAATTTTTCGAACGATTGAAACTGTTATTTAGGAGGTCTCTTTCATAAATAAAATTTACGGATAATTCATTTTTCCTAATTACGTAATACGACACTTTTCATTATCTTCTAAATTTTAGGAATCTTGAATTTACAAGAAAATATATATATTAAGTACTGTAACTTTAATAAAACTAAAGTAATTTTAATGGGGTTTGCCTAGAAATGTTGGGGAAACTTTCAAGATCAAGAATATATAATCAAAAAATTAATTAATGTACATACATTTTTGGATTCAATGATTTTTTGTATTATGAGCGAAAATAGCAAATTTTATGGATTCGGGTAGGAACCTTCTTTATTTTTTCAAAATAAAATTTGATACTCCTGTAATATGAAGATGAATATTCAACGAACAGAATGTATATAGTGAAAAGGTATGAAAGTATCCAGGTATAAAGTATTTTATAAATGAAAACAGGTATAATAATGCACAAGATGCAGATGATTAATTTATAATTTTAAGATATAATTTTTTGCATACCTTTCTCCAATAAAAATATGTAAAAATTAATTTATTACCTTTTATTAATTATTTACAACCTTGACTTTTACCAAAAATAAAAAAAAATTCTGATTAAATATTTTTTTTTTTCGCGATTCAGAAAGTAAGTTTTCCGAAGTGCCGCAGAGTCGCGCGGATGCGGAACACATACTTAGTTTACCGAATTTTTTCCGGACAAACCATTGCTCGGACGAAAAGAACGCAACAGACCTTTTTTATTGAAAAACACTTCCCCTACACGGTGGTGTTTTTTATTTTTTGCTACCTTCCTCCCAGCGCGAAATATTGACAAATTTCGAAAAAAAAAAAGTCTTCTGATTTTTTTTTTCAATTTGGGAAATCGATAGACTGGTAAACTTTTTTTTATATTAATCTACATACTTTAAGGTACTTATAAAAAAAAATCAGCCGTATTGCTAATTACTTGGTCTAAAATTTCCCCTACCGACTGGCCTATGTACCTAGAGAAACAATTCGTGACCGGTACTGATGAGCTGATTTCTGAAATACTTATACATAGAGTCTTAGGTGAATATCTACAGAGTTGTAAATTAATTTGGCTATTCCTTTCTGGAATTATTTCATGATTTTCATCGTTTTATGACTATATTTATTTACCATTGCTCATTATTTTTCGACTGCTTAATGTTTTATTACTTAATTACTTTCCATGATTAATTTTAACCTTGGAGTAATCAAATTTAAGCCAACAATTGCACCGGATATTTTGTAAAACCACTGCGAACGGCTTTTTATTGCAAAATACACACATTTGAAAGGTTGTCATTAAGTTAATCAGCTGGCTCAGTTAAGCAATGTAATCACGCAGTTGTTCTTATTAGTAACTGCAAATGTATATCATGCAAATCCGAATGATTTTTTTGGTTTATACTCGTAATAATAATCGTTGCCTGTTTCATTTTAATTAGTTAACCATTCTTATTGAATGTGTTAATGTAATTTATATTTCTATATGTGGATACCTATGGTATGCTTTCCTAGAATGTGGTAAAAGGAGCTGTTACGTTTCACACACGTCCCACGGTACATGTTATTTGGTTTCCATATTAAGAAGGGTTAGAAAAAATCTGTAATTTGGATCCCAATATTTTAGGTATACCTAATTTTTATATATAATTTGGTACAAAGTATTTCCAATATAAAGTGTCTACAAAAAATATTAACGAAAACAGAAAAAGAAACAAATGGATCGGCACATTCCCATGTAATAATCTTCGGACAGATCCTCTGCAGCTTTTCGTTTACAGGAAGAATTAATGATTCAAGTCCTGCACAAATGCATCCATAGCTATTTGTGTATCAAGAGCAGAAAGTAGTACTTTGGTAGTCGAGACAGAAATCTGTCGAAAATAATATAATATTTCGATTGTACCTATGTTTGAAAAACGTGCTGAATGTCTAAAAATAAATCCCAATGTACGATTGGCAGACATTACTGGTTGTTGAATATGTACAGCAAAGGAAAGTTGGCTATTGTACCTTACAACCAAATCCTCAATTTCAATACATCTTGATAACTGTTCTTCACCTATCAGAATATCAAAATTAATCAAATGCTTCTTGCGAGATATTGACATAACAAAACATTTACCAACGTTAAAACATGGGCGTCGGCCCAGCACTGTGGTGGAACGCCTCTGATTCGATAATTACAGTGAAGCAGTGTCGAGCTTCGAAGCTATGAAATGGTTAGGAGTACCAGGCAAATTGATCAGGTTAACAAAAATGACTCTTTTGAACACAGGTAACAAAATAACTTGGAATGGGTACAAATCAACGGTCTTCAGGGTCGGAAATGGTGTAAGGCAAGGGGATCCGCTATCAACTGTTTTATTTAACTTAGCACTCGAAGCCATTATCAGAAGATCTAAAGTAAAAACAGATGGTACAATCGATAACAACGAACATCAGTGCATTGCGTATGCAGACGACTTGACAGTATTGGCAAAATCAAAGAAAGAGCTCACTAAAATTACAAGAAATATTGCAGAACAAGCAAACATTTTAGGACTGCAAATTAATCAAGAAAAAACAAAATATATGGTCCTTGGAGATACTGGAAGTATTGGCGAAAATCTGATAGTAAAAACGAGAAGGGAAATGGACTACAATTTCCAAAGGGTACATGAATTTATTTATTTGGGAGTACTAATATCTAGCAATGCACACGAAGAACAAGAGATACAGTCAAGAATCACGAAAGGTAACAGAAAATTTGGAATGCTCCAGTCACTGATGAAATCAAAATACTGTTCAAGAAACATGAAGATAAGAATATATAATACCATTATAAAACCCACTGTAACATACGAAAGTGAAACATGGATTCTAACAAAAAAACAGGAAGAAAAGCTGGAGCGCTGGGAGCGTAAAATTCTTAGAGCAATCTTCGGTGGAATAAAAACACCTGAAGGCTGGAGAAGGAGAACGAATGAAGAAATAGACGAGTTATATGGAGAATCAAAAATAACATCAAGAATAAAAACATACAGGTTAAGGTGGTTGGGACACGTAGAAAGATTAAACAAAGAGCGAATGACAAAAATGGCTCTTTACAGGACTCTTATTGGCAAAAGAAGAAGAGGGCGGCCTAGAAAAAGATGGTTTGAAAGTGTGATGTCTGATATGAATAAACTGAAAATACGAAACTGGAAACAGAAAGCTAAGAATAGAGAGGAGTGGAGAAAAATAACTGCCCTGGGTCTACAAGGCCTGTAGAGCATATATATATATATATATAGTGTCGAGCGCGGTTAGTACTTGGATGGGTGACCATACTAGGGAAGACCGTCGTATAAATAGCCTATACAGCCATACCAATGAGCACGAGGTATAATGTAGGTATGCCGTCTTTCGGAGGAGACGTAAAACCGAGGTCCCGAGTCCATGGATGTTGGGCTCGTTAAAGAACCGTACCACTGGTTGGAACACCAATGGGTTTGGCAAAATTTCCGGTTAGGGGTAGAGTGCTCCCGGCCACCCAAATTACTCTACGACTCACAGGATTGATCCGTTTTGGACGTGCGTCACCTTAAAATGTTCGTCTTAAGTTTGCCTATCGACCCTTGTTCCGGGATTTTTGATTTCGAATTTTATTTTTCCGTAATTTGTGTCCAAAAATTTACATGGAAAAATGGCGATTTTGGGTGCAACATTCATCCTAGCGAACGCAACATTGAGTTTTTACAAAACTTTTTTGAAGGAAACTCTTCCTCTTGACAACCCTCAAATTGCGAGAAAAATTGGCCGTCATGTCTAAAAACGACCATAGTGATCCAAAACTATTGATGCGAAAGGAAATTGTTCCTCAAAAATCTATTGGAACAAAAATCCAAATTTGTTTTAATAAAAAGTGTTTGTAATTAATCCAGCAATACGTACAAATTTTCTCAGAATGTTTAAGGATATCTTTGGCCATTTAATTTGGCCAGGAAATCGCCAAATTCCAGAATCTCGGAAAATTTCCAAAAATTCTGTAAAAATTCGGTCATATTCCTTAGGTGATACTGAACACTTTTCGTTCAATACAAGTTTCTCATAAAGGTCGTCATTTCCGACAGGGGTTGTAGGGGTTGTCAAGAGGAAGAGTTTCCTTCAAAAAAGTTTTGTAAAAACTCAATGTTGCGTTCGCTAGGATGACTTTTGCACCCAAAATCGCCATTTTTCCATGAAAGTAAATTTTTGGACACAAATTACAGAAAAATAAAATTTGAATTCAAAAATCCCGGAACAAGGGTCGATAGGCAAACTCAAGACGAACATTTTAAGGTGACGCACGTCTAAAACGGATCAATCCTGTGAGTCGTAGAGTAATTTGAGTGGCAAAGTGGCGCTCCGCGCCACTGTGCGGCGTCGTTGATTAGCCTCAGTTGCAGATGTTCTTGTATATGTTTTGTAACTGTTAAACTTTCATCACATTCGCCTAAAGTAAGAACAAATGATTTTTACTTCCGGTTTAATTTTATACTACGTAACTTTGCGAAATAAAATGTTTTTTTTTGGTGCTAGCAATTTTTACTTTATTTCAACTAATAATTTCAGTTTTTCACCAATTTTAATTCAATTTACACGTCTTTTTATGCGTCAAAGTTTCCAACCTCAAAAAAGCTGCATTATATTGTTATTTCTAAGTAGATTTTACTACGGTTAGGTGCATTTTATTACCTAGGTATATATTTTGAAGGTACATGTTATCACACGTCAATTAGCATCCTGTTAGATCACGCTTATTTCGTGATATACTTTAGGATATACTGGGTCGTTTTACTGATTGATATCAATGTCCACAAAGCATGTAATTTAATCAATTATATATATGTGCAGGTGATTCGTTATTTTAACTTTCTCGATAAAAATGATCTGTATGCACAACAGCGTGTTATTTGTAGATGTTACTGAACTTTGTCCATCGGCGATCAAATTACTATTTTAAGGTTAGCTAATACATACAGAATAAAATCAACATCATTGCACCCAGCACAATATTATTCTTAGCACCCGCAACCCACATCTTATAAGTTTTATAGTGATATGTATATGGGTTTGTAGTTGTTTTGTAGATTGCAGGTTTTTAGAGGTTATATACATTGACAGAAACGATTTGTGTCATGCGTTATAGACCATTGCAGAATAAGACAGATCGGCAATATTGTGCTGGAAGGCACATATTCTATTTACATCTGATAATAAATTGACTTTAATCAACAATTACTTTTTGAATGTATCTAAAATGCCATCGTTTGAATTAGTGCTTTAAGACAGGGCACCCTCAGTGAATCGCAACTTAAAACTTGGCGTTTGTATGCTCGACACTTTATTAAAGGTTAGTTAGTTAGTTCTTTGGTCAAAAGACCGTTAGGGTCGATATTGTCTACAATCCGATTTCTTTTAATGTACCGGCACTTGTTGTACTTTTGATACAATTTATTTCTTTCCAGCAATGTGAACCCCATGTTCGATATGTTCACTCAACCTGGCTAGGTATTCCCACACCATTTTGGAACTGATTACACTAGATCTCAGTGCTTTAATGGCTGCTTGACCATCCGACATTATGATAATCTTTTGTCTTCTATATCCTTTGTCAATATTGAACACACCTTCTTATAGCGTGAATTTCCGCTTGAACGATAGGTACTTGGGGTTTTTCCCAATCTTTCAGAGTATTTGATCCGTACACTCCTATCCCAGTTCGTTTTATTGCTTTTGAGCCGTCTGTATACCATAGGATAGCATTATTTCCAAGTCTGGTAATAGTATTTGGATCCCATTCCTTCTTGTTGCTCAATTCCGTAACGAATTTCTTTGAAAAGTTATACTTTTTTATCAGGTTTATCAGGTTTTCTGATATCTACGAAGTAAGGAGGGTTTTTTTTAATGATTCCCTCTCTACTTAGTCTGTATCTTGTTCTTTCTGCAACACTTTCCACCACCTTGTAGTGGTGTGAGTTTGAGAATCACTTCCATGGCATGTTCTCATTGCTCCTGTAATGCATATACACTATACAGGCTAGTTTTTGAATATTGCAGAGGTTTTCTCTCGTCATCAATAGACTAGTCTACTTCTCCACGCAGTGGCTCCATAAGTGATAATTCTACGGCAGTGCCTACATCCAGTTCCCGGCCAGACTCCTGCACACCATTATAGTCTTTGATCCGGATATAAAACGACCTTCACCGAGATGCGGTATATGATGTGGTATAGGGTTGCCTCCGAAAAATCAGTCCCGAATTGCGGTGGTCGAGTTTTAAAAGGGGAAATATTGCTGCGAGTGAATGTGTGTGACTGAGAGGTTCCAACCAACCATCCCATGCGATAGAAGAGGACACAGCTTAGCAGCTGTTTAAAGTCCGCACATTTCAAGAAAGTATTGCCTGCTATTTGTTCTTGAAAATGAAATGATAGCGACAGACTCGTATATGCTGAGCATCATGTTGGAGTAGATTGTCGCTATAGTTACAATGGATGATTCCAGTAGTCCATTCAGTGTTGCCACTACAAAATTTTCACGTCTAAAACGACTGACATTTACTAGGCCTTTCAGGGTACGATTCAAAGTCGAAACAGGAAGAATTTTTGATTTCAAAGATTTCTAGTTGATCCCGAATATCTTAACCAAGCTATAAATGTAAAACAAGCAAACACAGCAACTAACCACAAAATATACTAGATTAGATGACAAATTACTTTGCATTTCTCACTCAGATTAGATGCACGTTCGAGAAAGTCAAAACCGAAGTTAATTTCAAATGTCAAAAACAAGACATGTGACATTGAATTGACAGGTTTCGAGCATGCAGCAAACACGTATATATTTAAGTCCCCTAGGTTATTTGAGTTTTTTCAGTAACAACATTAATAGCCCGGTTCAGATATTCGGGAACATCTAGAAATGTTTGAAATCAAAAATTCTTCCTGTTTCGACTTTGAATCGTACCCTGAAAGGACTAGTAAATGTCAGTCGTTTTAGACGTGAAAATTTTGTAGTGGCAACACTGAATGGACTACTGTCATTTTTGCTTTGTATATTATCTCCTTTTCGTGTTTGTTCCATAGGAGTTCACTGTCTAGAGTCAAACCTAGATACTTGACTTCTTGTCACTATTCAACCTCGCTCCCATCAAGTTTAATGGTTTTAGGGTTGAATTTTTTTTCTTTCTATTATTGTTCTAATATTTTTGGACTTGTAACAAATTATAAGGTTAATGCTAGTTTTGCAATAACAAGAATTTTTCTTATAAAGTTCTTATTAAGAATCAATGGTAATCTGGTGTTTTCACAACCTGCATTGATTTTGCATGTAGGTTTAATTATATTTTAATTAAGTAAGGAATAAAAATGTGCTGAAAAGTAGATCATATAATATGAAGTAATAAATTTTAGGTGATTGCGTTCCATGAAGTATATTACCTCGTGAAAATAGTTAATGAACACGGAAAATTATAAAACTTATGAATCCATTTCATGCATGATAAAACAAACTAAAAACTACTTACGCTGGCTAGCAACTGTTAGCGAACATGTTAAATGTGAACGGTTATTTTATTTATTGTTTCTTCAAAAACATTTTTGTACCTAGAAAAATATATTTACAATTGTGCAAATCCGCATTTTTCATTTGCTTTACACTAACACTCAATTGAATAATTCATAAGGCTTCTTTGTCCTGAGTTTTCTCTTTTATCTGATGTTGTCTAGGAAGTAAATCCGCGGGGTTTAATCAGTGGCAACGTAGTATGGGTTTACGCCCGGGCGGTTTTTTATTGAGCATCACAAAATAAAATAACAAATACCAAAAGTGCTTACGCGACTTTATTTTGCTAAAATTTTCGATCACTTTATAAAATTTACTTTCTTGTTCATTCCATATGAATGAAAGAGTGGCAAGTCGTGCTTGGTTCACTGTGGATCCTAGTAACACACAAAACTAAACTAAACTCAGAACAAACTTAGAATAGTCTCATTTTGAAACGAATTTCAGAAGCTTGTATGTATGTATGTATGATGGGGTGACATTCACTAAGACCTAAAAGATCTATTGTGTCCCCTTACTTCTACATAGTTCCTGAGGAACGCCTCAGAGACTAGTAGCTCCTTTAGTCCTATTTCCCTGAGGAATTTTAGCATATCTGGTAAATGTCCTTCTTCTAACCAATAATCTACCTAGGTGATGTGCCCTAGGATTCTGGTGTAATTCGCAAGTATGTGGATGGAGGTTAATAGTAGTCCTTTAGACCGCTTCCTGGAAAGTAATTCTGGCGGATTCCTGATGGCGCCTCAGTCGTAAAATCTTAAAAATCAATAACACTGATTGAATGATTGTGATTCTAGATAGAGGTGTCGAAATCACTAGCCCCTTCCGCCCGCAACTTCCTCGTCTGGCAGATGAGATGCACCAGTGGCTACTCGGCTGCACCACTGAGTTATTACTTTGTTGTCACTCCTTGGTTCAATAGTTGTTCTTCGTGACACTGAAATATCAATCGTGTGGTTAACACTTTCTACCTTCAAGGTACGTTCGACAGTTTCTGGAAACATTATCTGGATTTTGCTCTATGGTTTAGCTCCGAAGCGGTATTGTCATATGACTTCAGAATTGCTTGAATTATTTTACTCAAACCATACCTAGTTATGATCAGAGACGTACTAGTATAGCTCCAAGGTGGTCCTATTTCAATTACTTTAAAATTGTTTTTGGAGAGGACGAAACTGTTGAAAAATTCAGTGTATCCTAAATATGTACAGGTAAACTGGTATCTCGTGACAAAGCGGAGCTTCCAGTACGCAGAGAGAGAGATAACGTATTCGCTCAGACCCGAACATTAGATATTAAAATTTATACAATGTTGTCAATATGTGGGTGATCACAGTAATGTTGGATACGTTTATCCCACATTTCATAAAATTATTCTCGATAAAAAGCAAAATATAATATTTACCAAACAATGCATAATAAAATTATGATGTCATTACAATACAATTATATAAGAGACTTTCATTTTAAAAGATCCTACTTGGAAAACTTAATTACTGGTAAGTATTTAACGTTTCAAAATACATGTTTAAATAAGGCAATAATTATATGATTATTACTATCATTTTAATATTTTTAATCAACTTTTAATATAACACATTCGACAAAGTTATTTATTCTGTTTAATTTAAAAAGTATAACATTATTTAAAAAACTACTGAAAATCCTGAGACAATAATAGCATTAATGAGTACTTAGTAGATATTATTAAATAAATGGGGGTTTAGAGATCCTCGGTATCTGATTCTTCATCATCAGAAGAATCCCATTCCGAATCACTTAAAATGATGACAAATCTTTCCATATTATTTTCGATTGTTGCTTCTTGAGCGAGTAAATGAAACAATGCAACAGTGTAAAAATATCGAGCTGCCCACTGCATAACGTCTACCGCACGATTTTCTTTGCTGGATCCCCACTTTCAAATTTGTTACGGCGCATCGTCACCTCATTTCACGAGATACCGGTTGGAGTGTAACACGGAGCTTTGACAATAAAATACAAAACATTGAGAAAACAATTTATTCTTAAAATAAAAACGAGCCAATTCAATAATAACAGCATGACTAAATAAAAAATAAAGTTATACATTACATAACAAACATAGTTTAAATATTAATCTGTTAATAATGTGCTTGTTTATAAGACACTTTGGCAACGAATCCAAGTTTCTTATCAGCCACGTAATCCACAACTCTAATGGTCTTGTGATCAGGTTCCAAAAGACTGTAGGTGCCTTTCACTTTGTATCCATCTCGAGATTCTTGTTGATTTTTGTAGTCTTTGTGTTTGCTATCAGCTACTTTATAGGCAAAATGGTATTCTGGATTAGCCTGAATAGAAATAAACAAGTACAGTAGGATTGTAAAACACCTTTAACTACTAACACAGGATTATTAGATTTGTTGACTAAATATTATACATATTTACATGGCTCAGATGTCAGTATTGCGTCTTGTTATTCATGTGTTTATATACTTCATTTGCTACCTCTTGTGGACCAAATACTTACTTGGTTTCAAAATTACCCATCTAGGTTACCCGTGCTCGTGCTCAAATGCTTATGTCTAACCATTTTTAAATGGTATTGGATACATTATTGACCCCGAACTAGATTGAACTATTTGTAACACTCATGAAAAGGAAACTATTTTCCACATACTGTTTGAAACGAAATATCCCTTGCCTTGAAAATATGCCTTAAATAATATCACAATTTTTGTAGTATTTGAGATTTACTTAACCTTTCTCATTTTTTCTTATCTTTTTTTATGGAATTGTATTTTCACTTTGCAGTAACATTGTTTCAGAAGCAATAAAATTATTCTTATTATAATTAAAAAACAAGAACAATTTTACATAGTTCCGGATAAAGTCTGTATACGTTTTAGCCCTGGAGATTTTTATAATTAAACTGCTCTCCCAATTATTCAACAAATCGACGTCTGCGAACAAAACTTGGACCAAGGCTTGGCTAGGCAATTAACTATTCACTAGCTCCAGAAGGAGCACGGCGTCTAAAACCCTCCTCTTATGTGAAAAGATTTATACAGTTTTATTCCTTTAAAGACCAACTTTTGGATTATATACTTCGGCAGAGGTAAATTATTATGAGAACAACTTCAACAGAATATGTTACGGAAAGTTGAATAACTTAACAAATCTATACAGTGGTTTTTCAAATTAAATTTCCCTGTATCTTTGAGCCAGACCAACATAATTCCATTTCACAATTAATAAGAAATACAATAGAAGTGTAAGTCACATAATATTAAATTGCAATGATGATAATCATTTAAACTACTCATCTTTCAAAAATGTAACGTTTACCTTGATATGAATTTCTTTTTCGTGATGTACATCTACCGGAGTTCTAAAATCAGATCCAGTAAATCCAATTGAATCTTCATATTTTTTTTCTGCATAGTCGTGTTCATTGCCCTTATATTCACTTTGTCCATATTCCTCGTTATCTTCATTTCCTCCACTTAAACCGAAAATCTGGTAACTCACAGCTTTGCTGTCATCATAACCATACTGTGGTGCTGCGTACACCAATACTACTAACGAAGAGATAATCTGGAAACAAAAATTATCTGTAGATTTGTAATCTTAAGTAGACAGGAGCTTACCGATTTCTAAACTAATTAGATAACATATTAAAATCGACACCCCAAATGGCAACATTTTTGCGGCACATTGGCCTCTCCGAAGATTATCTGTCTCCTGGAGTCCAATGCGTCACAGTCAGACAAGATATGGGTTACGGTCTCCGTGCCACAAAGTCTGCAACTGAGATCCCCGTTATACAGCCCCATTTTGTGCAGGTGCTATTTTACCGGGGCATGACCCGATACCGATAACCTGTAATAATTCTTAGCTTATTTCTACTGATATTCAGTAGTTCTTCAGTCCGTTTAACACATATGTCACCTATGAAGGTTTTACTGTATACCTGCTTTGGAGTGTTCCTCCACTGTAGTCTATGTTGGCTTCGTACCCATTTTTGTATTTGTCCTCGGACCACCTTATTCGTGTCCTAAGAACTGGTTCTGGTCCAACTGTTGCTGAACCTATTCTCGCGAGTTCGACAGCTTGTTAATTTCCAGAAATATCGTCATGTCCTGGCACCCACACTTTAATGTGGTCTGCCAGTTCATTTAGTTCTTTCTAGCATTCTTCTACCAGTCTGGATGTTACCTTGCAGCTATTTAAAGCTTAAAGGGCTCCCTGGTTGTCAGTTAATATGTTTATCCTATGAGTGTCATTCCTATGTTTGTTAATTCTGACAAATTCTGGTGTAGCATAAATCTCCGCCTGAAATACAGAGGTATGTTCTCCTAGTGTATTCCTCATTTCACTATACACCTCTGCTCCTGTCCCTTTCTCAGTTTTTCGGGGAAACTTCAGGCTGTTTGCGTCTTGCCAGTCCTTTCTGTAAGGTATAGCTACCTCATATTTAGGGCTGGGGTGAAGTTTAGTGGCCATATTATAGTCTGTTTTCATATCTAAAATGGCTTCACTTACGATGTATTGTTCAGGCTATTATGTATCCTAAAAAAACCCCATCCTTGCTTCTCCCTTTATTACGAGGTGTAATGGAGGAAGGTCAAATAAAGCTTCTAGTGCTGCCGTTGGCGTGCTTCTCATGCACCCTTCAATACTGATACTAGCAAGTCTTCACACCTTGCCTATTCTCATCATTGCATTCCTTTGTGTCGTCTTAATCCATCAGACCAAAGACGCATATGTTATTATGGGTTTTACCACCACATTGTATATCCAGTGTAAGCGTGGGCTTAACCCCCATGTTTTCCCACAAGTTCGCCTTGCCATCATTAGTGTGTTTTCCGATCTTGTTTCTACTTTTTCCAGTTGCTTGGTTCATGTTAATCTCGAGTCAATAATCACCCCAAGATAGTTAACATCCATCACCATTGGAATCTCCGTAACTTGAAGGTATAGTGGTCCTAATCCCACCAGGTCCCTTCTTATGGTGTAAGGCACTTTGTTTGATTTGGTGGGACTTATATTCAAACCCACTTCTTCCGTCCATTTTTTCTCTATGTTCAGAACCTGTTGCATACTGTTCTTTATACTGAAACTGATCAATCTGTTTTCGTCCAAAATATATTTTAAAAGTACCAGATAATACTATTCTTGAATATATTTTCCAAAATTCGAATTTATAAAAATAAATAATAGAAAATCTCGAGTGATACATGAAGCAAAATCAAGAAAAAAACGTCTTGTTGATGTCGAAGAATAATAGATTCAATACTATGACAACGCCTCACAAAATTTTTGAAAAATATTTTCCAAAAAAACAATGACCGTTCAATTCAGAAGAAACAAATACTTCTCGTGCTGTATTCCCCGACAGACATTGATTTACACTTCTAAGTTAAACGGGGTCGGTATGATCTATCAATATAGAATTTTGGTTTGCGGTTAGAGGTGGGGATGTCGCTGTTGTCAAGTCTTTAACATTTCCTTTACTTGGGGTTATGTATTGATTGTGATTTCAGTGTCATCTTCAGTCCGGGATTATGCTCTCAGAGCTCCTGGACGCAAATAAGCCGTAACCGGTCTACAAGTGATAGTGTGCCTTCTAATTGCAAACCAGAATGGTTTTTTTTAAGGAGCCGTCCCTTCGCCGGCACCACCTTAGCCTCTTGTGCTTATTGTGGATTTTCCTAATGTTCTGACTACAGCCTATTCAGCCAATCCGTTCCCTGTATTAGCTCATACACGTTCTTTACTGGTTGGTTGTAGAAGTCTTCTGGAGTCATTTGGGGTCTTCCATACAGTTTTTGCCTCCTGTGGTCCAGCGTCTCACAGTTGCATAATATGTGCAGAGCTGTTTCGGTGTCCTTTTTGCATCTTCTGCATGTAAGGTCTCCGTTATACAGCCCTATTTTGTTGAGGTGCCCCTTTGTGGGCAAATGTCCCGTAAGAAGCCCCGTTATGGTGCGTAGTTTGTTCCTGCTCATTGAGAGCAGTTCTTTCGCTACTTTTTCTGATGGTTATTTTATAAATTTCTTCCCATGCGTTTGCCTGGGCGTATTCTTCCAGTGTTTTTTGTGTTGTTCTTTTACCCACCCTTCCAACCATGACCTAGTGGAGCATCTGGGAATGCCCACAGATAATTCGGGTCCGTTCATCAGGGTTGACGATCCTGCTCTTGCAAGTTCGTCAGCTTTTTCATTGCCAGCGATTACTTTGTGACCTGGGACCCACTCCAGTGTTACACTGTTCCGAGTCGCCAGTCTTCTAAGTTCTTCGTCACATTCCCATACCAGCCGAGATGTTACCTTAAAACTCTGAAGTGCTTTAAGGAAACAGTAATAAGCATACTTAAATTATTGTTATCTATTTAGAAAATAATTCTTATTGTAAATTATTTGCCAAAATTAATTAAAAACGATGATTGCGTCTATTTTATAGTTTCAAGTTGTTGAAAATTGAAAATTTCAAAAATACTTACTATTACGGCGTTCATTTTTGATCGATACGTATTTCGTTGATCAACTGGTTAAGAACTAACTACTTTAGGCAGTAATTCACTTCAATATATATACTAATTATCGAGAAAGGGTCGTAGTTATTCAACTTTTCAAAATCAGTAACATAAATACATTTATATTATTAAACATGTTGACAAATCTGATTTCTCCGCTATCTGTCTGAACTTGGACCAGTTGAATTCGAATAATTTACCACTACATTTATGATTTAATTGATCGTTAAATAACGAAAATGCATATTTTAAGTTTTTGTAGTTTCAATATTAGGTACTCGTAGCAAAACATTGCCAACATGTAACTATTAAATTAACTGATATTTAGATGCCTTTGAGAACCATACCAAAGAGATAGATTAGATTAAACAAAGTATTAAGTAGTGCTGCTGATTTGGATGTAAATACTATGGCAGTTTCGGAGGACAGCTTTTCAATCTTGTGACTGTTGAGGTCTCGTAAACATATACTGCAGGAGGAGACTTAAAAAAGCAGAACAAAAGTGCGTGCTGACTTAAATAGTACCTATTCAAGGCTTAGGTACTATTTAAGGCTTTTATTACCATTCTGCACCTCATAAAAACAGTGTAATATAAAAAATATGGGAGAAATTAATGGTTTCAACCCTCAGTACCTGGAATATTTTCACTTATGGCAGCAGAATTAATACACGAATGTTGTCGTTGATAGAAAATTAACCCGAGTCAGACAATAAAAAATATATATATAAAGAACATACCAACTTAATACTATTATTGAATGGAATTATTTGTTACGAACACAAAAAATATTTAGTATAACTAAAAACAGTTTGTGCAACCATTTGTGTAACAAATAGTCCACGATCTTTGTGATATCGCAAGAAAGCATAAAATTCATTGTGCAATCACTACAGAACAATAATATCATTAATTTTGTGCACTAAACTTTATTCTTTGATGTCTTTACGGCCAAACGGATAATTGGCTTTCGCAAGCTCGTATAATTATCTGCGTTATAAATTTCGACTTACGCACGAATTAATACCGTGAAATTGTTAATTACAACAATAGAGAATGATAATTTTTGTACAGTTTGTTTTTTATAATTTAATTAATAAGTCTCACAAATCTTTTAATCATTAAATTCAATAAATGAGAAAATAAACATGAAAAGTTAGCTACAGCTCGATGAAATAAAACAATTCGACTTGCTTTATCTTAATTATATTTGAACCTATTGTCAACTTGAAATTGAGATGAGTTTTCATGGATATTATAGAAAGAATAGTTCATAAACAATCCCATAGTAAAAAAATTATGTACTGACATAGATATGTGGACAGCCAACGGTTATATCTCAGAGACATGGCGTAACGCGGACGCGACAGGCTTTAGAGGCGCTGACTACGGGCACTTACGGTTGCGATCCATTTTTGAGGCACGCCTTCTACACCTCAAGCAAGCCATCTTCACATTTCACCTCTCAGCAGCTTTTGTGAACTCGCTGGCGCTGGCTACGCACCCTCTACGCCCGTCCGCACTGCATTACGTGCTTCCTTTAATCGGCCGTAGAAAAAACGACAGTGGACGGGTAGAAATGCGCCTACTTCTGACGGTGCTCCAGTCGCTTGTGCGCTTCGACGACACAAGAAATTTGAAGTGTCGCTTGCCTATCGCGTCGTGTCAATGCCTTAAGTGCCGAACACAACATAATGCCGTCATCTCCTCTCTATCACATACGTTTCTCTCTACAGTAGAAACGGTGGAGCTTTACCTTCACGTGACTGTTACGTCAGCCACAATATTCATATGAATCAAATCAAAACTTCTGTCAACTCAATGGAAATAATCGTTATGACTAATATTCCAAAGGTCGGTCTTTTACGAATTGGTAATTAAACAAGAAATTCAACTTTTTAAATTGTATTTATTAAAACTATCGATATACTGGGTGAGTAAGTTACAAAGTCCAAAATGAATATTAATATTAAATAATCATTGTAATATTCCCGTTTCACGGCATATTAGGTGTTATGAAATGTCTAAAGTTAACAAGTTGATCATGTATTATATTCGTACTCACCAATGTCAAATGGAATAAAAAGTCAAATTAGTTCTTACAAGAACTGATTGTAACAATAAATACACTTTCAATCCAAAAATTCGCTAAAAACAAGATAATAAACTAAACTCGCTTAACCTCAAATGCGGTAGTGTCAAATTCAACTTTTAGTACGATCAGTTCAATACACGTTACGTCAATTATATCGTTGTCTCTTTTCACGATTACTACGGCAAATTTAAACAAACTATAACGTATGTCTTGTAGTTGGTCTTGTGAAGAAGACAATCGATCGTACGTTATTATGTTTGATTTATATTGATAGAAGAAGGTAGTATGTAGAAAATATGTGTTGCATAAATCGTAGATTGGGTCACGTGATGGTAAAGCTCCACCGTTTCTACTCTATGCAAGGTAAAAAACCTGTATACAGTAAACTACTACAATGATAAATATTTCAAACAAACACTGTCGACTTGTTAAATAATAACATCATATTTTTGTTACAGAACGCCCTAGATAACTACACCTTCCTGCCGTTCAGCGTCTTCCTAGCCATTTTCTGGATATTCACGTATAAGAAAGTTCCAGAAACGAAAAATAAAACTTTTGAAGAAATAGCAGCCTTGTTTAGGGAAGGAAATGGAAGGTAAATGTGTTTTTTAAATTGTCAGATATGTACGAACTAATTTTTATCCAAAATAAATAATGTAACTACATATTGTTGTTATTGTAATGCAAAAAATAATTATTGAACAAAAATCTTTAGATAGACCCTGAGAATGTGTCATCTGTATACGATGGCTTTTAGTAGTTTCTTTCTTCCGAGGAGGAGGATAAGAACAATATAAAGCTTTTAGTGTCTACCAGCAGTACTACTCTCCCTATAAGTAGGCTTTGTGTGTTTGGAATTATGCGCAATTTTAATATCCTGCCCATCAAGCCTCTCTTTTGAAAATATATATGGAGAAGAGGTATGTATGTGAGTATGATGGGGTGACATTCACTGAGACCCAAAGGATCTATTGTGCCCCCTTACTTAGGTCCTGAGGAAGGTCTCAGAGACTAGTAGCTCCTTTAGTCCTATTTCCCGGATGAATTTTAGGATCTTCTGTACAATAATCACCTAGGTGCTGTGACCTAGGATTCTGAATTGCTGTGCAATTCGCAAGTATGTGGATGGAGGTTTCTTCTATGGAGAATAGGTAGATCCAGAAGGATGTCCGTGGCTGCTGACGGTGTGATGCTAGTGGCATCAGAAAATGTTCACCAGAGATGTTTATTTGGGCAGTGCGCTATAATCAAACTTCAATAATTCATTTTTTAGGTTTACTTAATAAGCAAAAACACATTAAATTATAAACTTAACACTCCAGATTCGAAATATGATTCTGTTTTTATCGGCTATTTTTTCAACCAAAGTTATTACAATTTGAAATTTCTCAGATTACTTTATAATAATTGGTAGATGCACTGGCCTATGAATACATTTCAATTTGTTGTTTTATAATCCAAATTTTTTGTTCATAGTGTTGGTTTTCGAGACAGTCGACTGTATGGGTGAGTTTGTCGCATGACTTGATTTATATGCATGAAGCACGCTACATTTAATCTCATTCCTACACTTATTCACTACATTCTCTCAAATTATTTTCTCTCCTACACGTATCGGCACACTTACATAGGCGCACAGGATTGGTAGGCCAGCTTGCAAACATTACTTGCAATAATTTGGGTCAAATAATAATTTTTAGGTGAAAAATTTGTAATTTTTTTGTCAATCCCTCTAACATCTTGACATATAGTACAACAGAGACTATTCTAAGTAATAATTAAAATCGACAGATGAAAATATCGTTGTAAAGACATATTAAACATATCATCATAGAGACAGACGAAAATATCTCTGACAATTTACAAACGTCATCAGTAACCTTGAAACAAATAACATGCAAATTTTCAGGAGGAGGTATGAATATCTTTTGAGCAATTTATTTTCGATTTTTGAGCCGTCTGCTCACTGGTACTGGCAATTTCTGATAGTTTCTCCAGCCACTTCCTGTCCAGGGTCCTTTCATAATACCTCCGCGGCCGCCATCTTATAGTCTAATATATCTTAGGATTATCTTTCATGAACCTCACTACAACGACATTTTAGTTATAATAAGGCCGCTTTACCACTTTCTGATTAGAAACTTATAGCGATGAGGTGTTCAAATAAAGTGCAAAAACTACGTTCAACGAGGTGAATAAATTAATGGTAAAAGAAACTTTTTAAAAACAAGTTTTTATTCAATTGCACTAAAAAGAAGAAAATAAACTTCAAATCAAATCAAACCAATCAATTAAGTACATGTATTACACAATTTATCAAATGATATAAAAGCTAGTTAGTATGTAAGTTTATTTTCTTCTTTTTAGGATAATTACATAAAAGTTTGTTTTTAAAAGGTTTTTTACTATTAATTTATTTTTTAAATATGATTGGGAATGTTTCTGCATTTTATTTAATGCGTCGTTGTTACATGGTTTGCCTGTTAATTTAGTAGATACAGTCTAATTCTTCAATAATTCTAACTTCTAACAGTATGACCCTGATAAAAACAAGAATTAAATTCAATGAAATTAATTACAAATCAAAATAATACGTTTAATTTATTTAAAACATTAGTTGTATCACGGCGAGGTCAAGTTGAAGTGAATCGCTGACAAGACGTATCTCTTTAAGGTCAAGTAATTATCACGTAATATTTACACAGACATGATCTAGTTTTCCTACAAGTTGCGAGTGCTCCCACCGGACCAGGGAATCCACATGGTAAAGTGGAACGCCCAACATTACAATTAGAATATCGTCACATATCTAAGCATACATTGTGATCCAAAATAAGCGTGTTTTCCAAATTTCAGCTCAATCGGTAAAAGATAACTGCTTTAAAAATCAGTTGCAATATTTCACCCTGACAAACATACATTGCAAGTTAAATAAAAGCATGTAATACTAAAAAATCCACAAAAGCGTGGCGTATATTACCCAAATCCTTTGTGATTAAGTGCTTTTAACTAGACTACGTTTAGGCCATTATAAGCTATAAGCTTCTAATCCGAAAGTGGTAAACTAAGGGCGGCCGTGCTTTATTCTTGAATTCTACAGTTGTAATGGTACTCAACATGCGAAAAGAAAAGAAATGAAAAGAAAAGAAAAGGAACCACAAGATGCACGCCCTATTGTTTCAATAATTAGTACACATCAATTCATTTGACACTTGTGGTTTTTTTCTCGTGTCCTGTCGATTGAGCTTGGATTTATAAATTTAATTTCGATAGATAATGGAATTTTGAATTGAATTTTATTTATTGAACATTTAATTTGACATAAATGGTACTTTTAACATTTGGTTTGCAAACTGGTCTATGCTAATATTATATAATCACACTTTCAATTATATATTAGAGCTAAGCTAATTACTAGTAAATGATAATTACTATACTGATATACTTTTATAAGTGTTGTACGATATTTACGTGTTATTTAAATGTTTACGTTTTAAATTAATTCCTATATAATTAGTGTAATTAGGTATTGAAACATTAAAATAGTGTTGGTGAAATTACAACACCACAAATCACCTCAAAGTTTTTGTATAAAAAATTGTATTTCTCAAAAATTTCATACAAAGTATTTTATAAAATATTGCAGCTTTTATAAATAAATTTTCGTTTCCAATTTATTTGACTCTGTAACAATAAATCCTTGGTTTAGTTTTGTATGGCCTGTTCCGAACCGCTCACTGCGACAGTATTGTCTTCTGTGCCTCAATCCAAATTAGATTGTTCCTTCAAGCTCAATATTCACAAGGAAGTTGATAAATCTATATACATTATCAGGGCACAAACACAGCTACTTAAAATCTGTAGTCTGACTCGTTTAGCAACCAAACAATAGCAGAGATCCGGCCAGCTCATCTTCTAGGCAGAGATGAGTGTTGGTGTTTGCTGATTGATATATTGATTGTTTGGTTCGGCACCAAGATGTACAACCACGCGCAGCAGTTTTTGATATTCCAAATACTGGTTCAGAACCAGTGGATGCAGTTTCAGACCCAACTCAAATGAATGTGCTTACAAGCTGTATAAAACTTTTAATATAGTGTTTAAATATTGCTCAATACACGTAATTTAGAATTCAATCGGTTTTTTACAAAAATCCTCATTGTATCACACGATGGAGCAAAATGAGTTGTCTTTCGACTCGATCTTCAGAAGAAAATAAATAGCACTACTCAAAAAACGCAACACGCATTATAACTTTAGTTTGGTCTTAGCGCGAGAAGGCGTACGGTTCATAGAAGTTATTTTGCGCAAGTATTGAAGATGTTTACAGGCCGAGCAGCAAAATTTCTATATGATGAGGAACAACTCACAACTATACAACTTACTCCTTATTGTTTCTTTACATTTCTTTAATAAAATAAACAGTTCTGGTAACTGAAATTTGACACTGATGGCCATCCCAACTTCAAATAAATTACACTGCTTTTGTTGTTCTTAAGTCAAACATGACATTTAAACTAAGTAAAATCATTCTTTTCACCCATGTTGTTCATAAGTTTTTATATGAAAAAAATATTGTACAACGCTTGTATACTTATAGGTCGTTTCATATTACTATTTTGAAACTAAAATACATATATCAACACATTTACTAACATTCCTATTTCGTATAACAATCTAATTCACCAATTCACGCATGATGTCTTTTCCCTGTTCCTATAATAATTGCGAGTTCCCAATTAAAAGCCCTGTAGCTTTTATACGAACAAAACAAATCAGTACATTGTTATTTTGTATTCAATTTGATCCGATACTAAACATTGAATTATTAAAAAGAAATTGATTCCTTCGAAAGAATACAAACAGTAACGAAGTTTAAATATAATTTTAAAATTTCGACCTGAAATTAACAGTTTAAATTCTCTTGCAATAATCGAGTTCATCCCAATAAAGTTGATCAGTGTAATCCATCGTTTTTTAATTCTGTTCAACGTACTAATCGTGATATAAAACCATAACCTAATTTTATTTGATAAAATATAACAATAATTAATTATTTATGTTTGATTTCAATTTAGTTTGGTGCTCATTCATTTTCAAGATCCAAATGTCTAAAATAGCTTTGAAACCAACATATATTTTGTCATTAACATAATATTTGTCAAGGCTCACATCTGAACCTGAGGTAGCGCTACGTTGGGATGAACGCGACCAATATCTCTGTTTCATGATTTGCAGAATTACTGTTGCAATAAAAATACACAAATCAATATATATGATTCATTGAAAAGACGTATTTGTTACCCTTTTTGAATGATGTAATTATGGAGACTATATAAGGAGAACTAACTTATACGGAAAAATTGACAAAACCTGTCCTCAAAATCGTCTATATTAGGGTGAAATTCATAGTCGACACTTGAGGGTCATTCATACTCAAACTTAACTTAGTTTGAGTTTAGCTCGAGGAAGTTTTCATATCCACAGTCATTACTCAAGTAATACTTCAATTTGAGTGAAGAAAGTTTGGCATCAATGTTATTATTAGGAACTTTTGGTTGCGTTTGGTTAACAATTGTGATCTACGAACGTCCTTTAACGTTTATCTGACATAAAATGTTGCATTGCATTCATATTCGGAATTTGTGTTGTGTTTAGTTCGTGTATTAGCTCTGTGTAATTATTTTATTTTCAGTTCAGTTCTTTACTGTTTACATATATTTCTTATTTGCTTCGTAAGTTTATTTTTCAAGCTAGTTATTTAATACATAATTTTAGATTCGTATTTTCAGTTTTGCTTTCTACTACACCAATGTGGTTACTAACCTAGGTAAACGATAAACGTGAGCATTATCATCATCTATAGAGTCTATAAAATCCATAAAATCATCCATCATACTAATTTCCTTGAAAAATTTGAAACTATAACCACCAAACAAAATTTCGATATCGTAAAATGACAGTGTAAGGTACAAACGTGGTTTCTAGGTTATAAATCTTCACTCAAGGGAGCTGGAACCTGTACTTATATTTCACTCAAGTTACACTCAAACTCAACCTCACTTTTTGCTTGTCAAGTGTCTCGGCATACAATCAGGATGAGTGAAGTAGGTATGAGTGACCCTCAAGTGTCGACTATGAATTTCACCCCAAGCAGTTTGTTTTTTTCACCGCTGCGTCGCGCATTGCAAATACGATACCATCCAAATAAGTAACCTTAGTTTTTATAAATGACAGTAGCCAAATTGTAAACAATACCTGACAATAAAAACTAAAAGTACAAACCAAAATTGTTAAAAATTAAAAATGGGCAAGATGTGTATTGTTGAAAATTGCATATTTCTGTCACGGAATTTGTTATTTATTGAATTTATTTTATAAATCGGCTTTAGAATATACTAACTTCCACAAGGGGTGTCTTTTTAATTCTTCAAATTTTTCTTTTAAACACTTATTATACTCATTATAACTGTGCTGTGCCTTTAAATGTCTTAAAAAATTCCATACAGAAGAGAAGACACGACAATAGATATTCGTATTTTTCATCAAGTAAAAGCATAAACACATTCAGCAGCACAGAATGGAACTAATTATTTCACCACCAAATGATCACAGTTTTCGATATTTTTTAAGACGGGGACAAAAACGGATTTCTGACTCATGAAATTTTTCATTTCTTCCCCTAACCTCACTTACCTAACATACTGTCAAATGAGCTAGCAACCAATAAAATACCATGAACTGAAAGTGTACGCAAGGCTCATGATTGGTTGTTATTGTTCTGCAGTCAGATGTTTTTGGTATGGTATTGACACTGGCGCCCTCTACAATTACCAAAAATTGAAATACATGGAGTTCGATCTCCTTATATAGTCTCTATGGATGTAATATTCAGAAATAAAAGTGGTTTTAATAGTTGCAGCAAAAAAATTTTAGTTGAAACAATTAGTTACCTAGAAAGCAAAAGTTTCTATGTAAAATGTAAATAGGTTTTGACTAGCAATAATTGCTTTAAAAAAATATTCAATCTCCATTAATTCCAACTTTAAAGGTTTCCATCTTTTTCTATGTCTAATTATTATTCGATTTTAATTTCACGAAATCATCAATTTTTTAATAGAGAACGGGGGATGGAACAACAAAATGTTACTTAGTTAGTCACTTGCAGGGGGAGGGGCTATTCATAGACTGTCATCACGTTTTCTAAAACAAGAGAAAACTGCTTCTTAAATTCTTAATTTTTCCTTGTTCACAATCTAAATGATTAGTACCACTGTAATTTCTATTATAAATCAATCGAAATTGAAAAAAAAATATTGCTTCTAAGCCTTTAAATATGTAATAATTTTATTGAAAATAACTATTGTTAGATAATAAAAAATAAACTTAAATGATGTTTATTAATTAAAAACATAATTAAAATTATGCCAGCAGTAATAAATATTTCAGATACACTTAATTTCAAGATTATAAATATTTTTCAAATTTTCGCGGTTAATTTTGCAATTGTCTTACTGAATGATTGCAGTGGCACATGCGTAATAGTTCTCTCGATCTCTAAAAAATGGTACAAAAAATATGTAACATTCTTTTAGTTAGGGAGAGAGTACAAATGTTTTAATTATTGAACGTAAAAGATTTCCACTCTGTAAAACATTGATGATAACAATGAAAATAGAATCGATTATTTAATTTGGAACTCGCTGCAATACCGCCGGGCCGGGTTCAGCGTACGATGTTTTTCTCTAAAAGTAGCTCTGCATGACCAACTATCTATGAATGAAGGAAACTTACATATTTCTTTATTTGCTATAATATCCATCAAACAATTTTTTATATAAAAAAGAACCAGGCCGAAGCCAAATTTATTCAATCGAATCGTGATATATTTGGTTAATTTGTGACCAACTGTCGACCAACACCATTAATATTAATCATCATCTTCGAACAAAACAATATTTAATTAGTTTATTCGTAGACACTATATACAGGGTGTTTCAGGACTTTGAAAACTTGGGAGGTAATAGAAATAATAATAGTACTTTTTTTTCCTTATGCCCCTTGTTAACGAACTATAGGGTTCTATAGTTGGGAATCAACAATAGTTTTTTGTTCATAATATTATTAAATGGCTTATTGGAAATTAATAAAATTTCAACCGTTTATTAACACCACAATTGCACACTTTTTGTTAAATATAACTTTTTTTAAATGCAGTTATTAACTTTTTAAACGTTCTCCCATGACATTTCGATAAAATTAACGGTTTAAGAGATACGTTCAATTTTATGTCGCAATACATTCTATTGGTGTATATTGAACAAACAAACAAACTGAAGTGAACCTATGATGTCATCTATTAGTATCTCATAAGATACGTGCCTGTCAAATATCAACAATATACTGTTTGTTATAATTGTAGGAAGAAATAAGATGAATGATTAGATTTTTTAAAAGCCAAAAACTTATTTATAAACTGCACCTATATTAGATTAGATTAGAAATGGAGTGGTTCTTTGTCCTATCCCACTGTGACCTTTGCAGATCTATTGTGGTCCTCCCTATTTTTAGAGCTCGATATCTAGCAATATTCTTTTTGTTATACCTATTAGCCTGGATACCGCCTCCATTCCGTAGCTCTCTGCCCTCGGTTTTTCTTCTCCGAATAGGTGAAACCGCACCCTTACTAGGCCTTCGCACTCACAGAGTATGTTCGTCTTCTTCCTTGCAAAACCTTCATAGGCTGTCATCTGCTAGGCCAATGGTGTGCATGTGGTTCCCCAGCCTACAATGTCCGGTCAGCATTCCCACCATTATCCTCGTCGTTTCTCGACTTTGATATAGTAGGTCAAGTGACACTTTGGCCGAAGGACTTTTAAGGAATAGTTTAGCGTGCCTTTGTCCAGGGGTTTTATGCCACCAACGCAACGCCTGGTTGTTTATCCATTGGCGAATACTCTCCTTAGTGAAGTTTTTTGCAATTCCACAGGAAGGTTCTGGCCCTATCATGACCTGAGTCGCTCCCTGCTTGGCTAATTCATCGGCCTTTTTTTTGCCTGTTATTCCTTGGTGACCTGGCACCCAGGCTAGGGTCACTCTATTATGACTACCTAGTCTGTTGAGGGCCTTGCATCACTCCCACACCAGATTTGACGTTGTCCAATATGAGCTTATTGCCTTTAGTGCTGCTTGGCTGTCGGAGTAGATGACATTCTTTGGTTATCCACCTCCCATCTCATCAACTCTTCTGCACAGCATTGCACCGCCATTACCTCTGCCTGAAAGACAGTGGCATGTTTCCCTAGGCTTAGAGAGATCGTGATCTTCTCTTTTGCCCCATATATTCCGGCTCCTACTCCAGAGTCTGCACCTATATCTGTCAGAAGTTTTGAATTTTCATATTATATAATATTCCGTTTTGATAGACTTTAGTGATGAGATCTAATGAATAAGAAATATTTAGAAATATCCATTTACTTATAACCTCATCGAAATGAACCACCCTGTATAACTATACATCACTTATAACTTCGATAGAAGTAAAACAAAATTAAAGTTTTTCTAGTTTTTGAAAATTATTTTACGAATCGACAGCCATATTAAAGGACATGATAGTAAAACTTTATTTAAATATATCGATTATCACACCACACGGAATTTTAGATCCTCGTAAATTTCCTAATAAATAAATTATCATATACCAAAGCAACCAGCAAATTTCTACTACTCCCAGAAATCAATTATGTGGTAATGTACAGAATGCATCCCAGAAAAAAATTTCATAGAAATACGGACGTAAAAATAACATAACTTTTTACAAAATCACTGAATTAAAATTAGTTGTGTAATGGCATCAGATTCAAATAATACCGATTGAGTATTTTTGTAAAACCTTTGACCATTGTTTTTGGGGATTAAGTAACTAATTTAAAAAAAATTAAACCAAAAGTTGGCATAAGCTAAAAAGCAACTCTTTATAGCAATATAAAAATTATGTAGAAATTATAGTCTTGCCATTCCATTGCCAAGTTCCCAGAGGTTTTTAAAAGCACTCATTGTCTTCCAAGAACTATCCCAATTTATAATATCTGGATCCCAAATCTTGGTCACAGCATATAATTGTAATGCTATGCTCAAACATCGTAAAATTCTGCCAATTCTATTCTACGTTTGCACGTTAGACCATCCCTCAAGCTTAATTTCTTCGACATTAATCACCAAATTGTTAGTCGCATTTACCTTGGGTGGAAAATTCGGCAAATCAACTTATTTGCTTGGTTTTTGGGACTGTAACAGCACTTTTGGGGAGATTAACAATAAAACAAATAAATTCATCACTAACTGTGCATTATTCTTGAATTCATTCAGTTGTATTGCCTTTGTATCGGAGTGATACGTTAGAAAGATACCAACTGTTACCGTTTTTAGGTGCAGATACTGAGCCATCAGATTTCTGTAATCTTATTGCAGTGTCTTATCTAGTACTGAGTTAAAAGTTACATAATATGCAATCTCTATCATTTAAAATGTATCCCCATTCGTTACGGCTGATAAAAAAGAAAATATCACACTTTTGTAAGGGTAATTGGATCCCTTTCCCACCAAATTAGATATACAGATTGATACAGATTGCGTAAATTACTTTGGAACCCAGGCCTCGGATTACACAAGTACGACAAGGATATATGAAAGAGGGAGAAAGAATAATTGTGCGCGGTCATCACTTTGTTTCATCTTAGGGGTGTATACTTATTTCCTGAGACTGGCCGAATGGTCCTTTACAGAGAGAATTCACTAGTTGGTAATATTCAGTATGCTCCCAACATGGAAGGAGTGAGGGTGTTAAAGAAATAAAAAAATACAATCGCTATTACGTAACCTGTACATCTTAAAATTCATTTTTGTTAACATGATCATTTCAGACCAAGTTGACAATTTCTAACTACAATAGGATATTATTTTAGCCATTGTAACTTGAAAATAAAACAGCATTTCTTGAGAGAACCATAATTAATAAACTAAAAATCCCTTCCATTAATAAATTAAATTGAAAAAATAAAATAAGTAGGTAGGTACCTACACCTATTCTAAACATAAAATATAAACTTCCTGAAAAAATAAAAATCCATTCTAAAGGTGAACATAATTTTAATGAATTAAGTGCTCAAATGAACCACCTGCCTGTGCCAGACAATAACTAAATCTGTGATAAAGATTTGATCTCATATCTGTAAGATTATTTGGCGTAATGCTGGCACAAAGGTGCTGTATTTTCACCCTCAATTCATTTAAATTATTAGCTCTTCCAAATGCATGTTGGTAAATGCTACTTTTTAAAAATCCCCAAAGAAAAAAATCATTTGGAGCTAGTTCAGGTGATCTTGGAGGCCATTTAATTGTATCATTAGTACTAATGATTTTTTCGAGGAATGTAAAATATAAAAAATCCATTACTATCCTTGAATTATGGACTGGACAACCATCTTGTTGGAACCAAATTCTGTTGAGATCAACATCGGGTATAAGGAGAACTACAGGAATTACAACGATAACGAGACAAAAATATCATTTGTACAAATTAATCTGCGCTTCTGGCAACAGCGGTTAAAATAAGGGGACAATGAGCATTCGGCCAGTATCGGGAAATAAGTATACACCCCTAAGGTGAAACAAAGTACACGCCTTAATGACCACGCATAATTATTCTTTCTCTCTCTTTCAGCTGTTTTTCTGTCGTACTTGTGTAATCCGGACGGTTCGTATGTAGTTTACGCAATCTGTATATTAAGCTCGTGCAGACGGGCTCAACGGTTGAGTTGCTGACTCAGCGGTTGCATTCATTCGGGATGCTGCCTGTCAACTGTTAAGCATCAGACAAAGCGGCAATTATTAGCGCTTTCTTTACTCAGAAACAGAACATTTATTTTGATGTCTTTGGCGCTGTCATAGTATGGGGTTGAGTTATGTTGTGTTTTTTGGTAATAAACAATAATAATGGAAATAAACTTAGAATATTGCAGAGTAGTAGTAAATAACGAAATAATTCTATCCAATGACACTGGAAGAATATTATTAAAAAGTTAGAAATCTAGAAAATTCCTTCATTCATAGAAATGTTAATTGTCGCTGACCGTTGCTCCAAGACAGTCTTCGGGCCAGCCTATCGCGTCGTTAACGTGACGCGACGTGACGTAATAATAACGTAACAAATATCACGTAACGCAACGCGATCGCGTGTGTGTGCCGCAGACGGGGGCAGAGTGGCAAGCAACCAGAGTCGACACAACGTGGTCAAAGGGGAGGGTGGAAGCGACCGTCCCCCTCCTCACAGGAACACTCCTATCCCCCGCCCCTCACCGCGCTCTCCTGGACCTGGCCCTCGGCGGAATCGGAGCCCCGACCTTGACGGTGGGTTTTTTCCTGTTTTTTGTTTTTTTTTTGTTTTCTGTCCATAGCCCAAAAAGTTTAAGAAAGTCAATGAATTGAAACATTGTGTATTTAAAAAAAAACAATGAAATATACCTGATTAAAGATGTTTTGCTAATGAACAATTTCGATAACTTTTTGAAAATGAAAGTTTGTATTACGATGGATTACATTTTCACTAATTTTCTTCTCAATTACAGGTATTAACAAGGTACAGGCATTTTTTGTGACACATTTTATCGTATTAAAAATATTGGTATAATAAAATTAAGTTACAGGGTCTGCAAAAACTCTATGTAAAACTAAGAACTGGAGAGTATACACTTTTATATCAGTAAAGTTAAGCAGGACACGCACCGGCACGGGTCGGTATCGCATGGTATTATCTGCACCTTCTAAGGCCCGCGCATTGACTCGGATCAGATAAGCACACATCTGTCTGTAGACAACTTGATATTGTGAAACAAAAATAGTGAATTAATAAATAAAAATGGATAGTTCATCAGAAGATTTGGGATGATAAAAACAGGATTGCTGTATATTGTTACGAAATCAAAAAACCAAGCCATTTCCATGTATACAAACTACACAAAGTGGATTTGGCGACCGAACCTTCCGTCAAAAGTTGCTTTTTATATCATATACCGATTTTTCTGTACCTAACCAACAGGTATTGACTGTGCCGATCAGAAGCAGTGCGCGAGCTCCAATCTATTTATGTAGGACTATAACATTTTTATCGAATCGAGTGGTACCGACCCGAACAGAGACGATCCAGTGCGTGACCTGCGAACGTTATAAATATTAGATTTAATTCATACTCTGCTCAAGTAACAAAAATTGTAGAATGCATAACATTTGTCCATGGAAGAGTAGTTCAAATTGATGCGTTTTGAATAAAACGTTCGAATATTTGCAGTTTATTGTAAATTCTCACCTTCAAAGCCTACAAACGAAATTATAATTTTTCTTCGAACTTTCCCCATCACCTTGCTCAAGGGGCATAGCCTACCTCCGTATCAATGACAGGGCCTCCACGCTACAAGTGCCTCCACGCTACAAGGGCCTCCACCCTGTCATAAGTGTAGTGCACATCAGTGATCCATGGAACGCACCTATTGTCAAATGTCTATGTACAAGCATTCAATAAAGCCAGTTGTCACCCAGTCATTGTCCTGTGTGTATCATTCACTTAACCAGTCCCCAACAAGAATAACACATGGCGCAGTCAGTAGGATAATGCCAAATTCTTCAATTCCGTCACAAAATTTTCAATAGATTGTCCGTCTTTCTGCTTGGTTGTGAAAAATTTGTGTCTTACGTAGGTTAGATTCTTCTTTGGATTAAAATACTCATTAAATCTCTTTATTAAAGGATCTAACTTGTCCTTTTCATCGTCGGCGAACGTGAACGTGTTGAAAATTCTCATTCCTTCTACTCCAATTAGCGTTAATAATTGAGCACATTGTGTTACCTGCTCTTTTTTCGTGATTTCAGTAGCCTGGAGATAGGTTATAAATCGCTGTTTCCAAAAAGTCCAATTTTCCGAGACATTTCCGGAGAAATTCATTGGTGGTACGCCGCGAAAATCCATTTCGACCAATATTTTACTTTAAAATATTTATAATATTACTGGATGACCATGATTTTTTATTATTTAAATTTCTGACTACGCCATGTGTTATTCTTGTTGGGGACTGGTTAAGTGAATGATACACACAGGACAATGACTGGGTGACAACTGGCTTTATTGAATGCTTGTACATAGACATTTGACAATAGGTGCGTTCCATGGATCACTGATGTGCACTACACTTATGACACACCCAACAAGGGTCCCCACGTGTGAACTTAAAAATTCGTAGAATGTAATGTAAAAAATGTAAAACTGACTGACAAATATAATGAAGACTTGTTGAACTTTATGAAGATTTATTTGTTTTGTAAACATGCTTGAGATCTGAAACTCAGAAAATTAATTCTATTGAATAACCCACGGAATTATTGCTGATAAAACTTAATAATCTTGCATCTAGCTTTCCAGAAGTAATAACAGCATGCTTTCCATTTTAAAGGCTTAAAATTGATTAAAAATTATCTTAAAACTTCTATGGGATAGTAGCAGACTTGTTAATATTATATTATATAAAATAGAAGCAGGAATACTCGGAAAACTGAGATCGTCTTCAGCTATGGATAATTTATTAAATAGGTTTGGTGAAAAAACAACAAGAAACGTGAATATTGAATTTTTTTTGAAATCCTCCATTCCTCGGTAATCGAGTAGAAGTGCTCCCCGACAAATTTTGATTCACAGCCTATTTTTAGTAAGCCACGCCACTGCCTTGTTCAATAAAAACTGCAACATCTAGACAAATATCTATCACTACTTAAATTAGCATCATTTTTTGAAATAATCCTGTAAATATGTTATTCATAGGAAAAAATAATATTCATTTTAAAAACATTAAAATTAACAAAATATACAGGGAGGCACGTTCAAAATTATTATTATTATTTTTTTTAATATAATTTTTTTTATTTTTATTTTGTTTTTGTTTTTATTATTTCAGTGCTACAAACGAAATCGATTTGCGTGATGACATGACAGAAAAAACCCACAAACTTTAGAATATTGAAGCCATACCAAAAGTATCAAGATATAAAATTATAACAAATGTTTTTATGTATTGTTTGTTACCCCATATATTATTTTGTTTTTATGTTATTCTCAAAATATAATTTTTAATGTAAACTATTTTTAATTTCAATCCATTCTTTTTATATTTCTAAATGACCTTGAAAAGATGTTGCAATAAATAGTTTCGTGTTACTCAAAGAAATCGGCAATTTTATAAAAGCTAGATACAACTTTGCTATTTTTTAACACTTCATTGTATTTTTTTATGGTAATACAAAACATCACGGCTTTACCAGAAACGTATACAAACAATTATTATCCTAGATGACTAACAGCCAAACAATTTTTTTTGTAATTCAAGTACAGTGACCTACTAAATAAATATCAGGTTGTTTAAAGAACTGTATGATCTTGGGTTATTTATTTTTAGAATTGTTGCTTTATATATGTCCATACTGCGGTGGATGGATTCTGGTGCGATTTAGCGACACGTGTTGAAACTTCAAAGTAGGTATGAAGTAGAAAAGTGGGTAACCAGAAACTGTAATTAGGGTGCAACTATCTACCTTCCACTAACTTAATAACGTCAAGGTTTCCATGCTTCAGTTATAAGCATTAAAAAAATTGCTTAATATTCTTCAATTTTATGGGATTTTCAACAAGATAAAATCGACCAGAACACACACAACCATGTGTAATATTATTTTCAAATAACTTTTGTCAAGTGTAGAAAACAACTGACTAATTCAGTGGCACGTTACAGGGCTCACTTCTTGGAATTTCATTCACATGGTTACCCCAATGATGTTAATGTGTAGATAGACTGTTACTATTTAGTTCCGGAGATTTTATTAATATCACAAATTTATTTATCTAATTTTGACATATGAAGTGACATTTTTCAAAACTGACTTCCGTTAGCAAACGTCTCATTTTTCCTAACCAGTTACATAATGAAAAATACTATGTAACTGGTGATGAAAAATTAATTTTATCACCAGTTAATAAAAACAAGGGAGAAAAGAAGAAAGTTTGATGTCATATTATAGAAAAAATAACAACAACTAGAACTGAAGAGAGCTACTGACAATAAGAACAACTAGAACAATTTACTTTTTATTTTATGCATTATTAGCTATTTTCGATTTTAATTTAATATTAATGGTAAAATAATGAAGAAAAGTCTGAAATTAATATATAAAATAAAAGTATTGTCTTGTGTAATATTGGTTGCATAACTTGTAGGAATCAAAATTAGATAAAATCTTGTATGAAACACGTTATGAAATGCTTTTTTGTGTCATTTTACGGGTCCTCGCTCGCCCCGAAAAAATTTCACTCGTTACACAAAATGATGCATTTCATAACTGGTTACATAAATAGCTATTAAGGTGTGTCTGTTTCGGGTTTCCATAATAGAAACAATTAAGTATCCAGTTTTTAATTGAAACATGGCAAGTAAATTGTAGATAGAGGTACAAAAATTACTGTTTCTGGCTACCTACTTTTTTTCACGTCATATCTACTTCCGACACGCTCCGCTAGATGGCATCACAATACGATCCACCCCAAGATAGAGGTTTGTCTTCAATTTATTGAGATGAAAATACTTTATTATGTAAATAGTCATCTAGATTATTCTTATTACCTTCAGCTTTGTCTTTGGGCTTGAATTTTTTTCACAACTTCAGTGTAATGTATATCTACGGAAATTAAGTTTTTTTTAGTAAATCCATTTTAATACATTCTACATCAATTGTATATAACTTGAATAAAATTACCTACCTCTTCATTGAATTTCTTTTTCTACCGATAGCTACATTTTTGTTTATGACGTCACTACTGTTTGCACCATAATTTTTGTTCAACCATGACCAAAATTAATAAATAAATGTTAGTTGATGTAATGAATTTTTTGCGATTTGCAAAAATGTGTATTTATAATGCTCTGATGTTGATGTTTTTAAAAATGGGAGTTGTAATGTATCTAAAATGATCCTAACTTAAAGACAATAATTCACAGTAGACACGGTTGAATCCAAATTATTCACCAGAAAAAAATTATATACAGCTTATATCATCTAATGCGCCTATTTTTAAACAAGACTCAATGCTAAGCACGGCCTTGTGCGTTCGTTTTTGATATGATGATGAACACGCGAGAAGAGGTTCAGCTAGGACATAATATGTTGTACCAGAACCTTAAGGACAAATACAAAAATGGGTACCAAGCCAACATAGACCTCAGTGGGAGAACACTCCAAAGCAGGTACACAGTAAGACCTTTATAGATGATACATGTGTTAAACTACTGAATAGTCTGAGTCTGAGACACTGACCTCCAAGAGACAAGCAGTTTCTCGAGATCAATCATCATGTCTATTATTCCAGGTATCTTAATAATAGTAAAGTGGACTAGATTAACACTGTTTTAATAAATAATTGCATTCATTGAGAATTTAAAATAATTATGTTGAGATACTGTCATGATTAACCTCAATAAAAGATTCAACATAAAGCAAGGGTAGAAACAATGACCATGAATATTTTTTTCCTATGCTAATAGGCAAACAATTTATTTTGTAACCGAAATAGAAAAATCGTTGATACAAAGACATTTGATTTTAAATAATCTACAACTCGTCAGTGCATTATAACATACACAATATGTACTTTAGTGGTAAAACAATTTAATTTAAATGATTTGAGACAGAACTATGTATCTTTTCACACTATCAGATTGAATAATATACCTAAGAATAGGTTGAATATTTATCAATTGAATGAAAAAGTATTTAAAGACGAGGCGTGTATTAAAAACGGATTTATTAAACAATGTATGCTGAAAATGAAGTTAGTATAAACAAAGTAACTCTGAGGATTCAAATTTTTGGTTGTAATTGTAATGTTTTGGTGGAACATTACAGAATAATACATTATTTATAAGAATTGGGATTTTAAATTTGAATTAAAACGTTAAATTAAAAAACATAAAAAAGATTGTGGGTTGATTCCCGAAAATAAATAACAAAAAGAATATTGAATATACCACAGAAGATAATCGTTAACAACTTGTATGTAACTCAGAAGGCCTAGCTGTTACAGGCTCCTATTAGATTCACAATTATTTCCTTTTATAGGCTCTAGAACTCGAAAAATCCATTTTCAACTTCCGTTTGTGCTCAAGAACTAATTCCAAGGATGTTAGTTATGTATTCATTGTATAAAGTATAATTTTTCATATCCAAAATGTTATCCTTCTCCGTAAAGCCATGTATAAATAGTTTGTGATAAATATAATTGAAAGTGCTAAGCAACCTTACACATTCACCCCTTCAGGAACCTGCCAATGTTAAAGAAACTTAATAAGCTAGACATAGACATAGATATTTCCATGTCTTCCAACTCAACCACCAGTTCACATTGATGTCTCTCCTATAGAAACAAGAACAAGAGTAAACCAATAGTCAAAAACGGAATCAGTTTTTTCATGTTATATTTCTAGTGTATGAACCTCCTAGTTATCCAAGAAGGCAACATTACTTGTAATGGATATGGTGACAGCTAATCATAACCTAAGACGTACAACTATCTCTGTGACCATTTATAGAAAACAAGATGACCTCTAGCTGTACAAGGGTAGACAAACATAATGATGAACGTGTTAAGTCTGAGGTCAAATGAAGTACCTATCACTTTGGAAGAAATCAAAATAAAAAAGTTCTCACCAAACTCTACAGCTTAGCAGAAGCTGCTTTCATTGCTCAGTTATTAATTAAGAGATCTTATCATTGGTTCTCGGTGTAGACTCTACCAACACCAAGAAAATCATGCGCTCAACAACAAAGCACTCATTATCTATGTCAACAAGAAGAAGCTAACACCAAAAGTATGCTACATTCACATTAAGTACCGGTCTGGTCAAATAGTAACAAATGCATGTGTGCATACCATAGTATGAAAATAAAACTGGTAGTATAACTCGTACAGATCGGTTGACGTATAACGTACCGCGACAATTCAAAATTTGCAACTTACATGCACTTGACGCTAATCGGGGTGATATTATTTCTCAACTTTCGTGAATCAAGAAGGTTATTCCCTTATGCATTGAGATTTTTAAATACTTAGCTGTAGCATAAAGTAACCTACTCACCCAGAAGGGACACCTTTTGACATTTCAATAAGAAACGCATTGCTGATATATAATAGAGCAATTAAATATTATATCATCTAAATTCACATTAGAACTAGCATACTCTTCACAAGTCTTCGCTAATATCGTTTAATAACTGTGAACATTTCAAAATAGCTATCTATACCAGAACTCCAGACAGTTATGTCACTAGTTCTATTCCCATACTATGTCCATACTATCCGTTACATCTAAGCTATGCTCAAATCACATTCCAGCCATGATCGTAGATTATTTTGCAATTGACAAATAGACAGATCTGTTTTTTTATACTGACCAAAAAGGAAGCAAAGGAAAGGAAACAAACTCGGATAAGAAAGCATTCTCGAGAATGGTGGAAGATGGAACTTTGAATGAAGCAGGTCAAAGGAACTATCGTCAAAATTCACCGAGTACCTACTGAGCTAGAATAGGAGTATAATCAGGATCCTGGTTGGGCATTGTAGACTCGACAAACACAGGAATAACATCAGATTTGCAGACACAACCATATGCAGGTTTTGTCAAGAAGATGAGGAACCCCCAGCAAACATACTTTGCTACTGCGAAGGCCTGACTAGGCTAAGGTTTTCGACGATATATGGAGGACCTGAGGTTTGACATTTGAAGTTTAGTAGTAAGTACGGTTCTAGGCAAGGAACTCTAGCATAATAGGAGGGTAAACAAAATAGATCTACAAAGGTCGTAGTGGAGAAGCTCCTGAAAGCACATAAGCCTCATATTCATCTATATATATTATCTACCTAAAAGAAAATTACATGAATTTTAACATCAATATTCAGTTGAATTTACATATTTCTGTCTCTTATCATTTTGAAAAAAATCATGTTCCTCATAACTGTAAACTGTAAAACGAGAGAAAATATCATTACATTAGCTAATTTTGTTAACTAATAATTAGACTTGCATTTTTCAGGAGTATGTTGAACTGCGTAAACACATTTGATCAACATCTGCCAGTAACAGAACAAGCCGGACTGGTTGTAGCTGAAGAAAAAACACAACACGACTCATGTAAGGATATTATTATTTAATATTTTTGCATTCTGAGCTGTTGGATGAATGGTATTTATTTATGTGACTTGATGTTGCTCTTGCAACTTAGTGCAACTTTTTCTATAGAGCTATTTTTTCGTACTGTTGAAATAACGTCCCCAAAACAATAAAATATCCAAAAGAAAAATGTAGATAGCAATAGTTTTAAAGGGGATATTGTAGTTTGTACAACAAACAAAATTAATATTAGTAAGTAATTTTTAAAACAGAAAGTTAGGATCAGTTACACTTGATAGTACCGTTATAATTTTGAGGCAAGCTTGATGGTTTGTGGTATAGATCGAAATAAAATCATTTATCTGTCTTCCAATAAATTTTTAAAATTTCCTGCCAGTACTTTAGTTGTTATGTTATGTGACAATTTCTGATTATACTAAAAAAATACCTGCCGAAGAGGAAAAAATATACATAGAATTAATTACAACTTTGGCAAATACAGGAATGAATGTGAAATAGCCACGCCTGTCAATGCGCGTTACTAAATGATGGTAGTAGGGATTACTACGGTCCCTGAACAAGGTATACTTGTCAGTTCTATTGTGTCTGTTAGATAGTGAAGAGCACTGCGTGGGTACCTGCTTTCATTGTTTTTACTGGATACCGAGAAAAATATTTATTGGTGCAAAATAAAGATATTATATAAAATGGAATTCAAATCAAAAGTGAAAAGAAAAGTTTTGACTGGACAGAGTCGAGAAATTTTGGCAAATATAATTTAGTAGCAGTACAGCTACACAGGTTCAAGGGAAAGTTTAAGAAAAATTATGCATAGCAAAAGTGTCCAAATTATAATAAAAGAAAAGCAGACCTGCAAGAATGGCTTAGATAGCGAAACATTATGTTTACACCGGAAATGCTAAAAGTTGATTTATACCATTTGATTAAACAGCACAAACCACAATTTAAAAGGTATCAGATATTAAACACACATGGTCACGACACCCTTAGACTTCCGCCTTACCACCCTGACCTGAATCCCATCGAGCTAGTTTGGGCTTCATTGAAACAATATGTAGCAGACAGAAACGTCAATTATAATTTAAGAGAGGTAAAAAATCATTGTACCGAATTTTTTAATACGTTCGATGAAAATGAATGGAAGTCACGGTGTAACCATGCAATACCTAAAGTATGAAAAAATGTATATGGACATGGAACCTTGCCTTGATGTAGCAATAGGCCAAATTATAATTTATCCACAGGACGACGACAGTGACATTTTAGATTTAGAAAGTGATGAAAGTGAAAGTGACATAAACAATAGTGAGAGCGACGTACAAATATCTATTGTTTAAATTAATTTAGTGAATAAATATTTGATCTGTACTTTCATTATGTATTTTTAATTATTTTTTCAATGCTTTTAAAGGGTTTGAATCCTTGTTCTGAAATACATCCGGATTAAGTTAAAAATATTGGAATTCCCACTACCTGCTTCTTTAAGTAAATATCTGCATTCTTATTTCGTATAGACTTGTATTGTTCTAACAGATATTATTAAATATATTATTAAACAGTAATAAATACTATTAATACCTTCATTTACGTCTCCTGAATAATTAAAGAATGTTACTTAATATACTTTGATTATTTACCGTACTAATTCACCAAGCGCATATTACCCTCTTTATCATCCGAATACTTTCTCATTTTAACGTACGTTTCTCGACATTCACTCCTGTATTTGCCAAACTGTAGCTGAATGATTCCAGGACACACTGAAAAGGAAGGATTCTAAATAGCAGGTGAATTAGCAAAGAGAGGGACTGAACAACAATGGATGACTAACAATATAGTGTCCATAGTTTACAACTAATGATCACACGATCAAAAAAAAATTAATCACATCAATTTTTCCATAAGTATGTTTCCTATTTTCAAATGATTGCTATCTACATGTAAAAAGAAACAAAATAATCAAAATAAAATCAAATTTTTAAAAAAGATATTTTATAATAATTGTAAAATATTAAAAATATTGGAGAAATAATTATCAACTACGTAATCAGGTACAGAGAACTTGATTTAATACTCCCCAATGCGTAGTAGAGTCGCTTCAAAAAGTTTAAAAAATACTTTTCTCGGAGTGGATCAATCCTCTTTTCTACCTTATATCTAACTCCGTTGCTCCCTGTTTTTTGTTTTTTCCTTCCACTGACTTGTTCCTATACTTATCACCTCCACCACCACCCTGTTATCTTGAGTATTCCTTCCTTCGCTTTCATTAAATAATTGAATGTGTTATTGACTTTGTAACTACACTCCATATATGTCCCAGCCATTTTATTATTTGGTCCTTAATGCTGTTCACTCTATATTTGCCTATTTCATTTGTTAACTTCGTTCGTCTTTTATATTCTTCATTTCTTCTCCTATGTTTTTTGGAACTTATATTATTCTCAGTATCTTACGCTCCTGAATTTTGAAATATTCTTGCTGTTTCTTGGCCATTGCATTGACGAAGAGAAAATATCTGTTCTATAGGTAAGCTCTACCCCTTTAGTCAAGAATTCGGCACCAGATAGCTGTTGGTACACACTCTGTCAAAAACTGAGACCTAAAACGGAAAAGTCAACCCTTCTACAATTCGATACAACCCAAGCAGAATTTATGTGGAGAAATTGGAGCATACCAATCTCACACTTATAACAACAATAAAAATATTCTTGGACAGCCAAGCGGCTTTAAAAGCTCTTAGCTTTTACCACGAAACGTCGAAATTGGTTTCCCACTGCAAAAAAAGAGCCATTCTGGTATTGATGGCAACGTAAGGAAAAACATCGATAGGATGGACACCGCAGGTGATTTTATCGGACGAAAACTTGCAATTGGCACATCAAGTTTTGCCAAACAAATACCAAATATCAGCAAGTTTAAGACTTCTGACCTAATTTACCGGAAACCGTTTATTCAAAGGCATTTATATATACATGTGTTGGACTATAGCAGACATAACCTACGTTGTCTAAGAGACCTCTGTAGTCTGAAGACGTGCTAAGGCTTGGACTGTCGGAAGATCGGACGTGCTCTCTTTTTCTGGAAGATAATGAAACAGCAGAGCATATATTTTGTGTCTACCGCGCTGAGGCTTGAATCAGGTATATCACTTCGCTACGCTTGTACGTCATCTGATAGTCTCAGGCTTCTAAAGCTCATTTTCTGCCCTTGTGATATAATATAATTTTTTTGTCTTTTTCCTTGGTAGATACTTCAACGAAAAATATAAGCAATAGCATCAGATTTTTAGAAAATAATGTGAAATATCAAGTTAATCCTAACATAATATGTTGTAGTTACATGATACAGGAGAATAATGGTAACAATGACATTATTTTTATTTGTTAACTTCAAGCAGCTTGACATACATATCTTTTTTAAATATTTGTTAATGGAAATTCAAATACATTTCAACTGTTGGGTAGTAATCGAAATTTGTATGTGTATTTGGAACGATTCGTTAATTGCAAAAATGATTTTTGGCTGATTTTAATTTGCAAGAATGGTGTTCTGTTGGCATGCTTTTAATTACAACTTAACTATAATTTATTTTGTTATAAAAGCAGGAAAATCCAAACACGCATATATTGAAGATCCGTTTTTCATATTCGGGTACAATGTCACAGAAATTCATGAAACAATATAAATAAATGTGTCAGATGATTTCAACAATCATAAAAAGGAATGCTGAGATTTCGACAGTAATGATTTAAAATTAATTTTATTCAATAGTTCCGAATCCCTTCGTGAGACCAATGTTCAAAACAACAACATATACCATTAGAAGACATTCAGCATACGCCACAATACCAGGTAACCTCCTTAACAAATCATAGTTATCCAACGAGGCACATTTTTAGACACTGTAAATACATGGTGCACCCCAAGTTGTTATTTTATCAAAAAGCTTGTTATAAATGTTTCTATACTTAGATTCACTAGCATCCAAGATAAATTAAAAATTATTTTTCCTTTTCAAATTAGCAATCAATCTTGAAAAAACTGTCTTGTACATTCAAAAATGTTAATGATAAATAAGAACCTGTGAATGTGAAGTGATAAAATGCTTTAAATAGTGTATAAGTCGACAAACAAACGTATCGTGGTACTTGGAAAGAAACATAATACTAAACACGTTTCTTCCAGGATACACCCCTCTAGAAAATATGAATCCCGGAAATAACCTTCCACCACCCCTCCATCTCATCGCCGTTGTCAGCGTCAAACTCATTTGTACATTCAACATTCTGTTTTCAAAATATATGAAGAATAATTTATTCCATTAGAGCCACACAACATGTTCGTTTATACAAATCCGAAAACATATTTTACATGAAATTTCTTTGCGCTGCAAAAGTATTTCATAGAAAATTATATACCAAATTTACAACAAACAAATTTTATAGGCTTGGTCTAAAAATCGACGCGGAAATGTGCGCAGATTCTATAAACACATTGAACGGTCTGCGGTCTGTGCATAACCTAAAATATCCAACACGAAAATTGTTAGTGATTTTGGAAGTTAGATGCTTCTTACCAAAAAAATAATTATATCGTGGTCAAAACAGCAGATAGAGGTATTAATCGAAGCTTTACAAAAATGTTTTAGCCCGGAGGCTATCTGTAAGAATAGGTTAGTAAAGAGGTGCTTGGCAAGCAATCTGTTGCTAATAAATGTAATTCGTCCATTTTTGAGTTACGAGCGACTCAGCACGATCCGCCTAGTGGACGCTTATTATTAGTGTAATGATATATTAGGCGGGAAACCGCTAAAACGCTAAATCCAGCGACGAACTGGAAAACCAGGGTAGTACTACACTACCCAAAGATATATTACACTGTTATTGACGCAAAATTTTCACCCGCATCTTGTCGGTGGAAAGCTATTTATTTTTAGCGGTTTGGGCGGGAAAACCTACATAAACTAACGGCCGATGACATTTTGTCTATGGAACCGCTGCGGGTTGTGACTTGCAGAACAGTGTCTTTTGCGGAATCAAGTCCACAAAAATCCTCATAGCGCTTGTTGAGATACATTCGTCCATTTGGAAAAGAAGAATAGGTATAAAGAAAAATATCGAAAATAAAAGGCTTAGTTCGAGCTGTCCCCTAGAGTCTTATAGCACAAAAAGACTATATTGACAAACTGTGCGACCTCCACGCTACAAAGATAAACCAAAATTGATGACAAATAGAGAATGTAAACTTCCTGTTATCATCCTCCGACGAGGATCCTTCACATAAGAAGAAACCACGTGAAGTTTGCCAACTATCGTGCGCAGAAATCAAAATCGGTCTTGTTTATCTATCTCGCCTCGTAACGACAATTTCATGCCATTGGCGTTACAAACGAACATCGCCAATCGTTCATTGAAAGTAACGATACCAAGTATTTTTATATACCAGTGTCTATCGTATGTGAAAGATATCTCGAAAAGCTTCCAAGAATTATCAAATATATTTTATTTAAGCTATACATACGATCAATACATTTTGAATTATGTTATTTTGTGTTAACCTACAAAATGTGAAAACGTTACACTACTGATTTGAAGTCGAATGTCAATTTTACAATATGTTTTTAACAAGTTCGCGCATATGACTGCAACTTCAAGTGGCTTCTTCTTCCTTTAAACGGAGTCTACTACGCCTCCAAAAAATCACGATATTAACTAGATGCAACACTAACACAGACTGAGACTCTCCTCTCTTTTTTACGTGTAGCCGACATGTTGTCTCTTTGCGCATTTGTAGTTGTCGACTTATACAAAATAGTACATTATACTATAAGGGAGAGAAATGCGTTATTTTGACAGAGGTGCATCGTACCGAGGACAAAATAGCATTTCTCCCGAATTGTATATACTATTTTTTCCACGGTCGGGAGTAGAAATCAGTTTCTATGACATCAAAATTAAAACAGAAGTAGTCGATTATTCCCAAGGGAGTATAATGCTCCCAAGGGAGTTTACATTATGGAGAACGTTTTTCATTATACTCCCTTAGGAATAATCGACTACTTCTGTTTTAATTTTGATGTCATAGAAACTGATTTCTACTCCCGACCGTGGAAAAAATTATATTATTTTAAAAATAATTTTGCATTCGGATGCTAGCTTGTTTTCGAATTTGATTCGATAACTGACCAAAAAATCTAAGCACTGTTACCTTACACTTAGCACTCAGCCAACAATTTTAAAATTTATATTAAAATTTCCCTCGCTTCAATTATATTGCTTATCTCCAACCTATATACCGATACACCACATCTACAATGGAGGATCCCACCAATTATAAATATACGCTTGACTTATTTACAAAAGTGTGGAGGCTTTAGCGTCCATATATTTGCTTTTACAATTGTATTATCTTTCAAGGTAAGTTGCATGTATTTATTAATAATAATAATCGTTGTAAAATTATCTGATACTCTTACTTTAATAAGTTGATAACAGTTTGAGAAAATTTTGATAGCTTCAAAAGTAAGCTGACGAATCTCATAAAGTTATCACAAACCTGTGCATCTGTATAGATTGAACTAATAATAACCAACGAATAGAGATGTGTCAACTCGACTTAATTACTCGAGTTGTGCTAAGTTTGAGTTAACTCGAGTTGCATTGTTCCTAAGGCTACATTCGCAATCAATTCGCTGGCCAAGTGACACTTTGGCACGCAAGCTAAGCAAATCTATTTCAGTGTGATCGTTCACAACACAATTTGACGTCAGAGTTGAAGTTGAAGTCGTCGAAATTTCTTCCAAGCTGCAAACTTTTACTTCGTGCCGGCTATGGGACATGCGCATTAATTTTTGTTATTTGTTATTTATATTCCGCGTTGTCCATCACTACTTAACTCCAGTATATACTGCTATAAAAAATAAATTCAAATCCAAATTATATATTATAAATTATAACCTCAGACTGAACTAGAATCATGTTTCGACAATATGTTGAAGGAATCCTGACATTTATTTAGGTACGAACGCGCTTGCGTTAAAGTCGACTTGAAGTGAATGTGAATGTGAATGTGAATGGCAAATTTCGTGCCGACTTGCGTGCCAAAGTGCCACTTGGCCAGCGAAAATTGATTACGAATGTAGCCTAACTCGTGTTTGGGCTGGTGGTAAGTGAACGAATCAAGCGAAACAGCGAGAGCCCGATTCGATCGTTGGCAGATTTAGGCTTCCTGCCCTAGGCTCGGTTTGATGCGCCGCCCTTTTAGTGGAAGCTTAGCAGTATCGAAACGATCTAAAATTACATTCCAAACAATTACTAGAATTGCTGTTCCTAACCGCTGTAATTTTCGCTGCAATCCTGTAGCTTCAGATCGCGTAGTCGGTTTCTTATTTCTGCTCTCGGCAATTAATTCCAGTGCACAAATTATTCCAGTACTTTTCTAATGCGTAACATGCTTCATGTTGAGCAGACCAACGAGTTTGAGATAGAATCGTAACTCTCAAATTTGTTTGCTGCACCGAGCACTCCCTAGGCCTAAATCCATCACTGTGCGTGCCTTAATACTTCCACCATTATATCGACCAAATAGCGGTTGTCAGTTGTTATTGTTTGTTTCTTATTATTAATTAACCTACTAAATTTCTTTTAACGCCGGGACCTAAGAGAAAATCTCTTGTTTTGGACGTATTTGAATCGCCAGTAAAAGGACGTGTGTAAACAGTGTTCAGATTCATTCAAATATGTGGGAAATACAAACACGTTATTAAATCACATTGAAAATAAGCACCCAAGTAATGTCGTCGTAGAACCGCATACTTACATTAACTTAGCCGTCATCATCCGCAAATCATACACTCAGTTTCTTCCTGCTAGGTTAGGTTAGGTTTATGGTGAGCGGGTCTATAAGGCACTCCACTGCGACTCGCAAGAGTCTATTGTGGCTCACACCTATTCAAATTTCACCAAACAAATTCAGCTTCTTAACAAAACCAATTCGTTTATTTGGTGAATGATATTTCAGGTCCGAGGGCGAGAGAGAATCCCTGCCAAACATCAGATACCTGATTCGAGCCGCGGCGGGGCAGGCACAAATTATATGCTCTGCTGTTTCATCATCTTCCAGACAAAGACGGCAGGTCGGATCTTCCGACAGTCCAAGTTTTAGCATATGATGATTCAGATGACAGTGGCCTGTTAAAAGGTCTGTTAGACAACGTAGGTCATGTCTGCTATAGTCCAACATTTGTTTGGAGACATTCTTCGAAGGATGTTGGAAGCCTTTGAATGGACCAATCCTGGTAAATTATGCCAGAAGTCTAAAGCTCTTCTTGCCATCCAGGTATTCAGTGTTTGTTTGGCAAAACTTATTGCGATGCCAATTGTACGTTCTGGTCCGATATAAACACGTGCGGCTCCCTCCCTTGCAAGAGAGTCTGCCTTCTCGTTTCCTTTCATGCCAGAATGGCCAGGGATCCAGACCAGCAATACTTTATTGAGTTTTCCTATTGAGGAGAGTCTTTTTTGGCAGTCTAAAACCAATTTCGACGTTACACGGTGAGAGCTATGTACTTTCAAAGCCGCTTGGCCGTCCGAGAAAATTTTTATTGTTCTATGTATGAGATTGGCTTGCTCCAATCTCTCCACACATGAAACAATGGCGTAAATTTCCACCTGAAATACGGTTGCATAGTATCCTAGAGAGGTTGAGATTTCTGTCCTAGGTCTGCGCCCGTATACACCTGCACCAGAGCCTGAGGGTGTTTTTGAACCGTCTGTGTACCAACAGATGTATGCTCTTAATAGTTCATCCTTACGGAGGACCTGCTAACTCGAATCGTGTTTTTTCTGAGTTGGCGCATCTCTACCAAAAAATAGGTTCTTTGTGTTTATGTCACTACGTCCGAAATCATATTATTATTAATTATATATAACCACCCAGCTTTTGTCAATGAACAAATTGATGTGTTTTAATTTTGTAATTTTGCAGCCGGATCTGATCATTCATCCCGAACCGGAGAGAATGCCAGCAGCCGACCCCCACCCCCATTGCCGCCACCGAGATTTCCCAACAGTGCTGTTTGACAATGGGATAGTCTCAGCATCGCCACCACCTTCAGCTTGCCAATGACACCCCTTCTAGTACTCGAAGATCATCTAGTGGAAATGATAGCGCAAAGAAGTAGAGCTTGCGCCACTTTCCTTCGTCACAGCTTCAAGAGACCCCACCGACATTAACGAGACCACTGCCCGAGTGATTTAATATGCAGTCCAGTTCAAAACAATAAAGTTACGCGAATTTGTTCTAAAATTATTTATAATCCTCGTACCTGTAGTGCAAAAAATTATCAACTGATCCCTGTAAACGTAAATTTGGTTATGGTCCAAACCCCATAAATATTAGTCAATTAACTGTAAATGTAAGAAAAATACCAATTTTATTTATTTATAAGCGCATAATTTTGTTTCAAATATTCTTATTTAAATAGAATATTATGAAACAGATTGTTGTATGCTTGTCATTTCAATCCACTAAATATTGAGCATCGAAATGGATTCATATTATTGTGATTTAAATGAACAAATGAAGAAAAGACATTATAATTCGTGTCGAAACATATTTTACAAAAAATATTTCTAACGTTCATCAAATTCATAATCGTAATTCTTCTTATAGTCAATATTTTAAGTTAATTTTGTTTTATGTGTAATTGACATAATTTTTATTAGAGATCCAACGAATAGTGTTTTGGTCGGATAACGGATACTGAATATTCGACCTACTCCGACCGACAATCGTCCTACCGAGCCATAAAAAACACCACGTATAGTAAACGCCGATTAAAGTTGCGTTTACGTCATCATTGTGAACACTTGCAGCGTTATCAGATTGTTCATGAAATATGGAAATTCACAGAAAATAACTGAAGTGACTCGAACTGTTCACCTTTTTTCTCTGTTTGACAAATGTTACTCACAGTTCTTACTCTACACGCTAAAATAATACAAATTTTCATAAAGTAAGGTAATATTTTTTGTACACATCATTTAAGGACAAGCAAGGGCCATTATTATTCGTTTCTTGTTCAAAATAATTCACTAATAGAGCCAAGAGTTCTTTGCATCGGCTATTCACCTGTTATGCATTTTGACAATCGTAGAAGAAAATGCTTTGTTGCTTTTAAAAAAAAACAGTTTTGTTTATAAATTTTTTTGTCACAAGAAAATTGTATAAAGCACTTAACTATAACCTCAAAAATAGATTATATCACGTGTAGAAAAGTTAAGGCACTTTTTTTTTACCATCGGTTGACTGACGTCAGTCTTTGTTGCAACGACATGTTAGAGTCATCAGTGGCACATAAAAAAAACGCAGTTGTTGTGGTTTACATCATTCATCATTATATCTGACAACTGACATTCCACTAGAAATTTTTTGAATTTCCAACGTTGTTAATACTGCAGACAATGCTTAATCATCATCATTTCTATTTATTCGTCCAAGTCTTTAATAATTCGCTAGAACCGCTTCAAATATTTTCTTTTTTGAGGTTAAGCTATCATTTTGTAAGCCACCAAATTTATGCAATAACCTCGAAACAGCAGTGGAATGGTTTGCAATTTTGGTTAAAGCAACAGTAATAAATGAACGCGTCATTTCTTCAATCTAAAATCCACCAATGAATATAAAAACGCAGTTGGTGGATTGGTGGATCTACCGGTGAATAAAAATACATCATGCCTTTTTTAATTGGTAAAACACCAAATTTCACACTGATGAACGTCCCAAACCCAAAAAAGCTATACATTTAACCGATTTTAGTTTGAAATATTTTAAATGCTGTAAATAAATCAATAATGAAAAAGATCGAAGAATAGAAGTGAAGAATTATTCGGGAGTATGAACTTTTATTCTATATTTTGACATCACTTGTAATTTCTATTAACGATGCTTTTCCAGTTTCAAAGTATATCAAGAAGGATTACATGTTAAATACTCCTTCAAGTGATAAATTACTTATGAAAATTTACAATTTTATCAATTAGGGAGGGGAAAGATACATTTGAAAAGTTGCTAGTAACTTAAAAATATTCATAAAGATAGGAGCATTCAAAAAACATACACAGGAGGATATCACCATTTCGTATTAGTTGATTTGATTTTAGTAAAAACTTCAACCTCACTTCTCATTAAAACCAAACGTTACTCACAAATGGCTCAGTAATTACTTCATGCACTTGAAATATTTCAAACTAAAATCGCTTGAACGAATATTTCAAACAATTTACCATGGAGACTATATACTATTTATAACCGGTTAAGCTATTGTTTTATAACCTCACTTTTACAAACAAAGTGCACTTTGACATTTCCCGATGTTAATATCATGGCACATATACATATCCTACTTGGTCGGTGCTTGAATTAATTCATATAAAAACATTGAAATAATATTATAACGAACGTGCACCGTTCGAAATACGGCATGGTGTAGTATTAATACCCTTCTTTGCTCAGGCTTCGACCTGTTACAAATCGTGAATTAGCGTGGACGGTATTATATTTTTTAAGTTCAGTTTGAGTAAGTTAGTACGAAGCGAGTTTGCATAAACTACTACTGCTAAATATTTAGTCTCCGGTATCCGACTGGATAGTACACATTTGTCCGGTAACCGACCGGATGGTACACACTTGTCCGGTATCCGGGAAAATGAGTGCCGCATAGGCTAGATACTGGATAGTGGCCAAATCTTCCTTGCATCTCTAATTTTCACCCTCTTTTTTCACAGAATATTTTGAAAATTCTTATATTAAATCCAAATAAATACGAAAATTTAATTCAAAACACCATCTAGGACTGACAATTATTTAAGTAGCTCCCTTCAGAGAGATTATTTTAAACTCATTTTTCAATATTACAGGGACCAGTTGAGAAGTTTTAAAACGGATTCGGTAGTATCAAGTGTGCCGAATGACTTCGTAAACGGTTATCAATTTAAAACTTCTCTTCCAAGGATTAAAAATGGTCAAAAAATGCTAAGTTAATCCGATTAAAAATGAAGTGAATTGCCGCCAGTGCCGTAAAGAGTTTTTTGCAGACTATTATCCAAAAAAAAAAGAGGTGGCCCGAAGATGCTTTATATCAGCCGAGAGAACTGTTTGATAAATAGTAAATTTTTTAAAAACCATAGCCAATCAAACTTCTTTTTTATATCCTCGGTTCGTCTCTCGACTGAAATCTCGTTATATTTTAAGGAAACAAACGAGTTAAAAACTGCCCTTTACCCATAAGTGCGAAATATATATCCTATTCGAAACAAAAACTGCACATAAATTTGATTGATTTTCTACAGCTTCTACTAAAGGCATGCACCTACAAAATATTTTCTAGATTTTTTTTCAGCTTTCTTGATATACTTATGTAGCTAATACTTTTTGAAAAGTAAAATTGTCTATTGTATACAAAAAGTAACCGCATGTAATATGTCCTTAACCTTTCAGAGGGCGCGCTGTCGTAAATTTTACGTCATCGATATTTTGCCGTGTAAATGGGGTTTTCTTTATATAAATGTTAGAGAATTGCTGTAAGGTTATGAAAAATGATAAATAACTTGAAAAAAATATATATTTATCTTTCTTAATAAGAAAACTAAAACACTTTAAATATGAGAATATTTCAAAACTATTTTTATTTTATCGACATTTATTCAGAATCAATATTCTCATCCTTACAATTATTGGAAACCACCACAACTGCAGAATTGTTTTTGCATGCAAAGGACTGACAACGGCAACACTTCATTGATGCTGAGGATTTCTTCTTCTCCAGTGCACATGATCGACAAACACCACGTTTTAGAAGTCTCCTTTCTTCTTTTGTTGTTGGTTCAATTTCCCGACCATAATTCACTTTGAGGAGGGAACTTTTATCTTGCGGTAAATGTTTGATATTTGATCTGAAGATAAGATGCTCTTTCATTATGGTCAATGCCAAATTATTCAGGAAAATTCTTCTATGTTTTGGAGCCTTTGCTGGACAGGCAAATTTTTATAAAATTTGAGCATTTATCCCACCAATATTCATTAGAGAATAAAAAACTACTCACGGCCATCTCTTTGTTACTTTGTTTTATTGTGCCTAAAACTGTCATTTTCATCGTAAGCAAATAATCAGCGATTGGTACACTGTTGGAGTATTAGAGCTCGCAAATGGCCCATCGGGTTGTTTTTCGCAGTATATTTCTAGACTAAATGACGACTTGCAGTTGTTGACTCATCACTGACCATCGTATATCTCGAAGCGCGATGTTTGAGAATCAGTGATAAAAGTAGGGGAAGCGATAAGGCGCATTTGTCGTAAATTTTACGACAGCGCGCCCGCTCGAAGGTTAATATAATAATCATCAATTTTATTAAAATAATAATTTTAAGTTGAGATTTCTGCTGCTTAGTGATTGGTCAGATTGCCTTTCGTTTCACACAGCTCTTTTGATACAACTGTCAACGACATCTATCGGTTCCGTGTTTATATACAAATACTTCAATCTTCCTCACCACTCTTTTGCGTTTTCCAACCAAGTTAGGTAATTGCTATTTTTATTATTTATTCTGTTTGATGAACATGCTTGTTTATTCTTGTTAATAATATATCTTATTTTTGTAAATATTTTTATATTAACAAGTTTTACATACATTACAGTACAATATTATAGTCTTTTTCAATCAAATTTTGACGTTAGAATTGTCAATAATACCAAATAATTACTTTCCGTTCTACACTCGCATTATTTACCTAACTTTTATTTAATAAAGAAATCAAGGGTCGTGGACAAAGTATAGTATTCAACTCGCAATTTATGGCGTTTATGTTGTTTTTAATCAATAAAGCACATCACTTTTATAATAATTATGTTTTATTGTAGAACTATAAACTATACTAATACTATACAATTGCATGAAGCATGGCATATCGAGTACAAAATCATCTACACTACATCGGTTGACAGTCGACAATGTTACCAACCTAAATTTATAATATTGTGGCTACTGTACCGATTGCATATTCAATAAGAGATTTTAGTGTGGTATATAAAATAACATATATTTTAACAGATTATTCTCTCGGGTGACTTCACCATGCGTGAATAATAAATTGCTCGTTTAATAATATACTATTATTGCAGTCTTCTGTCATTTAGCTACAGCGTTTTATTATCATGACAAACATATCCTACCTAACCATTTTCAGTCCATTTAGACCAACCTAAATAAGACATTTTTTGGTTTTTACATGAAAGTAGAAAAAATATTATATGCAACTCGTGCAAAAAGTGTTTATTGCACTTAACGTCGCGTAAAATAAACACTTACTTTTTGCACTCGTTGCATAAATAACTATTGATAACTATTTTGTAATTTGAAATATTTCATTTACATAAAGATACTATTGAACATTATAGTTACTATTACATATGGTTACTTTGTTTTAAATTGGAATACATAAATTTGTTAATTCGTTATAATTTACTGAATTTGTAACTAAGTAAATAATTTTAAACTTAAAAAAGAACCATTTGAAACATACAAACATAACTTTTATTGATTACAAGTATTTACTTAGTTGTTTCAAATTTTTTTTTAAAAATATATCAGAAAGCATGTGAAATTTTGAATGAAATCAATATGGCCGAAAATAAACTGAAACATTATGGGACTATTAGTGATTAAAATAAAAATTTGTGTGTCAAATTATTACTTTCTCAGAATTTATTACTTTTATTATTGCTCATTGAGATATTGTGGTGAAGGCAAAGCATTTGGAGGTTAATGAATCAACCCTTACTATATACCTACGTGATTTTCTAAATAATTAAATTTTGAAATGTTATTCCGATGAAATTTTTACATGCTAATTTATTGAAGTTATTTAAAAATATATTATCAAGTTGCCTTACATATTTAACAAAATTTACGCCCACCAAATGGAAATCTGGAGAAAGAAATCTGTGCCCCATCTCTACTCCTACAACCATTCACTCAACACATTTATTTTAAATAAATATCCCGTAATAATAATGCTTTGAAACTACAAAAGACACACGGTATCCTATTGCTTGATTGGAACTTGAAAATCTCGAAAAAGATTAATGTACTATACTCCAATAAAAGCAGTAGGTAGGCATATACAGATTGCGTAAATTACTTTGGAACCCTGGCCTCGGATTACACAAGTACGACAAGGATATATGAAAGAGAGATAAAGAATAATTGTGCGCGGTCATCACTTTGTTTCATCTTAGGGGTGTATACTTATTTCCCGAGACTGGCCGAATGGTCCTTTACAGAGAGAATTCACTAGTTGGTGATATTCAGTATGCTCCCAACATGGAAGGAGTGAGGGTGTTAAAGAAATAAAAAAATACAATCGTTATTACGTAACCTGTACATCTTAAAATTCATTTTTGTCAACATGATCATTTCAGACCAAGTTGACAATTTCTAACTACAATAGGATATTATTTTAGCCATTGTATCTTGAAAATAAAACAGCATTTATTGAGAGAACCATAATTAATAAACTAAAAATACCTTCCATTAATAAATTAAATTGAAAAAATAAAATAAGTAGGTAGGTACCTACACCTATTCTAAACATAAAATATAAAATTCCTGAAAAAATAAAAATCCATTCTAAAGGTTAACATAATTTTAATGAATTAAGTGCTCAAATAAACCACCTTCCTGTGCCAGACAATAACCAAATCTGTGATAAAGATTTTATCTCATATCTCTAAGATTATTTGGCGTAATGCTGGCACAAACGTGCTGTATTTTCACCCTCGAAAAAATGTCAACGATAACGAGACAAAAATATCATTTGTACAAATTAATCTGCGCTTCTGGCAACAGCGGTTAAAATAGGGGGGCAATGAGCATTCGGCCAGTCTCGGGAAATAAGTATACACCCATAAGGTGAAACAAAGTACACGCCTTAATGACCGCGCATAATTATTCTTTCTCTCTCTTTCAGCTGTTTTTCTGTCGTACTTGTGTAATCCGGACGGTTCGGATGTAATTTACGCAATCTGTATATGTTGTCCGTTGTGACCTACCGGTGTACAAAATATCAGCCACTTCCAAAAATATTAAACGAAGCTTATTTAATAATAAATTGTTTTGAATTTTATAACCCTGCACCAAGTTTGAAATTGAAGAGTTAATAATAACAAAAAACTATCCAGGAAAGAAGCTGGGTTGTAGTGTATGATTTCGGGATTGATTATTTAGTTTTTTTAAAGGTTTTAAAAGAATTAACTGCTATTTATATATACTTTGTAATGAGCGTCTCCTGAATAAAATTTATTTTCTGTGAGCCCTTTATAAAATAAAATCTTCACCACACTGTCTAGCATTAAAAACTGAATACAAAAATAGAGATTCATACATACTTCTAATGTCTATATTTTCACAATATTTTTGGTCATTTATGATAATATGTAGGTGCATTCATTTGTATGTACAAGTACGTTGTTCCATTGATAAAATGTCCCGTGATCGTGTATAAAATTTTTAGAAGCACGCTCTCGCATTTACACGCAATTCATTGTTTAAAATATTTTTAAACAATGTTAACTATACTCCATTAAAACATATTGTCACATTAGTTTTGAATGAAATATCTCAATGAAAGTTGTTTTCAATCTTAACCTAAAATGGCATAATTCCAATTCAGAATGTGTATTTTTCATATTACACTTTATTGAATGAATCAAAGGAGTATTAGGAAAAATTACATGATTTTTAATCATAAAGACACCATCTATCCAAAATTGTAACACTTCTGCCTACGCAGGAAACTCTTGCTTCTCTGAATATAGTATTATTAAGGTAATGTGCTTGTTTTTATATTTTCTTGCCTTCATTTTAATCAATTTTATCAAAGATATAATCTACTTCAAAATATTTTCATGAATTTATTTCCAATTCCATAAATACCTCACTCAATCCTACGGCTTGAGCACCCTTACACAAAACGTGCTGGGGCTGTATTCTTGACAGGGGGAGTGAAGAATCCCGAGAGAACAGACATTTTTTCTTTGTCACTGCAGTCACTTTGACACCATTCCTGCTTGCAACGGCGATTTTATAGTATATCCCACAATATACGTTATTCAAAAAAACCAATCACTAGCTGTGTTTCCCCGTTATTCTCCTCCCGTTCGCTGAATACTCAAACCCGCTTTCGCAGTATTCATGGCTCATAACAGTAGGTATATATAAGTAAAATTCCTTCCTCAATCACCCTGATGTTATATCTAGGGTTATTTATGGTCTTAAGCCTGATCTAAATATTTCAACCTTAAGAAAATACACAGATACCCTTTTTTCTTTATTTTTCTTCTACCCTGTAGCAGCAAATACAGTATAGCCACATTAATGGTTGGCCGTCCATCTAAAGTATATTTTCCACATTGCGACAAATCGCAGAGACTTGTTGCTGGGACAAATAACTGCGAGAAAAAGTACAATCAGCACATCGATAGTTTGTTGCTGCGACTCATCCAGGTTAAAAAATTGGCAGTTCTGGCTTCATAACCTCACAGTGTGAAAAAAATTAGCGGGTGAAAATAAAGCAAATAGGAGTAGTCTCTTTAGAATCAAGTCTTGAAGTTAACAAAATGGGTGAGGAAAACATTGAGGGCATTGTTTTAGTAACAGTAACTAGTATTATGGCCTGTGCTGCTCTACGAGAAGAAAACGTAGAAAAGAAATCCTGTGACAGCAATGTTAAAGCGTAGCAGCCAATATAAATTTTGGGTTGGTGCGGCAAAATCCACCAGAAAAGTTACCAAGTCGCAGCGACTTCTCGCTCGAAAATAGAGCAAGTTCTAATTCATGCGACCGACGCGACCAACGAAAAACAACAACAATTTGCATGCAACTTTTTCGAGTCGCAGCGTCAACTCGCACCGTGGAAAATGGACTTAACCATCTTAAACAACATGGCAATACATAGTAAAAGTTAAAATTCAAATGAGTTTCCTTCATTGATAGTCTTATAATTCCTCAACGAATGTGGATATATGGAAATAAAGTAGAGTTCTTCTTTTTCTTCCATATTTTAAAAATCGCAAATTCCATTTTTCCAATGATCTGAAGGTAGTTAAACACTTCTTCTGTTGGATAAAATATCAGTGTCAACAGGGATCCGATTATTTTTTTATTTAAGCAAATTCCTTAATAATAATTGGAGCTAAAGCAGGATAGACATATATACATTTAGTAGTTTTAAAATATACACCTAGTATATTATTTAACGAACCACTGCATATTTTGTGTAATAATGTTTCCTTATTTAATGAAATAATTCAAAACTAATATGACGATAGTACTCCATACTTGTCCATATGTCGTGGTTTATATTCTAAAATGTCCCACTGCCAACCCGAGCATCCATACGGGCAAGCATGACGTATCCCAATGAAAAAAAAATGTAAAATCGACATTATAACATTTTGTATAGAAAGCATATGTGATTTTTACGTTTATAAACAATTTTAGAGTTTGTGTGAGTAGAAAATGATCGAATAGTTTAATTATATTTTTTGTTTGTAATTTTTGTGACTGGTTAACAGGTGCTCAATTTTTGAATAGTGCGGCCACCATTATTATTATTCAATGTATAAGATTTCTAAAATATCAGGAAGATGCAATATATTTAAGATTTTCCACTCTAACAAAGTTACTTAACAATTGATCTAGTGAAATATAAGTAACGTAATCATGCGACGTCATTTAACCTACAAATTATAACATTCATAGTATTTTAATATATTGTATGTAACTATAATTATATAAAATAGATACAAAGTTTTATTACGGAAAAAACAAAGATAAGACACAATGAAAATAACTTGGTTGTTTTTTAAAAACCATAATAGGGCATCCAAAAATTATTATTAGTACGTTAAATAATGGTATTTCAAGGGAATTAGCGTTTAATGATGGCTAAGACTCACCTGCGGCTCGTGTCTTAATGATTACGAGTGCCTTAATAGAAATTAAATGCGAGTTTTTATACTCTCAAACTTTAAATTTTATCAGATGTGCAAACTTCAGCCTGTAAATTGTAGAGAACTGTCAAAAATGAATCCAATATCTGTCAGATAGGCGCATCGGATATTGACCGAATATTAAGATCATGGAGACTATATAAGGAGATGAAACTCCATGTATTTCAATTTTTGGTAATGGTAGAGGGCGCCAGTGTCAATACCATACCAAAAACAAATGGCTGACGAATAATAAAAGCCAATCATGAGCCTTGCATACACTTTCAGTTCATGGTATTTTATTGGTTGCTAGCTCATTTAACAGTATGATAGGTATGATAGGGAAGTGAGGTTAAGGAAAATAAATGAAGAGTTTCATACTTTTATATTATACCAGAATAGTGTCATCAGCAAAAGTATTTTGTGTACAGCTGTGCTTTTTCTAGACTTCTCACGAGTAATGTATATAATTTGAATCCTATCATAATAAAAATTCATTCCTACTTTATTTATCTTCGAATATTTTTAATCACCTTTGGTAACTTAAAACACTCTGTTTTTTTTTAAATTCAATTCACGTCTTCGTTTTAAATCAGATGCACTACCAACCACTATTGTATTGCAATAATTTTTAACAAAGCACTCCGTGCCCTTTTTTAATTTTTAACAGTTTTAATATTTCTAGTTCCTAGTTTGGGTTTTTATTATAAGGTCATGTTTACAATTTGACTACTGTCATTTATAAGAACGAAGGTTACTCATTTTGGATGGCATCGTATTTACAATGCGCGACCAAGCGGTGAAAAAACAAACTGCTGATAGACAATTTTGAGGACAGGTTTTGTCAATTTTTCCGTATGAGTTAGTTCTCCTTATATAGTTTCCATGATTAAGATGCTGCATTTCTATTGGATGTATAGCGCAAAGTGATGCTCACGTTTTGAAATCTCTAATTATTAATTTTTATCAAACTTTTTATAAAACCACCGGTGGTAGAAAAAATCCTGTGTGTAATTCAAGAGCAAAGTACATAGCCACCCTCGCGAGATATCCGAGAAGCGCCGCTCTCAGAGCAGCAATATATCACTTTGCGATCTTTATTGGTTTGTTCCAACAAGCTCGAGAATCAGTTCGGAATTTTACTGAGTTTGCGTAGATTGAAATTATCGTCGCTAAAATTCCGAACTGATTCTCGAGCTTGTTGGAACAAACCTAATAATTTCATGCCCACAAATAAGTACTTTCGATAAAATAACATGTCGTTTTGTTGGATGACGCCTACAATGATATATATTTAATACTCAGTTTTTTTCTCAAATCCTACCGGCGCTTCTAAAGTTGGCAGTTAGGTTCAAGCGTTAATTTCTATATTCCACAGTAGCTGCTTTATTCCGCTAAATTTTAAAATTCTCATTTTTTAGGAAGCCAACTCCTACCGGAAACACTGCAGCTTGTTGTCCTCCTTATTTTGTACACCAACCCAGTAACCCCCATACCAGACTCACTAGCCCGACTAGGGACACGATGTGGTCCCATTGGCCCAAAACCTTTCTGTGGCATAGCAAAAACGCTGCAAATAGCAGTATATGGATAAAAAAGCAGTCTCGAGAATGGTGGCAAGAGTGAGGCAGACCAAATAGTTCATCAAAAAACTATCACCGAGATTCCTACTAAGCCGGAATAGGAGAGCAGCGACAATTTACAGGAAACTGAAATTACCCACACTTAGAGTTACAAAGCGATGGGTTTGTGTAAATCTACAATTTTGGTCGGTTGGAGGTGAGGATCTCGCTGTTGTCACGACTTAAACATTTCCTTTACTTAGGGATATGTATTGATTGTGATTTCAGTGTCACCTTCAGACCGGGATTAGGCTCTCAGAGCTCTTGGGCGGAGAAGACGAAGACGAATTGATGTCGTCCCTTCTAAGAGCAAACCTGAATGGTTGGTTGAGTCTTGTAGACTACGTGTAATTCAATGTTTGTACATAGCCCGAGAGGTAGTTGTTTCTTCTTAAGTGAACGGTCAATATTTTTCAAAATACAGAAGTATGCTTTCCTAGTGAGAACATATTGAGTTCCTGATTTCATTATACAAGAGATTTTCTTAACCAAGAGAATTGACTTATTCAATAAATCCTCATCTTGCCATTTATGAGAAGTAGAATACTATAGCGATCTCATCTGAGATAGTTTCCTGGTTAACAAACGACATTTGTTATGATCAAATCGGCCATTTAATTTAAAAGCTATCCACGATATTTATAATGCTTTTATCTGATTAAACGATTAACATGGGATAATAATTTGAATTATATTAAATAATTTTCTGGTATAAATCTTACGATCAAACTACACTGAGTAGAAAATAAAAAAATGCCATTGGTAGAAACTATATTTACGTTTAAAGGTTATTAAAATACAGTTCAAATAAAAAATAAATAAGTTAAAATAAATTGAAGGTTATAATTTGTATAATGAAAAGCTTGGTCACATATTTATATTTCACACATGATAAAAAAGACTTTCGACTGTATTAATTGAAGCAAAAATGTAATTTTTCGCTGATTTTCCACAGTTCTGATGCCGGAAGTGACGTCAGAGAAAAATGGAAGTTTCCGCCGCGAGAGACTACATAATGGACTCGTTATAAATTAGTGTCTAACAAATAAATCAAACGAACTTTTCAATAAATCGAAAAAATAATTAAAGGCGAGATAGTAATTTATATATTTTGCTTTAAAGTTGTTCGTAATATTCACAAAGATATGGAAAAGATTTGCAAAGTTATTGAATACCTTTTTTCAAATTTGGGTTGAAAATTTAAAATTTGTTTCGTATTATATGAAGATACCTACTGATCTGATTTTGATTATAATAAAATTGTGGTTTTGATATCTAACAATTTTTGTTGATATTTTTTTGCGATCAGTATTTTTAAACTTAAAATCCATTGCAAGATCTGAGAAGTGGAAATCAATTTGCAATAAAATCAATATTCAACATCAGCAATGGGTAGATACGATCACATTAGATTTGATGAGGTGGCTAATTGGTATGTTCCACGTCTCCCTTTTCAGATCTATTGTGGTCATCTGAATCTACACTACATTCTTCAGCTCTACAGTTTCAACTGCACATTTGCCAAGCAGTCGCACTGGCATATACTGTGTTCTGTAGTTAACTCCTGGAGGTGTCATAATCTGCACATGACTCATCTGTCAATCCCACTTGCTTTGCGTACCTATTATCTATAGCGTTTTCCATTAACCGCACTGGTGCACACTAGTGCGCACTGAATGCGAATTTTGCAAGTTCCGCCTGTTCCATTGTCTTCATGACCCGTCGTGGAGCAACGTTATTGTGTTCCATTGATAATTAACCAAGCGCTCTCAGCTCGAACTTTTCAGAACCGACGATAGACTAGAGTGCAGGATACATAACCTATTTTTATGTATTATTATTAGCAAGTGTCATATGCTATATTTGACAAAGAGGTGAATGGAACATGAACAGCTCCACGCGAACTAGAACCAAGAGCGTGCGCACCAGCGTGGGATCGGTGCAATTTTGGATCGCATTTGCATCGTGCTGGTGGGAGGTCAATATGGAAAACGCTATTACAGTACCCTGTTTACATTCCCACAGTTTTCCTATCTTTGTTTATTCTATGTCTTGTAATAAACAGTTTCGCTTGTTTCGATCCTAATGAGAATACCCACCATTCCTGATATTTCTATGTCGCCCCTTTTCTTGTGGTCATGTTCATTGTCAATTTTGCAACTCCGCAGATAGATTCCAGACCAATGAATGGCATTGATGAGGCTTGTCCAAGAATTTCATTCTCGTTTTCGTTACTCTGTATGTTATGTTGGCAACTGAATAGTAGGTTCTTTCCTGTAATTATTATTTACGCCGTCACTTCCGGTTGAAAGGTTGTGACATCCTCAGATAGACTTATTGGAATAGTTACTCCGGCTCCTATACCTTCCTCTGCCTTGGAGTAGTACGTTTGGGTTTGGTTCCAAAGAGCGAATAATGCCAATAAATTTGGGACTTTTTCTACTTCAATAAAACTATTCTAGTTCATGATATTGGTGGAATAAGTAACGATAAGCAAGTCGATGGATAGATATTCTAGTGTCCTTCACAATGGTACATACGTATGATTAACTGAACATATTGTTATCCTAATTGGGGCTGTCTGGACCAACTAATGTAGAGCAAGCGGATTGATAACAATTTTTGCTCATATTTGCTAAATTTTCTCTGTTTGAAAACTTCACGTTGGCTCTCTTGATAATCCTTTGAGAGTATAGTGTCGAATCCACAATATACTACACTGTGGACTAAAGTTTGTTCAGTTAAAGTATTATTATGTCAATTGGGTAAGCTAGGTTATTGTTGGTTGGACTGTCGGAAAGTACTGTGGAAGCATAAAAAATTACACCTACGTACCTCTGGGTGGTTTTATGCAGGTCACATAGTAGATTAGCAAAAGAAATAATTATTTCTACTGAATGATTTCACGAGGAAGTAGATAGTTGATCCCATGCTGTTCAATTTTCATCCTCTCTCCAGCATATCAGTATCTGACAAACAACCAAGTATCCGCTGTGGTTGATGCCATACAATGTACCGATGCGTTCTTGCTTAGAATTGTCAAATGTCATTCCAGTGCTGATAATTTTGCGGTTTTTTTATCGAGAATGTCGAGAATGTAAACCTTATTTTATCAAAATTATTTATATGGTAAAGGGTTGAAGGATATTAATGACCTAGCTTCAGATTATAACACTCTCCAGTGTATAGCTAAAAATATTTTGCGAAAAAGAGATTCAACTTAAATCAAATTTATTCAGTCTGGAATACTGTTGGCTTTCTATTGATGGTTTTTTTGAAATGTATATCAATACTTTCCATTTCATTGGATTGCTTGGAATATGGTACATATACTTTGTGATATTAACATAACTTTGCAAAATCTTTAGACCCACGATTGATTCTAAAATTTATGGGTACAATTGTTTGTTTTTATATAGCGATGTTTAACAAAAATTTAGCTCAAAATATTTTGGGTGATGACGTCTCTACAACTTATTCTAACACATATTTTGTAATAATACTTGTAAATAACACAATGCGTCTATTGCTTAGTACTTTTCAAATTTATTTTTTAAATGATGATTCCACTTATAACCATTAAAGAACACTTTGATATTTACAATAATTAGAGGAAGGCATAATTAAATAAAAGAGAATTTTGCTGGCTGAGTCTAACTTGAAATATATTTAATTATTTCTTTTTATATAAAAATTTGAAACTTGTTTACTCACAATGTAGTTTGTTATAGGATGTTATCTTTATGTTTTTGATACAGATTGGCAAGATGCTATTTCGCAAGACAAAAAATTATTCATTCGTTAATGTTTTTAATAAAATGTAGTAGATAATCAAAGCGGGTTCTGGGCCACCATGGGCGTCCCACGTTTGGTTTACAATCCCCGTTGTTTTGATGACTAAGAAATTCAATATTGATAGTGTGCTGTGCGGTGTATGGGTGGGGGCGAAGTAGCACGTTGGGAACGCAACTGTGCTGTGTGACGCACCTGAATCGTGCAATGCAAAAAGAGCACTGGCGACGTTACAATACATACACCGCACAGCACACTATCTATATTAATTTTCTTAGTCACCAAAACAACGGGGATTGTAAACCAAACGTGGGACGCCCATGGTGGCCCAGAACCCGCTTTGATTATCTACTACATGTAATTGCAGCTTTGAATTATTTTTGTATATAGTATTTTATTGAGTCTGGCACTAAAAATAAATGCTTTATTATTATTTTCAATAAATAAATTCATGAACATTCAATTTCTTTCTTAATTTACTGAATGTCTACACAGTGGGTTTTAAAATCCCTTGCCCCTTCAATGAACTTTGACATTGACATGCATTAAGTAAAGTTGGAAGACTTTTTATAGTTTATCACTAGTTTTATTGACCTCGTAATCATCAATATTAGTTTATTGTAACATGTCACTGTCTAACAGTTTATTTTTACGGCATATTTCTCCAAGTAAAAGTGATAATCCTGTGAATTCACAAAATACTCTAGATGCATCTTGTTTCACTTTAAAATACACTGCAAACTTTGAAAAATGCTTACTTGTATTATTTCTGTGAGACCAACAGTTGGCCATAATTATTATTTTAAAAAAATGGTTGAAGGCTTGAATAAAGAATTCACCATCTCTGAATACGATCATTATGAAAGTGATAATGATCTTAATGAATAAAACATAGAGAGATATGTCTGAATCGATATAAACACATATATAAATTGTAATAAACCTGGAGAAATATACTTGGTAGATGGAGTGGCAGGTACACACTTGAGAACACACGAATATACAAATGAAGGTTGACTCACACGCAACTCTGAACGCTGATGGGTCGTGCTGACTCCCATTGATTTCGGTCAAATGCACACCTCAAATTAATCGCTAACGCACACGTATATTTCTTTGATGTGGGCCAAAAAACCGACACGTATGCGGATCTTTCCACCGCATGCGTGTGCAGCTCTATGTGCATCTTTATACTGAAATATGGAGTGAGTAGGGAACACACACATGTGAAGCAATAAACTATAATACCCAGCCATCACTTATGGGGATCAATTGAGACAGTTTTTGGTCTGGTGTGCCATATTTCGAAGGCAGGCATTTCACGTCTTTGTCTGGCACGTGAGAGGTGAGGCAATGATATTTATAGATGTCTTACTAAATTGTTCGATTTTATCAATACCATCGTTACGATGAAAGTATATTTTGACCTAATCTAGCCTAGTGAAATAATACCTACAAGAATAACCAGAGGTTGGTAAGGCGCTCACATTATACTACTCACACTCAAGAGTTTTGGGCAGTGTTAAGTACTGAAGTTAAGTACAACGGCTGGGAGTTCCGAAAAGGAAAACAGAATCTTCCAAATTGGAGAAATAATCTGACCCTCCAAAAACCATAATTCAACAAATGAGAAAAGAATTGCGTGCCATTGAAGATAATAGATCTTTAAATATAATTTGAATTCTTATTTTATTAGCTAGGCATATTAAAGGTAGCCATTCACTTACAGGCGGACATCCGTCAACAGGTTTGAGCTTAGAGTTTTCAAGAACTGTGTGTTTGTGGCGAAAATTTTGCTAACTATCTCCCCAGATCTTCAAATGGGCATGATATTTTTGCTTTAGGCAGTGTTAGTTCGTTGTTATAAAGTATGGATAATCGAGACGAATTTATTATCGGAATACATATAAACAATATAAGCAAATAAAGGCAAAATGCTACATGGACAGAAAATTACGTAGCTAAGGCTTGCAGAAACTTTTGGACTGAAGCAGCTAGACTGTACACTGTTGAAAATATAATAAATAATCTGTGCTCAGCTTTCAGAAAGGGTATTTACGTATTTCAATAACCACTCTTTCGCTCAATAACTCTTTGTAGCCATTTTACGAGTATTCGTCAATAATAGCACTTGCAATAAATACAATTTTTATTCCTGGTAGCCATATTGAGCTCTCTGTCTGGAATACATTGTAGTCTGTGTCCAAGCGGCATACAGACTGTGGTTTTGGATTGGATAGTCTAAATCCACAGGCCAGAACTGTTGATTTCGCGTTAATTATGTGTGGGCCACGTCGATCTATTCCTTCAGTCCAGTACTGTTGACACAGGCTGGCCGAATCCCGGTAAGTGAATGAGCCCCTTCATCAGGAAAACATATTTGATAAATGCTTCACATTTATCCGACAACTTTTGCTACATACGTTATATTGTGACGATTTTAAATATAACGCCCCACGTTGGGCGCCACTTGTGACGATTTTAATCATAATGCCCCAGCTAAGGTGCCAATTGTAATGAATAAATGAGTGGCCACGTTGGAAATGTCAATTGTGGTGAATATATTCTTATATCATACTTTAAGCTGTCAATACTCACATATATATGTCATTTGCCACAATGTTTTCTTAATTCTTCATTCAAAGTTAGACGAATACAATATGAATGATAAATAAATAAATAAATATTGAAGTCAATTGGCAGACCAACGTGTGATATAAAAATATATTCACCACAATTGATATTTCCAACGTGATACTCATCACAATTTGCACTAAAATAGTCAGAAAATATATAACGTATATGTAGCACCAGTTGTCGGATAAATTGCTAGTTATAAATTAAAAAGGGTCTTTCGGCTTTACTTTACGTGAGATTATTTTCGACTGGGTCTTCCGAATAAAACCTAAAAATACCTTTACAATAATTATAACCTTAATTTGTCCTGTCGGATAACAACCATATACAACGAAATAATAAAAAATCTAAGTTATCATTCAATAATTATGCCTTCTCAATACTCCAATTCTATATAGTTTCTAGCAAAATACCTATTCAGTTGAATGATCGGTATGGTATTACCGAAATAAAATTGGACCGCAAAAGAAACGAAGTTTGATGGTTTTTCCTTAAAATAAATATAATATCCATATAATTCGGTGCTAACTTTGGAAATTCTTATGTACGGATAAATAGTCAAAAAGTTTTATGTCTAATACAACAGAAATAACGTGGATTCATGCAACATCAACTGAACTAAAACTAATGTAAGATTAAGATTAAATTCAAACTAAGAATAATCATCTGTTCATGCAACATAAATTAAGACATTAATAAACCAACAGAACAAGCGCACTCTTTCCAATAATTTGTCAAAACTTCCAATAATACCTAAACGAGCTGTCAGATAAATATTGAATGTAAACCAGCTTGTTAACTATAAAAATTTTCAAACATGCTCATGTAAACAATAACTTAACACAAATCACCAGTAGGAGAACAGTGGTGAGGGCTTGACGCATGCGTTTTGCCTAATTCATGGAAGAAATTAATTTATTAGTTAAAAGTAGGTCAGCTTTCTTAGTTTCAATTTGAATCTTAATTTCTTAGTTACTTGCATAAACATCTTCATTACATTAGGTACACGCTTTTATGTTCTTAGTTTTAGTTTTAAATCTATCTAAGTTTTAATTTTTGCTTGCATGAATCCACCTTAATGATTTATTAAATTATTGCACACGTTTAAAACGAACAGATTATTATTATTATCAAATATAATATAATCTAATAACAGTCAGAATCATTATAATTTCGTGTCTTTTACGGTTAAAATATAATAAAAAAAACCATCTAGTTTTTAGCGATTCAACATAGATCTGAGTAGTTAGATTATACGTTGACTCATACGATACCTAATTATAAAAATAATCAGTATATCGAAAAAAAAACTTGCAGGAATGTATTATAAACTAAGGAGGCACTACAGTACAGGTGTTAGTGTCAGTAATGGAATATAATAAATATAAATTTCGTTACAGAATAATCAAAAAGTTTGTGTCAATTTTTAACGAGCTATTTTTAGTCCAAAACGGAATTAAAAAGCTTCCCGAAATAGTATATTAAGTACCAAGTGTCAAAAACGTTCCTTCAGTCACGAGTGCCTTACGAAACGAGTGACTAAAGATGTTTTTGATAGTAGGTGGCTTACTATACTTTTTCTACGCCCGCAGGATCTTAATTACGTTATATTTTAATTATATTCACAAGATGACAGACAATGACTGACGTGTCATTGGAAAATCAGATGACACAGAACTTCAAAACGATCACGGAATATTAAATATAAATTACAGAAGATACACTTGATGTGACGTTTAAGAAACAAAAGATAAACGAGATTTGACTCTTCGCACTTTAAACACTAATTAGTGTTTAAAGTGACGTTTTGCGAATGTCAAACCCGTGTTTTAGACGAGGAAGTAGAAAAAATATTTATTTATATGATTTAAACCAGTATGACTTATCGCAATCATTTTTGGCAACACTGGAAGGCATTTTTCCTCTTTGAAGCATTTATGGAGCTTTGTAGTTTCCTAATATTTATATTACAGAGATAGTGAGCATTTAATATACCAACAGTAACTCCGTGCATGAATGGCGAATTTGTTGTCATAATTATATTATTGGGCTTGCAAATCGGCTATAACAAGCCATCATCATCAAGCCAGATTATGACTAATGCCTAAGCACTTTGATCCATTATTTGAAGTCGATCAATCCTACTTTCCTTTTCAACAATAGTTTGTCAGTCCTGGTTACCTTTTTTCACTGTATACTATCCCTAGATGTAAATTTCCACTCGTTAATTTATTTATAGTATTTTTCCTTCGTTTTCTGGTGCTTTCTTCTTTTATAGATCATATTAGTATCATTATAATTTCTGTCGATTGTCTTCTCATAATTTGTCCTGCTCGTTGAAGCCTTTATCAATCCTATTAAATTTTCTCCTTCAAGCACATCCTCTATTTCTTCATTTTTCTCGACGTACTTCTCCATCTAGTATAATATTTGGTCCTAGAATTGTTCCTACTATTTGTATCTCAATTTCTTTCAAATTGTTTTACCATTGTAGTTGTTTCCATAGCGTAAGAGATGACTGGCCCTATCAGAGTTTTATAAATAGTAATTTTTATTTATCTACTTAAATTTCATCACATACTAAATTAAAACAACGTCAAAATAAAAGAAAGTTAAAATTTGTATCCTCCAAAAGTACCGACTAGAATTCCTTTAAGTTTTTTTCTACACTGACTATACCAACTGAAAAAAAAATCACAACTAATTCTGTAGTTGAAATTTATATCTGGACAAAACAAAATATGCGATAAAACCATCAAAGTAATTTAGATTTTCAAAAACTGTTGGCCAAATTAGATACTCATGGAAAATGAATCTGTATCAAATAACTGTAGTCCCTGAATATTTTTACAGGGCTAAAGGAATACGACTAACGAAATATTAAAATAAAATTAGCCTATATAGGCAATATTGTTAAATGTACACTCCAACCGGTATCTCGATGTGCCGTAACAAATTTGAAAGTGGGGATCCAGCAAAGCCAATCGTGCGGTAGACGTTATGCAGTTATGCAGCCAAATACGTTATCTCTCTGCGTACTGGAAGCTCCGCCTTGTCACGAGATACCAGTTTACGTGTATTTTGCACAATAATAGAACGTGGTAGATATGCAGCGCCACTGGAACGCTATTTGCCCAATATGTCCGTACTTATAGTCAATTAGATATAGCACGAAAATTCGGAGCTGCATTTCATTAAAAATTTGAAAACAGCCATTGTAATATGATAAATCATCTATTGCTTACTCCATAATTTAAAGTAAAATAAAATTTCCAGGAGTTACTGTACAGAATCAATCAAATAAAAACCATAATGATATTATTCCACTACCCTTTGTAAAGGCATTAGATGATAAGTTGTATTTCCATTGCTGCAGTATGATATTCCACTACTCACACAACACCATTCCTTCACTGTGGAGCAAAATGATTATTCTAAATGTAAATATTGTTACATATTTAATAATAATCATAATAATATTACACAAAAAAAACTGAATGAGATGTTATTAATTTGTTTTTATTGTGTTAACGTTTTGAGAAAATGTAATGAGCGTTTGGTAGACTTAGAAAAATTACACCTTTCAGTACAAGAACATTTATAAATCAGAAAAATATTGTTTGGCGGAAAACCTTTCAAGCAAGTGACTGACAACAATTAAAGGCCCATCCCCAATCAATTTGGAGGCTAAGTGACACGTGCTAGCACAGTGATGTTTAAACGTAAGTCTCCAATGGGGGACTTCGGTCCAAGTTGACAATCCCAAAAGTTTCATACTTTTCTACCACTGGAGAAGGGAAGTTGCAGAACGAACTTGCCATGTAAATGTTCGTATGATTCATAAATATCCATAAACGGAGTCTTCCAGACGCACTGAAAAGTGCACTCTTCAAAAAGAACACAAACACAAATAAAATAATACTACAACGCTGGCTGGATGTCCTAAAGGTAGGAGGCCATTGTAATTTACTAGAAGAAGAAGAACCAGACTAATTAGAATATGACATAAATATGGCCTACCTGTCAGTGACGTCATTCTCGAATGGTCTACTGTGTTGTTTAGTTTCTTGTTTTTGATAAGTAGGTAGTTGGTACCTGAGTATGGATTGGAATATTATTAATGGGTACTAAAGGAGAGCAATAATTGTTAAACAATATGTGGCTTTCACAATTTGATTTATTGCTTTAAAAAACGGCAATTGGTTAGGTGTCCTCGAAGGTTTAGACCAAGAAGATTTTATATCCACAATTGTTCAACTATCTCAATAATAAAATAACAAAGAAAATATGCATATGCAATCACATTCAGGCTGACTGAATTGACAAGATTGAGGTTTTGCAGCACGCATGCCAAAGTGCCACTTCGCTAGCAGATTGATTGAGGATGCACCTTTACGCCAATTATCTCTGCACTCTCACATATCTTCTGGCAATTTTTTTTTACATTTTATCAGTCTTCCAAAGTAGATGTTATAATATAATGGTCGGGCGGAGCAGCGTGTTGTGTTCACCGACATATAACCAGTTGATCTTTCTCAATTGTATATGATATTGGTCGGTATACCAAGTTCAAAAAGAATGAGGATGAGAATGTGATCAATATAATAGAATTTGATTTGAATTTTATATGTATTATGATATTACTTTAAGTGTAGTCAAAACTAAAGTACTTAGCACCAAACGGAAGCAGATTCACGAGGTAGGCACGTGAACAAAAATATTGCCATATGTCTTAAGACCAGTTGACATGGTGCAATACAACGTGCAAGAAATTGCAGAAATTTGAAATTTGAAAATTAGTAGTTTTTATCAGTTTTTCCTAAATATTTCGAAAACTATGCGATTTTTCGCAAAAAGTGTTATGTACAAAAATATTTTACCTTAAATTTAAAACAGAAGAACACTCAATGCATGTAAATATCAATCAAAGTGAATTTCTAGGTAACGCTAAAAACAAAATGGGCCTTATTTCTCTCCTTACAGTGCACTTGCTGACTTATTAATAGTTTTAACAGCTAGCATTCCCTTCTTGCGATGTTTGGAGCCAAGAACACTGAAGATCTAGATTTTTTCGTTATCAGTGTTACTTGCAGGCTATTGCAAAGCAGCCTATACAGTCAATGTTCAAGTTGGCTGCACTTCCCCCAACTTCCGCAGCTTCCAGGCAGCATTCGTTTAGAACTTACCACCAGGTGCAGCAGTGGCTAAGTGAGAACAAAAATCCGCTTGAGTGGGGGTGGAAGAAGATTGACGAACACCTAAGACCAATTACAACAACACATCCTGCAACTCCCCAGGAGCTTCTGTCCCAGATAGTGTGCGCTTGCAAAGACGAATGTGTCCGTAACTGCGAGTGCAGAAAGAGTGGTCTAAACTGCTCAAGCATGTGCAGTAATTGAGCAGGCCTAGGATGTAACAACAGGGATATTAACATTATAGACGAAGATCTAGAAGAAGAGAATGTGCAGTAATTGAGCAGGCCTAGGATGTAACAACAGGGATATTAACATTATAGACGAAGATCTAGAAGAAGAGAATGCTATGTTTGAAGAGGACTTAATACTAATGGATACTTAAGGCCGCATTTAAGATTTTACTAATAAACTCTTTATTACTAATACTCTATATTACTAATAAACTCAGTTTACGAACTTTCTAATAAAAAATAGTTGCAGCTTGCAATACACAGCCAAAAATTTAGAGTGGGTTTCTCCGGACCACAGGATTATATGGCCTAGACCTGTGGAAGCCTCTTTTCCATTAAAAAGTAGCGCCCCTTGAAAAGGTGGTGATGTTGTCGTTCCTTCAAGGGCTTATCACTAACATATCACCGGCCACGAAAATCATAATTTGAATTTACAAGACACCATCCTGTATAAAAACAGTAGTTTCTTTAGTGATATCATATTAGGAAAAAAAAATTAAATTTCTACTTTTGCACCCCTCCGTAACTCTGGAACCATTCAGTTTAGCATGATTATGTAAAGGATTCTTTTTGTTCTAAATTTAAGGTACATTAATATTTTTATACATAACACATTTTACGCTAAATCGCATAGTTTTCGAAATATTTAGAAAAAAAAACTGATAAAAACTACTAATTTTCAAATTATACCCCCACAAATTAGAGCAGGCGAAATACTTTTATTTTGGATGTTGATGTTTGGCTCTAATGGCACCGTACTATAATATGGAGACCATCATTTTATTGCTACTTGCAATCAATAGCAATCGGGGCATATATTCCACGTAGGTACAGTTACGTTTAATTTGTCTGATCGATGTCAATAATATATGCAGTTCATTGTTTTAATTTCTTCTCAAAAATTCCATATTGAATAGTTTCAAGCCATTTATTTTGTAGAACTTTAGAAATTGTGTGCCAGTTTGTGGTCTTTTGGCAAACTGCGTTAATTCCACCTTGAAAACTTCAAGTTAACATATTTATTCATGAACCTTCACCGTCCCTTTCCTCACCTAGCCAGCTTATAACCAACCAGACTATCATACTGAGATTGAAGTTTTGTTGTCAATACAGTTAAAATGGTATTCATGATGTCTTCAGGTCCTCATACCATTTTGTAATAATCAAATGTAAGTACATACCCTCTACTGATCAATATTTGAAGATTTTTTTGCTCAAATATCAGTTTTTAAATTACGTAAAACTATGATCTTCTACACATGAACTGAGTTTTATTTTCAACATGTTTTACAAAAACACTAAATGGCAATTTCGGAAAACAAAATATTGTAAATTCTTTACACATTATTTACATACATAAATAAATAGTAAATGCTGCTGTATACCTATATTTTTCTTACAAATATTAATTTTAAAACATTTTTCTGAGTTATAAATATTGTGTACTCAGTAGAAACTGATAATTTAAAATTATTCTAAGTATTCAAAATTTTACCGAGAGTACGGATTACGTTCCTTTCTGAAAACGTTTTGGTATATTTGTGTAAATCGAATCGAGATTATTTTCGTCAGATTTTTTGGTAAAAGTGAATTATATATATCTAATACGCAAATAATGTGTCTCAAATCCACCAATTTTTTTGAAACTGCATATATTTTATTTCTTTACATTAACCTGCCTATTTGTTTCACTTGCGGCTCGTGGCTTAAATGGAAAAATTTTGCCTGCGCTTGGAATTATTTAATTTTTTGTTAAAGATATGAAAATAAATAGAACGGAATCTTTTCTTAACCGAATAAAAATATATTAACTGCAAGCTATAATAGGGCATATCCACCAACTGACAAGTTGATACTAACAGTCGTCCTGAGGATAAACAACTATTTGGATAGATTTTAGATTTGTAATTTTGGTTGTTTTGTATTGATTTAATGTTTTTTTGTTATAAACAGTCAGATATAGCTTTTAAAATACCTAAGCAATTATTAAAACACAAATCAAAATTAAATTAACTCAAAGACGATCAAAATAACAATTTAAGAATCACGTGTTGTGCAAAGAACGCTTGTCTATCATCATATTCATCAGGGCGACTGTCATCGTAACTTAAATCTTCTCGGGACACATAATCAGTATTATTTATTTCAACCTGTCACATTTGGGAATTTTTGACCAGGGCCCGTATTCTGGAATCTCGATCGGTGAATGTCGCATGCGACATTTCAAAATTGTCGCACGAAACGCAAAACTGCAATTCTTGAATGTCGAAATCGACAATTTTCATGCGAAAAAATCTCACTAGGGTTTGAGCAAGTGACAAATTGTCATATATGCGAGATTTTAATTTGTTGTGGTTAGGTTAAGTGTAGAAAAGGTCAATTTTTCTTAAATTAAACATGGAGGACTACGAAGAAGAGGCTGTCGCTATTTGACAGGAAATATTACAAGAGCTGTATTCTGAACAACGGTTTGGACGTAGAAGTTATGTATTATTTCAAAATGCATTTAATACGCATGAGAAAATGTTTAAAAAATATTTTCGGTTGACGAATACCTACTGAGTTTTTTTACCCTCCGTATTCATGTTTAAAAATAAGTAACGAAAAACACATTAAAAATATACGTCAAAATAAAACCGTTATTAAAACTCCTCTTTTTGATTTTTGTTCGACTTCATTTTCGAATACCAGACACGCTTTCATAAATTTACAGCATTGCCACATATACATATGCGACAAAATCTCGAACGGTGACATTAATGTCGAAGGTGGTTCGAGAATACGATCTCAAATTTTCGTTCGACATTTTTGTTTGAAAAGCAGAAAAAAAGTGAAAGAAATATGAATATAAATATATGAGTATAAATCGACACAAGATATAAAATAAGTTAAAAAAGTATAAGTGTATAATTTAATTTATCTAGTTATGCTTTTTCCTCGAAAAAGTATACAGGTATGTCCAAAAAAACTGCTTTTGACTCTATACTAGTTTACATATAAAAATTGTTTTTGTCTTATTACCTTGGTGATAATTAATTTCTATTATTATAGATACTGAGTTAGATAATTAAGAAAAATTAAATAAAATCATACCTTATGATATTGAACACTATTTTTTATCAAAAAATTTACTGGATTTTGAACTTTAGTAAGATAAAGGTAGTTGATTCGCAGTGTTGAAAATCCGAACAAACATCTATCATTTGTGTACCTCAGTTTTATTTGAATATTATAATCATTAAAGATGAAATTAATAGTATTTTAATCGTTTTCCTTCAACTTATAAGTTACCTTTTAAAAAATTCATTAACGCCAAGTGAAATTTGACTAAAAACGATTTTGGCTTCAAAATATAAGTAGTTAGATATTTTTTTTGGACACATTTCAAAAAATAATCCATATTCAATTGTAATAAGCTTTGGTAATTTGGAACACATTATGTGTCATTGTGAATGATGACGTATGAATTTGAAACTGTTGCCCGATTAATGAAAATATATTAGGTTAGAATTATGTTATAAAATTATGGAAATTACGAAGTATGTAAAATTTCCTGAACGCAATAAGATTCTATCTCTATAAGGCTTTGTGTTTCATTTAACCCTAAATAACAGCATCAGTTCACGTTTTTCATGGTCGCTAACAGATGGTAAGAGCTAATATTTGACTTTATCCATGCTAGACATCGTCCATTTAGGAAATGTTTGAGATAATCTTCTGATTTGTGTAAGTTTAGACCACTAAACGAGACACGTAATTCACCTCTGCCAGAGACAAAACCCTGCCTCTGCGCATAGTTCCGGTAACATAAGCTGTAAACATTATGTAGTAACAGTTAAGTCGAGAAAATTAAGCAGTAACGGAAAATCTATTCATTATCTTATTTTGTAACAGTTTCAGCATTGCATTGTATCACGTGAAGGACCGAATAGTAAACAGTAATGTAAGAAAACATTCACTCACGGTTAACGTTACTAGCTTACTGCTTACGTCTTAAATGTAATCGTACAATCAATGCATTTATCATTCTTTATTAGGCAGTTTTCGAAGGTGTCCACTTTCTGACGCTTAACATAAACATATACGTTAACTTAGCCGCTATTTGACAGATGCCCAAAAAGTGTTTTCGAATGTACGTAATGTTAACCGTTCCGTAGCCGGTAACAACCTAAAAAACGTGATTATTAATTAACTACTTTTTCTGTTTTGTTGACTTATTTTGGTTTCAAGTTGATTTTTTCGTTCCATTTAAAGCATAAATTGGCCAAGTACTTGCTGAGAAGGGATACAGAAGAGTGCACTTCACTTCTATTCTATTGAAGGAAGCAAAGGTGAACAGGATGTTAAACGAGGATTTCGCAGCCCTAGAATCCTCAGAGTCTGACAGCAATTATCTCCCCGAGAAGGATTTGGTCGTCTTCATCGGTAAATCGTACCCTACTCCGTTTGAAATTTATTAAAACACTATAAAAAATAAAATAATGGAAAAACAAATATAACCTTCAAAAACAGCAACAAAACAAAACAAATAGAGAAATGTCATTATGAAAGTCCCTTTCCAAAAAGAAAAGGATAGAGATAAAATCAACGGTTTTGCGCATGCGTTTCGTTACGGATATCACTATGGCTACCGTCCGTAATATAGCGGAGGGTGCCGGTAGCGTTATACGTTAAATGACATTTCAAATGTCATACTTGTCAATTAGCGGTTACCGGTGATCATTTTTATACGCTTCGAAAACTGTCTATTCTTTATATTTCTTACGGCTTAACGATGCTTCTTAAAGCTTACATTACATGAATCCAATTTAATCCTTACTACCTTCTCGCCCAGGAAAAAATTTAGTGTAGTAAGTAGCCGATTTAAAATTTAACAGGTTCAATTTAAGGATATTTCCTCTGTATAAGCTGGGTAAATTATCTCATTGGATATTACTCACGACAAAGAATACACCAATTGGTGTATTCTTTGCTCACGATAAATAAAGGAGAAGAAGAAAAAGTTAGGTTCAGTGAAATGTCATTCGCTACTTTATATATTTATTTATAATTTTTAAAGTTTTGCAATGGAAAGAGATATAGAACAATTAAATGCAGCTTTAAATGCTATAAAAGTCTTGAGATCCAATGTTAGAAGTGTGTTTGAATCAGTAAGTAATGGTTTACGAGCGGATCATGGTGATGAAGGGAAAGAAACTAAGTTTTTGTACGAACTTCAAGAATTATTAACTACTGTAAATAATAACCTTAGGTAATAAATAATCACCATATCCAAGTTGTTGTGGAAGTTATACAATTTTTGTTGAATATTTCAGAGATGTAGAAAATTCCGTTGCAAATTTAACACCACCGCCTGGTGCTTTCAGTCTGGGTAATACTACATTTTTAAGTCAAGAAACGACCCAAGAAAGACAAGCACTGTATGGACAATTAGTAAATAGTTATAAATGGACAGATAAAGTAAGTAACTGAATTTTATAATAGAAAGAAGTAATATAATTTCTCACTGTTATATAGACAGATATTAAATGCGAGAATGACCTTGTTTATATTTTAAAATATCAGATGCTTTTGCATCAACCTTGGCAAATGGGCAATTGATTGGTGCAACTGAAAAATAAATCTGGATGTAATGCCAGACAGCTGGAATGCTACCAAAACAAACCAAGCAATTTCAATGTTGATATACTAAACTTACAGCTTTTTACCAGTTTACAACATCCTAGAATATTTATATACAAGTATGACGATAACCTATGTTGAATCATTACACCTAATTATGTTATTTAATTCAATGGACCTATAATTTCTAGATACGTGAGTACAGTGCAGTGGCTGGGAATATACTTGCAGCAAATTCATTTAACAAGACATACAAAACTTATAGTACAACAAAGAGACGAAAAACACAGACCAGTCAACATAATGTTCCTCCAGAGTAAGTAATAATAATAACAAGTTTTCTTATTCGTTTTATAATTCATTTTATAAAAAATTATTCAATAATTGTATATTATACATGTTCCTAAATTATGGTAAACCGTTTTTGTTGCAAGTTTCCACTGGACAATAAAATTATGGGTTATGTACCTTCTTGATATTTCATTAGTTGACTGTTCATGTCTTTCTTCTTTTGATGACTTTTATCTCGACTTTTATACTATATTTTTCCATAATCTTTAATTCCTAACTTCAATTTATCTCTCTAAAAACCTATTCTTAAACTTGTGCACATTTGTAATTTTTTTAACACCATTTTTGCTTTATATTTTACAGAGTAATAGAAAATTTAATCACTAGCATTGATCGGCTTTTTCCAGATGTTACTTTTACCACTAATAGACCATTAGTACCAAATCCAGTTATTCAGGTAGGTGTACCATGTACTTGTTGTTTGGTGAGGCTAAAAAGTCTTCAACCAAGATATGATAATAACATCTGCATTAACATTTTTTATTGAAAAGCGGTATTGCTGACAAAGATTTCCTGATTCTTGAATCTTTCCCCTTGCAACACTCACTTTTTTAGTCAAAAATGTTCATGGATTCAGTTTTTTTTTTATTTCTTATTATAGGTACTGCTTGGAAGAGTATTAAAAGCTATTATAGCTTTCAAAGGATTAATGATCGAATGGGTAGTGGTGAAAACTCATGCAGAATCTAATGATTTGTGGACAGAATCACGTTACAAAGTTTTCAGAAGAGTAACAGAAAACTGTCATGCAGCAATGTGTCACTTTCATTCTCCAATGATGCCAGAATTAGCTATTAGGTCATTCATGGTAAAATATTTAACATTTACACAACTGATATCTATTTAATTTTCTCTGACTATAACAGAAGTATTGATAATAACATTTAAAGTAGGGTGTTTCTAAGTAACTCTTAGATATAGATGAAAAGACCATGCATTAATGCTAGGGGGCTTTCATTCATTTATTCTTTTGGGTTGTGTTCAACAGCCACTTGAACTAAATCTTTGAACCAGGGCTATTTTTAAGATAGTTTAAATTATCAACTCTGCAAAATTACATCTTGGGATAATGAAGTACTAAACTTAGACAATGGGGTGAAGCTTATATCATGGAGTAATAGAGTATAAGATGTGCTCCCACGGAAGACGAATTTTCGTTATGTTCTGTGCACCTTCCAAAACGAGTGAAAAGCATAATTGTAACGATGGAAAGACACATTAAATGTTCTCACCTGCCTAGTTATGCCGATGTGTTTTTGTTAATGTTCTCAGTCTATGATTGGGTTAAATTGTATGCCCCTTTGCATATCTGATTGGTGTTGCTATATTCAACCAAAAAAACTATATAGTTTTATGCTTGATTTTTGAACCCTTTGGTCTAATAAGTACCATTAAGTATAATTATTTAGTTTGCCGCATGTGTAAACTCCTCTTTCTTGGCTTAAAAACATTTCTATGACTAGATCATTTAACAGAATTTGATTGACCGGTAAATTCAATTATTTTGCGTTCATAAACCACAAGCACCTGGGGCATGGCTTAAATGCAATTTTCGTAAAAAAAATTGCTATCAACTTTTTACATGTATATTCTATTTACAGCAATGGTTTCACAGCTACATAAGTCTCTTTAACGCACCATGTAAAAGATGTGGAAATCATATCAACAACAACCTACCTCCCACTTGGAGAGATCTCAGAACCCTAGAGCCGTATCACGAAGAGTGTAAATAGTATTTTAGCAATTTTTTAGGCTTAGATTTAATTACTAGTTTTTATATTCATCAGCAGATTTGTCAATAAAATAAGTCAGATATTGTTTTGTATTACTAACCTATATATTATCATGATAGTTCAGTTGCCATCTTCACCGATAGCCAAGCGGCACTGAAGGCACTTGATTTCATAGAGGTCAATTCTAAGCTACTATGGGATTTCATAGGTGCCTTAAACGCACTTGGAGACCATTGCAAGGTCATGGTAGCCTGGGTATCAGGGCACGAGGGTCATAAGGGCAACGAATTGGCGGATCAAACTGCCATTTATTGGACCGGAACCCTTCTGCGGCGTCGCAAAGTCGACAATAAATATGGCCACAAGGAAGTGAACATTTACTATTGTTAAGATTTTTCTTTAAAAACCATTTATATAAAGCAATTCTTCCGACACTAGTAATACACCCCTCCTATCCAAGGTTGTCCCAAACAAGCGGATCGGCATGAATGAGCACTCATATACGCGTTTACGAATACCAGCTCGGACGCAATACACCTTCGATTCGAACAATATCGCGGAAGATCATGTTCGCAAAATGTTCAAAAATTGTAGCAACTGTAATTTAGCGACGGTGGCATGATCATAAAGAGAGTTTTCATGAATAATGGTGAAAAACGCAGATTTTGGGTACATGCTGCTTCAAAAGGAATATCTACAGAGAGAGAATATTCCAGTTTTTCAGCACATTTGAACTCGAGAAAATTTGCCTAAGACAGAATTACTACCTTCACGAGTTTTTTTCAGACTCTTTGTAGTCGCAGTTTCGGTACTGCTATTTGGTCTGGTCATACAGTACTGGATAACTTCCAGGCTTTGCGAAAGACCTATAATAGGTGGGAAGAACGCTCTCTCTTAGGTGAACTACGCGAACTAGTTCTCCGGCGATGATCCCACTCTTAGCTCTTCATGTATAACTTATTTTTCCCATATCTAGTTTATTATGGAGTTATGGTTTATTATGAACCAACTGATTTTTGCTCATACACCAGATCTCTTATTAAAGTACACCCACTAAAAATTTGAACTAAGAAACAACAACAAAATTGTCTCGATCGGGTGTCATGTAAAATAACTAGCTGTTAACTGGTTAACTTTTATGTCGTAACGGTTTGTGGAGACCCTGAAAAAACGAACACCTAACCTCAAATAAGATAACTGATAACTACTCTGTCAAACTATCTCAATTAGCTGGTTTGTTAGGTTGGTTAACTGTTACGTCATGGTTTGGAATACAAGTCGAGGAATATTGACTGGTTAACTTTTGTGTGGTCAACTTCAAAAAAAAATGGCATTAACTTCTCACTTCTTTAATGAGCTCTCTTTTATTAGACAGTAAAAGGCCAGTTGGAAGAAGATGACACTAGAAGCATCCATATATTGTCCATAGATCATAGATAAGAGAAGAAACCATAGATAACCAAGTTAGCATCTACGATAGTATTATTTTATGCATCTAACCATGGAGACTATGCATCTAACCTCTAACCTTCCAATAACAAAGGTGATTTGTGAATGACACCAACACACTGGGAGAGTGGGAGAGTCAAATTTTAAGTTGTCAATAATAATTGTCATTAAGTTCATGGAGACGAGAATGTTATCTTTGACTGGAGACTGTTAAGTTGCTTACTGTCATAGATTACTACTTTACTACTCACTGCTATAGTATCTGGTTGTGTGATTTACATAACTCTTATCTGTTTAATGGTTGAAAACTTCTTAGCTCCACATTAACCAAAGAACCAATTTGGGTTTGTGTTTTAATCATTTTTTTTGTTATCTATACCATTCAATTAGGTAAGTTTTTTAATATAAAACTATATAGGTAGTATATAAATGTTTTATTTGTTTTCTTGTAAATTGATGTTATATTGGCTTATTCACCTACCACCATATTGCAAATTATATATAGATTTGAATACAAAATACTGTTCTAAAGACAAGCTACCACAACATATTTTTAATAGTAAGCAGATAACTGGGAACCCAGTTAATTCAGTGAATCCCCAAATAATGCCCAGAGCTCCTTATTAATCACCAGATTTTTTTTGTTAGCATGCCTTGATTGGGGTACTTAATAATAGTATAGTATGCAATGGGCATTTAATTATTGCCATATAGGCATGAGTATGAATGTGAGTTGCATAGGTTATTTTTTTTCTACTCCTTACTTTAATTTTATAATGAAACATGCACAAATTACAAGAATGAGTAAATTTCAGACAACTGTCAAATTTAATCAATCTAAAATTTGTCAGATAAAAACATTGGAGATTGACCTAATATTGTAATGATACATTTCTATTGGATGTAAACTTTGTATCTTAGTGGGTATTATTAAACTACAGCTCCTGCATAATTAATGAATGATAAAATTAATATATAGGAGTAGAAAACATCTTTTCTGTTTCAGCTATGGATGCCCAAAGGAATCCAGATAACAAGTGTGTAATAAATAACTATTACCAAACAACTAATAATTATACATTCAACTTAAATGGAACTGATGTTGGCAATAGCCTATTAAGGTGAGTATGGGGTGTTCTAAATTGAAAACATTAGCAGAATATCTAGAAATTGAAAGAAAATGCAAAAAAGCATTTAACAAGTTACAAAGGTGAGTGATTTTTGAGTAGGTACAGTAGAAAATTGCCAAGTTGTATATAACTTTTTTAATAGGAGAATCTTCATAAAATACTTGTATTTCTTAACCTCCTTTGGTGGCCAGATTTAATTTACAGTCAGTGTAGGTATATACTTAGATAAAGACTATCTTTAAATGATACTGAAACAAACAATTCCATAGGTATAGAAAATATTTTAAATAACAATTTTATATTATCCTTATTTATTTTAATTGAACTTTTTATTGTTTCAGATATAGTTTAACTGGATTGCAATGTGCAACGTCACTTACAAATGCTGTGAAGTCCGGAAATATCCCAGGAAGTCAATATATAGCTCCAAGCTTGAATTATGTAAAAGATACTGCAGTTTGGGGAGCTAAAGAAGCCTATGCAAAATTAAGAAAATAAATTGACAATCTGTGGTTATTTTTGAGTTTAAAACTGCTTAATACTCTTTCTTAATACTATTCAAATGCTGTGTTAAACTTTCTGAAAATCTATTAAATTTTCTCCATAAAATTTTGTTTATTTCAAATCAAGATCTGCATGTTCAATACATATAAAACAGAACACAGAGTCAGATGCTGCAAATGCAATACGCATATATACAGACGGCTCAAAAACCAAAGAAGGCTCAGTATGTGGAATTTACTCCAGATCCAGATCCCTAAGGATTAAGTGGGGAATGGGAAAAAACACCAGCGTGGTTCAAACAGAACTGGCTGGTATTTCAATTGCCACAAAGGAACTAACCAGAAAAGGAATTTCTGGCAAAAACATAATAATCTGCACTGATAGCAGACAAGCTCTACTAGAGCCTTGAACAGACAACTTGTTACATCAGGGCTAGTATTAGAGTGCCATCGAGATTTAGCTAACGCCTCGGTAGGTAACAATATATTATCCTGAGATGGGTTAAGGGGCACGACAGGGCCAAAAGTAACCGCATTGCTGACTCTTTAGCCAGGGAAGCGGCTGGACTAAGAGTTCTTGGACCCGGCGACACCTACGGCCTAACGAATTCGACAATTGCGGAACTAGCTAAACGTTACACCCATGCACAATCTCTAAAGAGATGGGATGAAATCAAAGTATGCAGTCTTGCCAGGATCACCCTGGGAAGCTGGAGTCGAAAAAATATTTGCCGATGACCAGGAAAAACCTACGTTTAACTGTAGGATTTCTGACTGGCCACTGTCAATTAAGGAAACACCTCCATACAATGGGGCTAGTGGACACACCTCCATGCAGGATGTGTGAACAGGAAGATCAATCTGTCAGGCATGTCTTATGCGAGTGTGTGGAGTTATCGTCAATAAGAAAGTGTGTGTTCGGTGAGTCTTTGTCTACACCTGCCGATATAAAGGAGATGTCCCCTAGTGACTTGTCCACGTTCCTGGAAAGGACAGGATGGACGATGATCTAGGAAGACAAATCCTCGGGAGGATGTACAATGGGTCACATGTGGCCTAAGTGCTGTGGGCCTAACTCACCGTCCCTACTCTACAGATACATATTATACCCAAAGTCTTAATGTCTCAACTCATAACTTGTACTGCATTAATATGTTTCTATCAAATTTAGCTTTGTAAATCTTCTTTATTCGGCTGAAGCAGATGCTATATATACCAGTGAAATTAATAACAGTTAAAACGGCTAACAAATCCGGAAGACTGCTCAAAATGCAACTAAATTTAATTGTTCTTTAAACTTTGGCAGATGATCCATAATAATAACTGCTTACTAACAATGATAATACTATATTCAGGCATCTCTTTTTGTTTTTCATTATCAATTTTAAATTCAGAAGGGCCTCGTAATATCGCCGAGACCAGTGGAGGATTAACGTAGGGGCTAGCCGGGGCTTAAACCCCGATCCCCGCGAATCTTCGGGAGCCCCGTGATAAAGAAAAAATGACATTTGAGGTTTTTCTCCGCTCTACTGATCAATAGCTCCTCATAGTGATTTATTACGAAAATGATACACCTGCTGCATAATTGTGGTGCTCTCCTTCAGGAATAAGGGTTTCTGGTCTGGCCATTATATGTTATCAAAAATAAAATATTCTTGCTTAGCTTAGGTAATCCTGCAACAAAATAGCTTAGAGGTTGATTTAGTTAAATCTAAATTACTGTTACTATTTATATAATTTCATGATTAACTTGACAAAAAATTACTTACACAGGATATTATCTAAATCGCATCCAATTGAAATTATTCGACACTTTAAAAAAATAAGAAATTCCTAATTTCACTTCGATATTACAATACCGGTAGTTTTGCAACTTAAATTAGAAGAGACTGGAAAAAGAAATTAATCTATATTACACAAATTTTGTGCTTAGGTAGATACTTGTCGAGCAACATTTAAAAAACATCTACAGCTCATTAACCTACTTGTTAAAAATGCTTCATTATACGAATTGGCCTACTGCAAATAGTTACCGTTTGTGGTTCACCTGATTATATAATCGCCTATTAGTCCAGTAAATAAAGGCACCAACCTGTTCATTTCATTATTGTCGGACTTTTTTTTTGCAACTTGTATAGGTATTCATGTGTAGATTATTCTCTGAAAATATGTCCTCCGCGGGATTTGCGGAAGGGGCTGGAAAATGGCCCATGATCCCGAAAATTCAGTTTTTGGCCGATATCTCCCGAAATATGCTACTTAGAGAAGTGGGGTTTTGCTAGAAATGAAGTACAGTTCATTACCTACAAAAATGGTCCCCATCATTTTTGTCCCTGGATCAATATTTCTTGCAAAAAAAGACTTGCAAAAATTTTCAGGTAAACTAAAAAACTTAGCCAAAAATTTTAAAAACCATCGAAAAGAGGACATTTTCAGCTTTCCAATGGTGTGCATTAAAGACCGACATTGCCTATCATTGTTTATCAATTTTCGGTAGACCCGAAAATTTTCAGAAAACTCCGGAAATCAAAAAAAAACGTCCCAAGAAAAACATGTTTATAAAAATACACAAAAATTATTTATCCATTCTTTCGGAATATATTCACCACCTATCAAAGTCCCATTATCCAAAAGGTTTCGGTAAAACTACGCTTAATTTAAAAAATAAGAACGGATTGATAAAGGCGGTCAAATATTCAGGAAAAATAAAGTTTGACCAGTTTTTTCTATATTCCTGGAAAATAAAAAAAACGAAAAAGTTACAAGATGTTATAGGTACAGGTCCCTCCTTTCATATGCACTTTAAATCATGAAAAAATATTCATTTTCACTCAAGTTATGGGCCAATTTGCCGCCCTCCCATGCCTACATTCACGGAACGTGCTCCCGGAGACGCCGCGCAGCAGCTCGAAATCCAAGGTTCGCTTGGGCCCGTTTATCTCGAAAACGGTTAAACTTTTAACAAAAATGATAAGAATCATTTTTGTAGATAATAAACTGCTCTCCATTCCTAGCAAAGCTCCACTTCTCTAAGTGTCATATTTCCGGAGATATCGGCGGAAAACTCAATTTTTGGGATTATTGGCCATTTTTCAGCCCCTTCCGTAAATTTCGCGGAAGACATATTTTCAGAGAGTAATCTACCCGTGAATACCTACAAGTTGCAAAAAAAAAGTCCGACAATAATGAGATGAACAGGCTGGGGGGTTTCTCGGTCTTTATTTACTGGACTATATTATACAATTCTATTTGATGTACCTACTCATAAACACCGACTGTTGGTATTTTAGGTATAACGCTTTTCCTTTTTTAATTGTTCAATCTGTAAATGCAATAATAATAATTATCATTTTTTTCAAACTCTGTATTGATTATTTTTTCAGTTATCTTTTTTATTATTATTCAATATTATTTCCGTCTAGTTTAAAAGATGGTGACGTCCAATTTAATATTAATTGTACACCCCATCTCAATATGGTGGACAAAATATTTTAGGGTGTTCAACTTCAAAATTTGTTTTTTTAAGGTAGGTATTATGAAAAAGTGACAAATGGGCAATCCAAAGTCATAATTATCTTAAGTTTTGTCTTCAGGTTAAACGAATAAAATGGAAATAAAAATGTTGTGTAATTATGCAACTTATATTGCATATACATCACTAGTGTAAATGTGAAGTTGTCGATAGTCATAATTTGTTGTTCTATGTTCCAGCTTGATCAGGACAAAAGAATAATTATAGGCTGAAAATATTTTGACATTCCTATACTTTATGTTAAAATTTGATGCATTATTTTTAGTTTTTATTTGTGTGTTCTGTTATTGAGTCAATATTTTATAAATTATAATAGATTTTGTATTTAGATCGTGATTTGTACTATATTGTACTAATAAATCAAGAATACAAAATAAAAAATTCACTACTTTACGAAACACAAATGAAAGAGGAAAAAGTTAGTCGGAGCAAATAACTCATTATAGAAAGCATAATACACGAACTACAAATAAAATGTAAATAGTATCTAGTGAAGCCACAGGAAAATGCAAATAACTTGCTGTCAATCTAGCCTAAATTTATTTTTTTCTTCTATAATGTTGGTGACTACTTATACTATCTTATGATTATTTTGTTCCATGCCAAAATTTGTGCCTAGCTTCAATTTATACTATTGACGTCAGAATTTAAAAGGAAGAACTTAAAAATTCGAATTTGCAATTGTGTATAAAAACAAAACAAGAATGGATAGGAAAAATAACCGTCAAAAAAGGAAAAGGTGAATAGAATGGATATTTCCCCTTCTTGAAAAATTCTTAATCAAAATTTTGAATATCTCCTGACAAATGGATGGGTACGGTACGTATATACGACTAATGGAGTTTGCAAATTAAGCCCAGAGCCTAAGTATGTCTTGATAATATATTATGATATGACGCAACTTGCTTTAATTAAATATTGATAATAAAAATGATACACGGGGGGAAAGTTGAAATGTAAAAAATGTTTTTAACAGTTAATCGGAAGATTTTGGATAGTCGAACGTAAAAATTTACGTATAAAGGTTTTGAAGTATGCAAAATCATAATATGTTATCCGTTTCGATGCATTTTCGAGAGGGCGCCACATATAGGTCACATTTTGTGGCATAAATTAACCAAAAAAAAAGATGGACCTTTAAAGGTGGATTCATGCAACATCAACTAAATTATAACTAATTTAAGATTAAGATTAGATTTAAACTAAGAATTGTCAGCTATTCATGCAGCATAAATGAAGAAATTAATGAACCAATCGGAAATGCGCACTCTTTTCAATCATTTGTCAAAACTTCCAATAGCAATCGAGCTATCAAATAACTGAAGATAAATAGTAAACCAACTTATTTACAAAAAAAATTGTTGTAACCTATAAAATATTTTCTAACATGTACTTAATACAATAAGTTCATGTAAACAATAACTAGTTTGTGATCTCTGGTCAAGGCTTGACGCATGCGTTGTGTCGAATTCACGGAAGAAATTAATTTCTTAGTTGAAAGTTGGCCATATTTCTTAGTTTTAATTTAAATCTTAATTTCTTACAGCCTTATTAATAATAAATAAGACGATAACACCATACTAACTAATGGTTACTAAGAGCGTACTTATAGCATGTTAAAATAATGTTAAATGTATTTATAAATATGTTTTTTCACTAGTTTGATTTTAAAGTCATGTTAGAATAATCTAAATTTATTATTAATAAGGCTGTTAGTTTCTTGAATGAACATCTACATTACATTACAAGGTTTTATCTTCTTAGTTTCAGTTTTAAATTAATCTAAGTTTTAATTTTTTCTTGCTTGAATCCACCTTAAGTCTAGTACAGTAGTTGTTATTTAACAAATATAAGTATTAGTCGACCGAGGAAATTTTTTAAGTGAACTTAAAAATGTATGTCGTAAGAATTTAAAAACGTAGCTACAAAAGAGCGTTATACTGTATTCTTTTATTATTTTTTTGTGTTAATTACCTACTATGATGTTATATAATGGTGGTATAATTCTTTTGTAACGTTCTCGAAATATTATTTGCAGTTTAAAACGATACTCGCTACATGCTCAGAGACAGTAGGTAGGTAGAGAGTAACGAACGAAAGTGAGTCTTTTGGTGAAATATCGTGTAACACTTTCTGTTTGACCTAGAGCTCGAGGCATGACTGACTGAATATTTGTACGAAATTTTTTGATTCAACAATAATAATAATGAAACAACCGTGTAGGAGAAAAGATGCTGATTAATAAGTATGAAAATTATTTTGGATTTTTATATCAGTTTGTATTTAAATTGCTAGAACTGAAAATACATTTTTATACATTTTTTCAAGAAAGTTCAGCAGATGCATTTTATCTTGACAGCTGTACCTACGTTTTCACCGACAACTGGCAATTAGTGAAATGTGTTGAATTTATTTCTGGTTATAATAGATGATGCAACAATGGTATTAATAACGGAGAATGAAAGCCCGTATCGTAATTTCTCAATAGATTGTTTCTACAAAAATCGCAAAGTACCTAATAATCTGGAATAAACTGACCAAAATTTGATCAACTCAACTGCCTGCAAACGGTCCATGCTGTTGAATAGAAATTTCAATCCAGCTAACGTGTTTTCGATTACCGGGACCTACAGAATTTTTTATTATCACGTGCTAATTATTTCCACTCGGCCTCTAGCACCGATACTGAAAGAGATACCTTATCGTTATTATTTGTTGGTGAAGAAGATGGAAATGCGCAGGTATTAGGAAAGGATACTTTTCAAAACTTCCGTGACAAACCAGAACCGTGGCTTTAGTTCCCCAACATACTTTTGCGTTATCAACATAGAGATATTGCCTCTATCTTTAGTATCTCTATGGTTATCAACGACTATACAAGCCGAGCCCCAGCGAACGTACTGTTCGAAAGCGAAAGGGCACTACTACCCCAGATCTTTAAATTAGAAGAAGGTTCGTACCTAGAAGACAAAATCTTTCTAGCCCTCCTGTATTCCAGGTTTTGATTGATCATCCTAAAAATTCAGTAATGATTGAACCCTTTCCATACCTCTGTGAACAGACTGGATGAATAACCAACAGCACAAAGATATCGTAAAGACCATTATATCAATTGAAATGGAGTGGCTAGAGCATAGTTAGCTCTTTTCAGAATATTCTTTAACCAAATAATTGGTACTGTCAACTCTGTCAGTTGGTGGACATGCCCTATAACTGCTAATTTTTTGTCGACAATAGCATAGACATAATAGAATCCTTTACAATTAATTATTAATTATACGTGATGATGACTACCCAACTGAAAATGAAAGCTAATGCATAATGCTAAAATAACAGGAAAGTGGAATAACTAGATTTAAGTATATTCCTACATTGAAATATTGTGAAATAAAGCTTGTACACAATTTTTTTTTTAAGAATAAGAGCAACTTTTTCACAATTGCACAATCATAGTAGCACAACGCTCTTTAGTATTACACTTAAATATTTAATAATTTTAATTAGGTACACAATACATAATAAAATATTTCTGGTAAATACAGTTATTTTAAAATATACGTAGCGTTTTCAGTTTTTTAAACTTACGCCTTCTTTTGTAAGTTAATGAATCATATAGGGAGTGTCAAATTTCGAGTAAAAAAACATACCAATGCACCTGGTATATTTTCAAAATTCACTAAAAATTTTAAGTACAGTATTGCTACAAAAGAATTGACCTACAGTTTACAAATAAAAATCAAGAGAAAATTTATCAAATTTTAGGTTTCTGGTTTTTTTGAGGATCAGGAAGTAACGTAGTTATTTTAGAAGTAACAAATTATTTTTCGATTAAATTAATTTTACTATACTCGACCTTGACGGAATTTTCATACAACAGAATGGATGGACTTATAATATAACAATGACTAGATTGATTATTACCAACAAATAAATAAATAATTGTCATATTAAAATTAATATAGAAATTGGTATGTTTAATAAGTAGGAAGACTCACAAAATACAGGAAGAATAAAATACAGACTAAATAGAAAAGAAATCAATGAAAAAATCTACTTACTTTCTAGAAATTAGGTATCTTAGGACATGTTCCAGGACGGTATGATGAAAAGTCTAACTGTTTAAAGATATTCTATTACCAGACTTGGAAAGATTGATATATAGGTGGCTCTAAAGCAATAAGAGGGAATGCAAAAGAAATAAATTGTGTTCTGTTCGGTAAGTATTGATAAAAGATATAAAAGGTGAAAAATCATCATCTTATCGGAAGTCTAGTGTCGCCATTAAAGTACTGAGTTCATACGCAATCATTTCTAAAATTGTGTGAAAATTACGTGTGTTAACGTCACAGGGTGGGTTTAGTTCATTTCTGTTATTTATGAGATATTGTGTTCTTAGATGTTGCTGTGATTTTGTTTTATTGACTAAAACTATTTTATTGGTTAAAATTAAGGCTTTTTGGCGACCATTCGAAGAGGAAGAAATTGTTATAGGCTCCGAACAATGAATGTATTAGAAGAGTAAACAGACGTATTATTCTATGCCAACATAAACAATGTCAAAGTTTATTTATTTATTCTGCTTGATTCCATGTCGCAGTGAATATAATAAACTGTTTTATTGTTGTGTTTATAAAACATGAATATTTTATGTTAAAATTTTGTACCAAAGGTTTTGAAATTGGGAGAGTAGGGATTTGAGACAAGAGACAGAAAGATACAAGTTGGTTCGGTGGATCTTTTCCCATGCGTCATCATTCATATACAAACGCAATACATCAATACATTCAGTAACACGTAGGTCGTAGATTGATGGTTTAATTAGAATGTGGCTAAAATGGCGGTGAACGTTAGTTATTATTGTATTGAAGCTGGTGTAATAATATTTACTTACCACAATAATTCGAACACTCAGGTATAAGTTAGTCGTTATAACAACTGTTTTTGAAAAAAATTTATATACAAGGGGCAATAAAATGGACAAAAATGTAAACAAAGTCTTTCGTCTGTCAATGTACAAATTCAAGTTTAAACCACAGAACTTCTGTTGTGTGGGTTCCAACACCTATCGCCGACATTCATCATATGGCTATCTCTGTTTGTTATATTATGTTGTAATGGAACAAACGGTTTCATTTCGAGGGTTTAGATTCTGTGAGTAGAAACGAGACGTACTATAAAAAGTAGTATGTGAATAATTTCATACATGGGAAAAGATTCACCGAACCAACTGTATTTGGTATGTTCTAGTCGCTATCTACGCAAGAAACGAAACTATACAAAATATGTACAGGCAACTGAAATAAGAAAATAATGGGTCAAAGCATGGAGCTGCTGAAAGAATACATAATTGACAAAAGTTTTGAAAAAAATACATTATTACAGTTATCGGTAAAACTGCTATTCATCGGAAAAGAGAATACAGAAATCGCTAGTGCTTTGGGATCCTGATGAAAAATGAAAAATTTGTATGAAACTGGTTCTGCTTCTGCTTACAGCCGACAAATTGTGAAACGGTGCAAACTAATTTTACTCACAACTATAGAAACAGGCAAAGCCGAAAAAAAAGACATCTAATTATTGAAAATCCCCAGTAATAAGGCTCTACTGAATCGGCTAAGAACAATTACAGGTTACCTAATGGGTAAAAAAAAACCTACACAAAATGGGGCCGTGGTATAGAGATCTATACCGTAACCCACATCTTATCGGACAGTAAGTCTCAGGTTAAATTCTATTTTAATTTCAATAAGTCAGTACATACAACAACCAAATAATAATGATAATCAAAATTATGTGCATTTCCAATCACAGTATAAAGAAAATGAATGCGTTACATAAAAGCTGGTATTAATACACACTTTCAGTAAGGATTATATAAGTTGTTGGGCCATACCACATTAATGACTAACAGCTTTTTTGTTGGCCTTGGAATTTACGATCCGACGACGATGGAAGTAGGTTGATGTGAACGTTATGTTTTGTGATCTTTAAGATATTTATTGGTAAATGAAAAATATTATTTTGTATTTTCTTGATTGAAAGTATAGCTTTAAGTTTTCAGTAGTGAATGAAATTTTTATAGCCGCGTTTACATTGCACGAATTCAACGATTTCATTTGTTAACTTTGTGCTCGCGTAGTCTAAAGGCGGGTATACATACAGCGAACGAACGGTTGCAAACGAATTCGTTCGGATAATTTATACGTGCTATTAGCTGATACCAAGAGTTTTCGGAAGGCGGTAAATTCGGGAAGAATTCGTTCGGTGGATTTCCGGTGTGTACGGTGATCAGTAGTAGCTATGTGCGAATAAAGACTGTAGTTATGTTCCGATATTCCTGCCCAGCAAATTTTGTCATTCCGATTTTACTGAAATTCACTGGTAACGATTTGGCGCCACTTTTCAGGAGACCCTGTTAGAGGCTAAACATATACTGATACTACTGTTACAAAAGTGGTCATGCACTCCCAGTATCCCTTCCCCAAATTGGAATGAGTTAGGTCATGTATTTGTTGAGAGTAGGTGATCTGTGGTTGAGAGCGTTGAGACATATTTTTTTATTAGTAATCTATGCAGATCTGATTTTTCTGAATCAGTATCGCTATCGCTTAATATTTCATCCAATAAGATTTGATTAATTTCACTTCACTATGATAAATAAATAGGTTATGTTTTGTTTGTTCCTTTTCAAATACTGTTACTACTGACCAATACGTTCCGAAAATCTTGAGCAGTTTAAGATTACTGCTACTGTAAAGCGTTCCGAAATTGCTTGCTGTAACCAGTAATACCAGCAATATCGGAACATAATATGTATCTTTAAAGTTCATTTAGAAGAGAGAGAGATAAATAATAATATATGCAGCGTTCTGCAATGAATAATACACTCCGATCTGAGCCGCCATTAAAAATCACTACATCAAATTCCAACAAAATCTTCCAGCTCGAATCGATAAACTAGCGAATCATCAGGAAATTCGAATTCAATGTGAACGATTAAAAACTTGATGCAGTTTAAATATACGACTCTTTCTATAGAAAAGAAGCCTGTACAGCTAAGCTCATATGCTCTTTTACTCTCCAGTAATTCTGTCATCCACCATATCGTACGATTCCATTTTATTTTTTTGACATCAAATAAGGTACAGAGCGTTTATTAAAACTGTTCAAAAATTACCAACAATAATGAAGCAGTATGGCTTTTTTGGTACCTTCAAATTCCTCTACGAAAGTAAAAAATATTTTTTAGAATCCTATATGTTACTGGTACCTACATTTCTGAGATATTTTGATTTTGCATATATCGGTTTCTATTACAAACATTTTTTCGCAATTTTTCCTTGTACCTACCCTTGTGCCAGTTCAACATTTTTGGATGAAGTGAAATTAAGTTAAGTGTCTCAAAGTACAGGCTTTGTTTGATTCCATATCCGTACTGACAGAATTAAATATTTGTATCAGAACTGTTGGTGAACGTGTTCAGGTAAACGTAAGTTTTCAACTTTTTCATTATTGTATTCGCGAAAAATTCTACAAAGAGTTTCTACCTTTCCCACCTTAGTTGTTTACGTCTAAAGGGTAGTAGCACCCTAAAGCTTCTTATAGTCTGACAAGACTTCTCCGACATACCTTGTACAGCACATAAGCATGGAGCCGAAATACCCTTAAGGAAAGTCTTAGATATATCCAGGAATACTCTCGTAAATTGTAGCAGTCCAGTTTTACCAACTATGTCTTACGTTACACTGTTAAACCGGTAAACTACCGGTAAAAGGTTTAAAAACCAAATAATAGTTTGAAGTTTTGAAAATATTTCAAAAAACGTGACCATTCACTTAGAAGAAACAACTACTTCTCGGGCTATACGCCCCGACAGACATTGAATTATACTTCTAACTTAAACGGGGTCAATATGATCTACAAGATTTAACCAACCATTCTGGTTTTCTAATTCATTAAACTCTTCAAGCAATTTTTTAAATTTTCTAGTAATAATTATCAATTGTATAACGATTTGTTAGTTTTTATTTTTATGTTTTGTGTAAATATCTTTTAATATTTGACTCGTTGACTCGTTAATTTTTTGAGTGCAGAATTGAAGCAAACGTTTATAAAAGAAATCTTCTGTATGTTACTTGTGTAATCAGTTCCAAAATGGTGTGGAAATGTCTAGGCATACTCAATGAACTAGGCAAAAACAATATAGTAAGCTTACTGTGGCTTCCAGGACACACTGGAATAGAAGGAAATGAAATAGCAGATGGACTAGCAAAGAGGGGGACTGAAAGACTTTTTTGGGGACCGGAATCCTTTTGCGGTATCTGCCCCAATGTAATATTGGAAGAAATAGGCAAAGCCGAAAAGAAGATCTGACCATTAGAAATATCTAGTAGGGCTTAGACAATCAAAGATTCTGATGGGTGTCTACAACCCGTTGAGATTAAATAAAAGCATAAGTCAAAGTAAAACTACACAAAGAGTTTTAATACGGGACATTGTCGTCTGAATGGGCACATGAAAAGGCAAAAAATAGTAGAGGAAGAAGAATGTAGATTTTGTGGCATGGAAGAAGAAACCTCCATTCACATACTTGCAAATTGCACAGCAATTCAGAATCGTAGGGCACAGCACCTAGGATATTATCGGATTGAAGAGGGACATTCACCCAAGTTGAAGCCTGCAGATATCCTAAAATTTCTCAGAAAAATATGACTAAAGAAGCTACTAGTCTCTGAAACGTTATTCACTAAGTAAGAGGAAGTGAGGGGGCACAACAGATCTTTTAGGCCTTAGTGAATGTCACCCCATCATACAAAAATGTTCCTTGTGGTGTATTCATTATTCTTTTTGTTTATAAAACATTATTAGCACTTCTTTATAAGGTTTGAAATTAATTTATTTCTCAACTAATTAATAAAATTCAAAAATTACAAAAATGCCGGTATAAACTCTTGATGCATAATGAAAGGATAACAATACAATTGCTGGTAGCTCTTCTCAAAGAGCAAAAGAAAGAGAAAGTTGATTGTAAAAAGTCATAAGCATAAGCGAGACAGTTGGGTCGTGACAAGAGGGGAGTTAGCCGATTAATGCGAGTAAAATAAAATACAATCCTTCCTTGTTTTGAAAACAGTGCCTGTACGCGCTTTGACCAGTGTGTGTGTTACAAATTTGAAAAAAATTGGTGAGTGGATATCTGTTTTATGCGACCAAGGATTTACGCGATGTGTGTTTTTATAATAATACGGATAAGTAGAACAAATTCCTAATTCAATTAACAAAAAATAGACATTAAAATAACAATATACTTTAGGGTGGAATACCAATAATATAATAACTTTTTTTTTAAATAAAAGAAAATATGTTTTCCCCTTATATTTTAAGCTTCAACAGTAAAAGTGTCAAAATAATTCAAATTCCTTTCTGTCAAAATTCAAATTTGAATTATTGCAATCTTACATCTTAGACCAATCGATAGGGGTCACAACTACAAGTAATTAGCAATACGGCTGATTTTTTTTTCATAAGTACCTTAAAGTATGTAGATTGATATAAAAAAAAGTTTACCAGTCTATCGATTTCCCAAATTGAAAAAAAATCAAACCAAACAAACCATTGCTCGAACGCAACAGACCTTTTTTATTGAAAAACCCTTCTCCTACACGGTGGTGTTTTTTATTTTTCTCTACCTTCCTCCTATCGCGAAATATTAAAGAATTTCTAAAAAAAAAAGTTTTTGATTTTTTTTTTTTGAATTTGGGAAATCGATAGACTGGTAAACTTTTTTTCATATTAATCTACATACTTTAAGGTACTTATAAAAAAAATCAACCGTATTGCTAATTACTTGTACTTTTGGTCTACAATTTCCCCTACCGACTGGCCTATCTGTCTTTTTTTCGTAAGTGATATATCTAACCATAATAGTATATTAAATACCAAGTGTCAAAAACGTTACTTTAGTCACGAGTTTTCTGACAGATGACAGATAATGACTGACGTGTAATTGAAAAATCAAATGACACAGAACTACAAAATTATCACGGAATATTAAATATAAAATACAGAAGATATACTTGATGTGACGTTTGAGAAACAAAAGATAAACGAGATGTGACTTTTCGCACTTTAAACACTAGTGAGAAAAATATCTATATTACCAACTTGCTTACGAAAAATTATTTTCAAGGTTTCTACTCCACCCGAGACTCCACCTCTAGAAGGCGTAGTTCACAGTAATATTACAAATATATCAGTTTTCTATAATAAATCTACCGTTATAGTAACACAACATTCAAATATTCGTAATAATTAGATCATCATTACGTAAGTTTTGGCTCCAGTACTTTTTCCTCTATGTTGTAAAATAATTGGTAGGGGTGAGCGGGAAAGCCGCTTTATTAATTTACAAGTTATAAAGTAAATAAACAGTTCTCAAGAAACTCTTACTACGAAGTAGGAAACATTTTAGTGCAAAAGTTATTTCATTAATGTTTATTTAGAACAAAAACACGACGACGTTGCAAAATAAAATTTTTTTCTTTATTATAAGAAAGCTTTAAAAGTCAATGACAGTTCTTCTTTTTAATTTGTCTGTACCTCGTAGGTCATATATTTAAAATTATTGTGTAACATTCTCAGATGTATTTAATATAAGTATATATTTATATCTTCTGTAAGTTCTTTGTGGCATTACTTATTCTTTTTTCTCTTATTTTTTGGGAATCAAACCACAATAATGTTTTGTATTTATTATTTCGACGTTGTCAAGATTAACTAGTAATAAAATAATTTTTTGGTCCCTATCTGACACAACGAAAAAAATTTGACAACTAGACAATCAATAATATTTTGAAGTTTAAGACTACAAAACTTTGTTGTCAAATTTTATTAAGGTCCATTCATAGTAGATCACACCTCTGGTAAAATGTGAAATAAAATATTTTATTTTATGACATTCTAACGATATGTAGTCCACTAGAAATGGAATCCAGTGAAGTGCACGTTCCAGGAACGGTTTTTATTGGGATAGCTTTTTTTTTCTATTTAGGTGAAACATCTAGACCATTGAAAGTCCGAATAAATGAACATAAAAAGTATATCAAAGATAGGGAGTTCTTTAAGTCAGGTATTTGCAAACATCCTTGGGAAGAGGGACATAAATTTCAATGGGATTCGACAAAAATAATATTGAAAGAGCCCAATAATAAAAGACGAAAAATCAAAGAAAGTGCTTTAATACAACTTAATGCAGATAAATGTGTAGCTAGTATTTCAGCCGAATGTAGTCAAATTTGGTTACCGATGTTAGAAAGAGAAATTTCCAATAATCAATTACCTGCGTTATCAGGATAGCATCATAAGTTTTTATCCAGGTTTTCTTATGATTTATCTTTGGAATAGTTGTTAATCGATACACACTTCAATACACAAAATCACCAAACTGAGTTATACATATTTTGAAAACAAAAGTAATCATACACAAAAAAGTAACAACAAACGCGTTTTACTAACAAAATTTCCAAAATAAGCGAAAAAAACGCTATCCCAATAAAAACCGTTCCTGGAACGTGCACTTCACTGGATTCCATTTCTAGTGGACTACATATCGTTAGAATGTCATAAAATAAAATATTTTATTTCACATTTTACCAGAGGTGTGATCTACTATGAATGGACCTTAATAAAATTTGACAACAAAGTTTTGTAGTCTTAAACTTCAAAATATTATTGATTGTCTAGTTGTCAAATTTTTTTCGTTGTGTCAGATAGGGACCAAAAATAGTTATTTGTTTTACTAGGCATAAAAGCACAAGATTTAATGCCGTGGCTGTTGTTTCATAGCCGAGCGTAGCGAGGCTATGAAACCAGCCAAGGCGTTAAATCTGCTTTTCTGCCGTGTGAAACATATAATTTTTTCTTCAAATTTGTTCCAATTCCACGCAAAATCGACTTTTTCATATTTAAATTGCGTTTCATTATCAATATCCAGCATCATTTTGAGTTTTCTTAATGTCATTGTCAATTTTAATAACCAGTTTGGTTTAAATTATTACTTGGAAGGTTGCCTAGCAACAAACTTTTTCTGCCTAGGCAGTAAAAGTGGACTTTTTCTGCCTAGGCATTAAAAGTACAACTTCTAAGCCTGCCAAGTGTCATTAAATGCCGCTTTTAATGTCATTAGGAGAAAAATTATTTTATTACTAGTTAATCTTGACAACGGTAGCTGGAACGCTACCGAAACGTCGAAATAAAAAATAAAAAACATTATTGTGGTTTGATTCCCAAAAAATAAGAGAAAAAAGAAGAATTTATGTGAAAAGTGTGGATAAAATAAAAGAAACCGTAATCAATCATTCTATATCTCAATTAACATTTGATTATTTATTATTTCACTTAGAGAATTAAATTACAAACTTCAGAACCATCTTTAAGAACGCTGGAAGAAATAAATCAAAGCATCAATTATATTGGGGAAATTGAAATATAAATATAATTTAATTTATAAAAGAATAATATCACAAGTTTAAATATTCTAGCCTGTCATTAAAAACATTCAACTTTATAATATACATATAATTTATATCGATAATAATTAAGGCAAATAAGCAGGCCTTATTGTGAAATTCTCACTTATAATCTCCCTAGAGCACGAATTATTTCCGGAAATTTTCTTAAAAAATTCGCAACTGAGGAAAATTTACGGAATATTAATTCATGCTCCAGGGAGATTCGGTAAGAAAATTTTATACCAAAACTTTTTTAAAATAGAAATTAAATTGGTGACATACTTAGGTGACATATTTATTAACCTCGGATTTGATGTCAAATATTGTAATTTCCCTATGCTCTAGTAAAACAAGGTTTAAATAATAATCTAAAATAAATATTAGTCTTTATACTTTTCCTATTTTATACTATTAGAAACAAAGGAATGTATTAAAAGAATTAAAAATAATAACGCATAAAAAATAAATGATAATTTTATGTGTTTATGACAGCTGTCAAGCCAGAGGGAAATTTCCACTTATTAATTTCCCTCTACGCAGGGAAATTTCCGAAGAAATTAGGTTATTGTCATAGCAACATGTCAAAATGCAGGCATCTGATTGGCTAATATTAACTGGTATACAATTTTCATCAAAATTAACTTATCAAAGATATAACATATACACAATGCAGATTTGCCTTATTAATTAGTAATGGAAATAACTATTAATATTGAAAAAACAATGAATTCAGGAGCACCAGTAAATAAAGCGTAAAGACGATGATCGATGTCAATAAACAATAAATGACATACTAAACCTAACCTCAATTGTGTCAAAACTGCTGAATGTTTCTAATTGTTCTAACAACGTCTTGAAGTTTTGCCAACCCGTAAGCTGGAAATTGCCCTGGCCATTAATTATAAATTGTATTTACGGCTAGTAAATTTATATTTATTGTTATATACAGGAAAGTAACTAAAATTACGTCATCATCTTTTTATCGTAAATAAACCATAATAATAATTGGCATGTTTTAAAAATGAATTAAAGTATGATTTAAAAATGGTATATGTTTATTTTGCTACACACTACTTTAATAAGAATACCTACGTAATCCCCAAATACTCTTATTGATTATGATGTAAGGTTCTATTGCAAAATTTTGTGCAATACATCTCCATTAAGCACAAAAACCGATATTATATACATAGATACTTTCTCCGATACATAGGTATCTGTTTTTCAGATTGTTTAATAGAATGACCTACTAAAATGTATCACAGCTCAGAAGTAATCTGATAAATACACATACTTAATAAATATATTTTTAAAATTGTACCAGACATAAAAAACGTCATTGAACAGATAAAAATAATTTGAACATAATTTACTAAATGCAGTCGAAATAAAAGGTACTAAAAAAATTCCAAAATGCAGGTATACATTCCTATGGCAGATAATACCTGATTAAATGAATAAGCTTTATCTATAGAATCAGTGGCGTACGTTTTTTTGTTATTCAATAATTCTAAAACACTAAAAAGATTATTTCTCATAAAATAAATTTATTATACTTAGTCTTTATACGTATCTTTCTCCTTTAATTATTTCAATTAATACATATTATTGTTTTTCAGAAAATGTCTGGCTGCAAGTGGATAGAAGAACCGGATGATTATGTCTGCAAATTGTCACCAGAGACCCAAAAAATTGCTAAGGAGGAGCTGCGTGAAGACGAGCATACTCGTCAAACAGCGCTGGCCTCCATGCGAGAATGGATCATGCAGAATCCGAGAATAAAGCTTTGTCGGATGGGTAAAAACTTTAACTATTCGTCTTCTTATTTTAATTTTTTGACAGTCAAAACTGAGAGCAGTTACGAAATCATTTGATGCGTTTCTAGTATAGTAATTCCAATGTTAATGTAATGACCCATATTTTTAATCCCTTTGAAGGAAAAAGCCGCCCAATGGCGTGCGTATAATTTTTTCATAAATTCGAATATTGTGAAATAATGTTAATCTACTATATTCATTTCATTTCAAATGGTCTCCAAAATGCCATTCCAATTAATTATATTATAAAATTTACCCTAACGTCTACGAACAAATAAATATTATATTAATATCAATTCACTGACGCCACTTTTCTACACTAGATCACCTACACTTTCCTATATAACAATTCACTAAACTCACTCAACCAAGACATAGATATTATATAAAATATTTCTTTAAAACAAAATTCACACCCGACACTGAATGAAAATAATCGATTATAAGCCGAACTCCCTTAATACCGTAGAATTTTTTTTGACAAAGTGGGCCTGGTGAGTATATACCGGCTATTCCGTTATATTACGAAGTAATATAACGATGATGGGATTGTTTGGAAGTTTTGAGAACACCTGCACCTACGTTGCCAACTCTTCAAAATTTTCTAAATTATAGTAACATATATAAAGTGGTTTTAATTATTTTTTCTTTTTTTAGCAATCTCAAGCGATTTATTTTAATGCTTACTAATAAATTTATATTATGTATTTTATTAAAAATATTTCCAAACTAGCTTTCATCACATCACGAACATTTTTTGTGTAGTGAGCCTAAGAATTTTAGAAAATATATCTGACAGCATTGCTTTATTTTATGGTCAGTACACTGACATTAGTTACAATATAACACTTTTCACTAATTATTGTACACTAACTTTAGATACAAATTTTGGTTCAAATTTACATGCATTATAGCAATGAACTTTCGTAAGGGCTTGTCCCACAGTGTCTCACTTTATATTTTTAGACAAGAATAAATCTCCAGCTGCAATTTGAACACGAATTATTTTTTTTTCCAGATGGAAAATTCTTGTTGCGATTTTTGCGTTTCAAAAAATTTCACGTAACTCTCGCACAAGAATGTCTTGAACGTTATATCCTTTTGCGTCAGACATTTGGAGTCGCCTTCAATTGTTTGGACATAACAATACCGATGATGAGAGACCTAACCAATTTGGGATACATGTTTGTATGTCCCAAAAGAGATCGATTAGGAAGAAGAGTAATCGTGTACAGACCAGGTTAGTCTTATAGAACTGATCTTATATAACATTATAACAAGTATCTTATCACATTTGGTCTTTATTGGATTTAAATTTATCTTAAAAAATAGGCCAGTCGAAAGTGGAAAAATCATTAACTAAAACCAACCAATATTTATTGATTTAAACTAAATTTACTGTGTATACAAATCTATACAAAATAAATATAATTATAAAATATTTGATATTTTGCAATTTATTTGTGATAACTCTTCTAACTCTTTTGATTGAAAGGTGTGTTCGATCTGTACCAATTCTCTAATGGTGATATGTGCCGCATCCATGGTATTGTATATGAAACTCTAATGGAAGATGAAGAAAATCAAGTACGTGGATTTGTACACTTTGCTGATGGACAAGGTGTTGGATTCCCTTACTTGACTTTATTCAGTATCAAGGAGGCTGTGCGCATAGTTAAAAATGGAGAGGTAAGCTATATTATATTATTTTAAATACACTGCTCAACATTTAATGTGGATAATTATAACTTTTGCAAATATTTTATTTAAAAACGTTGTCAAAGCAATCACACTGTATGCTGTGTATGACCATGTATCTATAGTCAATTTTGTTTTTCTATGCCTTGGCTATTATCTTTTTAACTGAAAAATATGGATATACTGTTTATATTTTAGTCGAAGAGAAAAGCTGATATCGGCTGTATTACTGTTGTTTTTACCAATAGGTCTTCTTATTACGTTAAATAAGTTGCAATAAGGTGCATCTCTGCAAAAAGTCGCTACGCGTTTAAATGTGTTTCAAAGCGTCGCGTCGTCAGTCGAGCATGGAACCGACATGTTCCAACTGGTGAATGCAGAGTATACACACGAGAACGAGACACAACACAAGTTAAGACCGTTAATATTTAAAATAGGAAGTTCTTTTCAACCTCTTAGTGAAAAATTGATTGTGTTTCATTCCGCCATTTATTTATATTAATAATAATAATGATAAATATATACAGAGCATTTCAATGAAAACTATCCACCACACATTATGGGGTGTTAAACAGACATCCGGTTTTTGGTATTTTATTAAAATACATGAGTACTTCTTAGCAAAAATTAATTTTTTAAAAATCTTCATTCCAAATACCTATTTCAGAAGAAAACTGGAAATTAAGAATTCCTAAATGTTTGCAACTTTCACTACAGATATGTCATAAACCTGAATATGAAGTTAGCCACTTTCTGATTATGTGTTTCATGAACAAATAGCCAGTTACAAAAAGGCCATTCAAGCTGGAAGTTTGAAGAGCTGTCAAAGTCTATAATATATATGACTATTTTGTTTTTGTTTACAGTTCATATGAGCTTGACGATTCAATATTATAATAAAATAAAAGCATTGTGTTGATATTTTTTAGTTAAGTTTAGTTAGTTTGCCTCCACAATTTTTCAAGCTAGAATAATATGAATATCATATAAATCTTGTTTAGTATCATACTGCACGAACACAACAGTTACTGTACGTGCAGTAAAAGTGCAGTCTTTTTGACGTTATAACTTTAGCCCACGGTAACATCTTGAGATTGCAAAAATAACTCGGGAAGAGTTGCCTGCTCGTCTTTCGCCGGTTCACGAAATGATTTCTCTTATTTAGACCATACTGTATATTTAGCAAAAAATCAAATGTTTTAAAGGTTTATCATAGCTAACAAAGAGTAACTTTAAATCATTATATTATTAGTTATGCATAAAATAGTAGAAGTAAACATTGGCGACTCAAGAAATAAGAAAATATTTAAAACACTTACATTTGGAACCACCCACGGCGCATTTTCCATCCCAATACCATTTGGATTCCGCCATTTTTACCATTGACCATCACTAAACACCGAAATCGACCATTATATTATAATAATAATAATGGTAAAAGTAAAATTTATAAAATAATCCAATAGCCGTCAAAACAATATAAATCGGAAGTAAATTTAAACAGCTCCTAAGTCATACACTACAACAAAAGCATAACCTATACTTCATCACGATTTTAAAAAAGAAGAATACAGAATTGTGGTCCTATGTCAACCATTAGGCCGGGCGCAGACCGAGGATACATCTACATAAAGCAACATGCAACATGCAGTATATGTAGCATGTTTCTCGCATGAACAGATATGTGCAACATATTCGTATAACATGCTGCTGGTGTGACTATTTTCTTTTTAATATGCGAAATGTCTTCTAGCGAAGAAGTCATAGTTGCTTGACAGTTTTTGCGTATGCGCAATCAAAGACAAAAGAAAAGACGTCGCTATTGGATACACCCATTGTTTGTAGATAATTTACGTCACAGTCCAGCAACAGTAACGCAAGAACAGCTTTCTTTAAATCCTCAAAAATTTAAGGATTATTATAGAATGAGCAAAGAAAGCTTTAGATATTTGGTGGAATTGGTGGGTCCTAGGGTAGAAAAACAGGACACTCATTATCGACAGCCAATACCTCCAGATAGGAGCGTCTAAATGTAGTTCTCTTTACCAACGTTGCCAAGTGTAGTCCTAAACTAAAACGTTTGTGTTTTGGAAAGTAAAAATATTTTAATAATGATATTTATCACAGTTGATTAAAAAGCAATGTGTTAAGAAATCAATATTTGTCATTTTTAAAATTATGTTTAGCAAAACGTACTGAAAATTGTTCGAGTTTACAATACAGAATTATCATACAAAAAGGAAAACTCACGAATGCATAGATACATTTTCCCTAATCGAAAAATTGAATTGTGTAATTGACAGATTATTATAATAATTTTCAATAATAACCCAACCAAAACCACCCTACCCTAATCCGAATCGAAAAATTGAATTGTGTAATTGACAGATTATTATAATAATTTTCAATAATAACCTAACCAAAACCACCCTACCTTACCCCCTACCCTAATCCGAATCGAAAAATTCTTCGTATTTTTAGTCAATTTTTGAAAAAAACAATAAGAAAATAAAAATAAAAATATCTTGACTCGGACACGACTCGAACCTGGTACCTCTGTGCTAGGAGCCCAGCACACTTACGCTGGGCTAATCTCTGCACACATTAATGATATCGTATAGAAGGTTAAAAGCTTTAGAACCGTGCGCGCTTCGCATGAAAGCCGAGCGCCACCGGAGATACTCGATGGCGCCCTTTCAGTTTAGGACTACACTTGGCAACGTTGGTAAAGAGAACTACATTTAGACGCTCCTCTCCAGATAAGCGTTTATTAATAACGTTGCCTATACCGAAGTGTACTGAATTCCTCTACAAACTAACGACATAAACTGCGTGTAGACATGTATGGGTAATCTTATGCAATATAAGTCGCAAAGCATATATGCATATACAGTCTGTGATACTTGCAACGGCTTCCAGGTAATTAAATCTGCTGATCATACATGCAGTATATACCGCATGTTGCATGCTTTATGTTTGATGTATCCTCGGTCTGCGCCAGGCCTTATGTAGCAAATTTCTCTTTTAGGTTATGTACGTCACAGCATAAATGGCGATATAATTAATCATCCAAAAGTCGAATTTTCCTTGTGAGAATAAAAACATTAAAAATAATTGATTCCCCATTATGATTTTGTTGACCACTAACTATCAACATTGAGAAAACATCATATTTCTGTTAAGTTTAACACCTCACTTTTTTGAAAAAATGAAAATACACGTAAAAAATTATACAAACGAGGACGTCTCTTTGCTTTTATGTAGATGTTATAACTTTAGCCCACGGTAACGCCTTGATATTACAAAAATAGCTCGGGAAGAGTTGCCTGTTCGTCTTTCGCCGGCTTACGAAATGTTTCCTTCTATATGGACCATACTGTATATTTAGCAACAAATTAAATATTTCAAAGGTTTATCATAGCTGACAAAGAGTAACTTTAAATCATTATATTATTGCTTATGCATAAAATAGTAGAAATATACAGTGGCGACTCAAAAAACAAGAAAATATTTAAAACACTTACATTTGGAACCATCCACGGCGCATTCTGCATCCCAATACCATTTGGATTCCGCCATTTCCACCATTAACCATCACTAAAAACCGAAATCGACCATTTCCATTTACCGACCGGCGATTGCCACCACATTTATCTCTTAATCAAAGGCATACATCACAAAGTTTTCCTATGATACTGACTCCAAGTCCACTACGTTAGAGCAACCTCGAGCCAGTACCTGTGTTTATAGAGTAACTCAACTATCTATAAAAATCGGTTGCATGTTATTCAAAATAGATTACATTTTAGAGTCCTGTATCAATACATATCTCATGTTGTAATTTCCTAAATTAAATAAATCATACAATTCGATTAGTACAGGGAAGATGAGCGTAACCCGATTGCCTTGTCCTTGTAGTTCCTAAAGTTTTACCATATTACCCAAACATTCTTTTAAGTAATACAAAAATTAACAAGTTTCTACAAAATTATAACTGGGAAAAGTATGACAATCAAAAATATTTTAAAGTTTAGAATTGCTAGAGTGAGGAACTAGTCTTAAAAAAGAAATGTAACTTCAATCCGGTGCAGTATCCAGATTAAGATTATATTATAGTCAACACTATTAAAACGTACTTAAAAAGAGATGAACATTTTTAAACAATATGATTTTGAGTAGATCTAATTTTTAAAAAAATTTGTTAACCAAAGTACCTTAAGTTAGCGAGTAGTTCAAGTAATCTGGGCACAAAATGTATCTTTAGTTAATTATTAAAATTTTTAAAGAAGTTGAGGGAGATTAAAAATATAAAAATTAGTTTCTACTGGTGGGTTTATGAAAATATAAAATTAAGTTTGAAGTGATTTCGTTGAAAAAAATAATTTGAAAAACTACAAGTCTTTAATGTCCACAAGGAAATATCTGTGATCACATATTCTACTATAAATACAGGCATAAAACGATTTGAAAATTTGTGTAACCACAAAAAAATTTCTCAGCTGAAAGTATTAAATTTATGATAAACAGTGGAATGTAAAAAATTGGAAACACCCGAAATAATAAATTGTTGTCACTTCTGAGTTGTCTGGAAGATCTCGTTGTACCTAGTGCGTTCTGGGAGTGTCTTAATATTTAAAAAGTAATACTTTTCTAACGAAATTTTTAGTACCTAAATATGCTAAATTAAATAAATGTTTAAAATTTGGAAGAAAAATTGAGTTTCTTGAAATACTTCTGATTTAGAGTCAAATTGTGAAAAAAAAATGTTTAAGCAATTTTTTTTATTTATCTTTTTATTTAAAAATATGCTAGACCAAATAAATGTTTTAAATTGGAGAAAAAGTTTGAGATGACTCAAAATATTATATAAATTAATGTCTGAAGCGATTTTTCTTTTTTTATTATAGAGTTGATCAAATTTATTTTTTATATTATTATTCTTGTTTAAATAACTTTTAAATTGTGTTGAATAGTTGACCTATTGACAAATGACACCCAGAACGTCGCACCAGAAATCCTTTGTTATTCTCTTCCTTAATTATCCTTTCTGAGTTGTCTAGAGCTATCGGTTTTACCTAGGGAATTCTGATTGTATTGATATTTCAAAAATTATAATTTCTCAATAAAATGGTAAATAATATGCTTGACTAAAAAAATGTCTTAAAAAACTATCTTAAAATATATCTGGATCTGAATTCAACTATAGAAAAAATTAAATTCTTGACCAATTTTTCATTTTATATTATACAATTGATAAAATTAATTTTTTGTTCTTAAAAAGGTTTAAAATTATATTTTCAAAGTAATTATTTTTTTTATTATTCGGTAAATATGTCTTGTTATTTTTTTCATTATTTTTTGTTTTTATAACTTTCTATTTAAAATAAAAAATATTAAATTTTGATTATAACCTAAATGATTGACCGATTTGCCCACAGAAAGTTGTAGCGCTGAAAAAACTTCACCTGGAAAAGAAAAAGCACAAGCAAAATTCACATAAAAATATCCTCTTGCTGGGGTGTTTCCATTATTTAATCTATTTATAAAATTATTGAAAGTGAAACAACCTATACGAAAAAATTGTAAATAGCAAAAACATTTCAGACACACTTTTTAGATAACAAAAATAAAAAATAAATTTATAACATTTCAAAAATATTTAAATAAAAAAATGATATATAGAAAAAATAATCAAAAACAGTCAGAAATCGAAAAAAAAAATTATTAATTGCTATAAAAGTTCAATGTTTAAAAAGGAAAATTTTCTAATATTTAAACTATTATTATTATAAAAATTATTTCTATTTTTGTTATTCGTAAGAACATTCTCCTACCTTTAGGCATATCGCATATCTTGCGCTGAAACGAGACCGGTAAAATCTGTAAAAAAAAAAGAAAACGATATTAATTCAATATTGTTTGATTATAAGCAGTAGAGAAAAATATTTATAATATCTCGAAAAGTATGAACATTTAAGGAATTAATAAAAAAATATTATCAAAGAGTAGGAAATTCTCAATAAAAAGTCCCAGCTCCAGGAACTCTATCTCCATTATTTATAATTTTAATTCAACGCTGAAAATATTAAATTATATTAAATACATTTTGTAAGGTATTAATTATTTATTCAAAAATTTGAAAAAATTATGGTGCATTCTAAACACTTCAAGGAGTTCGTCGCCGTTGGAAAAAATTCTTAAAGCAAATTATTCAACAAGCTAAGTAATTGTTAATTAACAAAATGTTCTTGGACCTCCTTGTTTATTGTAAACTAAAAAAAATGTATAAGTAATTGTCTTAAAGATGTTTCGCCTCGAGGAGCCCTTCCTATATACATACCGAATAAGATCACGTCATAAAATGTTTAAACATTTCAATAATGTTAATATTAAGCTAGCAAAAAAAAACTGCGAATCAGTTATTTATTGTTAAAAAAAAAATTAATCAAAGTATTGCGATTTCTTAAACTTTTATGACGTAATCTTGTTGAGTATGTGTATAGGAGATATTTTCAACATTTTTTTGTAGTTTACAATAAAGATGAATATTCCAGAGAATTTTGTTAATTAACAATTGCATAACTTGTTGAAAAATTAAATTTAAGAATTTTTTTCCAACGCCAATGAACTCCTCAAAGTGTTTAGAATACATCAAATTTTTTCTATCAACAATTAATACCTTAAAAACTATTTTATTTGATCTGCTTGCTTTTAACGTGGCGCGCGCATACCCAAAATTATAGGTTGAGACCTGTTTGCAGCATTGAATTAAAATCGTGAATAATAGAGTTCTGGGAGACATTTGTCTATTGGAAATTTTCAAGAATCTTTTTCCAAACTTTTTTTTATTTTTATTATCAATACGCATCGACTATGGAAGGTCATTAGCGTCATTAGGGTAGACAGAAAATTACATAAGAAATAACAGTAAAATTAAATGAAATCCAGAACATCGATTGATTTAAGAAATTTTTTTAAATGTCAATACTTTTACTACGTGAAATATTTTCATAACTATTAAATATAACATTACATATTATCGAACCAGTATAAAAAATATATAAATTCACTCCTATAACGATGTAAATGGAATTTATGAAACCTATCGAGTAATATAATGTTATATTTTTGTTGTCCAGTTTTTATTTTTCAATTTTATTTGATAAACAATATTTTTTTATGAACCACATTCGTTTTCGATATTTAAGAAAAGAATTTATACACTTGTGTCTATATAAAACAAATCTCTAGTTGAAATTATCTAATAAATTAAAAGTTTTCAAAAAAAATAACAGTCTTACAACATACCTAATAAGTATCAAACATTACAAATGTATATATTTCAAATAAAATAATCAAACATTACCTGAATAACATAAAAAATATCTGATATTCACTATTTAAAATACTAACACACAATGAACGAAGTCTTCGATGTTTGTTATCAATTCGTAAGGCAGTTTTTTCTAACATTGACAAAAAACAACGGTCGGTCGGTACTTACTACATTTTATTGGGGAATAATTTTGTACGAATAATTTTAGGTTTATACAGAGTCGGCTACGTTACATTTTTATTTAGGATTTAAATATACAGAGTGGGTTTAAAATATGAAACGACAGACAGGATTTTAATGAATTTTAATTTGTGAGAGTTTTATAATGTGAATGATGTTATGTTCGTATTACATTATTCTATAAAGTGTTATTTTTAGGTGTTGCAGTTCTTGTAAATCTTTTCGTTAACATTTTTTAACAAATTACTTACAGTAATAATTATAATTTCAATTAGGATAGAGAAAGATGTATGAAACTTAAAGACGCATAGATAAAAAATAAGATCAAAATCAGTATGTTACAAATAAAAGGAATAAATTCATTATTTTGTAAACCGTTTTAGGGAAAATCCTGAAACCCGTCGATTTTTATTTTTAAATGGGCACTTCGTCAGATCACTTTTTTACTTTTAGCGTCATCTATGTGAGCGTGATAACGTCATCAATAAATTTTTTGAATAAAAAAGTGGTTCTTACAATAATACAACAATTGACAGGTCTTTTAACTACCTATTCTCCACTTTTCAAGTATCCCCATATAAGAAAATCGAGAGAAGTTGAATCAGGAAACCTTGGTGGCTCAATTGCTCCTCTTCGACCTATCCACCGATTTGGGAAGACGTTGTAAAAGTAGTTTCTTACCAAGACCGCACTATCTTGGTGCAGCCACAATTCATTTCTGTTTGGGAACAGCCGGTTTATCTGTATCTGTAGAGTAGGGAGGGTGAGTTAGGCCCACAGCACTTAGGCTACATGTGACCCATTGTACATCCTCCCGAGGAGTTGTCTTCCTAGGTCACCGTCCATCCTGTCCTTTCCAGGAAGGTGGACAGGTCACTAGGAAACATCTCATTTATATCGGCAGGTGTAGGCCAAAACTCACCGAACACACACTCTCTTATTGACGATAACTCCGGGCACTCGCATAAGACATGTCTGACAGATTCATCTTCCTGTTCACACATCCTGCATAGAGGTGTATCCACTAGCCCCATTGTATGGAGGTGTTGTTTCTTTAATTGACAGTGGCCAGTCAGAAATCCTACCGTTAAACGTAGGTTTTTCCTGGTCATCGCCAAATATTTTTTCGACTCCAGCTTCCCAAGGTCGCCCAGGGTAATCCTGGCAAGACTGCCAAGACCGTAGATGTCACCGGGTCCAAGAATTCTTAGTCCAGCCGCTTCCCTGGCTAAAGAGTCAGCAATGCGGTTACCTTTGCTCCTGTCGTGCCCCCTAACTCACCTCAGGATAATATTGTTATCTACCGAGGCGTTAGCTAAATCTTGATGGCACTCTAATACTAGCACTGATGTAACACATTGTCTGTTCAAGGCTAGTAGAGCTTGTGTGCTATCAGTGCAGATTATTATGTTTTTGCCAGAAATTCCTTTTCTGGTTAGTTCCTTTGTGGCCATTTAAATATCAGCCAGTTCTGTTTGAACTACGCTGGTGTTTTTTCCGATTCCCCACTCAATCCTCAAGCTTAGTGATCTGGAGTAAATTTCACATCCTGAGCCTTCTTTGGTTTTTGAGCCGTCTGTATATATGCGTATTGCATTTGCAGCATCTGACCCATTCCTACTTCAGGGTTTACACCAGCCGTGCGCAATCGTAACATGGCCATTAACGCAACCTCTTTAACGGCTTTAACAGCCGGTTTAATTTGGGGAGCAAAAAGTTCCGAAGAATTTCTAAATATTTAGGAACTGTCGAGATTTCTTCGTGTCAAAAAGTTTCTGATTTCGTCTACAGCAATGTCATTAACCACTTGACAATAACAATTATGTAGAACGTCAATAAAATAACACCTATACATTATTGCATTGTTGGATTCTCCTCTACAAGAGGATTACAAAAATGTATAAGACATAAGCGAAAAGTTGATCAGTTGGGAGTTACGGATAATTTCAATTAAAACTATGCCTTTACTGTGGCGGCACTAACTCTACTCAATTAAGTAAACGATGTTTTGCTTGGAGATAAAAACATCTTAAACCCCTTCTACCACTTAGAGGAGTAGGACGTGGATAATAATAATTAAGTACTTAATTAATCTTTAGCAGTTGTTCACTGTAATTTTCTTGTTTAATATTTTAGAGATTCGCATCCAACCAAAAACTTGTAGGTACCAGGATATTGAATTTAATATCTACATGTAGCAAAAATTAGTCGACATAGGTACTTTAACTGTGGAATTATTTATTTTCAGAAAACCCTCCCGATGAGGCACAAAGAGGTTCACGGTATGAATGTGCATTCTTCGATGAAGTTCGCGCTTGATTTTGGGATGTCTCTAATTTCTGAGAAGATCCGTAGTCGAGTAAGGCTTTACAAAGACATGGAAGATGTGATTCAGCGCGGTCATATAGAAGTTGACATCTTACCCAAAGAATATGGAGGAACTATGCCAATGGCCGAAATGATAGGTATTCTTAATCTTTCTAAAACATTAATTTTCCATAAAAAGCTTACGTTAGTCTTACTATTTTTTTGCTTTCTAAAACATTAATTTTCCATAAAAAGCTTACGTTAGTCTAACTATTCTTTTGCTTAGTTTGTTTTGCTGGCTAAATAACTTCATCCTTGCTTATCCCATTATTACATGGTGTTCTAGGGGAAGGCACAGTAAGGCTTTCAGTGCTATTTCTGGCCTGCCTCTCATGCACTAGTTTTATCTCAAATTACAAGCAGTTACAGAGTCAAATATTGTTAAGATTTTCTTGCTAGTTTTATTCTGTGCTCTCTGCTTGACTTTTATTTATTATTTCTGCTTTCAGACCTATGGAAAAAAGAATTACACGCTTCCCATCCCATTTTAATGTCTCACGATCAAATGGAAGTGAATGAATCACTATTCAGTGAAAAAGCAAAGGAAGGCGCAGTTTCCGCCTTAAAAAGAAATGTCTCCTCTTGTGGTTCAGAAGGCGATTCCCTTTGTGGGATAACGGGCAATTTTAGGAGATTGGAAGTAGATTAAGTATATTTTTAGTATATAAGTTTTAAAACTATAATGGGTATCCCAATGAAAATGAAACATCACAGATAATAATTAGAAATTACAAAAAAAGGGGCATTGTTTCCGTTCTTCAGCTACCATGTTGGCAAGCTTTGGGGCTTACATTGAACAGTCAGTATGCAATAAGATTGCTAGATCCAAGTGTATAGTTGGTGGACCTGAAAATTATTGTAAAACTACACTTGTTGTTAATCCTTCGAATTAATGTGTTTGAATTTATAAATGTAGTTGAATAAAAAAAGTTAAAACGTTTTATCTGCCCAAAAGAGTTGCTATAACAACATTATATATAGAAAAAATATAATATAACGATTTCGATAAGAATTATAAATTATGTTAAAGTGCAGTTAGTGATTACTTACATCACTCATTTTCTCATTGCATAATTATTGATGAACGTTGGTTTTTTGTGAAAGGAATTAATTAATTGATTTCGATGGTGTAATATTTTGAGACCAATTTGTGAAATAAAAAAAATTAAGTAGGAGAATATGTGATTGCGCATTACAACATATTTATAATTAACAACTGTTCGGGGGTACCTAATATAACAAGACCAAAAAGTTTTGTCTTAAAAATTAATGAGTTAAATTCTGAGATTGATTTTCTGAAAAAAACCTGATAGCTTTAGCTTTAGTTTTATATTTTGTTCTAATGTTCCTGATTTACGGTATTTTTCGTTAATATTTTGTTCTTCGACGTTTCGAGCTATACGTTTCTCTTCACTAAGTTCGATCATCATCATCAAGCCTTTAAATCTAATAGATTGTGGCTAACGCTAATGCGCTTTTAAATCCATTTATTAGGGTGGATTACTCCCTTTTCACTCCTTATTATTACAATTTCTTGTGTGTCCTGGCTTCAAAAGTTATTTTCTTCCATTCTGCTCTATTTCTGCACTTTTCTCTCCACTCTTTGATTCCCATCCTTTTTGTATCCTCTTCTATCTGATTCCTCCAACTTTCTCTGGGTCTTCCCCTTCTTCACGGCCATGGAGGAGTCCATTGTGTTATTCTTCTTATCATTTCTCCTGGATTTCGTCTCATAATATGTCCTGCCCATTTTAGGCGTTGTGCTTTTATATATTTCACGATTGTCTCATTGCTTAACTCGCTTTCTATTTCTTTGTTAGTTTTGAGTCTCCTTTCCCCAGTTCTTGTTATGTTCGGCCCCAGTATCGTTCTAAGAATCTTTCTTTCTATGATTTTTAAGTCTTCTGCTTCTTTTTTGTTTATTACCGTTGGTTCTAAGCCATACGCGATCACTGGTCTTATTTTTTTTTGTATATTTTATTTTGGTGTTTTTATTTATGGCTTTACTTTTCCGAAGTTTTCTATTTCTGCAGTAAGCTTGGTTTCCATTGAGTATTCTTTCTTGCACCCGCTCTTTTCCTTTTTGTCCCATCGTCACTCCTAAGTAGTTGAATGTTGTTACATTTTCAAATGAATGCCATTGCGTTTTTAAGTTCCCTTCGGTATTTTTGGTTTTTTTACCTACTATCATATTTTGTTTTGTTCGCGTTGATTTCCATTCCAAGTTGTTTTGCCTCTTCTCCTATCTTTTCAATTGCTTTTATAAGTTCTTGTGTTGAATTTGCTACTATGGTTAACCATAGTAGCAGTAAGTTCGATATATTCACTATTTACAATAATTGATTAGGTTATACGTTACGTCTATATTCTGTGATAATCAGTTCAAAGGGGCGGATGTAATTTTGCGCTAAAGGATTAATGCACTTTTTACAACATGTAAACTAGGCGCCAAGACCGAAGGGTCATTTTAATCCTATGTGTATTTTGGGCGCTAACCGACTGAAGTAGGTGATTTATGAAATACAGTTATTTATTAAATCACCGACATTTATAATAAGATATATTTTTGTAAAGTAAATTATAATAATTTTCAATAATAACCCAACCAAACCACCTTCGTATTTTTAGTAAATTTTTGAAGAATAAATTATAATAATTTTCAATAATAACCCAACCAAACCTTCCCCTACCAAACCACCTTCGTATTTTTAGTCAATTTTTGAAGAATAAATTATAATAATTTTCAATAATAACCCAACCAAACCTACCCCTACCAAACCACCTTCGTATTTTATTAAGAGTTATTTTATGACTCGACCTACCTGCACTTCTTAGCGGCGAAAATACATGTCGGATTATCTACCCTTCTTGGTCAGACAGGTAAAGAAGGATGGTTAGCGCCTAAATTACACCCGCCGGCTCAAAGCTATTATCTCTTACCTGAACCTTGAGTACCTTAAACATCATAAAACTAATTTTCATGGCTATTAATAATCATGAAATCTGGTTTTGTGTGTATTATCTTCGGCTGTGTTAATTTCTTCTATATTTTAGTTTGCTGTGTTCCTACTAAGAAAGGTGGATCCAGTATCTTGATTATCAAAATAAAAGTCCTTTTTTATGCGATCATATTAATTGATTTGGAAAATCCCAGTTTGAAAAAAATACAAGGAAAATGTAAAGGGTGTCTAAATTCGAAAAATGTAGTTAAGATAATTACTTTGTTTTATTAAACAAGCAATGGTCCAACCAGATTTCAGTAAAGTTGTTTCAATTTCGAGATACAGGTAGATTTTCCAAAATTTACCCAAACTGCTGTCTAAAATATCTTCTTTATCTTATTAGATATAGAAAAACTGTAGAGTAATCCAAATTGGGACTACTAGTTTTGCAATATACATTTTTTTTAAATGCTGGTCGCCAAATTAAAAAAAAATATGTATCAATAAGACGGAAGCACATTGGAGAGGAACCGAAGCTTCTGGAATGGAAGCAGATAACATGGGAAATGGTACAAAGATTCAGTTCAAGTGCCTGGGTTATTGGGCACAACCCAAATATAAGAATGAATCAATGAATTGTATTAAAAAGTAAAAGCAGCTCTAGGATGAAGCGGTGCACTTAGGAAAAATTGGTTTCGGGATGTTTGTTAAACGCAGAAATAGAGTTGTCGTTATCATAGATCAAAAATTTGCCTGTGAAGGTAATTATTTGGCCTTCGCTACAAAAACTATTAATCACCAACAAAAAAGTCCTAAAAGCTATAAGTAGGTATATATATAATCATATAGGTACCCTTTTTCCAAAGGTGTCGGGTTTAAATTTCAGTCCTTATAAATAAAACTTCTCCATTTTTTTCTGGCTTTTGTGAGAGTGACTGCTTCGTTCCAAGATTTACCTCTTGATTGTTATATGCTTCCCAATACTTTATTCCATGTTTGTCTTGGTCTACCTCTTTTTCTTTTAATTTGTACCCTTGCCTCGTATACCTTTTTGACTTGTCTTGTGTTATTCATTCGTTGAACATGTCCCCACCAACTAAGTTGTCGTTGTTCTATAAATTTTAACACTGGTTGTACTCCTAGTTTTTCCCTTATTTCAGTGTTTCTAATTTTGTCTTTTCTAGATATTCCTAGCGTACGTCTGATATATTTCATTTCTGTAGCTTGTATCTTACTTTTTTGTTGCTTTGTGAGGGTCCACGATTCACATCCATATGTTAATACTGATCTGTATATACTTTTATACACTTTAATTTTGGTTTGTTTGGAAATTTCTTTTTTATTAATAAATTTAAGGTTCATCGCATAATATAAATTTATTGTTTTTTGGATTATTTCATTTATTTCAGCATCTTGTTTTCCTGTTTCATCAAATATGGCTCCTAGGTATTTAAATTCTTTTACTTGCTCTATTTTGACATTGTTTAGTTGTATATCGGTTTTAACGTCCTGATCTCCTATTATCAATATTTTAGTTTTATTCACATTTATTTTCATACCTTCTTCTTCCATGACATCTTTCCATATATTTAAATTTTCTTACAGTCGAATTTCGCTGTCTGCTAAAAATATTATATCATCTGCAAAGACTCCTTCAGATACATCTACTCTCTCTAGATTTTTGTGTCCAATATACATTTTCTTTACCCTTCTTTCACATTTTTTGATGATACAATCCATATGTACATTAAATAGCGTTGGGCTGAGATCTCCACCTTGTCTTAAACCTTTATCGGTTCTAAATCCTTCTGACTTCATATTGTTATTTATTACAAAGTTTTTGTTAGTTTTATATAGATCTTGTATTACTTTTATTCAATAAGAATAAGAGAAAAGCTATAAGTAAGGTTGATTAATGATTATCATAACGACACCTAGCTTTATGGGAAGTGGACGAGTCCGAGCAAAGCTGGCAAAATTAGCCACATATTTGAAATAGTTATTTGTATGCCAAGGAATGAAAGTGCTACTTTGTTGGACGAGTTTGAAAATTGCGAGGCGAGCAACAGACCAGTCCAACAAAGTAGTATTTCAGCCGCGGCGGCGTACACAACATTTTTGTAATTTTAATCTAAATAAATATATTAAAATAAAATTCATCCGAGAAAATAATTATTTAATACAGAATTAATAAAAAATGTATTGAATACTACTTATGAATGTAACCTACGTATTTGTAATATTAATAGATTTTATTTATATGCAAAAACTAATACTAATTGTACCTCCAGGGCAATTATTAATTTTTATTGCACCGGATGAAGAACGAAATTAATAATGTTGTGTCAATAAAACTGTCAACATTGACGTGGGTACAGTTGCGTCTATAAATCTATAGAAAGTTATTAAAGCTGTCTACCCCAGAGCGTCCAGAAAGTGTTTTGTGGTACGGAACTGTCACTTTCAGCACATGGAACTTACAAAACGTAACTTTCGATACGTAAATGAATACAGAAAGAGCTACTTTTAGAAGTAGTCGTCAAAAAATTAATTTTGAGCTTTGCATCTTGTTCTATATGGTCTGAAAAATGTCTAAATATGTGTTTAAATTTGGGATACCATTATTGTGTGGTGGATTTGAACACATTCTCAGAGTGTTTATGTTGTTTTCATTCATTATTTTAGGTTAAAAATATCAAGTTACTTTATGATTATTTGTTATACACAATATGTGTCCTATTTATAAGCAATTTTATAAATAAATTATGTTTGTATAAAACTGTTTCTATTTTGTTCATTATTCTTCCAAGCAAACTGATAATTATTAGTCACGAAATACTATAAGAAATGATATTTTCATGAAAAAGTAAATGAAATCAATTTATTTTTTTAATTATGTTTCATATCAGAGAACAAAAAAATGTATAGGGGACTGCCGCGACAAAAGTGAAGGTACAAATAAATGAACCCCCTATAAAAATGTTATAAAATGTTATCTTACGTCTATGGTACATGGAAATTTTTGGAAATAGATCAACCCTCTTCAAACTTTTATTTTGCAGCAAGAGACCAGAACATTTCTTTTGTATAAGCTTGTCAAATTATCCCCTGGTAAATTACCCAATAAATAAAATGAAGAACCCGAGTTAATCTTTCTTACTAAAGCATAATTGGAGATGAGGGAACTTTCAATTGCTTTACCCCCTCGTTTAGAGCAGCTATTGGATAATAAAGTCTTGTAAAAGAAGTAGTTTCCAATGCACAACTACGCACTTTTTATCTGAAACCTCCTCCCAGTAAACACAGGATATCCATATAATGTCCACGATTGGTCCATATGGACATGGACATCCAATGGATGTCCATTTACCACTAGTATAATGGATATCCGTTTGGGGACATTCAGTTCTCGTTCACCACTGGACGTGATGATTTATTTGAATGATGGACGTCCATTGGACATCTATTGTTCATCCTTTGGTCGAATCGAAATATACACTCATTAAAAATGTACTAGGTCCGCTATATTTTATACTTATACCTTCCATCTGCTACTCGTATAATTTTTTATACTCGTAATGAGTACCTATTATATTTTTAGTTTCATGTAAAGAAAAAAAAACTAATTGAAGATAGCAAAAGTTTAGACCAGTGCGGCTAATGGAAATGGCATTACATAAAATGTCTATTTGTATCTGATTTGGAAGGAGGAAGAGTGAATAAGGCTGAACATCTGTGGTTTCATAAAAATAAATAATAATTTGTTGTTAGACTGTGTAAGACAGCTCTTGTACAAAATATATCCAGCTCATGTCTTAAATATATGCAGTTCATGTCCTAAATGTATCCAGTTCATGTCCATGAAAAGTCCATGAGATGTCCATGGATTATTTATCATGTCCAGTGAATGTTCACATTTGTACAAGGTATATCCATTGTTAGTACGCAGTTTGCAATTTGGCAAATGGTTATCCAATGGATGTCCATAGGATATCCTTCTGGACTTGAAGGGATATCCATTGTATGACATCCATTGTTTGTTCATATGTTATCTGGGCTTGTACCGAAAAACCTTGAATACATACTGTTAGTCGGTCAGTGTGAAAAAAATTAGCGGGTGAAAATAAAGCAAATAGGAGTAGTTTCTCTAAAATCAAGTCTTGAAGTTAACAGAATGGATGAGGAAAACATTGAGGGCATTGTTTTAGTAACAGTTATTAGTATTATGGCCTGTGCTGCTCTACGAGAAGAAAACGTAGAATAAATCCTGTGACAGCAATGTCAGAGCGTAGCAGCCAATATAAATTTTGTATCTTCTATAAGTTCATGTGTTGGTGCGACAAAATCCACCAGAAAAATTACCAAGTCGCAGCGACTTCTGGCTCGAAAATAGAGTTCTAGTTCATGCGACCGACGCGTCCAACGAAAAAAAAAACGCCAATTTGCATGCAACTTTTTCGAGTTGCAGCGTCAACTCGCACCATGGAAAATGGACTTAGGGCTTTGAAATAGTTTTAAACTATATTTGACAAATAGCGTTATTTTATCGTTACTTTTGCTTCAAAGTAACTCGTTATAATAGAGTAACTCTTAAGTGGCAAACACCCTAGCAAAGCTGAACTGAAACTGCATCTACTGGTCCAGTATTTGGAATATCAAAAACTGCTGCACGTGGCTGTACATCTCAGTGGATTCAAGCAAACCAAAAGGAAGCACATGCATACAATTGGCATATATAGAGAGGAACTAAAATACCCAAGGGATAATTTCTCCAAGAAAACCGCTCATATGCTTGGTTACAGAATTTGCATGTCCCATTGTCCACTTCGCCCATCTTACAGAAATGGTAGGTATCTTGAATAATCAGAACCTGTGATATCATTTTGAGAGTCAACTATATTACATTTAAAAAAAAGGTCTGGCAACACTGCTTGCATCACCACACTATGCACCAATGCATCAAATCGAGTATTGTAGCCGACTATAGTCAATACGAATATCAAGCAATATATTTAAATATCCTCTGTATGTTCCTAGTGGTGTATTCATTAATCTTTTCGTTAATTTATTGGAGAATTAAACCACAATATTTTTTGTATTTTTATTTCAACGTTTCGGTAGCGTTAAAGCAACCGATATTAAGAATAAAAATACAAATAATATTGTGGTTTAATTTCCCAATAAATTAATGGAAAAGAATAAGCAATAATATTTAATTTCTTTCAAGTCACCCTGATTGTAAAAGTAGTTCAACCTTACCAAATTGCGCAAATTTTGTGGCAGGTACACTTGCTTGCAATAAGTAATTTAATTAGTGATTTTTATAGTTTCGTTTGGCTACATTATTTATGTACAGGTTTGACAGGTTGGAGAAATAAATTTTTTTTTGTTAATTATATTTCGAAGGCTTACTTTTAGTGTTATTGTTGATGTTACCCAGCAAAGTTGAAAATTGGTAAGTATTTTAAGTGTAAATCTTTTATTAATAATTATTGATCAGTAGAAAAAAAAAACTAAATTTGAATTAATAACAATGTACTGATTTCGAATATTTTTGATACACTCGTTCTAAAAATAACTCAATAACAACTCTTTCAATAATCTGTCCAATAATAATCATATCATTGGTACTACTGGTATACTTCGTTCCAAGATATTTTGTTTTGACTTATGCCAACATGCAGGACCTCGCCAACTATGTGGCGAAAGTCTAATGGCGGCAATTTGGCTAAATAAACAAACCGTATCAACGACTTTTTTTCCAATGTTGTGTTTCCTGACCGTATTATTTAACCTTTTCTTTTTTAATTTATTCCTGCTACTCTTAATGAAAGACTCAAAGGGTGGGAGTAATTTAACAACATTTTTGAAGTCAGTTAAGAAGAATTAAGGAGCTTGTGTAAAAATTCATCATTTCATTTGAAAGATCAAGCACGTGAAGAATCAGATATTGATGCAAATGACTTTATTATTTGTTTAAAATGCCACCTATCAGAGAAAAATGAGTTAAATCCTCAGTTAATTATTCAACACATTTTAAAGAACAATTTAATATCAACATTTCCAAATAGTGCAGAGGCAATACGATTTTTAACGCTGTATCACCGGGAGAAAATTCTTTTTCAAAATTAAAATTAATAAAAACTTTTTTACGATCAACTATGACACAAGAGAGACTCAGTAGTTTGGCAATTATATCCATAGAAAGTGACATTATGGATTCAATTCCTTTAGACGAGTTGATTAAAGATTTGGCAAGAAAAGCGTGCTTTCAATAAGTTATTTTGTTACATTTTTATTGTTCTGTTAGTTTTGTTATTGCTTTTAGCTCTTTTTACATTCCTCGTTTATCCGTATGTCTAAGACTTGTAAACCATACAACAATTAAGCAAGCAAAATAAATAAATATACTTTGACATTGTTTGTGTTGGCATAGAATAATACGTCTGCTTACTCTTCTAGTATTTTCATTGTTCAGAGCCTATAACAATATCTTCCTCTTCGAATGGTCGCCAAAAAGGCATAATTTTGATTATCACCAACAAAATAGTTTTAGTCAATAAAACAAAATCTCAATCACAGCAACATCTAAGAACACAATATCTCGTAAATATCAGAAATGAACTAAACCCACCCTGGGACGTTAACACTCCATGTAGACTAACAATTCAATTTTCATAGACCAATCGGAAGCTACATTGCACCAATGAGAATAAATTTTTCGCTTGTGGGTAGGTCAAGACTAGAAATGATTTATGGCTTTTTTATCTTTAAAATGACCTTGCCGCATACTGTTATTTTATTGTGTAACAGTGCAAACTAATTTAACTCACAACTACATATATATAAATTAACACATATTTTATTTCAAAAATTGATAAGTAAGAGCGATTATTTCAATTTCGTGTGTACCCCCTGATCTGATGTATCAGTTTCAAAATTTAATTATAGGTTTTTGCACGTATTTTAAAGATAAGAAGTATTAAAGATAGAGCAGCCTTCACACATTATTACCTACACATTGCTTTGGACCCGTATCTTTGAACATTCGACTATTCGCGAGAACGTCGAATGGATTCTGTTCGTACGAATGAATTCACACGAACCGAACAAATTCAAATAGCAATATCTTCCAAACACAGTGGCGAACTACTTTGTAGATCGTATGTGTCATTTTTTAGGTAAAGTGTAGTGTAGTAGAGTAGTGTAAAAAGTACAGGACAGGAAGAAGATTACATGTAGTTTGTGTTTATTTCCATTTTCTGTATCAGAAAACCTTCTTGTCGTATCTTCCGCCATTTCCTCAGCATCTTGCAAATCATCAATTGTTTGATGCATAAAAGCTTCATCTGCGTTCATTTTTGTTCAGTAGTATTATTTATCAAAAAACTTAGTAAGTATAATGATCGCTATGATTTCTCTATCTCGCTATATCCACAGGTTGTTTTATGTTTATTTGTTTTTCTGACGTTCCTCTACTCGCTTACTCCCACGTGGAACTGATACGACTGATAAATTCAATCGTTTGCAAGTCGAACATTCGAGATTTCGAAGATACTGCTCGAACATAACAAATCCACTCCCATCTCATGAAATACGTGGGAGCATTTGGTGGAACGTTCAAAGATACGGCTCTTGGTCGCAACATAAATCAGGGCAAGTAGCGTATATTTCGAAAGGGTTCATTAATTGAAACTATTTTATGAAAATTAGTTTTGACTAAATGATGTACGTTATTAATTGTTTCGTTTGAATAAATGGAAATTATATCAAAAATCGTAGCTCATAGAAAAGTGATTTTTTTAATAGATACGTTTAAAGGATTTTGATGGTAAAACAAGTTTTGCACTACAGATTATAAATATTGAAAGGTTTTATTTTCAATTTCATTAATATTCAAGTGTCCTAGACAGTTTTCAGCTTCACGACCAACAGTAACTAGAAATTTAGCCGCTTTTTTAAGTTTTCCAAAAGTTTTTTTTAATTCGAAGTTTATACAAACTGCAATCACCTTCTAAAAGTATAGAACACTGATTACAATGAATTTTTTTGTTGAAGATTTTTACTACAAATCCAAAAAATAAGCAACTACATCCTTAGTACTTATATTCACTCAAAAAATAAACCGAAAGGTAACGAAAATCTTTTGACAATTCTAAGTATTCTTCAGAAACCTGATAATAAAAAAAATAAATAATAGTAATAGAGAGTTATTGTAAAACAGAAATAAACGTCTCTTTTATAAAAGGAGCCTGTAATAAAGGTTGAAAGTAAAGGTATGTAAAATATAATTATTGTAACTGATTTAACACTAAGATATTTTCTTCTCTTTCGGTACGGAACGAAAAAGAAGAACGAAAAGAAGAAAATACGTAACAGGTTGGACAAATCCGTAGACCCCAGAATTTTTTAAATTTATTCGCTGCGAGTTCATTTTAGAATTTTGTATTTTATTTCAATGTGACATGGAGGAACAATTAGAAATTGCAATTTTAGGTGGTACATTCTCTTCCTTTAGTAAATGGATCCCAAGATACCACTTTCCTTAATGTAATTACATCGTCTCATATATAAATCGCAACCTTTTAGGTTCTTCGCACATTTTTGTTCTATTAAATACCTACTGGAAACGCAACCTAACTCAAATCAATAATGTAAGGTTACATTCAATTGTCGCTGTCTATTTCGGAAAGTATTTCTTCTTTTCTCTTTAATTGTCAAAAACGTCAAAATTAACGGTCATTTAATTAAAGTTTACTAATCTTGTATTTTATGTAAATACAGGCTACCTTTATTTTATTAAAGATCCTTTAGACGTCAAATGCGCATGCATAGATGTCATAATAAAGGAAACCTTTATTAAAAGACGAAGAAAAAGTGGTTACAATAATTCTCTATTATGCAAACCAATGTTGAATCCCTCGTCTTATATCTATACTACGCTCAAGCTACTATAACCTTACCTGTGAAATGAACGATTATCATTCTTATTACATGTATTTTCACACACTCCACATTTTCTCAACATCATAAATGCCTTAAAAGCACTTTAATATACAAATATCAATCAGAAACCAAATAAAAACAAAATTATAATTAAAATTATTGACAAACTTTACAAAAATGACAGAAGTAGTTCGAGGTAGACCTATATTAAACGCTTTTCACTTTTTTCTTACGTTTTAAACAGAAAATACTGCTAAAATTTTAAATATATTCATCAACTACGATTTTTGTTATACGAGATTTGGCATCATGTAAGAAGAGTCTCGTATTAAATATGTTGGGGACAACCAAAATGTAAACAAGGCTTGTATATATTTAATACGTCATTGATGGTACCCACCCATATATAATTTTTTACAAAAAACGGGATAAGGGGCGTAAAATTATATTTTGCACACAGGCAGCCGAATGGCTTAGCGAACCCTTGTCAACATGATCGATTTAAGACTTAAACACACAGCAGATAGTCGTTAATGCGATAACAATAGCACAGTATCGTGCTCGTAAAATGTAATGATTATTTTACAACTGAAAACACTGTTCAACAATTGAAGTAGAGAATAAAAAAAATTATGATTATTTTTTGGGAGTTTATTCTGGTGTTGGCCACTTGGTCACCGCGGTCAGTTTTGTCAGTGGGGGTTCCATAATGTCATCGACCACTTGGTCGCCAGTTTTAAAACCAGGTAGGCCTCTTGGTCGCCGTAGTTATCAATCATTAAAGGTATTTAATTTTGTTAAGTGTAAGAATTACGTCCACAAATTTGAATATATCGGGATGCGCTGAATAAAAAGCAGAATTAAAATGTTTGAGGTTAGGTTAGGTTAGGTTAGAGAATCACTTTTCAAATAAAAAAATTAATCTTTTCAGTAAGAATGCAGACAACTAACTGAAAAATATTTTTATTTTGGTTATCGACAGGTCACAAACCCATATTAGTATTAGAGTAATTAAATAAGCCCATAATTTTCTTTGAAACCCTTAATCCAGCTTTGGCGACCAAGTGGTCTGTACCTTCCGAATACTGAAAGGATTAAATTTGGTAAAACTGACCACGGCGACCAAAAGGTATATTCCCGTTTATTCAAAGAATAACAAAAGCAACCCAAAAAACAAATATTCAATAGAGAAAAATGGATGTTCTAGAAAAACCGCCAATTTAAGTAAAATAAAATCATACAAAGTTCCTTTATTATGCTATTCACAACGGCTGTTTGTGAAAATTAATACCGTGTAGGACTACCTCGGGCTCGCGATTTGGGAGACTATCTTCGTATTAAATTATGGATGAACTGCTGTGGAATGCCTGCCCAGATCACTTGCAATACGTTAGCTCAGTGATCTCCAAACTAGGGCCCGCGTAGTATTTTTATACGGCCCGCGTTGACATGAGCGATGTTTGCCGATATGACTCCCATTTCCCCTGCTCTGTCGCGGTGTGGTCACATCCCCCTGTGGTGAGTCATAGCCCGGCCCACCCGCCGCCAGTCTAGCTCAGTCTTTGAAACGTATAGCGTGTGCTATAGCTTGAGCCAAAATGGACTGCCATAGTTGGACAAAAACAACTCCATAGAAGTCATTATGTCAGACAGTCAAAACATGACAATCAATAAAAAGCTAATTGAAGATTCGTAAGTTTTTTTTTCACCTACATAAAAATAAAATAAACGGACGAGGACCTTCGTATCCTTCCAAATCTTGTTGGCCCGCCTGGCCTTCAAGAGTTTACCAGTTGGCCATTAGGTAAAAAAGTTTGGAGAATTAGTTTAATTTTTGTGGAGGTTCAAGTCGATTCAATTTCCTGGACATTTCAGCACAAACATTCTCGATGCAATTCATATCTGGTGAGCCACTCCATTCTAGTAAACCCATGATGTTCTACGCGGTCGTTCACAAGACTTTTTCAGTTAAAAACATAAGTGCCAAGGCATAGAAAAAAAATGATATTGTTTATAGACAAATGGTCACACACAACATACAATGTGATTGCAAAAGTTATAATTATCCACTTTAATTGTTGAGCAGTTTATTTTTCTGGTAAAATAAGATTTGAGACTAATTTTATATAGAATAATTAATTATATTTAATTATTCTATTATTTATTTGTGCTTCGGAAGATATACTTATTATATATATTTAATCTTAACCTTATCTATAAATATTTTAATCTGATTGTGTAAATATAATTGTTTGTTTTCCTTTGTCTGGCCTGTACTGCACCTACCCACTTTATTTCCAATGTTTTTTTTATATTTACATATACAGTGTGACCCATTTTGTTTGGAAGCACCCCTATAAAATCCGCATTTTTCAACCGATTTTGATTTAGTCTTTTTTGTTAGATTCAGTATAAAAAACAGTATTTGAGCACAAATTTTCATACCATAATAACTATTTTCAAGGCCCTCTACGTTAATTTTTCTTTGCCAAAAAAGACGAAAGTATATTAGGCATTTTTTTTTCTCAAATATGACTACACCACTGGTTTCAGAATCATCACAAATGTAAACTATCAAAATTTTATAAAAAAAGTTTTATTAACAACAAAGTTATCACTACATGAATTTGGAAAAATTTGTTTTTTAATTAATTTTTTACTAAGAATGTAGACACATTTTAAAAATGGCAACATGGTAAACAAAAACTAGGACTCAAACATATTGCACTGTAAAAATTCGAAGCCGAAATTTTAAAAGACAGAATAATAGGTCCATTCTTTTTTGAGGGTAACATGAATGCCAATAACTTCATGGAATTCTTGGAAGGTGAGTTATCCGCATTGATTGACGAACTGCCACTAGCAGAAAGAAGAAATTTGATATTTCAGTTAGATGGTTGTTCTGTACACTATTCTAGGATTGTCAGGCAGTGGCTTAACGAAAAATTTCCAAATAGTTGGATAGGTCGCGGTAGCGAGTTAATCGAATGGCCTCCTAGATCACCCGATTTAACTATATTGGATTTTTATCTGTGGGGTCTTTTGACACAAAAAGTGTATAAGGCACGTCCAAGGAATAGAGCAGAACTGTGTGACAGAATACGACAGGCGTGTGCTGGAATAACGCCACATGAAATAAAAAAGCGCTAAGACATAGTCGCAAACGATACGAGAAATGTGTGGAAATTAACGGAGGTCTAGTCGAGGCTACAAAAATGTAGAATTCAATTATTATTAAGTAGTTTAATAATCAAAATGTATTATTTGGTGTTAATTTGTATTTTCGTCACATCAGCACAATTTTACATTACTCTCAGAAGCTATAACTCCAGAACGGTTTAAGGTATCGGCTTCGAATTTTTACAGTGCAATATGTTTGAGTCCTAGTTTTTGTTTACTATGTTGCCATTTTTAAAATGTGTCTACATTCTTAGTAAAAAATATAATTAAAAAACAACTCTTTTCAAATTCATGTAGTGATAACTTTGTTGTTAATAAAACTTTTTTCATAAAATTTTGATAGTTTACATTTGTGATGATTCTGAATCCAGTGGTGTAGTTATATTTGAGAAAAAAAAATGCCTAATATACTTTCGTCTTTTTTGGCAAAGAAAAATTAACGTAGAGGGCCTTGAAAATAGCTATTATGGTATGAAAATTTGTGCTCAAATTCTGTTTTTGTTACTGAATCTAACAAAAAAGACTAAATCAAAATCGGTTAAAAAATGCGGATTTTATAGGGGTGCTTCCAAACAAAATGGGTCACACTGTATATACAGGGTGCGGTATTAGTGCGAGGAAGTTTAATTACTCACTTGTCGTCGTGAGAGATACTAGAAAACTTTTTTTAGATGAAAATTAAGCCATATATATTCAAATATACAGGGCCACCGATATTGGCAGGATGAACCTAACTTATCTTTTTTTAAATGGAACATCCTGTATATTTCCACATTTTTTTATTCCCATCGATTTTCTTGTTTCTGTGCAATGTTATACGAGGTAATTTAAAAGACATAAACACTTTTTTATTGATTTCCTATTATAGTAACATCAACACCTTGTACCTTTGTACAGATTTGATACCAAGAAATCTATTTGCGTTCAAAGGATTTTTGATATAGTTTACTATTGTCCAAAATTATTAACATAGCGCGATATTCGTTTTTTATATACAGGATCCGTCATAAGTCGGAATTATCATTTACAACAACAACCTGTATTTTAGTATCGCAATGAAATGGTATTGTATGACAGTTTCCTACGGCCATAAATTTCGTTCTGTTTTCATTTATTTCATCCCATATTGTTCCAGGGCACCATTCCAAATCTCCAAGTTCTTTTGTAAATCAACCTCTTTTTCGGCCACAACGACTATATCATCTGCAAATGGTCCATCCGACACTTTTACCATTTCCATATATCTGTATACTACCTAAAGTTTTTAACTTTTACTTTACATTCCTTTATTACCTCATCAATATAATATATTGTGAACAGTGTAGGACTTAGACCTCCTCCTTGCCTCAATCCTTCTTTTGTTATGAAAGCTTCTATATTTAGTATTTACATAATGGGATTAAAAAAATATTTGTAGGTAAAATAGAAAGTGGCGATTTCGGTAAAATTATTTTTAATACTGTCTCAGAATTTTAGTTTGTAATAGACATTTCAAAAATTGAATAGATGAGTCTTTTACTTAATGAAGATCCATACTAAACTATAAAATAACAGTATATTATTCAACGAGTGTGTAATGATGGCTATTACTCATGAGCCGCAGACGAACGTCGTAATCATTCGAATGAGTAATAGCCATTACACGAAAGTAGAATGCTATACTTTTTCAATGACTGAGTGTTCACCATTCAATTCAAACGGGAGAATAATTTATTGAAGAAACAAATTTTAATGGTTTTTGTCAAACAATTTCATTTTGAAATCTAATGAAAACTCATTTCAATTTAAATTTATGACGCGTTTCGCAGTATTAGAAAATGTTTACAAGAAAATAAAGTGTAAAAAGTGCATAAATATGGAGTTCTATGAATATTAACAAAAATATTGATTGATTGATTATTTATTTAAATTATATCTTTTATAAGCTCTTGAGATAAATAAAAACAAATATTCAGGTAATCTTCTTAACGACTAAACAGATATCAACTCCCTTATTAAAGTTATATACTTAGAAGATAGTTCAGGTGTGATTGTCGTGAAAGAATTTCCAGGTAAACTTGATCAATACTTTTTGCACTTTATTTCCATGTAAACATTTTCAAATACTCTTGTCAATATCCTTAAAGTTGCGTATTAATGCACTGTATTAATTAAAATTTTTCACTCGTATAATGAAGCTACTGTGTTAGCGAAACGCGTCACAAGTTTAAATTGAACATTATTTCAAACATAATGAAGTTTTAAACAAATTAAATTATTTTATTTCATCGTTCGATAAACATTTCACTCCGAACGTAGTATTGTGTATAATTAAAAAAAGTGCCTTACGGACAAAACTAACGCACTGTCAACTGTATAGTGTAGAAATAAATTATTTTCATCTAGAGACAGTTGTTAAATGGAGCGCGATTCAAGAAAAAAATTCCTATGTCTAAACTAAGTGGCAAAAGTAAAAGTTTTGTTTTAAAAAACTTTTTATCATTCAAAAGAGATCATGTTCATAGCTTACTTCGTTTACTTACTTCTCATCTCTCATCTGACTATACGCTCATAAAAAAACGACAAAATTTTTGATGTTTTCTATGGTACAAGCCAAGTAAAAATAACGTTTGAGTACTTACCTCCCACAGGGAGGCGGCCTTTCACCACTCCTGTGGAACCTAGTCGTAGACTCGCTTTTAGGAAACTTAACGAATTGGGATACTTCACCCGGGGTTACGCTGACGATATAGTCATTGTAATTAGGGGTGAGTACCCCAGAACGGTATCAAACCTCATGCAAGACGCTCTGAGGAACATTGAGGGTTGGTGCAAGGAGGAGCAACTTCGAGTAAACCCCTCCAAAACAACCCCAATCCCCTTTACAAGGAAAAGAAAATTGGAGGATCTTACACCCCTCAGACTTTTCCAACAAACGTTATGTTTTAGCAAGGTAGCTAAATACCTAGAAATCATCCCAAATACGAAGCTAACCTGGAACCAACACATAAAGAAGATAATTACCAAAAGCAAGATGACACTGACGTCACTAAAAAGAGCGATTGGAAGCATATGGGGACTGAAACCGGCAGTGGTACATTGGCTGTACACAACGGTTGTAAGACCCATGATAACATACGGCGCACTCGTCTGGTGGCCTAAGGTTAACCAGTAACAGGCAATCCTAGAGCTAACCAAAATCACTGGAGCACAAAGCACAAAGAAGTACTCCGACAGCAACTATGGAAACAATTCTAAACCTCCCACCAATTGACCTAATCGTCAAAGCCAAGGCTAGAATTGGGGTATATCGTCTCCAGTTTAACAATAACTGAAACCCTCACCCTAACATGCATGCGACAATTATCAATATAATCACAAATCCCATACTAACTATGGGTACTGGTTATATGACGCCGACCACATCACTAGAAAAACCCTTTAACATCGAAATAGATTGGAAAGGAGAATTCAAGGAAACACCCAAACAAGAAATAGTTTGGTTCACTGACGGTTCCAAAACGGACACTGGTACTGGCGCTGGAATATACGGTCAATCCCCCAGATGTGACATTAGTCACTCACTGGGAGTAAAAACCACTGTATTCCAAGCAAAAATCTACGCAATTGACTCATGTCTGAGAGAAAACATAAGGAAGGGATACAGCGGTAAAAACATTCTTATCTGCTCAGACAGTCAAGCGTCAATCAAAGCACTCAATAGTAGTACAATAAAATCCAAACTTGTCTGGGAGTGCTTAGAAAACCTCAAAAAACTCAGTGCCACAAATAAAGGTAACCCTGAAATGGGTGCCAGGTCACAAGGGTATTGAAGGGAATGAAAATAATATAGTAACCTGTCCATTCGTGCGTAAAATGCTTCTTACCACATACGTTACGTAATATTACGCACGTATTTACTTGACCAAAACCATGCAACTCAAACAGAAAAATAGAATGCGACTTATTTCATGAAACACGTTTCAACACGATAAAAATGTTTTAGGAACATGCATCACACTTGTTTCATTAGTGGGCGGACTTCTATTTCTTTGGCCGTGTTCTATTTTCTTGAAACGTGTTTCACGTTTCATGCTTCATGTTTCTTTGATGTGCGGCCTCCCTAATGAAACCAAATGTGTTGACCAAATGCCAAAGGATATAATCCGTAGACCGATTTACTCGATGTTTGTGATATAATATTCTCTCTAGCAATTTCATTTTTGAGGACTCAAATGAATCGTCGTATTTAAGTAAATTATAAAAAATAATTTGAATTTTTATGTACTTTTTAATTCATATGTACACTTACAAATATCTCTTTCCAGGAACCAAAATGGAAGGAAAGCTGACTTTACTGTTAACCTATTTGATGTGCTATGTCTTATCGATTGTGACGTACCCATTGATTTTAAGTATATTGATTACTATGTATATCTACCGAAAAATTGTAGTTATTATTGTTAAAATTAAAACGAATGTACCACCATCGGATATAACTTGGTTTTATAGTGGAGACACTCTCTGGACAGTTGGAGAGGTTCATCAAAACACTATCTGCTGCTTAGCAATATTAAATACAAATGGTAATAATATAGAAGATTTAGTGAAACAATCAAAGCACCTTTTTCAAGAGAATATTTTAAATAAGTCAAACCAGTTTCCAAAAATGAACAGCTGTATATACAAATGTATGGGATACCCGTACCTAGTGAAGAAAAACGTTAATATAGACGATATCGTATCACTTGTTGAAGTTGACAAAAATAAGACCTTGAATGACCTATTAAGCTGTTACTATAGAAGTCCCTTACCATTAGACAACAAGTTTTTATGGCAAATAATATTTTTAAAAACTAGTGATGATTGGAGAAGAAAACAAAAACTAACAAAAAATCAGTGCCCTATGATTATTAGAATACATCATGGCGTAGGAGATGGCTTGGCACTTTTAAATATTCTCTCGTACTCTATTTCAGATAATCCTATAGATTTTAACAAAATGATTGATGAAGCTTTTCATCACACTCGAAAGAAGAAAAATAGATTCATTCAATATTTACAAGACATTAATTTGTTATTACTTAGCCCAGGTGTTATGTTGTTTAAACTACTAACACAAAAGAAAAATGCGTGGAAAATTTATCAAAACGCCAATACCAAACATACTGCTTATAATTCCGATGTGGGTATGGTTGATAAGATTAAGTCTTTAAAGAGACGGTTAGGAGATACTGCTTTCACGGAAATTTTGCTAACTGGAATCTCGGGAAGTCTCCAAGAATATTTTAAAAAGGTAACATACTGAAACATGCAAGGTTTGAGGTAAGTAAGTTTTCATACAAGCACTAGGGTTATCTAAAAACTCTACAATATTTTTTCCAAAAAGTTTGGTGTCAATTTCAAATATCTTGTTTCAAAGTGATATTGATATAACTAATAAAACTCGCTATAATATCCCAAAAGCTACTTTGAATAACTCGTTGCTAAACCCTTGATGGCTAAATAAAAAGCACTATCTTCATTCATGTATGCTAAATAAGTTCTAAAAATAAAAGGGCATTAGTGTTCCATATGTACCAAATATCTGACGGAAGAACAGAACCAGCCAATCATAGATAAGCCTTAAATATAGTTTGAGTTTCTATCATGTTTTTTAACGGTTAACTTGCTAACTAATAGCCACTTGCACCGGCATTATAACAGTGGTTTAAACTTTAACTATTAGTTAGTTTTGAATTTGGGCTTGCATCGCGATTTAAGCCACGGTTAAACTCTTCTAAACCACTGTTAAACTAAGCCACTGATTTTGGAGGCTTAAATCGTATATAAACCACAGTAGTATGAATTCTAACCTAAAAAACACAATAAACAGATGTGTCTAACCTCAAAAAAGTACTCTGTGCGCTAGTATTCCAAGTTAGTTACTAAAAAATGGATTTTTGGTAAGACGACATATTCCTTGAGGATGATAGGGATATATTGGATATAATTGATATGGGTTTTCCACGAATGGTATATGATAGAGCCAACCACTTCCACAACATCGATAATCTCACCTTTTTCAAGAGATTTCGTCTCTTGAAACCAACCGTTCTTGGCATATTAGAAAGAATTGAGGAGGACCTGGAGTTTCCTCATGATTTGTAAGTGCACCAAACCAGAACAATAATTTTACAAAACCTAGCTTATAGGGCTACGCCTACCCTTGTCCTCCAGAAATTAGGAACACTTTATTTCGCTAGCCTGAAGCAGAAACTTCACAAAAATAGGAAATACCGGCGACTGCCAAAAAAATAATATGCGAAATGAAAATAAATAATTTTTCTAACCTCAAAATATCATTGTCTGACTGAAACTGAAGTTAGGTGTTAGTACCAACCGATTGCAATTTAGCAAAACTTCCCCAGATTGATTAGTTTATTTTAACCAAGAACCCTAAAATTACGGTGCAAGTGATTGCAACTTAATCTATTGTTTAAATTTTAACAGTGTGTTATTTTAAACAGTGAGTTAGCGAATACGGAGCAAGAGGGCATTAGGGCGCGTTGTATCGAACACCTAAACTCGGTTTAATTATAACTAATGTAAAGACAGATGTAATTGATGATAATAAATAAATCAATAAGTCACAGTCTAAACAACAGTTATCATTAAACTGAGTTTAGGTGTTCGATACAACGCGGTTATGTTTAGACGGAATAATGTAGAAAAACAATTAAAAGGGAAATAAACTTAAAATATTACAGAGTATACAGTAACACCGTACTTCTTGTCTATGTACGGTGGTAGTGATAAATAATGAAATGATTCTATCAAATGAAACTGGAGGAATATTACTAGAAAGTTAGGTTATGCTCCAACACTAATTCGTAGCAATGCGTTCAGACCATAGATAACCAGTTCAGACCACTAGCCTCTAGACGCTCCGCGGCAATACTTGGTGTGTTCTTTTTACAGCATTTGCTCGAGCAATTCAGTTGCTCTGTCACTTGAATGATTTTGCGTATTCTTTTTAAGCGCTCGTTTTGAACAGAGCTGAACTATCGCTTCCCCCCTTGCCCCTAACTGCACTACCTCTAGAGAGGGCTCGGCTCTGATTACTTGCTCTGTTCAGTTGATCATAACCTCAAACCATAGACAAAATTTCTCTATGCCTCAAACCATAAGGAAAACAACCAGAACTTGATTTATTTTGAAGCGGTTTCAAAATGTGTGAGCACTTATATGAAACACCAATAATTTCATCACCATTTTATAATACTCTTTCCTCCATTTATTATTTTTGAGCATTCTTTTTAGGATTTCCTGATCACTTTGGTTACCCGCTCAGGTTGAAAATTACCTCAACAGAGCTGAACAGAATACTGTAAAAAGAACACAACAACTATTATATAATTGAACCGATTTTGCTCCATCTGCTGATCTGCATAGGAAATAATTAAGGGCGGGATATTTAAGCTGGAAGTATATTTTTCTAAATATGGTAAAAAGTGAAAATAATTGCAGGTTAGCTTAGGTCCTCATTTATTATTTATTTTAAATACATGAATTACACACCGTTAACATACAAGATAACATAATATTATATGAAGAATAATTGTTATTATAATGAAATAATAAAAATAAACTTTGTACAATATGTATAGTAGAAGAAAACGTAGTACACACAAACACAAACTTCTTCGTATTATAATAATGCACTTTGAACAAAAACAACAATGATAATCTTCAGTTTTAAGTAATACCTAATAATTCGCTATAACAGTATCAAATCTTTACGTTTTTTGAGGTTAAGCTGTCATTTTGTAAGCCACCAAATTTATCCACCACCTCGAAACATCGGTGGAATGGTTTGCAATTTTGGTTGATGCAACCAGTAAAGGCGGAAACACATTATTATCACGTCACGTGATTTCACGTGAACCCACATGGGCAATAAATTTGTTGAGGCGGCTTTTTCCATTTATACACATTAAGAACGAACACACTATTGTCACGTTGGAGATTCACGTGAAATCACCTGATATTACATGACATGTCGCGCACAAATTTTCTGTTTAAACATCAATTTTGTGAGACGTGAAAACGTGAATGCTGTCAAAATGGAAGAATTTTTAATAGAAAAAGTGTGTTTACAATAACCATATAAGTAAAGCATATGCATTTTCCAAGTCTTCTTCAAACGCGGAAGATGAAGATGAACTGTCATCGCCATTCCTATTGTTTAGTTGGTTCCTATTGTTTAGTTGGTACATTTTTAGGTTAAACAAAGTGAAGTGACGTGATTGTAATGTGATTGCTTCTACATAAACATAAATTCACGTTTGGTGTGAAACCATGTATGAACTCATGTGACTTGATAATAATGTGTTTCCGCCTTAATAAATGAACACGTCATTTTTTCAATCTGATTAAATCCACCAATGAATATAAAAACGCAGTTCGTAGATTGGTGGATCAACCGGTGAATAAAAAACGTGCCTACTTTGTGCTTAGTTCCAACATTGATTAGGGCTCATGAGCTTAGTACACTAGATAGGGTAGAAGCGTAGTTTTTGATGCGAATGTATTTTATGTTCAGCTTTATCTTTCACTTCTTTAGTGCAAACTTTTCTAGACTCAAGAAACAGCAGAATCTGTCAATTTGGCACTAATTTTTATTGGTCCATTCCTGAACAGTGTAAGTACTAAAGATGGAACTCCAGAGTTAAAGAATCAGTTCTCAATTTTATCTTGTAATATACCCCTACGGATGAATACTGATTCAACAATAGATAGACTAAAAGCTATAAAAATTGAAACGAGGAGTAAAATAAATGTACCTTACATTTGGGTAAGTACCTAAATAAATTAGCTCAGAAATTTTCACCTTTTATACTAACTAACTAGTTGCTTTTTTTCTACCACCAATCTAAGCTAACCTAAGTTAAACTTGGCTAACTTAGCGTTCATTTTGCCAATGAAGTTAGATTTACTAAGATCAACTGACCTCTCCCCTTGCCTCCGCCAAGTATGCCGGATTTATAACTTAGCAAAATTTCTTAGCTAAGTTTAATCGCGAATGCAAGAAAAGTCATTCATTTCTGACATCTGATGAATGTTCTAAACTTATAAAAATATATTTGGCGCTCTTTCAATAGAATCCGTTTTTCCTGATTTTATTGATAATTTTAATTTTAATTAACCTTCGAAATTGAAAGTTCTAATTCAATAAATTTTTGATTCATTAATTTGTTTACCTTTTCATCTTTGATTGTATGCAAATGCGCTTGCGCCGATATTGTCGACTGTGGAGCGTTTGAAAAATTCGTTCGAACTACAATTCAGCTCAGCTAAGAATTCTGTAGTTAGCTAAGCTAAGCCGGGGGATAGAAAAAAAACAACTATTTTTTGAAACTTTTCCTACTATTGTTTAATTTATCTTTTTTTTGAAATCGTGTGATTTCATAGAACTATTTTGTTATCATTAATCATTTCTCTTTCGTCAGCTTTTTAAAGTACACTCTTTTTTGCCTCATATCAGGAAGGAAACTCATACTCAAACTAGGGAGGAAATAGTATATATTGTGTCACAAGGGTTTAACTATCAGGTGCCCTAGGTTCGCTGAGCTCGCTCGAGCTTCTAATAGTCTCGAGCTGCTAAAGCTCATTTTCTGCCCTTGTGACGCACAACTGTTTTTCGCTAAATAAACTAAAAAATAGGAAAGTGTAATTAAAAACTTTGACATATACACTGACGTTTAATTAAAAAATGTACATGAAACGTCAAAGTACTCAAGTGACAGATGGTAAAGAACGTCAAAATTCGTGGCGTTAAGTATATTTTCCACGTTGCGACAAATCGCACCGACTTGTTCCTGGGACAAATCGCTGCGAGAAAAAGTACAATCAGCACATCGATAGTTTGTTGCTGCAACTCATCCAGGCATAGGGGAAACGTTACGTGTTGCCAACTTCGTTAAAACATTGGCAGTTCTGGTTCCATAACCTCACAGTGTTAGCGGGTGAAAATAAAGCAAATAGGAGTAGTTTCTCTAGAATCAAGTTTTGAAGTTAACAGAATGGATGAGGAAAACATTGAGGGAATTGTTTTAGTAACAGTAATTAGTATTATGGCCTGTGCTGCTCTACTAAAAGAGATCCTGTGACAGCAATGTTAGAGCGTAGCAGCCAATATAAATTTTGGGTTGGTGCGACAAAATCCACCAGAAAAGTTACCAAGTCGCAGCGACTTTTCGCTCGAAAATAGAGCAAGTTTTAATTCATGCGACCGACGCGCCCAACGAAAAAAAACGCCAATCCGCATGCAACTTTTTCGAGCTGCAGCGTAAACTGGCACCGTGGAAAATGGACTTTAACAATTTTCCGCTCTTGCAGCTACTGAACAATACTTTCCGACCCATTTTTGTTGTTTATATGATTAGTTTTCCGGTAAGATAGGCGACAAAGTACTTTTCCTTCCTCTTATTTCAACTATATTGTAAACGATGAAACTTTTAAATCTATTAGCATTCAAAAAACAATAATATAAAAACGACTTTAACACGGGAAAGCATTTCATTTCACTAAGCTTAACTATTACAGTTGAAACCTCAAGTATCGGTGAATACCTACAATAAATTTGTGTTCTTTGATTTTAGGCTAAAAATGTATTATTTTCAAAAGTATTTGGATTATTACCCAGCAAACTTATAAAATTATTAGTAAACGTATATAGTCTACCAGTGGGCTTTAGTAATCTTCCAGGTATACCCAAGATCACACTCTTTAATGGAAACCAAATGGATCATTTGTTTGTCTTCCCACCAATAGTAGAACCAGCAGGTATATTATATGGTATATTATACAGTGTGACCCAGTTAAGATCGCAACACCCAGTTAAAGCTTTTAATTGACATTTGATGAACTTGAAATTTTGGTGAAAGGGACTATTTTCCATAGAGATACTACAGATAGATGCAACAAGCCAGCTCGAAACCCGTCAGCAAGTAAGAGAGAGATATAAAGTCAGAGATTCAGGCTGTCTTTCTTTAATAAAAAAAAAATACTGTAGACAGACAAAGACAGAAAAACCTCTGATCGTCCGCCTCTTTCTCTCATCACTGTAGTTCGGTCGGACATTTCCACTTACACAGCGACCTATGGCTTGTTGCCTCTATCTGTAGTATCTCTATGCTATTTTCCCTTTCATCAAAAATGTACGCCAGAGTAGCAAACATTTTTAGGGGGCTTCAAACCATCAGCGATGTTTTATTGTTCTTTTGATCAAAAAGTATACCTTGAAAATTGTTTATTTTTTATTTTTGAGCGTCCCTGTATACACGCTAATTGACGTTTTATGAACTCCAAAGATTGGTGGTCAGTAAAAGACAATTAATTGAGTGGGTTTGTGACAGTAGCGTATACGTCTCTACGTTTTGAAGCCTCCTAAAAATATACGCTACTGGCATACAGATTGCGAAAGGGCTTTTCGAAACCGTACGATTTACACAAGCACGACAAGAAAAATATGAGAAAAACAGCTTGAAAGAGAGATAAAGAAAAACTGTGCGTTGCCAGCGAGGGCGTGTATTTAGTTCCAGAGGCCGGCCGAATGTGCACTGCCCCCCCATTTCAATCGCTGCGTTACCAGAAGCGCAGACTAATTTGTACAAATGATATTTTTGTCTCGTCATCGTTGACTCCTTTTCGAGATCATGCACTATTAGGCAAAACCAAACACCTCCATCCGGCAATAGTGTCCTTTACAGAGAGAATTCACATTTAAATTGCTATTCCTAGTTCTTTTCGCTACAAACGTTGGAAGCGCATGCCATTGTATTTGAAAATGACACTGTTGCCGGATGGAGGTGTTTGGTTTTGCCTAATAGTACATGAGCCCGAAAAGGAGTCAACGATGACGAGACAAAAATATCATTTGTACAAATTAGTCTGCGCTTCTGGCAACAGCGGTTGAAATGGGGAGCAGTGGACATTCGGCCGGCATCTGGAACTAAATACACGCCCTCGCTGGCCACTCACAGTTGTTCTTTCTTTCTCTTTCAAGCTGTTTTTCTCATATTTTCCTTGTCGTGCTTGAGTAAATCGTACGGTTCGAAAAGCCCTTTCGCAATCTGTATATCAAATGTTAATAAGTAAAAACAGTTCTTTCGCCGAGTTTTTTAAACCACCATAATTTGAAGTTCATCAAATGTCAACTGGGTGCTGCGATGTCAAGTATAACAACACGATTGATGTAAACAAAATATCTTTTGAAACCACTCGGGCTCGATATAGTTCATACCGAGTGTTTCATTAGAAAACTAAGATAATTTAACGACGTTAGTTAACATGCAGATGTTTGTTTTTGAACCAAATATTTTATCGATTCTCAAAATATTATTAGTTTGATGAATCATATTGAATAAATCTACTAAAATATTGAATGACATTACATGAAATATATTTTTAGGATTTGTTTTCTCTATGACATCGTACGATAACCAATTTCACTTAACGTTAACCTACGACACTGGGATAATTAAATCAAAAGATGAAGGTCAAAAAATAGTTGATGATATTTTAAAACAAATACAATTATTAGAAGATGAAAGCAGAGTCAAACAATAAGCTTAGTCAATGAGAGAATTGGATACTAATCTACAAAAATTAAAATAGTTTTTTGTAATATATAGATCAAATAATATTGTATTTTTTTTTGTATAAAAAACTGCACAGATAATTTTTACGATCAAGTAGAATCTAGATTTATTACTATGGTAAGTATAGTTGACATAAAAGATATAGTGCCAGCTATCTAATCGTATATCCCCTTTAAATTCTGTTGCGGAGCTAAACTCTGAAAGGTATTAATATTATTTTCGTCTACTTACCAAACATAATTCTATATTGTATTTGTATTTTGACCCATCAGTCCATCCTTTATTAACCGTATCGTGTGTATCGCATACCGAGTTTCGTTCAAATAGATAATTGCTAATAAATATATGTATACTTACTTACAATTTCCACAAAAAAAAACACACACACTTTCTTGATGTCAGCCCACCGATTAAAGAGAACACCTGCAAACCCTCTCTCAAAAATAGTTATAGTTCAGTCAAACCAATACCGAACGACAGATGGATTGTGCTTTCTGTGAAGAGAAAACTCTCGCTTGCTAAAAAAAAATTAAATCTCAGTAGAGACCAATAAGAAAGTGTTGCTAGAGCTCCGCCGGCGGAATTATGAATTTAAAATTAGAATTCCACCTTATTGGGGCGGAAGTTTATATGACATATATCTCGAAATCCGCCGAAAATGTCATAATTTACGCAAGTGCGGCGGAGTTATTCACTAATAATATATGCTTTCCGCCTCCAAACGGCGGACAACTCATGTTTCATCAGTAAATTCCGTTCAACGGCGGATTAAAGTTTATTTTTGTTTGAGCTCCGTCCGCAATTTGGTGTAGTATCATTTCATTTTATTTTGAGGGGAATGGTGTATAATCGGGCACTGCTTTTGATTGATGCACCCAATGGATACTAACTCAGTAGCATAAAATTTAAGATGTAACTAATGGTTGTTCCAATTAATCATCAGCACACTTCGATATTGTGCAGTTGGAAGACCACATTAATATTCAATAATTGGCAATTAACGTTTCAATTTAAAACACAATGTATTAAAAATATGATTTAATCAAACATTTTTTTTTATTTTCAGTCAAGTGTACAACAATAGTTGAATTATATCATACATGAACACTCACTAGAAAACACTGATGAGTATATTAATTACTCCATTAAATTCAACAGTCTTTAGTCATTACAATTATTTAAATTTGAAGAAATTAAGAGTTTATTACTGTTACCAGTTATATCAATTAATTGATTGTAAATCCATTACTTTTTTACCAATTGGAATTATTAGTATTAGAAACACCGTTCTTTTCATTTTTCCTTTAGAATAATTTCTATTGACAGATACCTACACAAACACTAGTGTATAACCTTAGGAGCTTTTGTTTATGACCAATTGTAATGGTTCTTCCAATGGTGTAAAGACAAAAGAAACAATATATATACTTTTTAGTATGTTACAAATCCATTATTGAGACCAGGCAATGATGGCAGTGATAGAATAACAAAAATGTGTCAATGCACTACTGTTGGCCCATTCCACATAAATATATATATATACCTACTAAGGTGAACAATATTTAAATTGAGATAATAAAGGATTTAATTGAACTGCAGCAGCTATTTTTAATAATAATTGTAATATATATAGGATATCAATTAAAATAACTTACTATGCTTTAACCTAGTGTCATTTATACCCACAATGTTAATACATTCAATTTGAAGGATAAGAACAGGTATTAAAAAACAAATAAATCAGGGTTTAAAGGAAATAAAGATCTGATCACCTTTTTTCTATCAATCAGGAACAGTGTTCCCAACATGTTACATTATTGCATTTCAAATTCTATGGTTGGTAAAAAGTGGCCAGATCTGTACTGTTATATATAGAAATATTTCACATTGTATGTTTATCCAGTTCCAAAAGAATTTTAGAATGAAGTCCTTTCAAACCATGTTTAACATCATGAGTACTCAAGATATTTTGTGAAATTTCTTCATGTTTTGACGAAGGAACTCTTTTTGAATCAAGTGTTTTTTTAATCCAGTCTTTGATTTGATCATATGTAAAGTCTTTAAACACAAAAAGTTCATAGTTTTTGATACCCGACTCTTCAAAATTATCCCTTATTTCAATTATATCATTATAATTAACAACTGTATTTAAGGTATTATGAGAATAGTGAGTATTAAAAATTGCAATTAATAAAATAAATGAATCCTTTGGAAGGGAATGTGCAAATGCAAAAAGTTCAACAGTATCAGTCTGCTTTAGATCATCGATTACTACTAAATTTAAACAGCAATCATCAATGGCATCTATAACTTTCTGTTTTTGATAGTTGTATAATAAATGTGTGCCATATATATCATGTGTCAATTGATTAGGAAAATGTTTTTTCAATAGACCCGCAAAAAAAGTTTTTCCTACTCCCTGTGATCCTATAAAACTAATGATTTGTAACTTGTTTGCCCAACTTGCTCTTTGGTCTAAAATATTAATTAAGCTATCTACTAAATGGGAATGTCCATGAATATTTGATTCTAGATCATTTTTAATGTTTTCTAGTTGAGTTTCATTATTTACAATAAAATTATTAATATTAGTAAAAGAAAATAAACATACAATACAAATTATTAGGAACAATACTAACATTTGTGTGTTCCAATTAGGTTTCCGTTTAACTGGATTAATGTGAATTATTCTAGGTTTTATTGTTTGTTCTGGTGCCTCTTTAATTTGTACACTATCACAGTCAGCTGTTTCATCAAGTTCAAAAACATTTACTTTTCTTAACCTTGGCAGAGAATTTAACTCATTTGTACCCATTATTTTTGGGAATCTTTCCTCAGAAAATGAGCTGTCAACTTCCATGGGCACTTCTTCTATACCCTTTTCGTCTTGCATGATAACAAAATTTTGTTTTTGCTTTCTTATACTTGGAACATGTTTCACATCATCTAAAAAATATTTTACAATTGAATTTCCTTGAGCTGTTTTATATAAAAAGGATTTTATTTTAATATTTTTTAAATCCAATTGAAGAAAGTCCATATTCAATTATCAAAGTGAAGGAATAAGACATCAGGAAGCACCTGAAATATGGTCAAAACCTCGTCAAAACCAATTTTTCTTCAAAATCTCTGAGGTAGGTAGGTACTTATGGAATGTTTTTTTTACTAAATGGTTGATAAGCGTATTGGCATAAGATGTTTTTCAGTGTACAAGTGATCACAATATATCATCAAAATTGGATATACTTAATGTTTATATGAGAAATTAAAACAAATAATTACCTATTGTATTATATTTTGTAAACATATTCCTAATCTGTTTCCCGTCACAACTAAATACTTCTTCAATATAAACCCGCCTCACAATAGAAGAACAGGAATTATGATAAGTTTTTATCAAATTCTTACCGGCAGGACTTACTGTTAAATTATCAAATTGAGCAATGTAGATATCCGACTCAGAATGTGACCGGTTTAATGTATTAAAATCTGATAACATTCTTATTAACTAAAATTGTAAACGACCGTTGGGTTTATAATAAACAATACTTTTGGAATTTGAAATTTTAAAAACGAAAAACTACTCCATTTCTGTTTAGTTTTGTCAAAATATAACATCACACCATAGACAACCAGCCTAGAATTGTCAGTCAGAAGGTATTTGGTCTGTGGTCAGAAGCTTGTGTATATCATCTCTGGTCAGAACCACAGATAACATACTTATAGATAGGCATCTGACCGTGGCGCTAACTAGGGCGAATTAATTTTGACGGGTGGCGCCATCTTACAGGTCGGAAAAGTAAGCTCTAACACCTTTTACATGGTTGTGGTCCTCGCTAACTGCCGAAAAAGTAGATTCCTGTAATTTAACAGTTTTTGGCGGCATATTCAAAATTACTGTAATATTACTTTTATTGAAATATGGCATTTATGGTCCATTTTTTGATATTTCATCTAAAGTAACTCAACATTTGATTGATATTATATTAATAACATTCAAATAGTCAAGTTAGATTAAATGAAATGTCAAAATATGGACCATACAATGCCTGAAGTGGGAAAAATTAAACAATAATCAACCAGTTTATATACTTTTATTCATTACCAAAAATAACAATAAACAGATCGTTTTTTTTCATTTATTTCAAGACAAACAGAAAGACATAATATAAGAGCTTAACAATACAGTTAATAATAAATAAAATTTGAGTAAATAATTTTGAAAAGAATCAGCATGCACTGTAAGGTGATGAAAACTTTTTAATTAGATAATAATGATTATAGTTTTCATCAACAGTAATAAAAATGCATGTTTAAAAAGCAAATATAGAAATAGTGAGCTCACACTATGGATTGCAGAAATAATTAAATATAACACAAAGAAATGATAGAATGAGACTGAAATTTTTATATCTTTTGGCTCAACTTTTTATTTCACAGTCAACTGTTTTATGAAAGCTCTACAAATAAGAAAAGTGATATTAGTAAGCACACAAATGTATTTAATATAAATATACAGGAGCCTACAATAGGTGAAAATTTCCTTTAAGTTTCAAGGAAAACAGTGGTATCGAGATTTTTTAAAAAACTTGAACAAATTGATCAACTGGTACTGTAGGCAGCTATATATACATTAAAAAATGCGAAAAACATTGACTTTTACAGGCTGCTACAAATAAAACTAACTAAATACCAAAACTTGCATACTATTAGCAAAGTGTAGTTTACAATGCCAATCTAGTAAATTGAATAGATGAGGCTTTTACTTGATGAAGATCCATACTAAACGATGATATTAAACAAACTAAATTGTTTTATTTCATCGTTTAATCTAGTCAATCTTGAGGACAATATGACTATCATCAATATATTTATAAACATTTTTAATTAGCTCAAACACATAGTACTGTGAAGGTTTGAATATTTATTTTGTTTCTCGAAACTATTTACCTTTGAAAATTGTTCGACCTTTTTCCAGTAGACTTTTATTGGCACTTCTTAAGGAGGGAGTCTCCATAGATGGTTCCATAATGATCCTGGTATCTGCAAAGAATTTTATTATTTGCAAATATAATTATACTATATGAGATTTATATTACTTTTCATACGATTATCAACCACTCAGAATGGCTTTAATGCTCTTCAACACTTCTTAGACACACTATTTGCTTGTAGATGGAATTGTTTCTTGTGGGATACAATTGATACAAACAAATGTCCTTTAACTTCTTTGGTTTATAATCTAGAACATATAATCATGTTTAATAACATTCAATAAATATATGTGTAAAAAATTACCTCTTCAAATCCGAGCATTTGTTCCCACTTCGTTCCATCAAATTAAAAGCTGTTCTTCCTGGATTGGAAGTATAAAGCTGTATAAACAAAAAACTACTTTAGTAATTTGTCACTTTTTATGTTATGAAAGATGTTTTGTTTTATTTTACTAAAATTAAACTTACCGAGTTCACTATATACATTATATTCCTTCACAATAAATTTGGACATTGTCTTTTTCGATAATGATTATTGAAAGATAATATTAACTAATTCACACTTTAACAACAAACTTGAAGCACGACATACATGAACCGTAAAATGGCGTAAGACTACAATGTGAGGCCGTGAGGCATGCGCAAATATCTAGAATAACTACCAGCAGCGTTACAGTTTTCATTAAATCAGCAATTTTAGTAACTTTTCCGATCCAGTAGGTGGCCGTACCATCGCTCGTTCAGAGTTACCATACCCTGGTCAGAACCTCAGAATGCTCAGAACTGTCAGGGTCTTGCTGGACTTCACCACATATATTGTGGTTTATCCCAATGACGTTCTTTAATACGTCATTGGTTTATCCATAAGTATCACAGATATAAATAACTACATAGATCGTCGAATTCGTCGATGACCCCTATGGTAACGATGTGGTAGGTTATCTGTGGTATCATGCCCCATCCCATACCAGCTTTACCTATCACAGAGTGCACGAAATGACAATATATTTGCTCCTAGCTTCAGGTTAGCTTTCACTCTTGTGGTCACGTGACGGTGACGTTTTTGTGAGATGTCAAGAATTTTCACTGTTTCACGTTTCACTCCCCGTTCCTTTCATTCTACCCAATATCCGCGATGACGACCCAACAGCCGACTGCAAATCAACCAAAACGTGGAATTATAAAACAGGTAACAACGATTTTGCAATCAAATATTTAGAAACTATTCCTTATCTTACATATAATAGTCAACTGACCTTTATTCAAATACTTTAACAAAACTTTAAGAAAATTAGATCAGTATGTTGCTCTGTTGGCACAACAATTTCGGCATATGGATTACCTAAAGATTGTTTATGTAAGGAAAATGACTTGAAATTAAATAATTTTTTCTCTTTTGAAAATTTAATTTATATTCATTAAATAAAATATGGTTCATGTTATTTTTATAGGTTATAGATTAATATGAGTTGGCATTATTAATTTGACTGTACTGGAATGTTAATCAATGATACTTTTTTCAATCTACTTAATTTTTAATTTAATTGGGTTTATTATAGATTCTTTCTGGAGATTCTGTTATAATTCGAGCACCGTCAGGTGCACCTCCGCCTGAAAAACAAATAAATTTTTCAAGTATAACAGCCCCAAAATTAGCCAGACGGGCTGGAGATATGTAAGTATTTATTATTTCAGTAGTAAGTTTATTTTATGAATTGTTGAATAGCATCAGTTTTTTGGCACTAGTTTTCTATATTTACGAGGGATGTTGTCAGATTTTGCTCCTTTCAAATTGATTGAATATATTGGTACTTATACTTGCTTTGATGGATATGTTATGATCTGTTAAATGAAACAACTACAACATATCTAAATCTGATTAGTTGTTGAAAAGTTCCAAAACTCAAATCAGCAAGGGAAGACAAAAAAAATCATGTGGTAAAATTCTCAAAATCTAATTTTAAACTCTGCCTTTTTGGAATATTTTTATGTGGATTTTCAGACTCTACGAGATCTGTTAAATTGATGTATGCAGTTTACATTAAAAATTGTCCCAAATAATTTAAGAGTGGTACAAAAATATTCCATTCAAATTTATTGTCAACTGTGTATCTAATAAATTTACAATTTCAGTGGAGACACAACAAAAGATGAACCATGGGCATGGGAAGCAAGAGAATTTTTGCGTAAAAAGCTCATTGGAGAAGAAGTTTTGTTTACATTTGAAAAACCACCAAATGCTGTCCGTGAATATGGAGTTGTATATTTGGGAAAAGGTATGTTTTATCCTATACATATATTATTAGCAGTGTGAAAAATTTGTGGGGCGAAATTTAAAAATGTATATAGTTCTAAATTACTTTTCCGCACTTTTATTTCAAGTCAGAAGTGTGTTTCTGGAAAGTTCGTGAAATATGCTTCTACTACTGACAGACCTAAAACCGACCCTTGCCTGTTTCAGAATGTTTTATTTTCTATGTTTTTCAGTGAATAAATAAGAAAGTAGTTTTCCCATTTTTATACATAATAGTGCATACTTGCATTACTTATATGTTCCTTTTTCTGCTTGTGTTCCGTAAAAAAAATTATAAGTAACCCTAGAAATAAAATTTTATTTTCTTAGTATTTATAATTATATACAATTCTTCTTCTGTGATGTACCCAGTCATTGTATGGCCCACATAGCCTGTATCTGTGTTTTGTAAAATTGAGGATAGGAGTATAATTTATAATTGTTTTTCATCCTTAAAATTTTTTATTTTAGATATTAACACTGCAGAAAACATAACTGAAACTTTGGTGTCAGAGGGTCTAGTTACTGTCAGAGAATCTGGGAGACCAACAACTGAACAAGCCCGCCTCGTGGAATTGCAGGATGCTGCTAAATCTGCTGGAAAAGGCATGTGGGGTGGAGCCCCTCCATCGGTAAGAATTAGTTACTTGATAACGTAATTGCCGAGAAATTTAATACTACATGCCCAATTCGTCCTTTTTTTGAAAAGCTCTGGATATCTTTTATATGTAAAAAAATAAAAGAAACATCCTGTCGCAGTTGCTGCAGCCTGTGTTTGAAATTTTGATTATACACCTCATATATTTTCAAATTTAACTCTACATCAAAATTTCAACCAAAAGGATTTCCCTGACTTATAGAATTCTTCGCGACATTATTAGGCAAATAAATGTGATGTTCAATATGTTTACAATTGGTTAATATCTATTCAAATTAATTCAAAATCTTTTTTTCATGTAAAACAGGAGCATATCCGTGACATCAAATGGACAATTGACAAACCTAAAGATTTGGTTGACCAACTACAATTCAAACCAATGAAAGCTGTTATTGAACATGTTCGTGATGGATCCACAGTACGAGCTTTCCTCTTACCCGATTTCTATTACGTCACTTTGATGATATCTGGAATTAGAGTAAGTATTATTTCTAAACGATTTAAAATTGCTCTAACAAATTACTACACATATTAATATTGGTTCAATTCAATAAATTCATATTTTTCAGTGTCCTGGCTTCAAATTAGATTCAAACGGCAAACGAGATCCCACGGTTAAAGTGGACTATGCCGAAGAAGCTCGTTATTTTGTTGAGCTTCGTCTTCTTCAAAGAGATGTAGAAATAGTGCTTGAAGCAGTCAATAATAACAATTTCATTGGTACCATCATCCATCCAAAGGGCAACATTGCTGAGCTCTTACTGCAAGAAGGTTAGTATTTGTATTTTTTTGCAGTTGTAGCTAATTTTTTCTTTGGATATACAAAACATTTCACCGCAATTACCTAGCTTAACATAAATTCCAAGATATTATTAATTAAATATTTCTTATATATGTTGAACAATACATTTGTCTAATCATCCAATGTGTTTACAATTAAAAGTAAGTCTTAACTGTACATGGCATTTACAGACACATACTCCATATTTCCAAAACAATTCCTAAACCCCCATTATTTTTTTTTATTATTCAGGTTTAGCCAAATGTGTCGATTGGTCCATCATGCTCATGAAAAGTAGCTCAGATAAATTGAGGGCTGCTGAAAAACAAGCTAAGGAGGGTCGTAGAAGATTATGGAAAGATTTTGTGCCAACTACACCTAAAATTACAGGTAATTTTTTTTAATTCATATATTTCTGTACCATGTCTATAATTATTACTCGCATAGTAGAATTTTCGACCTCGTGTCACTTTTATTCCACAAAATCTGCTAATTTAAGGTGAGTAGTTATTAAATTCTACAGTGAATGTACACATGTCCTTATTCCACGATCCACTGTGTGCCATAATATAATTAAACTGACAACAGTACTATTAAAAGTGACACACTACTTTAATGATTGATACATCCAAATTTGCTCTTTTCCTCTTCTCTCATATCAATTATTGCAATCATAAATCCATATATTTATTGCTTCCTTCAACTGGCCAAAATATTATTGATATTTTTTTTAGGAAAAGAAAAGGAATTCAGTGCTACAGTAATCGAAATAAACAATGGAGATGCTCTTGTCCTTAAAATGGCCAATGGAGACTACAAAAAAATTTTCTTAGCTAGTGTTCGTGCTCCTAAAGAACCAGGTCGAGCCAATGACGATGAAGGTTTGTATTATAATATTGATAACTATCTCCATGCATTAATTCGTTTATACTGTACGCCAAATCTACATTATGAATTTTCAGGTAAACCAATTCCAAGACCAAAAGGATTCCGTCCTCTGTATGACATACCTTACATGTTTGAAGCCAGAGAATATTTAAGAAAAAAATTAATTGGTAAAAAAGTACATGTTATTATTGATTACATCCAAGAGGCAAGAGATGGTTTCCCTGAGAAAGTGTGTGCTACTGTTACTGTTGGAGGAAAGTGAGTATTATAGTCTCCATATCATGCTAAAATATTTCAATATAAACTCGCCATATTAATTATTGAATGTATCACATAACAAAGCACTTGATTGACTCCATACCATATTTATTCAGAACAAATTTCTCTAGTCATTTGACTTGTATTAGTAAACACACATTGTTATTGTGAAATTTTCCCAAAACTTATGCAACATAATGTTGAATCCATGTTTAGGTGAGAGCCACATTATACTGTTGAAAGCTGTATGTGCTAACTCGCCACAAAACTAACATAAATGTTGATATATAAATAAACAATAAAACCTCATTTGCCTTGGTAAACGTTTGATCCTTTTTTATATCTATATATTGACTTCACTTTTGTAATTTTTAATCTTGGTATGTAATAGTTTTAATCATTTGATGTAATATCATTAGTGTCAATTGCCTACTTTTTTAGGAACGTTGCTGAAGCATTGGTTTCAAAGGGTCTTGCAACAGTTGTCAGGTATCGTCAAGATGATGATCAACGTAGTTGTCGTTATGATGAATTATTAACAGCTGAAGGAAAAGCTAGCAAATCTCAACTCGGACTACATGGAAAGAAAGATGCTCCTGCACTAAGGGTGATTGAAATTGTAAGTCTGCTAAAGCTGCATATATTTTACATTTAATATTGAATTCTCCAAATACGAGTACTGAATATTGAATATTCTAGCATGAAAAATATAATTACTGTAACAGGTTTTCCAATACTCATTTGTCACCTTATATTCTTTATTATTTAGGATGCTGCCAGGGCAAAATTGGAACTTGCTGCTTTACAAAGAGCTCAAAGAATCGAAGGTATTGTTGAGTTTGTAGCGAGTGGGTCAAGATTAAGGTTGTACATTCCAAAGTCAAACAGTTTATGCACCTTCCTGTTAGGTATGTATAATTATTACCTTTACTATAACAAAATACTAATGAAGGTGAAGATAATTAAGAATATGTCGTTATTTTATCATTTAATAGGTTTGGTGATATCCTAGATCAGTTGTTGAATGTAAAATATTGTTCAAATTAGCGATTAATAATAAATTTCAGAAATATAACATTATTTATTACTTGACTCAGGAGTAAATTGTATATTCCACTAATAAGGGTTGAAACAATTAATTCGTTAATCTTTTTAAATATTTAACTAGACTACATTTCACAATATTTCGTTGACTCGTTATCTTATTAAGGATTTAATAATAAAACTTTATAAATCAGAGATATAGAGTTACCAAACAAACTTTTCAGTTGTAAAATAATCATAATATTAGGCATTATCTTTTCGAATAAACGAGTGCGATACGATACTGTGCTGGTGTTATCGGATTACCGACTACCTGCTGTGGTTTTTTTCTCCTAAATCAATCATGTTGGTGTAAAGTTGAAACGGAATATCTTGGAATAGAGTATAACAATTTTGTAAAAATTGAATGGTTATTACGTTTACTTTACAATTTTATAGGCGGTATTACATGTCAAAGAGCAACTCGTCAAGCAACTGATACTCCCGGAGAACCCTACGGAGACGAAGCCTTGCTATTCACTAAAGAAAGATGTATGCAACGAGAAGTATCAATTCAAGTGGATACACATGATAAAGCTGGAAATTTCATTGGTTATTTGTGGGTTGATAACGTAAACATGTCGGTCGCTTTAGTAAAAGAAGGTTTCGCATCCGTCCATTTCACCGGAGAAAAATCTCAATACGCTTCTTTACTAAAAAGTGCAGAAGACAGTGCGAAAGCTCAAAAGTTAAGGATATGGAAGAGTTATGTAGAAGAAGAAAAGGAGGAGAAACCAGAAGAGGAAAAAGTGGTAAGTACCGTTTGCTGTATTTGAATAATAAAATAGTTTTATTAGATGCAAAAATCAACTTTATAGATTGTACGGACGGAATTTAACAGTGGTTCAACTGCTGGAACTAAGGAGCACTCAGAGTTTCATTACTTAAACTCAGTGGGGGATTTAACTCCTGCGGGGCCCGCGAGTAAGCCGAACGGGGGCCCACTTAAGGGCGGAGAAAAACCTCAAATAACATTTTTTCTGTATTACGGGGCCCGGGGTTTAAGCCCCAGCTAGTCACTACGTTAATTCGCCACTGCTTAAACTCATATTTATTGTGAAGCTAACTAATACTTTGAAGCTGGATTTATAGACTCTGTTGTTACCGTTGCTGTTATTGACATATTATTGACAGTTGTTTCTGAGCCGACGAATTGATATAGGTTTTTTGTTGCTGGTTATGTTGAATTTTGATTGGTCACAAAGATGACGTTTGTCATACGACAGAAAACATTTAAATAACAGATTATTTATGTTTAGTTATTGTTTTTCGTTTTTGTATCAATATATTTAAAAAGTGAGATATAGTAAAAGTCACGAATCTTTCTCGATACGTCATAACTCATAAGCATCCGAATAAAATCAATAAGACAGTTTTCACCAGCGGCGCATCATTGTTAAAGGGGTTCGGCATGTATTTCTGGTGATCTAATTTTATGAGAGGAAATAAATAAAAACCAAATTTAACATTATCATAGTTAGACTACAATTTGAAATTCTACACATAAATTGTTACAAAACTTACCTATTGAATGGCATTTAACGGCAGAAGTGGTCCGCCATTAGCCAATTTCTTTTGGAAATATTCATGAAATTTTCTAATACACTCACGTTTACTTTCGTCCAAACGTTTACCGGGCATTTTGTCGAAAAATATCGCAATAAATGTAAATGAACTTTAAATGTTTAAAGTAATGACCATGGCGACGAACTTCAATGGTGACAGGATGATTTCCGGATAAAGTGACGTTTCGCTTTTTAAGTACAATACATGACAGAGTAGCTTAATTCAGGCACAAAAGACTTATGTACCTTTCCATTTGTTTTAATTGGACATACGCGGTCAGCGATATCCACATAAAATTAGAGAATCTTTGATACATTCAAGGAATTTTTTCTTATTTTCTTGGGAATCAAACCACAATAATGTTTTTTTATTTTTTTTTTTTTATATTTCAACGTTTCGGTAGCGTTCCAGCTACCGTTGTCAAGATTAACTAATAATGAATGAATGAAAAATTTTTGGTCCCTATCTGACACAACGAAAAAAATTTGACAACTAGACAATCAATAATATTTCGAAGTTTAAGACTACAAAACTTTGTTGTCAAATTTTATTAAGGTCCATTCATAGTAGATCACACCTCTGGTAAAATGAGAAATAAAATATTTTATTTCATGACATTCTAACGATATGTAGTCCACTAGAAATGGAATCCAGTGAAGTGCACGTTCCAGGAACGGTTTTTATTGGGATAGCGCTTTTTTCTTGCTTATTTTGGAAATTTTGTTAATATAAACGCGTTTGTTGTTACTTTTTTGTGTATGATTATTTTGTTTTCAAAATATGTATAACTCAGTTTGGTGATTTTGTGTATTGAAGTGTGTATCGATTAACAACCATTCCAAAGATAAATCATAAGAAAACCTGAATAAAAACTTATGATGCTATCCTGATAACGCCGGTAATTGATTATTGGAAATTTCTCTTTCTAACATTGGTAACCAAATTTGACTACATTCGGCTGCACATTTATCTGAATTTAGTTGTATTAAAGCACTTTCTTTGATTTTTCGTCTTTTATTATTGGGCTCTTTCAATATTATTTTTGTCGATTCCCATTGAATTTTATGCCCCTCTTCCCAAGCATGTTTGCAAATACCTGACTTAAAGAACTCCCTATCTTTGATATACTTTTTATGTTCATTTATTCGGACTTTCAATGGTCTAGATGTTTCACCTAAATAGAATTTGTCGCATTCACAAGATATCTGATATATGCAGTTTTTTGAAGATTGTTCTTCATTTTTTGGCTTCGTTTTTGTTAGAATAGATCTCAACTTATAGAAGACATTCAAGGAAGTATGACGTACCGAGAAACATTCATGACTTTAACTGTAGTAAATTTTTCAACAGCAAATCTATTATCAAAATAAATGGAGTTTGACACGATTGGCAGATATCAAGTCACGTGGCAATAACTTCAGTTTTCATTGGTGGAGCTGCGAATCGCGGATAACAAGATATAAAATTTGGTTATTTCAGAGGAACGACGGCAACAACGGTTTTTAAATGCAAGAGGGATATCAATGTTTAATTCAGAGCGGAAATTACGAAAAACGAACAAGAGTTTAAAAATTCAGTTTTACTTATTAAAACATTTAATTGCATATATTTAATTTCAATCTTTAGCCAGTGGAACGCCAAGTAAACTTTGAAGAAGTAGTAGTTACAGAGATTACTCCTGAAGGTAATTTCTACGTTCAGAAGATTTCTGAAGGACCAAAAGCAGAAGCATTGTTTGCTAAACTGCGACAAGAATTCCAAGCCAACCCGCCTCTTCCCGGTGCTTATACACCCAAACGTGGTGACATCTGCGCAGCCAAATTCACAGTCGATGATGATTGGTACAGGGTTAAAGTTGAAAAAGTTCAAGGTAAGTTTTTCTTCTTTTAAGGTTTATAAGGATGGAAATATTTTAAATCAAAACAGATATGTCATCAACTTTTTATTTCTTAATACATTTATTTTTTCTAAACTGAGATTATCAGTTAATTTTATAATTGTTATTATTATAATGTTCACAGGTGGAAAAGCAACGGTACATTACATCGACTATGGTAACAAAGAAACTCTTCCAACTACCCGCCTAGCTAGTTTACCTGCCGCCTATATAAGCGAAAGACCTTTCGCAACAGAATATGTCCTACCTTTCTGTGTCCTGCCCAAAGACGAGGATTTCGCGTCAACAGCCATCAAATACCTCAGAGAAGATACAGCTGTTAGTAAATTGTACTTGAACGTCGAGTACAGACAACCTGGATCACCACCTGCCGCCTCATTACATTCTGATAAAACTTCTGATACTGATATCATCAAAAATCTTGTCAAAGAAGGATTGTTGGTCGTTGAAAACATCAAAGGAAGGCGTCATAATAAATTGGTAATACAAATTTCCTGTTTTGCACATATTTTTTACTTCAGATGATATCGAAGCCATTTGTCTTTTCTTGTTGGTAGCTTATTTGATTTGTATTTTTTACAGTTGGAAAGCTACAGAGAAGCTCAAGAAACAGCGAAAAAAGAGCATGCCAACGTATGGGAGTATGGAGATATCTCAGAGGTCGATGCTAAGGAATTCGGGCTTGGAAATTGTAAGTATTTTACAATAAAATACTATTAATAATAGAAATCGTTAAAAAATAAGAATTTAAAGTTTTATTATTGTAGCTGTTGGTGTTTGTAACATAGATCGTGGTATATCCTTTGAAAATTTGAAGGCTTCTTAAAAATACGTTTATAACTTTTAGAGGACTTATTTATTTTAAAGGGTTTCTTGCAATTTTAAGTAAAGTATCTGGCAACGTTGCTCAAGGAACTATTGAACATTCAATAGCTAAGTTTGAGGCTCAGCTGTCTGGTGGACCAAAAGTCAGCTAGAGCAAAGCTGCAAAGTTTGCAGCGAACAGCATGCCTGGCCATTACCGGAGCAATGTCATCCACACCAACGGCAGCTATAGAAGTCCTCCTGCAACTAACTCCTCTCCACATTCAGTAGGGGAAGGAAGCCAGGAGAGCAGCTCATAGAATGCTATCAGTGGAGAGGCAAATAAATGGAGATTCTGATGGATCGCACCACCGCCGAACAAGAAAAAACACGAACGAATGATGTTAATGTTGATATGTATTTCGAATACATGACTAATACTTGAAAATATACACTATGTCCGTAAAGTATGGAACAAATTCATTTTTAGCTAAACAGGCCATTTTAAGAAATATTCCTGAAACACGTCGATTTTTTATTTCAATTTACCGTATTTTAAAATTATATTCTAATATACAGGGTGAATTACTTTCGAGTAATGACGTCACCGTCATTCTTTTTAAATGAAACCCCCATTTTGTCTCAATTTTCGGATTACTCTAGCTGAGCTGATTCCAAAAATGTATCACATGTTGATTCCAATTGGTACAGGATGGACAAAAATACAATACGCCTGTGAAGTACTAATACCTCGTAAGCCCAAAAACTTCTTTTTACAGGAGGGACAAAAAACTACAGAACTTTAACAATATCCCATGTACCCTGATGAAATTTTAACTGTACATTGAGTACAAAAACACAAATGGAAACTTGATATGCATAATGAGTGAAAACTCACACAATTTAATTTTTTGTAGCTTTCGAGTTATTGTTTCAAAATATTGTATTCATTTGTGGCTTACGAGGTATTAGTACTTCACAGACGAATAGTTTTGTGTGTGCTCATAAAGTAACGCGTAACATTCTTTATTAGTTAAATTAACAATATTATCAAAAATACTTATTGTCTAGCTGACAGAATATGATGAAATACATGACTTTATAAATGTTCGAACTGCAGCCCTTGCTATATTTGACAGTAACCCAAACGGTGTACAAATTCTTGTTGAACCTTGTTTATTTGTGTCTTGAGAAATATTGTTTATTGCTGTCCAAATTATCTTTTTTAATTCTTGAATATTTGCTGGTTTCGTTTGATACACAACATTCTTCAGATGGCCCCACATAAAATAATCCAAAGGATTGAAATCTGGTGACTTCGCTGGCCATTCAATAGGTCCACGTCTACAAATCCACCTGTTCGGAAAAATTTCATCTAGGTACCTTCTAACATCTACAGCATAATGTGGAGGTGCACCATCCTGTTGAAACCATAAACTTTCATCAAAACCTCCAGGATTACTTTATGAGCACACACAAAACTATTGTATTTTTGTCCACCCTGTACCAATTGGAATCAACATGTGATACATTTTTGGAATCAGCTCGGCTAGGATAATCCGAAAATTCAGACAAAATGGGGGTGTTCCATTTAAAAAAAAATGACGGTGACGTCATTACTCAAAAGTAATTCACCCTGTATATTAGATTATTATTTTAAAATACGGTAAATCAAAAACAAAAATCGACGTGTTTCAGGATTATTTCTTAAAATGGTCTGTTTAGCTAAAAATGAATTTATTCCATACTTTCCAAGAAATATTCATTAGTAAATAACATTTTTGAAAAAGCTCGTTCTAGTATGAATTTGGCTCGTTTCAGTCACATCATCTGGCTCGAAAACGACAATTTAGTCGTCTTTCTAATGGTATGTAAGTACGCACATAGCACAAAGGGAGACCAACACAATTTTTAAATCAAAAGCAGTCGGTGCACCCTTTTGATTACACTCAACTAAACAGTTTAGTCGTTTTTTAATCGACTGTGTGCGGTTACCCTTCCTGTTCATAATTTATTGATTTCAATAATTTTGTTTCAGAAATAAAATAGAGGGACCAGTTGATCAGAGCAAACCAGCTACATTGTGGATTCATAAACTTCCAAATCATATTGATTGTAATTAGTAAACTTCCACATTTATATAAATAGAAAAAAAGTATACATAATTTTATAGGATATATTTTAAACCAACACTATTACTTATATATAAAGAAATATGTTTTTAGGTGTAATACTTTTTACTTGTTATGTATGTAATTATGATATTTTTTGTAATATTTTGCCCGTATTTTGTAATGATGGAAAATTTTTTTTTTATTTATTTATTTCTTGTTATATGTAAATCTGTTGTTGTGTATATTCTTTATCCAACGTAATTTATCTATTTGCATATTTCTGTTGACTATTTGTAAAGTTGAAGGTGTGCATAATTTTTCTTTAAAAAAAAAGACATTTGGTAACCATTTGAAACTAGACTGATTTGCCGTTTACTGACAATATCTGGTAAAATACGTTGCTCTGTATTGTTATGGATTCGTGTATTGATACTATAATTTTCTGGGTAACGCGATAATGTAGGGAATGGGCTCTGTTTAAAAATAAATCACTTTGATCGTTGATGTTTTCTTTATTTCAAATGCCAAACAATTCGTAAGTTTCATAATCGTTTTTGATTGGCCGAGAAGAACTCGGTATTCTCTCAAAACACTAGAGAATGGTATCGGTTCCATGACTCTGTAACATCAAGCCCAGAATCCACATTCGGTGTTACCAAACTTGACATCAGAGGATGCATGGAGACTATAAAAGGAGAACAGATCAGGTCATGGTACAGGGCGCCAGCTTAAATATCAAAACATCTGACTGTAGAACAATACCAGCCAATCATAAGCCTTTCACTTTCGTGTTTTATTGGTTGCTAGCTCTTTTGACAGTATGTTAGGTAAGTGAGGTTAGGAGACAGAAACGAAAATTTTTGTGATTATTTTTTGGCGTTTCTTAAAACCAATGAAATGCTTCTTTATTTGTCACAAGGGTAAGTTTCATCCAATTATGTCATTATTATAGTGGGAATAAATCTCTTGTGATTATTCTCGGGAATAATCACTGTGCCTTTTATTTGCCTAGCAAGTGTCAGATAGTTGTCAAAATAATTACCTAATTGTGTCAACGGGATATATAAAATGGGTGAAAATTATCGGTTTAGTACCTTTTCTGATGCAGAAATAACTAAAAAGATTTTAGAATTATTTTATAATAGTTTTATTGATCTTTTTTAGTGTAAAAATTTGTGAATCAAAAAATAATCTAGTCAAATATAACTAGCGAGTTTCATAAATTAGAAAATAATTTGACAGATTTTGTTCAAACTTGTTACCATTTGGAAATAGCCACTCGAGCCCTGCGGGCTCTCGTGACTATTGCCTGGCAACAAGTTTTCAAAAAATCTGTCAAATTATTTTCAAGTTATTCTCACTCTCTTGTTATATTATTACTGAGTATAAATCCATTTTTGTCTTCGCCTTCAACAGTGGCGGTCATATACACTTTGAGAGGGGGCCGATTGTGTGATACGACTGAACCACGGTAAAAATACACGGTATGCTGACTTGTCGACTCAAATTGTGCACGCTCTGCACATGCCGTCACCTTGGAATCAGAAATTGTTGGATAGAGTTGTACTTGTTTATTTTGTTTTTCCTGAGGTTTTTCGGTTTTTCTGCGTTAATTGATATTGTTTTATGGTAAGCCAGTGTTTAAAATTAGTATAGAATTGATCTAAGTGTTTTTTTTTTGTTTTAAAACGTTTAACTTTATTTTACTTTAATTATAAGACCATAATGCCGGGCTGTGCCGTGGCTACATGCAAAAATACCAATCGCGATACGAAAGAAACGGTATAAAATACTATAGATTTCCAAAAAATGAAGACTTGGCGAAGCAGTGTTTAACGTCATTAATTGCGAAAGATGTGAATGGGCTTGTTATCAATGAAATATTTTCTCGGTTTTTTTCCGTTATTTTGTAAAACTGAATCATCAAAATAACAGGTAAAATTTTTAGCTCTTTAACTTTCCCCACTTAAATATTAAAGGTTGAAAATGGAGCTCCGTTAAAAAGCGGCAGAACCGACTGTGACGTCACATTGCATATTGTGGTCTGATATTCGGCAATACACCGCTGCGTTTCACATAAGAAAGTTGGTTCCAGCTGCAATATCTTTAAATTTCAAAAGTGTTAGAGGTTGCTATTAAAAATGTATTCAGTAGATACTGGGTTTATTAAAGCAGATTCTGCAAATTTACCTGAAGTCGATATCTTTATGGTGATGGACTACTTTAATAAAAACTGTGACCGTTGAACTATGCGTTGTAATTCTATTTTTTTGACAATCAAAAAATCTCGGTACAACTCCAATTTCTTTAATTAATTTGAGGGCTTAAACGTTCGCGGAAAAATCTAAAATTTTGGAAATCCGTTTAAAATGAGTTTTAGTTTCAATTTTTAAAATTAATATTTTTTTCTTGAACAAGCCCATTGTGTCCAATTGCCAAAGTTTAAAATTCCTCTGTAAGATCGGAAAAGTATTTTCGACTTATTTTTTTTTTATTGTTAATTACACAAAAATGTTATTCTTTCTAATTTCTGAACAACTGCGGTTGAGCTAGGGGGGGCGTGCCCCCCACCCTATGACCGCCACTGGTCTTCAATAATGACGAAAACTGTGATCATTTGGTGGTACTTGCCAAAAACATTTTTTTCCTATTTTATTTATCTTTGAATATTGTTAATCACCTTCGGCAGCTGAAAACACTCTGGTTTTCTTAAAACCATAGAGATACTACAGATAAAGGCAACAAGCCAGCTCGGAACCCGTCAGCACGTAAGAGAGAGATAGGAAGTCGGAGGTTTAGGCTGTCTTTCACTTGTAGCGCGCATGCTATATACACAGACAAAGACGGAAAAACCTCTGATCGTCTGTCTTTTTCTATCTCGCCGGAGTTCAGACGGACATTTCCACTTACACAGCGACCTATGGCTTGTTGCCTCTATCTGTAGTATCTCTATGCTTACAACTCAATTCTCGTGACGTTTGCGCCCCGAGCCGTAGACGAGGAGCGCAAGTCACCCGAGAGAATAATGGCCATATTTTGAATACTTACGTCAAATAATGTGACATATTATGGAGATGGGCGATACTGTGTAAAGTATCGATACACTGTACCGTTATAAATGTTTTAAAATTATCAATATTAGAAAATATCGTTATGAAAAGTATCAATACTAAAAATTTTGATATTTTATCTAGGTATACGATATATTTCAGAAACAAATTTCCTAAACACGCAGATTTTAATAGTTTATTTCATATTGTACCCCCATCTCTAGTCACCTATGTACCGAAATGTTGTGAGTGTTGTCATGGCATGTCATTTAAATGCAAAAGCGTGAATTATGAGTTCATAATTCACTCTAGTAGATATATGGGTACCATAAACCTTTTGTTACGAGGTAAAATATTGACTTATTATTAAGTGGTAGTGGACAAACAACTTGTATCTTTCTAGCTAAGGTTAGATGGTATTGGATTTACAGTGACGACGACGCGGCTTGAGTTTGATGACAGGATTTGTCAATTGACTGAAACAAACGAAAACAAATAGAGAAGTGGAATGAAGCTCCTCTCATGCACCAAGGGAAACATTTCTTAAAGAACCGTCAGGACACAGAGATGATGAACTACTCAAGATGAGTAGGGATCAAATCAGAACAATAACGACTCTTCTCACGGTTCAAATTCCAACGATAGAACCCTTGCACAAAAACGTACTATACAACGAAGAACTTTCTTGAAGACAATATGGTAAAGGGATAGAAACGGTCAAACATATACTGTCAGAACACGCAGAAGGCAGGCACCATCCGGACAGCCTAGGTTAACTCTGGAAGAATACAACAGCCAACCGGTATAGACTGGTACGGGGAACTACAGTAACGGATTGGGTGCTGTGAAGCTAAAAACGGGAGATACAAAAATCACAAGATGCTAAGGTGTTGCTTGCGATAGTACCAGCATCCCAGAAAAAAAGTGACTTTCGTCAGAGAGACCGCCACCAAACGGAACATCGCCAGTACAAGTGACGTGTTTACATACTCGTGCTATCCACTTCTATAGAAGTAGTTGGCGGCACATTAATTACAATTGCAGGTTACCTACTTTCGAGTTGCGCCGCTAGATCGCACCACAATACGCTACAACGCAACCATAAGCTTGTTACCTTTCATAAAAGATGAGGAATCTTAATAAGGTGTATAAACCCTGATTCCTGTGGCTGTAGAATTGACTGAGGGAGTGAAGCTTACTAAGAGAACAAGATGTTTTGTCTTTGTCACTGCAGTGATAGAGTAACCAGAGATTCGACTTTTTTCGTCTTAAAAATATTTCATTTTGCTAATTTACGGTTTTACATACCTCCATATTGTATTTTGGTGCGATCTAGCGGCGCGTCTCGAAAGTAGGTAACCAGAAAGTGTAATTAATGTGCCGTCATCTACTTTTACATAAGTGAGCTTGGAAGTGTACAGCGCTAGTTTGTAAAAATGAATAAAAAAGAAGAGTTGAAATAATTCCCTGGATATACAAAGTTACTGTTGATATCGGTAGGATTTAAACATTTTGAATCGATATCAACATGAATTTTCGCAATAAAATACGTAACTGCTCAGACCATTAATATAGAAGTGTTTTGAATGAAATAAAACAAATATTTAATGCTGAAAACATTGAAAACCATTTATTACATCCACATATATGTATACTAGTTACAAATACTTGAAAATTTCTTAAAAATACCTAATATATTACACTAATTAATCTCTATACACTATAATCACCTTATCTTCTAAAAATAAAATGCATTGCTCCCAAAATTAAGCTTCAAATTATTTAACAAAAAAAATTATTTAAAAAATGTCACATGATTTCATTCATTTTATAGAATTATGTACAAATCACAAAAATGCTTATCACTCTTGTATGTCACTTTCTTGAGTTTGCACCGTTGATTTCACCATGCAAGATCTTGCAACCGATTCGAATAATCTGAAAATTAAAATTAATGTCAGATCGTTATAATACGAGGGTGTTGCATTCAACATAGTTGGTGCCTGTCATTAAAAGTCATGTTTCAGACCACTTAGTTTAAAGCTGTACTTAAACTGAGCTTTTTAAGTTGAGTCGGTCGAAAAATGGAATTTTCGCGCAGATAGTTGTCTCGAAAAGAATACCTTGCCGAGCAGTCACTCAGGAAAACGTCGATGATATTCGTAAGATGATCCAAGAAGATCGACATTGTAACGTATCGTAAAATTGGGCATTTCAAAGACCATAATTCAAAAAATTTTATATGAAGAATTATCCGTAAAAATATTAGTTTCTCGGTGGATACTGCATCTGTTGACTGAAGAACAGGAAGAAATTGGTGTCAAAAAAGTCTAAACAGGTTTAACGCAGGAAACTCAAAAAATATATCGTCAGTGGATTTACTCTTATGATCCCGAAAATAAACGTCTACTGTTTGGGTGTTCCGATGACAGTTATCCGTTTTCGAATTGTTTCCAAAAATATGGTGGCGACATAAACTCAAAAGCGGGTCATGTAGCAACAATTCCTCTGCAAGATCAAAGAACTGTTACTGCTAATTGGTACATATCAATTTGTTTACCAAAAGTAATTGCAGAGTTGAAAAAAAACAACCCCCAACGAAGAATGATCCTCCACCAAAACAATACATGTTCTCAAAGACAACCCTCGTGTTGTATACTTTAACATTTAAATAATATGTTTACTATGATTTAGAAATAACCCATATAATAATCTTTCACCTAAAGAACTAGGCTCATTATACAGGGTGTGGCAAAAAGATTTGTCATAAACTATACCACTCGATCTGTGGAAAAAAGTAAGTCGATCTTACTAACTTTTGTAAAAGATGCTCACAAAAATAGTTATAAAGTAAAGACTTGCATGCATAGGTATTACAGGGGCAATGAGGACTACTCCTACAGCAGCGCTGGAAACAATGCTAGACCTTCCTCCGCTACATTGTGTCATAATGTGCGAAGCAAGGGCAGCTCTAACCCGACTGGAAAAAGCATCAGACTATGACATGGCACATGGGAGAGCACACACAGAAATAAAGCGCGTGGATGACGACATTTTTAAAAACAGACCACATCTTCGCCAAATATATCTTTCGCAAGAACTTCGAGATTGTCATCAAAGATCGAAAGGAGCTTGAGGAAGAGGACGCACCACCACTCGGCAGAGCGAATGAACTGATCTGGTACACAGACGGATCAAGGAATGAGCTCGGCACCGGAGCAGGTATATGCAGCAAGTCGAGCAAATATGAAGGAATCGTCTCGCTTGGTAAATATGCCTCGGTATTTCCAGCAGAGGTTTATGCAATACTTGCATGTGCAAGGGCAAATAACATGAGAGCCTACAACAACAGGCAGATCAGGATCTACAGTGACAGTCAAGCTGCCCTTAAAGCACTTCGGAGCTTCAAGATAACATCTCGGCTGGTATGGGAATGAGGCGAAGAACTTAGAAAACTGGCGACTCGGAACAGTGTAACACTGGAGTGGGTCCCAGGTCACAAAGGAATCGCTGGCAATGAAAAAGCGAACTTGCAAGAGCAGGATCGTCAACACTGATTAACGGACCCGAACCATCTGTTGGCATCCCCAGATGCTCCACTAGGTAATGGTTAAAAGGGAGGGTAAAAGAAAAACACAATAAACACTGGAAGAATACGCCCAGGCAAACACCTGGGAAGAAATTCTTCAGAAAATGTAGCGAAAGAACTGCTCTCAATGAGCAGGAACAAACTACGCACCATAACGGGGCTTCTTACGGGACACTTTCCCACAAAGGAGCACCTGAACAAAATAGGGTTGTATAACGGAGACCTTACATGCAGAAGATGCAAAAAGGACACCGAAACAGCTATGCACATATTATGCAACTGTGAGACGCTGGACCACAGGAGGCAGAAACTGTATGGAAGACCTCAAATGACTACAGAAGACTTCTACAACCAACCAGTAAAGAACCTGTATGAGCTAATACAGGGAACGGATTGGCTGAATAGGCTGTAGTCAAAACATTAGGAGAATCCACAATAAGCACAAGGTGCCGTCGAAGGGACGGCTCCTTTAAAAAAAAAAGTATTTTGAATAATTTTTTAACGTTTCATTAAATGATAAAACAAATCTTGCATCTCACCAGTTTGTAGTGCTTAATACGGTTGCTTATGGTTAGTTATCTTTTCGGGTTAAAATTTAAAAATTCAATTCAAACTGTGAATGTCACAATCAGTAACAACTAGGTAGAGTGGTCCAAGATAATGTACTTACTTTTCAATCTCTGGAGCACAATGCACAAATTCATGTTGCCAAAACCTGTAGGTCGGATTCTTGATGAGTTCTATGAAGGTAATCAGCAGTCCCCAAGGGTGGGGTCTATTCACAATTAGCCTTTCCAACAATACCCTCGTGATTTGCTCTTGAATGGCCTCCGTATTGGCCTCGGCGAATAGATAAAGCAATGTACACGAGAAATAGTGTGTGTGGCTGTTTGGATATCGTAGCTGATTTGCGATGGCATTCAGGAAAAGATATCGACCTTCGGTGTCGAGATCCACAGCCAAATTTTGGAAGATGTCCATGTGAGCGCTGTGTGCAATCGTAGACATATTGGGCGTATGGCTTTTGTTCCGGATATATGCAATAGCTTGTGTACCCACATAAAGTACTAGAGCATTCATCAAGGGGATATTGTAACGAACGCCGGGTTCATTTGAAACCTGGAAATAAAATAACTGGTTTAGTCAACAAAACTTAGTCATTAATAAAGTCATTATTTATAATAAGTTCTTAAAAGAGAGATAAAAACTGTACGAGGCCTTATTCGTGAACAAGATAACAGAGATGGGCATGAATGAAATAATAAAACCAATGATCCACTTTCAGGCTAAGTGAAATCGATAGAAACCTGTAATCCTATAAAAAGTTTATCTAGTTATGGGTTGTCGCTGGAACCTATGAAGATATTTAATGTAATAAGACCAAAATGAAAATAACTTACCTGCAAGTTACTCCTCAGTTCTGATAAAAAGGTAACTGGTGCTCTGGCCTTTAAATACGAATCTAGATCTTTTCTAAATTGCGCAGGAGTTATCATCAGCGACAAATTAGTAAGTATTCTGGGCACATACGATATTTCCTGGAGCATGTCTACTTTTAAGTTTGGTGTAAACGGATCGGGCAGTCTCATGTTTCTTGGAAACGCTGAAAGAATCAAGTTCCTCATTTGAATACAATTGGGCGGAATTACGTCACAGAAACCATAGTGATAATCGCATAGGAACTCTGGGAAATCGTGCAGAAGGACGAGCAGTACCCGAAGAGTACCTTTGTACAACATAGTTACAGGTTTTGCTAGTTCAGCGTTTCTCAAAAAGGGCGCCAAGTATTTGAATAAATCTGCTAGTAGTTGAGCGTACATGGGCCAACATCTGAAAAAAAAATTGGGTTATTTTTCATTACTGAATATCAAATTGAAACAAAATTGCTATTGATGTAGCATCATTATTATATTTTTTATCCTTCTAAGTACCCCAAAAATAATACTTCTATCTTTCATTATGGATGGCATGGTGCTTTTACAACTTATTGAAGGGTTATTAGTTCTAAAAGTTTTGATCAAACATTATTTCTGTCTTGGAACAAAGGGAACTTTGGCTCTTGTGATATCCTTGTAGTGATGTTAAAAATAACAAAATTTCGGTCTAATAAATCAGAATGAACAAAAAAACACGTGGAAACACTCGAGTGAACACAGTAAACAAAATAATAATAGCTGTTTTAATAGTATACGTTCGTTCCTTGACGCACGTGCAGTACCGAAATATACTCTTCTACGTCACAACCAATAGCAATGCGTTTACAAAGCTACAAATAATTTGAATTTTTCGGCATTTCAAATTGGTTATGGTTGTTTGTGACAAAAAAGTTTTTTTTTTAGGCCAGTAGCTTTCATGCAATATGTTTTTATGATTTATGGCACATTTTTGCTAATTAAAATTTCAGTCGAGTTCCCCATTCAAACTACATAAATCATTTAATAATTCCAACAACAACCCTATTTTCGCGTTCAAATAACATCCTAAGCCAAATCGACATAAATGCACCACTTCGCCCCACAAGATGTTCTAGAATCTTTTAAAATTATCGGAATTCAAAGTAACCAATCATAAACTTCATAATATCCACCAATTATTATTCCCACAAGCAAAGAATACACACCAACAAGAAGTGAAAATCCTTTGATGTGGAAGGGACAAAAATAAATAACCTTGAAGGTGACAGCTAACTGGCATACACTGAGAATCATAATAAATGCTTACAGCTTTACTCGAATCACACTGAGAATAAGTATTTTGTCCACGACCACTTAATAATAAGTCAATATTTTACCTCCTAGCAAAAGGTATATGGTACTCGTATATCTAGTAGAGTGAATTATGGTTCATAATTCACGCTTTTACATTTAATTGACATGCCATGACAAAACTCACAACATTTCGGTACATAGGTGACTAGAGATGGGGGTACAATATGAAATAAACCATTAAATCTGCGTGCTTTGTTTAGGAAATTTGTTTCTGAAATATATCATATCAATAAAATATCGAAATGTTTTGTATTGATACTGATATTTTCTAATATTGATATTTTTAAAACACTATAGTTATAACGGTACGGTATATCGATACTTTACACAGTATCGCCCATCTCTATATGTCACATTATTTGACCTACTCCAGAAATTTATTAATTTTGACGTTAGAATTGTCGATAATACCAAGTTATTACTTTCCGTTCTACACTCGCATTATTTAATTGACTTTTATATAAAGAAATCAAAGGTTGTGGACAAAGTATAGTATTCTACTCGTAATTTAGGGCCATAATTCACTCGGGTGACTTGTAAACGCAAACGTCACTCTGCGTGAATAATGGCTATCATAAATTGCTCGTTTAATAATATACTATTAGCAGAAAGTTGTGTTTTATCAAATGCAGCTACTTATGCACTTTTCGTTGACACTATACACGTGAAATAGATCATTTGAAAATATAATTTCAGCCTACAAGCCAACTATAATATAATTTGGGTCTGTAAAGACCATAAGAAAAAGGCCCACATTTAATGTTATGACATATGACGAATAATTAAAACGTTATGCGAATTTTCCCTTTTTTTGTATTCTTTGCCACAAGCCTCAGCTGGATTGGTCTAACGTCCAGCCTCCAACTCTCTCCTCGCAGTATCTCGTCAGATCTGACAGAGTATGTATTGCTACAGTCAAGTTTTACCAGTAAAACTTCTTCCTTCCTCATTCTGATGTGATAACAAGAGTTATTTAATGCTTAACGGCAGTTCTAACATTCCAACCATTCTTTCTCGATTTCCTTAAGTCTATAATGGAGATGCCTATTTTTTCTTTCGTTCCCCCCCTCGCCTATTAACTGACAATACCGGCATCAATTTAGTGTATCCACGTAAATGGTTGGACTTTGAACAGTTGTTTTATACAAAGAGCTAACCATCTTGAACAATGTTGCATGTATACTGTAACATGCCTATCGACCTGTTTCGATTTTTCCAAATAAGTTCCCTAATTACCGCTCGCCGTCATATTAACCACTTCCAACAATTATAGTTCTGTGATCTATATTTCTCCTACTCTCGTTGACCGTTATTAAGACAATTGACATATTATGTCAACGGCCGATTCCATTTTTTTTTGGACTTACCACAGCAATTTAAGGTAAAATTGGAGAGACGATAAGGTATGTCTTTACTGTAAGACTGTCGGTAACGGAAAGAAAGGGCGATCGTTATCAAAATGGAATCGAACGTTGACATAATATGTCAATTGTCTTAACGGTCAACGAGAATAGGAGAAATATAGATCACAGAACTATAATTGTTGGAAGTGGTTAATGGCGAGCGGTAATTAGGGAACTTATTTGGAAAAATCTAAACAGGTTGATAGACATGTTACAATACTAGACAATGAGTGTTATTAAATCCTGTATCTCTTCAAACGATGTGCGATGAGAACTTGTTCATTGATACAGTTCACAGGTACATAGTAACCAAATAAGTTATAAAATTCCTCAAACATCTAAAAGAAAATAAAGTGACGTCCACCTTTCTCTTTATGTAACTGAGGTTGGCCGTTGCAGCCGCAAGATTTTCTAATTGCAAAAATATCTTTCGGCATGATTCTTACTTCTTCGTTTCGTCAGGGGATTAATATCATTAATGTAAGTAGTATGTTAAAGTGATTGAATGTGAGTATGGAACATAGACTTAACGCGAAAAATAGACAAGTGACAACATATAATTGTCAAAGGAAACAGATAGAGTTGAGTATCATCTTGTAATAGTTGTAAATACTCAAATCATATAATATTGTGTACTTTACCAGTTTTTATATTAATTCATTGAACTTGAACAGATGTTTTTTAACTTACTTTTGTTGTGGACTACTCGCTAGCATTCTACCCATAAATACTCTATGCGAAACTAATTCCAACCATGCGTAACAGAAGCCGGCAGCTTTCGTTGGTCTTAATATGTGTAACGTGTGGCAATATGCATTCAATATATGGAAATTAATGGCTTCTAAGACGGGCTCGGGTGCGTTTAGCTCTAAAAATAGCATGGTGAATATCCTTTGATAAGGCAACTGTTGGAATTCTGTGGCACGAGTATCGTGATCTTGCAGTAGACAACCTGCTACGATACCCAAAACCTAAAAAATATTTTCAATTAATGTCTACGAATAATCGTTGACGATACACACTTACTTTGTTCAAAAGATGAATTTTCGTCGTCGTATTATTGGCATCTCCTGAATGTTTCACTAACAGCGCCACCAATCTTACAAAAGCGTCCAAGGTGTGATAACATTTCGGCCTTAGTAACGTAACGTTCGTCGTGGTTTTTTCGGCGAGAATTCTGTACACGGTTTCGACACACAATTGCGTTGACAGTCGGAAAAACCTCGTGATCAAATCGTCAGTTTTTAATATGCCATAAACGTTCATCTGGTGTACAAACATACTGAAAGCTTTTGTAGAATCGCGGCCTTGGTTCTGGGTGTGGTAGATGGTGATCCAGTCGCGGAGAAGTTGGTCGGTTTTTTCTACAAGTCCAGGAGGATCTTCGTAATTAGGCGCTCTCACCTGTTTCCAATGAAAAATAATTACTTTTTCGAAATTAAAAATTTTATTAAATAACTTTTAATAAACCTCAACATTTTGATAGGGATAGATTCCCCAAAGTAAATATTAACAAATCTTCGAGAGACTTACCCCATCTACACTTTGCTAAAATATAATAAAAAAATTTTATCAAGATAGGACTAATGTGGTGTAAAAAAAAAAGATGACAATGTTGTCCCTAATATTAGGATTTGATACAGGAAGCCGTAACGTACTTGGAAAACATACCGTATGGTGGACGATTGGACACCAAGAGTAAGTAAAGGTGAAATGATTATAGTATTTTTTTGGGGGGATTTATAGCACAAATCGACAACTGTTCATCATTATGAACCATATGCGCACCATATCATCACTACATATTATAAAACAGTCTGTCTGATCGCGATAAACTCAAAAACTATTGTACCGATTTTTATGCTGTTTTCACCAATGGATAGAGTGATTCTCGAGGAAGGTTTTAGTATATAATTTGTAAAATTTTTGTATACATTGGCTAAAATATAACGATATTTGTTGGAGGTGTCGGAAAAATATGTGCCGTCTGCGAGCTTTCAACGACTAAACCCTTTGAGCTATAACAAACTAATATATGGTGGAGTTGTGTATCTTATATAGATGGCATATGTCTATCTATTAAGGATAACAGACTATATCCATTTTAATTGGTAAATATATTACGGTAATGTAAAATTTACAAATACTGTACCTATTAATCCCTATCATTTTAAATAAGTTTTACTCTTTTACACTATATAATTCAAATGAATATTTTATGAATAGTCGCAAACAAATTATGGACGCGAGAATAGAGTTCAATACAATCTCCGACCCTCCGAAAACTCCCATGATACCCTCAGAATTGACTTTCCAATTTAAATAGGTATAATTTTCCGTAAAAATAGCGTTTGGAATGACAATTAATAAAGCGCAGGATCAAATATTAAAAGTTGCTTTTCGCCCTATCACGTGTTAGTTCGAAACAAGATTTGATCGTTTTTACACGTGATCAGGTTATTAATGTCGTATACAAAGAAATACCGGATGTCCCAGAAGTTTCTGACCCATTTTAACTGTAAACAATTTCTTTTTCTTTTATCTTATTTTTTTGGGAATCAAACCACAATAATGTTTTTTTATTTTTTATTTCGACGTTTCGGTAGCGTTCCAGCTACCGTTGTCAAGATTAACTAGTAATGAAATAATTTTTGGTCCCTATTTGACACAACGAAAAAATTTTGACAACTAGACAATCAATAATATTTTGAAGTTTAAGACTACAAAACTTTGTTGTCAAATTTTATTAAGGTCCATTCATAGTAGATCACACCTCTGGTAAAATGAGAAATAAAATATTTTATTTCATGACATTCTAACGATATGTAGTCCACTAGAAATGGAATCCATTGAAGTGCACGTTCCAGGAACGGTTTTTTTGGGATAGCGCTTTTTTTCGCTTATTTTGGAAATTTTGTTAATATAAACGCGTTTGTTGTTACTTTTTTGTGTATCATTATTTTTGTTTTCAAAATATGTAAAACTCAGTTTGGTGATTTTGTGTATTGAAGTGTGTATCGATTAACAACCATTCCAAAGATAAATCATAAGAAAACCTGGATAAAAACTTATGATGCTATCCTGATAACGCCGGTAATTGATTATTGGAAATTTCTCTTTCTAACATTGGCAACCAAATTTGACTACATTCGGCTGAAATACTAGCTACACGTTTATCTGAATTTAGTTGTATTAAAGCGCTTTCTTTGATTTTTCGTCTTTTATTATTGGGCTCTTTCAATATTATTTTTGTCTAATCCCATTGAATTTTATGCCCCTCTTCCCAAGCATGTTTGCAAATACCTGACTTAAAGAACTCCCTATCTTTGATATACTTTTTATGTTCATTTATTCGGACTTTCAATGGTCTAGATGTTTCACCTAAATAGAATTTGTCGCATTCACAAGATATCTGATATATGCAGTTTTTTGAAAATTGTTCTTCATTTTTTGGTTTCGTTTTTGTTAGTATAGATCTCAATGTATTGCTAGATTTGAAGCTAGTTCGAATATTGAATTGATTACCAGTTTTCTTAATTCTTTCTGATAAACCCTTAACATACGGTATTGTCAAGTTTTTAAAAATTTTGTTAGCTGAATTATTAATATTATTGTTATTGTTATGGGATATTAACAATGAGCCCTTCTCTATATTCTTAATTTCTTTATTTACAAATTCTGCCGGGTAATTATTGGCATTTAAAACATTTTTCAGCAAACTTCAACAAATTATACATTTTCAGAAAGGGGAAGAGTTCAGCTTTCAGATAGACTAAAAATATATAGGGTTTCATTAAAAAAATAGACGATATTTTCATTTAAAAATACCATTTTCTTAAAAACACCCTATATAAGATTTCACTAATTAAACATTTATACTGAAAAAACTTTATAAAAAAAGAAATTGTTCCTCGAAAACCGCACCTTCCTATCGTTTTTGAGTTCCGAGATTTTTACAGTTCAAATGGGTCAGAAACTTCTGGGACACCCGGTATTTCAATTTTTAAAATAATATACTTAGAAACTAATCTAAATGCTTTCTGTTTTGTTTGCCTCATAACTAATTACCACTCAAAAATTAATATTATGTATAATGAGGAAAGATGATTGATTTTTTGTTTGTTACGATCTAGTCAACCAATTTGACCGAAAGCTATTTTATATTTTCTGTAAAGAACTCGAACGAAGCCGGGAGGGTTGCTAGTCTTATTATAAAACGAATGCCAATAAGGTGAGGCTGTTTACCTGTAAAATTCCATTATGAATGTGGACTGTAGGCCCAATAGCTGCTCTATCTCCAAAAAAAGAACTTGGTTCATTCTGTCTCAAGATGTCCATGATGTTTCCTAATCCTTCTGGTGGTTGCCTAGTATGCGTCTGAATTTTTGCGAGCATTTCGATGGTATTGCACAAATCATTTTCTGTTACAAACTGGCCAGATCTATAACAATATATAGATCTCAGTGAATGTCACTTCAATATACATACTTACATCTATAACAATATACAGATTGTGAAAAGTCTATTAGCGCCATACGATTTACACAAGTACGACAAGGAAAATATGAGCAAAGCTACTTGAAATAGAGAAAGGAACAGTTGGGGGTGTGTTCAGTGCCCCCCTATTTTAACCACTGTTGCGAGAAGCGCAGATTAATTTGTACAAATGATATTTTTATCTCGTTATCGTTAACATTTTTTTCGAGCTCATGCACTATTAGGTAAAACTAAACACTTTCACCCGGCAACAGTGTCCTTCACAGAGATAATTCACATTTAAACTTACACGCCCATCACTGAGCGCACAATTATTCTTCTCTTTCTTTCAAGTAGTTTTGCTCATATTTTCCTTGTCGTACTTGTGTAAATCGTATGGCGCGAATAGACTTTTCGCTATCTGTGTATAAGGTATACTTTATCTGTCTCAGTAAAATAATTTTTTATTTAAATTTATTGACGTTCTAGATGTATAAATACGAATTTTGAGGAATAGCTTAGTTATAAGAAATAACAGAGTTCCAGTGCACAATTTTGAGGGAAACGTTATAAAACATTTTTTACCTGTCATCTATCAGATAAAGTTGCACCAACTGCATGGCAAAATTAACTCCCATGTAGTTAAGGCCGTTTTCCATGCACTGTGCAAGTGCGAGATCGTATTGTGGAACATTTACCAATCCACTTTTAATAAACGTATCCACTGCGTCGATATTGTAACGTTGTTGTTCGTCGCGGCAATCTGTCAAACATCTTGTCACTAGTTTATTGGTCCATTGTTGACCATAGACCCTGGGATCTTGCATAGTCTTAAGAATTCTAACTATGACTTCTTTGAATCGAAGACCCACTGGATCAGCTTCGTTTAGCGTGGGAACTGGAAGATCTTGAAGACTTTCTACGGACTGAAAAACAAATATTTGTTAATGTAATTTCGGTATGGTTGATACTTTTGAAAACCCGAAAAGGGCGGATAAGGGTATAGTAATAAATAATTGCCAAAATTTTACAATTAATTACTATATAAATAAATGTTTACTTCAATTTATTTTTTCTGGCTTCTGTTTAATAAATAAATGCTACTTGTTATTAACGCGTTTTATTTTTATTAATGAAATAGTTCGTAGAAAAAGTATAGTACACAACAAGAGTTGTAAGCTTATTACATGCTTATAGAATTACTTTTCTATTCGCATGTAATAAGCAACTTACAACTCTTGTTATGTAATATACTATTAATGAGTGTTGGATGATGAAAGGTTGATAGTGTAATGGATGAAAGCCAATCCGATAGACACTTGTAATTTTTAATTCTGTAAAAAACATATTTACCTTTTGTACAATAGCTTGCGGCGGTGTTAAATCCCTATTCCTTAGCATATGCATTAAGCAGTCCCTGATCATCAACATATTTGAATTCATTAAACCATACTGAGTTTGGCCACCTGTAAGCTGAACAAATTGTTCGACTTCTACGGTTAATTTTTCATACATCAATGTGATGTCATCAGTAGCTAATACAGTTTGAGGAATCGGAAATGGCGTAGTAGAGTGCGATTGTACTTCGATAGACGTTTGTTTTTGAATAAGCATCGTCGCGTCACGTTCGTTGGGCAAAAAACCTGGAATGTTTCGTGCGAATTCTTCGTATACAGCCATCTGACTCGGAGAGATGCCTCCGACTTTTAGCCGTATTTGTTCGGGCATTCGCTCGGCTTGGTAAGTTAGAGCTATGGCATCACAATAGCGTCTATAAACGTTAAACGTTCAATATAATATTCAAAACATTAGATTAATCATAGGAAAAGTATATAATTATTTTGTAAAAACAAATTCAACTTACCTGCCTTCCTGTCGAGCCATTTTTCTGAGCTCATACTCACTCATGAGTCTTTTATCGATTTCGGGTATAGCTTTTTCGACGGCAGTTTTCTGTACATAAGCACAAGCCAGCTCCATATTCTCTCCTGCAATTAAACTGGCAGCTTGATCAATCATTTCTTTTTGTTGGACGGTAGGCGATACCATATTGGTCAAAAGCGCCTGCTTCAAGTGAGTGTTGATCGCCGTAAGTAGCTGTTCTCGGCAAGTAATCATGGCCATACCAGCGGTAAGATTGCGCACCATATAATGTGCGGCTAGTCGCATTCGATTTTCGTCTGGATCGAGAGCGAAGTCTTTTCTGATAATTTGTTCGCAAGTTTGAAGGGCTATCTTTATAGACCTGCAAACATAAAAAACTCAAAGAGTAGATATTAAAGATACACAATAATATTTCCTTACCTGTCAACAACTGGAGCTATCCACTCCTGCACAGCTCTTTCGATGGAAGTGCGTACCAGAGCTTTAAGTTGAGGTTGTGATTGAAACAATACAATCGAAGGTGAAATAACAGTGTGAGATTGAAAGGCTTGCATTCCCGTTATCTGAATATCGGAATAACCAAAACGTGGTTCAGGTGGAGCTGTCAATGCAGAAGTAGGAGTTGTACTATTATGTTGCACAACAGGGGAACTAGTCTGTTGACTGGGAATGATATTAGCTAGTTCCTGGTCGGTTATATTTCCTCCTTGATTGACGACGTTTGACTGCATCAACGTTTCTTTTTTTAAAGGTTGCGACAATTGATATTCAATCTTTCTGATGCGATCTGGATCTTTTAAGTAAATGGCAGGTTTCAACTGTGTCACGTCTATGTCCAAGTGCTTGCATAATACTTCTATTTCAAATTTTAAAGTCAATTTAAGGTCTGCTTCAGAATGTAATTCTGCTAAAACGTTCATTAAAGCAATTGTCCAAGGATTTGGAGGCTTGAAAACTTTACTTTTAGCACAAGATTCGAGTACTTTGGCCACAAATGGAACAACATATAAGAGCTCTTGTTGTCCTTTGTGATAAGCTTCTACTAAAAGCGATTTCAAGTCGAGGTCTATTTGTAAAATCGGTTTGTTTCTTGCTAACGTTAACATTCCCAGCCAATGTCCTAGATTTTTCAGAAGTGATCTATCAGAAAAATTAGCTATTGCTTTATCGGACCTCAGCAATACCCTAATGTTTCTGAATGTTTCTCTAGTAACTAATTTGAGAATTTCATTTATGCCCAGTGTATCCAAAAAATTAGAATACAATCCATGGAAATTAAATTCTATAGACGCTCTTTTCATTACTAGATACTGAGCAAGCCATGGATAATATTCTTCCAGAACCAGCTCCTTGAGTTCATCGCATTTTTGTTTTAGATTCAATTGACTCAAATTATTAAAGATAAAGGCAGTTTTGTCTTGCAAGGGTTCAGGTGGCGCTGTAGCTTTTTCTTCTTTTTCTGTAGCTACTAAAAGAGTGTCTATATTTGTGGCGTTAGCTATCGAAGGTCTTGTTCCCATTGTACTAGCTGGTGTGGTATTTACTTTAGATTGGACAGTTGTAGCTGTGGTTGTTGTTTTGTAGACTGTGGAGGCAGCATTAGGAGGTGCTAACATCGCTGCCAAGCTCGGCGGTAATACCGGACCTTCTGGTTTGTGAGGTGGTTCTAAACTTTGCAGTCCAAATTCCACATATTCTTGAAGGTGTTGAGGGAAGTCACTAAAATGTGGAATAGCTCTAACATGCTCGCAATATTTGTGATATTCTTTTAATCGACTTTTAAACCGATCTAAGGCTGCTATCCCAAAATAATACATCTTTGATCCTTCTGGTTTTTTAAGAGCTTCTAAAACAAATCTTAAGGCCAACCCTAAGGCTACATAGGAAGCTACTATTCCTCTTTCGATAATTCCTCCAAAAAGTTGTGCTGTAACATGTAACTCCTTATCAGGATATTGCGGGAAAAATTTGTACTCTTCAAAAAGGCTTCTTAACATGCAGTTAAAAACCTGTAATGCAAAAAATGTAGATAGGTAAATAAAAGGGAATAATATGAAACATCATTTTTCAAAAATCAATTTTTTTCTGTTACTTAGGTAGACTCCATTTCACATAAGCCAAATGAAGTAATTGCTTATTTTTTTATAAGTACACTTCTTTCTTTTACGGACCCTGAGGTGTGTGACAATATCCTTTATACTTTAAGAGGACAAAATTGACCTTATTTGGGGTTTTTGGGATGTACAAGATACCAAAATTTCAATCATTTTGATCGGGACCGGATTTGTACTTAAAAAGTGCGGGGTCCTTTGCAAAAATATACAAGGCCTCTCATTTAAATAAAAAAACTTGAGGGTATTTCCCGTTAAACTTATTCTAGACGTACACTATTAACAAATAAATAACATTAGATGTATTTTGCCTCATTGATCCTATCTCCAAAGTATCATAAAGTCTTCCTGTCAAAGATATTTTACTAGATTCCATACTTTATCAGCATTTTAATAATTAAATAAATAAAACAGTATAATAGAACATTGTGACAATAATCAATCTATCCAATATGAATTGTATTGAATGTCATCTTATACAGTCAAATGTAGGAAGAGACTAGAAAAATTTACGAGCTGCATACAAGAAAAAAAAAGTATTAGAAGGAAGTAAATACAGTAAGAGATAGTGTTGTGTTAGTGGTAGTATACTTTGTTCAGTGGAGATTAAAATTATGGTAAATAATAATTAGTACCAGGAACGAATCCCATGGAAATAATAGGATTCTTATCTTGTCATAGAATACAAATGTATAGTTAGACATTTCATTATACCTGTGATCACAGATTAACATGAAAGCTCTAGATATACAGTTATTAGTTTTGGTTTGGATTCCTTGCAAATCTCACTTGGGCTTGACACTTTTAGTGAAGCTGCCCAATTTTTAATTAAGAAATATTCCTATTCATATCACTAAGAGACTAAAACTATATGTAAAATAAGAGTATAGGAAAGTTTTAATAAACAATGTAATTTGTACATACATTTGTAAATACAGTAATTTTCTCGATATTTAAAGCAAAGTAGTAACACATTTTTGTTTATCTAATTATAATTTTAAATTCAAGATGTAAACACATTAATGTGTGTTATCAATAAAGTTTCTTTTCTTATAAATATTTATTTAACCAATAGTACATGCATTTTTACATAACAAAGGAAAATATCCTACAGAGGCACTTAAAGTACCTGTTCGTAGGCCAGGTTTCCTTAAAACTAGGTTAAAAAGCAGGAATATATTCATTTCTATACACTGTTTCGAAAGTCTGAGTAAAGTATTTTACCTCCAACACACTGGAGATCAAATGTAGTTCACAGTATTTTATATGAGCACATATTTATACCTTAGACTATATTTACAAATTTTTTGTTTTTGTAAAATTTACTTTTGTTGAACTTTGCCTTTTTTGTATCTTACATGATGTATTAGTTACATACCTAGATAATTCATACAATTTTTTGAAGTTGTTTTCCATACAAGCCTTCCTGCCTTTTATAACTTTCGAGTTTATTGGGTAGTTTGTTAAATATTTTAATTGCGACTATACAGGGTGTTTTCAAATGACACTTACAACGTTTGCATGTAGATACCTCTCATTAAACTGAACAAAATGATATAAGGAATGAGGGGTCCAGCTCATTTACTTTTCGAGATACAGGGTGTTGAAGTTATGAAAAATTAAATGTTTTTATTTGATAACTTTAAAATGGATGGACAAATTGATTTGACATTTGGCAGGTTGTTTTAAAATGTAAAAGGACATATTTTGATGGAAAAACAATTTTCAATTCTTGATCCAGTGGTGTACATTTAGAAAAATATGTCACCTTTCCCCTCCCATTTTTTACGCCACTGGCATTTGAAGCAATTTTCATTCAAACTTGTATTCCTCAATGGTTTTCACGTGAAAAACGCATAACCTTTACATATCAAAAGATGTATAGTTTTCAAGATATTTAATGTTTTCTTGAAGTCTGCAAGATCACTTTTTACTAATGAATTAAAAAAATATTTTTTCTTGTATTTTTTTTAATTACTACCAAACTAGTTATGGTTAGAAATGGAGGAGGAACTGATAGCAAGAATCCATGCAGCTACAGAAATTATTTACGGTAATCACCCAGTATTTCCAAAATATGTTATTTTCAATCAGAAAACGTTGTTATGTTTATGTTTAAATGTAAATGGACAAAATTTTGAACATCTCTTGTGATTTGTTGGCTGCGTAGTGAAAAATTATGTATATTGCTTAAATTTGTAACTACCTATCTTATTTTTTATTGTCATCAATTCTTATGTTAATAAAATCACAAGTTTGGAAAAGTATTTTTAACAATCTTTTCCCAATGTTTTAGATGCATTGCTGTTTCACAGAATAGTTTTTGTTACATATTCTAACCATAACTAGTTTGGTAGTCATTAAAAAAAATACAAGAAAAATATTTTTTTATTTCATTATTAAAAAGTGATCTTGCAGACTTCATGAAAACATTAAATATCTTGAAAACTGTGCATCTTTTGATATGTGAAGGTTATGCGTTTTCACGTGAAAACCATTGAGGAATACAAATTTGAATGAAAATTGCTTAAAAGGCCAGTGGCGTAAAAAATGGGAGGGGAAAGGTGACATATTTTTCTAAATGTACACCACTGGATCAAGAATTGAAAATTGTTTTTCTATCAAAATATGCCCTTTTACATTTTAAAACAACCTGCCAAATGTCAAATCAATTTATCCATCCATTTTAAAGTTATTAAATAAAAACATTTAATTTTTCATAACTTCAACACCCCGTATCTCGAAAAGTAAATGAGCTGGACCCCTCATTCCTTATATCATTTTGTTCAGTTTTATGAGAGGTATCTACATGCAAACGTTGTAAGTGTCATTTGAAAACACCCTGTATAACTGTTTTTTTTACTTATTTTCTTACTCGTTTTAGGTAATTGTATAATTTTAAACCTGGATGGGCTTTTGCTTTCAATATAACTTTTTTGCAACATGTGGTGGTGAAACGTTAAAGATTGAAGCTTGAAAACCTTGCTTACTTTAAGAGGTGCTTCATCTTTGGCAAACTTGTTTTTGAATATTATGTTTAGCAATTTATCTTCAACTTTTTGTACAATATCCAAAATATTATCATAAGCACCAGAACATTGAGTAAAAGGTAAGTTATACCTTATGTTTACTCAAATTAAAAAATTGTGATTTATTTTGTAACAGAGATCAAATTTACATTCATTTCATCCCAACTAAAAATACGAAAAAAAAATCATTTACTAAGCTGCACGAACACAAAAGGAAGCTCAGCCAAAATTTACATAAATGAAAACATAAACAGTATATTATGCAATGAATATTTATTTTAATGATTGCTATTAAGACATAAGTACTGTCATAACAGCCTTCAACTTCAGAGAACTGTCAAATTTAATTAATTTTAGATCTGTCTAATAGGATATCTACTATATAATGGTCTAAATGTAAACTTGTATTGTAATGGAAATCACTGAAGTACATATACAATGACTGTATCTATGTGTAAGATTTAGAAGTCATTTTTCTGGACGTTTTTTAAAGAATTACCCATCTCAACAACTGAAACATGCAAGCGCTATAATATCTATAAAAATGTTGACAACTTACTTCTTTTTCTCTTTTGTTGTGTGAATCCTGAAACCTCTTCAGCATGTTCAAAACTTCATCAATAGACAAGGTAGGATTAGGTGGATGGTTGTATATTCTCTGGAAATAATTGTTGGCTTCATCTTCAATCTCTTTGGAAACGTGCGGAGAAATTTCAGGGAATAAATTATATTCTGGTAATCGAGTTTTGTCTATGGTAGGATTTGGCCCCATTCTGCTTAAATTATTAATTTGATTGACTCCCAAAACAAGAGACGAACTTGATCCAGCAGGGCCTTGGTGTTGCATTGGCATAATGGGAAAGGGACTATTAGAGGGACCAGCGTTTAAAATCCTCGAAGGAGACCCGGGAGATTGTACTAAAGGTCCTAAACCCCCTTGCAAGTTGAACGCTGAATTTGTGGGACCAGATAAATTCATATTCGCTAATGTTGTGTTAAGTCCTTGAATTGAATCTACACCAGAGGGATTGTAAAGAGGGGCGAAAACGGATGGATTGATCCCTCCATCCAGTCCTCTGGAACGAAGTATTGTGGGTTGCTGTTGTCTAGATTTCAATATTAAAGTACAGTTACTGACTATGGTTACTATTGCTTCTTGGATTTCGGGATTTACGTTATTCAGGGACCTATGAAAATAAAAGTATTAGTTTAATTACATTTTTTTTTATTTAAGTTTAAAAAGATCATTATTTGTGAGGAAGCTTGTTTGGAAATATATCTTAACCTGTCGCCAGATATTATTACATTTTTTGACACATTGGGAGAAGAACATGGACAAGGAAGATCCTGTATGTAGAGAAAAATTAGCAGTTCTAACGAATTTTATGGAAGGAACAGGAAAAAATAATGTGAAGCAGCTTTTTCTCAAATGAAAAATATCAAATCGCAATTTAGGAATGGCACTCAATGACATCTATTTGATTGTGCATCAGTGATTCTAAACCCAACTTTATAAAAATTTAATCCAAAATTAACAGCAAATACAATTTATTTAATATATGATTATCAATAAAGATCTCGATTAAATTTTTATTTGTTAAAAGTTTAACCCATTTTCATCCACAAATAAAAAATTGCTGTCCATCATACCAGTAACAAATTTGCCTACCCCTGGAGTACACAACTAGGAACACAAAACACTTACCACTAGAGCTATTGTCAGGTGGAATATTGTATTGGGACATAAATAAAATTTGAATACGGTAGTCTGTTTAATGATGGAAGGAACATACCATTAATAAAATTAACAAGCAAAACTGAAATTTTTCATTTGAAGTCTAATGGTTTTAAATAATTAATTTCAATTTCATATCCTAAAAAATTATAAAGAAAAAAATCATGTCAACACATCAATTAAGTATCAAAAAATTTTAAGCAATTACACACCACTAAAAGTTACTACAAGATTGGAAGTGTGTTCCGAAAAGATCGTGTTCAGACTTTTTGAACTAATTGGCAATTACATGAAATGTTTTGTACTGCTTGCAGTTGTCGTGGCCAATGATGAATCAAGGCACGACTAAATATCAAATCATCATTGACCACATTCCTTGGTAACCAAATGTCACATTATTGTGAAAAAATGTATGGTTATAATAAGTAGTTTATGTGAAATTTGTTAATAATTTAAACATAATTATGTATGTTTAATTTATTCTTTAATAACATTTGAGGCTTAGGTACAGCACAAACTAAAAGTAAACAAGAGTTTTGATATCGAAAAATACCATATTTACAAAAATGAGATTTTACTTGGAAAAAACAAGCATGAATTTTGTTTATCAAAGGGAATAAATAATAAAAATAGCAATTAACTTGGTTGGAATATAATACTTTGTTGAAAATTTTTAACAGTAAACAACAAATGCAAAAAGTGGTAATAAAGATTGAACTAATGAATATTTTTATATATATATAAAGACAAAAGTCATTGTCAATTGTATTAAAAGACCAGTGTGAAACAGGCGGCAATCTGACCAATGACTAGGCAGCAGAAATTCCAACTAAAATTCAAATCACTCCTCTTAGTTTCAAAAACAAGTTATAGTAAACAATAAATAAATATATTTACCTTTGAAGACATACTATCATAGTGGTCAAAGTTTCTGTGGGCAGAGGGACAGCTTTGGCTAGAGATTCATCTGCTTTTGCTATTTGTGGCACACGCCTATGTAAAAATTTTATACAAGCCTTTACAAAATTTTCACCATGTTCATTAATTTTATCAGAAAGCCATTTTTCCAATTTTAAGTACTCTCTCCTTGAGGCAAGACAAGCTAGATCAATTATAAATGGATACGATTGTGGAGATTGTGCATTTAAAAGCATTGATAAAGCTTTTAGATCTTGAGCTACATCAAGTATTCTCGAAAGTCTAGTTTGATCACATTCTCCTCTTACATACCACTCTGCCATAGCATGCATTATAATAGGTTTAATATTGATGTTTTGAGTATGCCACGCATGATGTAAAATTATGGCAGAATTTGGATGATTGCCTAAAAAAATAGGTATCAAATTTGTTAACAACTCTTGTCGCAACAAAGTAACAGGGGCTGATATTTGCAGTAGAGCCAAAACCAAAACATCTGGGCAGCTATGAACAGGCATCTTAAACAATTCTTGTATGTGGGTGTACAATCCACATTCTGAAAGACTTAATAACAGTTCTACAAGATTTAAGGATCTCCAGTTTGCCAATTCCTTACTATCTTGTTCAGGGGGGGTTTTAAGAACATCAACTGCCACAGGAGCATAAGTATAGTCTGCAAAACAGAACACATCAGAGTGTTTTAGAATATTTTGAATTAAACTAAACTGTCCTTCAACATTTTGCCATCTTTTATACAACTGATCGACAGGGAACGTATCAGGGTGAAAACCAAATGTTTGTAGACCTTGTCTAAGCCCGTTCATCAACAAACAGAGTCCCTGCCTATCTTTAATTATAAATTCTGGGTGATCAAGTTCAGAAATAATACTGTTCCACTGAAAATTTGGTACAATTTCTTTTAATGCTTGAATGAAGATATCAATATTCCATGATGTTCTGTTATCAGTCCCTTTGTTAAAAGATCCTGGAGTTTGAATGGTAAGAGAGTCTTCAAGGCCACTGTGGGTTCGGCACATTACAGCAAGGACACGTGATACTATTGCAGGGGAGATATCTCGACCTCCCAATTTCATGAGATTGTTTCTGCAGTCTTCTACAGATGATGTGAAATTATAACCCATTTCAGTCACTACATCTGCCAATGAAGTTTCAAGCATACCCCCGGATAAACCGGGGCCTTCGGATGACATTTCTGGAGACAATTCACTCTGTTCAGAATATACTAATGGTGCAAGAACAACAGGTACTAAATCCTTGGGGAAATCTCGTTGCAAAGTTTTCAGAAATGTTGTATGTATATCGTTAGTAAGACCTACTTCCTTAGGGTTTTTAAGAACAGCTGAGATAATTAGGTGCAGTACTTCTGGAGTGGTTTCGTGAAGTCCACCTTCGTGTTGACTGCTGCTCCCCTCTGTGTCAATATAAGACTGTACCAAAGAGGGTACTGTAGATTTTAAATGGACTTGTGCTAAATTTCTTGCTTCAGCAACAGATGAATGGCAAAGTGCAATAGCAAAAACAACTTCCTGTACAGCTGAGAGGCGAAGGCACTTGCTCAACTGATGGAAGAACTGAGGCCCAAGTTTTATAGTCTAAAACAAGAGTTTTTATAATGAATTAATTCTACTATCAAGAAAAAAATGCTTACCTTGTGATTTACTAAAGGATTGTCTGTAATGTAACAAAGGGCAGATAACAATGATGGTTTGTTCAACAAACTAGAGCACTGTTCTAATAATGCTTGGTTTTGGAGAGATGGAGCTGATATTTTAGCTGTAGATTCAGAAAAGTCCACTGATGAAAACAGACATTGGAGCAAGTGACGGTCCGCCTCCAGACCATGCAAAGAAACAAGCTGTCAAAAAAATACACTGATAAAATATAATTTTGTCAAAGGAATCCAAAACTTGGTACATTTTTTAGGACTTTTTTTGAATTTTAATTACATTTTTAAAGAATTCTAAACAAAAAACAACAGTCAAAACACCTTTGTTCATCTTTTCATTTCTCTGTCGATAAAAAAGTTTCCTATGTAAAAATATCAGAAAACATGGCGGATAATCTAATTTGTCATATTTTTATAATTCCTTAGACACGTTTGCACACTTTAGAGAAAAAAAATATTTTACTTACTTTATTTAAGTCTCCAAGTACTTGCTTGTAGTTTTTTTTAGTTAATGTGGCAATCAAATAACTTATTTGTGACAAAGTGAAAGACAACGAGTCTAGGTTCATAGTTCCATGAACACGGCCTCGAAAGCTTCAAATACGCTTGAAGCTTTCTTGGGTATATGCTGGGTTTCTATCCAAAAAGTCTTATTTGTTTTTAAAAAATAACTAATTTTTTTATGGCCCAAGACCATCATCGAGTCTTTAATGAACTTTCTCCACTTCAATTTATCACACTCATTGTAGTTATAAAACTCACGCAACACACAACACATGCACAAATAAAACTCACAAGAACTGCGCAGAATAAATAAAATGTCAAAAGTTATGACAGTTGGGTTATCTGTGATGACAGCTGATATTTCTTCATTTTAATCCTAGGTTAATAGCAAACTGATTTGGTTTATGAAATTTCATAACCAATATATTATAAAATCCAGCTACCAATTTAAAACAAAATATAAATATTTCAATGTATTGTATATGGTTATTGAAGGGGGTTTGTATTAATATTATTGTAAAATAATTCAAGCAGCAATCTAGATCACAAACTGGCGGTCTGGTAATATTATGAAATAAAGTTCGCAAAGACGTGTGTATTTCTAGATCTTCTTTTCCGTTTTTCCTCTTTTGGTACACTAATTTCTGTGTCTGGTCTACACAAGGTTTTTAGTTCTATGGCCAGCAGGCTTCTTCTTTAAATTTTTTGAAATCCTAGACCTGAGAATTTAGCCAGCGCAGCGCAGGACGCAGGTATGATAGTTTATAGTTTTGGAATGTTCCTTCAGCTGGAATTTTCCATCTTTCCTTTCTCATGAAAACTCCCTGCTCGGCCTGCTCCCAGTTTTCCATTCTGCATATTAATTTGGTTTCTTAAAGCTATGGCCCATGACATCACAGCAAAGGTATATCACATAGAGAAATAATATACAATTATTTTGTCTATGGTATATAAACTTTTCAGACTTTTCACAATGCGCAACATTATGCAAACCTTGCCACCAAATTATCGGTTACCCTGCGAGATAAGTACTTGCGCTGGACAAATACCGTCACGTAGAGGCCGAAAAACTGAACAATCCAACGAAGAAGAAGTACTATATGTCAAAGTCAACTGTATTTTAAAAGAGGTTGAGGTTATCTATTTTCAAATGGTCCTAACATAAACAATTACACAATATGAATCACAAAAATGTTTCCCCAATTAAGGAAGCTAAAGAAACTTTTCAATGCCTTTTAGAACTATCCAGATTATTGTGCACAGGCTTAGAACCAGAAACATTGGCAATCTGTGTTAGACTTTGTGAAACTGGTGTTAATCCTGAATTACTAGCAACGGTCTTAAAAGAACTCAAAAAAGAAGTACAAACTGCAGAAGAGAATCAGGACGAGTAATGGTTTCCAAAATATACAACTATTATATTCCATGGAAATATTATAAATTTAAACAGTAACATATTAATAAGTATAGTTCAAACTCTGTATTATCTTCAAAATATAGGTATATGATTATCAAATTATAGATATATTTTATTAATAGGGAGTGGGATATCAAGTGATAGACTATGAAATCCAAAAAAATCAAAATACATCTTTAGGAAATACAGCATTGAGTAATTTGGTATATATTATACTTATATCTAGGTTGTTTGTTATGAGTGGTGATTATTTCAAAAAAAATGCATTCAGTCATTCTTTGATATATGTAATAATTTAACTAAAAGAAATGAAATTTATGAATAAATTATCCATCTCAACTACTGATTAGGTATCTTTCCATAATTTATAACTTGTAGCTTCTGTTGTACAGTCAAAAGAAGCTATTTCAGTTCTTAGAGCCAGACTAACCATCTATTGGGATTAGGAGGTATGCTTAAAGCCTGAGATCTTCATTTAGTAAATCTAGATCTAGAAAGAATATACTAAGTAGTATGTAACTAGTGAATTTTAATTTCCTTTTTATGTATAGTTTATTTAAAACCACAGAACTTTTTGTGAAAAACCACTTGTTCTGGTAAACAGATATTAAAAAAGTTTGCCTGTTTGGTTCAAGTAGTTTTTTCTAGTTAATACAAGTAGTAAAACATATCAAGTCAATCCTAAGTGGTAGACATTTTTCAATGCTGACTTGACAGTCTTCTTGTCGGGCATGGGAAAATTTCACAAAGAATCAACTTATTTGCAAAAATTGCCATCTACCATAAGTGTACAATATTTATTTTTAAACATTTCTATATCATATGGGTAAGATACAATTTTTATAAGGGATTTGTAAACATGTCTATAACATGAAAGTAAGATAGAATGTTTAAAGAGAGTTGATTTATTTATATAAATTTTCATTTATCAAGGGTTTGCGATACAATTTCTATGAATTGATTAATTTGTATCAATTTTCTTGTATCATGTATAATTGTGAGTAGAATTAGTTTGCACTGTTTCACGTTATAATAACAGTATGCGGCAAGGTCCCTTTGAGGATTAAAAAGCCGAAAAGATAAACAAGCCATACATCACAAGCGAACAATTAAGTCTCATTGGTATGTAGCTTCCGATTGGAATATGCAAGATTTACAAGAAGGGTTAGTCCACGTGGACTATGAATTTCTTAGGTTCCGCTTCTACTTTTAGATTTCTTTATCTTGCCGACAAATTGTGAAACAGTGCAAACTAATTCTACTCACAACTATATGTATATTGGGGTGACGTTCACTGAAACCTAAAAGATCTACTTAGTTCCTGATGAAAGTCTCAGATACTAGTCCTTTAGTCCTATTTCATGGAGGAATTTTAGGATATCTGCATTTAGGTAAATGTCCCTCTTCTAACCAGTAATCTCATAGGTGTTGCGCCCTAGGATTCTGAATGGCTATGCAATTCGTAAGTATGTGGATGGAGGTTTCTTCTTCCATGCCACTGAATCTACTTTCTTCTTCCTCCACTATTTTGAGCTTTTTCAGGTGCCCACTCAAGTCACAAGGTCCCGTTAGGATTCCTGTTAAAACTCTTACTGCAGTTTTTCTTTGACTTATGCATTCATTTCATCTCAACAGGCTGTACTTGCCCAGAATAATCTTTGATTGTCTAAGCCCTACTAGATTTTTCCAATGGTCTGATCTCTTTTTATTGGCTTTGCCTATTTCTTCTAATATTACATTGAAGCTGATACCGCAAAAGGGTTCCGGCCCCCAAAAGGGTGTTTCAGTCCCCCTCTTTGCTAGTTCATCTGCTATTTCATTTCCTTCTATTCCAGTGTGTCCTGGAATCCACAGTAAGGTGTTTTCGCCTAATTCATTGGGTTTGCCTAGGCATTCACACACTATTTTGGAACTGATTACACAAGAGCTCAGTGCTTTAATGTTTGCTTGACTATTTCGCTTATCATATAGTCATAATTACATTTTTGAAGGGGGTCTATTTATTTGTGTTTTCACTTCTGTTGGCAATCCCAATAACTACCAATTTCTTTGTTTATTCTTCCTTAAATTTACATAATATGACAAAATTAACGTAGCTATATCATGATACAGAGAAATTGATAGTTTCCTAAATAAAAGATATCTTTTCCAAACAATGTAACGTGTAATGCGTTAGTACGCACTTTCATATAGGAAATAATTTTTTATAGTCATATTAAATAACATTTAGAATACAGTGCTTTAGCCTCTTCAAAGCTTGATAATATTTATATCGTCTTTATATTATTTAAACATAATGGTGATGAAAGTTTCATAAGAGTCTCAAGTTTTGATACGGGGTCTACTAATAACATAGAAGTTGACAGGCCAGAAATTTAGATGAATTACAAAAACATGCAGCTTGTGTGCAAATGAGGAATTTCGAAGACAGATTTGATTTATATTCAGCACAACGTGGAATATTTGAGCCCTTTTAATGCATTAAATTTGTAGTACCTATTCACATTTTTTTACGTATATCCCACGAAGTTTTTCTTTGGTTCAGTTTTAGTTTTAGAGTATTTTGTTCTATGTTCTATTACAGCAAAAAAAACATTCAAAACAATAATTTCAGGGCATTAGAAAATAGTTTCTAATCGTAAGTATAGATAATTACGGTTTTATTTCGCACGAGACACAATCTACACCACCGAGTATACTCCATTCCAAGATATTTCGTTTTATCTTAGCACCAATACGATTGATTCAAGAGAATAACTCACAGCAGGTAGTCGTTAATCCGATAACAATATAGTATCGTATCGTATTGGTTTCTTCGAAAAGATAATGACTAATCGTATGAATATTTTCCCACTGAAATGTTTGGCTGGTAAAATAACAGTAACATACCGACTACAGATATGTTACTGTTTACTGTACAATGATGAATTTAAATCCTTAAAACCAGATACCGAGTCAACGAAATATTGTGAAATATACTTTACAACAGACAAACTGTTAAGCGTGTTATGGTATTATAATAAAAAAAGCAAATCCGGAACGAGACAAGACAAATAACTTATAGATTTTCTTGCGTATATTGTTGAAATTTAAATTTAGATAGAAATTTGTTATTTTTATAATCAATAACTTGACCCGTATTATGATGTCCTTCGACATTTTTTTGATAATTTTATAAAATTCTCTATCGAATTTTTAAAGTATTTAGTTCCTCTTATTATTTGCAACTGGTAAAAGGTTAGTTTTATAATTATATTATTGATTTGCGTCACGTAATTTGTTTAATAAAAATTTTATTTAAATATTGTGTACTTATCCATTTTTTAAAAGTAATTTTAAACATTACGTATTGTAGCATATTTGTAAATGAATACAAAAATATTTAGAAATAAATGCAGATGAATTAAAAGAAATAAACATTTCGAAAAATTAATAAAATTTTTTGGAATCTTTAAAATGAGTACCTATATATATTAATGTTCTTTTTGTTTTAGATGAAGATCTTAATAATATGTATTATATTCGAGGTAATAACAGTTTACCTCGTGGCTGCTAAATCTATAAACAAAAGAGACTGTTGCAGTACTATATGTTCATCTTCATGCAATTCTGGATACTCTAATTGTAACAGTAGACCATGCAATTCTGGATACTCTAATTGTAACAGTAGACCATGTAATTCTGGAAACTCCAATTGTAACAGTAGACCATGCAATTCAGGACATTCTGATTGCAACAGTGGCTCATGTAATAACAGTCCAAATTGTGATCAAAAAAACAAACCATGCAGTAATAATAGTGAGGAAGATCCAATTCCAGAAGAAATCTTGCCAGTTTTAGTACCGATTCCACAAAATCCTTCAGCGTTACCGATAATATCTCCAGCTACAGTAAATAATACCAACGTCAACAATTCTACATTAGAATTTACGATGACAAATAGTATCAACACAGTCAACAATATCAGTGTACCTATCAGTATAAATTCAACCAATCAAAACTCGATTGTTATACATTTGGAGAAAACTAAAGAATATGACCAAGTAGATCAATCCATCGAGGAAATTGAACAACCACAATGCTGTTACGTTATTGGAAAAAAATGCGATGCTAATAATTTATGCACGACAGAACGACGCAAAGAATGTTCTGATATATGTAAAGGAATACTTCCAGAAGGTTTGTATATTTTTTTTTAATTAGACCATTTTTCATCTTTATATATATACTAGCAGACCCGACAGACGTTGTCCTGTCGTCTTATCATATTATACAAATTTTGACTATTTATTTAAAATTAAAAATATCACATTGTTACTATTTTGGGTGGCAAAATCAGACAGTATTGTTAATTTTTTGATAGAAGGACGACTTTCCTGAATTTTCTTACAATTTTTCGGACAAACCAATTTTTTTAAATGACTGTATAAAAAATCTCCTATACTAAATGCCATGAAAATCGGCCCATCCGTTTAGGAGTTGTTCAGTACGAACCCGATTGCAGCGCCACCTACCGAGACTAATTGTTAATATAAACCATCCAGTTACTTAATCAAACACACATATAAAATTTCATCAACACATCGGTCCATCCGTTTAGGAGTTGTTTAGTATTAACCCGATTGCAGCGCCACCTACCGGGACTAATTCTCTAAACTGGAGATTAAAATAAAAATGTATTATATTCGATTGCCATGCAACCCTATTGCTCATGTGTGGATTAAAAGAAAAAATATTAAAATCGCAATTTAAAAATAGGGGTTGATCGTAGAGGGGTGAAAATTTAGGGTTGTATGTATTTTTGTATGATGTATCATAAAAAAATAAAAAGGAAAAAAATTGTCCAGAAAAATAAAAAGAAAATTTAGGGGTGGACCACCCTTAACATTTAGGGGGACGAAAAATAGATGTTGTCCGATTCTCTACCCTACCCGATATACACACAAAATTTCACGAAAATCGGTATGGCCGTTTCGGAGGAGTTCAACTTCTAACACCGGGACACGAAAATTTTATATATTAGATAAATATTATGAACCTTTTTATAATGATTTGTAATCAAAATTTGGGTCATTATGAGTTTATTTTCCATGAAGTACAAATTCAACCATAATTAAATTTGTCTTTTAACGCCCTTTCTTTTTACAGTGTGACTAGAGGGAGAGTATTCCGCCATGAGGAGGAAGATTATACCAAATATACAAAAATCCGCCGAGAATGCTATAACTTGAGCAAGCGCGGCGGAACATTACATTACATATCTACTTTGCCGCCGTCCTGAGAGCCCCAGCGGTTGACGGCTGACATTTGATACCTGAATTCCGTCTAACGGCGGACTAAAATTTATTTTTTCCAAGAATTCCGTCCGAGTCCCGAATTATAAACACACTTATATAGGTTGTTATCCTTAAATTGTGTATTTGGAGAAGGGGAAGGAAATATAATCATTGCATTCACCTTTTCCATTAAAATAAAATAAAATAAAACTAATCCAAATTGCGGACGGAATTCTTACAAAAATATACCGCCATTGAACGGAATTTAATCATGAAACACGAGTTGTCCGTCGTTGGGCGGCGGAAAGCATATATTATTTGCGAATAACTCCGCCGCACTTGCGTAAATTATGACATTTTCGGTGGATTTTGAGATATGTCATGTAAACTTCCGCTATCCAAGGCGGAATTCTAATTTTAAATTAATAATTCCGCCAGCGGAACTCTAGCCACACTGTTCTTTTTATCGTAATTCAGAAAAATGCTAGAGAAACATTTGTAACTTTTTTGCAAGAGAAAATTTTCCGTATAATATTTAAGCATCAAGTAAAAATTTGAATAGTTCTCAATCTAACATAATCCCATAACCGTTTTCCTATTTACGGCCCGAAACCAAAAATAAATTTAAAAATTAAACTTTAAATGTGCGATTGCTGAACAATTAATAAATTTACATTTGTGTCAGTGTTTCTCCAATTATTTCTACTTTTGTGGCTATTGTTTAACTATAATTTATTTTTTTCAGTGAATTCACCCCAATCCATAACTCCGTCAACTATTAGTCGGGATCCAATTCAGTCTATAATAAACAAGACAACTGTATACCAGCCTACAGAAGACTTTAATAGACGTTTCTACCAACAACCACCTCTTCTACGTTTCCCCATTTCTCCTTATCCTCTTCAACAATTTCCTTTTCAACCATTACCATCAGTAATTCAATCTCCCTGTTCAATAAACTCAGGATCCCTATGTAGTCAATCTCCACCGGCTCAGTTTGTATCTCCTTTTTCAATTCAACCACCAAATCAGGCGCTATTCCCAAATTCAGTTCAACCACCAAATCAGCCGCTATTCCCAAATTCAGTTCAACCACCAAATCAGCCGCTATTCCCAAATTCAGTTCAACCACCAAATCAGGAGCTATTCCCAAATTCAGTTCAACCACCAAATCAGCCGCTATTCCCAAATTCAGTTCAACCACCAAATCAAGCGCTATTCCCAAATTCAATTCAGCCGCTATCTCCAATTTCTATCCGTTCACAAGTTCAACCTCAACCACAAATTTTAATACAACAGCAGTCACCTTCGCCAGTTTTTCCGCAAACAATTCAAACATCAGTAGCAAGCAATGCAACCGTATACCAGCCACCAGTAAATTATTTTGGACCATTCTATCAACCAACAGCTAATCAACAGTCGCCTTCTGTACCATCACCCGTTATTCAATCACCATGTTCAATAAACCCAGGATCCCAGTGTAGCCAATTTCAACCCCCAGTCCAGTCATTATACCCAATTTCTTTTCAACCACAAGTTCAGCCGCAGCCACAATTTTTTATGCAACAGCAGCATCAACCACAGCAAGCTTTTATTGAACCTTCAATGCAGCCAACAGTAAATAATTGTGGAAGACAAGCACAACAAACAGTGCAACAACTATTATTTCCAAATTATCCCATTTCTCCTTGTGGTCAATTAAATTTACAATCTCCACTAGGTCTACCCGTTCCTGTAGATCAATCTAAATCCAATTTTAATGGTTACTATCCTAGACCACCCTGCTCTTATCAAAATCCTCCTTTAAACCGACTTTCAGATATTTATTTTAAGTGTTCAATACCTGACATTAATCAAGTACCTTTATATCAACAAACTGTCCCTATTCAACATGATGTGACTAGGGAATCTCAGCAGCAGCTGGAAAATCAAAGTGCATTTTTACGGAGTGTACTTTTATCGTTACAGCAACAACAAGAAAAACAACCATTTATGCAGAATCATTGATTGTAGGTTAACGTATATCAACCGAAAAGTTTTTTTACCATTAGTAAAAATGTAGAAGTTATTAGTTGTCATATCATATTAAGTTTTTTTATAATGAGAATTTCTCGATAATTAAATCAGTGTAATGAAATAATTCTCTTATAATACAGGTTTCCAAAACACATAGGCAGAGTAGTGTAAAATTTCTGCAAAACTTGGTTCGCATGTTTTTTTATAGACGGCACTGTTTTTCCTGGCATTCACACAAAAGTGGCTACATCTATCAAAAAACCTGCGAACTAATTTTTGTTAGTTCACAGGTTTTTAACATAGATGGCGTTGTTTTTCCTGGGATTCACACAAAAGTGGCGACATCTATCATAAAACCTACGAACTGATTTTTGTTAGTTCATAAGTTTTTCCATAGATGGCGTTGTTTTCCTGGAATTCACACAAAAGTGGCGCCATCTATCTAAAAACCTACGAACTAATTTTTGTTAGTTCAATAAAATATTTACTACAGACAAATCAAAAATAGCAATTTGTGTATTCAACAATATACACCAACCTGACCCAGACCAACCAACAGCCACAAGAAGCAAAACTTTACATAAAACGGTGTCTCTTTCTTATGGTCTTTACAGACCCAAATTAGATTAAGTGGGCCTCTTTCTTATTGTCTTTACAGACCCGAATTGGATTAAAGATGGCTTGTAGATTGAAATTATTTTTTCAAATGATCTTTTTCACGTGTATATTAAAAAAAGATGACAACAAAAAAAGAGGAGAAGTGAATAAGCGAAGTGTACTCGACTCCGGCGATGTGTATGCTTTGGTCCCATACTTCTGGTACGGTTTCGAAAGTCAAAAACGACAAGTACCAATTACCCATACTTTTATTTTTATTCAAAATAGAAATATGAGTAGGTTCCACAAAGTAAGGGTTGAAACAGTAAATTCAAGAAAAAAGCGTCCAATTAGTGGGCTATTCTGACATGGCCACCTTGTGTTAGAGCTTAGTATTTGACTTTTGACAGACTGGTAAAAATGAAGAAGGACTAAAACCTAAAATAATATAAAATTTTATAGAATGTTTAAAGAAATAAAATGCAAAAAATGTAGGCAAACACTATTTAATCAAGATAATATTAGGAAGAATCTAATATTAAATGCACATGGAGAATCAAGAGATAATTTACAGGATTGTGAAACATTACTAGAAGAAACAAATATTTTTTTAAATGAAGAAAGCCTCCCACCTTGGATAAAGAGTAGAATTGAAATAGAACAATGGTCGAAAGGAAGAATAAACTGTCCAAATTGTGATTCAAGAATTGGTGGGTTTGATTATATATCTGGACAAAAGTGTAGCTGTTTGAATAACTTAGTACCACCTGTACATATTATAAAAAGCAAAGTAGACTTGGTAAAAAGTTGAAATCTTTGTTATTTATTTAAATAAAATACTATTACATCTGTGAGTAAGTAGAAAACTCATATTTCCCAAAGTAAAATATATATTTTATTTTTTTACCTCGCTTGCCAGTGAAATAAATTACTACAAGAACTTTTTACAATGTTCAAAATTTTTTTGATGAAACAAAACTTGTTAAGTAATTGTTACCTTTATATGAATCTGTTAGGGTGAAGATTTATGTAATCCTAAATTATCTATTGTGTCCCCTTCTTTTACTATGTTTCTGAGGAAAACCTCAGATATAATTGGTTCCATTCCTTGGAGACATTTTTGGATATCCACAAGACCAGTTAGGGTATGTGTCCCACTTCTACCTAGCAGTTAGATTATGTAGTGCTATGCATTCCTTAGGTGTTCCACAGAATCTACATTTTTCTCATCTCACATTCACATTACTTGGACCGAATTTAACCACTTAAAAATTACCATTACAAACGATCCTTAACTTACTTTAAGTAACCGCAAGGGAAAAGATTATATCTACGTACAAAAAAAAGCCAAATATTAACTTGTAATATATTATATAAGAGTACAATATTTGAAAAGATCATATACAAAAATATAAAACCTTCCACCATAGATGTACAAAAACAGATTATGTGAATACACATGAGATCTTTATTTTGTTATTTGTTGTGGTTTTGTTACTTGAAGGATACATCTGTTGGTATTTTCAGTGAATGAAATACTAATATATGGCTATTAATTTGACTGACACTTGTCATTGTCAATTGGACTGTCTGCCTATTCTTAATGTTATCTAGTTAGCAACTGGCTAGACAAAACAAAGTAACTTTGCTATGGGTGACAGGCCATCAGGGAATTGTCGGAAATGAGAAATATACTACTAGTCGAGGCAATGAAGCACTAAAAAGACCAAAGATAGGAAATCTTTTAGGATAGGACGTATCGGAATGCGGTTTTTTGCATTCGCTTGCAAAAATTATTTATATCATTTGTACCTATTACAAACGGGAAGTTGCATTGCTGCAGCCAAAAATGCATGCAAAAAATGCAACTTTTTAGAGGCCTTTAATAACGTAAATAAGAGTCAGAATTGACTCAAGTCGGGTACCCGGGGGTTTTCGATCGGATACCCGGGGGTTTTCGAGGTCGCTGATCACGATTATGATGTTCAAATTGACCCCCGAACACCTGGAGCTCAGGAATGCCGACGAACGTCATCTCCGGGGACTATCCCGAACTTTATGCGAGAGATGTTAGAAACTGGGCACCCGGGGGTTTTTTGGGTCGCTGAATTAGAATATACCATCTGCGAACACCCCACACACCTGGTGGGCTCCAACATGGACGCAGACGTCATCTTCGAGCATTTTTCTGGAAATATCGACAATAACGAACCGAAAATCGTTATGGAGGCTTTTTGTGTGCGCTGAATCCGAATTTTATGTTGAAAACGAACACCTGGTGTGCCCTAACCTGGTCCTGAACGTCATCCCCGAGGATTTTCCAGACATAATTGAAAAAAACCACCCGAAAATCGTTACGGGCGGTTTTTTGGCTCGCTGAAATCAAATATGGCTGTGGGGTGTTCGTCGGTGCCATATTTGAATTCAGCGACCCGAAAAATCCCTATTAAAGATTTTTGGTTGGTCTTTTTCAATTGTGCCTGGAAAACCCTGGGGGATGACGTTCATTGCCTCGACTATACAGCCAAGAGATTATTACGACCTGCTGCACTTCACTGTAAGATGAGCAAAGTGGACAGTTTTATAGAATTTAAATAAGATAAGTGATAACGTCATAATTTCGTTTTACAGACTAATTAATTTCAAAAACAAAGCAAATTAATAAAATAAAGATCATTATAACATAAACCTAAATAATATTGAGCATATTTTTTTGGTGTTATTGTTAAAATAACTAGATTTATAATGTTTTATCTTTGATTAAAGTAAAAGTATTGTTAAAATATGTAGATTTTCCCCTCCAGATTCTGATCTCATCACCAAAATCAATATAGCATTTAATCAAAAGTATAAACTCTAGAAGAAATATAGTTTATAAGAAACACCAATAAATACATAATTTTTTAAGAACATAATAAAAAGAAATATAAAAATAAAATAGGCCATTCTGGCACTTTATTGTTTCTATCATAATGTAACCATGACTGATAAATTTCATTGTAGTTTATATAATTTATTCTTTACGTCCTAATTGTATGTTCCATTCGGATATTCCTTAATTTCAGGTGATATGTGAACAAATTTATAATAAAATAATTTGTAAAAATAAATATTTTGTTAATTTCTTTGGTTATATATACATAATTATAAAAATTACATTATTATTTATTATATAAAAATAGGTAGTGCCATTGAAAAATTAGCAAAACAATTTTCAAGCTCTCGTAATTAAAAAAACTTTTTGAAATTGTTTATGTTTGGAAGTATTTGCTGGTTCAAATAAACTAATTGTAATTGAGTGTACTGTATTATTTAATTGTATAGAATAGTACATATGTGTAATAGATACAGCGCACTCAATTACAATTAGTTTATTTGAACCAGCAAATACTTCCAAACAGAAATTCTATTTCAACGAAAACAGTACTGAAAACTTTGACTGGCCACTGTTTTTATTTGCAACCAGATAACGCTCACTCCGAATGTTACCAGGTGACATATTTCTTACCTTTAGCGTTTTTATAACCGTCGTTACTTATAAACGAAAGGTCCGGTTCGAATAATTTAAAGAGGAATTTACATGCACATAATCAACCTTGATTATGAAATATTGTTTTGCTGATTACATTTTAGCTACCTACATTGTTACTAGTAAAAATTTATTATAACGTACAACGTCTCAAGTCGTATCTCTATTGTCAAGGGTCTAAAAAATTATGCAACATTCCTAACACTTGAGTATATTTTTGGGAGGTATACGTTAAATGTAAAAGCTGTAGGATTGACAGTGGGTCAAACAATTATTATCATCAAAGTCAGCCATTGATCTGTGAGATGGGTGGATGCTGGAACACGGCAATAAAATATTTTCTGAGGTCCAGAAACCGGTTTGGAATACTAGACCGCTCATAAACCAACTGAGTGCAATCAATTAAGTTGTCCAAATATAGACTTATTAGTGTTTTTCGTACTTTCACGTACAAATAGCGAAATTTATTCTGTAGAATAAATTTTGTTCACAAGATAATTGTCAAAGCTGTCTTTTCACTTACGGATAGTGTGCAAATACTAATTTAATTATCTGACAGATTGTTAATTGCCAGATAGTGGAAATTTATATGGAAGTGAAAGTACCAATCCTATAACTATTACATTTAATGTATTCATCTATTTGAGATAATAATAATAATAATGCATAAGGAGCCATTCACTAATTACATAGGGGTCATTAGGAGGAAGGGGATCTCAAAATCTCTACATGCTCTTATCTGTAGAGAGAAGGTCATCACTTTATAAATCACTCATTGAAATTCAAAAATTTGAACCTTAGAATGCGTAATTTTATTAAAAATAAACAAATCGTGACAAATCTAACCTAACTTGAGACAATAACAAACGATGCGGATGTGCTAATAACTTGTACAAGTGTTGAATCGCTGATTAGTTTGACAATCCTTCGACACATTCATGTACGAATCAGAAAATTTGTTGGAACGTTTTTCTGACAATTCATAGGATTATCCGTGGCATTGTTGAAACGGAATATTTTCATTGCGCATGTGTCTGATGTCCTTCTATTGATCAAAGGACCTGTAGGAACAAACCTAATATTTAACGGCAATAACCATTCGCAACTCTCCAGTTGTCATTTTGCAGTAATGATTGCAATCCTGGAATATTGTAGAATTTTTTATCATCGGGTTGACTTGAGCGAGTTTGACAAATCTGATGTACTTATAAGACAAAATAACAAAGGACCAAGTAAGGATCCTTGAGGGACACCCAGTACATGATATTGATTGGAGAAACAATCATCAATCCGAACACTAGGAAATGGAGGGAAAAGGAAGGGGGTTAAAAGTGGCTAAAATTATTCTTATGTAATTAATTAATGGCTCTTTTTGAAGACTGCGTTAAAAAACTAAAAATAAAATGAGGAATATAAAATCTCAATACAAGGTAAATAGATATAATTTTGATGAAGTTGCCATAAACAAACCTTTTTAATATCCTTTAATTCCTTTGTTATACTTATATGTAAAAAATGTCATTGATATGTCAGAATGAAATGTTGGGAATATGTAAGTATCGTCTCTACTTACCAATAAAATATATAACGATTAATACCAATCAGACCTATAAAAGTACAGTTTACAAGAATATAATGTATACATATAAGAACTAACTTAAAATAAATAAAATACTTCTGTCTGGAACAGAATAATAATAATAACAGTTTTAAATAGCTGTTTCAACAAATTTCATAAATGCTTAAACAAATGGAATAGAACAGTATTCGATAGGGTATTTCGAGATATTTTCCAAAAAACAAGTCTTTTACAAATATTAAATTTAACAAAATAAAATAGAAATGATAGCTGATTGAAAACTTTTTCAAAATATATGTAAATTTTTACCGAAATTTTGCTAATCGCTTATGAATATTATTTTATGGTACATCCTGTATATTATGGAACAAAAAATATCGTCATGATAGTGTCTTAATTATTAAATTATAATTATTACTGTTGCTTACATCCATCCTTACTCTTTTTTTTCTGTTTCTTCTCTAAACTAGCTGTCCTTCTTTGTCCTTGGATGGGCATGTATGGTGGAGCAGGACTATCGTCTTCATGATCTCCCATATCTGGAGGAGGTAATACGCCGGGACTACTACTTGAGGTACTGGTAGTTACTGTACTGGAAGCAGTATCGTAGCTAGAAGAACCTCGTTGTGCTCTTCGGGGATACGTCGGGTCTATGGCCATTGCTATGTTGGTGAGCTGTTGTACAGGAGAATTACTTGAAGGGCAACTACTAACGCTATCACAGGTGTCTGGGTCTGGGTAACGAGGTTTGTTGATTCGAGATAATGGAGACCTGTGTAAAAAAAGTTATTTCATTTTTAAAATAGTTTATTTCATAACCTACAGTTTGTACTCCTTACATTTTGTAATTAGTACACAATTCCTAGATTACTATATTTTTAAGAAAAGTTCTAATTAGTGGATTTGTTTATAAATATGTACAGCAAGCAGTTATTGTTTGGGCATCTATATTATTAAAGCTGATGCCTTTATTTTAGGTCAATCCCAATAAACTCGAAATCTTTTAAATATATTTTCGTGTTCTTGGGCCAGTAAGACTTTCCACTACAGTTTTCTAGTCAAAATTAATAAAATATGCTGTTTTTTCTTCAAATTTCGACAAATTAATGCAAAAACGTCTCTTTTTGATAGTAATAATTTTTAAAGATAATTAGGCGGTTTAGACCGGTGTAGGTGGGTAGGCACAGGTTGTTGCTATAGTAATGTAACATAAAGCTGTCAGTGGACACTGTCAACAATATTAATTTATTTTTTACAATTATTGCGTTTCCGGTTGCGTTTTAATTCTGAATTGATAAGCAGTTTCATCGAGTAAGTTCACTTATATAATAACCAATTAGTGATTTATAGAAATGCAGTGCACACCGCCGGAAATTATGCAAGAGGCAAAAGAACCAGCATCGTCCCTCGGACCCTCAAAATCTGCCGAGAAATATTCTGTTGCCTATCGGCATTTTATTGAATGGTGTGATACAAAAGGTGTCAGCAAATATTCGGAGAATGTCCTTCTAGCTTATTTTAACTATTTGTTAAAAGAGAAGAAGTGGAAATCCTCAACTCTCTGGTCTCGGTATTCAATGGTTAAATCCGAATTAATTATTAAACATTGAGTGGATATTTAAAGTTACGGGTCTTCCTGAAGAAAACCAATGAAGGTTATTGTGCCAAAAAGTCCAGGATATTTAGCAAAGAACAGTTTGAAAGATTTTTATGTGAAGCGCCAGAGACAGTTCATCTGGGAATGAAGGTAAGTACAGTTTAATTTAAATTAATATGTGGTTTAACAAAGGATATTTTTTTATTCAGATTGTTCTATTAATTGGAGTATCTGGGGCATGCAGATGCGACGAAATGGTGAAAATGGCAACTCATGATATAGAAGATTTAGGAAAATTTATTGTTATAAAAATTCCCGATTCAAAAACAAGGAAGGTTCGTTCTTTCACCATTATCGGAGAAACATATTTAAAAATATATCGAAGTTACCCTTTATTGAGACCCAAAAATATGGAGGAAAAGAGATTTTTTGAAATATCAAAATGGGAAATGCTTTAGAAATGTAATTAGAATTCACACTATAGCAGGGACATCTAGGAAAGTAGCATCATTTCTGGGATTGAGCAGCCCCAAAGAATACACTGGGCACTGCTTAAGGCGTACTTCAGCTATATTGTTGATTGATGGTGGAGGAAATATTGAATCTTTGAAGATACATGGGGGTTGGAAATTAACTGGAGTAGCTGAGGGCTATATAGAAGAATCTCTTCGAAATAAAAATGACACAGCTAGCAAAATATTAAACCTGAGACAAAATATCGATGAAATTGACAAAAGTTGCACTGAATCCGCATCACTACAGTTGTAAACGCTACTCTAAATTTACAACAAGATGCTACAACGGTATTGCGTGGGTTTAATTTTCAAAAGGCAACAATTTCGCATTGGCCATTCAATATTCATTTGAATGATAAATAAAAGTTTTAGTATTGTTTTTAGTTTAATAAATCTTGATTTGTTGACGCTTGTTTTCTTGTTTCTATCTATGTTGCTATGATAACACTTTTCCCTCCGCTGGCGGGAAAGTAAAAACTAAAGCTCCGGCGGAGGAAAAATGAAACTTTACGATCGCCTACACAGTCGAAAAATAACAGATTTACTGACGTTTGAAGAAAAAAACTTTTCCATATGATGAATATAAAAATATTAGATGTAAAACTTTGTATTTCATAGGTTTGTAATTTGGCCAATCCAATGACCTAGATATTATTGAATAAATAAGTTGGTTTACATAGTAACCACTCAAAGTAGGAGATTTGAGATGATTCAACTATTCATTTTAGATGATGAAGTAAAAAAAATTTATATTATACATTAAATAAAAATTAGTGATAATTGGTAAGTTGATACAATATGTTAAAAATTATTTAGTTGACAGTAAAAACACCCAAAATATTTCTTGTAATTGGAATTGTATTTTTAAATAATCTGAATGATTTACAAAATATTAAGAATAAATTGTAGTAAAGTAATTTTTGACGAAAATCCTAGTAGAAAACGGATGGTGCAACCATATGAAAGATATTGCATACAACACATATCAAAATTATATTATGTAATGTTTTTCATATTATGTGGGTATCTTCCGTTTTATGTTATGGAGTTTTAATGAAGATGTATACAAATAGATCAATAGAGCATGTCCACCAGCTGACAAGTTGACACTAATGACTGATGTTAAACAATAGATTTTAGATTTGTAATTTGGTTGTTTTGTATTGATTTAATTATTCTTTTTATTATAACCGGTCAGATATAACTTTTAAAATACCTAAGCAATTAACACAATATCGAAGAAAGCACCAAATCAAAATCAATGAACTCAAAAACAATCAAAATTACTGTGGTACAAAGAATAAGCATAATTTTTTAGTATTAAATATCAACTAATAAATTCAAATAAATCAAGATGTGTTCTCAAGACAGTCATGAAAAACAATATATTCAAAAAAAAATGATTATTTATTTTTTTCTTTAAATATACTGAAAATATTGTTGGACATAACAAAAATAAAACACTGTAAAAGTTTGAAGTCTTCATATTTATATTATTAAGAAATGCCTTATTGATACTTTTTATTTTCCATTTGATATTTTTACTCTTTTCAAAGTTATTCAAGTTCAAGGTTTATAAAATTTTTAAAAATATTTTATGGGTCGTAAGTTATTTGTTTCAATCTGCATTAAATAATATAAGTCAATACAGGAAGAAATTTATAATAGTAATTAAATTCTTTCAGTTTAACAATTACAATTAATAAAAATATAATTATTCCATTAATATGATGAATTATAAACAATAAAATTATGATTAAATTTAATATGAATAGCTTATAAGAGATATGAAAAAATTTTATAAAGATAAATTATAGTCAATAAAACGCTCTATATCTCATAAAATTTATGTCAAAATTGATTACTAATTTAACTTTAACCTTGAACTTGAATAACTTTGAAAAGAGTAAAAATATCAAATGGAAACTTTGACAGTAGTTTATTTTCGTCATTTTCGACAAAATTTTCAGTTTATTTGAAAGAAAAATAATTGATTTTTTATAAACAGTCTAATATACAATATACAGGGTGATTCATTACTAATTGGAAATAATTTAACAGTAGAATCCTGACTTCAAATTATGAAGATTTAACCCAAAACATGTAAATAAAATGTAGCTGCTTACTTAATTACAGGGTGTTTTGTTTAAAAATTCAAAAACTATTTGTGCCCAGTACTGTTTTACGTATTCATTTCATAATCGGTCCCAAATTCGACGCCACTGGCGGAATAGAAATTTTAGCACAAATTTTCGATTCTTCAGTACTTTTTACGTAAATAAAGTACTCTTTTCTCATAACAATAAATTCAATATTTCTCGAGATATTTCAAGTGAAACATGAAGCTGCACAATTTTGATGTGTAATGAAATAACTATGTTGATGTTTTGGACCAGTGAATTGCATTTATTAAGCAAATGAAACTTTAATCCGTGTCAACAATAAAGAACACACCTATTAAATGAACGGATGAATTGAAAACAAATTGTGGTTCTGAAAATGTAATCTAAATAAAAGTACCTACAATTTTAATAACATATCGGAAATAACAGAAACGAACAATACCTAAAAACCTTTTAAAACAAATGTTCTATGTGACCCACGTTTACTTCAACAAGCTTATTAATTTTTTGGCTAAATGATCTTCTTACCTTGAAAAATATGGTGGGTTGATTGGCAATAAAATTAGCCGAATTTACAATTTGCTGCCATAGTTCCTGACGAGTGTTTATTTCTTGTGAATATACTAATGATTTCAAATAAAAATCTAGGGGGTTACCTTCGGGAGTTCTAGGCGGCCACGGAAATTCACTACCTCTGCCAATCCAAAGATGAGGAAATTGGTTATCGAGATAATTCCTCAATATTATCTGATAATGAGGTGGTGCTCCATCCTGCATGAACCACATCAAAATTGTGCAGCTTCATGTTTAACTTAAAATATCTCGAGAAATACTGACTTTATCGTTATGAGAAAAGAGTACTTTATTTACGTAAAAAGTATTGGAGAATCGAAAAATTGTGCTAAAATTTCAATTCCGCCAGTGGCGTCGAATTTGGGAAGGATTAACCTGTCACTTGTCCCTGTCGTACGCCTCTGGTAGTAGCCAGAAACGTTTGTTTAACATAATTTGGTAGGGTGTACAGTGTCTACACTATCTACCAAATATGAAATGAATACGTAAAACGGTTTTAAAGTACTGGACATAAATAGTTTTTAAATTTTTAAACAAAACACCCTGTAACTAAGTAAGCAGCTACATTTTATTTAGATGTTTTGGGTTGAATCTTCATAATTTGAAGTCAGGATTCTACTGTTAAATTATTTCCAATTAGTAATGAATCACCCTGTATAAGCAATGGGCTGAAGACAACAAAATAAATAATAATACAGAAAAAGGTTTAATAAGTGGGGAGGAGGAAAAATTATATGTACTGAACAGGAGTAAAATGCCTTTTCGTCCCACAGGAAAATCGCTATTCAAACATTGTAATGGTCTTTACAAACTATGATTTTCACTCAAGCGAGCTGCAAAAGTTACTCATCTCACTAACTGTCTCTACATCTGCTGATAATGTACAAATGGCTTAAAGATCAAATGTCAATGGAACATCAAAATGGTCAAAACGAATTTTGAGCTACTTAAATCAGGATTTTAGAGTGATAGACAGGATTTTACAAGATGGATGAAGAAATGAAACAAAAATGCAAAAGAATAGTAGAAAGAAGTAAATATGAACGAAACTCAAGAGAAATGTACGAATGGTGGATACAACTATTTAATATGCTGGAATCAGATTTTGCTATTCAGGAAGATGCACGATATTCTACATTAAAAGAGATTTTGCCCATGGACCTCTTTTTTAGAATATTAGACACCATAACTGTTAAGAAAGAACAATTTCAATTACAAGATGAAAGTGTCGATGAGGAAATAAACGAAGTTATGCTTCCTGAAATAAACAGTACTGTAAAGAGTTTGATTGATTCTGCAGAAGGAAAAAAATCTGCAACAATTTCAGAATTTCGTAAAAATTTAGGCATAAAGTTGGAAAAAAAGAATCCTTATATGGAATTTTTTAAACGCAAACCAAACAGAGCCGCAATATGGAAAGAGCTACCACCTTTAAAATGGGAAGAAATGGATTTAGGACAAATGGCTGAAGCCATAACAGAAGCCATTGCCTCAGATTATGTGGAATGGTTAAAAACCATGGGAGGTAATGAAGAAACAACGTTAACAGTGCAAAGTATAAAGGAAATGTTTGAAATTGGTTCACAAACCAATGCTGCTACCACAGTGTTTGTAGAGTTGAAAGAAATTGCTTCAGTTACTCAAAAAACAGCAGACGCTTTAGGATTACCACATAAATCTAGGATAAATTTTTTGCAAGAACAAATAAAGCAAGACAGAATAGCTGCTAGAAGAAAACAGCAATTACATGCTTTTGGAAGGCGACTACCTCTGTACATGCAAGTAAATATAATTTATTGCTTATGTTTATAACTATACACTGTGTCCGTAAAGTATGGAACAAATTCATTTTTAGCTAAACAGACCATTTTAAGAAATAATCCTGTAACACGTCGATTTTTGATTTTAATTTACCGTATTTTAAAATAATAATCTAATATACAGGGTGAATTAATTTCGAGTAATGACGTCACCGTCATTCTTTTTAAATGGAACACCCCCATTTTGTTTCAATTTTCGGAGTACTCTAGCTGAGCTGATTCCAAAACTGTATCACATGTTGATTCCAATTGGTACAGGATGGACAAAAATACAATAGTTTTGTGTGTGCTCATAAAGTAATCCTGGAGATTTTGATGAAAATTTAGGGTTTCAACAGGATGGTGCACCTTCACATTATACTGTAGATGTTAGAAGGTACCTAGATGAAATTTTTCCGAACAGGTGGATTGGTAGACTTGGACCTATTGAATGGCCAGCGAGGTCACCAGATTTCAATCCTTTGGATTATTTTATGTGGGGCCATCTGAAGAATGTTGTGTATCAAACGAAACCAGCAAATATTCAAGAATGAAAAGAGAGAATTCGGACAGCAATAAACAATATTTCTCAAGACACAATAAACAAGGTTCAACAAGAATTTGTACACCGTTTGGGTTACTGTCAAATACAGCAAGGGCTGCAGTTCGAACATTTATAAAGTCATGTATTTCATCATATTCTGTCTGCTAGACAATAAGTATTTTTGACAATATTGTTAATTTAACTAATAAAGAATGTTACATGTTACTTTATGAGCACACACAAAACTATTGTAAATTAAATTAAACAGTAAATTAAATTAAAAATCGACGTGTTTCAGGATTATTTCTTTTTTTTTATGGTGAATAAATGTTTGTTACTTAATATTAAAATTGGTTTGAATTTCCAGGTAAAGCCGCCTCCCAAAGATCTATACAAAAAGTGGTTACAATGTGAATACATTCCCCCTAAACTAGAAAGTATGGCAACAGTGTGGCAAGGGATAACCCACTTGAAATCAACTAGAGTATTTTGTGAATTTTTGTACAAGGATCGTCCTGATATTAAACCACCGAAATTTTTGGTTGAAAATGGAATGATGGATCCAAAATATTTTGGAAAGGATCGAAGCAGCAAGGATGAAGCTGAGCCAGTTGAAGAAAGTGAAAAAGATGTAACCCACAGAAGATCTATTGATGCTAGAAAAAAATTATTAATAAGATCAAGTAAAATGGTGCAAAGAAAATCGTTAGCAAAAAAATAGCATCTTAGATTTTTTGTGGAAGAATATTGTTGTTTTTCAATAAAGAAGTCTTGAAGAATAAATATTTATGTTACATTTTTTAAAAGTCCCTCAAGTAAAACCAAACCCAATCATGTTCAGTTAAATTCAAACCTATCCACAAAAGGTTTTATTTTTGTAGATAGCAGTAGCGACACTGCTTTAATTTGATAAAAAAAATATATTGACTCCTTATCAAAGTGACTTGATAACTCATATAGATATGTTATCAGTATTATTACTTTTTGTTTGCAAAAGAACATTTTTATGACATTCAAATACGAAATGTTACATATTTATAATAGTATTTTAGTATGTTTTATTTTTTTGGTGATTAAGAAATGCTTTAGAAGATAATTTTCTTTTAAGCAGACTTCTAGGACATACTTCTGATACCATATTTTATCAAATTTCAAAACTTACTTTAAATCTAAATGTGTTGGTCTAGTTGCTGGAGGCAAGCCTAAGTCTAAGGATGAAGTAAGACTGGAAGCACCTACATTATTTACTTCTTTGATTTCAGTCCTATAATCAAATTTATTTGGACTATAATTTGATTTACAATTATTAATAGCTGCACCTCCACTAGGTAATACATCAGCTGGAAGACTGTAGCTAACATCTTCATCATGATTAGGTATCGCATATAAATCAGGGTGAGCAGCAATGGTTTTAGGAACAGACATGTTTTGCTGGGGTACAATATCGGCAGGAAAGGCATAGGAATCATCTGGCATAATTTGGTGAGCATCTCGATCTTGTAGAGGTCCCATATCTGAGGAATATATATTCAAATTAACATTTATTTAACTGTAAATAACATATACAGATCTAAAGAAGGGAACAGATGTGGAAAAATAATTTTGGGTGAAAACTTTAGTGATCACTTGATCAAGATAGTACCTAGTGTGTTTGGGTTTTGTTTGATTGCATAAAATTACCTTCTTGTTGATCAATTTGTAGCTTTCTAGCTAAAGCTTTTTGTTTTGCTCTTTCTCTGGCACGCTTAGCTTTAGCTCTTTCTCTTTCTTGTAACAATTTGGCCAACTCCTTATCTTGAGCTTCTATGGCAAGTAGCCTATCTCTGTCTTCAAGAGCACTTTCCTGTTCTTGAAGTTTTCTAGCTAGTTCTGCATCCCTTTGTTCCTGTATTTGACGTTCAGCAACTTCATCTAATGGTATACCTAAACACCAAAACCTTACTTAAACTGACTGCTTCAGTCATTGTGAAATTTTAAAATAATTACATCAACCTTTACCTAAATTTATAGAATAATGTAAGTAACTTTTCCTATTTACCTATGTCCGACAATTCTAATGCATTAAGCTGATAAGATAAATGCTGATTTGGTAAGTAAGGCTCATTATATAATTCTGAACTATTTATTTCATCAATATAATTATTATGCTGAGGCTTGTACTGATCTGGATATGGGTTATTATGGGGTAAAGGCATTGGTAAAGCTTGTCTTCTAGGTAAGTTTGCCTGGTAATTTAAATGATCAGGGCGATGTGGTGAAGATTGAATGTCATACTTAGAAGGTAAACTTGGTACTTCACTAGGAATTTTTTGTGGAAAATGTGCAAGATTAGGAGATGGCATATGTTGCAGTTTTTCAACTCGTTTTCGCTCTTTTTCTATTAACTGCTTTGCTATTTCTTGATCATGTAACTCCAAGGCTTTGCGTTTAAGCCATTCTTCCCTCTCCATTTTGTCTGCTAGTTCTTTAGCTATTTTCGTATCAAATTCTTCCTGTTCTGAAAGCATTTTTTGGTAGATAGCAGCTGCTTGTTCCGCAAGTCTTTGTTCTCTAATTTGCTCATCTTTAGCTTTTGGAAAATCTTCACGAACCAAGGCATTTCTAAATTTATTACCCGATAAATGGTCATCAAATTCTTGATTTTGCAGTCGGTAGGCCAAAGCACTGTCTTCCCTTACCATCCATTCTTGACAGACTTCGTTTACTCTTCCAGATTTTGGAAAATTTTCAGGTTCAGGCACTTTCGTGTTGGACATATTTATAAATCAGTTTACAAGACATTCATTTTAATGAAGGTCACCGGTTAGAAAAATAATTACAGGTAATTAAATGAATGTCGTTATTCTTCGTCGCTACTGAAATTCCTAGGTAGAAAAGAACAAAATACGTATGTACATTACAAGTGTGAGCGAGAGAATTTCCTGTATGTAAATAAAAGTGATACATAATGACACATACTAGTTCTTCTGATTATCTTGTTTCAATGACCTTGTTCAAGAGAAGCTGCGAGCACGCTGGTCTTTTTAATATTCATCCAAGACAAAACAGCTACTTTAAACCTAAGAGGCCAGAGCGATACATTTGACATCGTGCAGAGATCTAAAAACCATTTAGTTCTATGTCCACAGTCAGGTAGATTATCCTAGTCTTTGTTGTTTTTTTGTCAAAGGATCTGAGGTGAATCTTGAGGCTTAGCACCCGAATGAATCCATAAATGGATATCTGGGATGATTGTCAGAACTATTACTCTCTGGTATACCTACATCGGAGAAAGGTTTGTCTGGCGATTTCTGGTGACATTAGCTCACCGTCAGCATCTGTGGAACTCCTTCTAGACTTATCTCCTCTCCTGTAATTAAGGAAGAATAATGTAGATTCTGTGGCATGGAAGAAGATACCTCCATCCACATACTTGCGAATTGCACAGCAATTCAGAATCCTAGGGCACAACACCTAGGAGAGTATTGGAAGGAAGAGGAAAATTTACCTAAGTTAAAACCTGCAGACATCCTAAAACTCCTCCGGGAAATAGGACTGAGACTTTCCTCTTGAACAAAGTAGAAGTAAGGGTGCACAAAAGATCCTTTAGGTCTATGTGAATATGTGACCCCAATATACATACATACATCTCCTCTTCATATATTTCTGGAAAGAAAAGAATCTTTGCTGTAAAGAGAGGCTAGATGGACAGCATACAGAATTACGCAGATGTACTAATGCGGAGCGCAGCAGTCCGGTGGTTGACATTGAAAGTTACAGTATTCTGGGAATTACCTCAACCTAGAATCCTATGCAACTGTTTTCAGGTGGAGATTTACGCCATTCGATTTACATGAGCAGATATTGGAGGAAGCCAACCTCACACATAAAACAATAAATATATATTCTCAGACTGTTAAACGGTTTTATAAGCACTTAGTTCTTACCGTGCAACGTCAAAGCTGATGGAATCAAATAGCTAAAAAGACTCCCCTCAATAGGAGAAGACTCAAAATTTGTCTCTGGTCATCCTGCAGATGGCTTTATCGGACCAGAACCTGTCATGATACCAAACAAACACTAAATAACTGGACAGCAAGGAGAGGAAAATTTACCTGGGCCCCATTTCACAAAACTACAAATTACAATTTATAGGCGTTTTTTATTAAATTTGTAAAGAAATTTTATGGAAAGCATTTCACAAAACTACAGAGTTCTAAACCTGTAAGCTCTAGTGAATTTTTGACAATTTTACAGGAACCTTTTTTAAATTTACAGGTGTTAAAAAAACGTATAATTTTAGATGGCACTCTTATTAATATTGACCAGGCACTAAAGAGATGAGTATTCTCATCCGCCATTTTGGTGCCTGAATTTTATTGTTTTGTGATGTGTCATGTTCACATATTGTGTTGAAAATTTTTTGATATTGAACAGAACATTTTATTTTACCAACTTTCCTTCAGACTATTAAGACCAGAAAATTGAGAAAGTGCAACGAATGGATGCTGGCCACGTCTCTGAGTAGAAACACCGAATCTCATGGCAATCTCAAGGCACCACAATGGCGGACGAGAACCTATAGTGCTCTATATATTGACTGACCTCATGCACAAATCACACTTCATGAGCATGAGGAAAAGTTTGTCGATCGTCATGGGAATCATTCGCTCAACTGTATCGTTGTCAGTGGCCCGGACTGTTTCTTTTATTATGTTCTCATAAGAACATATATTTTCTTTGATTCTCGGAGTGCCGCCCTGCTTTCTTTGCATTCATTTTAAAAAATATAATGACACACAATAAAACAATAATTAAACTCAGTTAGGGCCGAAAGGGTACACGATGCAAAATCACTCTTAAAACCTTTAAACCTTGTCAACAATAGTTTGGTTATGTTTTTATTTCCACTTGTAGGAACGAGCGCGTCACCTGTAAAATTGTAGTTTTCTTTTACAATTGTAAGATTTCTTTGTAATAATCTGTACCTGTAGATGGTAGATACAATACTCTAGTAACTGTAAAATTGTAGATTATAACTTGTAGTTTTGTGATTCATTCGAAGGCTTTTGTACTTTTTACCATATAGGTAATGTTGAACTATATAAGAGGTATTAGTGCATTACCTCTTTGTTGTGTAGCAGGTCGATTAATATGTCACTATCGCATGAAGTATCATATAAGTCATAATTAAGACGGAAGATCCGACGCACCGTATTTGCCAGATATCTGATGTTTGGCAGGATTCCTTCCTTGCTCTAAGAACAGAAAAGTCATTCTTTAAATAGGCTTTGTTAAGAATCATGATTTGTTCGGTAAAAGTTGTGAGTATAACTACCTACTATATACTCTTACGAGTTGCAGTAGAGGACCGAATAGAATCCACCGCAAATTTCACTGAGAGCCGGTCGCGTGCTCTGTCAATTCCATGCAACTTCTGTCCATATGCATAGATATAAATACTCTATAATATTCAATATATTATGCTACTTTCGCAGTGGGTATATTTGATTTAAAAGATAGCCCTGTGCCTCTTCACTCGATGTGGGATGTATACGTAGATATAGATACAGTTCAAGCAGGTCCCTCATAAATCACAATCTTTTTAGTAGGTAGTAAAGCAGAGTGCACATAAAGAGGATTGTAAAAAAAAACAAATATGTTAATCATGCTTATCATAACATTATATTTCGAATATATTTCACATTATATATAGTTTATTAGTGTGTATACATGTCGATTGTCATTATTTATATCCAAGATATTTTATTAACAATAATTGGAGTAAGTATATGTATAATGTAGTTGAAAGTTAATTTTATAAACATATTTTGTGACACAGTAGCATTTTAAATAATGAGGTTCAATGACAGGTTGCAGCCTATATAATTTGAAGCTTCTGTAGAGTATAAAATTACCATCACTGGAAGTCAATCATCGAAAAATTTCTAAGTAGGGTGTCGTAAAGAGATGTAAACACAAAATGTTATTTAAAAAAGTACATACCCTCATCAATTCTTTGTGTCCTGTATAGGTACATAAAGATCAGTTGTTTTTTTTTCAAATTCAACATGAATTGCAACTAATATAATTTTATTTCAAATACTACTGATGTTGCTTAAAAATTAACCATTTCCACATAATAATATATTATTTTAAGATATTTGTTTATAGTTATAATATATTATAAAAATACTGGATAACTAAACACAAAAATTAACTTAATACATAATATAAAATGATTTGTTACAATATATATCTGTTTAATTTTGATTATAAACTCTACAAAACAAAACCAGTAACAAAAAATATATTTTTATATATATTATCACAGTAACTTATAATAAACATTTTATGATATACTTTTAAGTTTATAATAACAGTGTCACAACAGTAATATATAGTTATACATTATGTTTAAATATTTTTCGTGGTCCTCTAATGTTTGATAAGTACTATTTTATAATAAATAAGTGTGTAAGCAGTTTGTATATATAAATGATCATTATATTTTCACTATTTACTCTGATAATAAATAAATACACTATGGTAATCGCGTTATTGATAAAGGTTATTGTATTTAAGTCATTTGTTAAAATCTACATATAGGGAGCTCACATAATTTTATTGCAAATTAGAAGAATTTGTATATATTTTTTTACCATTTTTTTTTGCTGTTTGTTTGATTTACTGTTAGATATATGCTTTTAACGTCCCTTCAAAGTTTCCATCTAACCATTGTACATCAACTTAAATATATGCACCCTTGTATACATCTATAAGCTTTTGTGTGTCCTCTTCTAAAACAACAACATCTGAAAACTTGATGGACATACAAATAAAGTTTTCAGATACTTACCTACTCGTCTGTTGATAAAAAAGAATAAATGGTAACAATTATTTTGTTTTGCATTGCCCTTTTTATTTCAGGTATTAGGTACATATAGTACCTATATATACAGAAGTTTATGTTGATACCTCAAAAAAGGATCTAGTATCTATTTATTTATTTATGTGTACTACTTGCAAACGTAAATGCAGATACGTGTGAGTGCATGATATATTTTGAAGAAATAAAGATTTTATATTAGATTGCTTTAACTTAGAAATATCAGGTTATCGAAAATATAAAGATCACCATTTATATTAGATTGTCTGTACGCAAAAACATTGGAAACAAAACACATGTACATTTTGTTTACAGTAGACATTAGGTGCGTTCAGCCGGGATCAACGGTTGGAGCTAAGCACAAAACATATGTTGAGTGTGCTCATTTAGGGGCCAGATGAAACAAGTGACGGAATTACTGACCGGTCACTGTATCCTATAAGGTTGTGCATAGAAGAGGAAGAAATACAACCTCTCACATTACCTATTTTCGAATGTGAAGTATTGTCTCATTGGAGACTGAGGAAGTAGAGCTTTCCGAGTGAACAGATATTCTGTCTTTATTTTGCTTGGCTTATGTGTTACGGCTGTGACAAGGACAAAATATCTGTTTTCTCTGGAATCTTCTCTCCCTCATTCATCAAGAATACAGACCCTGAGCGACTGTCACATGACATCACGTGCACTTGCCCTATAGATATGACTGTTTATAATAAAAAGGATCATTAAATCAATACAAAATAACCAAATTACAAGTCTAAAATCTATCCAAATCATTGTTTACCATCCGGGCGACTGTCATTAGTTTCAACTTGTCAGTTCGTACACATGCCCTATTAGTTATCACCAAAAAAAACACAAAGTAATAACAACACTTTGGCAGAGGGTCAAAAATTACTGAATACATATTCTGTTATCTATGACAGTGCTGAGTATACAAAGTGTGCCTCTGATGATCTAGCAGCTCAACAGCTGAACATGAACATGACATATGACTACATGCCGCCTGAACTTAACCGTTGAGCCCGTCTGAACTCGCCCATCGAAAAATGTTTATCTAAAATTACTTCAACGCCATATTATTTTAAAAATACATAAATACATAAACTAAGTTAATTCCTAATAAATAAAAATTGAAGGTATTTCGGAATTAACTCTTAAACTATAATTATATTGCCTTCATAAAATATAATAATATCTGGTACTATATAAATATCAAATACTGTAATTCCAAAATATTTTGTACACAGGAAGTTTTATTTTAACTATTTTCAATGGAAATTAAAACCTTGATTACTGTTTTAAAATTATTTAAAAATTTATTTATACCCTGTGGTCAAAAATATTCGGTACGCATTGATGGAAATTACTTAGATTGAACTAAATTTAAAAATTCTTCTCTGGTTTTCGGATCATCTCGGAATACACCCAGCATTGTAGAAGTAACAGTTTTACTGTTGATCTTTTGGACTCCTCTCATAACCATACACATGTGTCTGTAAATAAAATTTAACACATTAAATTTGTAGATGGTCAATGTCCACTCCTGAAACTTTTAAACGGGTAGATATATTTTATTAATTTTTTTGTGGGTTGTATCGGCACCAATTTGGAATTTTTTCGTATCTAAATCAATATGACCGACTTCCGGTTTAACCAGAAATGGTAGAATAATTAAAATGTGTTATATAATGGAATATCCTATACATTGTCACGTTTGGATTCTTCGTCTTAACTACATACACTCTGTCCGTAAAGTATGGAACAAATTCATTTTTAGCTAAACAGACCATTTTAAGAAATAATCCTGAAACACGTCGATTTTTGATTTTAATTTACCGTATTTTAAAATAATAATCTAATATACAGGGTAAATTACTTTCGACTAATGACGTCACCATCATTTTTTTTAAATGGAACACCCCCATTTTCTGTCAATTTTCGGATTACTCTAGCTGAGCTGATTCCAAAAATGTATCACATGTTGATTCCAATTGATACAGGGTGGACAAAAAAACAATAGTTTCGTGTGTGCTCATAAAGTAATCCTGGAGGTTTTGATGAAAGTTTATGGTTGCAACAGGATGGTGCACCTCCACATTATGCTGTAGATGTTAGAAGGTACCTAGAAGAAATTTTTCTGAACAGGTGGATTGGTAGACATGGACCTATTGAATGGCTAGCGAGGTCACCAGAATTCAATCCTTTGGATTATTTTATGTGGGGCCATCTGAAGAATATTGTGTATCAAGCGAAACCAGCAAATATTCAAGAATTAAAAGAGAGAATTCTGACAGCAATAAACAATATTTCTCAAGACACAATAAACAAGGTTCAACAAGAATTTGTACACCGTTTGGGTTACTGTCAAATACAGCAAGGGCTGCAGTTCGAACATTTATAAAGTCATGTATTTCATCATATTCTGTCCGCTAGACAATAAGTATTTTTGATAATATTGTTAATTTAACTAATAAAGAATGTTACGCGTTACTTTATGAGCACACACAAAACTATTGTATTTTTGTCCATCCTGTACCAATTGGAATCAACATGAGATACATTTTTGGAATCAGCTCAGCTAGAGTAATCCGAAAATTGAGACAAAAGGGGGGTGTTCCATTTAAAAAAAATGACGGTGCCGTCATTACTCGAAAGTAATCCAACCTGTATATTAGAATATTATTTTAAAATACGGTAAATTAAAATCAAAAATCGACGTGTTCCAGGATGATTTTTTAAAATGACCTGTTTAGCTAAAAATTAATTTGTTCCAAAGTTTACGGACACAGTGCACATATTTACTATACTCATTTATTTGTATAATTTGTTGTAAGTTTTACTGAAAATTGATACAGGTTTAGGACGCCTTAAATTCCCATGCACACGTTCAAACCTTTAACATTTTTAAAGAGTTATAAATCAAATGATATCGGATGAAATCTTAAGTGAACATTTAGTATTTCACCTGACGTATTGAAAGTTTAATTTGTAATATTACGAAATGAATTTCTTACATTCTTTACTCAAAACATTTTGTTTAGCTCTGGTATCTATATGTATCTAAATTGCTTTATAGAATGCCATTTTTATGACGCTATAACAATAACAAAAGAAGTGGAAATAACATACCACAATAGCTATTAAAATATAAATTGCAGTGATTGGTAATAACTACCTACTTCAGCAAATTCCAAAATTGCTAAGTTCTAAAATTATAGTTACGGAGATACTATTATGTCGATTGTAGTTAGTTTTATTAACTATTAAAAATCTAATTCAAACTGCTAATAAGCATCTATAAAATATTAATAAACAGTTTTCTATACAAGTTAACCTAATTTTAAATAATATGATTTGCACAAATTAACACGTTTTAAACATTAAAGTCATCTGACAGTCGCCCTGAGGCAGTGCCATATTATCCAATAGGCTGACTAGGCTATAGCCTATGGCGCCGTGAAAGAAAAAGGCGCTGACTGACGGCTCACAATTCGTGCAAATCATAATAATATTTGCTTTATTTTTTTTTGTGTAGATCGAAGAATTAGAGTAGGTGTATATTACTTGAATATGTGTTGTAAGGTACCAATTCTAAACAAAACCTATAGGTGGGAGATAATGAAAGAGTGTTTAATAAAGTCCATTTTCCACGGAGCGAGTTGACGCTGCAACTCGAAAAGGTTGCATGCAAATTGGTGTTTTTTTTCGTTGGGCTCGTCGGTCGCATGAATTATAACTTGCTCTATTTTCGAGCGAGAAGTCGCTGCGACTTGGTAACTTTTCTGGTGGATTTTGTCGCACCAACCCAAAATTTATATTGGCTGCTACGCTCTGACATTGCTGTCACAGGATTTCTTCTACATTTTCTTCTCGTAGAGCAGCACAGACCATAATACTAATTACTGTTACTAAAAGAATGCCCTCAATGTTTTCCTCATCCATTCTGTTAACTTCAAGACTTTATTCTAGAGAAACTACTCCTATTTGCTTTATTTTCATCCGCTAATTTTATTCACACTGTGAGGTTATGAAACCAGAGCTGCCAATTTTTTAACGAAGTTGGCAACACGTAACGTTTCCCCTATGCCTGGATGAGTCGCAGCAACAAACTATCGGTGTGCTGATTGTACTTATTCTCGCAGCGATTTGTCCCAGCAACAAGTCGCTGAGATTTGTCGCATCGTGGAAAATATACTTAACACGTAACAGAACTGTGAGTGGGTCAGAACTACATGTGCCTAAAAAACTTTCAGCTACTAGATGGTCAGCTAGAGTAGATGCTTGCGCCGCTCTTTATGACTGTTTCGATGCTTTTAAAGAAGGTTTGAATTTTATTGTGAGCACCTAAAACAAAAGCGGAGGAAAAGGTATATTTCAGAAAATGTTGCTTGGAGACTTTTTGGAGAGATATTTTGATTCAATTCAACAAAACAGTCCAGTCTTTGCAAAAGCAAAGTATGGATATAGGGACAGCCGTTCAACTCTCTAAATCATTAATTAACTTTGTTATGGAAATGAAACAAACTTATAACAACTACGAAGAAAGCGGTAAATTGTTAACAAGATGTAATAATTATAAGGAAGGAAAAAAGGAACTGTTTGCCAGGAGAGAGTGTTGTTGGAGAAACTACTTTTGATGGTAGGACAGATATGGAAGTAAATATGTTCTACGTGATTGTAGACAGTATTGTATATTATAAGAACTCGAGACGCGAAAAAATTCGTACGATGAAATCAGTGGGTGTTTTGGTTTTCTTACAAACTTTGAAAACACTGAAGACAATAATAATAAAAGAAAAGTGCAGACATCTTCGAGGAATTTATACTAAAAATTTGAATAGTAAGTTTGAAAATGAATGTATACAATTCAAATATTTTATTCAAACTTTGGACTAACCTGATTCTGAGAAAAGAACATCAAAAACTATGTAATGGTTGCAAACACTCCACAGCAAAAATTTAATTTATACGTTTCCCAAAATGGACATTATGTTAAGAATATTATCTGTGTTTACCAGTGACGAACTGTACGGGTGAAAGTGATAAATCGAGTAAAAAACTACTTAAGAAATTTTTCAACAGACGATAAAACTGCTGACCCCCTCAATATTATGTATCATAGGCACTAAAGAAAAGGAATTTTGAAGATATCATACAAAAATCAAAAAGTATTAAGTGTCGTAAAATACATCTGTAGAAAATCGATTTTTTCATTTTCAAAAATACATATATTTTTTGAAAAACGGGTTTTTACTTTCCTAGTTTAGATGCGCCAAAATTATGTCAGCCTAGGGCGCTCAAATGTCTTAATCCGGCTCTGCCCTGAGGTATACAAACGTTTTCAGCACAACACATGACTTTTAATAGTTAATTTTGATCGTGTTTGAGTCTATTTGGTTTTGATTTAGTGTTTTTTTCACATTGTTTTAATTGCTTTGAGCTTCATTGTTTTTTAATAAAGTGTGCCAGAGTACTTTGCGGCATCAGCCAAAACAAAGCTTGTATATCTTATACTGCTGTCAAGACGTGATTTTTTTGCGGCTTTAATAATAATTGTCACCCTACCTAACGACTGAACAGAATCTAGGCATTTTAATAAGGTATATCTCCTATATAACCTCAGGGCGAATGCCATTATATAGTGTCAATTTGTCAGTTGGTGGACATGCTCAATGGAGAATTAAAACAATAGCACTTTTTTTTTGGAAAATACCTAATAGTTTTTGGAGTAAATGTAAAATTTGTTCTTTTTTTAAATTGACAACAGTATCGTCTTCAAATAGCGCTAGATCCCTTAGGACAAACTTTTGTATAAAGCTAAATTAGGTTAAATGAACATAAAATCATACGAGTATTTATTATTTAGTATCTGTATCAGTTTGGTAGGAGAGTTTCTGGATAACTATAATATTATACTTACGTTCCCTCTACTATGACAGCGACACCTGCAGGCTGCACTGCTTTGGTAACGGCTACAGCTATTTGTTTAGTTAATCTCTCCTGTACTTGTAATCTTCTGGAGTAAATTTCAACTATTCTTGCTAATTTACTGAGTCCCAAAATCTTTCCACAGGGTAAGTATCCAATGGAAACTTTTCCATAGAAAGGCACTAGGTGGTGTTCACACATAGAAAACATTTCGATGTCTTTTACTACAACCATTTCATCGTGGTCCTCATCAAATATAGCATCGTTGAGAACCTCTGTAAAAAGAATAGATTTAATGCTCAGGTCCAAGAAATCAAAGATATATACGGACCATACTCTATATTCGTTGCTTCAACTTTAGCCATTTTTCTTTGAACTTGACCACACAAACCAGGTTAACTATAAAGTTGATCAGTCAATATTCCTCGACTTCTATTCCAAACCATAACGTAACAGTTAACCCAGCACACAAACCAGCTCACTGAGATAGTTTGACAGAGTAGTAATCTTGTTGGAGGTTAGGTGTTTGTTTATTTCAGGGTTTCCACAAACCATTACGTCATAAAAGTTAACCGTGATGTCATGGTATTGTTAACCCGGATTGCTTGGTTAAGTTCAAAGAAAACTATAAGTAAACTATAGTGATAGATGTCAAAATAATGTCAATATATTATTATTTGTCCACGACCACTTAATAATAAGTCAATATTTTACCTCCTAACAAAAGGTATATAATATGCTACCCATATATGTACTAGAGTGAATTATGGTTCATAATTCACGCTTTTGCATTTAAATAACATATTATGTTGTTATAGGAAATAATTTTTTATGTAACTGACTTACGCTAAACGCAAATTTGTTCAAAGTAGTAGGTATTATTGACGAAAAATCAGGTGCCCCTGCAGAAATTTCAGCCAATCCTACATGATCTGATATTGATATTGATATTTTGATGTTTTGAAGATCCGATGCCGAGTTTACATATATTTATAAACAACGCGAATCCAAACAGACAAAGTTTGTTCTAGAATTTCCCATCCCCAGCTGTAGAAAGTATTCAAAGTTTTTGGGTTGGTAACTTGGACCGAAGTTCCCCATTCCAATTATATTAGTTAGGCAGGTCAAAAAATATTTTTCAACAGTATTATCACTTTTTTTGTCAAAACACTCCTCATGAATCTGACTTTTCCAACTTATGTATTTTTCTTAACCACGACTTTTCCCTTGTGCGTCGTTTAAATACTTATCAAGTGCTAAATGAACAAAACCATTCAAAGAGAAATCCTAAAGGCTCCGTCTGTCCTCTCCAAATCTTTAGTTTCCGCAACTTGAAAGGATAAAAGACTTCAGGCTGTAGAAATAAGGTCGAAAGCTTTCAGAGTAAGATTAAATGCTTCATATTATTCGTTCTATTTGATAGAGTAGATCTCAAATTATAAGGGATGTATGTTGAATCAATTCAATTTTTAAATTATCAGATAAGATAAATATATTGTTATAATTATCTTTATTTTCATGTTGTTGAAATTAGTCTATGAATTTCTTAGCCAGTCGTTGAACGAAGTGTTTTGGAAATATACTCTTAAAGAAAATTTTAATGGTCCACATCTTTGTAATAACTTTTTAGGTGAAGAGTTATAATTTATGTGGTACCCTTTTGTCCATAATAAAAATGAAAATAAAGTCAATATATTAAAATAGAGCAATTAAAGTCCATAATCGTCTTAAACAATTTTATAACCACTCTGTAAATCCGCCCGGATTGCTTTAACACTGGAAATTTCTCTCGAGAAGAATAAAAACCATCCGTGTTACATTTGCAATTCTCTTATTCCTCCTACGTTCCAAGTCTTTATAATAGATTTCCACACTCATACATTTATTCCAGACTCTCGTCCATAGACGTAGTGTTAAAATGTAATTTTATATATTTATTAACATGATATTTGTCATAAAAGACAGGTCATTGATCATTGATCGGTAGTGTAGCGAATTTTAATTCTGATTAGGAAAAATGGTGACTGCTACCACAGCGTTCACACCAATCAGATCACAGAACACGCAATCAGCAGGGAATTCATTATGGCTCTGGTAGCGCTACGTTGGGATGAACGCGACCAATATTTTTCTGTTAAGGTGGAATTTCCTATGAGCATGTCTGCGCAGAAACCGATTATGTGGTTCTGCGCCGATTCTCGCGTACTTTATAAAATTTTGTTTTCATTTTTTTAACCATACAATTTCGACCCCCATATTAATATCTGTAAATATTTCCTCATCAATACCTGGCTTCAATAAAATTTTCCATTGTGTAGGGTTAATAAAAATATTCAATTTTTAATTATCAAAGTTCAATTTAAATAATATAAACTTTTACACCAGTGATTCCTTTCTAGAACCCTATAACTACGCATCTGCCTGCTTCCAATCTGCCATGTATTTATTCTGCCACTTTTTGCTATAAAATGTAGGAACCTGTTGCCCTCTAGATTAATGGTGGGTCGTGAAAAAGAGAATGGGATTTCATTAAAAAAGTACATGAAATGTGTTTTAGCTAAAGTAGATAATTTCTTATTAACTACAGGAGTGTCAGTGTCAGTATCGTATGAATGATGCATTAAAAAATAAACTTTCTTTTTATTCATTTTGGGGAATTGAACCTCAACCTTTTTTTATATTCTCATTTCGGGGATGTTCCAGCTACCGTTAACACGAATGTTTCCACTTAAACTTAAGATTTCCATTTCCACCAAAAAAATTTCACTAAATATATAAAAAACGTTTGTTTTTTTGAGGTTAAGTAACCCTTGCTTTAAGCAGCCAAAATCAACCGCTTAAATACAAACGTCAAACATGTCAAGTTAAACTAGGTTTAAGGATAAGCTTTATTTTGTACAACGGAATATCTCCTTTAAGCTAGGTTCAAACTTGAGCTTGGCTTAAGAGCCCTGCTCGGAACCCGTCAGCATGTAAGAGAGAGATAGAAAGTCAGAGGTTATTTCTATAATAGCGCGCATGCAAGAGACACAGGAAAAGACAGATAAACCTATGATCGTGAGATATCTTCTTGCGCATGATCATATCCTAAATAAATTATTAAAAGTTTGATGGCCGATTGCACCGATTGTTTAATCTTGGTTTAATCATGAGTCAACTCAAAATTTTTATTTGCACCGCATTTTTAATCTATGATTATTTCGTAAATCAAGGATTATTTTTAATGTTATAAAAATGAGGTATTAAATTCGAGTTAAGTATTAACTCTCGAATCTGGAAAGAAAAAACGAAATGTCTGTCAATGGTCTCTCAGCTTTAAAACAAACTTTTTTGTGTTTTCGGTTACTTTGGTTTGGTTCGTTTTTAGTTTATATATTTTCAGTGGATCTATAGGTATTACTGCTTTAAGCATTAAATGAATCAATCCTTTTTTCCATGCTTTTTCTTTCTCTCCGTTAGTTGTAGGTACTATCCGTTTTTTTGTTTTCTATGATCGTTTTAAAAGTATCAACTAATTAAACTAAAGTTTCTTTTTCTTCAAAATTAAAATAGGAACCCCTTTGCCGTTTATGGCTTATTTCTTTTTCTTCATTATTATCCATTGCGAAAAAATCACGTAACGTAATATGGTAAATAATATGGAACAAAATGGTAAAAATAATTATCAAGAAAGAAAACAATAACCTATAACCGAAAATTACGAAAAGAAACAAATTTTCTAACTGTCAGATTACCAACTACAAGACTACAACCAATTGAACAAAAATTTCCCAGAAAAAGCGCTGTTGCCGCATAATGTTGTCGCTTTTATCTGGGATTACCTAACCCCACTTGCTTTGGCTACCGTGCAAAGTTAACTAATCCTGGATTAGATTAAAATCGGTGCAATTGGGCATGACTGTTGCATACATTTGATTTTATAGATTCAATGTTTAGTGTCCTAAATTTAGGATCCTAAAAATATGACTGAAGCTTGTAATAAATTATGTCCATTAAAACATACCAATGTCGCTAGACAATTTGAAAAGCTGAAAAACAAACGAGTGATAAGTAAACCGACAATTAAAAATTGAATAAAACAATTGACTAAAATTAGAGACAATTAACACAAATCAAACACTGGAATAAAATACTAATAAGAAAAAATAAATTCTTTCTTCATCCCAAAAAATTAAATTTGAATTAACAAGTTCAATCATATTTTTGTCCAACAACTTTTATTAGGGACCTTAAAAATCTTTAAGATACGCCATTGTCAAAAGACCTTTTTGCTCCAGTCCGGAGTTAACGAAGTTAAATCTGTTGAATGAAAAGTTCCAGAGAGGCAGATGCTTTGCTTTAACTATACCCACTCCAATATGTTCACTCGAGAGGCGGTAATTTTGTTTTAGAATCAATTACCGGAGCCCAATTAGTATTACATCTCTTGAGCAAGTTTCTATTTGGGCGGCTTTTAGACTTTGATGTTGATATAAATTGATGGTAAGGATGAGGAATAAATTTTACTTAAAATTAAAAATGCCTAATTCAACTTGAAATGCAACGAAAATCGTAGGTTTGAGTTAATAAAAATTGGAGTGGAGCTAATTTTCTGCAAAATAACCAAATATAAAATAACTATGTTCAATTTCTTATCCCTATGTAAAACATGTAACTACGCCTCTTCCTCTTTTCATTACAGAATCGGCATGGCGACAGGTCTCCTGGGAAATCAACAATGGAGAGTTAATCTTTGGAAAATTTTCAATCGTAAATTAGATAGGTACATTAATCACAAGAAATATAGTTCTGCAATCATAAATGGAGTTGTTAGTTGAGCAGCTTATTACAAGTTTTATCAAAATTAACATATCTCGAATATTGTGTAATTCCAATAAAAACGATTATATTAAAATAAATACTGGAAATATAAAACCATTGCAAACTATTACCTTTGGAATGGAGATTGAATGTTGACTTCTGTGGAGCATACGCGAAAAGGAGATTATATACAGGGCAAAAATGGATCTAATGGTGTGCAAGAACTTGGCAGGGAGAAATTGAGACTGTAGCCCAAGGATCTTGAGCTGGATGTACACTGCCATAGTAAGACCAATTATCACCTATAGAATCATTGCGTGGAGTGGTATTGACGATGAGACACAACCTCCCCAGAATCCAAAGACAAGTCTGTATATGCATTACATGAGCATTGAAAACATGCCCAACGGTGGCCATAGAAGTGATTCTCAAACTCGCACAACTACATATCGTGGTGAAAAGTGTTGCAGATAGAACTGATCATAAAAAAAACCATCTCCTTGCTTTTTAGAAATGAGAAATCCTGGGACTTGTTACAAGATGGTATGGTGAAAAATTAGTAATAACTTTTCAACGTAATTCGATACGGAATTAAGTAACAAGAAGGAATGAGATTCCAAGGGCCAGGGATAGGAGTGTTCGGGTCAGGAAACAAACATCCCGAAAGCTTCAAAAAACACTAAATAGGACACTACACCTAGGAGTCTACTGGATAGAAAAGGGACACTTGCCTAAACTAAAGCATGCAGACACCCTAAAATTCCTTCTAAGACTTTCCTCAGGCACTAAGCAGAAGTAAGGGAGCACAATAGATTTTTTAGGTCTCAGTGAATGTCACCCCAAAATACATACTTACATATTTACTTTGGAACGGGGTTTACGAGTAAATATTCCGTCCATAGTCATATTGACATTCCTCCTGTACCACTCTCCTTTTTTTACCAATCAAATATTTATAAAAAAAAGAGATTTTAGTAAAATGAGTAAAAAAGATAGTAGACTCCCTTTCTAGTAAGAAGAAGCCACTTGAAGTTGCAGTCGTATATGCGCGAGCTTGTTGTCAAATATTGTAAAATTGACATTCGACTTGATTTTGATTTCTGCGCAAGACAGTCGGTAAACTTCGCGTGGCTTCTTCTTATGTTAAACGGAGTGTACCAATGTCTAGTTTTTTGAAAGAAGTGTCCTGTAACTATGTGTGAATATAAGAATATTATGAGTTACAGCTGCGCATCTAGCTTTCGCTCATTTTAACTATACCTCATCCATTATAAAAACCGTTTTTCACAGTGACAAAGTGCCGATACGCTCCTTTGTATTATGTCATTCGTTTGCTGTCAATCACTATGTTTTAACGCTTTAAACTTAATAAATATTGAAATTTATAGGTCGAATAATATTAACAAATATAAATATATATTTAAAGACACATTTTGTAATTAATTTCCAACGAAATATAAACCGTTGTATAATAAAATATCAAATTCAAACTAACGGTAGTTTCAGTTTAACATTAATAAAATATTATAAGTTGGCAAAAGGGCACACTGTTGCCGCGTTTCAAATTGGTTCATCAGGTAAAATTTTGACATTTCTCAGCTGGTTTCTGCAATTTTTGTGGTTACCTCCATCGTATTTTATTTCGCTGATTTAATTTTTTTATTTGTGCGTTATTAAATTACTGTAAAACTAAATTAGTCCAAATATGCATAAACAATTAACCAGCTTGTGTGGAAAACGGGTTTTATACTGTACGAACTATAGTACAGTGCACGTCCTCAACAAATAATCGCTTAAGAAGAATAGAAATAAAGCCAATCTAGTGCGAATGTGATACTTAAAAACAGGGTTATCGAAGCTTTTTGAGACTTAGGTTAGGTTAGGTTAGGTTTATGGTGAGTGGGTCTATAAGGCCCTCCACTGCGACTCGCAAGAGTCTATTGTGGCTCACACCTATTCAGATTTCACCAAACAAATTCAGCTTCTTAAAAAAACCGATTAGTTTATTTGGTGAATGATTTTTCAGGTCCGAGGGCGAGAGAGCATCTCTGCCAAACATCAGATACCTGATTCGAGCCGCGGTGGGGCAGGCACAAATTATATGCTCTGCTGTTTCATCATCTTCCAGACAAAGACGGCAGGTCGGATCTTCCGACAGTCCAAGTTTTAGCATATGATGATTCAGATTCAGATTTAGACAGCGAAGGTCATGCCTGCTATAGTCTAACATTTGTTTGGAGACATTCTTCGAAGGATGTATGAAAGCCTTTGAATGAACCAATCCTGGTAAATTATGCCAGAAGTCTAATGCTCTTCTTGCCGTCCAGGTATTCAGTGTTTGTTTGGCAAAACTTATTGCGATGCCAATTGTAGGTTCTGGTCCGATAGAAACACGTGCGGCACCCTTCTTTGCAAGAGAGTCTGCCTTCTCGTTTCCTTCCATGCCAGAATGGCCAGGGATCCAGACCAGCAATACTTTATTGAGTTCTCCTATTAAGGAGAGTCTTTTTTGGCAGTCTAATACCAATTTCGACGTTACACGGTTAGAGCTAAGTGCTTTCAAAGCCGCTTGGCTGTCCGAGAAAATTTTTATTGTTCTATGTATGAGATTGGCCTGCTCCAATCTCTCCACACATGAAACAATGTCGTAAATGTCCGCCTGAAATACGGTTGCATAGGATCCTAGAGAGGTTGAGATTTATGTCCTAGGTCTGCGCCCGTATACACCTGCACCAGAGCCTAAGGGTGTTTTTGAACCGTCTGTATACCAACAGCTGTCTGCTCTTAATAGTTCATCCTTACGGAGGACCCATTCATCTCTATTTGGAATTAGGACGGTATAAGGCAGGTCGTAGTTTACTGTTGGAGGCATTATGTCAGAGGTCATTCCCAGAATACTGTGACTTTCAGTGTCCACTAGCATTCTGCTTCGTTCTGTATAAGCCTGATTTGTGCATTTAGAAATATGCGCAATTCTGTATGTTGTCCATCTAGCTCCTCTTTCCAAAAATATATGGAGAGGAGGTAGGTCCAGAAGGATTTCCATGGCTGCTGACGGTGTGGATCTGAGAGCACCAGTAATTGCCAGGTAAGCCTGTCTCTGTAAACCAGAGAGCTTTGCTTGGGCCGTTCGCTGTAAAGCTTTTGGCCACCAGGTAATAGCTCCATATGTGATCATTGGACTAACGATCATCATATATCCAATAGATTTGTTTGGGTCCCATGCCCCAAGATTTTCCACAGATCCTACGACATGTCCACAAGGATAGTCTGGCCTTATGGATAACTTTTTCCAAGTGAGATTACCTAAGCTATCACTAACTAGTCAGAGCCTTCCTGTGGAATTGCAAAAAACCTCCACCAATGGATAAACAACCAAGCGTTGCGTTGGTGGCATAAAACCCCAGGACAAAGGAACGCTAAACTATTTTTTAAAAGCCCTACGGCCAAACTGTCACGCGACAAACTATGTCAAAGTCGAGAAACGACGAGGATGATGGTGGGAAAGCTGACCGGACATTGTAGGCTGAGGAAGCATATGCACACAATTGGCCTAGCAGATGATAGCCTATGTGGGTTTTGCCAGGAAGAAGACGAAACCGCGGAGCACTTACTCTATGAGTGCGAAGGCTTAGTAAGGGTGTGGTTTCACCTATTCGGAGAAGAAAAACCGAGGGCATATTCTACGCAAGAGAGGCGGTATCCAGGCAAAAAGAATAAAGCTAGATATTGAGCTCTAAAAGTAGGGAGGACCAACATAGATCTGCAAAGGTCACAGTGGGATAGGACAAAGAGCAACTCAATTTCTAATCTAATATCACTAACTATATAGATATAACTAATTATATTTTGCTACTAGCGGTTGACGTTAAATTTTGGTTCTGCTTAAAAGTATGTATTGTAACTATTAGACAAAACGAGAAAAGAATGGAAAGGAAATTGCTAAATGTGACCAAAATGTCTAGTGAAAATAAGTACGGAAAAGTGAAACAAATTCTTTATAGTAAATACCACATTTGAGATATGTATGAGCTCTTGGAGTTAAATATCTCTTTGTTTACAAATAAGAAGAGTAAAATTTATTAAGCGTATTTAACGAACCATAAATTATTTTATATCAATATGTAATTTCCGATAGCCAAAATATTACATCACCGAAAAAAAAACGGTTTCAAGGTATTTTGGTTGTACCCAATTACTAATTTGACCATAATCTCCAAGATTCAGGAAACCGCTTTAAATTATGAAATCATTGTTTTTACTCTTTTTTTATTAAAAGAATTACTACGCAATAAAATATTTTATTGCATTATAATGATTACGATTACAAAGCCTCTTTTAAAGTTTCAATAAGCCACATTAAAAATCAACTTTCATTGCATCTTCGTTACCGAGTGTTCTATCTGCCGAGACATGAATTATACCTTCAAAGTATAATGTGAAGGCAATATGAAGGAATAAAAAGGAAAATGAACAAATCATCGGCATGAAAGAAATCTTTCAAAGGAAGTTTTCACGTATTCTCGAGTTACTCATTTATAGAGTAAAGTCAAATTAACTTTTCATGAGATTTACATATCAATTCCCTCGTATTCCCAATTTTTCAATAATGTAAGTTTTATTCCCTTCCTGAAGTAAAACGCAATTCATTAAATTGTCCCGACGCCGACGCTCCACTTTTGAGAGAGCAGATAATAAAAGATAATGTTGAGATGATCGTCAGATAATGATAGCACTGATTTAGTTGTCAAGTTGTTGCTATGGCCACGACACGGTCGGCAGGCACGTGCGTCAACAGTTTGAATTTTCATAGGCGGAAAATTAGGGGAAATATTAACATTAAAAAAAGACGTAACATAACAATTCTTGATTCATTAAAGTCTAACTAAACTCAGTGTGATCACCATAAAATAAAGCAATGTTGTCAGATATATTTTCTAAAATTGTTGGGCTCACTATACAAATGTTTTCCATTACTTTAGTAAACTGTTAGCTCGTGATGTTCTCAGAAAGCTAGTTTGGAAATATTTTAAAAAAATACATAATAATATAAATTTATTAGTAAGCATTTAAAAAAGTCGCTCAAAATTGCTGTAAAAGGAGAAATTAACTAAAACAACTTTTTGTATGCCTACTATATTTAAGAAAATTTCGTATATCTGGCAACGCATTGCAGCTGGTCAGTGTTATACAATCATCAAGTACATTATTGTTTATATTATAACGGAGTAACGGATCGCTTACAGGAGGGCCGCTGTATCTAGAAAAAATGCGCTCCGCAGGTGGCCTGCGATATTAGAGAGATATTAGTATTGTGTGTCGATTCAGGGGCGTGTGTGAATTTTGTTTTAAAGAAATATTTAAAATAATTTTAGTAAATATCTAGTATTTATTTCTTGGTCGAGTGAGTTTAGTGAATTGATATCAATATAATATTTATTTGTTTGTGGACTTGAGTGAATTGATATCAATATAATATTTATTTGTTCGTGGACTTAAGTGAATTGATATCAATATAATATTTATTATTTGTTCGTGGAGTTGAGTGAATTGATATCAATATAATATTTATTTGTTCGTAGACGTTAGGGTGAGTTTTAAGATTATAATTTATTTGTAATTAATTAGAATGGCATTTTGGAGACCATTTGAAACGACAGTCCAAGATGATGCGCGGGAATCTAATAATTTGGCGCCACAAACAAATGCAAATGACTTAGCAATAAATGATAATGATGATAGGGCCGAATTTAAAAACAAAGATTTACATGTTCAGTGTCAACGCGTTGTTTTAAATATGTACGCGTGTTTGAAAAAAGAAAATTCTGTAATTTCTGATAATGCGGTTATCGCGAAAATTCACGAATTGACGAAAATCGGGCTTACAACGATCTATAAAGTAATTAAACTATGCACTGTTACGGATCATTCTTTAAAGCGGAAACGAACAAATCAAAAATTGAGTAAGGTTGACAATGCTACGAAACATGTTATTAAACGGATTGTTTACGGGTTTTATAAGGACAATATAGTACCAACTTTAGAACTGATTCGTGATAAATTGCGGGATATTCCTGAATATAATTTCAATCCACTATATTAATTTGAATTACATTTGAAAAACATTATTTCAGAATACTCGAATTTATAAAAAAATTGTATGCACGCCATTGGGCGGCTTTTTCCTTCAAGGGGATTAAAAATATGGGTCTTCACACTGACTTTAGTTAAACTATACTGTTTTTTAATTTAAAAAGGTTTCGAGGGACAACAGTTTATATGAAAATTTTTCGAAGGACAACTAGAGCAATAGCCCAAGAAAATTGGAAGCTGAGGTAGAGCTGTAAATTATCCACAGTGTTTAAAAAAAAGATGATTCAAGAAACACCAACCAAAAAATTTTTAGAACGTAGCAACGAAAAAACACTGGAAAAACTCTCCTGTATTGCTGGCCAGCTCGGAGGATTTGGTCTTGCACTTGGTTCTCCAACAGTTCACCGAGGATTTTTATTACTATACTAAATTAGTAACTACCTAACACTAAACTATGAAAATTGTAAAATAAAATGGCGTTTGAAATCACACTGCGATGGTACAACTCGTACTTAAGTCCATTTTGCATGCAAATCGGCGTTATTTGATAAGTGAGTTTTGTTAGTTATTAGTTGACATGAAAATGTCATATTTGAATTTATGTATTTCAACGACATTAAAGAATTTATGTCACCGTTTCTTAATTATTTCATGTATAAATACGTATGAATACATAACACATTCCACTCTATTTACGAAACAAAGAAATTATTTTGAAAGATTATTTAACTTACTTTATAGTCTTTTAAAAAATTAATAATTAAGTATATCAAAAATATTTTAGATAATTATGTTCCTAAAACTTCAATTCGTTGAGCAACTAGTTCTGTTGTGTGTAATACTACTTGCAAAATGCAGGTTGCATTGAAATGCATTTAGTACGAGCGTACGTAGAAGTCCTACATACGAGTATATCGGCAATAAATTAGAAATTGATTTTCATAAATGAGATTTAAAAACATTTCGGAAATCTTCAATTGAACACAGATACACTGATTTCTAGAATATTTTAAACCTTCCTTAATTTTTTTAATGAAACATTTGCTACTGTTTTACCTAATTTATACTGATTCTAAAGGTTAACCATTAAATTTAATCTGATCAAATTTGATAGACTTGTCCAAACTTGTTTCGCAGTTGATCCATTTATTTTCTGCCTACGAATCTTATATAGTTGTGAGTAAAATTAGTTTGCACTGTTTTACAATAAAATAACATAACAGTATGCGGCGAGGTCTCTTTGAGGATTAAAAAGCCGAAAATATAAAAAAAGCCATCAATCATTTCTAGTCTTGACCTACCCACAAGCGAACAATTGATTCTCACTGGTGCAATGTAGCTTCCAATTTGGTCTATGAGAATTTTACTTGAATTGTTAGCCCACATGGACTGTGAACGTCCCAGGGTGGGCTTAGTTCATTTCTGTTAGTCACGAGACATTGTGTTCTTAGATGTTGCTGTGATTGAGATTTTGTTTTATTGACTAAAACTATTTTGTTGGCAATAATCAAAATTATGGCTTTTTGGCGACCATTCGGAGAGGAAGATATTGTTATAGGCTTCGAACAGATGTAGTATTCTATGCCAATATAAACAATGTCAAAGTTTATTTATTTACACTGATCCTGTCTTTCCGTTTCCCTCGGTTTGAAATCATTTTTATAAATATTGGAGGTAGCATTTTCTACCCCTTCGACGGCATCAAAGTGATCTTCGTTTTGTACGTAGTATCATATATTATAATCTGACTTTCCGTTATCTTTGAGAGGATACTATGTTTAATTTTGAGCTATTTTAAATTCTTGTTTTTTCCATTTTAAATTATATTCTCAATATTTTTTCTCAACAATGTATAATATGATGGCTTGTTGTGTGCTGATTTCAAAAAAAATATCTACCTACGCCTATGATCGTTCGTGTGTTTTCGGGTATTGGCTGATAATTTTTGGCTACCAAGTTCACTCCAGTAACTATTATTCCTTCGCCGCCCATGTATATTTAAAGTGTTCGAGATTGCTTCCACTTGTGGAAAATCATGTATTTTGTTGTGAGATTTCAAGTTTGTTCAACAGCAAATTGGTGGGGTCAAGAGAATTTGAATAAATAGAAATGTGGGTTAGTCCATTTCCGGGACTGACGGAACACTGGACAGTTTGATGTACGAAGGTTGCCGCAAATTTTTATATTAAAACTAATAATAAAATTTGTGTTGAACATTGTAGTATCTTTTTTCCTTTCGACTCAGGCTTATGACAGCTTTCGTTAGTATTGTCACTCCAACTACTTGTGATGCGATGCGATGAGTGGATAAATATTTCATCCATATACAGGGTGATTCATTATTGCAATATTGTTTACTTTATTTTCCATTTATTTTCATTTCAAAAACAACGACGTGAACATGTAGTGATTTTTGTTTTAAATTTTTTTATCTCAGTCGTTTAATTGCATTTTAATTAAGTAACATCAATGACGTATTAAAGATACGTCATTGATTAACATATTACGTCCTTGTTTTTGAAATTAAAATAAATGGAAAAGAAAGTAAACAATAAAAAATCTATTTCTTTTCAACTATTAAAAGTATTGACCGACTAATGCCTAAATAAAACGAAAAGGTAAATAATCATAGAGATACTACAGATAGAGGCAACACGCCATAGGTCGCTGTGTAAGTGGATAGGACCGTCTGAACTCCGGTGAGATAGAAAAAGACAGACGATCAGAGGTTTTTCCGTCTTTGTCGGTGTATATATAGCATGCACGCTATTACAGAAAGATAGCCTAAACCTCCGACTTCCTATCTCTCTCTTACGTGCTGACGGGTTCTGAGCTGGCTTGTTGCCTCTATCTATAGTAACTCTATGTAAATAATACGGCCAGGAAACACAACATTGGAAAAAAAGGTCGTTGGTACGGTTTGTTTATTTAGCCAAACTGGCGCCCTTAAACTTTGCCGTCGGTGGTTTTTGTCTACATTCACCACATAATTGGCGCGGCCCTGACTCTGCGACTAAGACGCAGTCGCGGTTGAATGGTAGAATAGCTTATAATACCGAATATGTTATCTATGTACCGACCAAAACATTGATGATTAGGAACCGCTGTAGCGCAGGGCTTAGCGTAAGAGCTTGTAACTGAGGGGTCCCGGGTTCAAAATATCTAGCGTATATATCAGAAGTGGGATTAGATCTACGAATTGTCCACATGAGGCCATAATGTGATGTGATAGTGAAAGAGGATGACTGGAATGGGCGTGCAGGCGTCAGGCTCGCCAGGAGAGTGAGATAGGCGTAGGCAGGCAAGGCATCAAGATCACGAACGAGTAGGTGAGATAGGTGTACGCACAAACGTCAGGTCCAGCACTCTAGGTACCTCGAGGACGAGGAACGGAGCAGGATGGCCGAATGTAAGACGCAGTCGCGGCTGAATGGTAGCTTATAATACCGAACCGAACATTGATGATTAGAAACCACTGCGCGCTGTGGCGTATGCTTAGCGTAATGGCTTGTAACTGAGGGGTCCCGGGTTCGAGTCCCGGTGGTTTCGCTTTTTCAATTTTCATAATATTTAGCTTATAGGGGTGTGTCCATATTTAAAAACTCTGTCTGAAGGCAATAGAAACGTTTATGAAAGAGGAATTTTCATAGCTTATTTAAACGAATAGTACTTACCCTCAAGGCTTTGGTCGTAGCCTTTTGTAAAAAATAGCATCGCTTTTGCAGCACGTTCTGGCGTTTTCAATAGTCCTTGTCTTTCTGGATTTTCTCCTAGAGAACCTAGAAGCAGTTTGTAAGCTCTTGACATTTCTGGTAACATAGCTTCTCTAGTTGGAGGACGGTGGTCAAGTTCTAGGTCGTGGTGAAAGGTGCAATTCTCATGACCTGAAACAAAACATTTTTCTTCAGCATAAGCTCTTTCTTATTCAACAAGCACAACTGAAAAAACAATTTACAAAATGGTTTGCCTACATTGTTCTGTTCCAGCAGGAATCCAGCAGTTATTGAAAACAAATTGGACAATTGCATTAACGTTAGTAATTTTACTAAAATAATTTATATTATATACAGAAGGTACAGTTTTAGAGAAGCTATAGCAAAAATTACAAATTTGACAGTATGTACGTCAAAAAAAAACAAAAAAAAAAGAATCCGCAATCATGGGGACCCCTTTTAAACATTTATTTTATCACACGCCTTTAGTATGTGGAAATTGATACAAATTATCCCCTTTAAACATTTCATCGTACGTCAAAAATATAGAAACTATTACAAATAAATTGATCCCCTATAAACACTTTATCTTACGTCTAGGATAAGACATTCTTATAAATTAATTAACCCTTTATAAACATTTTATAGTATGCTCATGGTAAATGCAATATTTTTTCTTTTTTAAAGTGTTATCGTTCGCCCATGGTAAATGGTATTTTAACAAGTCAATCCCTTTTAAAATTTTTATTGTACGTCCATGTTAAAGATATTTTTATAAATATATTGATTCCTTATAAAAATGTGCACATCAAGTGGACCAAACAAAATATGTAAATTTACACTACCTGCTGTAATGATTGTTGTGAAAACAAGAAATTTATTTGTGCCGAAGGATATTGTAGAAAGATAACAATGACCGAGTCTTATGTTAATACTTTCTAGGGGTATAATAGGCGTAGGTTTAGGAACAGTAATAGGGGTTCGTAGGTATATATTGTTAATATTTGTTGTATTGCTTTAGTTTTAAATTATGAAAATACGTAGATATCCTATTATATAAGTGTGGTTTAAAATGTTGACCGTTAAATTACGGCTCGAATTCTAAACAATACAATTTTATGATAGGATCCGTACTGCAAATGTTCTGCCATTGTCACTATTAACCGGAAATAATAATCACATTAATTACTTTATAAAAGTTATCAAGCGAGCAAGTTCTTTCTAAATTCACTAAATGAATAATTGCTGACGCAGTCAGACTACCTTTGAAACAAAAATACACAAATTCCATACTCAGGTAGGGGAATTATAATCCCACCCCATCTGCCTGGGGTCAATAAGACTCGCAATAGTTATTGAAAATTGTTTCAACAGTAATAATATGCAAGTTTATATGTTCATAAAAAGAATTACAGCCAGATATACAAAAATAATACAGGCATTCAATAATATTCGTAATATATATTTCAGTAATCTGAATGTCTCTATACCTTAAAAATAATAATAGATACCCACCCCTGAAATGACCTGTTCCGACAGTTTTATTACCCCGCACCGATTGCGATTACAAGTAGCCCAGGTAAATGTAATGTGAGTAAAATTTTCAATTATTTGGGTTATTGTTCATTCAATATAAAAATATGGTGACACTACATACATACTTTGAAACATTTTATACACTATTCTATTTGTTATCTGTAAATTTTCCAACAATAACCGAAATCCAATTATTATTTTTACGTTCTAAGTAATAAGCAATCTTGTTATAGTATATTCATAAAGAAGAGAGAGCAATAAAAATGCAAATTTGGATAAATTTTGTAATGAGTGATCAATCACTTTTTCTTCTCCTTTAAAAATCTTCTAATGTACCCAAGGTAAAAATCCTTTATTTTTATACATATACCTCACCCAGTTCGTCCGGAGAATACAATAGAACCCAAAACCGAGAACAATAGAAGGCAAGGGATAAACTATTCTCAATTGGGGGAAACTTACATTTCAAGTACCGTGGTATATATATGTAGGTATTAGTAAAGAAAATAGTAAATATGTAAAAAGTTCTATAAAATTTATTAAAAAAAATTACTTTATTGGAAAAAATTTATAAATTAAATAATAAAAATACATTTTAGGAATAAAAGTAATGTTATATATATAAAAAATCTAACCTATAATAGCAGAAAGAAGAAAATATGCTGATAATCTAAAATTCTTAAAATCCTATCGCTACTTAACCCTCACTTAAACTTAATCCTCTAATTATGCACCAGAAACGATTATAATGGCATTATTTGCATAACATACGTATTATAGTGCAAAAACAGAACTCTCATAATAAACAATTTCTCTATCAGGTTAAAATATAACATATATTTTTAACTGCTGTCTTTTTTCTCTTTTTTTTTAATTTAAATGTTCGCAAAACACCTACGCCAATGGTTCGCTCGAAAAAATGGGTTTTTCATCCTTTTATTACTCACTATTCTGTATGAATACACTATAGTTAGAAATGACACCTAGTATACATGATTTACTATATTGTTTTGTTCACTTTGTTCATTATTCAAATTTTACTTACTTAGTCGAATGGGAAATGGAAATGGTTTTATTATGAAAATCTTTACAAGGTGTCAGTTTTAAGACTTATACTATATCTGGAAAACGATAACCCTAAACCTATTTTAAGGTTGAGAGGGGGAACTAAAATACCCGAACTACAAAATAATTTAAATGCCAACCCCCTACTTGTGATACATCGTTGGAAGAACCCGTAAAAAATACACTATAGTGGTACAATTAACAATTATATAGGGCAGGTATAGAATAGAGCACAAAAATTAATTTAATTAACAAACAAAACATGTGTTTAATATTGAACTGCAAAAATGTTCTTTAATGTTACTCCCTGTATAATTGTTATTAATACCATTGAAAAGCATGTTTTATGGCATTCGCAACGACGTGTCACAAGTATAGGAGGTAGCGGTTTAAATTTTTGTAGATGGGGTAGGTGGGGCTAAAATATATTACATCTCTTCTCGTTCACGAGATATATCCAATGTTTTGAAACTGACACACTGAATATAACCAGAAACCCCAATATTTGCATGTATTTTTAAATATTTATGGATTTTATACACATTTTCCTATAAATGATTCATTTCCGATATTTCTAGAATATTTCCAACAAAAACCACAACTAAATTTCCCAAAATGGCAAACACTTGTATGTATAAAATGTGGTTTTTTTTTTATTATTTTTGTTGTCTTGCGCACAAAATAATCTTGTGCTTCAAAATTGTATTGATGATGGACATGGTTTTCTAATGGAGCAGACTACAATTTGATTGGTAAATAATCACAAAGTACTTTCAATCATGTGACTTTGTTTGTGTTGTAGCGTTGAGTGATAAGTCAATGTTAAATGAAATTAATAGTGTTCATCTCATAAACTCAAATTAGCGAATCGATATTGGTATAATGAATCGGCTGGACAGATATGTGAAAAGAAATCGCGTAAAATTTTCATTTCATTCATTTTTCTGAAAAGTTAATACATTTTTAAATCCTTTTACTTTTCACATCTGAAAGATTGATCAATTTTACAATGATTCATAACAACAAGTTATACAAATAGTGTTACAAGAACACATTTATCGAAAAAAATGTTTTCAAAAGCTAAGGCAATATCAGTTGGAGACATCCATTTGTGAAAGCAAGGCGATTTTTCATAAGTAACACACATCCTTTTATATATATTTCTTATGTGCCTAAGAATTATTGTCCTCGTATCAACTTTTTATTTGTTATAAAATGGAAATCAATTTTATTTGAATTTTTTTTAAAATTCTCTTTTATAATAAATTTAAATTAAACCACGCCCATCATTATTCCTCCGGTTACTGAAGTAGCAAAATCCTTAATTTAAATGAATAAATGTTTCTCCGTAATAAAATCTATTTAAATTTGATTTTTTTCGAAGCAATCATATCGTTTTCTTTCAATATAATAATATACAATAAAACAGCACTTAAGTTTTTTTATTTAAACCCGGCATTAAAATATTTTAATAAAAAATAAGGGATTCCTCTGTGTATCAAATAATAATAATAAATAAATAAATACACCTACCTGGTGTAGTAGAAGTTCTAGGTGTTTGTGGTGATCCGGGTACGTCAACATCCTTAATTTCGTAATTATCTGACCAAGTTCTAGCTAACAAGGGTCTTGGTTTTTTAGCCTTGGTATTATTACACTGATCTCCATTCAATGTAGCCATGATATTATTTTTTTCTAAATAATACTTTCACTCGTTCACGAGCGTAGTTATGTGTAGCGGAAACTGTTGCAAACCTTCCTCCACCGCGAACAAGAATCACACTGCCGCTAAATCGTCAATTCCATGACTATTATACCGTTGGATATTCAACTACTCTTTGGGAATTTTCGTCTCTACTCACTAGCAGATAAGAATTTCCTTGGAAACCCACAAAAGAAAATTATTATGCTACTACTTAGAGTAACAAGGAACTGCTTTTTTTTTATATATTTTGGATTAATTATTATTATTCTATTAAAATGTTTTGCACATCAATTTGTTTTGTAGATAACAATTTGAGCTATCAAAATATTTCAACACTATGTTATTAACAACAAAAACAATCGTTAATAAAAAACATAATAGCTATAAGTATACAGAGTGGATGATGATTACATTAGTATAAAATTAATTATGGTTTGTAACAAAGTTCAAATCAGTATCCGATTTATATAATTGCGAAGAAAGATTTTCTTACATTCCAGTGAAAATTTCGAGCACAATTACTTAAGTCTGTTTTTTTTATTAGTATATTGGACCTATAGTCAGTTACACCTCAGTCTCTTGGACTTTCTGTGTTTTCCGAGTTTGTCTACTGGAAAATTTACAGCCTCATAACCAGTGAGTTGTTCCTGCTCATCATGAGTAGTTCTACAGTTTTGTGTTCCGATGGTTCTTTAATGAATGTTTTCTCATAATTGATGAGGTTACTCTCTTTGTTTTCGAATGACACAGTCCCGTATGCATCCTCGGATCATTCTGGCTAGCTCAGCAGCTTTTGCATTGCCCTCGATTCCATACTGACCTGGAGCCAACACCCAAGTTATTTTGTTGAGTTCTGAGAGCTCCTCTCGGCATTCCCATACCATTTTGATGTCACTTTTCTAAGAATCCTTCAGCGGTGCCTGGCTGACATATTTTGATCCGAGCAGTACAAAATATCATACATTTTCGCCTAAAATATTCACCCAACTGAGACCCTTATTTGTAAGATTCCTCTTGCATAATCACCTCGAAGTTATAATGTTGAAAATATATATCATGTTGGATTCATTTCGAGAATGTTACCTCCAACTATTTCCTTTAGCCTGTTATGATCCCTTCTTATACTGCTTGTGTTATGTTGCATTAGACGTGGTTTTGTCAATCATCGGAAAGTCCAGCAGTACTTCCATTGTTGATGCTGATGTTGTTTACCGAGATATTTAACTTCTCCCGACAGCTGGATGTTAGTCTCTTGAAGGGCCAGAGGTCCTAATATATTTAGCTTGCTTCTTCTATGCATTGTCTGATCAGATTAAGGGATATTTGTATATTTTCTCTGACCGTGGTATTGAATTTTCCTTGGACCATAATTACTTTATTTTCTGCTTACGCAACTGCTTTCTGTCCACTCCGTTTTAGTGTGTTTTGTTAATTACTTCTTAATCGGGCCGGATCGCGTCACTTCGCAAAAAACCGCCAACCATAGATTAAAATGTGACTGCATGACCTGTGGATTTATGAACTCAGACAGAAGCATTTTGAAGAGGAAACAATACAACCACTAGAACTACTCAAAATCCCCCAAGATAAACTTGTGATCTATATCGAGGACACGAAGCTTCTAGAATGGTAAAATGATTTAGCGAGGAGGTCTATTACACATTTTCAAATATCACTATAATAGGTTGGGTAGGAGCGCTCCTAAAAAGAATATTTTCAAAAACCGTACCTACTCTACACTGACTATGCACAAATTATCAACATTCGTTAATGCAGTTTATGCAACAAGTAAATCTTTGAATTTAAAATTACAATACATTTTCGTAAATTATTTTCAAAGAATACATAAATTAAATTGTGGAAATAATTTTTAACGTCAATTATTATAAACAGCAGTATTTCGATTTTTAGCGATAAAGTATTATGAGTAATTTCGTATATATAGATGCAGGATTGGAGGAGAGAGGAACCCCCCTTTTTTTCACATGCCAACCAACCTCGTTCTAGTCGCTAAAAACAGTCTTAGTATCACTATATTTTCAAGAGTGCTGAACACGTATATGACATTTATTTTTTTCTAAAATTTGGGGAACATTGTCAAAATAGACTTTTTAACCGACAATTTAATTCATGTATAAAAAATCGCATATGCCACAGTGTAATTGTCACTTTGACAGCGGCAAAAGTTAGCTTTAACTTTTACAGCGATAAATAAACTCCAATAATAAAATGTCATATACCTGGAAATGTTATTGTCACTTTGACATCGATAAAAAAGGTGCATCCTTTTTTATCGGATAAAAACTTCTCTTCCTCAATATCTAGTAAGCGGACGTCACTTTTACACAATGACAATGAGTCGCAAGTTTGGTTACTTATAGTTTCACAGCAGTTAAGTGTTGGCAAAACTGCAAAAACTGTCAATTAGTCTGTCAGATTTTTGAATTTTAAACATATAGTGCTTTTATTTTGAATCGGTGTGGTAATTATTTAACTTTGTTGTATTAATAAAGATAATTATTGTTGTTGTTCATCCATATATTCTGTCGTTAATTTATCTTGCCAAAAAACACTCGAGCTTTTCTTTTATCAGATAAATTTCTCTTTAACTCAAAGTTTTGCCAATCACTTTTGCTCGAAAAACTGACATTAGATAAAATCGCTCCACCTTCGGTGTCGCGATTTTATCATGTCAGTTTTTCTCGTAAAATTAGTGATTGGCAAAACTGTTTTGTTGCAAAGAGAAATTTATCCGATAAAAAAAAAGCTCTTGTGTTTTTACTGTTGACAAATACACTAGTGGTTTTTTCACTTATTCATTTGTTCATCAATTATCGCGGTGTTGGTTACCAAAATAAATAGTTTGGCATGTTTGTCAACAACTTATTGAATTTTCAAGAACTAACAATGAGTCGATTCTGTGTGTCTACGAACGCCGAAATTAGTCAAATTGTTAATACTTGTGTGCCTACTAATACAGTTGCGACGCAATCATCAATCTGGCGACAATTTTCTAAGTTTTGCGATGCAAAAAGATACACATTTGAGCCAGATACTTCCATCGATAAATTGAATGTAATATTGCAAGATTGGGCATTTAATATGCGCAACAGTAACGGGGAAGACTACAAAGAAGCGGTAGTTAAAACAATTTGGAACACCACCGCTAAAATGCTACAAAGTAAATATTATAACGAATTTAATATTGTATTCAACCCTTTCACCGATGTTCAGTTTAAATCATCACGAGCTGCACGTAATGCTAAACGTAAAATCCTACAAGCACAACCCGAAAGTATTTGCAATGGCCAGATTATATAACGAAAATGAACCGGAAGGACTTCAAAAGAGATTATATCACATTTTGGCGTTTGAACTAGCTTGGCGCGGAGGGGAAGCAGCTTACTGCAAAGCCACTTATTTCGTATCTGAAATTGAAAATAATGGAAAAGAAACTGGACGTATCGAGTATAATCCTCTATTTTCGAAAACGAGACAAGGCGGCAACAATAAATTATGTGACAGCAATGGATCAAGTTTGCATTGATATGTTTCCAAATTTCTCATTCATTCATTCATTCACCTTCGGTGTCGTGTTTTTAATAGTTGACAGTTATTCTCGTGAAATTGCTAGGAAACAGTGTCTCATTAAACAACCCAAATTTACCCGATAAAATACAAACCACTTGTGCAATTATAAGTGAAAATGCCAAAAAAACAATTTTACGATTTTCAGCTCTCGGTTCCTCGGCAAATAATTAATATGTTATCACTAAAATTCAATGCCGGATTCTCCAACCAATTCTAGAGACAATGAAACTAGTCCGAAATCCTCAAAGCATTTTACATTCTAGCAATAAATTGAAGACATTTTTTTTCCAATTTCCAACTTTTTACGTACGTACGATGAAAAATTGTTTATTTCTGAAAACGTAGTATAAAAATTTGGAAATCGAAAAGTTTTTGGGAAAGTTTTAGCTATTAATATTCAGTAGAAAAAAAGATTTTAAGATAAGCGAGAACCCCTTTGATATTTTTTGTTCACGAATTATTCACATTTTAAAAGTTAATTTTTTTTATTATGTGACATTTTATTCAAAATGTATAATTTGTATTGTACAATGAATATTTAACTATTTATTAAAAATTTATTTAAAAATAAGATACAACGCGATACTACGTCGGCGTTATAGTATATTGGGAAAAAAACTGTTCACGCTTCATTTTAAAAAATTTCAGATGAAGAATTATATTCTTTGGCTAATTTGACAAAGCTAGATTAAAGTTGAAATTTTTTAGCTGTTGTATGATCCATCAAAAAACACACACACAGCCCACTTTAGAGTAGTTAAGAGCATTGTGGCAAGTAAATGGAAAAAATACGTAAAAATCGTCCAAAATGGGTTTTTTGGCAGAAAACAATAACCATGAGTTTGTGATGACATTAGTGTAGTATGCATTGAAAAGAGACCACATCAGTATTTGTTTTTTTTTTTGGTTTACTATACACGTAAATATAATAATTTCTAAAGATAAATATTGTGTGTCTAATGTTATTTATAAAAGACAAAGTTTATTTTGAAAATATTGATTCAGGATTTAAATAAAAGATCTCCCTATTGTTTGAAAAAAATATATCACATACGTGTGTGTAGGTAGCATAAGTTTAAGTTGTAATTATTAGGATTGGTCATGATTGTCAATAATAAATTGTCGATCCTGTTTTGCAAAAAGTAAGCACTACAAGAAGACGTACGAAAGCACCCTGGTGTCACGCACAGTTTTCTTTTTTTGAAAACTCATTATAATGACTTTTTTCTCATTATAATGACTTTTTTCTCATTATAATGACTTTTTTCTCATTATAATGACTTTTTCTCATTATAATGATTTTTTTCATTATAATGACTTATATATTTGAGCTTATATTTTCTTAGGTGATGTTTTGGGATTATCATTTATGATTTTGTTCTATTCAAATCATTTATTAATTAAATTTCTTAGAAATTCTATCAAACAAAAAAAATGGTGGACTATTATATTGCATATTACTTTCTATTGGTTCTTAGTTATAAAGAAATTACGGCTTCCTTGAATTTATATCACAAACAGAGTATAAGTTCATCAACAGTGAAGAGAATATTGAAGATTCTTGGACTCTATAGAAAAAAACATGTTCATCAATCTAAAATATAAATACAGTAGAAGGTACCTAGTGATATGTGCGGTAATCAATAAATATACAATTTCAATAGAAGTTCAGTTGTGTATGTGTTACGTCCCAAGCCCGATCTTGTACGGAGTCGAGCTTCGTACAATGAATTTGTAGGTTAGGGTTGGGTAGGTTGGGTGAGATTTCCTTCGCTTTCAATGCACTTCACAAAAATTTATGAAATTTCCCTTAAAAAAGTGTATAGAAAGCTAGGATATCTATGAAAAGAACATCTCCTCGCTTTCCATACACTTTTTTAAATATATCGTTTGAAAAAGTGTATAGAAAGCAAGTCAATTCCTAACCTAAACAACCCTACCCTACCCAAATCCGAATCGAAAAATTAAATTGTGTAATTGACAGATTCGTCCTAAGTCTGCGCTAAATGTGAAAGGGGATATGTTTTTTTTAAACAAGACCTGATGGGCCGATAATATCAATTAAAAACCCATAAACACCCACTAATTATCTTTGACAGCGTAATTCTACCCTCCTCCGCGCCTTCGAGTCAGATAATGTTCAAATTATAATAATTTTCAATAATAACCCAACCAAACCTACCCCTACCAAACCACATCCCAACCACCGAGTGAGTATCGATGCTCCGACTCCGTACAACCAGCGTTGTACAGAGTCGACTTTGTACAATCATCTCTGTCCGAAGTCCGCCAATCTCGGCTTCGTACAAAATGGCTTGTACAGATCGGACTTCGTACAAATTCATTGTACGAAGCTCAACTCCATACAAGATCGGGCTTGGGACGTAACATATGTAATAGTCAGTTGATCACATAATAGCACTGATATATAAAACTAGATATGTTTTATATTTATACAAACCAGAGCGCTATTCTGTCACCAAATGAATCCAAACAAATCAAAAATCCACCATTCACCTTTTGAGAAATAATCTCCTCAATAACAGATTTGGAAATATTTCTTCTTTGCAAGAACTCCTCCATATGATTTAAAAGATTCGAAAATACCTTTGTTATACCTAACCTAGAAAATATAAATGTCATTATAATGAGAAAAAAGTCATTATAATAAGAAAAAAGTCATTATAATAAGAAAAAAGCCATTATAATGAGAAAAAAGTCATTATAATGAGAAAAAAGTCATTATAATGAGAAAAAAGTCATTATAATGAGAAAAAAGTGATTATAATGAGATAAAAGTCATTATAATGAGTTTTCAAAAAAGAAAAGTGTGCGTGACACCAGGGTGCTTTCTGAAGACGTGTTTAACGTCATGCGATTTTCTTTCTGAACTTAAAATTATAATTTTTCAATGGTACCTACCTAAAGTTAGGTACTATTAAATTATTGTAAAATATTTTGTCAATTTTAAGTGCAACTCTGGAATATCCAATGTACCTACCTACTTGTTGCAACTCTGGAATATCCAATGTACCTACCTACTTGTTGAAATAATCTATAGCGGATTAGTAAAAGTTAAATAAAGGTTAAATGCTATTTTTTAGGTAGTAGACTAGCAAAATAATTGTCCGTGGTTCTAAAATACCACCGTGGGTTTAACCAGCTAATTTGCATATCCGACGTTGTAAATTACATAGGTAGGTACTTACTACTTAATGATGCAATATCTTGACCGTAACAACTATAATATTTAATGTCATCATTCTTCGAAGCAGTTATCCGAATATTAACATTAAATTACTCTTATAAATTAAACCAACTGTTTCTAATTAATTCCACTATTTAATTTAAAAAAATTATAAGATACTTATTGATAATAATTTCGAGTAAATTCCACAAAGTAAGTATCTAAGGGTCCAAGCAATAAATTTAACATTAAATTATTTCCTGTAAAAATATTAAAATAATTAGTAAATAATTAATTATAAAAATAATTATTATATTGATAAAAAATTAATTATGATATAAAAATTTTTATTGTTAATCAACCTACTTTGATTATCAATTCCGATTTTTTAAAATAATTTACTTTAGGAATACTTTGAATATGTTCCTTTTTCAACACTTAACTATGCTATGAATGAAGCAAAAATCCATTTGAATATGATTGATAAAGGCATTGGAAAACAAAGAATATACTATATTGATTTTATATAATAGGCATGATGACTGATTTTGAATAACTGCTCCACGATGTTTTCACATATATACTTTATCTACAATAAATGTTATTTCTCTGAGAAAAAAAGTTTTTAAACGAGAAATTTACCTTTTAAAACTGCATTTTAAATTCTGCGCCAAAACGCAAGAATAGTAATGGCGTCTGTCTGTGACATCATCAATTCGTAAATACCATTTATAGGTGATCTGTGTCATTCTTAGAACATAAAACAGACTGTTTTATGTCAATGGTAAAATCGTCAAACTTAAAACACTTGACAGCTTTCAGGTTAGAAGTTTATTTTGATACATAATTTGAATCACACAAAGAAAATTCAAAACAGAACAGATGTTCGGACCATAGATAGTTCGGACTTATCTATGGTTCGGACGAAAGACAAAATATCAAGGTCAAATTTGCGAAAGTACGACGTCACTCTCTTCTGATTGGCGTTTGAGCTAATATTGTTAAATTTTGTGCTTATATTTTTACTAAAATATTGGTCATCACACATGTAAATTAAAAATGTGTAATTTTTTTAGAATTTTTTTGGAATCAAAATTCAAATTATTTATTTCAACAATTAAATTAAACATTACAAAACTTTAACTTTCTAAATTGATTATTATTCTTATTATTTTTCTTTTTTTAAGAATTGATTTATGTTCCAACTACTTAAACAAAATTTCTTTTTCCATTAAATAATAAATCTTCTGTTTTTTTTCCGGTCTAAACTATATGACAAATGATTTTTTTAGTATTTGTTCAAATTTATTGGTTATTTAAATTATTGAGATTTTACTTTCCTGTTCTGAATGTGATCAATTCTTCAAATTCGCCAAATACGTCCTTTGGAATATAATTTTCCAATTTTTTTATGATTTACATGATTACTTTTAGTTCTTTCTATTTTCCAGTACAATATATATTTTTTTAAATATTCAATCGGTTATTTTATTTCTAATTATTCTCCCCTGTTCAAAAAATATCTCTGACGGATCAAATTAGTTTAGGAAATCAGTAGCGTCAATATTTCAGATTACTTTGAATCACCCCTTATACTGTTATCATAAAAGAAAAAGTTTGCATGTTTGTCTGTTATCTTGCGGCTAAATTTTCAACACCGAAGTTCTTCAAAAAGGGGAAGGGTGAATCAAACGGTTATTTTCCCTTCAACTTCTTGAAAAAAAAATAATGTGTACGTTATACAGAATATATTATATCGATGGATCTACCTAAATGCTACCTACTGGATAATAACAATGTCCGTTAAGTGATATCTGTGTGTGAGGTTGTGATATTGACTGCGGATCCTTTCGGTTCCATTAGCCTAACCAATTTAATTGATATCTAGAATTTATAATGTTGCTAACTTTTTATAGTAACAAAAAATAGCAAATTAAATTACAATTATTATAAATGCAGTTTTTTAACTTTTATAAAACATACAACAAATTACAAAATATACACTTCTAGACTGCATTTTATATTAAAGTGACGGTTGATGACCGTGGTCTAACAAACATTTGCAAAATCTAACCTTCGCTCAAAGTATAGTTATCACTCTTATTCGGCATTGTAATACTAAGTATTGCGAAAAAAAAATTGTTTTAATATAATTTAAGTTTTCATTTATATATTGGCAAATAATATGACCTTAGATAACAAGATATGAATATATTTTTAATTTTACGGTGTCTTTAATAGCTATTAATTACTTGCAAAACGTATTCCAGCTAGACCGAGAAAAGTGATTGTCACTTTTAATGAGATTCTCTTTAATAAAAGTAATCGGTTATTTGACAAATTCGTTGTCGTAGACAATAGAACGATTGGAAACTGGACGACTCATGTGAACGGTTTCTATTCACTGCGCGTGAGATTGCACTAAGAACAAACCTATTATGGCTAAACTCGTAATCAATTCGCTGGCCAAGTGGCACTTTGGCACGCAAGTCGGCACGAAATTTGCCATTCGCAATAACTTCAAAGTCGACTTTTACGCAAGTGCGTTCGTACCTAAATAATTGTCAGGATTCCTTCAACATAATATGGTCGAAGCATGATTCTGTCTGTATTTAGTTCAGTCTGAGGTTATAATATATAATTTGGATTTGGATTTATTTTTTATGCAGTAAAGCAGTATATACTGGAATTTAGTAGTGACGGATAAAGCGGAATATCAATTCAATGATGATCAATTCGATGAAAATGTCAAACTATCAGACAGATGTCAGGTATATCAAAAAACAAAAATAAATGCGCATGTCCCATAGCCGGCACGAAGTGAAAGTTTGCAGCTTGCAAGAAATTTCGACGACTTCAACTTCAACTCTGTCGCCAAATTGCGTTGTGAACGATCACATTGAAATAGATTTGCGTAGCTTGCGTGCCAAAGTGCCACTTGGCCAGCGAATTGGTTACGAATGTAGCCAAAGTACTGACCGAATTGAAATATATCGTTTTTAAAATTAAATTATTCGTTATAAAATCTTACACGATTTATAGGAAATTCAACAAGCAAAAGAGTCAACCATATATGTGGACATTTATAATTAGTAATAATGCAAACATCTATTTAAATTGAGTTAAAGTTTGTCCAAAATCAATTCCAGAAGCTTAAAACAGTGTTCATCGGTTTTACCGACTTTTTCTTTTCATCAGCATAAATAATTGTAATAATTGTACTATTAATATTCATATAAATAAATAAGATACACGTTTTATATGGCATACATTGTTACCTTCTAAGTTGACTTACAACCCGTAGTCAAAGGCGATCGATACCTTTTTGGTCATTATTGTTATGTCCTTCAAAACAGTGTCAACAGTGTTGCCGACATTTAGAGGCATTTATTCTCTTTTAATCTAAAATGTATTTCACTAATGCTAAGAGCTTTTATGTTTTTCAATTGATTAAACGTATGTGAATGAACCAAATAAAGTAGTACGTAAATAAAAATTTTATTGCAATTTGATTCAACAAAGAAATTTAAGTTTTTTAATCTAAACGCACGTGTACCTATGTTATGAGATTTTCATCACGTGCATGTTATTGTTAAATGTCACTTACAAGGAATGTTGTCAGTGCGATTTTTGACGTTTACGGACATGGGCGTAGAAAAAATATATTACCTACGACTATGATTTGTGTCATTTCCATTATTTATTTGTCATATTTATATGTAGGGGAATCCATATAAAGATATCTTAACAATGTACCTACTGGTTACCGGTCAAAAGGTCATGGTAACATAATATACTTCTTAGAACTGTTATTGACTTTGAAAAACGTTCAACGATATTCATTGAATTAATTACAGGGTTTTTTAATTATGTTTCAGTATGATCTAATAGATGAGATATTAAAAGAAGGAAAATATAATAACATAAAATGTGTAAATATAAAAAATAATGTAAAATTCCAACCCAGTCTGATCCCCTGATCTCTATTTTATTACAAGATGATGTCTTACTTCCTCTCTCGCCAACTTGTTTATTTTCAAGAACACGATTAAGTATTTTCTTTTAACAAAAATAAAAATAATCAATTTAAATATTTAAAATACCTACTTTGGAAAACCGTTTCTGAAAATAAAATTATTATTTCCAAAGCCGTTGGACTTGAATATTTGTTTTAAAACAGAAAAGGGGATAGTGAAGTCTAGCCGAATATCACAAGGTGAGTTCGGTATTTACTTCCGTTAGTTAGATTTATCTAAGTCGTTCTTTCATGACATCTAGATGTAGAGCGAGGTAAATCTTGACCGTTTGGTAATTCAAGTCAGATCAGTCAGACTGGAATCTGTTTCTACCGATGAAACAGATTTAATATGATACTGAGGTTATGAAACAACCAAAACAAACAGTGAAACCGACTGTCTAGTTTGAAAAATCCTATAAATAGTAACTGACTATTTCGGTCCGCATTGCTTGGTAGTGATTTTGGTTAAAGAATTGGTAGATCCTTCGTCGCTAGTGTGACGTAAAGTAACTACCAACTACACTGATAAAAATGGGTGTCTTGAACCAAAGTAGTCAACTCTCTTGACAAGAAATTATTAGCGACAAGAGAAATTATTTCAGCATAAGAAAATATCTCTTGCCTATAGAAAAAAGTTCTTAGCTAAAGTAAGAAATGTCTTGAATCTCTTGAAGATTTTTCCCTTCAACCAAGTATAGTTTGTTTTGCTTCAAGAACTACGAAAATTATAAATATCACGGCATTCATTCAAAAGACATTCCAATTCTCCCAAGTACCTGGTGGAAATCCTCTCAATGTCTATGTCTATGTCTAATGTATTTGCTCGTGGACCAAGAAAGATTTTCTTTCAAAGCAAGTTCTAAGGTTCTCATGTCAAGAGAGTTGTTTTTTTTTGTTAAAAATCTAGGCCTTGCCCCTAGAAAGATTTGCTTTCAAAGCAAGTTCTAAGGTTCTTATGTCAAGAGAGTTGTTTTTTGTTATAGTTCTACGGCATTGTCCCAAGAAGTGGATTCCTTGAAACAAAATATTTAAGTTTAGTATCAAGAAATATCTTACATACCAGTTTGAAGCTAAGACTGTAAGGACTTTGAACAAATGGATTAAGTTCTTCCGTGAAGGAATTTTAAAAACTTATGAAAAGACAATTAATCCTTTGGCTGAAGAAACCTCGCTTTTGGACCTATTCAAAAGCGCCAATTCTTTGGGCCAAAGATATAATCTTTTCTTCCAAGAGTTTCTTTTTTTCAGTGTACAAGCGGGATCGTTTGGTTCTCATTTCGTACAGCTGACTGATGAAATTGATATTTATGTATATTGCGGAGTTAAATATATATATTTTTGTATGGTTAAAGATGGGTAAAAGAAAGGCAGCACTTTGTTTTTGCTTCTGTGTGAAGTATTAAAAAGAGAACAAGCACTACCGACTTGCTTTCAAGCAGACATTTATTAAATATTATTTCCAGCAACAACAACAACAGCCCATTCACGAACAAGTCATTTATAAATAGATGGTTATTGTGAAAACTGGCTTGGGAAATACTAAAAATACAATTCGTTCCAACGACTTGGTTTGTTTACAAAAAAAAGCAATACAAAAACTAGTTTAGACAATGATAAAGCTATACCAATTTCAGTAACCGATCTCGGAAAAGAGGAAATCGGGAACTGGCTAGATAGAGAACACCATCTCAAGTAGAGGTCGACACAAGGGCACCTCCATACAAAGAGTTTACTGAACAAGGTAGACAAGGAACTCTCAACCCGGCTATTGGAACTGGTTAAGAGACATTTGAAGACAGTTACCGACCTGTTGACTGGACACAGCACCCTGAGGAAACATCTGCACAAAATGGGCAAAGTTAGTGAACCTATGTGCAGGAAATGTGAACTCTATGATAACACCTACTCACATACTCTGCTTCTGCGAGAACTTATATGGAATCAGGCGGAAGCACTTTAGAGAAAAAATAATACAAGCATTACAACTACCGAAAATCCCTCCAGTCAAACTAGTGGCCTACATAGAAGACACAAAGCTTCTGGAATAGAAGTAGATAGCATGGGAAATGGTATAAATAAAGATGCAGTTCAAGTGCCTGGGCTATTGAGCACAACCCAATCTAATGAATAAATGAACACTTTCTCAGTCTTTGCTGGTAATGTTCACTTATCCCGAGCGTGTGTAAACTCAAATGGGATGAGACTCAGAGTTACATATTTAGAAATTTACAGACAGTGTGACAAGTATTCAAAATTGCAGCCTTCTACAGGCCTAGTTTGGTGAGGCTGTCTTGTAGAGCTTTGGGAATTAGTCCCGTAGATGAAACGATGACCGGCACAACCTCTACTTTCTCTGCATTCCATATCTGTCCTACCTCAATTGCAAGATCGGAGTATTTTGCAATTTTCTCGTTGTATTTGTCTGAAATATTGTTATTGGGAACAGCAACATACACTAGATGAAGCGGAGTTAGCTTTTTTATACACAACCACAATATAATATATTATTATCATTATTAATAATTTAAGTTAAGGGATTATAAAAAGTGATGTAAATTGAAACGAAATGATGTAATTAGATTTGTTATTACATTACATATTTACTATTGTATTTAAGTTCAATGAAAAAGTAACGGAACATTTATCATAACTTGAAAAAAAAACCATAAACCAGTCTTAGAAAAAGGTGCGATTAAAAAAAATTTTGTTACAGTTTATACGATTTCTGTTAAGCGACCAAAAAACATTTCAAAGGACCGCTTGTCATAACTTAAATTACTGGCATTTGGTACAAGATGGGTCACAATTCCATTTTTACCGTGTGAGAAAGTTGTTGAAGGATTGGACGAAGAGGTGCTATAGAGTGGTCACCTCGATTACAATATTAATTGTCGACTTTTTTATGGAAAGTTCAAAATCAGAGGTCTACGAAATACAACTTACAACTCTTGATGATTTTAGATCGCATTATTTAAGTTTGCAAAGATATAAAAAATATTCTTAAAAAGTAAAGCAGGAATTTCAAAATAGACTTCACTATTGCCTGAATCTTAATAGTGGTCATTAAATAACAGGTTTTCTTTTAAAACTTTCCCAAAGCCTTAGCTTTGATTCACGCGAAGATCGTTTGGCAAAATTCTTTGAAACAGAAAAGTTTCTCGCTTACTGAAAAAAGTGCTACAAAAGTTTCCTCCCAATTTTCTGAAAAACTATGTATTTAAATAAAACTGAATTCGCACAGCTACGTTCGTAAGAAATTACATGAAACATTCAATCTGGAGGAAGAGTCGGGCTGGTGAATGTAATCTAGATTCAGAGGACCACAATAGATCTGAAAAGGTCGCAGTGGAATAGGCTGATTAGCCACCTCATCAAATCTATCTACAGTTAGAGAAATCTAGCTAGTGACTTCAATTGTGCGAACGACGAAGAAAGACGGCAAACGTAAAATAAAGAGAGCGTGCCGACCGGCCTGAAGAAGACCTACAGCGTCGTCACGAGAAGGCATTCGCGAATTTAAAATCGCTAAATTTTCACCGATTCTAAAAAGAATGTTTATCACAAAAGTAAGTGAATATTATTATATATAGTAAAATAAAAGTCTTAAGTCTGCAAACGTTCATCATCGGCGTTATTTTCAAAAAAATAAATAAATCTTTCAGCTAAATGCAGTAGGTATGTCGTAACCCTCAACTTAACAAAAAAAATTACTACGCTGTTCCCTTGTCCTAGTCATGATAGAGCGCTGTAGACATAGGTATTCTCGTCCGCCATTTTGGTGCCTTGTTGTACGTTGACGTTGTTGTTGTGTTGGGCAAGTATTTGGCATGAGATTCGGTATTTCTAATCAGAGACGTGGCCAGCATCCATTCGTTGCACTTCCTCAATTTTCTGGTGTTAATAGTCTGAAGGAAAGTTGGTCAAATAAAATGTTCTGTTCAATATCAAAAACACAATATGTCAACTCGACACATCACAAAACAATAAAATTCAGGCACCAAAATGGCGGATGAGAATACTCATCTCTTTAGTGCCTTAGTCATGGTATTCCCTGCTCGCACTCCGCTATTGTTCTATTAATGGTTCTGCGTGCAACGTTTTCATTCTGGAGTATTCGAGTGATTTAAGCTTTTGGTATCCGCTCTTTCACTATGACCGACTGATGGCATAAACTCTAAAATTTTACCCGCCTGACCATCGTGCACCCAAAGCTCAAGTCGTTAGCTAGATTTGATAACTTGTATAATAATATCAGATTGGAATAACAAAAATATTTCTTTATTCACAATAATTTTCATCCAAAATATATTCCCAATTGCACCCATTTTAATTTAATCCAGGATTAGTTAACTCAGAGTTAAATTTTACTCGTGGATTAACTGCTTCTGATTTGCACGGTAGCCGAAGCAAGTCGGGTTGGGTAATCCCAGATAAAAACGACAACATTATGCGGTAACAGCGCTTTTTCTGGGGAATTTTTGTTCAATTGGTTGTAGTCTTGTAGTTGGCAATCTGACAGTTAGAAAATTTGTTACTTTTCGTAATTTTCGGTTAAAGGTTATTGTCTTCTTTCTTGATCATTTTTTCCATATTATTTATCATATTACGTTACGTGATTTTTTCGCAATGGATAATAATGAAGAAAAAGAAATAAGCCGTAAACGGCAAAGGGGCTCCAATTTTAATTATGAAGAAAAAAAAATTTAGTTTCATTAGTATATCCATTGAAAATATATAAACTAAAAACGAACCAAACCAAAGTAAACGAAAACACAAAAAAGTTTGTTTTAAAGCTGAGAGACCATTGACAGACGATGGTTTTGATGCAAGACATTTCGTTTTTTCTTTCCATATTCGAGAGTTGATACTTAACTCGAATTTAATACCTCATTTTTCTAAGATTAAAAATAATCCTAGATTTACGAAATAATTATAGATTAAAAATGCATGCGGTGCAAATAAAATTTTTGAGTTAGCTCATGATTATTGGTTAACTCAGGATTAAACCAAGATTAAACCATCGGTGCAATCGGCCATAATGGACTAAATTGGACAAGATTTTTTTGCAGTCTTACTTCAAAATATTATCATTAATTTGTTAATATGTCAAATGTTTTTTGTAAGTGTGAGACCAAAATTTTCAAGAAACTCGGTTATTTTTGGTTGCGGTAGGTATCTGGAACGTTGCCGAAACGTTGAAATTGAAATATAAAAAAGGATTGTTCATTAATTTCCCAAAAAGAACACATTTAAACATTTTAGAATTTGTTGATGACGACAATAAAGATACAGATCAAACATTAAAGGTATTTTGCTAAAAATAACTCATGTTGCTTCTATTATATATTTCTTTATTATACAGTGTTGAACAGCCAAATGAAATGAATTCGATAACGAATAAATGAAGGCGTGTTCGGAAAAACGCTTGGACACGTCGATTTTTGTTTTTAAATACGCATATAAAAAAAAAAAAAAATATATATATATATATAGGGTGTGTCATGTAACAGTGGCCAATTCCAACCTTTTTATTTTGAATGCAACCCCTTGATGGCATCATAATTTCCTTTAATATTCAAAAAATTGTTATAGAGGCGCTGCTTTTCGACCAGAATTATGTGGGTTTTCTTGAAACTCAAGCATAATATCCAATTTCGTATCATCACTTACTGCATTGGCAGCTACTTTTTTTATCTGTCTAAAGATGCGTCCTCACCGAATCGACATTGTTGATCGACTATGTCGATCGACAGTGTCGACTTGGTGTGTACGTTGCAATCGACGGTGTCGATCGACATGTCGAAGTGTTTTCCATCGACTGTCGGTAAACATGAAGAGCAGTCGATCGACTTGGACGTGTTTTCGACGTTCGACATTCGACAAATTGAGTACTCATGACGTCTGACGTTGACATCGTTTTCGTGTATTTTCGTTGGAAATGGAATGGAATTATTGAGGCAAACAGATTAAAATCAAATATATGGGATTCCAAAACTAATAACTATTAAAACAGAAACATGAGGCACGATGCTATTATGGAAATTGCTAATGAATCTTCGTCAGACATGTTGATTAGAATAATCGATAACATTTCTGTCAACTGGGGTGTGGACGGATGCAGTTTTGTCGACTTGTTGATCGATCATGTCGATCGACAGTGTCGACTCGGTGAGGACGCAGCTTTGCATGACCAAGCTCGCGAAGCTGCTTTTTTATTTTGCTAATTGTTCCTTGGGATACTGGCAGCAAATTTGGTAACTTTTCGTGAAATAAGCGAAAAACTTTCATTTGTATCTCCATTACCAATCATTTGTAGAATGGTTATATTATTACGTACAGTTAACGAACTTCAAACGACAATAGCACTGACACTGCTGTCATGCAGGCAGACAAGTTGCTAAGGCTATGAGTTTTATACGAAAATAAACAAGACTGTTTTTGTATTTTTTTTTATTTCACATCAATAAAAAAAAGGAATGGTTTTTGCTTAGTTTCTCAATATCAAGAGCTAAATGGGAAACAAGTATTGGTGTAATCTAGCGAATTTGTGAAATAAAATAATTTTATTTTTTTAATGTTAATTTTTGTAATAAATCTGAAAACACTTAATATTTCCGAAAGAGTTGAAGATAGTTATAGGACATTGCACATGAATTACCTATGTCTAGAATTTTCTTAAGAATCCAAAAAAATAAATAACATCGGGGGTTGCATTTGAAATAAGTTGGTATTGGCCACTGTCACATGACAGAAAAAATACAAATCGACGTGTCCAAGCGTTTTTCCCAACACGCCCTCATTTATTCGTTATGGAATTTATTCCATTTGGCTGTTCCACACTGTATAAATTCCTATCAGTCCTCGACGAAGCCGTGTAAACTAGCCTTAGATACATTGAAAATCTTCCAAGCAATATGTGGAGAAATTCATTGTCGTAATATTGACCAGATTTATTTATAAATAAATGTCATTTTAAAACATTGCCTTTAATAGTTGTTGGTTGTTTGATGAGAAATGGGTCAAATAAAGGACCTCGGATTGTTTTTTCTTCAAACCGAGGTCTGCACTAGAATAAACTGATTTTTTACGAAGATTAATAATAATTATCATATATTTAAATATTTTGCAAAACCTGGTATCGAAATAGAATTCATATTTAAAGTAGGAGTTCAAATTATCTTTATGTTCGGTGGTATAGGTATAACTGAAAGTACTTTAGCAGAAAATATATTGACTAAGTACCGCCCACTAAATATTTTCTTGAACTCTACTTTAAATTTAAAATAATGAAAAACTTTTAATTTCTATATGATAATTTAATAGGGTTCTTAGGTATTCTATGACTATGTCTATAAACCAATTTATTCATTGAAATTTTATAAAAAGAACAATATTTAAAAAAAAATTTATTCACATACCTTTTTTAGTTATATCCGTTTTATCCTCGTCGATGTGTATTCCGTTAACTTCTTTCATTTTTATGCAACAAAACAATGCCACTGGTATAAGTAATTACGCAAAAATGTTCGCCCGTTTTTATAAAAAACAAAAAATCGCCTCCCTTACTGAAACAAACTTAGCGGTACAGTTTAATATATCATTTACTTGTACTGACGTCACGACATTGGTTAACTCCTCCCTTTTCAATTTCTTATAATTATCCTTGCTTTTTATATACTCTCCTTCGTACGCTTTTGATACAGATTTTAGTTCACTGAACATAATTTATTTTTAATTCATTTATAACGAATTTGATTATTCAAATATAGATGGATTCACATACAATAAATTGAACGTAAATATACAGAGTATTTCAATGAAAATTATCCTCCACACATAATTCTGAAGGCGTCACTTTTATGAAAAAATGAAAAAGCACTTCAAAAAACAAAGTTTTTTGGTTCATATGTAGACGTTATAAAAAACCGTTCCTGGAACGTGCACTTCACTGGATTCCATTTCTAGTGGACTACATATCGTTAGAATGTCATGAAATAAAATATTTTATTTCTCATTTTACCAGAGGTGTGATCTACTATGAATGGACCTTAATAAAATTTGACAACAAAGTTTTGTAGTCTTAAACTTCAAAATATTATTGATTGTCTAGTTGTCAAATTTTTTTCGTTGTGTCAGATAGGGACCAAAAAATGTTTCATTCATTCATTATTAGTTAATCTTGACAACGGTAGCTGGAACGCTACCGAAACGTTGAAATAAAAAAAATAAAAAAACATTATTGTGGTTTGATTCCCAAGAAAATAAGAAAAAATAACAAGTAATGCCACAAGGAACTTATAGAAGATATTTAGACGTTATAACTTTAACCTCCCTATGGTCACCCCACCCAATTTTTTAGATGGAACACCCTATACATTATTGCATTGTTGATGGATTCTCCTCTACAAGAGGATTACAAAAATGTATAATACATAAGTGACAAGTCAATCAGTTGGGAGTTACGGATAATTCCAATTTATTAATAATAACAAATCGGCAAAACGATACTAAATTATTTTATAAGAAGTGATGAGCAAAAGTTGTCTTGATTTTACCATCCATAGACTAGCAACTCGGATAGTCTTGGTCTTGCTTTGCTGAGTAGAAGGTACAGTATAGTCGCCCGTTAAAATAATTTTGCTAGTTGATAATTGATTATATTATATTATATTATATTATATTATATAACCTATTAATAATTTATAACCATAATGATCTTTGAAAGTAAAAATAAAATAAGTGACGGGTGAAATGAACAAGACCAAGACTTTGTGCGCAAGACCAAGACTAAATAAACAAGACCAGGACCAAGACCAAGACCAAGACCAAGACCAAGACCAAGACCAAAACCAAGACTAAGACTAAGACCAAGACGATTTGAACAAGACTAAGACCGAATAAGCAAGACCAAGAACAAGATTCAAATCACTATTTATAAGGTGCTCAAATTGACTTCCATTGGTTTCCATGCAATGATACAATCGAGCCTCAAATGAATTTCGAACATCATGTAACATTTCTGAGGTTATTAGTCGACGTTCTTGAATAATTCGTGGTATAAATTTTGGTTTTCAGATATCTCCATAAAAAAAATCTATGGAGGTTGAATCGGGTGACCTATCCACAATTTCAATTCTATCTTGCAGAGTTTACATCATTTTTACGAAAACTAACACTACGTGACACTCTGGATGTGTTGTAACTCGGTAGCTTAAACCATTGTTATAGAGTTAACCATTGGTTAACTTCAAAAAGTTGTTGTAACACTAAATTTTAGACGTTCACCAACTGGTTAACCTTCGAAAAGTTTACCATCAGATCTCGGAGAGTTAACCTATGGTCAAACACGGAACAATGCAATTTTACTTGTTCTATCTGATTGTCTCTGTTTTAATTTGACAATTTAAATTTGTAATTGACTTTTTATAGTTATTTTTGTTAATAAGTAAAAAAATAATTTATATAAAGATATATTTACCCCGTTCAAAATTAAGTACGAATTTTTATAAACAAAATGAGGGAATTGGAAGAAGCATTGAGCTGATTTACGAGAACTCACAGATGATGAGTTGTTCGAGCCGAAAATGATTCCTAGAGCCTCCAGAAACTTACCCATTATATAGAGGAAATTAAAACTAATAAACTGAACTGAAATAGCTATCTTTATAATAAAAAAATAAGTCAAATTATTTTACACAACGCTTATTTCACATACCAAAAACAATCAAGAACTCTTTAAGACACCCAGCATGAAACTAAATTGCTGAATATTAATGACAACAACGGAAACGAAAGGTTGAAATGTCAACTGAAATCCATTGGTTACGTGCCCCTTGATCAACAATTCGTGTTACAACGAAAAAACGCTTAACTACTGAATAGTGGTTAAACATAGTTTAACCACTGGTCTTGTGACCAGTGGGTTAACCTACCGAGTTACAACACACCCTCTATTTAAAAAACGTCAAACACCAGTTTTCGGTACATACGTTTTTGTCCCCAAGAAAAATAATGGTTACTTAATTGAATAGAGTTAGTGCCGCAGTAAAAGCATAGATACATTGGAATTATCATTTTGTACTTCAAACTCATTGACTTGTAATCCTCTTGTAAAGGAGAATCTAACAATGTAATAATGTATAGGGTGTTCCATTTAAGAAATTGGGAGGGGTGACCATAGGGGGGAGGAGGTTAAAGTTGTAACATATGAGCTAAAATACTTTGTTTTTTGAAGTGTTTTTTAATTATTTCATAAAAGTGACCCCTTCAGAATTATGTAGGCTGGACAGTTTTCATTGAAATACTCTGTATACAAGGTAAACATTATCAGTGACAGTTTAAACAAAAATAAACTACTACTCTCCGGGCTATCAGCACCTACAGGCATTGAATTAGACTTACAACGTAAAATGGGTCTTCATTACCACTTTTGTTTTGTTTTGAAATTTTTTAAACTGCTTAAGTTGACGAAAATAATAAGGTTCGTTTTTAATGGGAATGAAAACACAATGTTTTTTTAATAGTAAAAAAACGAAAAATTAAAGAAAGTGCTTCAATACAACTAAATAACCAGTTATTTTTGTTATCAGAATATTGTAAGATTTTATCCACAAACGCAAAAAAAGCGAAGCAGAAATCAACTCTGTGGGTATCTACACTTCACTGTGAAAATAATAAATTTCTCAATTTCAAATTAAATCGCTTTATTTAGAAATAAGTATAAATTGATTCAGATGCTTCATCTGCTTTAGGATGAATTCATTCATTTACAAGCACATTTAGAAGAAAACAGTAAGTCTACCTTCCAGATTTGCACATATTCTAAGATTTGTCTCAAAATTGTCAAGAATTAAAAACAATTTTAGATCGACCTTGAAGCAAGAATGTTCAAACGTTCTGTCTGGAATGGTAAAATACATAACATAACATGTTAGTTATGAAAAAGTTATTAATGATTTTACCGAAGAAAGGCCAAGGAAAAAATATTGTATTCAACTTTTTCCGTATTTTAATAATATTAATACACCTAATACTTAATTACCTTTGATGTTATCAACTATTGATATCACTTTTTTACCATCGTGTGAAGTTATATTATGTTTTTTCTTGTCTTTGAACTGAAGGTATTTAAAAAAAAATACGTACCTACCTATAATGAGAAAAATTATTTCAGTCTTCCTTTGTACTATAGACGCCCGAAATTCGGACCATTAGGTCTAAACGGAAAAAGGATTATTTTAAACTTATTTTGGGATTTATTGAAAGAAAAGGTCGTTAAGCACACCTTCTTCTAGTGCTTACTGTTTGCAAAACAGTGTTGACAGCATTATAAAAAAATGTGAACAGATTACTGGAATGGGAAAATCGACTATTTAATACGTGAACAAAAAAACAAATCAGGTTTTAAGCGAACCTATGAATGAATTCATAAACAACGCAATTGGAAAATACATCCATTCATTTCATATAAAAAATGAATAAAATATTAAAATTAATGGTAAATTTGTCGAATCACGACCACTACAGTATACCAAGAAAAATAAAGGAGGCGCATGGCTTTGGGCCCCTTAAAAAAGTGATAGTATTAAATAATAGAAATGACAATTGGACTTACCCTTCCCCTTGTTGAATAACTTGATGTGCGCGTTACAAAGTATTGGATGGTTTTCAAGAAGGGGAAGAGTGAATGCACGTATGCATATCCAATACTCAGGGGCGGCTCTAGCTCACCTGCCGCCGGGGTGCAAACTCTTGTGTGCCGCCCCTTCTGGGCGATAAGTTGAAGGAGGTTACAGCCTAGAAAATAAGACTTATTTCCTATATACCGTGAAGAAGATGAACGACATAAGGGAAGCTAGATAGGTAGAGAACTATTCTTAAAATAAACCAAACAATTTTATTTAGGTATTTAGTTATATCACAATTTAATAACATCAGATATATATTTAATTAAATGAAAAGTAAGTCTCATATGTATATACATATTATGTACCAGATGTAAAAACAAATTATAAAAAATTACGTACTTATACCTATATCCGAATACATACTTATGATAATAATACACATCTTGAAATAGGTAGGTATTATCTAATGTTTGACCATATTTTTCAAAAGCTAAAATCAATTTTTCTAGATTTTCGGATAGCAAATTCTTTTATAATGTCATTAATATCTATGTCAACATCATTTTCAATGCTTATTATAGCTAGATTTGAAAGCCTTTCTTGTGTCATACTAGACCTTAAATAGTTTTTTATAATCTTTAATTTGGAAAATGATCTTTCACCCTCAGCAACAGTAACCGGTAATGTTAAATAAATACGTAAAGCAATCGACAAATTTGGAAATGTGCTAATCAAGTTATTTTTAAATAAATATCCTAAAACATCAATTGCAGAGGAGGTAGATTTTAAATAGGTCGGTAAAATTTCAATTTCATTCAGCAAATCGACTGCATTTATATCAGAATGCTTAGTTTGAAAATCTGTCAATTTATTTTGCAAATCCGCGCAATACTTTAATTTATCATTTGAATTTAAATTTTTAAAAGCATCAAGGTTGTGTAAAAACGAAAAACAGTTGTTGTGATCACTTAACAATTCGAACCTTTCATCTAATTTAGTTATGGCAGTGTCTAATAAAAAAAAGTAAAAATTTACTTTAAAGTGTAACTCTGGATTTTGTATAGCGTCATCTCTTCCTTCATAATTAAACATAGGTCTTCGTTTTCTACTTTCAGATTTGTTCACGCCGAGACAGTGGCGTACACTTTAAAGTAGGCTATATAATATACAGCATATTAAGTGTAGGTAGGTACATCTTAGTAAAAAAGCGTTTGTGCATATGCGTATGTAAACATGGAACTTGTCATTCGTTATGATCCAGCTGCCGCCCCCTATAACCTGCCGCCCGGGTGCCGTGCACCCCTTGCACCCCCGCTTAAGACGCCACTGCAATACTAATTGTATCGGTCACATCAAGTTATTCAACAAGGGGAAGGGTAAGTCCAATTGTCATTTCTATTATTTAATACTATCACTTTTTTAAGGAGTCCAAAGCCATGAGCCTCCTTAATATTACTTAAAAAAATGTGGAGCTGTTTTAACGTGGAGCCGTGATTCGACAAAGGACCCCGCACTTGACGAGACAAAAATATCATTTGTACAAATTAGTCTGCGCTTCTGGCAACAGCGGTTGAAATGGGGGGGCAGTGGACATTCGGCCGGCCTCTGAAACTAAATACACACCCTCGCTGGCCACGCACAGTTGTTCTTTCTCTCTCTTTCATGCTGTTTTTCTCATATTTTCCTTGTCGTGCTTGTGTAAATCGTACGATTCGAAAAGCCCTTTCGCAATCTGTATGTTTATAGTACCTTTTCATTCCAACACACCTCCACGCATACATGTCTCCATAATCGCGTACGGCACATTGTATACGCCGTAGAATCCTGACGGTAGATTTTTTTGTGCCCATGAGCTTTTTTGTTCAGGATGATGAGAGCTATTTTTTCCACAAAAAACTAGACCTCGGGACTGAAACCATTTTTCCATATAAAAAGTGCGGGGTTCTTTACCAAGGGCTTATTCTTACAGTACTTATGTTGTTTTTCACCTATTTATGCGATTATATTTATTACTTAATCAAATTAATATATTTCCAGACAGTTACCATTAAATTGTTGTAAAATATTTCGTCAATTTTGAGTAATATCCGATAAACCCCTGTTAGCTAGGGGATTATTGTATTCCAATAATGTGTGTAGGTACTTGTTGAAATAAACTATCGTGAACGATCATATATTTTATATGACAATTCCCACAACAGCAGCTACATACAGGAGGTAATTCAGAAAGTCAAAAAACCGCAGCAGATTTTCTTATAAATGTAGTACCAAAAAAATTCTTCCTTGAGCATATCAATGATCAGTTTTTAATAGCACGTGTGGTCAAGTAACATATTTCGTGAGACAATATCAATAATAACGATATTAAAAAAAAACTTTTCTTAAATTAGTGAATGCATTGGTTTAACTGACCTCCATTAACTTCCATACATTGATACAATCTACTTTCAAAGCCTTTTCTTACATTAGTCAATACGTCCTCGTCACGCCAATGGATTTAAAATACATTTTTTTTGTTAAATTTTCACTTCTGATGTATTGGATTTTAAGGCCAAAAATGAAATGTATCTTAACTCACAGTCATTCCGGAAATATAAGATCCTAACTTTATAATCTCCAATTAAGATAAATAACTACTTATAGTAAACACCCTATTGTTGGGAGATTATTTTCGATTTAGGTATAAATCAGGGCCGTTTCTATTAAAATCAAAATACCTACCAATAATTATAACAAAGAATTAAATATTATTAAAGAAATAGATTTCAATAAAACGACTATGATCCAAATTTATTAGACAATATTATAACCAGGGCCGGATTTACCATTTTGGCGCCCCTAGGCCCAATAATTTTTTTCCGCACTTCATCAGGCCTAAGGGGTGACAGAATTAAAATAGCGTTCTGGAGAAATTACTGTTTTCCTTTCGATTACAAAATTGCCTATCTAAAATAATAAAAGCAAGTATCTTGTATCAAAAAGCTATAAAAACGAATAATCGAAATAAAAAACGTATTTACATCTTTTTATTCTTATAGGGCCTTCCTTCTTGCTTTTTGCTGGGCGAATGTATCTATAATGTCATCGTATTGAATGTTCTGAGTCTGCCTCCCCTCGATGCTCAGCAGTGCCAGTGATGAAAGTCTATCGTGACCAGTTGTTGACCGTAGGTAATTCTTTACTCGACGGAGAGTAGAGAAAGATCTTTCTCCTGTGCAGTTAGTAGCAGGAGTACATGAAACCATTCTCAGGGCAATGTCAATGTTGGAGTAGATATCTACGGCATCAGTGACGCAAAAGCTTGATTATCTCAATCAGGGGGATGCTTGTTTTGCTCTGTTCAGTGTTTTGCAACAAAAATGGCTTTAAATGTAAACACATGTCTATTACGGCAGGCTCAAGATCTTCCCCTTTTTTCCCTTCTTCCCTCTCCGCCGTGCGCACCACGGGTGCTTGCGCCTATAGGCCTGGGCCTACTATGCCTATTGGGAAATCCAGCCCTGATTATAACTAAAAAATTTGTACAATCAAATGTTGAAGCAAGTAGGTATTTCCAAAGGATAAAAAAAAATCAATTCAAAAGTTTAACTTCCATCGTTGAGTGAAAAATTGTTTAGGTTAGGTTAGGTTTTCACTCAAAGCTTCCATTGAATCATTTTTGTAAAAAATATTAAAGCTCATTTATTGAAAAACATTGTAGTAGCATTGAATATTCAAAAAGTATGTATTAAAAACACTGTATGAAGTCTTTCTTCGTTATAATTATTGGAATTTGATTTTAATAGAAGGGGGCCTGCTTTTATACCTGAATTGTGGGTTAATAAATAATCTTTTAACAATAGTGTGTTTGCAAGTAGTTATTTATCTTAATTGGAGATTATAAAGTTAAGTTCTTACATTTCTGTCGGACTTTACCTATCTCTAAAATTTCATTATGTACGTATCCTTTTCTATAAGATTTACAGCCACAAAATAGTGGCATTTTTAGGGTAAAATCGAGATTTTAAATTCAACAAAAATTTTAAAAAATATATAACTTAAGTATAAACATAGATTTGCTTCTAAATTGAGATTTTTTTGAAATCTCTTTATACGCCACTGCTCTTCTGTACTTTCCTTGGGTATATTCATTATTTCGTTTCTTTTTAGTGGGGGAATTGAACAACAATATTTTTTTTATATTTTTATTTTCAACGTGTCGGTAGCGTTGTCAAGAATTAATAAAAATCGATGAAAATATTTTGAAGCTTGAGAATGCGAAAAGCTGTTGTCAAATTTTCTTGTGGTCCTTCGGAATTTTCTTCAGGCAGAGTTACAAACTTTTTACGAGACTGTTGTGTTCGTGAAGTATGATACAAAACAAGATTTATATGATATTGACACTAGGCTAACTTGAAAAAATGATGAGAAAAACTAATTAAACTTAACTAAAAAATATTAACACAATGGTTTCATTTTTTTACAATATTGAAACGTCAAACTCGTATAAACTGGTAAACAAGAACAAACAAAACACTCATACTTATTTGACAATTCTTCAAACTTCAAATTCGAATGGCCTTTTTGTAACTGGCTATTAGTTCGTAAAACATATAATCAGAATGTGGCTAACTTCATCTTCAAGTTTGTGATGTATCTGTAGTGAAGGTTGCAAACATTTAAGAATTCTTAATTCCCAGTTTTCTCCTGAAATATTCGGTCTAAACGTACTAATATATTAATATAAAATAAAATACCAAAAACCGGATATCGGGTTAACCCATCGCAATTTAAATTTCGTGATATTATTTATATCCGACATTATTTTACTAATGCGCACATAAAATATAAGAAAAACAATGTTGGACGTTTTGAAAAACGTTGATATGAAAGAAGGTTGAACGAGAGCAAATAATGATTTTTTCCTAAAATGATTAAAATAACAACATATAATCAATTCAAACCTTTCAAGTTAACACGTGAAGTTTTCAATATTGGTAAAACAAAATTGATAATAGTCCTTGAAATAAGAGATTGATTAATGTTTTTAACAATACTTTAATAAAAAAATGTACATAGAAAACAATTCTTGCCTGATTTCCCAAATGTAGTAGTTGATAAGGAAAAAATCGGCTAAGGCGTGTTTTAACTTCTGTAATTGATTTTGGACAGACTTTACTTACGCAAATATACATGATTATTTCCTTCCTATTAATTTTGACCAATCGCTATCAAGAATTGGTAAATCAAATATAAATTTTAAGTGGAAAAATTACTTAACAACTGTCAACTTAGCTGTCAGCAGTTTTTCCGGAGAGAAAAATCGAAAAAAGTATTAATGATTGTTCTTATTATTTTAATTAAAAAAAATATTGTACTAAAATAAAATGTTTATTTAACTCAGGAAATAATCTTACCAAATATCCCTCGTGCATCTAATTTTTCCTGTGTAAAAATTGGAACACTCGTTTCTAAGTAAATTCGCGAAAGTGGAAAATTCCTCGTCTTCGACTCGAGTTTTTAAAACCACTCTAGCTCATGCTGTTTGTTAAAACAAATTACTAAGAAACCCGTTTTTCCGAATTTTTCCGGAAAAATTAAATGCACTAGGGATAGGCTCTGTAGCAGAATAGCGCTGATCAAAATCGCGCTGTTCAAAAAAAGCACTGGACAAAATAGCACTGGACATAAATAGCGCTGAACAAAATAGCGCTGGTCAAAATAGCGCTGCACAAAAACAGCGTAGGACAAAATAGCGCTGGACAAAAACAGCGCTCCATAAAATAGCGCCGCCAAAAGATAATTATGCTTCTTTATTTTACTACTATCTCATACATAAAAATAGACTATAGTACCAAATTACAACATTAAACATCAACATTAAAATTCCGATAATAAATTCGCAAATATCCTCGATGTTCAAAATAGTTGGAGCAGTTTGATAATCCTACTTCCATGGGGTCATAACCGTAAAACTTACATATTTTAACGATAGTATAAGTAAAATTACAGTGGTGGTGAAATAATTTGTTCAAATTACTGTAATTTTTGTTTTAAAATTTACTTCATTAATTTCACGAAGATGTAATTAAAAAAAAAGGGTAGAAGTATTGGGAGATGATAATGTCATACTATTTTTTGTAAAACCAGCTGGTAATTGTTGTCAAAAATAAAAATAATTGGCGTCGAGCTTCAATAACAAACCATATATTATATTTTGTATTATTATAAGTCAAAGTTTATGAGCTGCAGCGTTAACAAAACATGATATTTGATAATATCAAAAATAATTCCAGTCATTTTTACGCAAATAGGATTGAAGTTTCTTTAAAGCCCGCTTTAGAGTTCGCAATTTTTCTTGCAACGTACTGCAGCAGCACTTTGACCTTGCAAAGTCGTTTTACATTTCACAATATGCATTTTTAATGTGGATATCAACAAAAGAAAGTTAGTGAGTCATATGATGTTGATAAACTTACTTTGTATCAAAATTATTGATATATGCCTATTTATGTTGCAATTGAAAGTACACAGTCAACTTTTGTTTTGTTGGTAACAAATAATTGACAACCTTTACCCCAGAATTGCATGCAAGGTGCAATACAAATCGAACCAATACTAGGACTTTGCACACTATAGAATTCTACTATCGATAAGGCACTAAAGAGTTGAGTATTCTCATCCGCCATTTTGGTGCCTGAATTTTATTGTTTTGTGATATGTCAAGTTGACATATTGTGTTGAACATTTTTTGATATTGAACCAACGTCAACGTATAACAAGGCACCAAAATGGCGGACGAGAATACCTATGTCTACAGCGTTCTACTATCGACTCTATTCACACGTCTTTTATCGACGATTTCTTAATAAAAACTTCAATATATTTCATAATAATAAGTCAGAAATAAAAGAAGACTTGTCGACAGTATGCAGATGCGTATATAGAGTGAGACTTCCGAGGACTGGAATAATAATAGTAATAATACTGTAGAAAACGATCGGTAGAATTCTATAGTGTGCAGAGTCCCAGACCAGGACCCGGATCTTTAAACGTTCGACTATTCGAATATCTTCCAAACACACTGGCGAACCTCCTTGTAGATCTTATGAGTAATTTTTTAGATGTGTACTGTAGAGTGGTTTAAAAAACACGTGAAAGGAAGATTACATGTATTTTGTGTTTATTTTCATTCTGTGTTTTGTTCATTTATTTTTTCACGTAATGGCTATGAAGTTGAATGATGACCAAAAAAACAGGGGTTTTCTAAAAATGGTGCGATATCATGGGCGGTTTCTTTATCCACCCCATATAATTCCATGAGTAATTACAGATCATTTAGTATAAAAGGATCTCTTCTATAAGAAAATCTTCGTCATATCTTCCGCCATTTCCTCAGCATATTGCAAATTATCAATCATTTGATTCCCAACAGTTTATTTTTGGTCAATAGTATAATAATGATCTACACACTACAACCACAGGTTATGTTTATTTGTTTTTCTGGTGCTCTGCGCAAGACTCTATTCGCATACTCCCTTGTGGGACTCATGACTGGTAAATTCATTCGTTTGCAAGTCGAACATTCGAGATTTCGGAGATACTGCTCGAACATAACAAATCCACTCCCATCACATGAAATACGTGGGAGAATTTGGTTGAATGCTCAAAGGTACGGGTCCAGATCGATTTTGGACAAGAGCATAAAATGGCAAGATACTTGCCAAATTACCTTCTACTGCGCATGCTTTCGATCAAGAATATTGCATGTTGCAAGAAGAATTGCAAACTATAATGCAGAGTTTATAAAGGACGGTTTATACGCTAGGACTTACACTACACATTGTAAAATCTACTACTTATCACATTTTAATTAAATTTAAGGACAAGTTGGAGGACTGATCGTGTAAACACAAAAATATGACTTTATCTCAGTTGTTTTACAAATTTATACCTTTTTGTGTGTCTATTTTCAAAACTGTACCCATGTCATTGGACTTGCGGCAATGTTCTCGAGGATTATTCAAACACATTTAATGAACTGAAAGATTTTTTTTCTCTGCTTATGGCAAATGAAAAGACAATAATATAGCATCAAAATAAAATAATTCGTGTATAAATATAGCATAACATAAAATGTGAACGAAATGATGCAAAAACGGAGAAAAATACACATTTTGAAAATGTATGTAATAAAGCTTGCATTAAGTCCTAGTGGATAAACTGTACTCAAGACTTATACCTTTTTTTATAATACAACTGTACATTCCATGCACATTAAAAATATTTATCATAATAAGTATATAAAATAAATATTAAGTAATAAAATTAAGTTAACTTTGAGATCCTTTTTGATCTCCTCACTGGAGTTAAATTGTTCTTATTTTGTACTTCTTTGGTGCCTCTTATATTTGCTTCTGTTGCACAATTTTCTTTATTTTCAGTTGCAAAATCTTCGACATCATCCATAAAAAGAACTGATTTGTTATGTCTCTTTGCAGACTTTGTTACATCTGTTTTGAGGATACTTTTACTGGGAGTCAGGCCATCTCCAGCTTTTATAGATTGTGTAATCTTCATCATTGTTAATCCGGGAGAGCTTTGTCTTTTTACACTTTGTCCTCTTAAAAGAGACACTCTTAAACTTCTCCTGGCACTGCTAGAAGTTACAGGTGGAAGTATTTTAGAAAATTCTGGGGTTTTGTGTTCTAATAATTGCACATTTAGATCGTCGTTGTTATTTTTTTTGTTTCTAGCTGCCTTAATCATCTCTTTAATTGAAGATGAAGAAGAGGCTGTTGTTTTTTTTGGACGACCCCTTTTACGCGTTTGAACTGTTTTCTTTTCGGGAATTACTTCTTCCCAATTATTGTTTTTCATTGCTTCCAAATTAGCAAATCTCTTGTCCAAGTCTATTACTTGCTGGTATATCATATCCCAAAAACCGTGTAAATCTTCACATGTTATTGGTTTGGTTTTAAATTCTGCTAATTTACATTCCCGAATTAAGCCTCTAAACTGCTCGAATTTTTTTGTTACAAGCAGTTTTGATTGTCCTATAGTAACATCAATCATGGCAATAGCTTCTTCAGTTAGGTTATTCTCCTGTTTATAACGATTCCAAATTTCACATACTGACTCTATTCGAATAATCTGGCTGTCAAGTATATTTTCAAAATATACAGCTCCAGCTTGGGGACTTGTACTCTCAGAAAAATCTTTACCATCTAATGAAGTCAAGAGTGTTCCTCCTATAAAGGTAGAAAAGAAATGTGTTATTGACAAAAGCAATTATATGCAGGGTGTCCCACGACGTTTTGACAGTCAAGTTCTCGAAAACTGTTCATATGACATGTATGAAATTTGGCAGATATATACAGTCGAAAGTGATGCTTATATTTATTATAAAACTTCAAGCAAAAATACTTTTGTCTATGTCGAACGAAAGCTAAGAACTGGTTCTTTTCTTCTTTTCCAAACGGTAAAAATCAAATTCCTCGTCAAAAGACCGCTCAGACAGATGACAATGTGATAAATATTTTGGTTTATCTTCAGGTAAATCCACACACCTCAATACGATTTCTTGAACAAGAATTACAAATAAGTAGAAGTTCAATACAAAGAGTATTAAAAAATCACAAATACCATCCTTATAAAATACATTTAACACAAGGTTTAGTTGCTGCAGATCCGGAGAGGAGAATAAATTTTATTGCTGAAATGTTAGTACATGTTAATGATGACCCTTCTTTTTTAGAAAAAATATTATGAAGTGATGAAAGTAGATTTCATAACAATGGTATTGTTAATCGCCATAATTGTCATTATTGGTCACAGGAGAATCCAAAGTGGATGCGCGAAACCAATTTTCAAACAATATGGGGAATCAATGTTTGGTTAGGTCTATTTAATGGTCGGTTGATTGGTCCCTATTTTTATGAAGGAACATTAACGGGGCAAAGATACTTAGATTTTCTTCAAAATACTCTACCAGAATTACTTGAAGATATTCCCTTACATGAAAGGCAAACAATGTGGTGGCAGCAAGATGGAGCATCTCCTCACTTTTTTGGGCCAGTTAGAGAATATCTTGACAACAAATTTTCTGAAAAATGGATTGGTCGAAATGGTGCGATTCTGTGGCCACCCCGTTCTCCGGATATTACACCCTTAGATTTATTTCTCTATGGTTACTTAAAAGGTCGAGTGTATGTCACACCCCCGATTGATTTAGATGATTTAAAGGATAAAATAAGACAGGCATGTCGGACCGTAACACCCGCAATGATTACAGCATTACTTACAAAAAATCTTTTAACAAGGTTTGAACATTATGTCAATGTACATGGTGATCAATTTGAACAATTTCTTTAATTACTTGTACTTTTTAATTTCCTATGTTACGTTTTTAAATAGAATAATTTATACAGATGTTCATTTAATTGCCCCTATTATCATTACTGCAGAATACAATGATGACAAGTGTTGTATCGTTGAATTTGTTTTTGAATGATGTATCCAAAATTGTAATATTATATCGGTTGTCCCATCCAAAAAAATTATGTTGGGGTCACGTGACCCGAAATGACAGGAAAAACGGAAGTCGTTTTATAATAAATATAAGCATCAGTTTTGACTGTTTATATCTGCCAAATTTCATACATGTCATATGGACAGTTTTCGAGAACTCGGACTATCAAAACGTCACCCTGTATAATAGTTTCATAAATTTGACTCATATCATCTATAAAGGAACAAGGAAACAAATTGTTTTATACTATGATCATACCATCCATATAACGCTTGCCCTGTTAAATTTTCTGGTATTTCAAGAGCTTACAACTTTTAAAGAATATACAGATAGATGCAGTTTTCACTTACAATTACACGAGAGCTTTTTTTTTGACGAAGTAAACTTGACATTGTATCAATAAGAATTTTGTTGCCTGGCAATTTAACGAAAAAAACTGCCTCTGAAAAAATTACGAGTCCGTAGGACGAGTCATTTTGTCTGGCAGTTTTTTGAGTTGCATTACCTAATGGCAACAAAATTCGATTTATAAATGTCAAGTTTACTTCAACTCAAAAAAAAGCTAGAGTGTAATTCGGTAAGACAATTCAATGAATATGTAAATCAATAAATTAAAAAATGAGATGTAAATTAGTTTATAAATTGTCGCCAAATTGATGTAGTTGAATTCACAGTATTGCGAGGCACATTATCATTGATGGCTTTTTCAATTTCTCCACTCAAAGACTCTCCAAATCGCGACATTTCCACAAATGAAAACTTTTCTGACAAAGCAAGTTTGAGAAAAATTGACATAACGTCATCAAAAATTTGTTTACAATGATGGTTGTCATGCTTTCAAAAGTTAGGTTCTGTTATTGTCACTAGAAAAGTTAGGAAAAATTTTTTTCGCTGTCATAATGACAAAATCAAACAGGTTATGGGATTTTGTATACATGAATTAAATTGTCATTGAAATACAATGACGATGCAAATGTTATTTGTGCAACTGGTCAACTAATATATGTTGTGTAATTTGTAATTTATTGATATTATTTAACAATTTTTCAACAATTCTTTTCACTCTACTAATAATTCCAACAGGATTTACACAATAGTGTTTAGTTATAAAAATATAAAATTACCTGTAGATTTTCTTTTATGAAATTCCTTTCTGGCAGAATCTTTTCCTCTTGATATTGTCACAAATGGACTTATATATACAGGTGTACTATTTATTGATTTTCTAGGTGTTTTACTTATATTTTTATCAACGTCAGTACTTGAATATTCTCCAATATATTTTAGAGATTTTGTATCTTCCAGTTTAGCACTGAAAAGACGGGATTGTCGAGATTTTTTAATTGGAGTCTTTATAGTTATTTCTTCATCATCATATATAATGACTTTTTCAATACTTAAATTTTCTTCTAGCAACTGTTCACTATCTTGTACAACTTTTCTTGTAATTTGAGAGGACTTCTTAATACTTGATAAACGGGATTTGCGAGATTTTTTAACTGGGGTCTTAAGAGTTATTTCTTCATCGTCATATATTACAACTTTTTCAATAACTAAATCATCACTATCGTCAATATTGATATCATCTACAATTTTCTTATTAAGTTTTGATGATAAATTGTTGTTTACTCCAAACGTTGGTGTAGCTTTTAAGGGTTTGTTAATTTTTGATGTTGTGTAATTTTTGTTAGTTGTTTTGTATGTTTCTTTATTTTTCTTGGTACTGTTTTGAACATTTGGAGATTTTTTACCCGAAATTACTTTTGATTTAGACAGAATAGTTTTCCCGTACTTAACACCTGAGCTTGCCTGAAATAGTTTAAATTTAATATCTTGGGAAAAAATAAAATCATATCATAGGGTTTACATTATTTTTACATTTATAGGTCATCTATTTACAAAACTTAGTTCCATTTTTCCTCTATTATTGAAGATTAATAAATAAATTGTTTAAATTATCATAATGGTGGTATCAAGAAAAATTTGAAAATGTGAGCTATAGAGTAATTACTTACTTTATGAATGGAGGTATTTCCAATTTTTTCAACACTCATATGTATCTCTTTTTCATTTTTCAAAGATCTACTCATCTTGCTTCTGTTTGTATCATTTAATTTAGTTACATTCTTGCTCATATTGTTGGTAGATAGGTTCTTTACATGAGAGTGTGCAGTTTTTGGCTTCAGATGTGATTGACCAGTTCTGTAATTCAATATTATAGTACATAATAAAGAAACATTATTCAAAATATTATTGGATCAGCAAAAGTATAAACTTTATTGGTCACATAAAGGTCAACTAAGTACTAGGACCGTTTTTGCAAAATTGAAAAATTATTATTTCATATGTTTAGTCCAATTTTAATGAAGGACAACATTATTGAGTGAAACTAACAATAGAAAGTTAAAATCACTTACTTAGCATACTTAACATTTTGAACTTCCGCTTTGGGTTGTGGTTTTGCTACATTTTTCAGTAGCGGTGGTTTCAGTGATATATTTTTCGATGGTTGAGCATTTCTTGATATGGGTTTAACAATTTGAATTGGTTTTATATTTGAAGGGGGTTGAAATTTATGATTTAAGGGTGCAAAAGACTTGACTGTTGGAGTACTGATTGGTTTACCTTTAATTTGTTTGTTGACGTTTTCTAAATTAGGTAAACCAATATTTCTATCTACATGGCAAACCTTAAAAATAGGCTTTGCATGTTTTTTTGCAGCTTCTTTCTGTTTATTTCTTTTATCTTTCCACTGTTTTAGCATTTCATATCTCTTATTAGTTTTATTTGGTTCCTCATTCTTAGGTTTTAGCACCTCTGAATCAGTAGTCATTTCTTTTTTATTAGATTTTGGTGTGATATACGGAGATAGATCTGCAGGTATTTGCCTTTTATTTAACCTCAAGGTATCTCTAGTTTGTCTTCTAGCATTGATTAATGATTCCTTACGAGACAGCAAACTTCTTTTCTTGTAGTTTTTGTCCAATAGGTCCTTATGTAAATCCTGTAGCCCTTTTCTAACAATGTCAGCTAAATCCATATTTACCTGAAAAAGTATATTTCAACTTTTCAAAGAAATTCGTTACGGAATTAAGCAACAAGAAGGAATGGGATCCAAATACCATTACCAGACTTGGAAATAATGCCATTCAATGGTACACAGACGGCTCAAAAGCAATAGAAGGAACTGCAGGGATAGAGTATACGGGCCAGGAACCAAACACTCTGAAAGCTTGGGAAAAACCCCAAGTATCTTTCAAGCGGAAATTCACGCAATAAGAAAGTGTGCCCAGTTCAATATTGACAAAGGATATAGAAGGCAAAGGATTATCATAATGTCTGATAATCAAGCAGCCATTAAAGCGCTGAGTTCTTGTGTAATCAGTTCCAAAATGGTGTGGGAATGCCTAGGCAAACTTAATGAACTAGGCGAGAACAATATAGTCACCTTACTGTGGATTCCAGGACACACTGGAATAGAAGGAAACGAAATAGCAGATGAACTAGCAAAGAGGGGGAGTGAAATACCCTTTTGGGGGCCGGAACCTTTTTGCGGAATCAGCTCCAATGTAATATTGGAAGAAATAGGTAAAGCCGAAGAAAAGAGAAGATCTGACAATTGGAAAGATCTAGTAGGGCTTAGGCAATCAAAGATTCTTCTGGGTGACTACAACCTGTTGAGATCAAATAAATGCATAAGTCAAAGCAAAACTGCACTAAGAGTTTTAACAGGAATCCTAACGGGACATTGTCGCCTGAATGGACACCTTAAAAAGCTCAAAATAGTGGAAGAAGAAGATTGTAGATTTTGTGGAATGGAAGAAGAAACCTCCATCCACATACTTGCGAACTGCACAGTATTTCAGAATCCTAGGGCACAGTACCTGGGAGACTACTGGATAGAAGAGGGACAGTTACCTAAGTTGAGGCCTGCAGATATCCTAAAATTCCTCCGGGAAATAGGACTAAAGGAGCTACTAGTATCTGAGACTCTCCTCAGAAACTAAGTAGAAGTAAGGGGGCACAATAGATCTTTTAGGTCTCAGTGAATGTTACCCCAAAATACATACATACATACATACCTGAAAAAAAAATTACGACACAACTGAAATATAGAAATGTAATTAACCAGTTATTTTAAAATTACAAATATTTTTACCTTACGTACAAACTACAACAGTAAAACCGTTGAGATTTCAAAATATAAAAATGACCTAATGACATATGAAAACAAACTCTAGCTACGAGACACAGAACACAGATAAAATCTGTGTTCTGTGCTACGAGATTTGTGCGCTAGAATGCGTTCTAGAGCATGGTTCGGAATCCTATAGCTACCTTGATCGTTGTGACAAGACCAGACCAGACACTGATTAATTTATTTCTGTGGTTATCTGTGAATCGAATACAGAATTATTCTGTGATTACCACACCACTAGCCATAGATAAAGGATGCGTTCGTTCAATGCCACTAGCCACTAGGTCCTTGAAGTATAACGGGCCAAATGCCGTCACGGTGGGGGCCCATAAACCTAACGAAGAAGTAGAGCATCAACATCTCGTTTATTTCTTGACAGATACATTTATAACCTAACCTAACCATTAACCTCAAAAATTTTTAAATTATCTTAATGCATAAGTAATAATTTTCTATACTTTGCAATTGAAAATGTTTACAACAAAAGCATTTATTAAAAAAACCAGAATTGGTCATTTTTTGAAGGTATTTAATTTTTATTTATTCAAGTAAACCCACATTAAATTGATGTTTTCTCTTTTAGAACGTTAGGGAACATTATATTAGAGATGATATATTTTGTGGGGTACTAACATGTGAAAAATGTAATTCAGTGGAATCAAATTTAAGTACAACTCATAAAAATCAGTGTGCTTTATTCGACTTTAACCATTACTTAATACTTGACACAAACATTATTTTAGACCAGGTAAGTATTTTTTTTCAACAAATAATCATGTACAATGGCATACAATACTTTTAAGTACGTTTAAATTGCATATTAACCTTTGCAGATAGATGTTTTGGAAGAACCAATTCTTGGAAATGTTATTATTTTACACACAGTTTTGAAGGAAGTTAAACATCGTAGTTTGCCAACCTATAAAAGACTTAATAGTATCATAGAAAATCCTACTAGGCATTTTTATGTTTTTACAAATGATCATCATAAGTAAGTAGATGAAAAACTATATAATTTATGAATTAAAGGGAGATTGGTCATGTATCCCACGTAAAATTAACAAATAAGAGATGCAAATAATAATTATCAAAAATTTGAAAATTTTTTATAAAGTGTGACTTGCTTAGTTAAATTTTTTTTCATTGAAGCTACTGGCATAGTCATGTGCAACACTGTGTTGTATGGCACTTTTGTGCTGACACCTTTCAATGTGTCATGGGTGTTGAAACCAGAGAGCATCCAATGATGACACTGACACACTAGTTACATAGATGGTGGCATGCAGTATCGTGATGCAGTGTCAAATCAAGGCAGTTAAAGTGATCAGGCACTCTACTAAAAACTGTATACAAATAACAAAAACAATAAAAACTCTAGTATGCTACAGATAGAATATAAAAAAGATTCATACATCTATACCTCTAGCTTTTAATACTTGTGGCGTGCCATGGCACACTGCACAACTTTCATAATAATATGTGATTTTGATGTAAGAAGCTATGAGCCTGAAACCATAGCTGTCCTGCTGTGCATGTGAAACAATTTGATACTGTGTCATATGTTATGGGAAACAGTGTTGGTGTCAATGTATCAACACATGAAAATTAGCAGTGTTACCCATGAGTATACTGGTAACATTATATTAAAATTTTATGTTTGATGAACATATCCCATGAATTGATTTTGGCCCCCATAGATGGCGCTAGTTAGCCGGTTTATATTAAGTAGTTTTAATCATAACTTTTTTTGAGTGACTAAAAAGTAACATTTTTTCAAATTCCAGAGACACCTATATAAGACAAGAAGATGGTGAAATAATAAATGATTACAATGACAGATGTATTCGAAAATCTTGCTCTTGGTACATTAACCATTTACCTAAAGAAAAATTTGTATTTCTTAGTGATGATGTTAATAATAGAAATATTGCACTTGAAGAAAACATACCAGCTTATTCTAGTAAGTTTGTAAATGTACCCAGCGTATTCAATATTCAAGTATATACACTGCTAGTCAAAAGTCACACTTTCCTCTCATATATTGAGTGGAACGAAATAATAAATAAATGTAGCTGTAATTTATCTAAGCTGTTTCAACTACTGGTTTGTTTATAACAGTATGTTAATATTTACTTCCTTTTTTTAGTAAGTGATTATATCAATAATATGGAACAACATTCTGTTTTGCAAGATAAACTCTTCCGAAAGGATTGCTTCATTGAGAGCTATACTAAAGATATATTCCCTCCACATCTATCAAATGTAGAATTATTAGTTGGTGTCAAAGAAGGCAAATTTCATCAAGGCACTTTTCGAGCTTCCAGAGATAATTTTTTGGAAGGTTTTGTTAATGTGGATGCATTTGACGATCCTGTGAGTATATTTTATTCAATTAAATGCTCAGTGTAGAATATAAGTTGATCATTATTTTTCCAATTGATAAACATACTTGTCAACATTGGAAAATACTCAACCATATTGAGTTACCAGATACATTCTTGACAGCATCCACTTTTATATCCAATTTATTTATTTAGTAGTAAACGGGATCACCCCCTTGTAGAAATACATTCAAATATAAAACTATACAATTTAGTTAGTTACAAATTTATATGGAAAACATTAGAAATAAATTAATTCTACTTATCATAAAATATAATATACTGACACATAATGTGATAAATTGACATAATAAACACAAGAATAATATTATGAAATAATATACACTAGATCATTAAGACTCTTGAATTACTTTTGGAATTATTCAATGAAACTCCAGTAAAATTAAGCTCCAAATCACAATATGAATTTACTAACCGTGAAAGTCGTTAAACCCAGCAATGGTAACCATAATAATTGGTACTATGAAAGGGAACTTCCAAAAGTTATAACTATGAGTGACTCTACTAGGAATTTTAAAGGAAAACAATGAAAGAAGTACTGGACTTGAGAAGTTGCCCAAGATCAACTTGAATGGTACAGTAAGTTCGGTGAAAGCTCTTTTATTTTCCAAAGACATAAAGTTAATACTGGGATATGCATTTTGTAAGCTACATACCTTACATACCAATTTTGATTAATTGTGCAGATTTAAACAATGGAGTATAATTATTTTGTAACACATGGTATAACAAGTAAATATTCTCAATAGTTTTCATGACAATGCATACATAGTGGTTTTAAAATATTTTAATTGTGTGTGTGTTGGGAAAATGGCCTCAGACATAGTCTATTAGCTACAGAAAATTAAAATTGAGTAAAAAATTGAAATATTAAAATGATTAACATAATAACTATATAAAATTACTGATCCCTGATGTAGCGTATATCTAAATAGAATATGAAAGAACCAGAAACGCTTCACCATATCTTATTTGAGTGTCCTATATACACAGTTATAAAGCCGAAAATTGAATGTATGCAAAATGTTTATTAATTTCCTGCTAGCTTTAGACAACCCAACGTTTACTGAAGCTAAATCAATTTTTGCATACATTGCAAATATCTTAAAGTTCCGTTCTTTTGTATTGAATGAGTAAAATATTATTATTATATTTCCTTTCTTTGTCTCTTTCTTCTTTTTTGTTGTAATTTGAGGTACGGAGTTTTTTATTATTGGAATGTGCTTTGATAATTTAATTATTTCTTTCTTCATTTATTGTTTGTTATTTTTGTGTTTTTTTATCTATAAGTTACTATGTATACTCACGGATAAAAACATCCAAATCCTTGCTATAACATGTATGTGTTTCAGAAGCAATAAAATTATTATTATTAGACTTATTTATGAAAACCACTATAGCATGAAGTACAGACTTATCAATATTTTAATTACAAGATGATACACATAGCAAATATGGATATTTGACAATGATCATCAGCAAATATCTGAAATAAGTATTCACCAGTTAGTAAATTTAATAAATGAATGTTTTTACAGTATGCTCCTATTTTATAGGTTATTCTTCAAGGAAGAAATGGTCTTAACAGGGCTGTAGACGGAGATATAGTTGTTATAGAAATATTCAGTGAAGCAGATTGGGTTTCACCTAGTGACATTGTACTAGAAGACGAAGGTGTCGCTGAAGAAAGTATCGATGAAGTAGAACTAAAAGAACAAGAGTTAAAGAAAGCTACAAAGAAAACTAAAAATACCAAACCAACCGGAAAAGTTGTAGGAATTATCAGGAGAAAATGGAGGCAGTATTGCGGAATTTTGCAAGGTGGAATGGATGGAGTTTATCAATTGTTTATACCATCGGATAATAGCATTCCAAAAATTAGAATAGAAACTAGACAAGTTGAATTTTTGAGAACACAGAAGTTAATTGTAACAATAGACTCTTGGCCTAGGCATTCCAGATATCCTCATGTAAGAAGTATAATGTCATTTAATGTCTATGATAAATCAAACAAAATATAAATTTTATTAAAAAGTATACAACAACAATTTGGGAATTCATTAAATACCGTAGGAATTAGCAATTAAGAAACTGATAAACTAAAATTTGAGACTTATTAACTCGACATATTTTTAATCTCCATGCTTTAAATTTTATATTTTTATTGTAATTTCAGGGTCATTTTGTTAGAGCTTTGGGAAAGATCGGAGATCAAAATACAGAAAATGAAGTTGTTTTGTTAGAACATGATGTACCACACAGCCAATTTTCCGAGGAAGTCCTAAGTTGTTTACCAACAATGCCTTGGGTTATAACAGAAGAGGTAGGAATTCTTTTTTAAATAATGTAAATGCTATGAACTCTTGTATTTGATAAGAAACTATCAAGAAAACCGACAAACCGTGTGAATTTTATATAATAATATTTTTAGGATGAAAAACGGAGAGTTGATATTCGACATATTGATATTTGCTCAGTAGATCCTCCAGGTTGTACTGATATAGATGATGCACTGCATTGTCGTCCAATTTCAGATGATAAATTCGAAGTGGGTGTACATATCGCCGACGTTTCCCACTTTATCAGACCAGGCACTGCTATTGATATAGAAGCCGCCTTGCGAGCCACAACTGTATATCTTGTAAATAAAAGAATCGATATGGTAAGTGAATACCAGCATTCATGTGATTTCATATTGTGATGCCTTTTGGCCTAAACATTAAGTCATTAATTATTTAAAATATTATCGAATAAATTCCCTTCAGCTAATTCCAATAAACCACGAATTGTTTTATAAATAATAAATATAAAGGTTACACGTACGAGTCAATGTCAAAGCAAATAAACATTATCTAGTATCATGTATGTTTACTTATAGTGAACTTGACTCTTTGTATATATAGGTAACAATAGTATTTTAAGCATTCATTATTGATTCATTATTAATTCATTATTAATTCAATATTAACTCATTATTGATTCATTATTATTATTAAGTCATTATGATGGTCATTCATGAAAGGATGATTACAGTCAGTATCATTCATTCTAAGTAGTAATCTAAGAGTAGTCAATTAGTGTTAGTGGTTAATGTATAGTAAATATTAAATAGAACATGTCCCAGTGAAACAGGTAGTTGTTTTATTCCTGGGGGATGACCCACCAAGTGACCAGCAGCACCACCTTGTCAGAGGCCCTTCTACTATCCTACTACACCCAGTATCCTCATTACATTACACATTACATGGCGATCCTGCAAACAATTGGAGTTCTGTAACAATGGGTGGTAAAGCAACGAAACAAGCGGTCCAAGAAAATGGCGTGGTCAACAGTAATTTTATAGTACAAGAAGAGGAACTCAAAGCAGATCTGGAGGTGAAGATTCTTATCTACATTATTGTGGTTGTTTTGGTACTACAATTTGGATGGTCTATATATAAGAATCATAGAAGACAAATGAAGAGGGAGATAAGAAGAAATCTACAGCAAAGCACGCTAAATCTGTAGGATGGTGAGAATATTATTTTTTTTTGTAAACTTTAAGGGTATATTCTGTTTTGTGGCTAAAATTTTTTTTTTTTTTTGATAATTGATATTTCATATTTTTATTTCTATTGACAATGAATTTTAAATGTCCTCGAGTGATGGAAATGCAGTAACGTGGGATGAATTTGAGATTAGATTGAATTTAATTTTAGAAGATATACGTAGGAATAGTAAGCGTGTGTTAAAAAAGGAGGTTCCAAAAAGCTCAGATAGTCATATAGATATAATAAATAAGTTGTGTGATTCATTTAATAGTTTCTCTAAGTTAATAAATAAGAATTGGTATAAGTTAGAGGAGAATCAGCAGAGTACATGTATTTTATATTTTAACAAAATTAGAGAAAAGGTAGAGAAAGCATTTCAAGTGTTAGATTGTCAGTATGAAGTTCCGTCTCAATTAATTACGCGTAATAATTTAATTAATAATTTAATAGTATTAGAAGCAATGAGCAAAGATAAAAAGGAGAAAATGGCATTAAGTATGAATGACTTTTTCAATTTAGCTGGTAAGATATTACCAAATGAATTTAATGGGGATATAAGCAAATTGCAATCTTTTGTAGATGCTATAAGTTTGCTACAGGTTGGCGCAGCAGAGCATGAGGAGAATGCTGTACTATTTGTGAAAACTAGGCTAACTGGAAAGGCCAGGAGTCTAATCACCACCGAAAAATCGTTGGTAGAAATTATAGGAACCCTAAAAAAGGGACTAAAGGGAGATAGTGCTAGTTTAGTAGGAGCTAAATTAAGCAAATTAAGACAAAACAATAAGGATATAGTTGAGTATGCATCAGAGATGGAGAAATTAACAGATCAGTTACAAGCCGCGTATTTGGCAGAAGGAATGCCAGTACATTTAGCAACTAAGTATACAACAGAAGCAGCAGTAAAATCACTGATCGACAACTCAGCATCAGAGCGGATAAAAACCGTTATAGCAGCTGGGAATTTTACGACACCGCAAGAGGTGATGACTAAATTGGTTTCCATCAATGTGGGAAACAATCAGTCAACAGGAAGTGTTCTGCATTATAAGGCAGATAGAAATAAGTTTGTGTCAGGAAATACCTATTTTCCACAGCGAAATACCTATTTTCCTCAGCGAAGACACTCTTATGTAAATCATAATGGAGAAAATAATTTCCATAGGAAAAATAACTACGATAACAGTAGGAAATTTCACGCCAATCAAGGCAATAGGAGATTTACTGGTTACAGGGAGAAACCAGAAGAATATAGAAACAAGCCTAACAATAGGTTTAACAATGATAATAAATATAGAAATGTAAGAATGTGTGAGAGTGGAGAGACGAGAGTGGAAGATGAACAGAAAGAATTGGGGTTTTGAAAAAGAAAGGTGAAAAATCCAAAATTTTAAATAACTTGCATCATAATAATCATTATATTTATAACTTTGATTTAACTCTTTCAAACTTTGTGCAAATTAAAACTGACATATCGGATAATATAGATACTTTTATATTAGATACAGGTGCAGATATATCGTTATTAAAAAGTTCAGATAATTTTCCACATCACTTAATAAAGACAACACAAATCTTAAATATTAAAGGAATAACTCAGGGAGAAATTAAAACTTTGGGTACAATAGAAACTTTTCTTTTTATTAAGGGTGTAGCATTTCAACATTGTTTTCATGTAGTAGAGGAAGAATTTCCTATACCTACGAATGGAATTCTAGGTAGGGATTTCATAAGAAATTATAATTGTATTTTAGATTATTCAGAATTAAAATTATACATAGATTGTAAATCTAGGAATACAGTAACATTAGAAATTCTTGACAATCCTGAATATGATACTTTGGCAATACCGCCTAGATGTGAAGTCTATCGGTTGGTAGAAAGTTTCAAAAACTTAAGACAAGATAAAGTTGTTGAGCAACAAGAACTATTACCAGGAATATTTATAGCAAGATCTATTATATCAAAAACTAATCCTTATGTCAGAATTTTAAACACAAATTATGAAAGCAAGTCGATAAATACAAACAATATTAAAATATTGGATTTAAATTTATTTCATGTATATGCTGTGAAGAATGAAAGTAAGAATAGGTTGAAAGAATTAAGAAAAACATTAAATTTAGAGGTACCAGAATACGTGAGGGATAAGCTAATAAATCTTTGTGAGAATTTTTCAGATATTTTTGCTTTAAAGAACGACATTTTAACGCATAATAATTTTTATGAGCAAAAGCTATTGGTAAAAGATGATACTCCAGTATATATTAAAAATTATCGCACGCCACATTCTCAATCTTCAGAACTTAATAATCAGGTCCAAAAGTTATTAGAACAAGGTATAATCGAATCTTCAATCTCAGATTATAACAGTCCAGTTTTACTTGTTCCCAAAAAGGCAATCAATGGAGAGAAGTCTTGGAGACTTTGTATAGATTTCAGGCAATTGAACAAGAAAATAGTCACAGATAAATTTCCATTACCCAGAATAGATTCGATCTTAGATCAGTTAGGGAGGTCGAAATGGTTTTCAGTCATAGATCTTATGTCAGGTTTTCATCAAATTCCCTTAGAACAATCTTCAAGGAAATATACATCTTTTAGTACAGAAAAAGGTTCTTTTCAGTATACAAGATTACCATTTGGTTTAAATATAAGTCCAAATAGTTTTTCAAGAATGATGTCCATAGCATTCTCAGGATTAACTCCAGAAAAAGCATTTCTTTATATGGATGATATAGTCGTAATAGGGATGTCAGAAAATCATCATTTAAGTAATCTCGAAAGGGTGTTTGACACATGTCGGAAATTCAACCTTAAATTAAATCCACAAAAATGTCAATTCTTCAGGCGAGAAGTAACGTATTTAGGACACAATTTGTCCAGCGAAGGGGTTCTACCCGATAAGGCAAAATATTCAGTCATTGAGAAGTATCCAGTGCCCAAAAATTCAGAAGAATCTAAAAGGTTCGTAGCATTCTGTAACTATTACAGACGTTTCATTCCAAATTTCGCTGAAATATGCATACCTCTCAATAAATTATCTAGGAAAAATGTGAAATTCGAGTGGTCGGAAGACTGCGAAAAATCATTCCAAATACTAAAATCGGCATTAATTCAGCCGCCTATTTTGAAATATCCAGATTTCAATAAAAAATTTATATTGACAACAGATGCTTCAAATATTGCGTGTTCTGCAATACTTAGCCAGGAATACGAAGGTATAGATCTACCTATAGCTTATGCTTCGCGAGGTTTTAAGAAAAGTGAATTAAATAAACCTATAATTATGAAAGAATTGTTAGCTATCCATTGGGGAATTAATCATTTTAAGTGTTATTTATATGGTTCTACACATTTTATTGTGAAAACGGATCACAAGCCGTTAACACATCTTTTTTCGATGACAGACCCAACTTCGAAACTTACGAGAATTAGACTAGATCTAGAAGAATACAACTTCGAAATACAATATTTGAAAGGAAATTCAAATTATGCGGACAGTATTTCAAGGATATCTATAAATGAATTAAAAGACTTGTACATTGACAATGCTCACATCTTAGCAATAACGAGGTCAAAAACTCGTCATAATAAAGCTCAGCCTATAGGAGAAGATAAAATAGTTTCCACAGAAATAAAGGAAGATATTCGCAAGCCAGCAGTATATAAAGTACTGAATAATTTAGAGGCGCATAAATTACCAATTCTGCAATTTGAAAATAACCGTGTTTCGTTAAGGATGAACATACGGATCAAAAACAGGATGAGATTTAGCCAAGCCTTATTAAATACCGATATAGTTAACTTTGATTTAGGTCAAACGTTAGTTCAGCTTGATAAGCTAGCGGTAAATAATGATATAAAAAGGATGAAAATTTATATGAATGATATTATTTTCACACAGTGCACTATAAAAGAGTTTATGGAAAAAGGAAACAATACGTTAAAAAACGTACAAATATGTATTTGCGATATACCTAAGATGGTGGAAAAAGAAAAAGAAAAGCAACAGATTTTAGAAACTTATCATAATGATCCTTTATTTGGAGGTCATGTAGGAAATAACAGGCTATTGAAAAAATTAAGAGCGAATTTTAGATGGAAAAACATGGAAAAAGATGTAAGAAAATATATTAAGCAATGTCACAAGTGTCAGGTCAATAAAGCAAAGAATAATCACAAGGAAGAATTTGTATTAACGGATACAGCAGAAAAACCATGGGATATAACATATATAGATACGGTCGGTCCTTTTCCACAAAGTGAAAATGGTAACCGTTATTGCATCACAATGTTATGTGAATTAACAAAATATGCAGTAATAATTCCAGTTAAAAACAAAGAAGCAAACACGATAGCTCGTGGAATTTTTGAAAATTTCATACCAAATTACGGTCTAATGAAACAAATTAGGACAGATTTAGGCACAGAATATAAAAATGAAATATTCAACGCTTTAACTAAAATGTTAAATATTAGGCATAATTACTCAACAGCCTATCATCATCAATCTATAGGAGGTTGTGAGAAATTACATAGAACGCTTAATGAGTATGTGAGACACTTTATAAATGAAAGTAAGGATGATTGGGATGAATGGTGTAAACTATTTGCTTATTGTTATAATACGACTCCAAGCTCGTATCATGGTTATACGCCATTTGAATTATTGTTCGGTAGACGTGCTAACTTACCCGAGAATCTAACAAACGAGATCGAACCATGCTATAATATTGATGAATATCAGAATGAGTTAAAATATAAACTGCAGGTAGCTCATCAGAGAGCAGAGAAATATTTAACCAAACATAAACTGAGTAGACAAAGTCAAAATAGTAAGGTAGCTAATCCAGTTGATTTTAAAATAGGGGATTCAGTTTTAGTAAAAAGGGGAAAATAGAACCAAATTCGAATCTCAATATATAGGTCCATTTACAGTCACAGAGGTGAGTGAGGTTAACTGTAAAATTAAATTAGAATCAGGTGTGATAAAAGAAATACACAAAAACAGAATCCATCCTTATTGTAAAATGAATTAAAAATTGTAAAATTGAAAGTGCGAGTGAGTTTATAAACATTTCCGAATAATAAACAAAAGTGTTATAACAAACATTCAAAACATTGAAGTGAAAATAAATAAACAACTAAGTGATCGTAAACAATTTTTAAAGGCAATGAACATTCATTTATTTATGAATATATTATGTAATCGTAGGTTAGTGACATTATTTAATAACCATCTACCATTTATTTTTAGGATAATTGTAAATTCATTTCATTAGGGGGAAAGGAAGCTCAACGGAATTTATTCTTTTTGTAAAAGGGGAAGGTGTGATGCCTTTTGGCCTAAACATTAAGTCATTAATTATTTAAAATATTATCGAATAAATTCCCTTCAGCTAATTCCAATAAACCACGAATTGTTTTATAAATAATAAATATAAAGGTTACACGTACGAGTCAATGTCAAAGCAAATAAACATTATCTAGTATCATGTATGTTTACTTATAGTGAACTTGACTCTTTGTATATATAGGTAACAATAGTATTTTAAGCATTCATTATTGATTCATTATTAATTCATTATTAATTCAATATTAACTCATTATTGATTCATTATTATTATTAAGTCATTATGATGGTCATTCATGAAAGGATGATTACAGTCAGTATCATTCATTCTAAGTAGTAATCTAAGAGTAGTCAATTAGTGTTAGTGGTTAATGTATAGTAAATATTAAATAGAACATGTCCCAGTGAAACAGGTAGTTGTTTTATTCCTGGGGGATGACCCACCAAGTGACCAGCAGCACCACCTTGTCAGAGGCCCTTCTACTATCCTACTACACCCAGTATCCTCATTACATTACACATTACAATATTATACTATTCTAATTGTTTCGTTGTAGGTGCCTGAATTACTCAGTTCTTTCTTATGTTCGTTGCGAGGTGGAGAGGAACGTTTTGCATTTTCTTGTATTTGGGAAATGGACAAAAATGCCAACATTTTAAACACTCGCTTCCATAAAAGCATAATTTTATCAAAAGCAGCTTTAACTTATGAAGAAGCACAAATGATAATCGACGATAAAGGTAAAGACGACGCAATTGCGGTTTCTTTGAGAGGTTTAAATATGCTTGCTAAAATTTTGAAAAAAAGAAGATTAGATAACGGGTAAGTCTTATTAATTGCTATTATTTTGTGCCACACATTGTATTTCTTTTATTGTAGAGCTTTAGTATTAGCCTCGCCAGAAGTAAAAATCCACATGGATTCTGAAACAATGGAACCTTTAGATGTAGAAGTTAAAAAACTTTTTGAAACAAATTCAATGGTTGAAGAATTCATGTTGTTAGCAAATATAAGTGTCGCTAAAAAAATTTTACAAGAATTTCCTGAATGTGCAATGCTTAGGAGACATCCGACTCCGCCTAGTACAAACTTTGACCCGTTGATAAAAGCTGGTAGACATTTAGTAAGTTTTACACACAAAAAAATAAAGTGACCTAAAAATTGCAATTAAATATTCCATTACTTGTATGTCCTAATTCTCTCTAGTCTATAAGTAAATATCATCATAACAATTTTAGTCGGCATTAGTGTGAAATGAAGTTATTTTGCAGTGAGGCAAACTACAAAATTTCTCAAAACCTTGATTGATTGGATCAGCACACCAGTCAAAGACTTGAAGTCTTCGGCCCCTCAGTCTTCAGGCTTTTTGAGCTCTTGGTTGTGCCGTTTATGTGAAGAGACCAGTAGCCCTTATCAGGCTCAGCAGACTTTTCACTAGGTTCTTCTTGGAGAAATCCTCCCTTGGAAATTCTAGTCCTAGGAGTCTATATCTCCAGTGAGATAATGCTTCACAATCAAAGATAATGTGAGAGGCTGTTTCCTCCTCTTCCATGTACAACCGACAGATAGGTTCCTCCCTATATATGCCGATTGTATGCATGTGCTTCTTTAGAGTACAGTGACCGGTGAGTAAACCCGTCACTATCCTTATTTGGGCCCTGCTAAGGTTTAGTATTTCATTGGTCAGCTTCTCCGAGGGTTTTTTAACCAGGAGTTTGCTGTGTTCCTGTTTTGGCACGTGTCTCCAGTACGACTGGTGTTAAGTTTGAGTCCACCGAGATATACAACCACGTGCAGCAATTTTGGATATCCCAAATACTGGTTCAGGACCAGTCTCAAAACCTTACATTCCGTTTGTGATCCTGATTAGGCATGTTTGTACTTTTCAAACCGAAACTATATTTTAGAAGAAGGTGGTTTGCTATTTCGTTGTTTTTTTCACAATAAAAGAAAAGTATTCAAAACCAAAAGATGTCACTGCACTTGTCACTTTCGACAGCATCACAATACGCATGCTTCTGCCTAAAAATTTGATCCCGATCAGCGAATTATCCTGATAGTTGGCTACTGATCCGAAACTGCAAATTTCTTTCTTTGAACAAAGTATTTTTAAATCACCAACTGCCAAATTGTTTCTACAAACACTTTTTTGTTAATGTGCATGCCTCTGTCGGTTTCTCATAGTTTCTGACTGTTCTACGAACAAACCTATATAAGTATATATTATATGAAATAGTCAATTTATCCATCTACTGCGGTCTATATAGTTCACACTGCTAATATAAACATGTTTTTTATACACTATATGATTCATTAACATGTATACAAATAATGTATCCATTACACAATATAAGGTCTTCCATCATAACCAATTTTATGATTGTGAATAAAATAATCCAGTGTTGGTTGGGATTTTATTATTTTTATTGAACCAATTTGAACAATTTGTTTTAGGGATTTGACATAAATATCGAGTCTGGCAAACAATTAGCCGAATCGTTGGATAGTGCTGTAAAATCGGACAACCCGTATTTAAACACAATGTTGAGAATTTTGGCAACCCGTTGCATGTTACAAGCGGTTTATTTTGCAAGTGGTACTTTACAAAAAGATGAGTTTTTTCATTATGGTCTTGCAGTGCCTCTTTACACGCATTTTACCTCTCCTATTAGAAGATACGCGGATATTATTGTTCACAGGTAAAATATTTTTTTTTCGTCGAACTTTACAAAAAATGACAGTTTATGTAATAATTTTTTAGTATGTACCTCGGCAAAAAACTGTATATTGTCTCGCCTGATTGCTAATACATAATACAAAGGAACGGCACTTTGTCACGTGGAAAACGGTTTTTATAATGGACGAGCTATACATTAATTGTGGTATAATCATTATTTGGTTTATTTTTTATATAAATTACCGCACAAAATAATGATATTTTTCATATTCAGGTCTCTATCCGTAATAGAATTATCTTTGCCTTCAGTCTCGTTACTACTTTTCCATCTTCCATATTTTTTAAGTTGAATCATGAAAATAGCCACAGCAAATTTGCCGCTCTGAATCGCTTATAGTTTGTGGAAAATGTCAGCTTTCAATTAGAATTGGAAATGTAAAAGTCTACTTTTAGATAGTAAAGTAGAACCATTGTGGACATGTTATATTCAATAATTTTTTAAATTAAAATATCTGTACCATAAGAAACACTCCAGATATTAGATTTTGACAATATTAGGTATGATAATGTCATAGATCTAATGAAATAATGTTAGTAAGAAGGCTCTTAATGCTCCTTTAATTTCTTTTTAATTACAATGGTATTTTTGTACCTGTGAATATTTTTTTAGGTTACTAGCAGTAACATGTGGTTCAGATTCTACATATCCAGATTTACTGGATAAACAAAAAACGAGCCATTTATGTCAGAATTTAAATTATCGAAACAGAATGGCTCAGTATGCAGGAAGAGCTTCAGTAGCTTTTAACACACATGTAAGTATCTTTGAATTTATTATTTTGACTTTGTTTAATGAGTTCACAAAATGAGTGGTTCAAACACTCCTGAAAATGTGTCAAATTTTTGGTGGCCGAATCTTTTATTATACTGAAGGTTTTCAATTTGGTTTACAGCTATTCTTCAAAGGAAAACTTCAAGACGAAGAAGGTTATATTCTGTATGTTAGAAAAAACGCCTTACAAATTCTCATTCCAAAATTTGGCTTGGAATGTACTTTATTTTTAGCCCGAAAAGGAGAAACTTCAAATATTTTTGAATACAATGAAGAGGTAAATAATTTCCAATATTTGTTTGTGACATTAACCATTTTCCCTTCAAATATTTCACAGTCCGACATTGAAGTTGGAAAGGTATTATTATCGGCCACTCGCACAAAAACGACACCTTCTGACATTATCGGCACCTACTACACACTGAGAAAACTATTGAAATAAGTTACACTGCAAAAGAGAGTTGGGTGATTTAAATAACAACCTAAAAACTATTTAAACAGTTCTATTGCAAATAAACTGGGAACCTAAACAAATTAAACAAATGAGTAGAGTGAAAACCATGTAGGAACAACATTCACACATCAAACTAATTAGATGCATGTGACAAGTAGCGTGGGTTGTCAATTTTTCACACAGCAACCAAAAATAAAGAAATGACACTAGCGGCACCTAATAACGGAACAGTTTTTAATAAGAATGAAGGTGTCGCTTCAATGTGAATGGGATATTCTGTGATATTGGAAATAGCATAAAAATGATGAGCACTGTTGTTTGTTTTAGAATCAAAGCCAAAAAGCAGGCAACATCGTACTTCATGCATTTGATCCGGTAAAAGTTAGGTTAAGTTTGGATTCCAACAATATTCAACACGAAAAGTTTGTTCTACAACTTGTTTCTCCATTTATTGATGGCTTCAGTGTTCCACCACTTGTCGAATCGATGGATAGTAACGATATTACTACAAAGAGAAAATCTAAAGGTGATGTACCGAAAAAGAAAAGTAAAAAGAATAAATGAATGTTAGAGTAAGATTAGAGATTTTTTTAAACCTTTATTAAAAAAATTATAAATTACATTGATTTGTTTTATTAATTTTATTGTTATTACGTTTGTTTTAATAATTAGTCATTGAAGTTTGTCGAAAATTAAAATTAGTAATAATTCAATAATATATTTTGAAACTTTGATATAAAAATATTCACATAAATTACAATCTTACACTTGAGACGATAAATGCATTAAACTACATGCTTAACTAACGATTGTTCGAAACCACAAGAATATAAAATGTCCTTATACCATGCTAGTCCTTTAACATGCCCTTTATGTTTTTCATTTTTATAAACAATATCTAAATTACTCGCCTCGCAATTAATAATTAATACTTCATTTGTATCTCCACAAACTGCAAAGTCGGAAACATCTTTGAAGCAAATTCGGTTAACTGGAGCAGAAAAGCAGTAAAGAACAGAAATAAATTCTTTTGGATCTCTTTTGTCCAGAAGGTACACATCACCTGCTTGAGTGCCTGCCACTATATAATTGGTATCATGTTGATTCCATGCTACACTTGTCACAGATGAAAATTCATTGGTATAAAGTACTAAAAAGAAATTATCTCAATGGTTTCACCATAACACATAGTAAAAAATGAAGTTAAGTAGTGAATAAGCAATAATCTAGCCTATATTACAATTCTCATTTCAAATTGGTATTATAAGTTTTTACAGATTCTGTATTATTTTGACAATACTTACAAGATGCAGCAACAGGATTTCTTATATCCCAAATACAAGCCATTCTATCTCTTCCTCCTGATAGAAATAAATTTGTATCTTCTTTCAATGTATTCACACATGTTACAGTATCACAATGATAAAAACTGAAAGTGCAAAAATAAATCAAATATTTAATAGTATTATCAAAACTCAAAAACATAAAATATCTAAAGCTATTATTTGTACTTAATATTGTTATTAAACAGAAGAAAATATTGAAAGTATATTTACTTACTCATATTGTTGCAAAGGTTTTCCATCAACTGAATTGGAATCAAAAATATAAACTGATTTGCTACCACATCCCAAAATTCTAGAAGAATTGTCCCAAACGTCTACTTGTGGAACTCTGTCAGCAAGTCGCAAATAGTTTATAGTTCTGATAGTATTATCTTCATCAACAGACAGTACATTAATATGCCCTGTATCATCTGCTAATGCAATCTAGAATCAGAGAAAAACAGCATTGGTTTGCAGAATTATAACCTATTTTTATTTAAAAAAGATATTGAAAAATTGCTGCATTTTAAAATAGATTGTATCTACTTTTATGCTGTAAGGTGTCATATTTAAGAATTATTTAGTTTGAAATTATAGTTTTAATAATAAATTATATGAATCATTTACCAATTTTTCATTAATAAATTTTCCATCTGAAGTAGTGCTGTAAACATATGATCCGTGATAATCATACTGTTCCAACTTCTTACTATTTTCGAAATACAGTAGTGTACCTTCCCAAAAAGTTTTATTTACTGCCGATGACCCAAGAATACAATTTCCTGAAAAAATATAATGCTGTTCAAATCTATTACTTTTTCAGAAAAATTTAGCACTACCTGTTTTGTTGAAATCCACAAAAAATAAATTATCGTAGATAACGGGAGTTCTTGAAAAGTGATTTCTCGGTTCCATAGGCTTATTTGGAGAATAAATGGTATTTTCTACAAAACTGTTGGGATTTTTAATTTCATTCAACATTTTGAAATTACTTTATTTATTTCCAGCTGTATACAGTAAAAAAGTAGGGTTATTAGATTAACCGACTCTCCTCTAGTAATCTGTGGTCGAGGTCTCGTCATAAGAAACATAAACCACAAAACAGTGATATAAACCACTGCGTTCAATAGTGAGTTCCGAGTAAGCAAATCGAACGACACCAGTTAAATTAAAATTGACAGAGGACAAACAGAGTGGCTCATTTATATCTCAAAACGAGAAAGGAGAAAAGAAAATTCCTAAAATAAAGTCCTGAAGGAAAATAAGGAGGCTGGGCTTTACCTGAGATGCTAAGATATATGGTAATCACGGTAAGTTAATTACTATTTAACCATGTTTAGGTATAAAGTCGTTATTTGTGAAAAAACTACTGTGTTCGGGATATCCACCATTTGCATAGTTTATTTACTTTAGAAACTCCAAATATTTTAATTACTTGAGACGTGAAAAACAATACTATTGTAGATAAAATTACAAACACTGGTTTTCTTTACCTGATTATAGGAAGAAACTATTACTATGGTCCAAGTAAACATTTTGCTGTACCTGCTTAATTGTTAATTTTTTGTCTTAAGTCGCATGGCGATTGAATATTAAAGTCTAGTGATCAAAAATAATGTATTTTGTATGTGGTTATTTTTTTTCCTAACATCTGTAAATTATATTTTATTTTTGTCAAGGCTACTAGATTACAAACATTTGTTATTGCACCTGGTAAAATATTGCATTTATTTTTGTTATGAAACGTTTTAATGTGTAAAGGTTTTTGTTATAACCACTTTCTTTTATTCTTGTATTGCTACTTAATTTGTTTACTTAATTTTATCATTTCTTTAAATGTTTTAAAAATTTATACTATTTCGTTTCTGGGCAACTATTTTACAAATAATAATACTGTGTTATTACAGAAATTAGCTTTATTGCATTTCTGGAAACTAATAGGAAGTTTCAGCTTCTAAAACAAAACTTAGTGCTGCATCAAAACTATTAAATGTTAGTTTTAATTTACCCAAGTAGTATGTCACAAAAAAACATTTGAAAATTCTTGAGGGCAGATACTTTATAATTATTAGGTGTATTTTCTAATCATTTTTACCTTTAGTTACTAGCATATTGTAAAAAATTGGTCTATAGATTTTTGTTTAATGATAAAGCACATGTTCATCTCCCTTGCCAACTTTTTCCTTTGATTAGGCATATCAAATAAGTACTATAAATATACATCTGACTGTACTCTTGAGTCTTGAGTGATCAATAATTATACATTAAACAAATCATTGTCAGTAATTTGTAAGGCTCTTGCTGTGTCTTATTTTTTTGTATTCAATTTTTATTGTTGCTTTACAACTGCTATATCACCTATAATAACTTGAACTGATTATTTATTTTCTCTTTTATCAATATTTTTGTTAATTAAACCCAATGAGTAATTATTAACTGAAGCTATCTTTTTTACTATTTAATCTATTTCCTTTTTAAAATTGTATTTAAAACTCAATTTCCTTCGTTATTACATACTAGATATATGTATAACAAATAACATACAGTACTGTAACTATGCTAAATGTATTTTGCCTCATTCACTGAAGAGACAATTATACAGTCTGAAGATTTAAGTGTAAAATTAAACAGGTACCAGTAATAAGATTTGATTAAGAAGAATATAAGATAAATTAAAATAGAAAAGATAATCTACACGTCATTCTTATATACATACATGTTATGCTAAAATAAATATTTCTTACTTCTTGAAACATTATGAAAGTATCAGTCTGGATTTAACTGCCTTTAGATTTATTTAAATAAACTTTGAAAAGTACCTCGAAAAGGGTAATATTATGTTTTTAATTAAACTGATGCTGGTTTCATTATCAAGATTTTTGAAATTGGTAGAAAACTTGTTTATTAAATAAAAGTTATAGAAACTTTTGATAAATATATAAACTAAAAAAAATTTCAGTGGTATTTAATATAAATTTAGTTTTCTGAAATATGTATATATACACTGACCATCAAAAAAATCTGGGATAAAGTAAAATATTAATATTCATTAAATTTGTTTCCTTCAGTTTAAAAACAAATCTATAAAAAGGTGGCTTTTATTTATTGTTGATAGCATAATATTATATTATCTCATTTGTTTTAGGAAATATGATAGAATAGCTCCTCACTGCCTGATGTAGATTGATAGAATGGCAGAATGCATCAATAGAAATTCAGATCTTCCTAAACAAGACTGTACTAGTCCTAGCCCCACAGAGACTGTCTGTTTAGAATCTTTATGCAGTGAAAATAATCCTAGTAAGTAGTTTACACTCAATGACCTCAATGCATTCTTTACTGCCCATTTCAATTAAATGTACAGAGTATAAAAAAATATATTTGCAGGTACTTCACAAAGCAATACAGAACAACCCTTAATTCTTCAAATCGATGACTATAATATCGAAGAAGTAGAAAAATTAGAAAAAAGTAACTTTTTAAATGAACTAGGATTGATAGAAGACTGTGAAGATGAAGTGGAGGATAATGATGACAGTGATAACGACGATGATGCCAATAGCAAAGATGATAATTGGGAAGATTGTCTAGACCAAGAATTTCTTGATGAAAATGTGAGTATTTTTTACTAAAATTAGTTTTACTATAAACTTTACTGTACTGCATGATTATCAAGTATATAAGTTTATGTTTTTGGTTTATAATAGTTATTAAGAAGTTTTGTAACCCAAATTGCATGACATTTTTTGATATTATTGAAAGATTTTTGTTCTTTAGTCTGAAGATATTACTAGCAGTGAAGAAATAAATAATTATAATATTAGTCGATCAAATACTCCAAGGAGTTCACAATTAAAAAGAAGTTACATTGGTTCTATTGAACGAATTTGGGTAAGTATATGTTAATATATAATATTTTCCTGTATATGAATTGAATCAAAATGTGATTAAATTGAAAAAAAAAAGCTAAAATTTGTGTTTTAACATTTTTAAAATCTCTATTGGTTTTGAGAAACATCAAAAAATAAATCATATTTATTTTTGTTAACTCTAAATATTACAATTTAACCAGTCACTTACTCATATTTCTAGTTGAAGATCAACTAAGTAATGTTTCATATCACGTACTCGAGCTAATGTGCTTTTAAAATTCCCCTAATATCTCATGAAAAAATGCCTTTATGAATCTCTAAACCTTTTTTGTATTTATTGGTCTCAAGGGTACTGGTAGATTTCCAACTTTAGAGGCTAATAGTTTGTTAACAAAGGGAGTAAGGCACAAATTTTATTTTTAGCTCCCAAGTTTTTGGTATGAACTTCGGGACCACCCTGAATATTTATGATATTGCTAACTATAATTCTGTGACCCTCAAGATATACTATTTATACTTGAAGGTGTCACATTGGCTTATTTTTTTTTATTAATCATTGCAAAAATGCAAATTTATACAATTGTTATACAGGACGTTGAATATATCTATTCGAAATAAATTACAGTACAGTTTTTATTTTCATTGGCACATAGATTGGTCCAAAATTTTAACACTATTTACAAAAATTTTGAAGAATAACATAAATTTTCATACTTTTAAGAATAAAGTCTTTGACATGATGACTACTTTTTACTCGAGTTAGCACCAGTTTTTGTGTTGGCTAACAAATGATACTGGACTAATCTTCTCTCTGACATTTTTATGAGATATATTATAAAAACGTTAAATATTTTCTTTTACTAATTTTTTTCTTTATTTTAAGCGTAAACGCAAATTGGACGTTAGTAATGGATTGTCGATGCAGCCGTGTAAAAAAATCCAACCAGATTCGCCAACGTTACGTAACAATGGCGCTTCTGCAGCGTCAGCCAACAGCTCTTGCTCTTCGCAGACTTTATCAGGTAGTGTTACGCCATCTAGCGGTCGGTCGAGGGCCATTATACCGACGAAGGATAATCCTCCACCAGACTTGTCCAATTGGTTAAACCGGTTCACTACTTGGTCGAATGCAGAAAGAATTATGGCCATAAATGAGTTGATTGCTAGTTGCGAACCAACACAAGTGAGACATATGATGCAGGTAAGTCGGATAGGGAAAATTTGCAAAATTTCTGATAATGGCAGAGATGGAACGTTACCGAAACGTTGGAAATAAGATTATGTTTACAAATTGTTAACTGAGAAGTTATCGTTTTATGTGTTTGTACTTTAGGTTATTGAGCCGCAGTTCCAAAGGGATTTTATATCATTGTTACCAAAAGAATTAGCTTTAAAAGTTTTATCATTCCTGGAACCGAAAGACCTTCTGAGAGCTGCACAGACATGTCGAAGTTGGCGCGTATTAGCAGAAGATAACCTTTTGTGGAAAGAAAAATGTAAACAGGCGGGCATTGATGAAATTCCGAAAAAAAGAATGTCTTCTAGGATTCCAATACATATGTCTCCTTGGAAAGTGAGTAAACATTTATATTATTTTAAATATCGTTTGTGTGCTCAAGGAGAACATTCCTTGTCATTTAGGTCTGTGTAAACATTTTTTAGGAAGTTGTATATGGTGTCATTGGTTAAAAACACCATTGTTTTTAAATTCAAACTGTTTCTGTCCACTAATCTCCGACTTACTAATTTTTTTCAATGATTTTTGAATGTGTTGACAGCTTGTAAGTCGGTCTGTAGTTACCTGGGCCAACAGTGGTACTTCCTGTATTCTACTGCAGACTTGTTGCCAATATGAAAGTGCTTAGTGCTTCATCTGATAATAACTTAGCCGTCATATTGTATCCAATCAATTAATTTTTTTTAAACATTTATTGCTACCTTCATTTCAGTATAGTCTGTCTTGTACATACACAAATATCTTATCGGAAGAAATAACATCTATACTTTTTTAAAGGGTTTTACTTTTAAATATAATATATCCTAACTTAATCCATTTGCTACTAAACAGTAATATGGATCCACAAACTTAAATCTCCATTTATTTCTGGATAGATACAGTTAATTTCACCTCTAAGCTAAGATCATTAACTATTTTTTTTGCTAGTTGTCTGCTGTATGTTTTCTTTCAGTTTAATACATTTATTCAGCTTATTACTTTTATTTTTTCACGGCCAAGCCCAATTCACATAAAATATAAATGTTAGAATGCTCTAAAAAAAGAAAAAACATAAAATTACAAAAAAAAAATAGTAAGTGACGGGTAATAAATTTATGTATAAAATAATAAAAGCAAAAACCGAAAATACAGTAAAATTTACAGAGTAAAAAAGTAAGAAGAGTAATAACACCATAACATCAATCGACAATCAAAAATTTGAAAATATCAAAGTTCTAGCAGATGTTTTTTAAACTTAGAAGTTGACACATTAAAAATTGAAATGTCTTCATTAGAGTTAGCTAATCTAAGTGTCCTAGGGAAAAAACTGTTCATTGCATAGTTGTACCTAGCTATGAAATGAAACATGAAAGGTTTGCACCTGCCTAGTTACACGAGGAGGAACATCTAAATATATTTTAGAAAGAAGCTCAGGACTATTACATATTCCATTTAGTATGTTGAAAAGCTGTATTAAATTTCTTTGCTTCCTGCGAATCTCTAGGGTGGGGATGTTTAAGAAGATCTCTAAAACATCATAATGTTGGCAAACATGCATCTAAAAGGCAATATATCTTAAAAAATTGTGTTGTACAGCTTCTGTTTCGATTTATAAGTAATTTAATACGGAGACCATACCAGAGAACAATAATCTAGGTGTGTTCTGACCAAAGAGCAATAAAGAGACTTAATAGCAGTGATGCTAGTGAAAAACACAGTTGGTTATCTTGGAGGGGTGGAGTGAGGAGTCTAATATAACACAAAGGTCTTTAATTGGGATAATACAATTTAAAGTTTCATTATTAATGCTGTAGTCAAAAGAAATTGGGTGATGTTTTCAATGAAAACGCAAAATATGGCATATTACGTCCTAAAAAATCATTATTTTATTAAAATTATTTTTTCTTATTCTTTTCGTTGCCCAAAGTTTATTCTTCAGTAATTACTATGGAAATTAGTAGTTGAATTCAGTTCCAAATGTTTGAAATGAGTCTAAATATTTTTCTTTGTGTATAAAAATCCAAATGAAATTTTTAATCGTTATTCCAGGCTACGTATATGAGGCAACACACAATAGAAATGAATTGGAGATCAGCTCAACCAAATAAACTACCAAAAGTCTTAAAAGGTCATGATGACCATGTGATAACCTGTCTTCAATTCTGCGGAAATAGAATTGTTAGTGGGTCAGATGACAATACATTAAAAGTTTGGTCTGCTACTACTGGAAAGGTAAAACCATATTAAAATGGTATACACAATAACAATAACTACAATTATTTTAGATCTAATACTTTTATCCATTCAAATATCTATTTGTTTCCGATATAAGCCTGCTACACCGTATATAGTAATAAATAATTGTAAAACGTCCTTAATATTTTATTATGCGATTATTTCTTGTTAAATGTACGATGAGCAACGCTAATTAATTTATTTTGATTATTTATTAGTGCTTAAGAACACTTGTGGGACATACGGGTGGTGTTTGGTCTTCTCAGATGTCTGGAAGTACAATAATTAGTGGAAGTACAGATAGAACATTAAAAGTGTGGGATGCTGATACCGGTGTTTGTATTCATACTTTGTTTGGACATACTTCAACCGTTAGATGTATGCATCTCCATGGGAAAAAGTAAGTATCAGTTTTTATAGAATTGTTGATACATTCAATCTTTCTTTGATACAGTAGAAACGGTGGAGCTTTACCATCACGTGACTGTTACGTCAGCAACAATATTCATATGAATCAAATCAAAACTTCTGTCAACTCAATAGAAATAATCGTTATGACTAATATTCCAAAGGTCGGCCTTTTACGAATCGGTAATTAAACAAGAAATTTTACTTTTTTAATGGTATTTAAAGTTCTTATTGAATTTTGCTCGAATTCATTTGTCCCAGAGTTTGGTGTTGAGGTTTATTTAATTGGCCATTACGGTATTGTCTGAATAATCTGGATGCGGTAGTTGCTATCCTTTAATACCTGCTGGATTTTAATTGTGATTTTACTTCTTTGGGAACACTTACACTCTCTCGCTGACAGCAACTCCCATCTGTTATTAATCTTTTCACTTTACTGCCCGTTTTAATAAAAAAGACTGAAGACGTCAGTACCATTTTCGTCACTATATCTATTGCTCGCACTACACTAAAGATTCGAGTATAACTGTTATCTGTCTTATTTCAGAGTTGTAAGTGGTTCAAGGGATGCTACTTTACGAGTTTGGGACATAGAAACGGGCAGTTTTCTTCATGTTCTTGTGGGACATGTGGCTGCTGTTCGATGTGTTCAATATGATGGTAGGTTAGTAGTGTCTGGCGCTTATGACTTTATGGTTAAAGTATGGAATCCTGAAACTCAAGAGTGTCTACATACTTTAGAAGGTCATACAAATAGAGTATATTCATTACAAGTAAGATTTTTTTTGTAGGCATCAATATTATATCTCGCATTATTAGTTGAACTAGTACTTTTACTTATTTTGAATAATTTACTTATATATTTCAATAAAATATTAAATATATTCATTGTACTTTCAATAAACTATTTTTTTTCTCTATGATTATTTAGTAAAAGGTCTGAATTTGTTGTTGAGTTCCTGTAGAAGTCGGGGACTATTTTACTATCTTCATTAAAAATGTGTAATCTACATAATCCCAGCCTCCTACAGTAGAATTCCAACTAATCATGATAAATACCAGCAAATGAGAACAACCTGCTGTTCGTTTTTTACCCTCGACACTTAAATCTTTCATGTTTAGTTTCTTTTTTAATTTTTTTTTCAGTTTGATGGTGTTCACGTGGTGAGTGGTTCATTGGATACAAGCATTCGTGTATGGGAAGTGGAAACAGGAGCCTGCAAACATACATTGATGGGTCATCAGTCGTTAACTTCGGGTATGGAGTTGAGGAATAATATACTCGTTTCTGGTAATGCCGATTCTACTGTTAAAGTTTGGGATATTGTGACTGGGCAATGTCTTCAAACATTATCAGGTAAGATGTAGAATAACACTTGGTAATCTTTTTAAGTAACAACAGACCTATAATAGAACACTCGTACAAAGAAAATAGATGTATGAGGAGTAGACTTTCTTTATGCACTTTGTCCATTTGTTTAACGTTTCAAAGGTGGCATTGCAAACTACATATACAGAGCTACTCTGTCATGCCACAAAATATGTTTTAAATGTGTTTTGTCCCATACAAATTAAATTATTAAAATATCTTGTACTTTCTATGCGCTTTATGTTCATTAGACTAATTGCAAATGTTTGTTGTTGCCCTTATTACTGTTTGAAGTGTGCTCTAATAAAATTTAGTCTTTACGGTAACACTTTGAACTAATATTGAAGGAAAAAAATTTCAGATTATCTCAAAACTGTTTCAAAAACACATTTTTCACGATTATATCGAAACTACTGATAATATTGTCATAAAATTTTGCATGATTATGTTTTGGAAACTAACATATCCTAATAATTTATCGTATCGAGTAGTTTTATTTAATAAACCTCCACTAAGTTTTTCATTTTGTAGGTTAATACAAAATTAGAATATTAAAAATGTATTTAACATATCGCACCCCTGTTTCAATAGTGCCATATCCCTAAAAAAAATCAAATTGACTTTTTTCGCCCAACGTATACATTACGAACTTGCCTACAATATGTAAAAGTGCCATATCAATATTTCTAATAAATCTCACGTGAGGCGCCAAGTGTCACTATTAACATTGGCTATTTTGCGACAGCAAGCATCATGAAGAGTGTCACAAGCCAGTATGTCATCTTATTTTGTCAAGTGCCAAGGATTGATGAGAAGAAAAAAAGAGACTTACTAAGCTTATTTGAAGTCAGTGCAATTCCCAAGTCCTACCTACTTATTTATCGGGCTAAGTTGGATTTTGAGAATGGACTTTAGTTTCAAACAATCCTCATTTCAATTTTCAAATTTAATGTTTGTTTCTAATGTTGCTTTTCTTACAATAATCTGAAATTTAATTAATTTTTCAGCGTATATTTTATGTTGTTTTTTTCATACATTAAACTTAAATTCACTAAGTAGAATGCAGCTTTATTTATCCATGAGACTTAACTTATTGAAGTAAAATGAAACTTCATCAACAGTACTGCCATATCACATAAAGTTTTTTTGTTGTGGGGTATCTCTGTAGATTTCATATTAAATTACACATCATTAATCAGTAGAGACATCTTCAATCTATATGTATACCGAATTTGGTAAGCGCAGGTACCAAAATTATTGCTCAAAAAATTATTACACTCACAATCGTTATTATTTCGCCTCTCCTGTAAAATTAACAATTATAGGGTTATGGCACTATTGAAACAGGGGTGCGATATGTATAGTTTAAATAAAATATATTTGGGAATTCTATGAAGCTTTTCGAGATATTTTCACATACAATAGACACTGGTATATGAAAATACTTGGTATCGTTAAAATATTTATACTTATATTGCTGTAGAAAAATAAGACTAAATTACGTTCTTATATTATTAAAAAAGCTAAAAAAACTCAAAATAGGAACTTGAAAACATTTTTATGTATGAAAAATAGAGGTGACATCTTGGTTATTGTTCTGATAACCAGAACAATGTGTGAATGTGCCCTTATTTTTGAGATAAAAAATATAAGGGCTTTTCGGAAACTATGATCGGGTTAACCCGATCAAGATCTGAATGTTCGGAAAGTAATCCGGATCACGATCACTTACGTTCGGAAACTGAACGAATTGAGCGGATAATAGTCATATGATTGGATCCTCTCTACCCAAGTATACCGGTGGCTAAATGCGATCAGCTGACGTGTTAATCGTTTTCTTTAACCTCTAACCACAAACCACATATTATGTAAAACAACATAGTATACGAATATTTACCAAAATCAGTGTATCTATACCTTGTTTTTAAACTAAGAGGAGCGATTTGAATTTAAGTTGGCATTTCTGCTGCCTAGTGATTGGTCAGATTGCCACCAGTGTCATTTGATACCAATGACACTGACATTTGTCAGTTTTGTGTTTATTTATATGAAAATTGTCATTAGTTCAATCATTACTACCACGTTTGTTGTTTAATGTTTATTTTTAACAAAGTATTATATTTTACCCAAGGTATTTACTATTTTTATTATTTATTACCTTTCATGAAAAAAATCCATGCTTCTTTTTTCTTGTTAATAATATAGGTTTCACATCAAGTTTTACATACATTGCAGTACTATATTATGGTATTTTTCGATAACAAAACTTCTGTTTACTTTTAGTTTTGCTACGCCAAAGCCTCAAATGTTAAAAAAAAATTTAATCATACAATTGCACTTCTATATTTTCATTAATCCACAAATTCTTAAAACATTTTACACAAACTACTTATTATAACCTTATTTATTTTCACAATAATTTTACATTTGGTTACTACTTTCGCAATGACCTGTGGCCAATCATCATTCGATATTTAGACATGCCTTGATCCCTCATTGGCCACGACAACAGCTAGCAGTACAATACATATTTCACGTAATTTTCATTTAGTTCTAAAAGTCTGAACACGACCCTTTCGGAACACACTCCCAATCTAGTAACTTTTAGTGGTGTGGTTGAGGTTTCCTAAAATGCTCCTCCTAGTTTAAAAACAAGGTATAGGTATAACACTCTCAAATTAATTGGTAATACATTTTCGCCTTTTTGAAGCATTCAATGCATATATCAATAAATATTCCTCCTCGTTTTCCTCATCCTCCTCAAAAATAATAGTTTGGACGTATTGTATAAAAAACCTGTCCATGTTTGTAATTAGCTAATAATAAGTATTGAACAATTAAAATCTTTTTTACAACTGAATAAAGGGTCTCTGATAAAGGTCTATAAACACAGAAAAACTATAAGAAATCTATCCACGAAACTTTTAATAATAAAAAAAAAGTTTGTAGGTTAACTTTTAAGTTTGACATTTCCACAAAAACAGCTCGCGTCGTTCGGAAACTCAGATAAAAATCTCGTTCTTGGTTAGGATCCGCAATCAGCTGATAGGTGATCTATCTGATCCAGGGTTACGGTTTCCGAAAAGCCCTATAGTGTGTAGTCAGATGAGTTTTATCGCCATTTTTATCATTTTATTTGTGATTTGTTAATTAAAATATAATTAATAAAGTAAAATATCATACAATACAGTCCACATTGATTTTACGTACACTTCAAACAGTTATATAAATCACTGCTAAGTGCAGCAGACCCACATAAATTACTTAGCAGAATTCATTAATTTTTGAACTAATTTATACTTTTCCATATATTTTACGAGTATAACAATCTAATTGCCAGGAGTCGATTATTATACTTTTTTATTTGACTTACCGATGATTTTTTTGAAGGAATTTGAATTCCATGTTCAGCTTCGGACTCCATAAAAGTTGCAACGTTTTTATGAATCTGTCAGATTTGACTGTGGATAATTTTCCCTTTAACACCAACAAGTTTTTTAGAAGGCACGGTTTTAGATCAAATAATGATAAACACTGATAAACTTGCGAAATGCCTTGAATTATTCAAAAATCACACAACCTCAAATGTCAATAATAAAATAGTTGTCAGCATGAAACGGTCGTTACGAGGCGACATAGATAAACAACACATCCATAGGATGTTAGTTTCCAAAACATATTAATACAAAATTTCATTACAATGCAAGTGGTTTCGATAAAATCATGAAAAATGTGTATTATATATATTTTTTAACACACTGTATAATAGCAAGTTTTGAAAAACTTATAAAAAGAAGGTATGTACAAAAATAATAATGTTATAGGACCATATAAGCACCAGTCTGCCGTAACTTGCCTGCAATTCAACAAACGTTTTGTGATAACCTCATCGGACGACGGAACTGTCAAACTTTGGGACGTGCGCACTGGCGATTTCATTCGTAACTTGGTCGCTTTAGAGAGTGGAGGAGCAGGAGGTGTCGTTTGGCGCATCAGAGCAAACGACACGAAGTTAGTGTGCGCTGTAGGTAGTCGAAACGGTACCGAAGAAACGAAACTTTTAGTGTTAAACTTTGATGTCGAATCAAATAATAGTGATGGTACGATCACGTCGTCTAGGTAATCGTTAAGGACCAAAAAAATTCGTTGTGTGATTGTGATTGGGTGTGTATTAATTGTCGTCGGAGTAAAGAAACGATGCTGATCGGCGAGGTTTCAAATAAAAATAATGGAATTTTAAAATGGTTGTTGTTGTTCAAAATGTTGAACTGGTAAACTGAATTAACTCCGAATAATCAAATATTGCATATTTCTATTTCAAAATACTTAGTTGTTTTAGTAAAAGACACGATACTCTTTCTACCGTCAATTACTTTAGTTGATGTTATGATCGCTAGACTCTGCAGTCAGATTACCAATAAACCCAAAACAGTACTTTGACTATAAATATGATGCCATCTAAAAAAATACAATTTAAATTCTGCACCAAAACGATGGAATAGTAATGTCTGTCTGTCTATGACATCACGCTTTCGTAAACACTTGACAGTTTGCAAGTTGAGAGTTTATTTTTATATATAATTTGAATTATTTTGTGCGATAGTGCTGATGTTGACGTTGGTTCAATATCAAAATTTTTTTCCACGGTCGGGAGTAGAAATCAGTTTCTATGACTTCAAAATTAAAACAGAAGTAGTCGATTATTCCCAAGGGAGTATAATGAAAAACGTTCTCCATAATGTAAACAGTTTCGTTTATTAATCGCCTTCATTAACAAACTAACGATTATTAGTTGAAATTATAACATTAAATTAATTTATCGTCAACTAAGTAAGCATTTTAAATAATTATAAAATTGACTGGGCTATGACGGTATACTCATAGTCCTAGAGTCAAACAAAAAGACGACAATTTTAAGTTCGCTCTATATCGTTTACGTCAACTATAATAAAACCAACTGTTTCGCCCCGAAAATGTAAAGGTGGGATCACCCTTTCGCTATGGTCGTTAAAAAATGTCCAGATCTGTAATAATCTTTTGAATACAGTTTTTCGTTAACGAGAGAAAATCAAATTAAAGTCACCTTACTGTGTAATTATATAACTAAAAGTAATACTTGTCGCTATTTACTTTCTAGACACTTTTGACAGAGTATACTGATCATTTGAAGTAGAAATATGTACTCACATCTAAATTTTCAATATTATTTTTTCTTTAGTATAATTTGGTATTATTTTTAACCGTTTTGAAACAGATTTATATTCGATAAAATGTTTTTAACCATTCAGCAGTTAATACAATAGGCAGGTTTTACAATTACACGTAATAAAACGTGAATCTAAAAACACATTCCATTAAAAAATATTAGGTTTATAAATTGTCTAAAATAATAAAAAAAAATTGATGACTGCCAGTAACTTCTATCAAAAGTAAATCACTCCGAAGTACTACCAGGATTGAAAGAGGATTTAAAAAAATTGAATTGTTCAGTGGAACTTCTTTTTTCCTTTATTTATAATGAAACAAGTTTTTCAGTACATTTATTTTTGAGCCTTCTCCTAAGAGATCTATTCTCATTTTTAAGTTAACTCTTACTATACTTCAATAATATTTATCAAAATATTGTAAAAAATATATTAGCATTTCCTGAAATGAATAATTATTATAAAATAATGTTGCAGCTAATCTTCAAAGTGCCATTATCTCTAAACCCGTAAAAATTGGGAGCTAGTTTTAATTATCATTTATTATAATATTAACGTGTTTGACCAAAATTTCAAATAAATATTTTAAGTGTAATCCAATTATTTATATTTAATACAGTGAAGCAGGAAAGCCAAAAGTAGATAGACTACACCGGTATGGGCTCAATAACTCGAAAAACATTCACTAGATTATGACATTTGACGCGACTCGAATGATATTTGACGGAACGTTGCTTCAGATGTATATCTACTTCAAAAAATTCCATAACAGCGTTTTTTTTTTAACTTTCTCCACGTCCTGGTAGATTTAACTGTGATACTATTCAAATCGAAACGAGTGATTAGAACCTCGCAAGCTGACTTTTCGTATTTCGACGATAAATAACTGATAGTGTATAAGACATCTTTATAAAAATTGTAATAACTAAATCTGGTGCTTTTCTTTTTTCTTTTTCTTTATTTGTAACCAGTAAGTACAAACCGTACCCTTTCTCCCACTACCCATTGTACACAATGTTTTAATAACGAAAATAAGAATGTTACTTTAAACGTGGAACAAATATATTTATCGTTACGAAATATACAGCTATAGTGGTATTATATGAAGACTGAGACTCAGTACAGGCAGAGAAGAATCCAGTCACACGAAGTTTTGTGCATAATGTTTTATATGAAACCAGCAGGAAAATAGCATTTTCATAAAAAAAAAATGTTTTTGACTATTCCTTACATTATAATTATAATGGTGATTATAATGTATCATGAGGAGTATCATTAATATATTTTTGCCTTCCTAACTGGAAAACCAATCAAAATAGGGCGGAAAGTATTGTTTAGCAGCCCAAGGGCGGAAAATTCTTAACACTACGGTTTTTGAAGTTTTTCATCATTACTCACTTGTAATTTTGACGTTTCACATAAATTTTTCAATTAAACGTCTGTGAATGTCAAAGTTTTTTGTTATATTTCGCATTTTTTTTTTGGTTTATTCGGTTGGCGAAAAACAGTTGTGTGTCACACAATCAGGAAACACCCTTAACTATCAGCTGCCCTCGCTTCTCTACGCTCGCTCGTGCTCATTTTCTACCCTTGTGACACAATGTACTATTTAAATATCCACATTAAGTAAAGATTTTTTAAAATTTGTCCTTGAAAAAGGTTTATAAAAAAGTTTACGTAAAATAACGTGGTTCTAAAAAAATTTGAAAAGAAACTATAATATATGAGATAATATTTGCTTGCCCCTACAAGTGTATATTCCAGGAAGGGCCGAAAAAAAATGTAAGGGGCAACACAGCCTTCTTATCATTTTAAATACAGAGGTGAACTGCTGGATATACCTGTCTACATTGAACTCTCAGTCTGATTACCACTTAGTTATACAATGCAATCAATCAATCGTGTAATCAAGTGCTTGTCGGGGTACTAAAACATTATAACACCAAATTTATTAAACTAATTTCAGTATGTTTTGTAACGGTAAAAATATTGGTCGCGTTCATCTCAACAAAGTTGATCAGGCAGCGATTTTTAGAGTGATCCATCGTTTCTTAATTCTGCTGAACGTGCTAATCTTGATATAAGAACATAACTTAATTTTATTTGATTATGACTTCAATAATTATTTATTCATTTTCGATTTTAATTCAGTTTTTTAGTTCCTACTGGTGTTCATTCACTTTCAAGATGTGAATGTCCAAAATATTTTCAATCAAAAATATGTTTATTAACATATTTATCGTAAATGGCAGTTAATGCATCATTGATCGGTAGCTTGGAGTATTTTAATTCTTATGGAAAAAACGGCGACTGCTACCACAGCGCCTCACATCTGATCAGTTGGCAAAACACGCGTTCAGCAGGAATTTGATGATGGCTCCGGTAGCGATACGTTGGGATGAACAACGCGACCATTATGTTCTAGTTTTCTGTTTTATATTGTTCAACAATATAAAAAAAACATACTGGGTGTTTCAATATTCGACCGACAACGCTCTACCCCAGAGAGCTCTCGTTATTTGATAAATTTTGATATAGGAACATTAACACCTAAAGGGCTTGGTTACCGAAATACAGGGTGTTGAAAGTTTGAAATCGAAATTCAAAATTTGCCATAATTCAAAAATGCCTTGAAATTTTTTTTTTCAAATTTGGTGACTAATATGCTCTTTAAAAATGTAATATTTTGACATAAAGTAACTTTTGAGAAATTTAACCAGTGGCGCGCTATCGGGGATAGTGACAACTTTTATCCCATTATTTTTTACGCCACTGGAACACATTTTTTTTTTTCATTTTGTTTTATATTCTTTGTTCATTTTTAGTTGAAAAAGGAACAACCTTTTAAAATGAACGGTATTGTAGAAATTTGCTTCTAAACAAAAGTCTGCAAGTAGGTACTTAAAGATAATAATTTACAAATTATGATTGGTAATGTAATTTGCCCGTCGGCGTTTTGCTAAACAAGTCAGTATTTACTTTCAACCATACTATTGAATTGATTCCGAATAATGAATGAGCGTTAAATAGTTGAAAAAGGAATACATGCTATTTAAGGGCTTAATTTCTGAGCCCAGTTGCTGCAATTTAATCAAAATAAAAATCAAATAACGCAAAAACTATTAAAATTAAATTTAAACAAACGTATTACAACAATTACAAAACTACAATAGTTGTTCAAACTGTCGGCCGTTTTCTTGCAAAGCACGTTCTACACCGTTTTCTCATTGAAAAACGTGTATTTGAGAATAACTCCGGATTGGACTGAACAAACTCTGCCGCTGCTTAAATTCTAGCTATCAGATCTTCTTCAGTTTCGACGATGGTTTCGTACACTAAGGACTTCATGTAGCCCCAGATAAAAAAATCGATCGGGTTTAAGTCGGGTGATCTTGGAGGCCAAATCCGTTTTTCCCTGAAACTTCTCTTCAAGAAACTTCTAGCACTGTCAACACCCTGTATTTCGGTAACTAAGCCCTTTAGGTGTTAATGTTCCTATATCAAAATGTATCAAATAACGAGAGCTCTCTGGGGTAGAGCGTTGTCGGTCGAATATAGAAACACCCTGTATAAAACTGTAATATCGGCAGTAACTACTTAAAAGTGGGAAATTGACCAAAAAAAAATACTGTTCGGAACTATTTTTATATTGTTTATTATTAACTATCTTGTTCAAAATTATTGATAGGAAATTTTATGATTTCTTGTGGTAGAAAAGTTGCCAGCTATATATTTTTTTTGTTTGGTTATTTATTGCTGTCAGCTTTAAGTTTTGTCTGGCAACAAAGTTGTACCGCAATAATTTTTAAGTGTTATCAGTCTGTTTCGGTTTTTATAAAATATAATACTCTCGATGACATTACGTTTTATTTTAATTTTGATGTTGATTGTGGTGAAATGAGATACTAACAGGGTGTTTTAAAGTGCATTGGCGAATTATAATTATTGTAATGCCAATAAGATGGAAACACGTCTCAATTTTCAAACGAATCTTAACCCTGTCGTGGAAAAATTGATTTATGTTACTTTAATATGTAATTTGAATAAAATATCCCGAGTCAACATTAAAAATAAACAGATTCGACAATGCTAGACTTAAGTGAACCGCTTTGTACAGGGTGTTTCTAAATTCATGCGACAAAATTCGAAAAAAAAATAGACTCAATTTTAGTCACAACCTTTTAAGGGTTATATCTAGGAAAGGGGTGGGTTGAGGATATTTTGTTATAGGAAAAGCCCATCTTAATTTCATACGAGCAATCTCCTCCTGAATTTTGTCGCATATTTAAATTGTTTTCAAAAGCTGTTGTATTCCAGCGTTTTTATGATTCTATACAATAAAGCCACAAATAATTGTATTCCATAACTAATAATTCAGAATTGTTGCAGCTTCAATTTCTAAACGAAGTAAATCAGTTTTTTTTTTCATAATACCCCAGCAATTAAATATCGGTCACAATCAGCATCTTTGTGCAATTTCTTTAATTTTTTTCTACCTTGTTCTACATGACTTATTATTAAATTTGTTGTGATTAGAACTTGTTTCACTCATTTTGTTAAAAGTAATTTACACCTTCATACAAGTTAAGGAGACCAAACTATCAAGAATAGAAGTTGTGTAATTCTTGAAATATAATTGCGGATGTTTCCATCTTCTCTTAAAATACCTTGCGGATCTTGTATTTATCACAAAGTTCAATTTTTGCCAGTATATAAATTTCGAAAATGAGGGCGGTCTTTCAAGTTTTCACAAAATAACGATAGAAAATGTTATTTATATATTTTGGAATGTTTTGAAGCGAACTCAAAACATTTCTACTCAAGGTAGAATATATATATACGCATTGGGAACTATTAACAAAAGGTGTTAAATATTCTTGAAATAAAAAAATACAAGGTTCCATTAAAAAATAAGCAACTTTAACAAGAAAATGAAAAATATTCGCCCCTAAAAACCCCATCATATCAATTTTCACTTTTCAGACACCTTCAGTTCTCGAGATTTTTCTATATAGCTCAATCGAGTAATCTTGTAAAAACTTGAAAGGCAGTCATTGTTTTTATTTTGCTAATAATTAGACGAATCTCTATTTCTAAGATTATTTATAAATAATGCACCAGAGAGACTGATAGTAAGCTAGTACTACGGCATTTTAGGATGGGAATATTACCACGTAAGTTTTATTTTTTTTAATTTGTACTGTTTTATTTAAAAGTAAATTGTTACAGTGTACGTAGGTAATACTTAATAACGGGATTTAGTTGTTTATCTTTTAATAAACTGTTGCATAAATTGTTTCAATAAAACAAAACGAGTATCTATTTTATCTTCACATAATTACGGCTTTTAGTAAAGAGTGCATTGAACCAAAAATGTGCTCAATTCTACAATATTTTTATATTAATGAAAACAACTAACCTAGCTTACTTCCCAATTTCTAGAATTTTAAAAAAGCTTTAATGAAAAAATGGAGAAAGAAGGAAAATTTTAAGCTATAGACCTGCATCAGTGATACAGAATATAAGCAGTCCCTTTCAGACCATCAGTAGATGATAGAGTTAAGAGAATGTAAACATTTAGTTCACGACAAAAAGTATAATTCTTTATACTGTATTTCCTTTTCCGTAGGAGCAAAGTGCCTCATTATTTATCCGAAAAGTACTATAAATATAGGATGGGTGTTTCTTTTTTTCTGTGTGGAATAAAATGAATGATAAAACAGGTTGGTTTTACCAAAATTAAATCGACACGTCCTGTATCGCCTCAAATACAATAGGGTCGTATATTTCACAACAATGGATGGGGATTCATTAATATGATAAGACGGTGGCTAGTGTAGTGCAGTCAGTTAAAGGGTTTTGCCGAGTAATTTTAATATTAAAAAATTTCATCACTCTCATCCGAATCAGACATTGTCACTGTAATTACTAAAGATTCTATGGTTTCTTCAACAAGATTATCAAGGTTGGTAACCGCCGCTTTCAAAATGTCTCTAACATCTTTGATTTTAAAGGTACTATTATGTCTAGCAATAAATCCTTTTACTTGAGCCCACACGTTCATTCTATGGGATTTAATTCGCAATGATGAGGTGGCAAACGAACAACATGCCGTTTAAATTTTGCCTTATTATCTTTCACTATATACTGTTAGAAGCTCTGCTTTTACGGCATCTTTATCAAAAGGTATTTTTTTTTCAGTAAGCCAATTTTTTATTTCCCCATTTCCCCAGCTATTTTGGCCCAATTGAATGGTCTCCGTAAATTCGGCTCTTAATACTGTAATAGTTACTTTCTAATGATATGATACTTGCCCAAATTTTGCACTATTAGATAAACCCGACAAATGAAATGTATATATTTTTACTTAGTCTTAAATTGTTACTAGGATTTTTGTCATGTTTATTTATTTAATTGCCATGTTCAATTTTGTTCATTAAAACCTATCTTGAGGTTTCCTAACTCTACACCTCACGATAGAATGTTCACCCATCCGAGACGCTCAATGAACGGAACCTCTCTTCCGACTTGGCTGAGTACTGGTCCCGTTTTAATGAGAAATTTTAATCGGACAAGCAAGAATGATCCCTTAGTTGAAAAAGTAGAGCTTCTTCATGTGAATCCTCAATATGCTCAAGTACGTTTATCTGATGGAAGAGAAACCACCGTATCTTTGAGACATCTCGCCCCTCTTCAAGAGTATGACACTCTACAAGTTTCAGAAGAAGATTCTCCTCCGGCCGCTCAAGATGAACAAAAATTTGTTGAGAATGAACCACTCCCAAAAAGGTCCACTGTTATTCAAGATCCACGGACTAGTGTTGACGATGCTGCAACACCTCCTAATCGTTTAGTTGACCATCGTATACCCGAAACGGATACTATACCTTCCGTGCAGGATTACGATAACGTGAGACCTACTAGAGCAAGAAGACCTCCTGCATTCCTGGAGGATTACCTTCATTAACTCAGGCGGAAAGAATGTAGTATATGCTTTTACTTAGTCTTAAATTGTTACTAGGATTTTTGTCATGTTTATTTATTTAGTTGTCATGTTCAATTTTGTTCATTATAACCTATCTTGAGGTTTCCTAATTTTATTTCAAGGTCTTTACCGAAAAATGTAACGCCAATGGTTTATTGCCGTTTTATGGGTGTCGACCTTTTCTTGTGCTCCTATGCAATAGGAAATAGAGTATAGGGACTAAATGTTTTACTTGAATCTTAACAGTTTTACTGACGATACCGTAATATTATGGATATTTCTAAAACATATAAGAGAAAATGATATAAAAAAGTGTATAAAATGATTATATTATTATATTTTCCGGTATACGAAGAGCTTTTAAATGAATTAAGACAGTATACTTCACAATATACCAGTTTTGTTTGGACTCATCAAAGTTTTTCTCTACCTTTCGGTTAATCGAATATCAAAATCATATTTTTTTAAAATTCCGTTCGCTCATTTAAATATAACACCCTGTATAATCATGGGTTTTGAAAAACATTTAAAACAAATTAAAAAACTCGCCATTTTGAATAGATAATACTATTATAACGCCTTATAAAGTTTTTGAAAAAGACTTTTCAAATAACAGGGACCGTCACTAAGAAGCAACAACTACTTCTCGGGCTGCATGCCCCGACAGACATTAAATTGCAGGTTACTGAGGTTAATGTATTGATGTGATTTCAGCACTGTCTCCAGTCCAGGATTATACTCTCAGAGCTTCTTGACTTATCATATCTACCTTGTATTGATGTATGTATTTTGTTTAGGAAATTTGTTTCTGAAATATATCGTATCTATAAAATATCGAAATTTTTAGTATTGATACTTTTCATAACGATATTTTCTAATATTGATATAGTTATAACGGTACGTATCGATACTTTACATAGTATCGCCCATCTCTATATGTCACATTATTTGACGTACTCCAGAAATTTAATAATTTTGACGTTAGAATTGTCAATAATACAAAATATAAAATTATTATTTAACGTTCTACACTCGCATTATTTACTTAACTTTTATTTAATAAAGAAATCAAGGGTCGTGGACAAGGTATAGTACTCTACTCGCAATTTATGGCCATTATTCACTCGGGTGACTTGCGCCCCTCGCCTGCGTGAATAATGGCTATCATAAACTACTCGTTTAATAATATACTATTATTATAACAAGAAATACATATTGTATACCTAGTCCAATCGTGCGCAATAAATCAACCGCTCTATTTGTTTTGTGCCATAATTAAAGTGTGTTTCTATAGGGATCAATAATAAAATATCGTCCTGTCAAATAAATTATTGAAGTGCAAAAAATAATTATTTTTTCGAATTAATTAACTATACTTGCCAGTCGTTCTTGATTAACTACGCAGCAGCAGCATTAATTTCTCAACATTACAAGATAATCTTAAATGTTGAAAATCCCAACAGTTTTAAATATTGAAAAGGTGCAAAGTGTAGTATATGAACTATAGTTGTAAATAAAACAAAAAAGCCGACAGTAAATTATTTACGTCAATACATAACCTACTTACCTAATTCTATATTATTTACAACTAACTTTTTTACCCAAATCTAGCTCAGTATCACTCGTCTTCATTTAAAATAATAACTAAGGAAGCTACAGTGACATCAGCACTTCGATAGGGTACCTTCAATCTTAATAATATGCTGAATCGAATTTTCCAGCTATCGATAGGAATATTACTTTGGTCACATTTCTAATTATCTGCATGTTTTAATGTGGGTGAAACGTTTTCAGATCTAACTCTGGATATTAGCTGTTGCCACATGTGTGTAATAATACGGGGGAAGCCGTAGTACTGTGTGGTCCATATTTTTACCGATAGTATTACAAACGTATTTTTCGATATTGAACGCTGCTAAAAATTGTAAGAGATCAAGTTTTTTGCATGATTCTTCAAAATACAGGTCATTTATATCTCGTTCTTCGGAATATATCCTTTTGCATTTGGTTTTATTAGCGTCACTTCGTTTTTTTCCTTTTGATCAACTTACATGTTTCTTTTGCTGCATTGGTTATTTTATTTTGTCTCTTTTTGGGAGCCGTTCTACTCCCACATTTATTCCATTCACCCAGCCATTCCCGTACCTTCGAGTAGTCGTTATAGGTCAAATGGATGCGTGTCATATTCATCAGGCGGCACATTGGCCTCATCGAAGTTTATCTGTCACCTGGAGTCCAATGCCCTCACAGTCAGACAAGAAATGGGTTCTCGGTCTCCATGCCACAAAGTCTTCAGCTGAGATCCCCTTATTATAGCCCCATTTTATGCAAATTAAAATTCTGAGACAATATTAAAAATGATTATCCCGAAATCCCCAATTTCTAGACAAAGGAAAATATTGAAAGCTCCATTTATAGGTAGACAATCATATAAAAATATTTATAGATAAGGTGGTCAACCATTTGTCGTGAAAAATACTTTTAAATTGAAAAATAAAAATTCGGAATAAAAATATTTTATTTCAGTTGTGAAATAATCATACTATTAGGCATTATCTTTTGGCTTTTCGAATAAACGGGTACGATACTGTGCTGTAGTTATCGGATTAAGTACTGTAGGTTTTGGTCTTTAATCAATCATGTTGGCATAAATTAAAACGAAATATCTTGGAACAAAGTATATCAATTCTGATTTCTCATACTATTACTTTAATGACTTTAGTTTTAATCAACTTAATGCCATTTTATTGGTTATTACATTGAACTCTAAGCTCAATTTCTTTAACTTTAGTTCTATATTTATTTATAAATATTTAATAGCAATTAACATATTTTAAAAAATGATTTCTTAAACCAAAAAAATATTCAGAATCCCAGAAAGTATTACCTTTGTTCAATGTAATTTCAATTTATTGTTATTATTAATATTTGTGGTTCAAGCTCAATATTCTCGTTAAAGCTCAACTAACTGTAAATAGTTGTGTATAAAAAATCGTCACTTCACGGCAATCTTACAATAGTTTTCATTTGTTAGTTTTTTTTTTCAATATGCAGTAGATTATTCCATGTTTTAATAAATACTGTAACGTTTTTATTTATTATCAAAATAATAAAATATTTTTATATTTTACCATCCTACAACATAAAGATAATTTCTATTAAACTCTATCCATCATTCTCATTCGTAATTTACTCTATTTTAATTTATTATAGACAAAAAATATAATCCGGTCACTTTAGACATAAAAATAGGATCCAATTAACAAAAATTAGGGGGAAGCTGAAAATTGGTGGAGACCTTGGGTTTACCATTCTAAATAAAACCTCAAAAGTCCCCATCGATCCTGCGTGTGCGTTTCGAGTTATTCGGGGTCAAACGTCAAAAATTGAGTTTTTTTGCGTCTTTCTCGGAAACGGTGAGTTTTTTCGAAAAAGTACCTCAGATCAAATTTGTAGCTTTTCAAATTTTCTACAAAAATGGTCCTTATGGTTTTTTCCAAAAAACTAACCATTTCCGAGATATCGCCATTTTAAGTGTCACGTTACACATGATATGCACACATTTCCACGCCACCTGTGAGGTAGTGTACTCAGCGCGTTTTTTTAACGTGGTTTCCCTAGTAGGCCTACTCCACGAACTGCTCTAATGTAATTTTCAAGGGAAATGCTTTTTTTAATGTATAATGGAAATTAATAATGTTATCTGTTAATGAATTTTACTGTAGTTTTCAATTTTTCTTAATCCGAGTCTTCAAATTCCATTTCAACTGTCATGTCTTCGATTTCTTCTTCTTCTTTTTCTTCTTCTTCCTTTTCCTCTTCTTCTTGCTGAATGCTCAAAATCTCTTCAAATGGACACGAATCATTTGTCTCTCCATCAAAATCACACGAATCTTCTTCTGTTGTAGTGAGTAGGACATTTGAACAAGATTGGCCTTGGCAATTCGTACACGCTAGCGAAAACAATAATCCGACTCTTCTACATCCACATTTGGCATTACAACTTTTTTTACAATTACAGTAAGTAATGTTAAGAAGTTTATCTGGAGCGGGAGGAAGTAAAGTTTGGATTGGTTCCAAAGTATTACCAACTAACCTCCAACCCCAGTCTTCTGGATTTAGTTCATTATCTAGCCATGTTTGAACTTGATGATAGACTCGATAAAAATGTATGGCAGATGCGGATGTAGGACGAAGGCACGATAGTTGGACTTGTTTTTTATTCCGTGTGTTTTTGACACGAAGGTTAAGTACCTGTATTTATCGAGGCAGTTAATTTTTTTTGGAGCTCCATAAAGAGCAAGAAGAAAGCTGATTCCATGTGTGATAATTGCGTCTTTTCAAATAATTTTAGTGCAGATATTTTGCCTCTTTTGTACATTGCTGATGTAGTATCGCAGCCGGTATATACCTATGTGCCTATGTGTGCATATCATGTGTTACGTGACGCTTAAAATGGCGATTTTTTGGAAAAAACCATAAGGACCATTTTTGTAGGGAAAAAAGAGAAAAGCTACAAATTTGATCTGAGGTACTTTTTCGAAAAAACTCACCGTTTCCGAGAAAAACGCAAAAAACCTCAATTTTTTACCTTTGACCCCGAATAACTCGAAACGCACACGCAGGATCGATGGGGACTTTTGAGGTTTTATTTAGAATGGTAAACCCAAGGTCTCCACCAATTTTCAGCTTGCCCCTAATTTTTGTTAATTCAAATGTCTATAGTGACCGGACTAATAGCATTTTACAAAAGAAACAATAATTATGATCATTCGAGATTTTATTTAGCTGATATTAGCCAACAAATTTGTATGATTATTAAAGTATAATTATAGATCATCTTTTTGTTGCGAGTTTCTGGTTTGTGTTGTAATAGAAAAAAAATTACTTAATTCTGCTATCCATTTTAATTTGTATTAAAGTGTATATTTAATATAAAACTTATACTGCCTTTTAAAAACCTCATTAACCTATTATTCCGTAAAACAAACCAATCTCATCTAATTTAACACTCCTCTCACATGTCTCAAAATAATTACAAACCATTTAGAGTAAAGTAACTATTTGTATACTATTCTCGCAAGTTATGAGTTATGAGTACCAATGATTCCTAAATACAAATTTCTAAAGAGAGATGAAAATATATCATTGTTATAAAATTGTAAATTTCTGATTGAATTTGTTATGAAAAATTGTCAAAATATAATTTTCTATCTAGACTATTCTATACCTAGCCAGAATCTTACCTTTTAAATTTCTTTTTTATATTCTAGTATTGTTTTACCAAGCTATGTATGTATGTATTTTGGTTTGTCATTCACTGAGACTTAAAATATTCATTGTGTCCCTTACTTCTACTTAGGTCCTGAAGAAACTCTCAGAGACTTGTAGCTCCTTTAGTCGTTATTTTAAGATATCTGCAGGATTTAACTTAAGTAAGTGTCTCTCTTATATCCATCAGCAATCTAGGTGTTGTGCAGGTCGCAAGTGTGTGGATAGAGGTTACTTCTTCCATGTGACAAAATCTACATTCTTCTTCCTCCACTATTTGAGCTTTTTCAGGTGCCTATTCAGACGGCAATGTCCCGTTAGGATCCCTGTGAAAACCCGGCTCTGTAGCAGAATAGCGCTGGTCAAAAAAAGCGCTGGTCAAAATGGCGCTGGACAAAAACAGCGCAGGACAAAATAGCGCTGGACAAAAACAGCACTCCATAAAATAGCGCCGCCAAAAGATAATTATGCTTCTTTATTTTACTACTATCTCATACATAAAAATAAACTATAGTACCGAATTAGCGTAGTTAGGAATAACATATTTTTGTCCAGCGCTATTTTTGTCCAGCGCTATTTTGTCCTGCGCTGTTTTGTCCAGCGCTATTCTGCCTGCCTGCCAGAGCCTGAAAACCCTTAGTGCGTTTTACTCTGACTTAGGTATTCATTTGATCTCAGCAGGTTGTACTCACCTAGAATTATCTTTGATTGTCTAAACCCTACTAGATCTTTCTCATGGTTAGACTTTCTCTTTTTTCGGCTTTGCTTATTTCTTCCAATATTACAGTGGTGCTGATATCGCAAAAGGATGTTTCAGTCCTCCTGTTTGCTAGTTCATTTCCATTGTGTCCTGGAATCAAATATTGTTCTAGTTCATTTAGTTTACCTAGACATTTCCTCGCCATTTTGGAACTGATTACACGACATTATGAAAATCCTTTATCAATATAGAACTGGGCACACTTTCTTATGGCTTGAATTTTCGCTTGAAATATACTTGGGGTATTTCCCAAGCTTTCGGAATGTTTGATTCCTATCCCAGTCTCATCTATTGCTTTTGAACTGTCTGTATACCATTACATGGCATTCTTCCCAAGTCTGTTAATGGTGCAGGGATCTCATTCCTTTTACATTCCAACAGTACACTCCTATCCCAGTTCCTTCAATTGCTTTTGGATCCCATTCCTTCTTGTTGCTTAATTCCGTAACGAATTTCTTTGAAAAGTTATATTTTTTCATCATACCACCTAATGGTATGTCCCAGGTTTCATAATTTCTAGAAGCGGGGAAGTGGTTTTTTTAATGATTCCCATGCTAGCTGAGCATTTGGGTCCTCTCTTCTCCGGTGTTGTGGTTCAGGTATTTTAAATATCGGCCAGAGAAGTCGCTACGTCCTTTGAATTCTCTATTTTAATAAAATGCTTTATTTCTGTATTTTGTTTAATACAAAATTTGAATACTATAACAATCATATAGCAAAAATAATAACCCATTTTCTTCACTTCTAAGGCCGTCAATTTAGTCACCCATTGTAGATTGTGTGCTCAGTAGTGTTGGAGAATTGGACATAATAGGTCAATTTAGTTCTTTTAGTTCGCTAGTTCTTTTGCACGACTCGTCATGCGAATGATTAGATTAGAGAGATATCTGTAAAATGAATAGCGCCTACGAACGTAATTAACATTCTGCGGTATTGGTTTTACGTCAAACGGTAAAAATAACATTCCTATGCGCTATTTGGGTCTCCGATATATCTCTAATATGTGAAGTTGTTTATAGACTTATAGCGTTTTCTGCTTGATGCACTGGTGCTGCACCGTTCGGGTAGTATCGATCGAATATCTCGATTCCTTATTGGTTAAAAGCACCCATGGAGAGATCATTGGCGAACTAGCTCGTGTAGCTAAGAGCGCTCTTCCGATCTAGTTCTTTCGCGAACTACCCAAGCATAGTGCTCAGTGACCTTCAAGTACATGAGCAATCAGCTGTTAAATGACCAGCTTTTAGAGATTAAATTGATATGTTTTATATTATTATTGCACTTCGCAAGCCTTATATTATCTGATTTTGATATCAAAACCCAAGTAAGTATATGTACCTTATCTACAGGGTGTTTCAAATGACATTTACAACGTTTGAATTTCGATACCTCTCGTAAAATTGGTCAGAATGATATTAGGATTCGATATATAGGGTGTTAAAGTTATGAAAAATTAAATGTTTTAATTTGATAACTTTAAAATGGATGAATATTTTGATTTGAAATTTGGCATCAGGTTGTTTTTAAATGTGAAAGGGCATATTTTGATAGAAAAACATGTTTCAATTCTTGATCCAGTGGTGTACATTTGGAAGAATATGTCACCTTTCCCCTCCCGATTTTTTACGCCACTGGCATTTGAAGCTATTTTTATTTTATTTTGTATTTATCAATGGTTTTCAAGATATATAATGTTTTTATGAATTCTGCAAGATCACTTATTTTTAATAGTGAAATAAAATAGTTATTTACGCAACAAGTGTGTAAAGTAACCTTTTTTTGACGAATGTGAATGTTGTCGCATGAGCCGGAGACGATCACATGAGTCAAAAAAGGGACTTTACAAACGAATTGCATACAATATTTTTTCTACTACCGAAAATTTTATCAAAATACAGAACTTTAATTTAATTTCTTTAGAAGAAACTATAACCCTTTTATTGATTTCTAATAAAACGAATAAGTATAAAATAACATCATAGTTTCCTAAAAATGTTCAATACTTGAATATAAATACTTTTGCTTACCCTAGGTATAGTCGGAAGATCTCAATTTAAATTTCAAATGTCAGATTCAACGTACGAAGAAATGTCAGTCACTCACAGCCAACTTATAGGTACATACCTACCTATGCACCCTATTCTATTATTTTCTAGTACCCAATAATTATTTACTAATAATTATTAGGTATGTACTTTACTGAATTCTATATCTTTCAATCATCACTGATTTAAACAAAAAACTCAGATTTAATATCCGTTTATTATACCTACCTCTATTTTTATAAGACTAGGTATAACTACATACAAATTGGAACTTTTTCTCTACGCACTAGTGCGTGAAGAAAAACTCTTTACGCACTAGTGCGTAAAGTAAAGTTTTACGCACTCGAAAGTGTGTCTAAAGTAAGTACTTTACGCACGGTAGTAGAAAAAATATTTTTTCTACGCCCATGTCTGTAAACGTCAAAAATCGCACTGACAACTTTCCTTGTAAGTGACATTTAACAATAACATGCACGTAATGAGAATCTCATAACATACATGTGCGTTTAGATAGAAAACCTTAAATTTCTTTGTTGAATCAAATTGCAATCAAATTTTTATTTACGTAATACTTTATTTGGTTTATTTACATACTTTTAATCAATTGAAAAACATAAAAGCTCTTAGTATTAGTGAAATACACATTTTAGATTAAAAGAGTGATGCCCCTAAATGTCGGCAACACATTTTACAATCTCAAAAAAAGTAATTCATATTTTTGGGATAGGGGAATAAACGTTATCTCATTTATGCTGTCAATTTTGGTAACAAATTATAGTATACGAACATTTTCTCAACTTTAACTACGAATATGTCTGTTAGTAGTGAAAAAGATGAAATTATGAGCACTCAGAAGAAGATAGATGGGCGTAGAAAAAGTATAGTACGTTACACGAGTTGTAATCCCATTACGCACTCGCCGCTGTGCGGCTTCGTGCGTAAACTTTTTCACTTCGTGCGTAATGGGTTACTTACAACTCTTGTTACGTAATATACTATTTCTTGAACTATTCGTAATAACCACCAAACTACGAATGGCTAGAATATGTAACAGGAACTAATTTGTGAAACAGCAATGCATCTAAAACATTGAGAGAAGATTGTTGAAAATACTTTTTTCTACGCCCATGTCTGTAAACGTCAAAAATCGCACTGACAACTTTCCTTGTAAGTGACATTTAACAATAACATGCACGTAATGAGAATCTCATAACATACATGTGCGTTTAGATAGAAAACCTTAAATTTCTTTGTTAAATCAAATTGCAATCAAATTTTTATTTACGTAATACTTTATTTGGTTTATTTACATACTTTTAATCAATTGAAAAACATAAAAGCTCTTAGTATTAGTGAAATACATTTTAGATTAAAAGAGTGATGCCCCTAAATGTCGGCAACACATTTTACAATCTCAAAAAGAGTAATTCATATTTTTGGGATAGGGGAATAAACGTTATCTCATTTATGCTGTCAATTTTGGTAACAAATTATATTTTACGAACATTTTCTCAACTTTAACTACGAATATGTCTGTTAGTAGTGAAAAAGGTGAAATTATGAGCACTCAGAAGAAAATAGATGGGCGTAGAAAAAGTATAGTACGTTACACGAGTTGTAATCCCATTACGCACTCGTGAAATTTACGCACTCGCCGCTGTGCGGCTTCGTGCGTAAACTTTTTCACTTCGTGCGTAATGGGTTACTTACAACTCTTGTTACGTAATATACTATTCCAAACTTGTGAGCATCAACTAAGCATCCGACAAATTACAATAAGAAATGTTCAAAATTATGTCTATTTACATTTTTTGTACATAATTTGCAATGTTTTCTCATTGGCGATTGCCGGAAATAATTTCTGTAGCTGCATGGATTCTTGCTATCAGTTCCTCCTCCGTTTCTACTATTGTATAGTAGGCTATGGATGTCAATGATGAAATGGTAAATGTCATTTTGTTCAACGTCAAAACCAAAATAAATTATTTGCAATTAAATTTGTTTGTGCAACTTTCATTCACTTTTTGTTATAATGGATGATAGTTTTGAAGAAATGGTTGATATGCAGCGAATATACGGGGAAGCCAGAAAGAGTGGTAGTCGTTCCGAGCGCTTGTATAGAGAAAGATACCTATCCAAATCGACCCAGATTTCCTTGTTTCTCAAATTGACAGGAAATTGCAAGACGTTGGTCAATTTAATTGAAAGTTACAAGGTGGCGGTAGAAAACGAACAGTAAGAATTGTACAATTAGAGGATCCTGTTCTAAACCATATTGAAAATAGTAAGTACTCATCTATGTGGAATATTTTAAATGAACAGCAGTTATATTCTTATAAGTATACCCAAGTTCAGGACCTGAAACCAGCATATTGTCCTGAAAGAGTGCAATTTGCCAATTGGTGCACCCAAAAATGTTTAGAAAATAGAAACTTTAACGAATTTGATCTATTTACTGATGAAGGAATTTTCAATTCAAGGAATAGCAACATTATGTTTGAATGGGATATTATTTAACTTTGTAATTATCTTATTGTTTGTTATCATTAATTATTTTGTTAATGAAATCACAAGTTTGGAAAAGTATTTTCAACAATCTGCTCTCGATGTTTTAGATGCATTTCTGTTTCACAAATTAGTTACTGTTACATATTCTAACCATTAGTAGTTTAGTGAATTCAAGAATTTTTTTTTAATTTTATTATTTAAAAGTGATCTTGCAGACTCCAAAAAAACATTACATATCTTGAAAACTACAAATTTTTTGATATATAAAGGTTATGCGTTTTTTACGTGAAAACCATTGAGCAATACAAAATAAAATAAAAATAGCTTCAAATGCCAGTGGCGTAGAAAATTGGAGGGAAAAGGAGAATTGAAACAAAATATGCCCTTTTAAATTTAAAAACAACCTGCCAAATCAAAACATTTAATTTTTCATAACTTTAACTACCAGTATTTTGAAAAGTAAATAGGCTGGACCCCTCAATCCTTACTTCATTTTGTCCAATTTTAACGTTAATGCAAACGTTGTAAGTGTAATTTCAAAACACCCTGCATGTTCTCTCTAATACAACCATTAATTAAATTAAATTGCCACTTGCAATTATTATTTAACGATTTCTTTACATAAATCTTTAACCTCACTAGCACATTTTTTACTTCTTTCTATGATGATCTAATTAACTTATTTATTTTAGAACTCAATGTTATGGGATATTCACAACTAACTTATGAATTGATCGATTGGGATGAATATAACTCGAAAAAATTGATTTGAATGAATATTCAGGTTAAAAGGTTTATCTTACCAAGTACTTCTGCTATTGGAACTTTCAGTTAATGGCCTATTATTAAAAGCTCCAGTATTTTGTACTAGAATTCAAAGTTTTGTTGTACGACGCCTTTTTCAAAACCTATGCCTCCTTACATCATCTCCAGTAAGTATACCTTAGTTTCTCCTTAACAACGGCCGCAGAAATTGTTACATTGATACATTCTTTTTACTCACATTATACCAATATTATTTTTTATTTAATAGAAAATACCAAATCATAATAATTTGGCACAAAGCACTAATTATTATAGTTATTTATGTAACTAGTGCAAAAAGTAAGTGTTTATTGCACGCGACGTGAAATTGTACAACGAGATCGTTAGGCCGAGTCCAACGTCCATTATAATTACATCTTCATTATATTATAACTACACTTAAATTACATTTTCACTGCTTAATGAAACCAGTTCATGGAACCAGTTAATTATGGATTTGCAAATGCGCATGAACTGACAAGAGTGACAAGACTGGACATTGATAAATGTCATATTTGAATCATTTGTTGTTGTGTTGGAAAGTCGGTTATTTGCAATTATTTGGAAATTATGAGGTTGTCACGCCAAAAACGTAATGGAATATTATAAGCGTCACTATTTTTGAAACTATAAGTGGTTGGTCGAAATAGAAGGTATTAATAATGAGAAATTTTCATAACTTGAGCAGTCCATTACACTTGCAATTGTTGACCAAGTATTTTGCTTTGCTTGCTTGTTCTTGAATTATCGGTGTCATAAAGATGAGTATGTTCACCTTCCTAGTCATTTAATGTTCCTTGGTTCAATATGATTTTGGAAAATTATCAACAAAAATGCCTTCAGGCGATTTTATTAGTGTTGTTGAAAATGATAACACTGAAAGCTGACAAAACATAAATCAAAACAAACCTGGGAATGACAGCTGAAACATTTTTGGCGCACGCGATTTCATGGTTTTCACTAAAAATATAATGTAATTATAATTTATAGTTGAAAGTAGACCACTACTACTACTACTAATTTAGTCGGGCGAACCTTAGCCTAGACAAACGAGCCAAGGTTCCGGCACTGAGGCCACTGACGGGCCCATTGTGTCATTCCTGCTACTTATGCATCCATGAAGCCGAGTTCCTCGATGAAGGACTCAAACCTCTTCAGTGGATGCCTGCTTATGTCCCCAGAGGTCATAACAGGAACTCCGAAGATTCGTCTGCGTAGCACAGCCCAATGTGGACATATGAGGAGAACATGGTCAGCCATGCCGCAACCCCTGCATAGGGGGCTTTCCTCTAAACCTAGGTTACAGAGGTGTTTCCTAAGACAGCAGTGCCCTGTTAGGAGTCCTGCTATCTTTTTTAACCTACTCCTTGGTAGTTCTAGAGCAGTTCTAGCATGTCCATCCTCTCAATAGGAGCTTGGACTGCCTGAAACCCTGTAGAGCCCTCCAGTGAGCAAGGTGCTGGTTTCTCAACCAGTTCCTCGTCTCCTTACGGATTGTTTGTTTTGTGAGGCCCAAGGTCGGGCCCGGGCCGTTAAAGGGAGTAGCTGCCCCTTCCACAGCCAGGCCGTCTGCCCCTTCGTTGCCTTCAAAAATAGAGTGGACCGTTTAGCGAACGATAATTGTTTTGTTCCAACCCGATTTGGTATCGTTATCAGCGTTGTTCCTAGGAAAAATTTTTTTTAGTATTCTTCTCTTTTGTCAATCTTGGCCCTTACCTGTTCTGACCCTGTTAGCAAATGCCATTGCCAAATAATTCATGAAAAGGTAATAGATTGCTATCAAAACGTAATGGGGTAATAGATATGGTTAAAAGGTAATAGATCTATTACGAACGTAATAGCAGGAACAACACTGATCGTTATGGAACCGGTTCAAGAACGATGATTTCGATGCTTGTCTGAAAGCAGGTATCAAGGGAACTGACTTGCGCAGTACATATAACCATATCTAGTTAGGTTAGTTGCCTTGATTTGTTGTTTTTGTATTTGTTGAATTTTGTGGGAGCGAACTTACTTATATTTGTCTGTGCTAATTGTTATAAATATACAGTTTTTTACTTAACAACATGTATCATATAAACATAAAAGTATGGTTATGTTTGATACGTTCCAGATTTACGATTCGAGTCAGTAACTAAACCGTTCCAACCATGATTTATTTTAGAATCGTTATTAGAACGGTAAACACTTGGCGACTGCGTAACAAATCTCTAAGAACGATATCGATAACGATTCAGGAACGATTACAATTTGTGTGTTGGAACAAACCTAATATCGAACAGAACATTGATGAGTAAGAACCAACCATAGAGCAGTGGGTTACGTAATGGTTTTCTAACGGATAGGTACCGGGGGTTCGAGTCCTGATATAGTATCGCTTTTTCAAAGCTCAGAATATTTATCTTATAGAATGGTTAATTAAATGTTGTTGTTAGACTCCTTCACCTCCCTATACAGTTCTTTATGGAGTCTGTCACAAGATAAACAAATTAATAAGCTATAATTAATAGTAAACTAAGTACATAATTATAGAAACCAAAGAGTTCAAAATTTAAAATACCGTTTCTTGTGGGTTATTTTAATATTTATTATTCAATAAACAATAAGTATACACAACAATCATTTTGACTTTCACAAAATACCGCTTACCAAATCATATTTCAATACTATAAACAAAAACCACTTATTACGTAAACTGATATTCACCTCAAGAGGCCTAACTTCCTTTTGTAACAGGCTCTGCACGTCTTCAAAATACAACGAGCTATCATGCTGGTAGTGTTTTATAATCAAAATTACGTTGTTGTTTAAAAAGAATTTTAAAGTGCCAGGGCGGAGCAGTTCTTTCTTTAACTAAACAACAAAAGAGAGAAAAAATAAAGGGTTAGAAAAAAAAAATGCTGGTGGTGATATTTTCACATGGATGATCAATTTAAATGACAACCATTTTATTATTAAAAACAATGGAAATATGCATGTCTTAATTTGTTCTGATATACTTTGATTTTATACAATTCAAATAGCATGTGCCACGCCTAACGAAATTATTTATATTTCACTGAATTTCAATAGGTATTTTCACTCCAGAAAGGCATAATAGTTTAACGGATCATACGCAGATTTATTGACTGCTGCTAATTTTTTGGCTGAGCTTTTTTTTTATGTCTCCGCATATTGGTAAAAGTGGACGGCATAATTTTACCAACCGGGCGTTAACGTTACTAACGTCTTGCTTTTAAAAAGTATGTATTTAAATAAATGAAGTAAAAAGAGTGAAAAAGTTGGGTTATGTTGTGAGCATTCGTTCAGTTCTTATCGACCTCTAAGGCCCACTGTCCATGTTTCGTCGCGTCAGTGAAGCGTAAGCGTATCATATTAAAAGTGACGATAAGCTTACGCTTAAGTGTCGTACGAAAGCGGTTAGTACACCACGCAGCATACGCTTAGCGACTGACAAGTGTCGAGGCAGTACGAGAGGAGACGAGGCGAGAACGCTTCTCTACGAATACGTGCCGATTCCGCTTTGTCGACAGGTCCCAGATCGTGGGTCCCAGTATGTAAGCGTTGTCTGCAGCAGGCAAACGTACTCCCGTCGTATTGTTGTCTTGTGGGTCTAAGTATCTATAAAAGTGAGGTTAGAAGAATATTTTGTTATTAGTGTTCAAATGTTTATAGATAAAGATTAGTTTAGTAAGATGGTGATAAAATTATAGGGTGTTTCTTTTCGAAGCTAAATCCCGAATTTGACAATCTCCCACCAACCCTTAAAAAACCAGAGTCGCCAATGAATTGCTTTAAACTAAGAATTTTTGATGAATGTTTTATTTTATTAGCCCTTATTTGATCAAAATCCTCGGAAAAACAATTTTCTTGTACATGCATAAGCAATGTTTTAAGCGATTGATCGATTTCACTATTTATTAATGGTCCATACTTACGGTCATTTGGACATTTTTATACATTATTGACAGAAGTAGAGGCAATAATGAATTCACGTCCCATTTCTCCCTTATCCTCTTACCTTGAGGATCTCACACCATTAACGCCAGGACATTTAATCATCGGGCACCAGTGTATTTCATTAATTTCAAACAAAATGTTCATAATCCACGGATCTATCTTCCTACCGCCACACTTCTACCGTTCTCTGACAGTTGCTAACGTTAATAACCACATATATTGTGGTTGCTCAGAAACAAGTATTACTTAACTTTCGTAACCACTGGTTGCTTCTACAGAATACCAATTGAAGACAAGTGGCAACCTAACCACTGACCGTGTTCTAAACCACTTGTTCAGTAGCAACTTTGCGATACAGAATAGTGCCTTAAGACCTTCTTAACGAGGGGTCGCTCGCCCCAATTAATATATGTTTTCTTTAAACGTAGAGTTGGCATGTGGGGGGGGGGGTAGAATGTTTTCCTTACTTTTACCGTTGTGCTTACAATGCTGTCTATACAAAGATGTAGCGCAGCGCGGATCTATTGCGATTTACCCCCAACACTTATTGATACAATTTTGCCAGAACGAACTGGAGGAGAAAACGCTTGTTTACAGCCACGTGACGTCACGTGGACTTGCCCTATTTGACAGTATGTACCGTGAGAAATATGTAAATATTTACTTCGTGAACCACAAAAAAAATTATTGAAATATAAATATAAAATTATTTTCATTCTTGATAAGTAGATACATTTGGTTTATACTTTATATATTTTGTGCAAATATCCGAAATAACTCGCCAACACGCGGATTAACTAAAATTACCGTTGTAAAAATGCTAATGCACTTACATTCAGTACCTTTAATCTTTTAATCCTAATGGTGGTTTTTAGGGTTTGTTCTCCTGGAAAACGAGTCGCCCGTTATATAAAACGGTCTGCGGTTAGGGGATTTTTACCAACATAAGCTACTTAGTGTTGCAATTGAATCTAACTCCCTTTTTTCATTCTGCTTTTATAGCAGAAGCCAATAGATTACGGTTACATATTTGTCAAGAGCTTTTGATAATGATCTGAGTGGTACTTTGCAATAATTGAATATATTAATTGAGACATCTCAAAGTTTCAAACACTGATGTTTACTAATTAGTTCGAATTACATTAATAATGATAATATTAGGTCACCCACAACATGTATGTGAATATATGGATTTACTATAAGGCAAAATTTAAAGAAAATTCAAACGTTTGTCACGATATGTTAAGTGAGTATCACCCGCATAAAAAAAAGACGAACAATGTTGCAATTTCTTATAAAATAAATGTGTATGAATTATAAAAAGAACTGGCCCAAGTATAGACCCTTTAGGTACTCCACAATTAATTTTTTTAAATGCAGAAGACCTATTGCAGTAAATATCTGCTTGAAGATGATTACTGATGTAGATACGAAACAAATTTATGGTTTTTATATCCAAACCAATGAAATTTAAGACAGAAAACAATAACTCATGATTCATACGATCAAAGGCTTTGGAATAATCTAGCAAAACTAAAAAGCTACTAATTTAATAGCATACAAAGATGCATGGATATAATCGGTTTCTTTTGAGTTGTGCAACTTTGTAATTTATAAACCCGTACTCATGAAACGGCAAAATATTATAATCTATAATTATTTAACACAATCTAAGCATCAGTATATAGTGTTATCCTCAAAGTATGCACCATCTGGGAAACTTATATATTAAGGGTATTAAGGAGTTTTCGCAAAATGTTATTCTTGGTAGAAGAAAGATATTTGTGCCTCATCTCTACTCCTACAACCGACTACACAACTCATCCGCTGCATTTTATTTTTAATAAATATGTCGTAATAATAATTAAATAGTTCACTGCTAAGGCAGTCCACCCTGTATAATATTAACAAATCTATTGCCAACTGTCTTGCGCAGAAATCAAAATCGGTCTTGTTAATCTATGATAGAGCGCTGTGGACATAGGTATTCTCGTCTGCCATTTTGGTGCCTTGTTGTACGTTGACGTTGTTGTTGAATTGGTCAAGTATTTGGCATGAGATTCGGTATTTCTACTCAGAGACGTTGCCAGCATCCATTCGTTGCACTTTCTCAATTTTCTGATGTTCATAGTGTGAAGGAAAGTTGGTAAAATAAAATGTTCTATTCGATATCAAAAATATGTCATCTCGACACATCACAAAACAACAAAATTCAGGAACCAAAATGGCGGATGAGAATACTCATCTCTTTAGTGCCTTATCTATGTCGCCTCGTAACGACAGTTATTGACGTTACAAACGAACATCGCCAATAGTTAATTGAAAGTATAAACATTTTAACAATACCAAGTATTTCATATACCAGTGCCTATAGTTTGTGAAAATATCTCGAAAAGTTTCAAAGAATTCTCATATATGGTTTTATTTAAACTATACATAATGATAAATACATTTTTAATATTCTAATTTTGTATTAACCTACAAAATGTGAACATGTTACTCTACTGTGTGTCAATTCTTGAACATGCGTGAATTAATTCGTTAGTAAAACGATTCACCTTGTAAAATTCCCACGTCAACCAAATTTGCTATTCTTGAGTTGGTTGTGAATTTTCGGTGAACCGATTTCACACGTGAACAGAATGAAGACGTATGTCAGCGATAAATATAATTCCAGCAAATCAGAAGAAAGCGATTTATGTTGGCACTGCGCAGTTGTCTTGACAGTTTTCCTTCAATAATATAATGTGTCACAACTTCTTTGATTCTTCTGCTAACACTGGCCTGGCTAACTCCCGTACCTAGTTTGGTAATTTGCAGTGACAAAAAAGTTTAGTGAATATGAAAGAATATATTATAATGGTATACAAATAGGTATGCTAATATAGATGTATAATTGTTTCTTTAGATAGAGCTGAAGTTCTTGAAGGGGGGAACTAAAAATGTATCCAGCATTGGATTTAATTGTCTTGCTAGTTGTTTTGTTAATCTAAAGTGTTTTATAAACAAAGCTTCACTCAAGGTATTAAATGGACTTCTATCTCTCAGAAGATGTTGCCTCTGTTGAGCGGTTTCTTCTGCTTCTTCTAGATTTTCTGACACTTAATGTTACAGTATTCTATACATATTTTTCCAACGTTCTACCAAATTATTACTAATATTTTTGTTAATAAAAATCGAGTACTGAACACTTCTATTGTATGATATTTATTTATTTTAGTAATTGCAGAATCTACAAAATGTTTTTATAACATTTCTTATATTTAATGGACATGTATTTTATTGATTGTCTGATATGACGGTTTCCAACGCATATAGTGAATAAAGGACAGCGTTTAGAAACTACTCCATACCAAACAAAAACAAATAATCATATTTCAACACGCCTCCTTAATTTGTTTTTTTTTTACAAACAAAAAATAAAAATATCTCAATTTAAAAATGCAATACAATAATGAAAATAGCTTAATCTAAAGAATACAATACAATGTTATTTTCAACTGAGTTGAAAGGCAATATTCCAAAACAAGTCGACAAAACTTTATCCGTCCACACCAGAGTTGACAGAAATGTTGTCGATCAGTCTAATCAACATGTCTGACGAAGATGTCATAGTTGCTTGTGCCTCATGTTCCTGTTTTTGTAGTTTTTAGCTTTGGAATCCCATATATTTGACTTCAATTTGTATACCTCAATAAAAGCTATGACTTTGTCTTGTTCTGATTCCATTTTCTGAGAAAATACACGACTACGATGTCAACGTAAACGTCAAGACGTCACTGAGTACTCACCAAGTCGATACTGTCGATCGACAGTGTCGACTCGGTGAGGACGCACCTTTCGGTTACTAAACTTGTTCGTATTTCATTAATTTTGAACTAACCCCGTAAATACTTGCATGAATTAACAAAATGGAAGTCATCGAATAAGAATTTTAAATAGCCGACAGTTTTATTAAATGATATAAGAAACCAAACGAAAAAAAAAGAACAAAATATCGGTAGGCACTAAAAGAGGTGTAATAATGAAATTCCTGAACTTTTCAGGTATGGATAAAAAGTGAGTAGATTTGATATGGTTACGATAACAATTGAATTTATCAAATTGTAGTGATGTTTCAAAAGTTTAGTAAATACAGATGTTGGTTGTTTCTACAGAAAGATCCTGAAGAATTCCACGGAGCGTTAAACTGTTAAATTACTTTATTTATGGTCAGAAATAATTTTATTTTCAAAGCTTTATCGTCAACATTTTTTTTTCCGCGATGTGACTTCATTTTTATAAGTACGAGTGTTAAATTATACAAAGGAATTAAAATGTATGGGACATTTGAACAGTATTCGAATGAAGGTGGATTCATGCAACATCAACTGAAGCTAATTAAAGATTAAATTTAAACTAAGAATATACAGCTGTTCATGCAACATAAATTAAGAAATTTATAAACCGCATTTTTTTCAATAATTTGTCACAACTTCCAATAGTAATCGACCTGTCAGATAACTGAAGATAAATGTTGAAGGTAAACCAACTTGTTTACGAAAAATTAAGTTTATAAATTAAAAAAAAATTCAAACGTGCAACACAAGTTCATGTAAACAATAAATCCACGTTACGTCATCTGACAGTCGCCCTGAGATAAACGAGCGTTTTCTGCACAACACGTGATTCTTAATAGATTTAGTGCTTTGTTTCGACGTTAGATGTTTTAAGAGCTATATGTGACAAAACAACCAAATTACAAATATGAAATACATTTAAATAATTGCTTGACCTCAGGGCAACTGTCATTAGTGTCAACTTGTAAGTTGGTGGACATGTCCCAAAACACAAGTCACAAATGGTGGCTGTTCGACAAATTCAGAACCACTATACCATGGAGACTAGATATAAGGAGCACAAACTTGTATAGGAAAAATCTCGAAAAAGTGTCCAGTGGTACCTAAGGTACAAATAGTAGATGGCGCGAGAGTAGCTAGCGATTAAAATTACAGAGTGAAGTTTGCTGGACAAGTTAACCTAACAAAAAATGAAAATAGTGTTTATTTTTATAGAAGTTTTTATAAAAATTTACAATGTGAAAAACGTGTGTCGTGAAAAGTTGTCCAACTAGAAGTAAAGTTAAAAATAAAAAAAATTACACACCCCAGCCCCTGTCTTATTTTCGAGCAACAGTAAGTGGTTGATGTAGGACTCTCGGATTAGGTTTATTGTTTTCATTACTATTTTGCAACACAATTATTGCCTATATAATGATATTGAAGAAACTTACCTTTAACCAAACATAGCACCAGCTACGGGAAATACTTATTTTTTCCTTGAAATTTACTAAAACCAAACATAAAAGGTAACCGAATGAAGATAAACAAACCCTCCATTTACATAACCTAAAATTTAACACGTTAAACATGATTTTAATCGCTAGCCTCCCCAGCGCCACCACAATTTTCCTAATTTCGACGGACACTTTTTATATACAGAGTTTGTGCTCCTTATATCTAGTCTCCATGCACTATACATTGTTTTTGAATGAAGAGGAGCGATTTGAATTTAAGTTGGCATTTCTCCTACCTACTGATTGGTCAAATTGCCGCCCGTTTTACACTGCTTTTTTGATACAACTGACAACTACATTTGTCAGTTTATTTTTTAGCTCAATTTTGTTTCTTATTTTATTGTCAACAACCAAGTAAAGTGTTATGTTTATTGTTTTTTTATAAAATGCATAGTCCATGCTCCTATTTTCTTGTTGATTATATAAGTTTCGAAGTAAAGAATTATTTTGACATCAGGTTTTACACTCATTTTCCAATATCAAAACTTCTGTTCACATTTAGTTTGTTTTATATTTAAGCTTCGAATGTAAAAGAAGGAAACTTCAACATATAATTTCAATTTTTACATAGGTACTTATTTATCCTAAAATTATTAACAGATTATTAGATCATATATTTGACATAAAATACTTATAACCATACATTTTGTCACAATAATGTGGAATGTGGTTGCTACGTTCGCCATTGTATGGCTTCATGGATTGTGGCCAATGGTGATTCGATATTTAGACATACCTTGATCTCTCATTTGCCACGTCAACTGCTTCCAGTACTATACATATTTCACATACGTGTCAATTATTTCAAAAGTCTGACACGACCCTTTCGGAACATACTCCCAATCTAGTACCACCCGTTCTGTGGTCAATATATGGGTTTAGCCTATTGTTATCCATTCACAAACACTAAACACTAAAATAGTGTGCCAAAGGCGTGCCGGTAGGATACTCGTAAAAAGGAAAGAATTTTATTTTAACAGAATAAAAATTAGGCATTATGTACATAGTATTAGGTACACTTATTTTTTATTGGACATTATACAAAAAATACATTATACAGAAATAAAATTATAAAAAATCATAGTATTCTTCGTCATCTGAGGAACTGTCATCTCCTCTTGACGTTATAATTAACGGGTCGACGGTCCGATCGATCAAGTAGTCAAGATCCCACATTTTCTCCTCTTCTTTAATGACATGCTGGACTGCAGTAGCTTAACGTCTTTCATTTTGAATGTCGTGATGTGTCTTCCCACAAATCCTTTCACTTGCGCCCACATACGTTCTATAGGATTTAGTTCGCAATGATATGGCGGTGTGCGCAGCACAGTTACAGTATGTTTTTCTGCTATATCTTCCACGGCGTATTTCATAAAACGATGTTTGTATACATTTTGCTATAGCTAATAGTTCTTTTTTTATCAAATTATCTTCAAATTCAATACTTTTGGTGGTTAACCAGTCAATAATTTCTTGTTTTCTCCAAGATGAAGTTGGAGTCTTCTCTATGCGTCGAGAATGATAACTTGCGTTATCCATAACTACTACTGAATCAGAAGGAAGATATTTTATCATTTCACCAAAATAGTCTTCAAAATCATCCGAATCCATGTCCTCGTGGTAATCTCCCGTATGGCTCGACTGAAAGGTTAGCAAACCTTTTAAAAATCCCTCTTCGCTTCCAATATGGACGATTATTAGTCTTTTCCCTTTACCTGAAGGCACCTTAATACCCGTTGACAGGCCTTCCATGAAAGCTTGGTGAGCACTGGTTATATTTTTGTCTTGCCACATTTTTGGTACTTCATTAATCCACGTCTCATCAAGATAAAAGATTTTGTTCTGCTCTGTTCTGTATTGCCTTATACTTCTTGTGTGTTTTCGTCGCCAGCAAACAATTTCATCGCTTTCCAGTAAAAGTGCTTCACCGTTATGCTTTTCCCAGGCAAAATCCATATTTCTCAAAGTGGTCCATAAAAGTTTTTTAGTTATCAACGGAATATTGTCATCCTGGCCAAGCTCCATTAAAATCTTGTCTAGGGTGGGTATTTCTTTTTTAAAATAAAAAGAGTGAACTTTTCTTCGAATTACACTTTTGGTGCTTTCATCAAGGACTTACTGGTCTTCCTGGACTTTTCTTGGGAGGCTCCACTTGGCCTGCTATCTTTCTCCCCCGCAATAATTTAAAAACGGTGGACTTTCCAACTCCAGTCATTCGGGAACATCGGTCGACAGTTTCTTGTACAGTAAATTTCGGGTAATCGTATTTTATGCAATCGTGTACATTTAAAATAATAAGTTTTTCATTCACTGATAGTGGAGAATTATTGGAACATCTTTTCGTTGGTGTTAATGTCGCCATTTTATTACTAATCTTATAATACTGTGAACACTATTTACGGCTTAACAGCAAATACTGATGCGTTAAACTAAACAAATATACTTATAAAGGTCTAAAAATTTTGGGTAGGGCACCTTGGGGCGCATGGTTAAGCCGAATCTGAAATAGGGTTGGAACTAGGAAGAGGCACTAATAGAAGGCTGAACGGTACCTGTTAAACGCAAAACGTAACTGTATAATCCCTACACAATATTTCGATATTGACACTTCAGGCCATAAAACATACTTTTCCTAACTCTCTTACGCAATTACTTGAAATTTTAATATTACAAACAATACTATTTCAAGACCTACGCCTATGGCCGACACCGAAATTGAGCCGAACTGGACGGAATTCCCCATTTTATTACCCTATACCTTTCCGAAATAGACTATAGTCCTAGTTTAAAAACAAGGTATAGGTGATCTGTGGTCAATGCTCAACGCATGCGTTTTGTCGAATTCATGAACACCTACATTGCATTACATGGTTTTATTAATTATCCCCCAAATTTTTGAGCACTATACTTTTACTCAATTTGTTTTTTTGGTAATAACAGCAAAAATATGTATTTTCATTGGAATATTTATTTGGAATGCATAATTTTATTTCTGACCACCCATCTGAACAACAGTATAAATGTAGAAATTACAAGCAAACCAGCTTTCTTAAGTAAGATATTATATTAAATGAGAAGTTACTATAATCTGCGAGATCTGGAAACGAAAGTAGTCATTTAAAATCGGAGCATGCACGGGTTTCTTCAAGATTACACCTTTTTACAACAAAAATAACATACCCAGAGTTTTATTTGCTGGTAGTGTTGCCGTTTATGTATAACGATTTTTTTTATTTTTTTTTTAAAACAATGTGATTCTAACATTGTACACCATTTTTTTAAATTAGGTGATAGTTTGTGAATATACTTCCTTCCACTGACCATCAAAAAAATCCTACCACCAAAAACTTCACATATTTTCAAATAGTATATTAAAGTATAAGTGGATATATTAAGGTCTTTAAAACACGCGCGATTTTTCGAGCACGACGGCGAAGCCGGAGTGCTCGAAATAGAGCAAGTGTTTTAGAGACCAGTTATCCACGAATACTTTACGCTATTTTTTTTTATTGGTGCTCTTTAAAATTATAAATATATACTGGTATCTATTACTACTACAACAGCAAGAAATGGAAATAAGAACTAATAATAGGTGTGTTCTTTTTGACTGAGATCTCAGCTCACTTAAGTTAAAGTGATCTGAGATAAAGTGATGTGAGTAAGCACCAAAAAGAACGAACTACTCAATTGAAACGCGCGATCTGCCGACGCATGCGTGAATAAGAGACATAAAACATATAAACATCTGGAATCTGAATATCTCCGTTAACCACGTTTTATTTTGATTTTGGTATAAAAACGTTTCAAAGAAAATAGTTTTTTATTATGGCTAATAATCCATTATTGGAAAGAAAATTAGGTTATGTGAGTTTATATGTAAACAAAATCAAATAATTCTTCATCCCCACCACTTTATTTCCGACTCAAGTCCAACTGATACCCCCTTACAACACATTCAGCATCGGTGAAGGGGGAGGAAAAATCTCAGCTCACTTCAAAGTGAGTAAATCAAAAAGAACGCGCACATTACCGATGTGAGCTGAGATTAACTGAGATCTCAGTCAAAAAGAACACACCTAATGTAAAATGGTTGAATTCGTGATGCTTGCGTTGTCATGGAAATGAGAAAAACATAAACTAATTTGCATTTTGTCTTTAAGATTTATTGTTGTCACCGAATGGCATAAAAATGAATTCTCATATCGATTTTTTAAGTAGTAAAGCAGAATCGCGGTTAATACCGCAAAAATCTTCTGATGCGTATAAAAAAAAATTGAAATTGTTAAATATTTTGACGTTACAAAGTACTCCTGTCAGATCAATAATAAAAAAATTGTCATTTAGACTTCGTTTCTCGAGTTGTTGATGTTGCCATGGTAACTTTAAAAAACGCGCGTTTTTGAAAGTTCGATTTAAACACGCTGAGGCGTGCTTTAAATAGGTAAAATGGTTCACCAATAAAAAAAAATGTTATTTTCTGCAATTCGCTAGGAAATTTTGACATTCCAGACAAAGTTTCTTAAAGAAAAAGTCAAGATTTTCTTACTGTAAAGAAATGATTTATTAGTCCGCGCCGATTGCAATTTTACTATAGTCTTTACCCTATCGAAAAAAAAATTGTAAGGTAAAACCAAATCAATCCTTTTTTTTCATTAAATACATTAAGATCCACTAAAAATGAATAATTGCGTCAAATGCGCCTGATCATAATTACGTAACTTCTTTTATCTAATTTTGAAATATAAAGTGACATTTTTCAAAACTGACTTCCGTTAGCAAACGTCACATTTTTCGTAACCAGTTAAATAATGAAAAATATTATGTAACTGGTGATGAAATAGCTATTTATACAACTAGTTGCAAAATGAACGTGTTTTTGCACTAGATGTGAGGATTGGACCACGAGCGTAGCGAGTGGTCCAACACATCGTGTGCAAAAAACACGGCGTTTTGCATCGTGTTTATATACAAGATTTTTTGTAATTCAGTTGACGAAAATAAAAAAAGAAAATTTTCATTGCGTTTCATTGAAATTTTAAATACTATCAAAGCTGTGCTTGTTTGTTTCTATGGAGATAACCATTACAACAATGATCAAAACCTCAAATGTTCAGACATATTTGTCAGAATAACCACATTTATTTGTTAATTCTGTCCATTCTGTCTTTAAAAATGAGCGAATCTGAAGAGCCCCTACCTTCAGACGTTGAAGAAGTTGCAAAAGCTGTTGTAGCAAATTTGCTGCCAAGTAAGTCAAAAGCAGCATATGAAACAGCTTATTCTAACTTCCAAAAGTGGTGCGAAGTGAAGAAGATAAATACTGAAAAAACGGTATCAGAAAAGGTTCTTCTTGCTTATTTTTCATACAAATCCAAAATATTCCAACCGTCGACGATGTGGAGTCACTATTCGATGTTACGAACAACAATCTATGTCAATAAAAATGTGGATATCAGTAAGTTTACAAATTTGATTGCTTTTTTGAAAAGGAATGCGGAAGGATATCGGCCAAAAAAATCAAAAACATTTAGTAAGGAAGATTTCAGTAGATTTTTAATAGAAGCTGATGATCACATTTATTTAGGTTTGAAAGTAATTTTTATAGTTGGGATAGCAGGAGGTTGCCGAAGAAATGAATTACTAAATATGCGGACCGAGGATGTTAGCGACTGCGGTTCTTTTATTAAAATAAGCATTCCAGATACGAAGACAAAGATTGAGAGAATTTTTACAATAACCGAAGGTGGTGTTGATGGAATTAATCTGATTGCATTAGTCCGAAAATACATTCAAATGCGTCCAAACCATGTGAAAAATAATCGTTTTTTCCTCGGATATCGGAACGGAAAATGCAATATTCAACCTGTTGGCATCAACACATTTTCTGACACCCCCCAAAAAATAGCAACATTTCTTGGCTTGCAAAATCCTAAATTATACACTAGCCATGCATTTCGCAGATCGTCTGCAACGTTACTGTCAGATGCTGGTGCTGATATACAAACGTTGAAAAGGCATGGTGGATGAAAGTCCAACGCTGTTGCTGGAAATTATATTGACGAATCTATCAATAATAAAAGAAAAACAGCTGTGAAGATACTTGGGCAAAATACATTGACAAATATCGACAATATCGCAGTTCCGAAACAAAGTACATCGACAAGCATAACAATGAATTCAAACGTGGCTGAGTTTTTTAACAATGATGTATCATCTGGGGTTTCATCTATGTCTACAAGTAATGAAGAAAAGGCAGCAGTATTCCGTGGCAATACGTTTCAAAACTGTACGTTTAATATTTATAATAAATTACAGTGATTTCTCAATAAAAATATTATAATATGTAGTTGTCTAATTAATTTCACAATAAAACTAGGTATTCTTAGTAAAAATAAATGGATTTGTTGTCCCTGAGTGACAAAATGAAATCTCATTTTGTCACTGAGTAACAAAATGAACCACGTTCTGCAACTAAAATGAGTGTCAAAATGATGACATTTCGTAAGTGAATTGCAAAAAAATAATTTTATCACCAGTTAATAAAAACTAGAGAGAAAATAAGAAAGTTTAATGTCATATTATAGAAAAATAACAACAACTAGAACAATTTACTTTTTATTTTATGCATTATTAATGATTTTAATTTAATATTAATGGTAAAATAAAAAACATTATTGTGGTTTGATTCCCAAAAAAAAAAAAAAATAGGAAAAAATAATAAGTAATGCCACAAGGAACTTGACGATATAATAAAGAAAAGTCTGAAATTAATGTATAAAATAAAAGTATTGTCTTGTGTAATATTGGTTGCATAACTTGTAGGAATCAAAAAGTTCTGTTTTCAAATCAGAAAAATTAATTAAAAATTGTTAAAAAACACACAAAATAAATTAAATTTTCTTTTTGTCAAAAGGTCTCACATAAAATAAATTAAATTTTCTTTTTGTCAAAATTAGATAAAATCTTGTACGAAACGTATGAAATGCTTTATTGATAGGTAAATTAAATTTTCTTTTTGTCAAAATTAAATTTTCTTTTTGTCAAAATTAGATAAAATCTCGTATGAAACACCTCGCTCGCCCCGCTATGCGGAGCTTGCTCGTCCCGCAAAAATTTCACTCGTTACACAAAATGATGCATTTCATAACTGATTACATAAAGAGCTATTAAATTTGAAATTTCCTTGGAATCTTTTTAACAAGTAATGTTTATCGCCAAACTCTTTGTACTTACGGTTTCAAACCGGCAAATATTCTAAGTGCCATCTCATGCGAGAAACGAGACCACTGGAAAAGATTAACCACTAATTTGTGCAAAGCGGATTATAACCATAAATTCCGGCTTCGGCTCGACAAAAAGTAGCAACCCTCTTTAAAATTTCTGTACGATGCATCTACGGATTAGGGCTAAACTGACGGGGTAGGATTATATACTAGGCGCAAAATTAATAGAAAGTTTACATCTATTTATTTGAATCAAACTACTGTGTCTAAAGGGCAGATCTCCACTAAGGGAAAACTGATACTTATCATCGACAGTTTTAAAACAGATAATGGTGGAGAAATGAAAAAGACGTTGATTGAAAAATTTCTTGTTAGGAATAATACCTTGCAATTTTTATTATTAATAATTTTTCTAGTGCATTTATAAAAAAAACGTTTACATTCAATATCTGGTCTGCTCCAACTGAGACAGTGTTGCCAGAGTAAAATAAAAATATGTACCAGAATACTGGAAAAATATTTTTAAAACAAATGTGCCAGACATTTATAAATGCCCGTTAAGCAAACCTAAACTACTTTTATTGAAGTATTAATAAAATACAATCCATCTATCGGTAAGATGTAAAAACACCAATAAACACAAACACTCCTACAGTAAAAACAGGCAGCTGATTAAAATCCAAATCTTTTCACGTGGCCACTATCATAAGTTTGGATGAGATTAATTTGGAGCTATTTTAGTATTATTACTCTTCGTATTATCAATAATAAGATACACAAATATTATTTTTAATCCAAATTTTTTGTCATAAAATGTACCAGAACAACAAAAAATAGTAATTGCGTACTTAACCAGAGTAATTTGTATAAGATTTGATACAACTGCACTACCTTTGGCAACACTGTAGGTATTTATTTCTTGTTCCAAGTGATTATAGGTTTATTCCAACTGACGATAGAACTGTTCTAGGTATCGTTCTTTTACGTCCCAACTGATTATTGTATCGTTCTTGGGATGGTATAAAAACTGTATCAACTGTTAGATAATAAAATGTTGATGTGTTAGTTCAAGAAGCATCCCTAATTCGAGTTTGAGCACTATACAGTTTTCGATACGATTCCAGAACGGTTCATAAATGCCAGTTGGAACAAACCTTGTTTCGTATGTTCCTCTGTATTTAAATTTGTTAAATCAAAACTTTAAACAAAAATTCTATTGTAATAGGGTGTTCAAGTAAACATAGATTCTTGTTAATGCATATTAGATAGTTAATTCTAGGGAACAAATTACACCTCGCCATATTTTATTAAATTTAATAGTGTTGTTTTGTTTTTGTACACACTTAAAAGTTCGAATTTTTAAAATCCGTCTTTTACATTCTAACGTCACTTGTATAAATTGAAGCTAGGCACAAACTTTGACACTGAAAAAAATAATCTTAAGATAGTGTAGTTACCAAAATTGTAGAACAAAAGAAGAAGTTTAGGCTAAAGTGGCAGCAAGTTATTTGCATTTTCTAGTTGCTCCACTTTAGTTTATATTTTATTTGTGATGCTTTGTATAATGAGTTATTTTCCCTAATTATGTATTTTACTTATATTAAAATTATCTTGACAACAAAAATAGTTTGTTGAAGTGTTTTCGAAAGGCTTCAACAGGTCCAAATCAAATTTTTCTTCTTTAATCTTTGTTCCACAAAGAAGTGCATTTTTAATTGGAATTCTTCTACAATATGATACAAAACACGATCTAAATACTACATTTATTTTTATTCATCAAATTCTGACACAATAACGCAACACACAAATGAAAACTGAAAATAATGCATTAAATTTAACAAAGAAACTACATGTCAAGATAATGTCAACATCTACTGATCAAGCTGGAACATAGAACAACAACATAAGACTGTCGACAACTTCACATTTACACTAGTGACGTATCTGCAATATAAGTTGCATAATTCCAGTACATTTTTATTTTCGTTTTATTCTGTTTATCTAAAAACAAAATTCAAGATAATTATAGTGTTGGATTACCCATTTGTCACTTATTATTATTATTATTATTATTATTACCTAAAAATACATTATTTATAATTTGTGTGATAGTGAAATTTCGCTGAACAAAAGTTGTTGTAATACAAAAAAAACCAAGTAAATTTTGATAAAACTTTCACATTTTTGTTATAAAAATTTATACTACGGTAAAACCCGATAAATATTTTCTAATAATAGATTAAAATTGTGCAATGGTTGAAATAAATAAAATATCACATTTCAACTGGTCAAAAAACCCAATAAATCTACGCGCTACATTGCTATAGTCTATTTCGGAAAGGTATAGGTAATAAAATCGGGAATTCCATCCAGTTCAGCTCAATTTCGGTGTCGGCCATAGGCGTAGGTCTTGAAATAGTATGGTTTGTAATATTAAAATTTCAAGTAATTGCGTAAGAGAATTAGGAAAAGTTTTCTGGCCAAGTGGAGCCTCCCAAGAAAAGTCCAGGCAGACCAGTAAAAGTCCTTGATGAAAAGACCAAAAGTGTAATTCGAAGAAAAGTTCACTCTTTTTATTTTAAAAAAGAAATACCTACCCACCCTAGATAAGATTTTAATGGAACTTGGCCAGGATGACAGTATTCCGTTGATAACTAAAACACTTTTATGGACCACTTTGAGAAATATGGATGTTGCCTGGGAAAAGCATAACCGTAAAGCACTTTTACTGGAAAGCGATGAAATTGTTTGCTGGCGACGAAAATACACAAGAAGTATAAAGCAGTACAGAACAGAGCAGAAGAAAATCTTTTATCTTGATGAGACGTGGATTAATGAAGGTTATACAGTACCAAAAATGTGGTAAGACAAAAATATAACCAGTGCTCGCGAAGCTTTCATGGAAGGCCTGTCAACGGGTATTCAGGTGCCTTCAGGTAAAGGGAAAAGACTAATAATCGTCCATATTGGAAGCGAAGAGGGATTTTCAAAAGAAGGTTTGCTAACCTTTCAGTCGTGCCATACGGGAGATTACCACGAGGACATGGATTCGGATGTTTTTGAAGGCTATTTTGGTGAAATGATAAAATATCTTCCGGCTGATTCAGTAGTAGTTATGGATAACGCAAGTTATCATTCTCGACGCATAGAGAAGACTCCAACTTCATCTTGGAGAAAACAAGAAATTATTGACTGATTAACCACTAAAAGTATTGAATTTGAAGATAATTTGATAAAAAAAGAACTATTAGCTATAGCAAATTTACACAAACATCGTTTTATGAAATACGCCGTGGAAGATAGAGCAGAAAAAAATAGTGTAACTGTGCTGCGCACACCGCCATATCATTGCGAACTAAATCCTATAGAACTTATATGGGCGCAAGTGAAAGGATTTGTGGCAAGACATTCAAAATGAAAGACGTTAAGCTACTGTTTCATCAAGCCATTAAGGCATGTCATTAAAGAAGAGGAGAAAATGTGGGATATTCACTACTTGATCGATCGGACCGTCGACCCGTTAATTATAACGTCAAGAGGAGATGACAGTGCCTCAGATGACGAAGAATATTATGATTTTTTATAATTTAATTTCTGTATTATGTATTTTTTGTATAATGTTCAATAAAAAATAAGTGTACATGTACATAATGCCTAATTTTTATTCTGTTAAAATAAAATTCTTTCCTTTTTACGAGTATCCTACCGGTACGCCTTTGGCACACTATTTTCAGTGTTTGTGAATGGATAACAATAGGCTAAACCCATATATTGACCCCAACCCGGGTGGTACTACCTGCACTTGATAAAAAGAAAGAATTTTACAATGAAATCAATGCCAAACTATGAAAGTGGCTTAAATATTCGATGGGTCACTCTGTGCTTCCTTTGCATACCTAATGAAGTTTTATTACTCTATACATTTCATGTAAGGCTGATTTAAAATGTAAGTTACGTTGAATAAGAAAACGAAAATCAACGAATTAATATTGTTTGTTATGGGCGTGCCAGCCCAACACTGTCTTTGCCTAGGGTATACCTATTCTCTACCTCTATTTCAATCCCAAAATCTATTACCAGTCTGGTTAAAGTAACGTTTTTTTTATACCAATGGTACCATATAATTTATAAACGAGATATCTATTGCTGCGATGCTCGGCATCTAACAAAAGAATATTTCAGAATAATCCCTCATTAAGTCCCCGAAACTAGTCTTGCCACAAAAATCTAATCTTCTTAACTTATTAGCCATAGCCACATCGTCCTAGTTTTCGGATCACTCGCTGTGTCAAAAATGACCCTTGGACGTGATGAATCCATCACTCACTTGTGAAACTATACGGCCCATTCAGTGCTGGAGAATATAAAAATTTATTGGGTGTCATTAATAAAATTATAGGTGAATGTTCCATATTATTTATATTAGTAGGCCGATTCCACGTCGATTCAACGAACAAAAAAATCGATATCTTTGATTTTTCTGAAACTTTGAGACCATATGCCATTTGCGATTTCATGAGACACATGTTTTTTTCTAAAAAACGTTTTTGGAGCCCTATAGATGTCCTGTGATGTCAAAGTATACATTGTAAAGTCGTTAATTTCGGAAACTAAAAACTATCTTCTGTTTAAAATGGTCGCCATTTCGGCCCAAATAATCGTATCAGAACCGTCTTTTTTGTGCGTAATTTAATCAGCTTTATCATGCTTTTTCCGTATTTCAAATATTTTGGAAAATTTTTCCGGAAAATCGGAGAAATTAAAAAATGTGCATTTTTTCCAAAATGCTATTTCTTAAAAACGCGCACGTCGATTAACGCGAATTTTTGATATGTCATTCTCGAATATATAAGCTATCTTTTGGGCCAAATCGCAAATTGCCTACTTTTTTCTTTCCAGATATACAACCTTGCAAACACAAAATGCCATTTTTCCATGTAGATTTTCGCTTCTATCGCTTTTCAGGTTGATTCTATGATAGATCAAACAGCACCATCGTATTCTGTGTGGAAAAATAAGTATCATACATGTTCAGTAGTAGTACTGAGTCCATCTCCATTTCGAAAGGAGTACAAATTTGCGTTATACATCGCGAGACAAATTTTTGTATTTGTCAATTTTCAATATCAACTAAATAACTACATACATAAATGTTTCCGACGTATTTTTTTTAGTAGAATACGATGACGCTATTGAATTTATCATTTGATCTGATCTGACGAGCGCTAGAAGCTAAAAACTACGTATTTTATTAAAATATATTAGTAATTCCTTGCAAAAATTAATTTAAAACTTTCTTGAACCGAATAATCCAGGAGAAAACTGGAAATTAAGAATAACCGCTGGGTTATAACGAGTAACTCACTAAAAATCGCCTACTGCTAGACGAAAAAATGACTTCCAGCATCAACAAGTCGATTCGTGGCAAATTTGAAATATTATGTGTCTTGATAAAACCTTGTTTCATAGCTAACGTTACTTTGTCGTACTTTTGGTAACAAACAAACTGAGATTCTTAATAGTTTATAACGAAAAAATATCACAAAAACCATGCAAATACATTGGAAGTTCGAATGATGTACAAAATATCAAAGCTAGAATGTAAAATGATGTTTACAAAAGTATGACGTCACGTGCTTCTGCTCGGTGTTTGAGCTTAGATAGTAGATTGCTATTGTTTTGTTTAAATTTTTTTCTAAAAAGTTAATATAATTTCACATATAATGTAAAAATAAGTGATTTCGATAGATTCCCTGTATCCTATATAATTATTCCAGTCATTCTTAGTATCAATTTTGAGCATTGTTATTTTTAAACTAAATAAAACATAAATGCTAAATTCAAGCATATTTTTCAACTAAAAAAGTTACACTGCAAAATCCCTTAACTCCTTGAATCTTGCGAAACGAACCCCACTGATCTACGTATTCATCAATGCAGACCCTTAATGAGAAAAGTGATAATGGGCATGGCAACAACTCTGGTTAGAGCATATCTTTCCGGTGGTTTCCCACGTGCTATAGTGCTGATGGGTTTCACATAAACACACGTGATGATTATATCAATGTTATATCTGTGAGGGCAATAGTGACCCTTAAAATTCAGGGATTAAATGACGTATGTCGATGAGACGGAAAATAATAATGGTGTATTAGCTCGAGGGTACAAAGAGCGAAGATGGAAGGGAACTTGTTGAAATTTTGATAGGTAGTTGTTTGTTAAAATATACTTTGGTAGCCGCTGGGTGATACTTTAAATAAGACAGTGTCAGCTGGATGAGACTGGCTGAATTAATTAGACAATTGAAGCCATATACAGAGATGGCAATTTCGTTATAGCAAAAAATGTGATAATTTGTTCCTTATTATTTCATCTTAATTATTTCTGTTTGAATCTTGAAGTTAAATGAACGAGCGTAAAATGATGAATTCATTTTATTTTTTATAACAAAGCCTCAAAGGATATTTTTGTTAAAATACGAAAGTATTAGAGGTATTTGTACTCTCCGACCTTTTGAGAAACAAAATTTCACGATTTCAGTTTATTTTATTATCTCTATAACGGGAAGAGGGCTGTCTAAACATGGAATATAAAGCAGACATGAGCAGGGGCGACTACGAACTGCCCCAGGATACCTAGATATTATTGGAAGAAATAGGCAAAGCCGAAGAAAAGAGAAGACCATTGGAAAGATCTAGTAGGGCTTAGACAATCAAAGATTCCGATGAATGAATGCATAAGTCAAAGTAAAACTGCACTAAGGGTTTTAACAGGGATCCTAACGGGACATTGCCGCTTTAACGGCAATTCAGAATCCTGGGGCACAGCATCTAAGATTATTGGAAAGAAGAGGGACATCTACCTGAGTTGAAACCAGCATATTATCCTAAAATTCCTGAGGGAAATAGGACTAAAGGAGCTACTAGTCTCTGAGACGTACATACTCACGAGTACTCGGAACAGAAAAAAAATAAAGAAAACTAATTAAGGTTTTTGAGTTTTCCAATTTGAATTTTTACAGGGGGTGGAAACGGTTTACCCTGTCCACCTTGACGTACCGCCACTGACATGTTGATAAATCGTCACTTGGCTTCAAATATTTGACATCTTACTTTTGTGGACCATGTGTTGCGGAAATTTGACGCTGATATTCGAGAATTCGAAAAAAAGTGAATAGTTGAACCCAAATTTTCTAATGACTTCCGTTTTAAATATGTCGCTGTCTAGAAACATCTAAACAAAGAATTAAATTACTTTTAGATGTTTTTGTGAACATCGGGCACTGCTACTGATTTAATTATTAGATAAATTAATGAAAGTATAAACTTAATACAAACATTTCATTAAATATTGTGCCATTATCGACGAACATACATTTAATAGTACATTAAGTACCAAGTGTATAAAACTTTACTTTAGTCACGAGTTTAAAACGAGTGACTAAAGATGCTTTTAACAGTAGGTGCTTACTATACTTTTTCTACGCCCGCAGGATCCTCATTTTGTTATATTTTAATTATATTCACAAGACGACAGACAATGAAATGATATATAAACAGTCTATGATTATTCATTGTTAAACAAAATGTGGAAATTCCTTCTTCAGCGCCACCACTCAGCAGAGCGAATGAATTGATCTGGTAAACAGACGGATCAAGGAATGAGCCTACAACAACAGGCAGATCAGGATCTACAGTGACAGTCAAGCTGCCCTTAAAGCAGTTCAGAGCTCTAAGGTAACATCTCGGCTGGTATGGGTATGCGACGAAGAACTTAGAAGAGTAGCGACTCGGAACAGTGTAACACTGGAGTGGGTCCCAGGTCACAAAGGAATCGCTGGAAATGAAAAAGCTGACGAACTTGCAAGAGCAGGATCGTCAACACTGATGAACGGACCCGAACCATCTGTGGGCATCCCCAGATGCTCCACTAGGTCATGGTTAAAAGGGTGGGTAAAAGAACAACACCAAAAACACTGGAAGAATACGCCTAGGCAAACACATGGGAAGAAATTCATAAAAGAACCATCAGCAAAAAGTAGCGAAAGAACTGCTCTCAATGAACAGGAACAAACTACGCACCATAACGGGGCTTCTTACGGGACACTTTCCCACAAAGGAGCACCTGAGCAAAATATGGCTGTATAACGGAGACCTTACATGCAGAAGATGCAAAAAGGACACCGAAACAGCTCTGCACATATTATGCAACTGTGAGACGCTGGACCACAGAAGGCAAAAACTATATGGAAGACCCCAAATGACTCCAGAAGACTTCTACAACCAACCAGTAAAGAACCTGTATGAGCTAATACAGGGAACGGATTGGCTGAATAGGCTGTAATCAGAACATTAGGAGAATCCACAATAAGCCCAAGAGGCTGAGGTGGTGCCGGCGAAGGGACGGCTCCTTTTTTAAAAAAAAATGTCAGAATTTAAAAAAAGTAACATCTTAACCATTATAGAAAAAGTAATGATGATGAAGAAGTAAAAGAAATAAAACTTATGATCCGATTATTATCGGACCGGACTATTAGATACTGTAAGGTAGCATTCACCAAAATTTTAAATTATACTTATTGAATCATCTAAATCCACTTGACTTCTCTGTCTGTCTCAGGTAGGTACTTTAAAATTAGATAGAAAGGCGTCCAATTTCCCACAAAGGGCATTCTTGTTGTTTTTATCTAATTTCACGGCTAGTAAAAAAGGTTTTGTGTCAAGATTACAAGTGGATGAGATGGGTAATTTAAAAAAGCGTATCGTTTTCCAAAGGAGCGCTATTCAAGTTTGTTTCAACTTGTTTTTTTTTCGCTGCAATTCTTCACGCTTATGGCGCCAACCAATACAACATCTTTTTCATAGCAATATTGATTAATCCGTAATAAAGACTTTAGTTACAATTCTTCCAGAATCATTCTATGCAGCAAAAAATTACTTAATAACGTAATTTGGTTTAAGCCTTATATATTTTTTATATTAAATTCGTATATGAGATTTCACAGCAGTGGTTGCCAAATAAATGGCAATCCCCTTCCCTTTTTGAAAAACTTCATGTGGAATAAAAATTATTAGATATTTAACTATATTTTAAAGAAAATATATGTCCAAATAGTGGTCGTGGTGAAAAATATTGTTGGTCCACGACCATTCAATAATCAGTCAATATTTTGCCTCCTAACAAAAGGTATATGGTACCCATACGAGGATATATTGAAAAATTCTTAGCCTACTATAGAACCAAACAAAATTTCAATGTCAAAATATTTTATTACCCAACATATTCTCCTTTTAATTGGATACATTTATTACAGCGAACCTGCAACGTCTCTAGACCTTTAAAAAAAAATGTTTCTTGCTCTGCAAACCAGACCTCCACAGCTTTTATTACCTCCTCGTTGGAAGAAAATTTACGACTTTTTAAACTTTTTTTCAGTTGAGGAAAGAGATGATAGTCGGATGGAGCCAAATCTGGTAAATAAGGGGGGTGTTCTAGTTAGTTATTCAAATCCTAAATCACGAATTTTTTGCATGGCAACATGAGATTTGTGTGCTGGGGCGTTGTCCTGCTAAAACAAAACACCTTTGGATAGCTTTCCGCGTCTTTTCTCTTTAATTTTTTTCCGTACAGTGCAGTACACTGCATCGATATTTTCGGGGACGAACACAGAAACTGGCCTTCCCGATCGGTCATCTTCTTCAATGGAAAATCCATCCAGGACAATAGACTACCCTCAATAAATCCTGAGACATTTTGGTGTCAAGACCGACAACTTCCAATGTGGTAGTTACCAATATTACTATTAAAATTTGCCAAAATTTTGCATTAAATTGTTAAAGAATGTTTATATATTTATAATTAGTAATAAAAAAGTCGTAGAAAAATTACAGTACAATACACGAGCTGCAATGCATTCCATTGCCTCATGTAAAATGCTATTTACAATTCTTGTTATGTAATATACTTAGACATCACAAGAGCGTTATAGAACATGATTACAACAGCGAGTGTAAAATATTCTAATAACACAGATGTTGTAGTCATGTTTAAACGACATGTGATGTACTACGTTTTATCTACAACCGAAAAATAATAAATTACAGTTTATTTCGTTTATTTCATTTAAATATAATATTTGACACATTTTTTTTATTATCCAAGGTGAAAATTCAAGCACCACGTAAACTGCAAATGATAATATTATTATACACATGTATCACTAAGCCGGAGTTGAACATAATAAATCATAACTATTATAATGTTTACGAATTTTAACAATGTATTAATGCCTAATTAATGAAATATTGCAGATTACTGATATCGTTTAGGTGACGATATTTTTCAATCGTTTAAAAACTAAATTGCAAAGTTGACCACAGACTCGCCGTCAAACACTTGAGTGCCGATATTTTTACCAATTAAATCGACAGCAAGGAATTTGATCCTCTACCCAAATATTTGGTTACTCGATGAGAAAGACATTTAAGTCTTTTTGCCACCGTTCAAATGTTCATTTCGCTTAAACGCTTGTTATTGTGTTTTTTTGAGGGGGGGTGGTTTGAACATTTCTTAATCAGGTTTTCAAAGGTTTGGTTTAATTTTTATTATTACAAAATTTTACATGTATTACAAATAATACACATACCATCTGCTTAAAGCTATCAGCAACCCAACAACTAGGTCTAGACTGGTAAAAAACTGTAAAGAATACCTCAACAGGCTGACAAGAGACAACAAAGTGTCTATAATATGGCACATGAGGGGATTGCAGGTAATGAAATGGCTGACCAGTTAGCTAAAGAAGGCTCTAAACGAGTCTTCATAGGTCCGGAACCGTTTTGTGGAGTCACAAAAGATTGCATAAGAGGGAAAATCAGGAACTGGCTAGATAGGGAACACCAACTCAAATGGAGGTCGACACACAAAGAGTTTACTAAACAAGGTAGACAAGGAACTCTCAACCAGGCTATTGAAACTGGGTAAGAGACATTTGAAGATAGTTAACGACCTGGTGACTGGACACTGCACCCTGAGAAAACATCTGCACAAAATGGGCCAAGTTAGTGAACCTATGTGCATGAAATCTGATCTTCATGATGAAACACCTACTCACATACTCTGCTTCTGCGAGAACTTGCATGGACTCAGACGGAAGCACTTTGGAGAGGAAACAATACAACCATTACAGCTAGTGAAAATCCCTCCAGTCAAACTAGTGGCCTACATAGAAGACACAAAGCTTTTGGAATGGAAGTAGATAACATGGGAAATGGTACAAAGATTCAGTTTAAGTGCCTGGGCTGATGAGCACAACCCAATCGAATGAATGAATGAATGAAACACTTACCATCAAAAAAGTCTGGCTCCCAAAAATTTTACAAAATTTCAAAAATGTTTATTTCTTGATTTTGATGATTTTTTTATTGATTTGTAGGTCAATTCTTTTGTAGCAATACTGTGCTTTAAATTTTGATCTAGATTTAAGTTTGAAAGTACCTAATTAAAAAACAGAAAGTAACAAAACAATTATTGGCTGTTGTTGGAGTTGAGAACTATATTTTTTAAGAAAATGTAAAAAATATCAAATTGAATTTACCAATTTAGAAGTGATTAAAATTGCTTGAGATTTTATTTAAAAAAAAAACCTTTTCACATTTCATTTGAAAAAAATTTAGTACCTCTAATTTCCAGTGTAATTTTTTGGAAATAATTTATTCAACTAAACATTGAAACCGGTTTTATAATACGTAGACAACTTTATAAAAAAGAGGCTTTAAGGTAAAGAGTCCTTTCCAGCTGCAGTGTAGTGAGTTTAGTTTCTTATTGTACGGCATCCCTGAAACTTGGGGATTTCTTTTTTTTTGCTCAGAATCAGTCATATAAACTTATTTGGTTTGGAGCTTTGAAGGCATTTTTACTTAAAATGTGGTGATAAGGAAAAATATTCAGTTCTTATTACTGATGACTTAGGTTGTTAGAATTAGTGGAAAAAGGAAAAAGCATTATTGAATCTTAGGGTTAACAATAATTGCTCCATTTATAAAAGCCAAGCGATGTCCTATTTTCTTTAAAATATGTACAACTGTCGGCTTTGTTAACCGAAATCTTTCAAAATATCGATTAAGTGCTACCTATATATATTTTAGGCTGTCTTCTTACTTCTCGCCATACATGCCAGAACTTGGCCCTTTACGGTTACAGTGTTTTGACTATTATGAAACCCAATTATGACTTAAAAGATGTTTAAAGTCTCCTTTAAAAATGATTATAAAACCGTCCCTTTCTCTGAATTTTTGAAAAATTCATTAAATTTCAAAATAAACATTTCAAGTTTATGCCAGACTGCAATTTTTTCTCTTTGAAAGAGATGTGCTATTCACAGAAGATCTAAACAAAAAATTTTAAGAATCTAATGACTCCATTAGTCCTTTACTGCGTAGTCATGAGTGGAACTAACCCGCCGACAATACACCTCATTTTGCCGGCGAATGCCCGAATCAATACAACTTACTCTCTCACACCTACTAAACACTTTTGTTATCTTTCAAGAAATATTATGCCGTGGACGGTCAATTCTACAGTGCCGTTCCGAAAGAGTTGTTTCCATATTTGAACGCTTTATGATATTTTAATATCTTGATCTAGTATGGCAAGATAGATCTGACCCCAGTTTACATACCTACATACACGGAAAGATATTTTGTATGTCAAGAACAAAAATAGAAGAACTTCATCGTAAATGACTGAGTACATGTAATTTGGTTCCCATATATTAAGAAGGGGCAGAAAAAATAAGTAATTTGGTTCCCAAAATTTTAGTGAAGTAATGACACCCCATATAGTTTTTATAATTGTTTAATATAGATAAATATAATGTCGGATAGTCAAGCAGCTATTAAAGCACTGAGCTCTTGTGCGTAATCAGTTCCAAAATGCTGTGGGAATGCCTAGGCATATTCAATGAACTAGGTGAGAATGATGTAGTAACCTTACTGTGGATTCCAGGACACACTGGAGTAGAAAGAAATTAAATAGCAGATGGACTAGCAAAGAGGGGAACTGAAAGACCATTTTGGAGGCCGCAACCCTTTTGCGATATCAGCATCACTGTAATATTGAAAGAAATAGGCAAAGTCGAAGAAAAGTCAAGATTAGACCATTGGAAAGATCTAATAGGGCTTAGACAATCAAAGATTCTGATGGGTGACTACAACCCGTTGAGATCAAAAGAATGCATATAAGTCAAAGTAAAACTGCACTAAGAGTTTTAACAGGGATCCTAACGGGACATTGCCGTCCGGAACGGGCAACTGAAAAAGCTCAAAATAGTGGAGGAAGAAGAATGTAGATTCTGTGGAATGGAAGAAGAAACCTCCATCCACATACTTGCGCATTGCATAGCAATTCAGAATCATAGGGAACAGCACCTAGGAGATTATTGGTTAGAAGAGGAACATTTACCTAAGTTGAAGCCTGCAGATATCCTAAAATTCCTCATGGAAACAGAACTGGCTGGTATCTCAATTGCCACAAAAGAACTAACCAGAAGAGGAATTTCTGGAAAAAACATAATAATCTGCACTGATAGTAGACAAGCCCTATTAGCCTTAAACAGACAACGTGTTATATCGAGGCTAGTACTAGAGTGCCACCAAGATTTAGCTGACGCCTCGGCAGATAACAATATTATCCTGAGGTGGGTTAAAGGGCACGACAGGAGTAAAGGAAATCGCATTGCTGATTCTTTAGCCAGGGAAGCCGCTGGACTAAAAATTCTAGGACCCAGTGACACCTACGGCCTAACGACTTCGACAATTGCGGAACTAGCCAAACGCTACACCCATACTCAATCCCTTAAGAGATGGGATGGAATCAAAGGATGCAGTCTTGCCAGGATCACCCTGGGCGACCCTGGGAAGCTGGAGCCGAAAAAATATTTGGCGATGACCAGGAGAAACCTACGTTTAACAGTAGGATTTCTGACTGGTCACTGTCAACTAGGGAAAACACCTCCAAACTATGGGGCTAGTGGACACACCTCTATGCAGGATGTGTGAACAGGAAGATGAAACTGTCAGGCATGTCTTATGCGAGTGTCCGGAGTTATCGTCAATAAGAGAGTGTGTGTTCGGTGAGTCTTGGCCTACACCTGCCGATATAAAGGAGATGTCTCCTAGTGACCTGTCCACCTTCCTGAGAAGGACAGGATGGACAATGACCTAGGAAGACAACTCCTCGGGAGGATGTACAATGGGTCACATGTGGCCTAAGTGCTGTGAGCCTACACTCACCCTCCCTACTCTACAGATACAGGACTAGTCTCTGAGACGTTCCTCAGGAACTAAGTAGAAGTAAGGGGGCACAATAGATCTTTTAGGTCTCAGAGAATGTCACCCCGTCATACATACATACATACATTACAAGAGAAAAAATTAACTTTGTACAAATGAAAAACCAAAGATGAAAGTTTACAAAACAAAAGTAAACTCAAAACGAAACAAAGACAAAATGCACACAGAAAGAGCTGCATCAAAGAAGTACAGAAGAATTTGGAGACAATTCATTTGGAACAAATTACCTGTTACAATCCGTTGCTGAAAATGGGTCAATATAATCCTATAGGTCTGTTGGTCCAATTTCGGAACAGGTTAAAAATAATAATCAAGGGTTCATCATTAGGCATTATTTCAAACATTCCGTTGGATCACCTATAGCTTTTCTTTTTAGGCTTTTACTCACACTCTGTTTACTTTCAATGACGTTAATTTCATCTTCTAGTGGCTGCACTACATTTGCGGTTGACACATCTCCAACGTATCTTACCGCACTTTAACGTATTTGCTTTAGAACCAATAACTTACAACCTTTCTCAGTAAACATTGAATACACTGAGAATTATTTAATCTTATATCAAAGAATGGATAAATGGATAAAAGCTGATTTCTAAACTAGAAAAATAATGATTATGAACAATTTGTTAAAGCAGGTACCTAACATTGCATTAAAATATTATTAATACCCATTTGCACCGTATTCGCTAACCCACTGTTTAAAATAACACACTGTTAAAATTTAAACAATCGATTAAATTGCAATCACTTGCATCGTAATTTTAGGGTTCTTGGTTAAAATAAACTAATCAATCTGGTGAAGTTTTGCTAAATTGCAATCGGTTGGTATTAACAACTAACTTCAGTCTCTGTCAGACAATGATATTTTGAGGTTAGAAAAATTGTTGTATTTTCATTTCGCACATTATTTTTTGGCAGTCGCCGGTATTTCCTATTTTTGTGAAGTTTCTGCTTCAGGTTAGCGAAATAAAGTGTTCCTGATTTCTGGAGGACAAGGGTAGGCGTAGCCCTATAAGTAATGATGGATTCAACCTCCACCATCGCGAAACGGGTGACTAAAACCTAAGTTTTGTAAAATTATTGTTCTGGTTTGGTGCACTTACAAATCATGAGGAAACTCCAGGTCCTCCTCAATTCTTTCTAATACGCCAAGAACTCTCTTGAAAAAGGTGAGATTATCCATGTTGTGGAAGTGGTTGGCTCTATCATATACCCTTCGTGGAAAACCCATATCAATTATATCCAATATATCCCTATCATTCTCAAGGAATATGTCGTCTTCCCAAAAATCCATTTTTTAGAAACTAACTCGGAATACTAGCGCACAGAGTACTTTTTTGAAGTTAGACACATCTGTTTATTGTGTTTTTTAGGTTAGAGTTCATACTACTGTGGTTTATATACGATTTAAGCCTCCAAAATCAGTGGATTAGTTTAACAGTGGTTTAGAAGAGTTTAACCGTGGCTTAAATCGCGATGCAAGCCAAAATTCAAAATTAACTAATAGTTAAATTTTAAACCACTGTTATAATGACGGTGACGGTGGCTATAAGGGTTGCTAGTAGTTAATCTTTTGATTTCATATTCTAGGCCGAACTGAATCGTAGGATTAGGAACTACCTGAGTTTTTGGCCTAACTGACATATTACGATTAAATTATTATAAGAAGAATACATTTGAGTTGTTTAAATAGTTAAATTAAATTTTATCAATTTGACTCGAAAAAGTGTCGAACGTCTCGGTGTCGTGCTTGACGGCGAGTAGACAATATTACTTCTAAAAAAAAAATAGCAGCAAAAATAACGAATAATCAAGTGACAGTCATAACTCCTGAGGCTCCTATCATCGCATGTGTCACCCATTTCGTATCAATTTTCTCCTAATTTGCAGGTGGTAGAGATAGATTCGAGGAAGCCATCGGTCATGATTTACAAAGAACGGACTCCCAACAGGTACAAGACTTCTACCTTAAAACGAGTATGGAATCGAATTTACCTCACCTTTGTCACACACAGGGTGATTTATAGATAGGAAACATGGCTGGGCGTCTGACTCTCGATTTATACCGACAGTGGAGAAGTAAACAAAGATGTTAAAAGTTCGAGTTGCGTTCAGGTAATAATCATAAATTTTCGAAATAATGAGGTCTCTGACCAAATATTCGAAGGTGTTGGTTTCACAGAAAAATAGATTTTAACCGATACACATTTTTTTAACTTTTAAAAACCAGATAATATACAGTGTGGAATGGAAAATCCATAACAGTATTTTCTTAAATAGTATCAATTAATATGACTTAAACCATAACATGTGCTTAATTTTAATAACTTGTTAATTACCTACCCTTTTTCCTGGGAATATTTAAAATGATCCGCTAGGGGCTGCACCAGTGGGGGGTGCATATGCTTTGAATTGTGTATTGACAAAATAATGGCTTGTATGTCGTGGTTTTGCCCGTGTCAGGTAATAAAAATGTCTCAGTTGAAAGGTTAGTTGGTTCATAAAGAGTCTGGAATAGTTGGGCCGCTCTTAATTTACCACTTTCGGATTAGAAAGTTATAGCGATAAGCTGTTCTGTCCGTGGGAAATTTCAGCAGTACTAAAACCTGGATTTTAGCAGAAAACACTTAAAATTGTGTCGTTTTTTATGAGCGTCTTGCCAGATGAGACCCAACCAGATCTATTATATACTTTATGCTACATATAAAAAGAAAAATTACTTTTTTTAGTTATAATGACCTTTTTTACTAAAAAAAGGGAAATTTCGCATAACGGCTCGTGATTTTGTCAAAAATGTCATTCGCGAAATTGCCGAAAAGCAACAAACTTTAATAAAACCTACATAATTTTTCTCGAGTGGCATTCGACAAGACTGTTTCACAAGAAAAAAACAAAAAACAATAAAATTATAGAAATTTTATTATGCTTTTGATACTTGCCTTTTTGTAGTCGTCTTCGTTTTTTCATATTGTAAGCATAATCTTCCATAATTTTTGCTAATTCTTCTGCAGGAGTATGCTTTTCACGCTAACAATCTCTTATCGATAAAAAATGTGAAAACTGTCGTAAATAGAAAGCTTTGGAGACACACGTATTTGGAGATGTCTTTTCCGACAATGCCTTTTCAATTTCTGCAAATAATCATTTTTGGACTTAACTAATCTGACATTTTCTAACAAGAAATAACACAATGACATTTTAAATAAACATCAGAACCATGGTAACAAAATTTCCTTTAATCAAACAACCTTGAAAAAATTTTGTAATGCCCGGTTTTATAAAGTAGAGTTAAATATCTCGAGTTACTCCGAGGGTTAACTCTCGGGTTAAAATGCAAAGATCACTGGCGTATTACTGTAAAAATATATAAAAGAAGAAAAAGTCCGGCCATAAAACTGTGTTTTCTTCTATGAGTCGGGTACAACAAAACCTATAACCTCGCATTTTTTAAAATTTTCTTTGTATTAGGTCCGGTTTTACATCTGTTAGGAAGTCATCAAAAATTTCAAACAAATCTCTCACTTCATCCATGTTCACATTGAAAATATAAGTGTCATATAATATTATTTATATATATCTATGTTTTTAACATAACCTTTCTTTTCTTGACATTTTAGCATTTTGCGCATGACAACCGCTAACTCGAGAGTTAACCCGAGCCAAATGGTGGCGCAGGGTTAACTCTAACCCCGCTTTATAAAACGCTGTATCACCCACCGGTCACAGAGTTTTACTATTTTACTAATTTCCAATAACTTTTTTTTAACTCCCAATAACTTTACTGCCCTTTAGTTAGTTAACGAATGGTGTAAAGACAAATTTTTAATTAGAGTATACTATAATTATTTTTAGTCTCCTCCAAGTTTTTGGTACGGAGTACTGGGACACTTTGTATAGTGAGAAAATTGGAGCCAAAGGACCCTGCACCATTTTATAAGTAATCCCGGTTCTCGTACGATTTTCGATTTTTTTTGATATGTTGTAGTCTTAATGGTAACTAAGAGATCGTGATGGGTTAAAACTGTGCAAGCCCTCCGATTTGGCGGTGGTGGCGTCTTGAAGTTGCGTCCTAAGCATAACATTTTGCCTCCTAGCACTATATACAAGAAAATGTCTGACAATTTCCGACTGACGTCTGTCACGGGTGATGGATTTTTTTGACAAATATCTATCCCAGTATCTATCCGAACTACCGGATTTTTCATGAAGTATCTACCACTAGAGATGGGTGCGTGGGATCAAGAAAATGTTAAAAAGTGTTTTGGATCCCACTCGGGAGGAATTTGGGAGTTAGATGGATCCAACTAACCTACCTAACGTGATTGTTGATGATTTTGTTCGGTTTCATTGCTTCCGCTTTCTGTTAAAACATCGGCCTAACAAATTGACCATTGCAGAGGCACCCTCTGGAGAAATTGCGATTCTGATGGTATAGAAGTGTGGCAGACCTCCTCATGAGCCCCTGATATACAAGACATTTGCTATTATTGCGAGATTTATAGTGCTAGGAGGCAAAATGTTATGCTCAGGACGCAACTTCAAGACGCCACCACCGCCAAACCGGAAGGCCTGCACAGTTTCAACCCATCACGATCTCTTAGTTACCATTAAGACTACAACATATAAAAAAAAATCGAAAATCGTACGAGAACCAGGATTACCTATAAAATGGTGCAGGGTCCTTTCTAAAAACCGCAAATAGTTTTGACACTTCACTTGTCAATTTAGAATCAAAGCGCAATACGGATCTCATTTAAAGGCGGAAACACATTATTATCACGTCACGTGAGTTCACGTGGTTTCACACCAAACGTGAATTTATGTTTAAGCAATCACATTACCATCACGTCACTTCACTTTGCTTAACCTAAAAATGTACCAACTAAACAATAATAATGGCGATGACAGTTCATCTTCATTTTCCGCGTTTGAGGAAGACTTGGAAAATGCATGTGCTTTACTTATATGGTTATGGTAAACACACTTTTTCTATTAAAAATTCTTCCATTTTGACAGCATTCACGTTTTCACGCCTCACAAAATTTGAGCGCGACATGTCATGTAATATCAGGTGATTTCACGTGACAATAGTGTGTTCGTTCGTAATGTGTATAAATGGAAAAAGCCGCCTCAACAAACGTATTGCTC